>JAINEB010000026.1:7725000-10225000 GCA_022840565.1 Eubasilissa regina
TACACAACGTAGTGTCAATATGTTTAGTGCATAATTGTTATTTGATAATGAAGAATGTATTAATAAGTGATTTCAAAGTGATCTTTCTGTGATTTTTCTACTTTATTTAATAATACAATAATATTAAAATAAATTGTGTCCAATAATTATATTCTTTATCTTCTGCTTAATGTTATCAGCCGCCTATTGTTATCAAAAGCTACAAGTCCCGTAGTGATCACAAAAAGCGGATTTCACTATATTTTTCTATTGCTCGTCTATTTTCATATTGTAGTTTAATATATCTTCATGTGGATTATCTATAAAGATTATTAAGGGATCTGTTAGTAATCCACTGGGTTTATTGTGCATATTAAACATTAAATGACAAACGGATCAATTACATCCCGTGCTTCGACCAGTCCAGAGGTCCAAATAAACTGATCGTCAGGAGTGCGCGGTCGGTTGAAATCTACCCAGTCAAAAAAACAACAACATCAGACCAGAAAATCAGCAAGAACGATAAAAATGTAAGTGCAGTGTTTATGTATCATACGTGTCTTTATCGTCACTCAGAAACCTGGGAACCAGCTGTCGAAAAAAATTACGGCAACACAGTGTGTACACAAAGAAATATGCCAAAAAAGGATCACAAATGATACTCACTGTTCAAAGGACTGGGTTCGGCTGGCACTTGACTCTCGTCCAAATCGTTCTGTAACGTCTCCACATTCTGCCACTCTGTAAACGGTCCCGTGCCGTTTACGTTGAACGCACAAACACGCACCTTTAACATATAAAAATATTCTACATTTCACATGCGTACTGTATACATTTAGTCAAGATACATAAACATATGGTGATATCGACACATCTCACGTAATCAGGCGTTTAAATTTCATGCTTGGAGCACAGGTTCAAATCCTCTTTACCCAAGATACAAAATATAAATTTATTTGTCAGCATCCATGTCGGTCCATCATGACTGAGGATCGTATTCTCTATGATCTCCCGCCCTCTTGGCTACGCTGTCATCAGAAAAGTGCCTGTTGCCAGTACCACTTGGTCGATCCAACGGATAGGGGATCTTACTCTTCCTCAACATGCATAGTATGCACAACATGTATCTCCAGCACCACGTCTCAAAGGCATCAATCCGTCTTCACTCCCTTGCCTTCAGGATCCATGACTCCATATAAGAATATAGAATGCAGCAGAGACTACAAGCCTGACCTTCATTGTCTTGGAAATACCGCGGTCTGGACATAGAACTTTTCGCCATACCCATGAGTCGTCTAATTTCTGGCTCGCAGCTACCCTCGCCATTAGTTATGGATCCGAGATAATTTAAATCTCTGACAATTTCAAGGTCTGGAAGGGTATCTGTTATGTAATATCATTATTACATAAGACATTATTAATTTATTATAGACAAGACTGAATCTACCCATATAATATTGAGAACCAATCCACGTTTGCCACGCCTGTATACATTTATACCTGATAGGTAGCCATTCGGTCTAGATCTTTCAGCACCACGCTGCGTATATCCGCGGGAGTCGTCAGCAACCCGGCACGGGTGCGTCCCGTGTGCGGACGATAGCGAATCTTGTATCCGGTGAGATCTCCGTTCCTGGACTCCAGCGGCGGCGCCTCCCAACTGACCATCACGCTCTGGAAATATTTCATAATTTAATAACAATAGACTTTCAGGAAGATTAATATCTTATACAGGATAAATCAACATCGTCGCCAACCTTCGGTAGACAGCGACACATGAAAAATAATTCTTGATAAAAATTGTATGATGCCAAATCGTGTGCACACCTTAGAGTGAACATTGGATGCGGCAGAATTTGATCTATCATCAGAATTTTTTAAACTAGTAAAAGCTTTTAATCTTACAGAGAAAAATAGAAAAAACTTGTGTGACAGAAAAATTAAACATATATGTTGTTATATAGTGATGGTAAAATGGTTATTATTGGCTGTTATTGTGACTGTATTGTGTTCGACGATGGTTGATAACTAATTAACGTAATTCTTCGAGAAATGACTGGTACACTAGAAAGTGAGCCTCCGACAGTTAAATCTTAGTTACCAATCATCGACACAATCACAGTTACGTAACGGTTTATCTGCCAACATTATGTTCACTCACGGAGCTGGTGTACGGCTGCAGTGTCAGATTGAGCGGCGGCGACGCGGGCGCATCCCCCGGAGTCCTGGCCAACACCTGCTCCGAGGGCGAGCCCCCGCTCGAGCTGCCGCCCAGGCTGGCTTCGGCGTGCGCGACGACCCGGACCGCGTACTCGGTGAACGGGTGCAGGTCCGCGAGGCGGCCCGACGTTTCGGACGTGATCAGCGATCGCTCCTCGCCAGTTTCCGACTAGAATGTAGATATAATGGATCTTATCAGATTTGGATAGAATATTTCTGAAAAATTGTTAAAAAATTCATAACACTGTTAAATATGGATGTTATTATATGTATTATGTAATATGCTCTTATATAAACAACAATATAATGTATGAAACCAATCTAGGATAAAGGTATATACAACAATTATTATCAACTGTGAAAAATCTGAACACTAGATTTCAAATTAAGTATACTAAAATATTTTTTCACATTAAAAGACATGACAGGTAACTGGCCTAGTTACTAAAAATTTAAGTCGTACAGTCATAAACAGTGTATGTTTCAGTGACAATGTAGTCTATCGGTAATCAATGGTATTATTTAAAGTGTGCGGGAAGCGGCATCCTTGTATATATTGTTTTATGTCGGCCTAGTCGACAGAAGGTTATTTTGTATTTAAGGTAAGGTGAAATTTTTTTTGTTAAGTTCTTTACTGTATTTTAAACAAAAAAAATATCAGCAGAATTTATATGAAAAATTGATGTAAATCAACATGAGCACGAGCACCGTACAAGAGGAAGGGATAGACTGAGACTGCCATTCAGGAAGAAGGCCAAATCTCAGATGTACAGTGCGATGAAGATTTCCAATGAAATGCCAGAAGACATAAGAAAGGAGGAGAAACTGCATAGATTCAAAATGAAACTAAGCAAATATGTGAAAGATAAGTTGCAGTAAAAAGGGTTTGATTTGATCTTGTTTATATTAGAGCATATATAAATATAAATAATAATTATTACCTCGGCCCAGAGAAGTTCATACTTGTCCACGGTGACCTTGGAGCCGGGAACGGGCTGCGGGGCCTCCCAGCTGACGGCCAGGGCCGTCGGGCTCACAGGCACGACCTTCAGATTCTGCGGAGCGCCCAGGGAGAGCTCCTCCGATTGCGTGGTTATCTCCAGGACCTGCAAAACCAAACAAATTGATATAATCATTATTAAGTGGTGAGATTCCTTGGTGAATATTCTGTTTTTACATTGAGTTGGGCGCACGGAACACATGTCACTATTATCAAACAAAGTTTTATTAAATTCAATCATATCTATAATAATATTGGATAATTTGTATAGCGCCAATTTTGTAAAAACTTTCACCTCAAAGGTGCACACATAAACACAAACTGTTTATAGTTGTACATTACCTTTCATTTTAAAATTAAAAATTGGATATGATTTTTTGAAAAGGTACATTTTTAGTTTCTTCTAAAATAAATTAATTCTCTGATGCATTCATTGTTCCTTATGACGGAGGGCAAAGAGTTCCACGTTTTTGGGCCTGCCACCGCAAATGACCGTTCATTAAATTTAGACTTCTGACAACGGTCGGTCAGTTCTACAACCCTTCCAGCGACGTCTACCATTTTAATTGTCTGGGATACAAAGCTCTTGAAGATGTTATATGTCGCCTTGTACATCAACCACCACAATTTAAATTCAACTCTTTCAGAGAACCGGAGCCAATGTGGTTGATGTAAAAGGGATGTTATATGAGAGAATTTGGAAACTCCATATATTATCCGTGCAGCCGAATTTAGAATGGATTGTAATCTATCCAGCTGAAACATTGGCAGGCCAGCGTAGATCGTCTAAGGGTAGGTCGCTTTAAAGAGATCAGGTAAATAAGTTAATAGGGATATTCTATAACAATAGGTTTTATACGAAGTAGACGTCTGCTGTGTTCTCGATATTATTTTATAGAATGGAAGCAGAGAATGAAGCATTTACCGAAGAGATGATAAGATAACTTGAAGCATTTGAGATGTGGATTTACAGAAGAATGCTCAAAATAAGCTGAATGGATAGAGTTACAAATGAAGTTACAAAAGTCTAATTTAATATCATCACAAAGAGAATGAAAGTTTGTTTTTCGGGTTAAATTCTCAGCATTTCTGGTCAAGTGCGTAGAACGTTTTGGCAGAATCTACTATATGGCGCCTTATAAGGAATTATAACGCCATTCCTTCGTGAATGTTTTCGTTTCATATACACATGCGCCGAATCACGGTTCACAACCAAATATAAATAATAAAAAAATGTGTTACGAATCACGATATTCCCAGATCGCTGACAGTGAGTGTGACTTGGAGTTTATCACTAGTGAAAACGTTAATGGTTCGGACGAATAAAAAAAAAGTAATCAAAATCAATATCTTGGACATGTGATGAGTCAGATCTTGCACCTCATAATGCAGGGAGATTGTTGAAGAAGGAGGAGAACATTGCGGCTGAAGAACCTAAGGCAGTAAACAAAGTGATGACAGTGTCCGTTGAACGGATAAGGTATAAGAAGAAAGTTCAATAGACTTAAATGAGTACCTGAGTGCTGGCGCCAGCTCCATTCTTGTTATATGCCAGAGCCCGGAAGTGGTAGGCGGTGTTGGGCTGCAGCGAAGGGATGTTCATCTTGTACACGTCGCCGCGTGTCGTGTTCATAATACGCTCCCTGCAAGTATAAATAGATTTAATTAATGGGATTATGTCAATGGCACAATTGCAGTTAACATACCATCATGCTGTTTCTAAACTGCACAGATAGGGTCAAGTATAATTGTCGCAGTGAAAAATGTGATATTTGACAAGTCATCATGCAGAGACAAGTCATATGGAAAGGATGAATGAGGAGAGAATGGTAAGAAAGATATATGACGCAAGTGTTGATGGAACCAGAAATAGAGGACATCCGCGGAAGACTTGGCACGACCAGGTAAACCAGATAATGGAGGATGGTTCTGTTAGAAGCCTTAACAATCGACGAGCTTGTATGACAAGATGTATGAATGTGGATGAGGCGAGAATTGTATGTCAGGACAGAAGAGTGTGGCGCTCTATCCTCTCTGCCTACCCCCACGGGGAAACGGCGTGATGGTAAGTAAGTATCATGCAGAGTAAGATAAAAGGCAGTAGAGCAGCAGAGCAGTGTAGCTAGAAAGAGGTTATCTTGGCTGCGTAACCTCAGGGAGTGGTTCCACGTTGGTGATCTTATACAGAATAAATCAACATGATTGCCAACCTTCAATAGAAGCCGGCACACGAAGAACAAGTTTTATTAAAAATTGTGATGCCAAATCATATGTTTATGATAAAATTTACTCAACTTACCTAACAAACCCTTTGATTTTATAGATGACCGAATACGCCACAATATCACCGTTTGTCGTCACCGGCTCGCTCCAGCTCAGCGCGACAAACCTCGCCTTGACTATCAGCGCCGTGAAGTCCAGCGGCTCCGACGGGATCTTGGCCGCGTCCGCATCTTCGGCGTCCGACCCCTGCCCGGCTGCTGAACCTAGACGGTCGGGAGTATCCGGGGATCGAGTTAGTGCGGACAGAGGAGTCGTAGAGCCGATATTGAAATTGAAATTAGTCACATTCAAAATGCTACCGGACGTGGACGTGTACACCGATGACACTTCACCCAAGACGTCGCTCTCTTGGAGGTTGTCAAAGGCACTGTGCGACAGAGAATCTAAATCGTTGTCGCGTTGGCCATTCACTTTCGACATGAACGGATTGCCTGAATTGGCGTCACTACTCTTCAGGGATGTCAGAATTAGTTTAGCATCAAACGACTTATCAAAATTTTGATGCAAAGGTCTGTGAAGCGGATCCGAATTTCTCTTCGGAACTATTTGAGAAGTGTCCGGATTGTCTGAGAGAAACTGATTTTCGTACGAGTCTGAAATTTGGATTTTTCGTTTGTGATTTTTTACATTTTTCAGTGTCTTCAATTTTTTTGCGGAGCTTTCTGCTAACGTTTTGAATTAAAATTTAAATCATAATAATTTTTGAAAATAAAATATATAATTCCATGCGGGGTACAGAGCACAACACCGAGGGGAAGGAACGAATGAGGTGGAATTTTAAGGAATAAAGAAAAGAAACAAAATAAAATTAAAAATAAAATAATATGAAATAAAACAAATGAATCTGTAAATGAAAAATAAATTAATGTATCGTAATAATTTTTATAAATGTACATTATTATTTTAAGTACCTACCTATGTATATGAATTTTTTTTTTTGATACTCTAATTCTGTCACCAAAACTATGTTAAAAAGAGAATAACATTTTATTTTTGGCATGGTTGTAATATATAAGAATGTTGTCAGTATTTTGACGATGGGCTAAAAAGGTGACTGAATATGGGCAGAGTAGTACAGTACACAGACATGCAAAGCGACGTTGTCACATCGACTGTGAAGTTAAAAAAAATCTATCATTTGAAAGTCTACAAATGTAATTTATAGTTCAATCCTAATAAATTTTGTTTTTTAAAAAAATAAATATGTATAAATAAAAAAAGGCAGGCAAATTTTTAGTTTTTGTTTACGTGTCAATGTTTCCATGGTGTCATGTAATTATGGACACATAATATTTACATGTTAGGTTGCTTATCAAATAAATCAATATGTATATAAGTCAAGAACATAGATAATTTTTTTCAGTTTTCGTTTACATGCCAATGTTTGCACGGTTCAATGTCACTGTGTTATTAGCGGCACATGGTATCCATCTGCAGGTTAATTTGCTTATCAAATAATAAGAAATATTATTAAGGAAAACACATTCTTATTGTGAAGTTGTAATTATTCAGAACATAGCTCTGTGATATTTTAAGTACTAATTAAATGTATTCATTAATAAATTTAATTAGTATTTAAAATAATTGTGAGAGAATAAAAAAAGTTTATATAAAGTTATATATTAGTAGCAATATTAGAATATGTCCAAGAACACACAATTACTGGATTTTCACCTACAAAGGCTCTGTTATTAAACAAATATCAGATATCTCATAGAGGCAAAGCTTTTTTTAATTATATTTTAATGGAAATATATGGAAGTATGGGTGTATTTGTTATTATTTGTATCACTTTTGATAATGGACAATCCAAATTCGTACCCGGACTTAAGACGGTGAGTTGTGCTGAAGCCTGAATGTTCCCGGCAGGGTTGGAAGCCACACACTGAAACATCCCCATGTCTACGGCCATCAGGCCCTGGATACGGAGGTTATAACTGAAATGTAATAATGACATGTGATATCTTACAAAGGCCATCTGTGGTCCACCTGGCGAAGCTATATTTGTCTAGTTTAGTTTAATGTCAATAAATGTCCAAATAATGTATGGATAATATAAAACTGATAACTTTAGAGACGGCAGTGAAACAAAATAAATACAGAAAGTGTAATAATTCAAGGCGTCATAAACAGCTGTGACTAATGTTATTAACGCATATTCCGTGTCATATGACCCATTATACTGCTTGTCCACCAGTGCGAATTGGGACCTGGCGCTGTCGAGGCGTCCCTGGATCAACATTGGTTTTTTGATCTTGGCATTCGCTGTGTGGACCAGTTACCTCCAGTGCACCAGCACTGTGATTTGGGAGCACAGTGTTATTGTTTGTGTGTGCCGCGGGTGATCATTGACATCGCTGTCTTCAGTCGGGAGCGGAGATCATCACCATTTGGTGACAACCAGGAGACTGCGAAGGCGTCGTACTCAAGGTAAATCAAGCATTCCTTCCAAATCCTGGTTCTCCGAAATCGATGGTCCTTCAAATTCACTTCCCCTCACCGAACTCTCCCGATATTCCTCCCTCACCCTGCGGTGATATCGATTTACAACTGGAATTATTATAATCCATTCCGCGGGAAGTGCGACTCGGAGATCACACACAAGGTAAAAGTCAGAGACAATCTCTTCGTTCTTCAGTTCTTTACAGCCATATGTACTCACCCGCCCACTAAAGCCATGTCATGATTGTTGGGCGTGATGACCTCTCCATTCTTCAGCCACCGGACTGTGGGTTCCGGGCGTCCATACACCTGGCATGCCAGCTCCAGGTCCTGGCGCTCAGTGGCCGTCGTGTCCAGAGGCTTCGTTACGAACCGGGGAGGTACCTGATGTAAAAAAAAAAACAGTATATTGTGTGAACCACGCCAACACATACATAGACATAAATAGCATATTGCTGAGTTCTCACGATAAATGAACACCTGTTCTTACGTACGGTATAACATTATATTTGTCACGTCCGCCACAAGAGAGAATAGCATGTAGGCCATAGATCTGCCTATATAAGAGAAGGGAATTTTTTTTTAATCAGTTCTCTGGAATAAATCTAATATGTAACAACCAGAGGTTTTATTGACTGAATACCTCCTGAACCATTTAATACACAATCTTCACGTGTCTCCTAATTGAAATCATATGAAGATTAAAAAAAACAATACATAAAAAAGATTACAAAATACAGAAATACTGTCTTTGTTATGTATGTAACATATAATATAAAATGTATTACCTGAACGTCCAAGATGGCGGTGGCATCCAAGGAGTCTTCCCTGTTGTCAGCTCGGCACTGATACGTGCCCGCGTCCGACTCCTTCACCGAGCTGATGTACAGCGCGCCCAACCCCAGCAGTGTGAATCGACTATCCAGGTGACTGAAAATTTGCATTATTCATTACCGTATTTAGTGAAAGATTAAGATGGTAACTTCTAACAGAAGTAAATAAGATGTCTCACTAAAAAAGTGACAGCGATACTTTATATGGTAACTATGACACAATTGGTAAAACAGTCTACCAATAATATAATGGTGACTAAACTGCAACGCTAACTATTTAATTTGTTGAGATGCTGTATGAGAGGAGAGTAAAGGTTCGGTCTCACACCACGGTGATAGAGATAGGATTTTGCAGCAGAACTAGTAGTGTAGGTAGAAAGAGGTTATCTTGGTTGTGCAGCCTCAGAAAGTGGTTCTATTTCCAAAATGGTGGTCATGTTATCCAGGATAAATCAATATGGTCGCCAACCTTTTATAGAAGGGAACACATGAAGAAATCTTGATAAAAATGGTATACCGTTATAATACTAACTTCAAGTCTATCGCTTTTCCGTTGTTTAGCCAGGTGATGTCTGGTCTAGGATTGCCCAGCGCAGCGCAGTCCATCGTCACGGGGGATCCTGTAAAAATTGTCAGTGTTAGCACAAGGGATAAGTAAATGAGGCGTACATATGGATGGAAGGAATTCGGTGCAGGGACAGGAGAGGAACGAGGTTCGAGGACCTACCTGCCAGTGTTGACACTCCTTGTCTGAATTTCTTATTTGCGGTGACCACAGAGGTCTTCCGACTTCATTGTTACGCACGAAATCTCTCAATCGCACACTTCGTTGATAGCACGAAGCGATGACATGCACAACGCACAATAGCACGATGGATAATTTTATCTGACACATTCAAAAGTCAATTCTTTAACAGTTTGACGCGCTCAATAGCGATACGTCAATTGAATAGAGTTATAGACAATACATCACAGAAAAAGTCGTGCTCTGTGGTATAAGGGGGGGGGAAAACAGGTAGGTAATAAATAAAACAGGAACTATTATATCTACATGTGGTACGCGCGCGCGGTGACAGCGATCCCCGGATCTGTCATAAAGATTTGTGAGCAAAAGTTCCCCCAAATCAAAATCTCTCATTGTCCACAAAGTCCCTAGTGTGACGCCATGTCTTCATTGTATAAAAATAACAGTTCGTGTAATCTATTCTTTCATTACGACGCTCGGCGCGCCTGCGTGCGCCGCCACGAAGACGGCCGCGCACATCGCCAACGCACCTCCAATTATTCTTCTACCGCATTTTGTCCAGTTAAAGGGGTCTCCGTCACGTCATACTCGTAACATTGCACTTAAAATCGCATCAACTGTAACTATTTACGAATAAACCATGTGAACATATAAGTACATTTTATTCATGCAATATCTTGTCGGATTACTTCAATTTTCGTATATATCTCAGTCAGCGCTGAACATGTGAACGATTGAAGAACACAGATGATGGATTAAGATTAAAAAGAATTCATTATTATGTCATCTGGCAGTGGCAACCCTCCGACTCTTGCATCATCACACACAATCTACTCTCCAACCATCAAATCAGTCAATTCACCGGGCAAAATATCATTTTCGAGTATTAATTAAACAAATGAAAAAATACTCAAATTACGCAATTAATATGAATTCACGTGTTTGTGTCGACGTTGTATCCTCCTCACCTTCTATAACAGTCTGCGAACGAGGTTCCGCGATGAACTTGGGCGCAGTCACCGTCTCGGACAACGTCAGATCCATGTTGATGGTCAGCTGTGCCTTGTTGCTGAGCCTGAAAATGTTATAATTGAGCACATATAGTATTGAGGTAGTTAATTAATCAGAAAACCAATATGGTGCCATCTATGAAGGGCCAAAGCGCGCGGTTTAGCAGAGACACTAACCAATCGGAAACATGGTCCAATTTCTGAACACATTCTGTCACTGCTCGCTATAAGTGTCTCATTGTACATTGTTTCTAATGATGTGAATATCTCTGTAAATATATTAAATATAGAATTCATTTTTTTGGTATTCCTTCCTAATATATTTATGTATAGGATAAAATAATCACAATATATAAGTATTTACCTATACGCAACAATAAAAAATGTTTTTTTGAAGAACCTGACGTGAATTTGTCAACGCGTGTACGTGTAGGTGCGGACGGCGCAGTGTGCGGGGTGCCGGATGCCGATTGTCATTTTAGTGGCAGAGCATGCGCTGGCCGAGTTAGACATGTCTTGTGCGTATTTATGCTGACGTTAATATATCTGTTTTAATGAGTAATCAATGTAAAATATTAATACTTCATTATTAAATTAAAATTCATTATTTTTATTTGTTAACTTTGTTTTATTAACCACTTATTGAGTTTAAATACATCTACCGGTTTCGAAAAATACCGTACTCTTCTTCAGGACGTCAAAACTAACTAAAAACATATAGTATTGTTTCTTTACCAGAATCTATTATAACAACAATTTTTAAAAAATTATATTTAGTACCCAACTCAAATTATTACTTAATACAAATTTACTCCAATAATTTTAGAATGGGACTCGTAGTTACATTTAGTTATTTGTTTATAATTGTTTGATTAGTTTTACACGCTTTATTTATCCAACGATTTCAAATTATTTCATTTGTGACGAACACCGTTTACGTGCAAAATTGACAAACCCAATTTTTTATCAAAACCATGACCATTTTCTATCAAATGATTAGAAAATTCTGCAAAACCCACTATTGTTTGAACACCTCAAATGCTCCTTTACTCTTATATTAAAATTTCTCACCGTTTTCCCAATATAAAATGCAGCACAATCCCCGCAACTGAGTTTATAGACACCAGAATTGTTAAATTTATCATCTTTGTCTTTAAACACAAATAAAAACAAAATATTAATATTTATCAGACTTAAAAATTGCAAAACAAAAATGCGCGTTTTTATTTTAGCACCGCAAGAAAAAAGTTAAACTACAGTACATCAAATTTATTTCTAGGATTAATAAAAATATTTGACACTTTTCAGAGATAATTATGATCATAATTAATTAATTACCTTTTGCAATTCCTAGCACTAAAAACTTTCTCCGTCGCTCAGCTAGTATCAGAAATAGAAACGGATGATTGGTTATCTTTCGATAGCCTACCTAACGATAATTTTGAATAGCTCATAAAGTATCAAAAAAATTCCAATATTTCCAATATCGATTAGTCGTCCCACGACTAGTGCTCACAGGGACTCAAACATACCATCACTCAAACGACATACACATGGATTTATGTTCTAAATTTTATTCTAAATTAATTTCCATCTCAAACCCCCTCGGCCTGTATGATCCCTCATCCGATCCCCATCATCTTCATCACATTTCACTTCTTTACCCTGTTCTTGGCACTGTTGAATAAAAAAATACAAAAAAAATTGTATAAAAACCTTTAACAAAAAAAGAATTTAAAAATCTTAACCTATTTTTGCTACTACTTTATGCAATTATATACAAAGTTAAAATTACCTGATATTAAAAAAAAAACTTCACATGTTCTCCGAATAGGGTCCCCCAAAAAAATCTTACTCCATTGTTGTTACCTCATATGTCCGAGACAAAAGGGCTCAGCCCTTATCCCTCCCCTCTTTAACAATTGAATCACAGAGATCACTAGTACATTTTCAACAGTGCATACAAGCGAAAAAGCTGTGCATTACTAAAAATTCTGGGAAACAAATATAAATTAAATAATTTATAATATGGACATGAACGGATACATTATTTACCGATTTATTACAATTAGCGCCATCTGTTGTATACCAGTAAAAACTTAAATTGCTTAGTTCTACAAACTACCAAGACAACCCACCACTGCAGCCATAAGCGCTATTATCGACCTGCTACAACGCGTCGATTGTAGCTTTCACACTACTCTCTTCCATTTTTAAGCTAGTGAATTACTCTAGTCACACAATTGGCTGTTTACTGAATTGAAAATTCTTTTCGGTTGATCCGGTTTGTATGGAGTCGTTACCTATGCTGTTTTTTTTAACAGAATAACATTTAACAGAATAACTGGATGCATATCATTGAAGTGTCTATGACCTCTTTTACTAATTCGCGAATTTTACTATCTTACTGTTTTTAACGTGTTGATTTCATGGTCGTTCTTTGCATTCGAGATGCATTTGGTGCATGAATTTTTTAATTTGGGAAAAACAAAAAGCAACTTTTTCCTACGTTAATCTTTCATAAAAATAAATATTTCCTTTAGTTATTGCGTGAAGGATTTTCAAACAATAAAAGAATCATGTTCAGTCATAAAAAGTGTTCTTAAACACGTCCATACATTTTTTAGATGGGTAAGAAGGTATTATTTTACGTTAAAACTTAAACTTCAAAAATACTATTAATAGTAGTCTAAAATGACGACGGATTCATTTTGTCTAAAGATGTTGGTTAAACGAAAATACATACATTATATATTATTGTATAATATCATTGGTAATAGCATAACCTAAACCTATACCTACTGCACGCCACTGCTAGGAACCTAGGTATCTAGCGTACTTGCAGGTGCGACAGTGAGGGGTTCACCACTTAATTTTAGACTAAACAAGGCAACTGACATTTCTTGACTTTACCTCACCAATTCTTGGTAATGTTAGACAAAGCCTGTCTGTCACCAGCTATGAAGGGAAATTTAAAATTATCATTTTTTTTTACCTGTAACCGCTACCGCCTAGCCGGGACACGTTGCACCTGTAGGCGCCCCCATCCTGAGGACCCACGGGGTCTATTTCCAGGGCTCCCGAGGGCAGCAACGTCATGCGCGTCTCGTCCAATCTGAGAGGCGCTTCATTTTTGAGCCATTGAATCTGGAAAAATCAAATAGTTATAGTTGAAATTGAGCATTCTAAATAAGGTCAAATACCTTGGCCATATATTCAACGAAGATGGACAGTTGAGCATTTGTGCAAACATGCTGTTGCGGTGTTTCTACCGATGCGGTAAGGAGGTGAAGAAGATCCTGTTTAAATCCTTCTTCACCAGCACGTATACCTGCGAGCTCTGGTCGAAATACAAGCAAGCGACTTACAATTCAGTACAACTAGCCATACAGAATACTGTTCGGATTAGCGCGTTATTGCAGCGCATCTACAACGTTTACCGAAGGCCGTATACATGAATTCGTTCCGCTTCTGAGACAACGAGTTGCGGGCATAAAGCTGCGGCTGGAGCTCAGCACTCAGCACCAACTCTCTGGTGCAAGCGGTGCTCTCATGGAAAGCTGGTTCCTTGACCAGAGAATGGTAACGCCTAAAGAATAGCTACTGATACAATAATGGCCATGACTGTAGTCTTTATATTTTCCATGGTTTTCTTTTCATAACATAAATAATATTTCGTATTATATATGTATTATCTTTATGGCGAAACGGGTCTTAAAAAAAAAAAATTAAAACCTGGTCACGTTGGAATAAATTATAACAGAAAGGGCCCATCCTATCCTAGAACCATCGTACAACTCACGTATCAGTTCCATTCAGCAAACAAATCCGTGATTTTAATGCATCTGAATGCGTTCGGTACCAGCAGAACCTAGCCGCAGTCAGTGGCCACACCAAAAGGCGAGGCACTGGCTGCATGGCGCCGTCTACTGACTGACGGCTGCCGCGAACTTCTTAGCTCCTCACCACTCCCCGGCGACGGACCTGCCAGCAGCTTTTGTTTCTCACTCCATTTTATTGCAATTTACCAGTAGATTATAATATGACTGCAATCTCCGGGTTGGGATATGACAATTACCGCTAGGTGAGGAATGCTTGCCTTGCCTCAAGTATGACGTCACACAACACCAAATAAAGATGGTGATTTCACCCACGGCACACACAAAACAACAACACAATAATTCACAAATCAAAAAAAAAAACAGTGAACCACCACAATGGAGATGACTGGTCCACAACCCGAACGATACTGCCGTTGTCGAGATCAAATTCCAATATAGTCTAATACTGCCAATAATGACACCCGATAACACCAGGAGCCTAACTCAAAGTGGGGTCGAGCATTAAGGTATGGATTTTAAAGCGTCAAATAAATTCAGTGTAAACCCGTTTCTACTGCATGCAATCATCTTACACAGTACCAAGGTGCAGTTCACCTACACGAATATGGAATAGTGAACCTACTTGGGGGCGGATTACCATTCCCCATCTCATCCTTCCGACATCATCCAACACGGACAGAGGACGAGACTCAATGCAGAAGATTTGTTCCACAGAACCCAAGACCGCGCCGAGTTTTATCATAGGTGGCAGTGTTATAAAAGCTTGACAATGGCATCTATGAATCAGTAGTCAAAGCTAAATAAGATCAAATATTGTTATAATATGTTAATCATTTATAATATATAAAGAATATAGCTTTCATATTTATTGTTTATAAAATAAGATTCTCATTAATGACATCTATGTAGTTTCAGAATATTAAATTTTAAACCATAGATGGCGACAGCGAAGGTGTAGTTAAATACTTGAAAGGTTTCTAAATGGCAACATATATATAACTTCCAGAAATTTGCTAGATGTGGAAGTTTATTATGGGTAGAATTGGTGAACGTCACATTGTGTAAAGTGATCACTTAAGCCAGCCGAAGACAGGTCATAAGACCAGTGATTACCCATACTTCCCATATAATATATTATAAATATCTTCGTCTCTATGAGATATTTATAATTTATCTCAAATATTGTATCCATACCTTGATGTCCATCGGTCCGGGGGGCGGCGCGTGATGCGACCTGGCCAAGGCCGACGGCTTGGTGTACGAGGGTCTCCTGGCGCGCACCAGACAGGCGAAGAAGGCGGACTCGCGAGGGTACAGCGTCAGGTCCTGCGGCTCTGCGTCGAATATCGGGACACCTGGAAGGAATTGTGGCGAGCATCGTGATGCAATCTAGCGTTGAATAGTGGCAGCTTGTACTGGCTGAGCACACACTAGAAGTCTTTCTTACCAGCGTAGTGTCGAAAAAAAAAATACCGTTCTGGATGATTCACAATATTTTAATCAGGAAATTTTTGATTTAAAAAACAGCCCTGGAAGCGGAAGACAATCATACTGGCTGCCGAAATTGAAAAAAATCCAAATGGATACCGCACAAACTAAGCGAAGAACGCTTAGGTGATCGAATAGACGCATGAGAACAAGTTTTGAAAATGGAATCAGAAACGTTATTTGTACAACGTCTGATAACTGGAGACGAGATGCTATACTCGATCCAAGGACGCAAAATCAATGGCTTTAGAAAGATCATGTAGCAAAACCTACCGCTAAGCCCGGCCTCACAATGAAAATTAATTTTTATTTAATTTATTTAATTGACTTTATTGACATACATGTTTTTGTTGTAACAGAGGTGAATATATATTATAATATAATATGATAAACATGAGATACAATTATATTGCTATTAAATATATACTCCTAGTTTATTGTGTGGGATAGAGTAGACTCCACCTCTGATATATACAGCGTTGTTCTGGTTACTTTGCTTGACTGCCGTCTGTGTTAAAGTAGACAGTTTTTTTCGTGCTGTTGTGGTGTTATTTAATTCAAGAAATATAGTAGTGTAGGCACTGTATAATGATTATGTTCGAATATTGGATAGCGATGCTTCTGATTGATCTCTACATATTGGGTCCATATTAGTGTAATCTTATTGGAAGCGAACGGCACTGAGTGTATTGTACAGTACAAGGAGCTAAGAACATGTAGAATCTTTGATAAAATGTCGTTGTTGCTCTCGGAACTGGCGTGTAGATCTGTCCATGATTTATTGCTTGGGGGTGAGTTGTTGTCAGCATGGAAATATTGGACGAGTCTCGACGTATAGATTAGTCTTATGTCCAGGGCATTGTACTCTTTAAATATAAGATGTGATGTTTTGAAGCTCTCAAACCGGGACAAACGATAAATGCACAATTGCATTGTGTACAACTGGACCGTTTAGCGGCGGAAATTAAAAAAATTATAAGTATTCAAATAATTTCTTTTTGATACCCCTAATATAAAGGTCAGGCTCAGGTTAGGTCATTTCTTCATTGATTTGAAATTACAGAGGCGAATTATCGACAAAGTAAATTTTATATTTTTAAAATAGATGCTTACTCGGCAAGGAGACGGTGGCCACCCTGGAGACGATGGAGCCCTGGCCCTCCCTGCTGATGAGGCACTGGTAGTCTCCGGCCTGGGCGCCGGTGCCCACCTGCGTGAGCTGCAGGCTGCCGTTGCTGAGAATTTTTCTGCAGAAGAACAAAACATCAGCGAATATAGCAAGAGTCAAAAATTTCTCGAGTAAACTGTATGTGATGCCTTAGTGGACGTATAGTCTCGGAGGGATGAGACCGTTAAACAAGCTCTAGGCTCCTATTTCGGTCCTACTTTTACGCCGCCTGATTGGCATTTTTTTAATGCTACAGAGGCGGCTGTTCGATAGCGCCACGCACACAGTGACAGGGCGATACCGCGCAGTCGCCTATAAGTTTTCTCACAGTATACCTGACCTTTTTTTTATTGTCCCTTTATAGGAGAAAATAAAATATACAAATAAGTAAAAACAAAGTATGATTATTGAGAAGAACACATTCTTATTGTGAAGTTGTAATTATTCAGAACAGACGGTCTGTGATATTTTAAATATGAATTAAATATATTAATTAGAAAGATATACATATAAAATCAATTTTATCGAAAAATATTGTTGTTGCGCCACCGGGATTCGAAGCTGGATCCCTTTCCAAACCGGGGAAGGTGCATTATCCAACTATGCTACAGCGACAATATTTTTAACGACAAATTTTCGAACCTATATGTTACCTTTTTGATATTAATACATTTAATCGTTCCATTGTAAATCTAATAATAAAGTTGTATCAATGTGTCCAAAATTTAATAAAAATGAATTGATAATTCCGGCGTCCGCTATCAGATTACTCAAAGGTATTAGAGATTCTGTAAAAATAAGGTAGATGGCTCTTTCAAATAATGGAACGATTAAATGTATTAATATCAAAAAGGTAACATGTAGGTTCGAAAATTTGTCGATAAAAATATTGTCCCTGTGGCACAGTTGGATAGTGCACCTTTCCCGGTTTGGAAAGAGATCCAGGTTCTAATCCCGGTAGCGCGACAACAATATTTTTCGATAAAATTGATTTTATATATATCTTTCTAATTAATAAATTTAATATAACAATACGTTCAGAAATATGTATTTCAATATGTAACAATGTATGTTGTGTATAAAAAATATAAAACAGAAGAAAGAACAACAGGTTGTGATCACATAAGGTTCTATAATTCCCATCGCAAGGAGATCAAAAAACGGAAAAAGACGCGTAGATGGAAGCCTTAGTCGGGAAGTCGAGGGGATAAAAAATACGTCCCCGAAAAAGGGAAAAAAATACAAAATAAAAATAAAAACGGACCGACTTGTCCTCAGAGTGCCACTGCCGGCAGTTCGTCCCCAATGACAAGAGAAACTAGCACAGACACCACTAATATTACAAGACAAGCAAAAATAACATAAAGGATAAAAACTAAGAACCACCCCGAGCTACAAGTGAATATTATGTTACAGGCCGATTTTGTTCGGTTGCCATTTTGGTTTTGGCAGACATTTATCAGTTTGCATTCGGCAGTCGTAGAGAGTAGTCGATTACAATGTATTACGGAGCATCTAACGCCTCAACAAGGTGCTGAAGTCATTAAAACATTTTATCTAAATAATAATGGCAATTGCGTAACCATCAATGAACGCTGGCCGCTATCGTCACACGTTGGAATACTTCTCGGTGGATGAATTGAGTCGATTGGGTGGTGATGAGAAAAAATGCCACTCTCGATTCACTGGTGTGATTGTGATCGGAATTCGATAATACCAGTGATTGAAAACTGTGACTGTGATCACAGTTTCTGATATCACAATACGCGAAATAAATAAATAAAACATAATTTTTAAAACTTAAAATATATTCTAGCATGAATAATTAATTTAAAATTACTAAACATACATACACATTCATACAAAGCAAGCTAGCACAAAATCATTACCAACAATAACAAATTCCAATAGATGGGGCTAATCAAATTACGTAAAATCCGCTAGATGGCGCTGAATCAAGTGATGATGTATTTAAACGGCGGCGTCAGATAATAAGTAGAAATTTTAATAAAAAAAACTTCGCGAATCACAATTTCTCAGATATTGAATCACTGATAGTGAGTGTGACTCAAAGATATCAGTGATTGACTCACTGTTCGTAATTTTGAGCTCATCACTACGATTGGGCCTGCAACACATGCGGTGTCACCTCACACACAGCCCGTTATAATGTCAAAAAGTGGTGATATCGACTGCCCTCCTCGATCGCCTGATTTAACAGCTTCCGACTGTTCTGTGGGGGTACTTGAAAGGAAAGGTCTAAAAATATGGTTAAAAGAGCACACATTTGTGCCGCTGCCGGAGGCGGCCACACGGCCGATGTCATATTCCACACATAATCGTAATAAACCAAAATAATCGATAAATAAAAATCAAATTAAAAAATTGTGTTACATTTCCTAGTTATTCGAAAACAACATCGACCTGGAACATAATGTTCACCCTGTAGACAACGAATTACATTTGCCGGAGTGTCGCCGATAGAATTAAAAACAAAAATGGCTTTATGGTCCACTGAGAGCTTCGGTGATGGAATCAAAGGTCGACCCGCGACCAATCGGGCATCGATACGAGATTGGCGCCGAGGCCGAGTGTCGCAGACAGACTGGCCGAGATGCAGATGTCGCTCGTGTCGTAAGCCCGGATCGGTGGCAGATTTAAATTGTTCCCTTCCAAGATATATGCAACTTGGATTTTGATAAAACTCTAGCCTGTGCGTTCCAAACAGATATGAAAAGAAATATGGCCGCTTGAAAGATCTCAAATGACACCACTGTATCGGCACTATATTAATAATTAATTTTTGGTCTCCAGGGTGCGCAATATTTTGATTTTTGTGATGACGTAGTGTACATTTTTGTATGCAATTAAAAAAGTGAACAAATTCATAACATATAATATCAGAAAAACTAAAAATAAATTCAAACAACATAAGAAATTGTCAATAACAAAAAAAATATTAAAATATAATTGTGAAAATGGTGCCTTACCCCCTCCACCTGATTTAGTTCACAAAGAAACCAGGCTAGGCTCGGCTAAAGACTAGGCTTGACTTATCTATCAAAACCTGTCGTCCACACATAGCAAAATGATTTAAAAATATGACTTTAATCCCTGCAAGTTTGTTAACACGCTTATAGCTTGACATTTAAAAGGTTATACGAGAGGTTCTCACCTGTAAGGGTCCCCCGTGGTGTCCAGCAGCGGCGCCTCGTCCAGGGGCAGCGCGGGGGCCCAGCGCCACAGCACGCGCGCCCCGGCCTCCTGGCTGGCGGCGCAGTGGAGCAGGGCTGCGCCCCCGGGCGGCACCAGCGCGTCCGCCGGCTCCACATCGAAGCGCAGCGCCGGCGAACCTGAGAAAGACAAAACGAAATGGTCAGATCTGATGAATCCGTTTAAAGACTGTACATTTTATCAAAAATTCTACATGTTCCTAGCTCCGAAACTATACAATACACTCAGTACCAACTGGAAATCGTACAATTACTATAAGATTACACAAATATGGACCCAATATATGATTCAATCAGGTAGAGATGAATCAGAAGCATGGATATCCAACAATTTACTATAATGTATACAATTCTTTTACTAATAACTCACTAGTCCTACAACACTCCCACTCCATATATTTTTACTTTTTTATTCATATTTGATTTCTCTTTTTATTCCAAATAACACAACAGTACGAAAAAAAAAACTGGCTACTTTAACACAGACTTTAGTGTAGCAAAGTAGCCAAGACAACGCTGTATATATCACAGGTGAAGTCTACTCCATCCCACACAATAAACTATGTATTATGTATGTTTATTATGTATCCACCTCTGTTAGTGCAAAAATATGGATGTCAATATATATATAAATTAATTATATTGAATATTTATTTGAACGTGTTTGAACTAATAGTTAAAGCTGATAGGCATTTATTTTAAAACTGTACATTTTTTACATTTAATTTTACTATGTCTGTCTCGCTAGACAACTGTGCGTCGAGCAGTGTCCGACCGAAGGTTCAATCGCACTTAGAAATATTAGAACACCGCCTAAAAATTACACAAAACAATGCAAAATCTACACTGTTACTCACTTCTCTGCGTTATGGTGTTAATCATAATTATAAATAAATATATTTATTTATTAAATGACATACATATTTTTATTCTAACAGAGGTGAATATATTATACATAATAAACATAAGATACAATTATACTCATAGTTTATTGTGTGTGTGGATGGAGTAGACTCCACCTCTGATATGTACAGCGTTGTCCTGGCTACTTTGCTACACTGAAATCTGTGTTAAAGTAGCCTGTTTTTTTTCGCGCTGGGAGTGCTGTAGGACTAGTGAATTATTAGTCATGTTAGAATGTTGGATAGCCATGTTTCTGATTCATCTCTAGCACGATTGCATCATATGTTGGATAGCCATGTTTCTGATTCATCTTTAGCACGATTGCATCATATATTGGGTCCATATTTATCTAGTCAATAAATAAATTGCACTTTTTCACAAATGATCGGCCGAATTTTATTTCATTCGTGATAGTTCGTGCGCTTTCGGCACTCTTCGGCGTCTAAATACAAATAGTGAGAAATTAATATATAATATATCACTTATTGGCGTTATTGAGATTATTTTTTAAATATGGGCAACAATTAGAAGTGTCAGTGCCGTCACTGGTCACAACTCTCCATTAGTTTAGTTGTTACTCAGCTATTTGGGAAAGTAACAGATTTCTTGGCAATAAAGAGATTACCTAACTAGATCGTTCTGCCTGGTCACATGATATCCAACAGAATGTTGGCAGGAATAGGAAAAGTGAATATATGTGCCGAGGTTCCAGGTTTACTGATCTCCCAAGGGAGAGACGACGGATTGATGCATTTGAGACGCATGTTGCGCATCTCGCACGAATGTCTCCATCGAGGACAGACTCTCAACCTGCAGCCTGAGACGAATCCTAGAAGAAGAAGAAGAAGAGTTCATGGAAATAGCGATCCTCAATCTCAGTCAACCTCCCAATATTGAGCTAGTATGATACGTTAATACTAATCGTGACAATCGTGTTATTTCCATGCACTCAATCACCGCCGGCGATCACAGTTTGCGATTTCGAGCTCATCGCTAGTGAGGTGACCCACCCGGCAAACATAAAAACGCAAACGATCGCGGATAACAGCCTCTCGTCGGATTATCAGACTACGCATGCATAATGCAGCAGTAGTAGTAGTGTGTGTAAACGGCGGGGGGAGGAGAGAGGCCGGCGACGTCTCGAGACGTCAATGCGCCGGAAGCGCCGGGAGGATAGGGGGGCGGCAGACAGGATTTACTGCGGGCAAAGCGCACAGAGCACCCGGGAGGGCGTAATGGCGGTGACTCCAGCGGCGGTACGGAATAATTTTGATAAATTGATATGTGTGCACACGCTGCCATACTGTCAAACTGCATTTTGTAACGCGGCGGAGGGGGTGAGACGGGAGGTCCGGGAAGGGGTGGGAAGGGGAGGGGAGGGCTTCCTCAAGGCGACAATACGCGAATAATCATAAATAATTTAACTTTCATGAAAACATATTTTTGTACTAAAGTTGCAATTTCAGAATGTAATAATTGATTTCAATACAACTGACTGCAGCAGTATTTAAATGCAACAATAATTATCGATACTGCAGTATAGATTCCGTATAAATTCAGTATACACGCCAGTTCCGAGAGCAACGACGACATTTTATCAAAGATTCTACATGTTCTTGGCTCCGAAACTGTACAACACACTCAGTACCGTTCACTTCCAATAAGATTACACTAATATGGACCCAATATATAATCCAATCAGGTAGAGATGAATCAGAAGCATGGCTATCCAACATTCTAATATAATCTATACAATACCTTCACTAATAATTCACTAGTCCTACAACACTCCCACTACACATATTTTAAATTTTATTTTTATTTCTGTCGATGACTTAAATAACACCACAACAGCACGAAAAAAAAACTGTCTACTTTAACACAGACTTCAATGTAGCAAAGTAGCCAGGACAACGCTGTATACATCAGAGGTGAAGTCTACTCCATCCCACACAACAAACTATGTATTATGTATGTTTATTATGTATCCACCTCTGTTGGTACAAAAATATGTATGTCAATACATATATAAATAAATTAAATAAAACAGAATTTTAAAATGAAATGGACATGGTATTATAGGCTTTATTGGAAAGATAAAAGCTCGAATAAAGCGCAATCTGGAAGATCAATTTTCGACCACTGGGGACGTATATCGGCAATAACATCGACGAATGTTGGCTTCCAAGTCGTCTATCGTCTCTGCTTTATCGGCGTAGACTAGTCACTTCACATATCCCCACAGAAAATAATCCAAAGGTGTTAAATCACACGATCTTGGAGGCCAATTCACAGCTCCATTGCGCGCTCATCTCATGTTTCCTTCAATAGATAGATTGTGTCGCGCGCTGTGCGGCATGTTGCGCCGTCTTGTTGCAGCCGCAGCTCTTCCACATTAATGCCATTCAATTGGGGACCGAAGAAGTGAGTAATCATGGATCTACAGCGCTCTCTAGTTCTGGCCTAACAGCTTCTTCGGTGCGCACTGTACGACGTCTCTACAGATTATGTAGATCGTAAAATTGAAGCGAACTGAATCACGATTTTCGAAATAAATTTGCAAGCGTTGTTCTTGCGTCAGGTCATGGTGAAATGGCAAACCAAACTGAGCACAAATCGGCTGTCGTTGGAAAAAGTGTTGCCAATTTAAAAAACACCTTAAGCGAAAAATATATTTCAATGTTATGGTATTTATTTATAAAATCCTCGATAAGAAAATATCAGCGGAATTTACACGAAATATTGATGCAAATCAACATGAGCACGAGCATCGTACAAGAGGAAGGAATAGACTGAGACTGCCGTTCAGGAAGAAGGACAAATCTCAGAAATCAGTGGTGTAATGCCAGAAAACATAAGAAAGGAGGAGAAATTACACAGATTCAAAATTTGAGTAGCCCGTCGGTTTAGTGGTTAAGACTCTGGCCAAGTGATCTAGTTGTCGGGTCGCCTCGTTCCGGGAGACCAACAAGTCAGTCCTATTTTCATAGTACAAGCGTTTAGCTTAGTTTGAAAATAGTAAGAATATTGATATGACGTGTATTCCGTGTACGCGTGTATGTACAAAGATAAATTATTACTTTTTGAGCTTACATAATTACATATGAATGCACTAAATTAAGAATAAATAAAAAAAAATCAAACCAAATATTTTTTCGATAAACAGATTTATTCTGTTAATCTTTCTAGTTGTTCAATTAGATTTGTATTATTAATTATATCACTAACGCTAGAAACAACCCTTTAATAACGAAAACGAAAAAAAATCAACTAAAACATTGCATTATTGGAGCAACGGGAGTGACGTGGCGTAGAAACACGCCAGAAGAAGACAGCGGCAGAATCATAGGGCGTGAATGGCAAACATAGAACGCCAGAATTACGGGGCGTTACTGGTGTAATAGCAGAGACGTGAAAAAGAACCTGAGGCGGACATAGAGCGGCATCTAGTGCCGCGTAGCCCACGCCGCACACCGCCGATAGCTTGGTGAGGCGGCCGACAGAGACGGGTTCCTAGGCGGCGAGAACTGAAGACCGCGTGGCTCGACGTGATCGGCTGTAACTCCTAAATATCGTTGTACTTTGTAATTTCACATACTTAAATTTACAATTATCTGTACAATATTTTAGTACAACTAAGGAGACAAGCAATAAATGCCACAAGACCGAAGGTATTCTTATTATAGTATATTGCGTTTCTCAATCTAATATTTATGACTAATTGGGTGTTTCGAAAGTAGTGTCATTTGCCAATATAAAAAAAAATATTTGACAAAATATTTGTGTTTTAAATATCTCTAGGATGATTTCTTAAATATATTCAATAACAGTACGTAAACATATATTCAATTTGAAATGAAGTGTGTACATCGTCTTTATTACTAGAAAGAAAAAAAAAACATATTTTAGCGAAATCGTACCAGACGTCTGTCATCTTTTCCCATCTATGCTGTCTATGATAAGATCTCTCAATAAGCACAGAAAGAAGCACAAACTTAGTCGCAATGTCAAAACGGTTATGTTTGCAACCGAAAGTTTGTCAAAATCTGCCGAGAAATCCGATTTCGTCTGCGATCCGCGATTATTATAGGTATACCACAAGGATCAGTTCTTGGACCTATACTTTTTATTATCTATATAAACGACATCGTAAAATTGGTAAAACATAGCAAAATAAGATTATTTGCAGACGATGTACTCACATATATATATATATATATATATATATATATATATATATATATATATATATATATATATATATATATAGCGAGAGACAATTATGCAACTAAACAGAAGGAATTAAACTATGACTTAAACAATGTATCAATATGGCTGAAGAAAAATAAACTAAAAGTAAATTCATGAACATTGGACTAAAAAGAATACCAATCACACCAGCAATTATCACAGATGGTGAAAGTCTGAAGGATGTGACTGAAATCAAATATTTGGGAGTCATAATAGATTCTAAATATAATCTATCACAAAATACAATGGCTAAAAAAATGTCACTTCTGGAAAGGATCAGATGATTCATTAGTACTGAGTCTTGTCAAATAGTCTACAGCTCTGTTATTATTCCTCACATCAACTGCCGCAGCTGCATTTTGTTTTTGGCTAACGAAGAAGAAATGGAACAATTGTCAGTGGTGCAAAATAAAGCTTTGAGAATAATACTAGTCAGTGCGATGCTGGAAGATCTCAATATGATGACCTTTAAGCGGGAAATATATTTTAATACAATGGTATTTATTTACAAAATCCTCAATAAGAAAATATCAGCGGAATTCACACCAACAATTGATGCAAATCAACATGAGCACGAGCATCGTACAAGGGGAAGGGATAGACTGAGACTGCCATTCAGGAAGAAGGACAAATCTCAGAAATCGATGATGTATAGTAAGATGAAATTTTTTAATGAAATGTCAGAAAACATAAGAAAGGAAGAGAAACAGAATAGATTTAAAATGAAACTGACTAAATATATAAGGAGTGCTTATGTATGCACTATGTTAAAAATTAAATAAATATCATTTAGATGTCATTTTTGTTCGTTTTGACAGTTTGCTTACAAAGGTGGAATAATTTTAATTGCATCGATATATTATTTACGCGCGGTTTGTTTCGGGGAAAGCTCTGTCATTGAAATATAAATAGGCCACAATAGCCGCCACCCTCCGATCACCACACCCCTGATGTTGGCTTCCCCTAAAAATTCCTAAATGTGTCTAGTCCACCTGATTTAACTGAGTTCCCCAAGTAAACGATAACTATCCAGTTACCAGCCATAGACCGAAGAGACTGGCGAAATCGCGGAAAGGGTACAATGAGGGCGGACCTATCGCTTACCCAGGGTTGATGCAATAAGCTAAAGGCCTGGTTGGCATTTTTTAATGCTACTAGGCAGATGTGCGGTATCGCTATCGAATCAAGATTTGCCCTCATTGTCCTCGGTCATTTTATAACAATAACATAACATAAAGATAATATAATATAAAACATTTAACAAGGCCGGCGTGCAGAGGGGAAGCGAAGAGGCACTCACCCTCCACGCAACACTATCGGCAGATTTAACCCACAAGAACAGTGGAAACAGAAGGAAAAAAAAATACAGCAGTGGAACGATAATGTCCGATGTGACGATGATAATGACTATTTATTTTGATAGCAGGGTAACGAGGGGGGGGCGGCCCGCTCGGCCGAATCAGACATCTTTGTGCCCCCCGCCCGGCGAGCTGGTGCGGAGCCAAGAGCCGCCGCTAGAATAACATTAAAACATGCACTTTCATGGTGTGATCTCGCTTTCGGCGACCCCCGTTAGGACGCCGCCGGGGGCTCTGAACTGGTGCAACCGCTGCCATTAAAACGAGACGAATACAACGCGAGAGACTTTCGATTAACCGTGTTGCGAAAACTATGAAATATAAAAAAAAAGTGTTTTAAAATGAAATAAAACTTAAAAATCGCGGTAATGGCCACGATATTGGCTTTATTAGAAAGATTATTTTATACTATTAGTGTTTAAATATGATTTCACGCATACGGGCGCCGCGGCTGGCTCGAATAAAGCAAGATCTGGAAGTCTGGGGACGTCTGCGGACAATAACGCGAGGAATGTTGGCTTCCAAGTCGTCTATCGTCTCTGGTGTATCGGTGTAGACTAGCCACTTCACATATCCCCACAGAAAATAATCCAAAGGTGTCAAATTACACAATCTTATCCATTAATCGTTCTTCACCACCATGTATACCTGCGAACTCTGGTCGAAATACAAGCAAGTGACGTATAACCATCTCCGAATTCAGTACAACAACTCATGCAGAATACTGTTCGGATTGGCGCGTTATTGTAGCGCATCTACAATGTTTACCGAAGGCCGTATATTTGGATTCGTTCCGCTTCTGAGACATCGAGTGGCTAGCATAAAGGTGCGGCTGGAGCTCAGCACTCAGCACCGACTCTCTGGTGCAAGCGGCGCTCTCGTGGAAAGCTGGTTCCCTGACTAGAGAATGGCAGCGCCTACAGAATAGCTACATATACAACAATGGCCGTGACTGAAGTTGTTATATATGTAATATTTATATTTTGTGTGTATATATGTGTGAACGTTTTACTTTTTATTAACTATTTATTTTATAACTTTAAAATGGCAATGTAAAACGGCAAGCCAAACTGAGCACAAATCAGCTGCAAATTGGCCGTCGTCGGAAAAAATGTTGCCAATTCGAAAAACAAACCTTTAAAAAACATGTTTACAACCTTCGCACCGACACACGTAACAACTTAACTCATTCCCTACAACGGTAATTATATTGAATGTCAGCCGTTCCGAATTTTTCTCAATTGTACTCTAGGACACTAACGAAAATATAGTTACACAAACAACTCGCCTTCAAGGCTTGAACAAAATAAAGGCACCCCCACTCCCCTGCCCCTATAATTTGTAAATATAACTAAATGTTGATCTCGAACAACGCCGGGAATGGACCGCTAGTTAATTACAATTCAAACAAACATCAGATATCTCATAGAGACAAAGCTATTTTATATTATATTTAAGGACGTCCCCAAAGCGCAGTCGTACTCAATCTTCAAGAAGATTCCCCCGTATGTAAACTACTATGAATAGAATAAAAACCAGTCGAGGTGCAGTGTACTTCTTCGCTTCCGGTCGCATGCGCACAAGTTCAAAAATCTGACACTATTCAAATTATAAAAGGAAACGTCCAAACCGTTCAAAAGTAGCTCACTTTTAACATTTCTTGTAACAAACCGAATACCGCTCGTTTTAGTTATTTTTACAGAAAGATATTTGTTCAATTTTCAATGAATGATTCTCAGTTTTCTAAAACAATGGTAAGAAGATGACTATCGCTGTTCAATGAAACGTGCGCCACAACATGGATCGGGGGATGGTTCGTATGTTAAATATGCTCATTTTAATAGGCAATATTTACTAATTTACTACCGCAAGGACTATTGAAAAATATTTCTACGTATAAAAGACACTCATAAGTATGTGTATTCAAAGTTTCAAAAGGATTGTAAGAAAAGAGATTTTTTTGGGAACGTCCTTAATGTAAAATATAAGGAATTATGGGGGTAATTACAAGGCTTACGACCTGTCTTCGCCTGGCTCAGTGATCACTTTATATATATATAACGTTCACCAATTCCCACCCCACCTTTGTAGGTAAAAATCCAGTAATTGTGTGTTCTTGGACATATTCAAATATTGCTAATATACTGGTCAAAATAAGAAAATATATAAAAAAAATTAATAAATATTGATTTTTCAAGCCTATTCCAGTATAATATGTTTAAAAAAAATTTACATATAAAGAATAAAATAATATTAAAAAAATCGGATTCTCATAGTGATGACATATATGCTATTTAAATTTAAAAAAAAAGGAAAAATGAATTATCAAATTTGGTCCCTAGATGGCGATGGTGCAGTGGTACTCGAAGCGAGTCCACATACCAACATTTATACAACTTTCAAAAATTTGATAAATGTGGAGATTGAGGGGTGAGAATTGGTGTACGTTATTTATATATATATATAAAGTGATCACTGTATATATATATATATATATATATATATATATAGTGCTCACTTAAACCAGCCGAAGACAGGTCGTAAGCCCTGTAACTACCCCATAATTCCATATATTTTCCATTAAATATAATTAAAAAAATAGCTTCGTCTCTATGAGATATCTGATATTTGTTTAATAACACTGCCTCTGTAGGTAAAAATCCAGTAATTATGTGTTCTTGGACATATTCAAATATTCCTAATTACAATTTAATTAAGTTTTAATATAATTTCATTGGGGAGTCGGTCTCAAACTCGCCCAAAAATGACAGAAAGCACAATCTGATTACTTCCACCCCCGTGACGCGCTACGTGGAAAAATACAGAACCTTTATTTTCAAACTGGTACCAGGGGGCTGCACTAATTAGGATATCCGACAAAACTGGCTCTCGGTACGAAGGCAAAAAGGACAGTGGTCGTTGGCACGGCTCCCAGACTCTCGACACCGGGTGTGCGAGAAAAACATGACACATTTTGAGCGCGCAGAATATACAAAAATAATCCGTAAAATTAATTATCCATACAAATATTATTATTTTTTCTTCCTTCGTTCATGTTAGTGTTGACATATGCAATATAGTGGTCTCAGTTAGATGGGGCAGTGGGTGGTTCTAGTCTATCACCTGTCCACTATCCCCTCCCCCTATACCAGAACACGATATTTTCTGTAGAAGTGTTCTCTATGGTATTTTGGTTCAGTTCAAGTGGAAGTTTATCATTTTTAGCCGCCAAATTCATCCCGCAGTATGCGACTGATATCGTACTATTTGTGTGTAATCGGTTTCTCGCTACCGTGCGCACCAATTACTGCTGTACAATGTGCTATTATGCATGGTGGAGAGTTCGTACTGAACAACTTTGCACGTGTCCCGGAGCCAGAAGACTTGTGGATCCAGTGGAAGAAGATCCAGATACCGAAAGGAGCGTTTCACAGGTGGGTCGTGTTTTTTGGTTCTGGGTGGTCCCCTTTTCCTGTTCCTCTCCCGAATTCCTTCCACCCTTCCGCTGTGCAAAAGCACCGAAATATTGACCGCACTACCTCCTCTCATATATGTACACTTTATTTCATGTATATTCATTCACTGTTCTGCGGAGTTTATATATTTTAACTACTACCTTACCTTGTATGTACTTTCATTTTGTGTTTTGCTTAGTATACAATGAGTTAATTTTGTTTGTGACGTATGACTTGTCAATTTGCCCAAAAGCAGGTTTGGCTAGTTAGGCAATGCATATTTAAAAATCTATATGTAACAAAATGTGTTTTTTTTAGTTGTACAATATAGTAGTACTAGGCTTTGAACAGCATATTCCTTGAACATTTTCGACTTACACTTTAGTCAGGTATTTCACCCATAAAATATCGTAGGACTAGGTCCGTCACACCCCGCATAATGTAAACTTTGACAATCATTCCGGAAATTAAAATGTCACACGCCGAATTTCAATTTTGAACATTGATTCGTGTCGCGATATCGATACGGATAAAATGTAATTTGGACGCAGTCCGTCCGCAATATGTCCGCGAACGGGAGGAGCACCTCTTGTACATTTGCCTGTCCCTTGTCCTAACCGCCCTCCCGCCCGCCCCGCCGGCCCGACACCGACCCTAAAGCGACAATAGGGCCGATAGATTTCCCCAGGGCGCTCTTAGCGCGGCCGGGCCAGGGGGTATATAACGGGAGCGGGGAACTTCGGAAAACTTTTCCAAAAACGTATCGAAGATAAATTTGACCGATCGCCTTACATACCGAGTCACTGAATATCAAAAATACACCCATTTTTACCGTGGTAACTTTTCACTTGCCGGTTGTCGGTACGTCAAATTTACTGCTGTCAGAGTATAGATAAAAAAACCAGCCTCCTCGCAGCGTGGCAAGATCGTTCATTTCATGCTTCATTCGCCCTGCGTTCGAAATCTGTCACTTTGCTGGCGAATTTTTTTCGTTCAACATGGCTATAATGCATATAAAACAACGAGATATTTAATGATTCATTATTATGCAACTTTTGATACGGTCGCGAAGTATACGCCATTTTTAACCGACGATTTTCGATTTTTACCATCCGACATTTGAGAGTAAAATTAGTTAACCATTGCAATTTTTACTAACGATCGAACGACCCGTTCCGCTCATATTTCAATATAGATTTGATTAAATATTAGATGATCCATACTCAACCATCATTTAAAATATAGTTCAATTATTCTTATCTTTTAAGGTTACAAACGTCGTACATGACATCTGTCAAATAAAAACTATACCATTAACGAAAATGAGTCAACACACGATTGAATTATGAACAATTATGAAATTCTTCTGATATAAAATTTGCTTTTGGACGATGTCTATTTTCAGCAGTCGTGAGGGCTACGTGCCACACATGCCGGGAAACGATCTCGTTGGCAGCACAGATCGTGTGATTCAACGCCTCTGGACTTTGTTTTTTTGATTATGTGAAAGATGAGGTATACGCTAATGTTCCAGAAACGATTCAAGTACTCGGCTACTATAATAGGGCCTTAATTACGCAAAATATAATTCACACAACGGTTGACTTTGGATCACTTGTTACACATGTATAAAAATAGATGGGAAGGCTTGAAAAATGTAAAACAGCACACAGTCGTGGTTTCTTTGTGAACTAAGTCGAGTGGAGGGGGTAAGGCGTAATTATGTATATATATATATATATATATGTCAAAAATAATAATTTTTAGGCATAATTCCTTGTATTATTTGGATTAACATAAGACTTGGCACGCCCAGGTAAACCAGATAATGGAGGATGGTTCTGTTAGAAGCCTCAACAAGCGGCGAGCTTGTATGAGAAGATGTATGAATGTGGATGGGGCGAGAATCGTGTGTCAGGACAGAAGAGTGTGACGCTCTATCCTCTCTGCCCATCCCCACGGGGAAACGGCGAGATGGTAAGTAAGTAAGTAAGTAAGTAAGTAACATAAGTATTTCTGATATTTTGCTAAATGAAATGATCAATTTTAAATAACGTATTGCCTTACAATTAAATCGTTTTTTTTTTTTAATCAAATGCAGAGCAAAATTTGTTGCTCTTTCGCGCGCAAACCAAAATTATTCATATTATTCTACGGAAACAGTGCTGCAGCAGCGTTATTTTCCAAAAAGCCTTTGAGCGGCCATCTTTCTTTTCATTTTTGTGTGTAGCGCCCGGGCCACGGTTACGACATGGCCCAAATCCGAAGTAATTGCTTGTTAAAAATAAGCTTCCGTTATAAAATATTCGTTTAGTCAAAAAAGAAATATGGTGTATTTTGATATTCTACGATTCGTATACTCGACGAGCGTGGCAGTGTACAAATGAGAAAGTCGACTTGACAAAATGTGACAAACAGAGACTGGAAGCTTTAGAAATGTGGCGCTGGAGGAAAATTAGTTGGCGACAGAGATGACGTCATTTTGAAAAAAGTTTTTTTTTTTTTTCTCAATAGTGATCTTCAACCGTGCGTAAAACGGAAAGTGTTCAACCGAAGTGCAGTGGAATGGCAGTCGTCCGGTGGTACCCGAGGGGAATATCAAGAAGCCGACATGCCGCCCTAAAATTTTCCTGACTAATCATAAAAATTTGCGGAAATACGCGGCAGCGAATGACAACGGATTGAGAAAAGTAAGAAGCATTTGGGGAGGCCCTCATCCAACAGTGAATAAAACGGCTGATAATGTTGACATATTTATACTAGATATTTGGCTTGGATAAAGTACGAGAAAAAAAATATATTTAAAAAAAAACGTTTTTGTTGTCGCATCCCGTACCATTGGAAGTTGTATACATGTTAATATGCGGAAATATATCCAAAAATTTGATATATATGGAGATTGATTAATTGGTGTGAATGGTGAACGTTATATTTGTATAAAGTGATCACTTAAACCAGCCGAAGACAGGCAGTAAGCCCCGTAATTAACCATACTTTTCCATTAAATAAAATAATAATAAATATCGTCGCTGTAGCATAATCGGATAATGCACCTTCCGCGGTTCGAAAAGAGATCCAGTTTCGAATCCCGGTGGCGCAACAACAATATTTTTCGATAAAATTGATTTTATATGTATATTTTTTTTATTAACACATTTAATTAGTATTTAAAATATCACAGAGCTGTGTTCTGAATAATTACAACTTCACAATAAAAATGTGTTCTCCTAATAATAAAGTTGTATCAATGTGTCCGAAATTTAATAAAAATGAATTGATAATTCCGGCGTCTGCTGTCAGATTACTCAAAGGTATTTGAGATTCCGTAAAAATAAGGTAGATGGCTCTTTCAAATAATGGAACGATTAAATGTATTAATATCAAAAAAGTAAAATATACAGTTAGATAATGCACCTTCCGCGGTTCGAAAAGAGATTCAGTTTCGAATACCGGTGGCGCAACAACAATATTTTTCGATAAAATTGATTTTATATGTATATCTTTCTAATTAATATATTAAAAATAAAAAATAGCTTCGTCTCTATCAGATATATTATATATTTAATTTTATAATTGTCATGTTACAAAATTTCCCATTGGCGTGCACGCCTAATAGGTAATTGGTATCGCATCGGCTCGTTATCGGTTTTCTGAGGGTCGGTGCGGCTACGACGCTGATACGTGACGCACAAGATTGAGAGTCGCAAAGACCATTGAACTGGAGGGCCTACCCCTTCGGTTAGAGGACTAATCTAAACTTCTCCAACGGGGAGGCGACCCTTCAGTGTTTAAAGTTTGTTCGGGCGGAGTACGTTATTATTGTGATCGGGACTGGAACTAGGTAAACTTTCCCTTCTGGCTTGACATATTAAAGCAACTGCATCATACAGGTGGTATATTATGTTCCAGGCCGATGTCGTGTTTGAATAACTAGGAAACGAAGAGGAATTTTTAAATTTGTTCTGTGGTGACCCCACACGCGACGTGACCGTGTAGGGGCTCACCTGTCAGCCATTAGGGCCCGTATCAGAACAATCAATCGACAGACGCAATTTTACATGGTGCATCATGTCGAGCGTCTGCCGACCACTTCTTCGCAGGCCGTCCCAACACTGGCATCGCTACTCGACACCATCTCCAGCGAGCCACTCGCGTATTTTAATAGTATTAATTCATCACCTCAATAAACGATTACAACTGTGTAGTTGTGCTAGTATGCCATTTAACTGATTTTTTCAATCGTTATTTACTTATTTACTCTTACTTTAATTAGTTTTTAAATTTTTTTATAAATAGAATATTGCATTCATTTTATGTTTTACATTATATTTATATTCTATTAATTGCATCCTGTTTTACACTTTATATATTATTTTTTTACTTTTTACATACATTGAACATTGTATTATATCTAATCGCATCTTGATTTACTCTTTATGTATATTTATTAGTATATTGAACACTACACTTTGTTTATTAATGTACCGGAAAGGCACTGTCTGCTATAATACAGTGAAATACTAGTGTGGCAGGCAGGGTACCCAAATACATGTTTTACTTTACTGCAATCTTATCTGATTATAACAATATAATAACATTATTAAGGAAAACACATTCCTATTGTGAAGTTGTAATTATTCAGAACACAGCTCTGTGATGTTTTAAATACTAAATTAATGTATTAATTGTAAATATATACATATAAAATCAATTTTATCGAAAAATATTGTTTTCGCGTCACCGGGATTCGAACCTGGATCTCTATTTCCAATCCGGGGAAGTACACTACCAATTGTGTTATAACGCCAGTATTTTTCATGACAAATTTTCGAACCTATATGTTACATACAATATTATTCGACAAAATTGATTTTATATGTATATATTTACAATTAATACATTAATTATTATTATTATTATAACTGCGATGCGCAACAAACACGCGTGAGACAAGAAGAAGTCAGGAGCTTCTGTCTCACTGCATCTTAATCTTCTGACACAATCTCGAGTCAATCATAGTTTCAATAACTTCAACGCACACCTCAACTCCTGCAGATTTTTATCGATTATTTGGTTTATTACAATTATGTATGGAATATGACATCGGCCAAGTGGACGCATCTAGCAGCGGCAAATAAATATTTATTTTAGACTTATTCCGCAGAATTCTAATTAAGCAGAGCTTTTCTGATTATATAGAGTGCACGCCCCTGGTTTTGCGGACATTGGTAACCGCTGCGCGGTCGGGGTCTCAGTAGAATCTATATTTCAATGAAGCAATAAAACAAGCGCAAATAAAATTATTCCATCATATAAATTAAATGTCAAAACGATAAAAAATGAAAACGAATTAAATGTATTAATTAGAAAGATATACATATAAAATCAATTTTATCGAAAAATATTATTGTTGCGCCGGCGGGATTCGAACCTAGATTATTAATTCTGGCGTCTCTTATTGGTTTTCTCAAAGGTATTTACGATTACGTAAAAACAAAGTAAATGGCTTTCAAATAATGGAACGATGGATGTATTAATTTGTAGGTTCGAAAATTTGTCGTCAATCTACTGTGTTGGTATAGCACAATCGGATAATACACGTTACTCGGATTGGAAGAGGTCCAGGATCGAATCCCGGTAGCAACAACAATATTTTTATTAAGAAGAACACATTCTAATTGTGAAGTTGTAATTATTCAGAACAGACGCTCTGTGATATTTTAAATATTCATTAAAAAGATATACATATAAAATTAATTTTGTTGAAAAATATTGTTACTCAAAGGTATTTGAGATTTCGTAAAAACAATGTAAATGGCTTTCGAATAATTGAACGACAGATGCATTAATTTCAAAAAGTGTAACATATAGGTTCGAAAATTTGTCGTCAAAAATACTGGCGCTGTAGCATAGTTGGTAATGCACCTTCGCCGTATTGAAAAAGAGATACAGGTTCGAATACCGGTCGCAATAATAATATTTTTCAATAAAATAGATTTTATATGTATACCTTTCTAATTAATATATTTAATTAGTATTTAAAATATTACAGAGCTATGTTTTGAACAATTATAACTTCACAGATTTAATTTTTTTTTTTTTGTCGTATTAATATGGAAGACGATCCATCCAGAGCTCGATAGGCGCGTGGGAAAAAATAATGGTTAGATTGAAATAAACGCAAACTGAACCCCTTCCTAGTACGAGATTTAAATACTAGTTGGACGCGTTTCCGCACGAAGGGAGGTGTGCATTAATAATATATTTCAAGGACGACATTGATAATGACCAAATTATTTGCGATATAATAATATGAGTCTCTTTCTGAGACTTGTGACTCGCCGTCTGTGACCAAATTAACTATGACTTGTCATTTATACAATTCCGTCTCGCATTCCGCGTCTGCACCCGGACGAGCAAATATTGTATCAAACGCGAAGCAAACACGGGCACACCAAATCATTACCGAGTTTCCTGGCGAGGCCGGAACACCGTGCGGGTTAGACAGTGATGCATGTTCGGCATTTAGGAGCCGGTGCTCTCGTGCCAGTTCCACTCAGCGAACGGTCCTGATACACACACAACATAACTCTCCACTGTTGGATCGCCAATTCTTTTATATAATAAATAATAATAATATTGTATAATTTGTATATACACTGTCATTTTCACTTAGCCGGTTTGGTCATAATATAAAGGATGAACGAGGAGAGAACGGTAAGAACGATATATGACGCAAGTGTTGATAGCACCAGAAATAGAGGACGTTCGCGGAAGACTTGGCACGACGTTCTGTCAGAAGTCTCAACAAACAATCGGCGAGCTTGTACGAGAAGATGTGAATGTGGACGAGGCGAGAATTGTGCGTCAGGACAGAGTGTGACGCTCTATCTGCACAATGGTAAGTAAGTAAGTAAGTAAGCCATTTTCATAAAAAAACTTGCACCCCAAGGGCGCTTCACACGTAAACTGTTTATAGTCATACATTATCTCTGTTTTTAAAATGAAAAATTGTTATTTTTTATTTATTATCTTAGTTTTATTAACCACAATTGAGTTTAAAAAACATCTACCGATTTCGGAAAACACTTTTCCTTCTTCAGGATGTCATAACTAACTAAAAATATAGCATTGTTTCTTCACCAGAATCTATTTTTAATTTTTTTAAAAAAACAACAATTATTTAAAAAATAAATTTAGTACCTAACTCAAATTGCTGTTCAATACGAATTTAGTCGAATAATTTTTATTATGAAAAATTGTTATTTTAACTTATGGAAATCATTTTTAGTTTATTTTTAAATAAAGTCTCCGATGCACTGTATCTCATGACGGAGGGTAAATTCTTCCATCAATTCTTCAATCTCTTCCCAATTTCAACAACCAATTTGAAACATCCATTTTAAAAGCTTTAAATATGACTTAAAGTTCTGTTATTATATCCAATTTGACTGTATATTCTGGGACCTTGAAAGGTGAATAATCTTTGACCAAAAATAGTTTTCATTATTGCAACGATTTTAAAATAATTAGCTCTTATTGGATAATATCTCTCAGTCCTCACAGATGGAGCGCTTATTTTCCTATGAAAGCTAGTTAGTATATTCAAAACATCCAAAGAATGCATTGTATCAAAAGTCTTGATGAATATTTAAATAGAATTAAATTTTAAAATTCAATTTATCGAAAAAATATTCTTGTTGCCGCCGAGATTCGAACCTGAATGTCTTCCTATCCGGGGAAATACGTTAACCGATTATGCTCCGGCGACACAGTAAGTTGACGACAAATTTTCGAACTAATATGTTGCATTTTCAAATCGATACATCTATCGTGCTGTTATTTGAACGCCATCTACTTTATATATCAACTTACTGTATCGGTGTAACATAATCCTCTATATAAATGGTGTTTTTTTTTAGAGGTATATAATTTTAAAATGAAATAAAAATCGTGGTAATGGGTTCATCGGAAGGATAATGTTATACCATTAGTGTTTAAATATGATTTATGCCGCGGCTGGCTCGAATAAAGCAAGATCTGGAAGTCTGGGGACGTATATCGGCAATAGCGCGACGAATGTCGCGACCGAGTGGTTTATCGGCGTGGACCAACCACTTCACATATACCCACATAAGATAATCTAAAGGTGTTAAATTCACGGGTACATAAAGCGAAATTATGCGCTCATCGAATGTTTCCTTATTGTTGTAACTTATTTGAGAAAATTTATATTAAAAATATCACAGACCTATATTTAAAAAAATTATATATCGAATTATCTTTCAAATAAAAGAAATCATTAATATCATACTTGGTTTTTTAAATTTAATTCCTTTTATATACAGGATGGCCCAAAAAAAGTGAAAACATCTCGTAATGAGTTATTTCAAAACAAAGTATAAGTAATTTTAATTCTTAATGTCATTTTTTTGCACTGTACTTAGCTAATCAGAAATCATCAAAACACCACATATTTGCATAATCCACTGGGTTTAAATCTGGGCCGCGTCATGCCTGTCTCGATGAAATTAACATTCTCACGACGAAGAAAGTTGATTGTATTTCTGGCTGTGTGAGATGGAGCTCCGTTCTGCTGTAATGTCTAGCTATACTGCAGGCTTTGTTTTGAAACTCTTTGATCGTTTCCCTTGCACCCCGACGTTTTTCAATTTGTAATTGCATTTGATCAGAATACGGTCTTCTGCAGTGATTTTTGTTATTCTGGGCGACAATTTGAAAAAAAAAAATATATATAAACAATGAAAAAATTAATAATCAAAGATGGCGACCGAAAATTGTCGAAATAAAACGCAATACAAGGTAAATATGTAAAATAGTAACTATTTAAGCTATTGTTGACATAGTTAAACTAATTTTGATATAATTATATCACATTTTACGAAATGTTTTCACTGTTTTTTGGGCCACCCTGTACATACATTTCCACATGACACTGATCAGTTGCGATGTCAAATGTAAAATAAAAATAAACTTTACAATTTAATCGAAAAAGCATCAATTCAAAATTAAGGTATAACATTCATCCCCTGGATCGGGGGTGGGTGGGTGGGCGGGCGGCGGCGGTGGAGGTGGGCGCCACCCTCAAAGTTCCACAGGATCGGGTGTAAACTTGAAACTCAATTCAAGTCTCTGGAACGGAGACAGACACGTTGACGTGGCGAGGATACACCGAAACTTTGTACAACTTCAGCAGTCTAGGTACATATAGAGGCACACCGTCACCTTCCTTTGTTGCCGGCTTCCTGAAACACGTATCGGGGCTCAGCATCGTGGCGCACACGTAAAAAATATAGCGCGCGCACAATTTTCTGCTGCTGTGCTGCCTTCTGTCTTCCCCTGCACGATGACTTGTCGTCATATATCACATATTTTATAAATAATAAGAAAAAACATTTTAAATAGTAATTAAATGTATTAATTAGAAAGATATACATATAAAATCAATTTTGTCGAAAAATATTGTTTTTGCGCTACCGGGATACCTGGATCTCTATTTCACCACACCACCAATACATCTGTCGTTTTATTATCTGAAAAAGCTATCTACCTTATTTTTACAGAATCTTAAATACCTTTGAGTAATCTGATAGCAGACGCCAGAATTATCAATTCATTTTTTATTAAATTTTGGACACATTGATACAACATATATTATTAAGAAACTTATTGTGAAGTTGTAATTATTCAGAACATAGCTCTGTGATGTTTTAAATACTAATTAAATATATTCATTAGAAAGATATACATATAAAATACGGATTGGAAATAGAGATACAGGTCCGAATCCCGGTAGTGCAAAAACAATTTTTTTCTATAAAATTGATTTTATATGTATATCTGTCTAATGAATACATTTAATTAGTATTTAAAATATCACAGAGCGTCTGTTCTGAATAATTACAACTTCACAATAAGAATGTGTTCTCCTAATAATAAACACTTTGTTAAAACCGCTATTTATTGATAAATCAATATGTCTCAAGACATATCAACATACCTTCAAATGAAGTTGTTAATACCATAAAAAAGTGGACGGATGATAGATAACTTTCTATCAATTAATACTTTCTACGATTTGCTTTTCAAAATTCAAAATTCACATCAAAGCCTATACTCGAGAAGACTCTTGTGACCAATGTTCATCAATTGAAGAAAAATAGTGTATCAAGTACCTTGGAATCATAATAGATAACAAACTCGTACAAAACTCCTAAAAAACTTCCTACTGATTTTTAAGACTCTGAAACATCTTATCACTTACAAATCTGAAGATGATACAGTACGCGTTTGTACAGTTGTGTTTGCAATGCGGTATTATTGGATGGGGAGGAGCATATAAAATTTCAATATCACAATTAGAAATTACTCAAAAAAATGATGATTTTCACGGATTTTAAAGTACCAAAAATAATAGACATATACAAAAAAAAAAAATTAATAATCCAAATATTAAAAATTAAAAATCAATTAAATATTGGAAGCGAATTCCGATCTATATGATTTTACAAGACATCAAACTTTTTAACAATTTCCCCACCACAATGAAAAAAATTAGACTACTATTAATATGTATCTCAAGTAAAAAAAAATATGTACACAGACTAACTGAAACATTAATTAACTCGAATATACTCCTTCTCTATACACGAGTCTTACTCTCATAGAGAAGAAATAAATGTTAAAAGAAATTATATTAAATATATATCCTACTGATTATTTTTTAAATGTATTATATTAAAAGAAAATGAGCAAAGGTCCCTTCTTCAGGATACAATAAAAACAAAATTATAAATATAAGTGATGGAACTGCTGTGAAAACAATTTTAAAAGGTGACTATTGGCAAAAATAATTTCGATATTTATAATACCACGGATTTACAGATAGATAAATTAGAAATTTAAAAAACAAGAAAAAGTGTTAATAGTAATAAGTATTATTTTTATCTCGGCTGACAAATTCCCATAAGTTATAATTCCATTCAGAGCACCGTTCGTTTTGTTCCCTGCAACCACCAGTGGCGGTCGAAGACTTTTTGTATAATCGGTGTTGGATAATGAGTTTATACCTACTATTAATATTAAATATACAAATATAACATATAAAAAATGCGACACACAAACAAATCCCTCAAAATATGTACGCTATTCTGTGCATAAGCATTAAAGTCGTTTTTTGTATGTCGGATGCGTATACAGTATTCGAAGATCTTGACAGGCGGAGCTGAATACACATGCGCAAAAGTCGAATACTTTCAAACTTTGTGAATGCAGAACGAATAATAGAATCCACTGTTGCTGGTGTCTGTGTATTTACGCTGAAAGCTGAGAATGGACGAATTTATTTCCAGCAGTGCTGTTTTCGGCTACAAACAAAAAATCCAAGGCTGTTTGACTCTATAACACAAGGGATGCGGAGCATCCATAGCGTGAATGAAGTGACCGCCCCTGCAATCACCCTCTTTTCCGTATTCATCAAACACACTTCCCTAATACACAAACTCATCTACTTGTACAAGTGTAGCACGGTGTCTTGCTTTCCTCCATGAGAAGGAGGAATTCATGTAATTCTTGTTCAATATTCACCATTAGTACTGCATCATCGGCGTACAATAAACAGCATACAATCAAATCGCCTATGTTCGCTCCTACATTCGTACATTCCAGTTCTTTCACACAATTATATCCATATACAAGTTGAACAGCCATTGAACCATATTGATTACTAAATATTAGTCTATTTTGGATAAATAGGCATTCTACGTTACTCCGCAGTAGACTATACAAACACACGGGTGTCTCTCGTGCGGGAACAAAGGTCGCAAAATACACATGGATTCGGTTCAGTCAATCGTTTACACTTCAGGTAGGGACAATCTGGCTCCGTGGGCGAAACATCTGTATGGTACATTCCTGGGGGTGCATTCATCCGTTTACACGTCGATAGGGAGTACCCCAGGGTCTTCAAAAGTGGACGAAATTCGATAATGCGAGAGCGATATTTTTTAAAAATAATATATATACACATATATAAATAATAAGACAAAACACTTTGTTTAAACCACTATTTATTTATAAATCAACATGTTTCGATACACATGGTATCTTCTTCAGGAAACAGTGTACACTACTAAAATTAAAAATACAAGCATAGATAAAAACAAAACTATAAACTATGAAAACAAATTTAAAAGATGATTATTTTCAAAAAGTATTTGGTTATTTATAACACATTTTCTTATTTTTAAAATTTTAAATGTATCTAACTGTAAACCCCTAGTATTTGTACGTATAATTTCTAAATTCTTGTTAATGCCAAAACAATGGTTTAATGGTGTATTAATTAGAAAGATATACATATAAAATCAATTTTATCGAAAAATATTGATGTTGCGCCACCGGGATTCGAGCCTGGATCTGTTCCAGTCCGGGAGACGTGCAAATAATGGAACGATGATGTATTAATTTGAAAAGTATAACATATAAGTTCGAAAATTTGACGTTAATCCACTGCGTTCGTGTAGCATAATCGGATAATACACGTTCCTCGGATTGGAAGAGATCCAGGTTCGAATCTCGGTAGCAACAGAAATATTTTTCAATAAAATTGATTTTATATGTATATCTTTTTAATTTGTATTTAAAAATATTAACTCGTTATTTATTCATCGAGAAATAACTATGTGATTGAACCAAAGTTGTAAAGACTCAAGAGACGAATATACAAAATACTAAAAACCAATAATTGAATAGATCGAAGGTAGTCGTCTGGCACCCCTGCGCGGACATGTGAGGCACACCCCCGCATTTGTTTCGCAGCCCCCCCGGGGCCGGGGTCGCCGGGACCCTTTGCCATTTTGCCATTCGGACACAAAACACAAAATGGTCGGCGGGTTCGCAAAGTAGCGACAGTTGATGCCACCAGTTCCAGTTCTAGATGAATATTAACATCATTTGACCGGTTACTGTTGGAACCGGTTCCAATAAAAAGCAAACCGTTGAATAAATCGGTCTAAAACTAAAAATTGGTTGTGGATCGTACTGATCTTCCCAAATCGCAAGATGTGAGGTGGTTCAAGAAAACATTTATCTGGGAACGTTTATGATCAATTTATTTTCTCTTACGTTCAACGAACTTATGAAAGCTGTGCGAAAGAAGAATTATCTTAGATCCTAAAATGTATATTTAAAATTTCGCATCATAAAATTTATAGCCCTGATTTATTGCGGTCGATCAACTTTCACCAACCTGTCAGAAATACAAAAATAATTTTTCCTTATTACTGTAACAATACTGGAACGGTTGCTCATTTCGATTCTCCATTACACACAATTCGATACTTGGGTAACACGTGCGCGGGTGGTGATGACGTATGGAACATAACAATACCGAAAAACAAAGGAATTCTTACATTAGTTTGTTTATAACTGACAGATCGGGGAGAATGTTAATTAATAATTAAATTTATTATTATGTATGTATATAAGAAATAGATTTTTTTAAAGTTTACTATGTATTTAAAGATTTTAAGTTTTATCTATTTACCGATTATGCTACACCAACCACCACAGTAAGTAAATATAAAAAGAAGATGGCTTTCAAATAACGGAACGACAGATGTATCAATTTGAAAGTGCAACACATATGTTTGAAAATTTGTCGTCAAATTACTGTGTTGGTGTATCATAATCGGTTAATACATTTCCTCGGATAGGCAGAGATCCACGTTCGAATCCCGGTAGCAACAAAAATATTTTATATGTATATCTTTCTAATATATTTAATTTGCATTAAGATTTAACTTTTGGAAGTTTACTTTCTAGTATAGCAGTCATTGCTTAAAGAAATAATAGATATCTCATAGAAACGAAGCTATTTGTATTATATTTAATGAAAATATATGGAGGTATGGGTAATTACAGGACTTACGATCTGTCTTCGGCTGGCTTAAGTGATCACTATATACAAATATAACGTTCACCATTCTCAGCCATTCATTAATAAATCTATATATCTATCAAATTTTGTCAACATGTGGAAACACTTTTGAGTACCGCTACACTATCGCCATCGATGGACTAAATTTGATATTTATTTCCCTGAAACAGCATATATGTCACAATGAGAATCTAATTATTCCATTGTTTAATAACAGTGCCTCTGTAGGTGAAAATCCAGTGATTGCGTGTTCTTGGACTTATTCAAATATTACGAATACAATCACAGTCGCGATAAAGGTTTAACCATCACTATTGGAGATACTCTGGAGTCAGGTGTGAAGGCGACGCAGGACCAAGACCTGTGGAGGCGCATTACGGGTCGAGTCTCATTGAGGCCGCTATACGCCAACACTGACATGAAAGAGGAAAGAAGAAAAAAGAGTTAAGTACTAACTTACGTTTACGCGCCTTGTTACTTCGATTGGCACCACTCGGTTTCTCGGTTCATAATAATGCACACGTACGTGTGTGAGTATTGCCGCCCTTTTTCGGAAAGCTAAGAAGACGGTAGGCGACATGCGTCATTCTTATAACATCCCGCGCTTCGACAAGTCCAGCGGTCTAAATAAACCACCAGTGCGCGGTTCGGTCGGTCGAAATGTAAAGAAGACAACCCGGCTAAAAGAACAACAACATCGGGCCAGGAAGACACCAAAAATAAAAAGGTTAGTGCGGTTCATATATCAAATGCTCGCTTATTGTTAAACGGAAACCTGGGAACCAGCTTTACTTTTTAATTTTTCCAGCGATACTTTGATATATCCGCACTATATATGCGGTACTACAACCGGGTGTTCCTGTTACTTGATAGTAGCCGGTTAAAAATCACCGGGACACAGATATCGACGATCGCTGCCAGAAAACTATCAAAGCCTACCTACAGCGGGGGTAAAATCACCGATTTGATTTTGACCCACGGCGGAGTTGTTGCGAGACAGAAGATCTAATACACTTCAATGAATATTTTAGATATCGAATATCTTCATGTTCCTTTCTCGGGAGATCTTAAAATCACGACTCGGCGGTACTTGTAAATAATTCGTTTATTGAAATATTATAAATGCACAAATTTATACGGTAGCGTGTTCACGGAGATGTATTGAAACGAATAGAGTTCTTTCTCGTTCAGATACGGTCTGATCTCTGAATGGCTGTGTTATGGTTTAAAAAGATATTACTCTAAACAAAGTCATAAATTATGATCGTTTTGAATACACATTCATTTACAGAAAGCATAAATTATAACATAAGTCAAAACTCTTAAAATAACAGTTCGAACACATGTCTCTCTGCAAATCGAGAAAGGTTGAAGTTGACAATAAAATAAGGATGTGGCCTCCGAAGGGTAGGTACATACATAACAATATAAATGGCTGACATTTCGGTACTTACGATAAAATAATGATATTTCTGAACACGTACAGAAGTGCAGCCTGCAATTGGCGAAAAAAAAAAGAAGTCGGTATTTGTTATGTCGGGTAGCTGCGAGCTACAACAGTCGGCGAAAAGTTGACAGACTTGACGATACGCGACGAGACCGCGATGTTTCCAAGACGACCGAGATCAGGTTTATACCGTCTCTGGTGCATTATATATTTTTACATGGTGTGGAATCATGGACCCTGAAGTCAAGGGAGAGAAGATGGATCGACGACATACGAGTATGTCGCGCATAGACGGTGATGTTAGGGATAATAAAGTGGACTGTATGAAAGAAATGTGGAGGAAGAAACAATACTCAGAACCACTCACCTTTTGAAGTTCCGCCTCTCTTTCAAGGCTCAATAATGAAGAATCCCTCGATGGACGCTGGGAGTCACCTTTTAAGACACTCGGAAATCATGTAGAATGTAGGTAGGTGACCGGCACGTATTCGAAAAGGTACACATGTTTTATTACATATGTATTTCCGACACCGAACTGTCAAGATCTGTATTCTTTTTCTACCGTCCAAAAGCAGCGCCGTGCGTGACGCCAGGACCACGAAAAAGCGGTGTTCTCAACACCTCCGGTAGTGCAGTGATATCTCGGGTCTTCACAAAAAACGAGGTGAAAACGACGTCCAACCCAGGACTTAAGAGCGAAGCAGGACAGACCTTTGTCCCACCAGCCAGAAAACATAAGAAAGAAGGAGAAATTGAATAGATTTAAAGTGAAACTGATCAGATATGTAAAAAAAAGTAAGTTTTAGTGAAAGAAAAGACTTTAATCTCGTTTATATTATATTTATGACAGAGTAAAGAATGAAGAAATAAGGAAAGAATGTAAATGTAAAGCTGACGTTAGTATAGTAAGATTAAGAAAGGATCACTTAGGTGGTTTTGTCATATGGAACGGATGAACGAGGGGAGAATGGTAAGAAAGATAAATGACGCAAGAGTTGATGGCACCAGAAATAGAGGACGTCCGCGGAAGACTCGACACGACCAGGTGAACCAGATAATGGAGGATGGTTCCGTTAGAAGCCTCAACAATCGGCGAGCTTGTATGAGAAGATGTATGAATGTGGATGAGGCGAAAATCGTGTGTCACGACAGAAGAGTGTGGCGCTCTATAATCTCTGCCCACCCGTGCGGGGAAACGGCGTGATGGTAAGTAAGTAAGTATATTAGAGCATATATAGGAGTGCTTATGTATGCACAATGTTAAGAATTAAATAAATAAATAAGTAATACACAAGAGGATTTGTCAGGGTACATACATATCTAGCGTACTTAGTATGCAGATAATTTAATATTTATATAATAAAATTAATTAAATTTTTTCACCACAACCTGTTAATATAATTTCTTCATCGTTCTAGCTTAATGGAAACACACCGCACGTGATTACCGAAATCTCCCCGCCTCCCCCCCCCCAACCCACGATATATTTTCACGTTGTAATTTTGAATACTAATAGGTATTTCAAAAATATTTATCCAGGTGCTCGAACCGTCGGAGGTCTTCCCACCCGACGTAATGTATTACCTCCAGATGAAATAAATCGACGGGTCGAAGGGGATTTATATATACAGAAAAAAAAAAATTAAAAATTGAGGCTTAATTTAAATTTAAGGTTTACCCTTTTGCTGGAGCCCGGAACTTTCGCAGAAAGGTTTTATATATTTATTTATATATATATATTTTGACATCCATATTTTTGTACTAACAGAGGTGGATACATAATAAACATACATAATACATAGTTTATTGTGTGGGGTGGAGTAGACTTCACCTCTGATATATACAGCGTTGTCCTGGCTACTTTGCTACACTGTGACAGTTTTTTTTTCCGATCGTAAATCGGAATCACCGCAGGGTAGGGTGGGGAAGGAGGAAAACCTTGGTACAGGATGAGTTCGGTGAGGGGATAGGGATTCCAGTCGAAGGACCAGTTATCTCGGGAACCGAGATTCGAAAGAACTGCTCGCCTTAACTTGTATTATGATGGCTCCGTCACCCCCGCAGTCGCCGCCGAGATTACACAAATGGCACGCGGATGAGCAGATTTCCGTTTCCAATTCAAGACGGCGATATCACAATTTTACCCACGGCACAAACAATAAACAATACGTGATCGAAACACACTATCACCAAATACAGTGCTGGTGCATTGGAGGCGATATGTCCACACCGCTAATGCTATCGCGACGTCGAGATCGAATAAATATCGGTCAAGTTGACCTCTGCTGACGTCAAAGTCACAATGCACACTAACAAGACGAGCATGAGGAAATTGATGGATGGGAATTTGGATACGGAATCGTGTCAATAATAACAGTTGCGGCTTCGAACAATTCGAACAACAACGAATTCGGAACAAAAAGGAAAACATGTATTATATTAAAAATCGAATGCAAATGGTAGAATTCAAAGAATTCGAATCCAGTTTTTTCAAAACATCGGTCATCCCACAAGGATCGCATCTTGGCCCAATATTATTTATTAGTTGCAATAATGATTGTTAACTGATATTTAAGTGTCAAAAAAAAATAGATTTTAGAGCTTACCAGTATTCTAATAACCAATTGCCAACCATAGTAACAATCCAACACAAATCTCACAATCACAGTTAAAATAACGCTCAAGCTCATCTCACTAGTTCTAAGGTCCACGACATGTCCTCCTGCTAGATGCAAAGAAGCTGAGCATGATGAACATGATGACGTGCATCAATTCAAAGAATAATCAGATACAGAATAAGTAGAAGTGAGAAATTTAGAAGACATTTGAGCTGTATCAAAAATAAACATCTCCACAATGTTAAAATATTATTTAGTACCATTTGGTTTACATAAAAATTAGCCAAAGAAGCTAGTCTCCCGGGACGATGACAGGCATCCAACCATCAGCTCACTAGGCCAGGGTTATACCGCCACGCCTGACACGCCAGTCACCCTTCGCCTGCTGCGATATTCAACTCCCACGGTTGAGCGAGACCTCTTTCGAAAATTCGCCGGGGGGCGAGAGACAGCACTGAAAAAAATTTAAAAAAAAAAACAAAACGGGAGCGTTCCATTTTCAAATCGCGGAGCGATGGGAGAATCTTGTATTTTTTTACATTTTCCCGCCTCCCCCGAGAGGGTGGAATTTTCCAGAAGGTCGGGCAGGCCCGGAAACGTTTCCGCTCAGCAGGGCCGAACTAGCGTCGGATGAAAAATCAAAGAGCGCACACGTAAGATTTTTTCATAACTAAAGGGTGGTCCAAATTGAACGTCGGTTTTTTCATTTTTTGTTTTGCGGTTGATAACTCTGATTATTTGACAGTTACAATATAAAGCCTTCAAATCGGAAATCAAACAGATATTAGAAATACTAATTAAATGTACTAATTATAAAGATACACATACAAAATCAATCTAATCGAAAAATATTGTTGTTGCGCTACCGGGATTCGAACCTGGATCTCTTTTCCAATCCAGAGAAGGTGCATTACCAACTATGCTCTACCAGCGGCAGTATTTTTGACGACAAACTTTCGAACCTATATGTTACACTTTTTCAAATTAATACATCTATCGTTCCGTTATTTGAATGATATCTACATCGTTTTTAAGGAATCTGAAATACAATTAATTTATACTAAATTTTGGACACATTTATACAACTTATATAACTTTTAAATACTAATTAATATATTTAATTAGTATTTAAAATATCACAGACCCATGTTTTAAATAATTACAACTTCACAATAAGAATGTGTCCCCTTGATAATAATAATACTAATAATAATAATAATAATAATGGATAATTTATTATAGCGCCATTTTAGTAAGAACTTTCACCTCAAGGGCGCTTTACACACCAACTGTTTATAGTTCTACAATTATATTTGTTTTTTAAAATTAAAAATTGTTATTTTCACAAATGAAAATGATTTTTAGTTTCTTCTTAAATAAAATCACCGTTTCTTATGTTCCAAGAGTTCCACCCTCTTGGGCCTGCCACCGCAAATGGCCGTTCACTAAATTTAGACTTCTGGCAACGGTTGGTCGGTTGTACAACCCTTCCTGCGGCTGACACGAGAGTTTTACGTCTACCATTCAAAGTTTTTGAAGATACAGAGGCGCCATGTTGTGTGTCGCCTTGTACATCAAACGGCACAATTTAAATTCAACTCTTTCAAGGAATCGGAGCCAATGTAGCTGATGCAAAAGGGATGTTATATGAGAGAATTCGAAAACTCCATATATTATCCGTGCAGCCGCATTTAGAATAGATTGTAATCTATCCAGCTGGAGCATTGGCAGGCCAGCATGGATGCTGTTACATTAGTCCACACGTGACACCACAATGAGTTGCCTCAAGAGGAAGATGTCTCCGAATACTTTTAATCTGTCTCAGTTGATGGCAGCGTGCACTGACAGTTTTACTGATTTGTGTATTGATGGAAAGATCAGAACTGATGAGAACGTGATATAATACATTATTATGTATATGTATTTAATAATTAAATTCTATATTTATATCTTACTTCTGTACATACTTTTATATTATTTTAAAACTTAAATACTCCCCAATTCAAACACGAGAATTGATTTCTCTATTGAGTTGGGTAATTGTGTGTAATAAATGTAATATAATTAATTAAGTTATATATGTACAATATATGCATGATAAAATAAATAAAAAATTATTCATCTGATTAGCTTGTTCATCGTTCCCACCGCCGACAGTTCATCAGTTTGCTTGCAGAGCATCACAAAATGGACTATCAATTTGGTCGAAAAATCAACTTCACTGATGAGTCCGCAATTCGTGCAGGCTACGGTTTCGTAAACATAGAAAATTGTCGCATCACGAGAAGAAAGTGCAACCCGAACGAGTCACTGCACGGAGCGGATTTTGAGGAGACAGCTGGACAGGCCCGTACTAATACGAGAGTGGGGCCGGAAATGTGGTAACTTTTACAGTAAAATGATAACGGAGTTATTTGGCACCAACCGGACGACGTGGACCATTATCAAATGTGATTACAGAAGGACGACGCCACCTGCCGTACAACTGGAGCAATAGTTGATTTACCGCATCAACCAGTTGGATAGCAAGATCTTGTGATTTAACACGCGCAACAATTGACGACTTCAAAAACGAAATTCGATTTGCTTATCGATGAAATTGATCACAGATTGTGCAAAATTGTAATCGAAAATATTGTTGTTGAAGTAATTATTTTATTTTATTGTATTGAGGGATTTTGACAGTATTATAATAATTAACATAATAAATATTGAACATGTGATACTATTTATGAAAATACACAGAAATGTTTAGGTACATAAGTATGCTTAGGGGCAGAAGATAAAGGGTTGGGGGGTTGCAACTATTGTCGCGGTAAAGGGAGAACAAGACTTGTCTGTAGATAGAATGATTAGTCAAAATTGAGATTGAGGTGGTTCATAAAGAGAGCCCTTTAAGCGCAGTAAGGCTAATGTTGAACAAGTCAATTACTGTCAATTTCTCATTATGGTATTTGCATGACCGGTGAATGAATGAATTTTGTATGTAAGATGTTCCACTTCTGGGAATGTGGAAGAGTACGGATTGCAGGGTTGGTCTAGATGGCACATGGAGAGATATTAATTCCAATCGGTAAAATCTATCAGGGAACACATTCTTACTGTGAAGTTGTAATTATTCAGAACATAGCTCTACAATATTAATTAGAAAGATATACGTATAAAATCAATTTTATCGAAAAAATTTCGGTAGTTCAACAACATTTAATTAATATTTAATCATAAAATCAATTAAAATGTCATTTTACTTCTAATTTAAATCCAGCATTCAATTTGGACCACCCTTTATTAAGGTCTATCTTGCATATTTAAAGGTCGTAAAATCTAATAAAATTTTCAAAAACGTATAATAACACAAATATCTTCTGCGCCCTTGGAACATAAAGGTAACGAACATTTAATTTATATCAAACTGAGATAATTATAAATATTCATTTTTCGATTTATTTGGCGTAGTTTGGTTCGACGCCAAAGAGGTGAACGAAAATGTTGCTAAATAATTTAGAATTATAAACTGATTTCTGCGGTGTCACGATTGAACTAATACGTGCGTAAATTTCAAACTGAAAGTAACAGACATCTGCGCGTGGACAATGCTACCCAATTAGATCGTTCAGCCTATTAACCTGATTCGTGGCCATATCCAAAATCTACTGCAATGAAGAGAGACGAAGATATTTTTTTAAAACAGCTGATGGCCACCAGAACGCGAGGCAGGTTGCAAACCTGCTCCCGGGTGTGGGAACGGTTCTAGCGAGTAGGCGAATCACCATCGTCTTCTTTGAGCATCACATCTGCCCATCAAAACATCCGCATAGAGCTTGACTAAAGTAGAGTCTGTGTAAATAAACTCTCGCCCTTTGAAGGCGACAGTAGTCGCCGGTGTACCATGCATTCAGGAAATCAAATTGTTACACCTCATATACGAATAATACTCGTACATTTGATGTGACTAGTGCTTTTAAAATATAATTTTGTTATCTCCTTAACTACCAGGAAAATTGATATGTCAGTAATACAGTTTTAAAAATAAAATTATTGTCAGAATTTTGTCTAAAAATATTCAGTGGTTTATTATTGTTATTCCAAGATTACAAGATGTTAATTAGTTTCTTGTATTTAATAATAATAATATTGGATAATTTATATATATATATGTATATAATTTCACCTTAAGGACTCTGAATGGACAACAATGTTGGGGAGATACGGGATGTAGATAGAGTGGAAGAAATTTGGGAGAGTGACATGAATAGAAATGACAGGGGGGCTGATGGACCAACTAGAACCAGGAAGAAACACGACCCACCTGAAAAATGCTCTTTTCGGTTTCGGCATGCACAGTGAAACCAAACACACAAACAAAACCCAGTGGTAAACGATTACTGGTCCATGACCATAGAAAAATGTCGTGATCTACTACTTTTATATGCCGCGTTCAAGGGCGCGCGAGACGGCGATCGAGGAAGCTCTCTGTCTCTGATACACTGTTCCTGGTGACGGAGGGCAAAGAGTTCCGCATTTTTGGACCTACACCGTAAATGTCCGATAAGTAAATATAATCTTTTCGCTATAGTATGACGACTGTAATTTGGTAACAACAAATTAGAGAGGTAGTTCAAGAAGCAATTTATTTGGGCGTGCTGATCACGACAGCGAGCAGGGGATTCCAACACGCATACAATTAGTTGAAGTTGCTCCGAACCAACTGTAGAGAATATGGCAGTAATAAGACTGTGACACGAAGCGAGCAACTAAAATTTCTCTCTCGTCTTTCCAATCGTCGAGAGACCCTGGAGCTGGAGTCAGCTGTGAGGGTGAGGGCTACTCAGGACTGGGACTTGTGGAGGCGCATCACGAGCCGAGTCTCACCTGATTGTCAACGCTGACTCGAAGTTTCTAAACATTCTCAATTGACATTCTTTTCAAAACATTTCCATATCCATAGTTGTATCGCACAGGATTGAGAGGTCGCCGAGGTGACGCCAATAAGGATGTGAGATATATTTCGGCAAACGAAGACTGCCATTTTTTCGATAAAATAGTGCCTTTCTTGCTCCTGTTGCTGCCTGCAATGGTGAGAAAATATTGTTTGTATATGAAATAAAGAGAAAGAAAACTTTTTCCTAAAAATTATTCGATTAAATTTGTATTGAGCAGCAATTTGAGTTAGGTACTAAATTTATTTTTTAAAAAAATTTAAAAATAGATTCTGGTGAAGAAACAATGCTATATTTTTAGTTTACGACATCCTGAAGAAGGAAAAGGTATTTTTCGAAACCGGTAGATGTTTTTTAAACTCGATTCAGCGGTTAATAAAACTAAGATAATAAATAAAAAATAAAAATAAAGTACACTGCGAGCGAGAGCGCATTATCGATTCTGTCGCCGCAGTGTCCCTAGATTGAACAACTTTTCTGATCTCATCATTGCCAGTTGCGTGAACCAGTCTATGTCCTTTTCTTGTGGCTGTACGATGAATCCTTCTGTCTTCATCAACATTTTTTTTACTCTTACTTACTTACTTACTTACCATCACGCCGTTTCCCCGCGGGGGTAGGCAGAGAGGATAGAGCGCTACACTCTTCTGTCCTGACACACAATTCTCGCCTCATCCACATTCATACATCTTCTCATACAAGCTCGCCGATTGTTGAGACTTCTAACAGAACCATCCTCCATTATCCGGTTTACCTGGTCGTGCCAAGTCTTCCGCGGTTCCTGGTGCCATCAACACTTGCATCATATATCTTTCTCACCATTCTCTCCTCATTCATCCGTTCCATACGACCGAACCACCTGAGTGATCCTTTTTTAATCTTACTCACTATACTAACATCAGCTTTACATTCTTTCCTTATTTCTTCATTCTTTACTCTGTCATAAATAGATTTGCCACAAATACGTCTGAGTGATCTCATTTCCACTGCATTCAGTCTACTTTCGTTCCTTTTCTGCCGGCTCCAGGCCTCACTTTTTTTTACTCCTATGGTATATATTGAAAATATGTATGTGCTAGCAGACAAGTAATCTCAATAGAATCTACATTTCATTGTTCAAATTAGTCTACCCTTGTTCGCGGATAGACAATAAAAAACAAAAAAATCCTCCCTGGAATTAATGTAAAATTATTAGTATTACATATCAACTTATTTCACTTGAAGACATTCTTAAAAAAACTTGAGATCGCGTTTACATAAATGATTATTCAACATACGTAAATATTACAATCTGTAAGCGACGGTGCGACCATAGAAAAAAAAATTCACAGCTACGACAATGATACGGCACGAGATGATCAAAATTAGTACGATTCCGTAATGTTTTGATTTACAATGTACACTTCATTTCAAATTGAATATATATTTAAGTACTGATATAAATGACTTAGCCGTTTAATCTAACACTATACATCCATATATCCAATATGTCCTAGACGTCCAGAAAGTCATATATAATAAGTATTGTATTTGCACGCCTATTATTTTCCAAGTATTGCAATAGAACGAGAGAGAGAGATAGCGAATCGAATGGCAGAGAGTGGGTCGAACGAGAGAGAGCGGCTCGTATGAGAGAGAGAGAGTGAATCTAACGAGAGACAGAGAGCGGATCGAATAAGAGAGAGTGATTCGAACAAGAGAATGGATCAGCCCCAGTCCCCGCCTGCCTTTCATTATTTATTTTCACCCGAGATGAGTATTAATAGCCCCCCGCACAGCCTCCACCACTTTGGCGGAGAGCCGTTCGCGCATGCGTGGCTCCTGCCGAACCTCCCACCCCCGCGCTCGGGGAGTGCTGCTACTAACAAACATACTTGAAAAATACTCTTAATAATAATAACAGTTACAGGTATGGCGAACTCTAAAAATACGTAAAACTAACTTAGTTGTGGCCAACTTATTAATTATCATTATTTTTATAAATAGAGATGCGTACGCGAAATACATGTCACATCAATATTCTCACGATTTTCAAGCTAAGCTAAATGCTTGTACTATGAAAACAGGACTAACTTGCTGGTGACCTGGAACGAGGCGCAAACCCAGGATCACTAGATCACTAGGCAAGAATCTGAACCACTACATCAACAAACTACTCATATAATATAAACAATATTTTTTATGTGACGTATCACTGAACTGTTAATGCTCTATATATAATAATTATCGGATACCCCGGAAAGATGACTTATTAAGAAATTAAATTAATCCCTGACTTTTCCGGGATTTTTGGAGTGTGGGTATACCGCTGGGGGTTGCTGGTATGGACGATGGCGGGACGACCGGTGGCTAAGGAGACCTAACGGAGCATTTCACTGGCTCTCTTGCGACCTTTCTACCGGACTGTGACCGAGTTCTGCGACTGGTACACACAAGTGTGACGTCTATCCTCCCCTTTTGGAGGTGCATGACTTCTAAAGCTGCTCTCTGGCTTCCTTCTGATTTTAATGTGATAACGAGTCTCGAAGATTTTATAAAATATTGCACGCGTTGCTTTGTTGATGGAATCGAAGCGAGAGTAGACAGACAACTCTCAAAACGATTCCGGATTAAGCTGGGATCCTTTGGGGTTTCCTTCATATATAGAAAATATTTTTATTAAGGAAAACACATTCTTATTGTGAAGTTGTAATTATTCAGAACATAGGTCTGTGATATTTTAAATACTAAATTAATGTATTAATTAATTAAATTAAATTAAATGAATACATTAATTTAGTATTTAAAATATCACAGACCTGAACAGTTCTGAATAATTACAACTTCACAATAAGAATGTGTTTTCCTTAATAATATATGTTGTATCAACGTGTCCAAAATTTAATAAAAATGAATTGATAATTCTGGCGTCTGCAAGTCGGTTTACTCAAAGGTATTTGAGATTCTGTAAAAATAATGTAGATGGCTTTCAAATAATGGAACGACAAGTGTATTCATTTGAAAAAATGTAACATATAGGTTCGAAAATTTGTCAAGAAAAATACTGGCGTTATAGCACAAAGGTAGTGCACTTCCCCGGATTGGAAATGAAGATCCAGGTTCGAATCCCGGTGACGCTAAAACATTATTTTTCGACAAAATTGATTTTATATGTATATATTTATAATTAATACATTAATTTAGTATTTAAAATATTTTTAATTCATTCGATATACTTAAAAATTCGTACCATCAGAAATCAATTTTGAGTGTTGTCCATGTGGTCCAAAACCGACGCACGGCTGAATAGCCCAAAAGTTAATAATAATAGAATATCCGAGTGGAAGTGCTCCTCCAGCAGTCGGCTGCAATTTAGTCCAGGAATTATGGCAGACGTAAAGAGCGGAGCACGCGCAATCGTCTCTTAAGTATATCACGAGCGAAGCTAAACTCCAGGACAATACAAACGTCTGTATGGAGGCATACGTCCGGGTCTCTGCCTCTCTTGTAATACTACCGCGGCTTAATAATGCTGAGAGTGTAATTTTAAAAAAAAATCATCTCCGATGCGTGAGTCACACCACCTCTGCGACTTCCGCCTGACAGATGGACATATTGGATATTATGTACAGAATAAAGAATTGTAGAGATATACGTAATAATTGTGTATTACAAGTTGTTTCACGTTGGATTTATTCAAGAGAATCCGGTTACGAAATATTTACCAGCGTCTTATATGGGCAGATTTCCTGCCTATTCGTGTATTCGCCAGATTTATTCGTGTCGGTCGTTATGCTATACACAAGAACGCGTGTTTTTGAATAGGAATAAAGTGGAAATCAGTCGCATTAGTTGCAGGTGTCCTTTTTAGCCGTTAAATGCGGCACGCAGGAAATGTTGTACATGGGGCATCGTGTATTCATTTGTTTGTAGGTAGTTGCACCATGAACATTATTATCCACGATCGTAACACTGCATACTGCATAAAAATATACATTTACAAATATATTAATCTCTATATTAACACTTACTGTCCGGTGGGTCAAAACAAAACATGTCCGGGGGCGGCGGTGGGTCATTTTAGACCCACCTCAAGTTTTCAATTTTTCAACCGTTTTGTGGGAGATTTTTTATGAATATTTCAATTTAAATATGATTCAATGAAATGGCATGATGTGCCGTACGTAATGTTTCTGCTAAAAAATTAAAAATATTTTTTTTAAATATTACGAATAATGTACATATTCTTACGTATATAACTTATCGGTTTTATCTGTGTTAGGGAAATTTCAAAGAAGACTGATAAAATAATGATGTTTCTGAACACGTACAGAAGTGTTGCACGGAATCGGAAGGCATTTACATAAACAAATCTCACATTGTGTCTTCCATTTCAAATAGAGTTGGCAGTTAAAAGGTTAAAGACTCCTTAATAATTAAAATATTTTGCAAAGAAACAAAGCAATTGCCAATTTGCGTTGTGTGCATCGTCACGGGTTGTGACGACAGAGGTGCGGCTCCACTCCTCGGGTTGGGCACGACGTGCTTGTCGAACGAGAGGAAATTGACCCCAGAGCAAATTGTTATACAGCAATATTAGAACATGTCCAAGAACACACAATGACTGTATTTTCACCTACAAAAGGCATTGTTATTAAACAAATATCAGCTATTTTTATTATATTTAATGAAAAGATATGGAAATATGAGTAATTACAGGGCTTACGACCTGTCTTCGGCTGGCTTAAGTGATCACTTTATACAAATATAACGTTCACCATTCTCACCAATTATTCAATCTCCATATATATCAAATTATTGGTAGTTGTACATATGTTACTATGTGGAAACTTGGATCTCTTTCCAAACCGAGAAAGGTGCACGCTACAGCGACATTATTTTTGACGACAAATTTTCGAACCTATATGTTACACTTTTTCAAATGAATACATCTATCGTTCCATTGTTTTCACAGAATCTCAAATACCTTTGAGTAAACTGACTGCAGACGCCAGAATTAACAATTCATTTTATACAATTTTTGGATACATTGATACAACTAATATGTTATTAGGAGAACGCATTCTTATTGTGAAGTTGTAATTATTCAGAACAGCTCTGTGATATTTTAAATACTAATTAAATGCTTCTTCTAGATTTGCAACATTACTTTGCGGCCTGATTTTGTATTAATAATTATACTAAATTCAAAAAGTACAAGAAAATGTTTATCACCTATTATTGACAGTGGAGAAAAATTGTGTTTTTCAATAATCTTAATTGAAATTCAATTATAAAAAATAACCCAAATTCTATACTACCAGTTTTTTACACTAATAACAAATTAAATGTCTCCATGGCTGTTCAACTTGTATATGGATAAATGTGTGAAAGAACTGGAATGTATGAATGTAGGAGCAAAAATGGGCGATTTGATTGTATGCTGTTTATTGTACACCCATGATGCAGTACTAATGGCGAATAATGAACAGGAACTGCAGAATCTGGTGAGTAGAATTTTACGATGAATGCAAGGAAAGCGACCTCATGATGAATGTTGACAAGTGGAAAGTGATGGTATTCGAGAAGGAGGAAAGCGAGACACCGTGCTCAATACTGTTTGGAACTAATAGATGAGTTTGTGCATTTAGGAAGTATGTTTGATAGAAACAGAAAGGCAGAGAGTGATATCGAAAGGAGGGTGACTGCAGGAAATAAAGTGAACGGCGCATTGAATGGAATTATATCTAACGGGAATTTGTCAAGCGAGGCAAGACTAGCGGTGCACAATGGAATCCTGGTACCGACACTGATGTATGGAAGTGAGGCCTGGAGCTGGCAGAAAAGGAACGAAAGTAGGCTGAATGCAGTGGAAATGAGATCACTTTTAGTGTATTTGTGGCAAATCTATTTATGACAGAGTAAAGAATGAAGAAATAAGGAAAGAATGTAAAGCTGATGTTAGTATAGTGAGTAAGATTAAGAAAGGATCACTCAGGTGGTTCGGTCGTATGGAACGGATGAATGAGGAGAGAATGGTAAGAAAGATATATGATGCAAGTGTCGATGGCACCAGAAATAGAGGACGTCCGCGGAAGACTTGGCACGACCAGGTAAACCGGATAATGGAGGATGGTTCTGTTAGAAGCTTTAACAATCAGCGAGCTTGTATGAGAAGATGTATGAATGTGGATGAGGCGAGAATTGCGTGTCAGGACAGAAGAGTGTCGCTCTGTCCTCTCTGCCTACCCCCACGGGGAAACGGCGTGATGGTAAGTAAGTAAGTAACAAATTAAATAACAAGGATAAGGACGATATTTAAAAAAAATAATTGCAATTATTTTTATATAGGTAAAACTTGAAAAAATGTTGATATTACAATTGACGAGCATTTGAGATGCCTAAATAACAATAACTATTCAGAATTTTCCAATCATCCTTTGGAAACGAACCATTAATTTGATATTAACAAAGGTTTAGAAATTAAACATACAAATACTAGGGGTTTAAAGTTAGATAAATTTGAAATTTTAGTGTTAATAGCAAGCTTAATATTATAAATAATCAAATCTTCGCAAATAGTCACCTTTTAAATTTGTTTTCGTATTAAATCTTACTTATTGACTATTTTATATTTTAGTTTTTATCTATGCTTGTATTTTTTTTTTCTTCAATTTTTCTCAAGATGACACCGTAGGTATCGAAACATGTTGAATAATTAATAAATAGACGTTTAAACAAAGTATTTTGTATAATTTTAAATATTAATCAAATGTAATAATTAGAAAGATTTTTATATTTTTCGATACAATATATATATATATATATATATATATCTTTCTAATGAATACATTTATTAAGGAAAAAACATTCTTATTGTGAAGTTGTAATTATTCAGGACAGACGGTCTGTGAAATTTTAAATACTAAATTAATGTATTAATTATAAATATATACATATAAAATCAATTTTGTCATGAAAAATATTGTTTTTGCGTCACCGGGATTCGAACCTGGATCTCTATTTCCAACTTCACAATAAGAATGTGTTTTCCTTAATAATATATGTTGTATCAATGTGTCCAAAATTTAATAAAAATGAATTGATAATTCTGGCGTCTGCAGTCGGTTTACTCAAAGGTATTTGAGATTCTGTAAAAATAATGTAGATGGCTTTCAAATAATGGAACGACAGGTGTATTCATTTGAAAAATGTAACATATAGGTTCGAAAATTTGTCAAGAAAAATACTGGCGTTATAGCACTTCCCCGGATTGGAATACATTTAATTAGTATTTAAAATATCACAGACCCATGTTCTGAATAATTACAATAGTTTTCTTTTCATAGTTATTGAAAGTAGGTAAGTTTGCCCTTTTCAAAATACTCCTCCTTTGATCGGGGGTTGGAAGAATATTCAGGGGTTGGAAGAATTAAAGAGATGTTCCTCCTTTGAACACCTCATTGCTTCTGATTAAAATAATATATACGAATATTTTTTACAAAAGTAACTTTTTTACTTTTAAAATTAGCAAGATTAATTTTTTTAAATAATTGTTGTTTTTTAAAAATATTAAAAATAGATTCTGGTGAAGAAACAATACTATATTTTTAGTTAGTTATGACATCCTGAAGAAGAAAAAGGTGTTTTCCGAAACCGGTAGATGTTTTTTAAACTCAATTGTGGTTAATAAAACTAAGATAATAAATAAAAAATATAAATAGTAACTTTTTTTTTTACTATAGTTAAAACTTACCACTGATCACGCAACCGGCCCTGCGCGTGCGAAGGGTTAAGGATGCAGGTTTAATAACAAAATATTGAAAAACATCGATGTATACTGCAGGCACTGCAGGCACCGCAGGGCCTAGTAGCGGCAGACTAAACATCACACGATTCAAGAACAACGCCCGGGGAGAAGGGCGAAGTTCACCGGATGGAGCAAGAATGAGGGCGGACCAGGACCGATGGAATAAGCTCGACGCTCCTATCTCGGTCCTGCTTGGCATTTTTTTAATGCTACTAGGCAGCTGTACGATAGCGATACCGCACAGCTGCCAAAACAAGATTTGTCCTCATTGTCCCCGGTTGACTCACTTTATTAGCGTGAGCGCTGTCACTTTCTATGTATGTAAATATATAAACAGGTTGGTCCAAAAAAATTGAGAACATTTCGTAACACACGAGTTATTTCATAACATAATATAATTAATTATAATTTTTTTTGGACAATATTTAGCTAATCAGAAATCATCAAAACACCCCATACTGCATCATCTGGCCTGATCGGTGGCCACACACACCTGGTTCGATGAAATTAACATTCTCACGACGAAGAAAGTTGATTGTATTTCTGACTGTGTGAGATGGAGCTCCGTCCTGCTGTAATGTCTAGCTATACTCCAGACGTTTTTCAATTGGAAAATTTTTGATCAGAATACGGTCTTCTGCGGTGATTTTTGTCATTCTGGGCAATAATTTGAAAAAACCAATTACAAATTAATAATCATAGATGGCGACCGAAAATTGTAGAAATAAAAAGTAATATGTATAACAGTAACTATTTAAGCTATTGTTGATATAGTTAAACTAATTTTGATGTAATTTTTTTGGGCCACCCTGTATATGTATGGATGTGTGTTATGAGAGTGAGTAGAGGAGTAGTGGGGGTAAAGCATTATAAGAAGCTATCTCTGGGGGAACGGGTCTCTTCCATCACGGATACTCCTGTGCAACTAGTTCTATCACTGAAGTGTGTAAATACGTTGTTGCAATAAACCGAATATTGTGACCAAGAGACGAGTCCCTAATCAGAGGATATAACGCCCGACGTTTATGGTAATACATCCCAAAGTTACCACAATTAGTATATAAATACATACTATAAAGATAATATAAAATAATACAATTAACAAGGCCGGGGAGCAGAAGGCAAGTGATGGGGCACTCCCTTTCGGTAAACGAGACGGCACAAAATAAAAAGATATAAGAGAATAATAACAGAGTGCGCAGATAGACAGACAGGACACCCGACAGTGAGTGACAGCCGCGGTGAGTGACAGCCTTATTTACCCCGCCTCATCGGGCAACCCGCTGAGGACTCGGATGACGGAACGGAACATTAAGCAGATCGATTGGTTACGATTTTCCTGAAATATAGGGTGTCCAAGATTAAATTGTAATTGCTCGTAAACCGTCAGGGTCGCGCTTTTTGTACTCACTTTAATATTCGACGAGTAAGTGACGGACCGAGCGCGCAACTTATTCGGCGTTGGGTTCAAAAGTTCAGACAAGAAGGGACAATGGTTAACCAAACTCCTCCAGAACATGTGGCTCAAGTTCGACGTAAAATTATGCCCAATCTGCATAAATCGATAAGAAAGATTGCAGCCTGCACTGGAGTTAAAAAACTACAGTTTCACCCATACAAACTGCAAATCGTGCAGTTTTTCTCAACGAAAATTACTTTTCTTAACGTGAAACCATAGCGAGAATGATGCGGAACAGCACGAACGCTTACGGAAACATATTGTTTACTGACGAAGCACATTTTCATATCGATGGCTATGTTAAAAAACAGAACATGAACATACTGGTGCCCCGACAAACCGAGGGAACGCCTTCAAAAACGTCCAAAAACGACAGTGTGGTGTGCAATTTCTGCCCGAGGGATAATTGGCCCTTATTTTTTTTAACCAGCGAGAGACAGTCACAGCTGACGTGTATTATCGAATGATGGACGAGTTTTTGGTACCGCAACTGCAGCTGTTTCCCGAGTTCAACAACAGAACACAATTTAAGCAAGACGGGACCACTCCGCACACTGCTAGAATTTCAATGTAGAAGCTGAGCATGACTGAGCGGAGCTGACATGCCCTGGGCACCTCGGTCACCGGACCTTACACCGTGCGACTTTTTTTTGTGGGGATCCTTAAGTCGAGAGTTTACAGCGACAATTATAGAAAATTTTCCGCTGGACACCCTTTAAATTAACTCTTTATGTATCGCCAACTGTGTTAGCAACATAATTAAGAGAGGATGAAGTGCCGCACTCTTCTGTCGTACCGTTACACGACTCTCGCCTAATCTACATTCATACATTTTTTCATGCAAGCTCGTCGACTGTTGGGGCTTCTAACTAGTGATGAGAAAAAACGCTACTCTCAGCCCATTGTTGCGATTGTGATTGGTATTTGATAATATCGGCGATTGCAAACTGTGACTGTAATCACATCACTAATACACATGCGAAGCACGATAACACAATACACGAAAAGAGCGTATTTATTTATATTATCATTTGCGACTACCATAAAATGCTTAAAAAAATGTAAATTTATTATTCGGGTCAAATTCTCGGTAAATGTGCGAATAGCGCTTATCCAATTACAGAAAATCCGGTAGATGGCGCTTATTCAGGTGATAATTGATTTAAACGGCGGCGTCAGAAAACCAACGGAATTCATCAAAAAAAAATTGAATCTCGATATTCCCAGATATTCAATCACCGATAGTGAGTTGACTGACTCACGGTTCGTGATTTTGAGCTTAAAAATCTTAGAAACTTTCTCTGGATTCTTTCAAAAGTCGTTTCTTACGTAAATATTGGTTTCGGATAATGAAACAAATTACGCCATCACAATACCCAACAATTCGCGAGGTAACAATTGGTCGTCCCTTTAGATATCCATCAGATCTTATATTTAAACAGTACAATGCTCTAGATATAAGACAAATCTTCATGTTGAGACTCGTTCAATATTTCCATACTGACAACCACTCTCCTCAAGCAATAAATCATGGACACAACACAAGACAAACAACAAACATCTACACACAAATTCCGAGAGCAACAACCACATTTTATCAAAGATTCTGCATGTTCTTAGCTCCTTGTACAGTACAACACACTCAGTACCGTTCACTTCCAATAAGATTACACTAATATGGACCCGATATATGATCCAATCAGGTAGAGATGAATCAGAAGCATGGCTATCCAACATTCTAATATAATTAATACAATACCTTCACTAATAATTCACTAGTCCTACAACACTCCCACTACATATATTTTTATTTTTTTATCCATATTTGTAATTCTCTTTTTATTCCTGTCGATAAATAACACCACAACAGCACGAAAAAAAAAACTGGCTACTTTAACACAGACTTCAGTCTAGCAAAGTAGCCAGGACAACGCTGTATATATCAGAGGTGAAGTCTACTCCATCCCACACAATAAACTATGTATTATGTATGTTTATTATGTATCCACTTCTGTTAGTACAAAAATATGTATGTCAATATATATATAAATAAATAAATAACTGACACCCATTTAAATGCTTCTTTTTCTTTTTAATCTTTTTAGTGGATATTTAACTGTCTATTCTGATTCACCTATATTATCTCAGTAAATATTGACTTTGTATTGTTTTCGAAATATTCCTGATATTAGAATCAAAATCGGCGACAGACAGCGCCATCACAATAACCGGCGCCCATTATTCCACATTTAATCTTTTCAAGTACACATTAAACTGCCTTTATCTTATCTCTTACTGTATACACATTCCTCTGACCTTGTATTATAAACGTTATATTAATTTTTTTAATTTATCTATTTTACGTGTAAACTAACACCCCCTCTACCCGGCGTCGCCCGGGAATCACACATTTAATTAAATTTTATACAAAGCAAATCGACAAAAGCAAAGTTTGATCCGGGCGCGGGAGGAAAGTGAGATATTCGGAATAGTGGAATGGGGGCGATCGTACAGAGTGGGCCAACTTTAACTTATGTAATTTTATTATTTATTAAAAAAATATATTATTAAATGAAAGTGTACTATGTTAACTTTTTTTTAATCTATGTGTGGAAAAAAACACCGTTTAAATGACCTCCATTTTCTTGTTGACAAATAATAATTGCTCTTTCTACAGTATTTTGCATTACATCACGTAACGTCTCCAAATTTGTTATTTCTGCACGAGTAATGCCGGTTCGTTCGTGTGTATTCGGCCTTTTGAGTAGCCCCACAAAAAGAAATCAGGCGCCGTCAAATCTGGGGAACGGGGAGGCAAAGCAAACTCTGCATTTTTTTTTTAAATTAGCCGGTCACCGAAGATAGATCGTCGCGAAACATCATAAAATTCTTATTGTGAAGTTTGTATTCTCCTTATAATAAAGTTGTATCAGTGTGTCCAAAATTTAATAAAAATTAATTGATAATTCTGGCGTCTGCTATCAGATTACCCAAAGGTATTTGAGATTCTGTACAAATAAGGTAGATGGCTCTTTTAAATAATGGAACGATTAAATGTATTAATATCAAAAAGGATAGTTGGATAATATAGCATAGTTGGATAATGCACCATCCCCGATTTGAAAAGATATCTAGATTCGAATCCCGATAGCGTAATAACAATATTTTTCGATAGAATTGATTTTATATGTATATCTTTCTAATTAATATATTTAATTCGTATTTACAATAAAATTCAATAATTTTAACGCGCTGAGTATGTGGCCATTATTTTTTGAAAAAATTTTGAAAAGATGGTATTTAAGGACGTTTCCAAAGAGCAGTCACACTCAATCTTCAAGAAGATTCCCCCGTATGTTAACTACTATGAATAGAATAAAAACCAGTCGAGGTGCAGTGTACTTCTTCGCTTCCGCTCGCATGCGCACAAGTTCAAAAATCTGTCACTATTCAAATTATAAAAGGAAACGTCCAAACCGTTCAAAAGTAGCTCACTTTTAACATTTCTTGTAACAAACCGAATACCGCTCGTTTTAGTTACTTTTGCAGAAAGATATTTGTTCAATTTTCAATGAATGATTCTCAGTTTTCCAAAACAATGGTAATAAAATGACTATCGCTGTCCAATGAAACGTGCGCCACAACATGGATCGGGGGATGGTTCGTATGTTAAATATGCTCATTTTAATAGGCAATATTTACTAATTTACTACCGCAAGGACTGTTGAAAAATATTTCTACGTATAAAAGACACTCATAAGTATGCGTATTCAAAGTTTCAAAAGGATTGTAAGTGATTTTTTTGAGAACGTCCTTAATAAAATACACACATATAATGTTAACCTACAAAAATCAATCGCCCCATCCGAGTGACTCACAATACACAATCCATATTAGAAAGTTGGCGGGTTATCGGGAGATAAAAGACAGGATGGCACTTACTTGAGGGTCTCCGATCTCTTGAAGCTGGTTCGTTTCTCCCTGGTCCACCAATTCACAAGCGACGCAGAATTGTCTCGTAATTGAGGACACTCGCGTTAGAAAAGTAATTGGTTTATAATATGTTAGCGGTAGTAAAATGTTATATATTAGCGGTAATTAATGTTAGCGGTTGTAAGCGGATTCACAGCGACGGCAGCGTACCGTGTTCAGTTTCGAAAGCGGAATGGCTCGGTCGGTAGTAACAGCAGATTGCAGGAATCTTCTTTCTTCTTCGTGCTTAGGGACTAGGATAGGACAAGAGTAAGAGAGACAGGACATATTTCTGTAATCCAATAAGATCCGCGTGCGTAATGCATTTAAATGGCGCTAACACATATAATCCCTAAGAGCAACTGTGCAAAATTTGAAGTGGACAGCATTAAATATAAAACATCAATTACAAAGGTGTTTATGCTTTGCTCAGGGTCCAAAAGAGAAACTGTACACAATTTAAAACATATGTCACTTGATATAATACTAGACATATTTACATCTGAGAGTAGGGAGGGTCGTGCAAGATAGGTGAAAGGTTGCCTATTTTTTCAGAGTACTAATGAATAATGGTTCCCAACCCCCCCTCACACAACCCTTAAAGGGATTTTAGGAGTTGAAATTGAGTTGATGAAGTTATTCAAATATATGTTTGACTCGAGATTGTGTCAGAAGATTGAGATGTACGGTCATGATGATACAGAAGCTCCTAACTTCTTCTTATCTCACTCGTGTCGGTTGTGTGTCGCAGTGTAGGGTGTATGTTGTTACTAGAGCTGGGTATAAAAATGAAATATCATTTACAAGGTTTATTGAGGTGGTGAATCGCTACAATTTAAATACGCGATTTGGGACGGCCTGCGAAGAAGTGGTCAGTAGATGTTTGGCAGTACCCGTCTCTGGTGCTTAATGTTATAGTATTCCCTATATGGATGCGTCCCAATACGGCCATGTCAGTGTGGCGCGTGCAGGGTCCACCGCATGATAAATAAGAAAATATACAAAAATAAAAAAGGTTATTTCCGGCAAAGAAAAGCCACAAGAAAGGAAAGAGCTGTCGGGCCTCACTCTCTTTCTTAAACACTTGAACGTCTCAAAATCTCCCAGCGAGACACCCACACACTCACAAACTCCCTGAAAATTGAGAAATTTCTTTCGTTCCCTTTCTCACCCACTCACCAGGTCAAATGATATGACCAGAAACACGCCATGTTGACGTGAACAGCCGAGAAAATAATATATCAAGAGCAAGAATGCCTGCAGGAAGTAGACGTCCATTGTTCAATTTCAGTTTGTTATTCGAGCCCTTTTTGACAAGACTGAATGTGTTAATGTATCTTGTAACACGGTCTGCGACAGCTATCGAGCCACCGTTCATGTGGCAATAAAGACAAAATGTGGTTACTTCTATTATGAACCCAGTGGCGCGCATCATGCGTGGGGTTTAACCTCTCAGAGCCCACGGAATTGTTGGGAGGGCAAATAAATCGCAAGCAAACAAACATTATTATTAAGGAGAACACATTATTATTATAAAGTTGTAATTATTCAGACTAATAGGTCTGTGATATTTTAAATACTAATTAATGTATTAATTAGAAAGATATACATATAATATCTATTTCATCGAAAAATATTGTTGTTGCTACAAGACTTTCAAATAACAACCTCAACGAGAACGTTTTCGAACAGCACGAACGTTTGGAAACATATTGCTTAGTGACGAAGCACATTTTTATATCGATGGCTATGTTAATAAACAGAACACGAGATACCGGTGGCCCGACAACCCAAGGGAACGCCATCAAAAGCGTTTGCATTGTTCAAAAACGACAGTGCGGTGTGCGATTTCTGCCCGAGGGATAATTGACGGGGCCACTCCACACGCAGCTATTATTATAGAGAAGCTGGGAGGAATTTTTCCCAATATATTAATCAGCAAGTACGGAGACATACCCTGGGCACCTCAGTCACCGGACCTAATACCTCGCCTGGGAATACCTCAAGTAGAGAGTTTCCAGCGACAATACTCGAACAATTCAGGTCCTACAGGAAAATATCCGCCGTAAAGTTGCTGCCATTGAACCGACGCTTTGCTCTCGCGTGTTCGCAAATTTAAGAGTCCGATCGCAAGAGTATCTCGAGAAAAATGGACGGCATTTAGAAGATATTGTTTATAAAACGTAAAATCCGCATCGTTAAACTTCATTTTGTATAAACAAAATATGAGAATAACATTGCAGTTTCGTATTATTCGCATGATAAAGATGTTCCACTGTCGTGATCGCAACTTTAGGTTACGAATGCGAATGGTCAGATGCTACATGTTCTCGGTATTATTTTATGGAATGGAAGCATGGACACATGCCGAAGAAATGATGAAGAATGAAGATGTTGTGCTTCGGATGAATGAAGAAAATCACAGGATTGCGATGTCCAAAAACTCCAGCTCTCTTGGCTCTTGGAGAATGGAACCATTTGTGCGTCTCATCGTATAGACCACCGCATAAAAATATAGAATGCGGCTACCCTCGCCATTACAGATGCGCCCGAACTGACATGCAAAATTTTCGACTTCGGATCTCACGCGGTTGTGCGGCGAGTCTGGAAGCTTTCACCACTCGATTGTGTTTGTTTCCAGCGGCGCGTTGGAAATTTGACCGCCTCCGCGCGTCCGCATTGTCCGCGAGCCTGTCGGGGAAAGAAAATGGCATTTTCATTTAGAAAATGAAAAATATTTCTCGGAACACAATGCGGCCGGCGGAGTGACGGCGGCGGGGGGAGATGTGGGACAACCCTATCAATAAAAATAAAATTCCATTATTGAAAAAAGTTCTCGTCGACCGTTAGCGGTAGCGCATTAAAAATAATACCAAGATTTAATAATATTACACGATATCGTAACTAAAGATATATTATTTTTAAAAGATATTTAGGCATACATAATAGTAATTGTTAAATACTAATTAAATTTCGATAGCCTCCCTACACAAATTAAAGAGAAAAAAAAGAGTTTAGAAAGAAATTAAATGAACGCTTCAAAAGCATACAAATAGATAAACAAATAATTATAGACTATAAATGTATATATATATATATATAATTATTATAGCGTAATTCCTTCACCGAGCACACGAGGTAGTTGTCTCTTTTTTGGAAAGGTAATTTTAACAATGTCAAATAAATAAATAAATAAATTTGATTTATTTATATATATTTTGACATCCATATATTTGTACTAACAGAGGTGGATACATAATAAACATACATAATACATAGTTTATTGTGTGGGATGGAGTAGACTCCACCTCTGATATATACAGCGTTGTCCTGGCTACTTTGCTAGACTGAAGTCTGTGTTAAAGTAGACAGTTTTTTTTTCGTGCTGTTGTGGTGTTATTTGGAATAAAAAGAGAATTACAAATATGTATAAAAAAGTGAAAATAAAATAAAAATATATGTAGTGGGAGTGTTGTAGGACTAGTGAATTATTAGTGTAGGTATTGTATAAATTATATTAGAATGTTGGATAGCCATGCTTCTGATTCATCTCTACCTGATTGGATCATATATTGGGTCCATATTTGTGTAATCTTATTGGAGGTGAACGGTACTGAGTGTGTTGTACAGTATAAGGAGCTAAGAACATGTAGAATCTTTGATAGAATGTCGTTGTTGCTCTCGGAACTGGTGTGTAGATGTTTGTTGTTTGTCTTGTGTTGTGTCCATGATTTATTGCTCGAGGAGAGTTGTTGTCAGCATGGAAATATTGAACGAGTCTCAACATAAAGATTTGTCTTATATCTAGGACATTAATAAATATTTAATTAGTATTTAAAACATCACAGAGCTACGTCCTGAATAATTACAACTTCACAATAAGAATGTGTTCTCCTTAATAATAATATAATAAGCAACTGTAATGTGAAATTTATGTTCTTACAGGAATAAATTCTTGATTCGCTGCTCGGATAATTTCGACTATCTTATCAAGACACATGTCCGAGATATTAAAGTTTTATTTTGTACTGTTTAAATACTCATTTTCTTCATTCATCTAAACCATAACATCTTCTTGATAATACAAATTAAATGTATTAATTAGAAAGATATACGGAGCGAGCAAACGCGGCACCCATCGTGCGGCCAGTTTTCTCATACACGAAATCTTGATTCGATATGTGACAATGCTATGTTAATAGCCTCTGCTATCTCTCTAACCTTAATTCGACGGTCGTCCAGCACCATTTGGTGATCTCCAGCGATGTTATCGTCATCGGTTGCAGTTTTTGAACGTCCCGTACGTGCATCGTCACCCGAACTGGTACGTCCACGTTTAAATTCAGCTGCCCAAACTTTCACCGTGGTAAATGATGGTGCAGAGTCCCCGTACACAGCGTCTGACTTGTATTTAATTTGTGTATGCGTATTGTCTTTCAAAACCAAATGCTTAACGACAGCTCGATACTCGATTTCTTCCATTTTCACAAAAACACTCACATCGACTCACTCAAACAACAACTGCGCGTCCAAAATGGTTGAAATTTTGGTGAGTAGTTATCAAAGCATGTGCAAACATGTTCCTCAATTTTTGTTGACATGCGTGCTGCCATCTTCACGTCGAGGTCGGAAATTTTTCAGACAGCTCTCGTACAATTTTAGCGAAAAACATTGTTGTCGCCACCCGGATTCGAACCCGGATCTCATCCTATCCGGGGAACGTGCATCAACCGACTATGCAAATAATGGAACGATAGATGTATTCATTCGGAAAGTGTACCATATAGGTTAGAAAAATTGTCGTCAAAGTATTGTGCGCTGTAGCATAGTCGATTAATGCACGTTCCCCGGATCGGAAAGAGATCGAAGTTCGAATCCCGAGAGCGCAACAACAATATTTTTCGATAAAATTAATTTCATATGTATATCTTTCTAATTAATACATTTAATTAGTATTTAAAATATCACACAGCTATGTTCTGAATAACTACAACTTCACAATAAGAATGCGTTCTCGTTAATGAGTAATCTTAATCTAGAAATATTAAAAACTACTCATAGACCTGGCCGTTTAATCGAGCACTATACAGCCATAATGACACTATGTCCGTGACGTCCAGAAATTCATAGAAATAAATGGAGAAACGTAATATTATTATGGATATATAAAGGCTGGCGCACTCCGTGTACAAGAATCAAAATGTTTTTTTTAAATATTATTATTATATTTCAACGACCTCGCCGTCCGATAAGGTGCACGAGTGTTGAAGAAAGAACATATTTACAATCGTACGAGGAAACACTCGACAGGAGGCGATACGATAGGGCCGCGCCCAGTCTGCATTGTGAGCAATATAATATCACATAGATAATAATAATATCACATAGATTGTCGCCGATTGCAGTTCGATTGCGCCTTGAAGCGTTCAGACCGCCGACCTTATGGGGCAGATATAAAGGGTTGACGGTTATTGTGATCAACGGTTGTATCAATCATCCGTATATTGTGATCAAAATAACACGAATTAATAATATACAGATTGCGCCTTCAAGCGTTCAGACCGCCGACCTTATGGGGCAAATATAAAGGGTTGGCGGTTATTGTGATCAACGGTTGATTCAATCATTTATATATTGTGATCAAAATAACACGAATTAATAATATCATACAGATTGCGCCTTGAAGCGTTCAGACCGCCGACTCTATGGGGCAAATATAAAGGGTTGGCGGTTATTGTGATCAACGATTTTATCAATCATCCGTATATTGTGATCAAAATAACACGAATTAATAATATACAGATTGCGCCTTCAAGCGTTCAGACCGCCGACCTTATGGGGCAAATATAAAGAGTTGACGGTTATTGTGATCAACGGTTGTATCAATCATCCTTATATTGTGATCAAAATAACACGAATTAATTATATCATACAGATTGTCATAGATTGCAGTTAGTTTGCGCCACGTAGTGTTTCAGGACGCCAACCTCGTCAAGCAAATGTAATGGGGACATTATATGCAGGAGATCCTGAAAGAAAGTGATTGACGTTTATAAGAATCAGAAAATATTGTGATCAATATAATAATGGCTTTCAAATAATGGAACGATAGATGTATTAATTTGAAAAAAGTGTAACATACAGGTTCGAAAATTTGTCGTCAAAAATAATATCGCTGTAGCATAGTTGGATAATGCACCTTCCCCGGATTGAAAAAGACATTCAGGTTCGAATCCCTATAGCGAGACAACAATATTTTTCGATAAAATTGATTTTATACGCATATCTTTCTAATGAATACATTTAATTAATATATTTAAAATATCACAGAGCGTCTGTTCTGAATAATAACAACTTCACAATAAGAATGTGTTATAATTAAATTAATAACTTAATAACTTAAATAACTATTAATCAATTCTTAATATAATATAAAAAGTTGCCAGCCAAGTTTAAAATATAAATTCAACACCGATGTGCATTCATTTATTCCCGGTAATAATAAGTTTTATAAATTATAAATTGATTCAGCTCTTCGTAAGATAGTTGTAAACGATTTAAAAATTGAATCAATAACCGTAGCTAATCAAATCATTGTCGTTTTATAAAAAAAAAAAAAATACAACAGCCCACATTACAAGGCGTGTGCGTGCGTTGTGACAATACGAATATAAAAAACAATTTAATATGCTAAATGCATATTTAAGTTATTTCACAATTGATCAAATAATAATTGATGGAATAAATAATGGAATACACACATACACACACACACATGTCATACATTTAATACTCATTATTGCGTACAGTGTATTAGATCAGTGGCGTAGCGTCTGCCCGGGCAAGTCCCGGGCAAACGATAAATTTTATAAAAAAAAAAGGTGTTTTTATTTAATTTTGTCGTACAACCGAACTGTACCATCCAATTTTTAACGACATCCATCACGGGGTGTAGGCATAGAGGAGACATCGGAATAGGGTAAAAATACCCAATTATATCAGACCCACATTTTACACAAAAAATAACACATAAACTCCAAATACAAACTCGATCCATTATTTTATATATGGGTAAGACGGTACGGAGTTTTAATACTAGAATAAAAAAATACTGGGGTACCTTAACAATAATAACATCTTAGAATTTTCTAATCACCTTTTAGAGACAAGCCACAATTTCGTAAATGAAAACGACATTGAATTTTACAAATTAATAAAAAAGGTTTTAGATTTGATAACTTGGAAACTATAAAACCAATAAAACCTTACAAATAACCCACTATTTAATACATTTCGCATTTTAATGTCTCCCTGTCAATCACCTCTCTACTCTTACCAAGACTCCGCCTACAGACTACGCCTTTTTTTATAGAATAATTCAGTTGTACGCTAATCCTGACGAAGATACGTTAGTATCGAAACCGGTTGACTTGTTAAATATAAATACACATTTAAATTGTCTAATCTACAACATAAAATATTATATTGAAAAAAAAAAACGATATGACTAGCAGAGAGCTAGGTAGATTCCTATTTTAGACTTTATTATTATATAATCACAAGTTCATTAGTTTTATTCCTAGTCTGATAGCATGTGGTGGATCAACCCTACCATTACGCTGTTTCCCCGAAGGGGTAGCCACTTGTAACGCATGCTTTTTTCACCTCACATACTTCCTTGACCCTCTTATCTAGGTGACCAAACCACCACAGCGATCTTTTCTTAACTCTATGAACCACCGAAAACCGTTGTATTAACCGCCAAGTTGGTATTTTTTGGCACACCGCATGGTCGCCAACCAAAAACATACCTCGTTGTCGTGAACCTCGAAAAAGAAATCCAAATATATATAACAAACAATGGAACGCTGGTGATATCAGACCAAATCAGTGGAGTCTGTTGGAGCAGCTGACTGCCAAGAATTTTTAAAAATAAATATTGAAAATGCCCTATCCCGGGTGAATACGAACTGTAAATCCGGATCGATAGAATCAAAATGAATTGCGCAAACTGCGGGTCGCGCATCCCACGGGATGGAATACGACAATACCCTTAATCATCGCAAGGTAGGGGAGGGATGTAGGGAAACGTGGTATAGGATAAGGTCGGTGAGAGGATAAGGATAAGTCGAAGTACCAGTGATCTCGGGAACTGGAATTCAGAAGGAGTGCTCACCTTACCTCGTATATTGGATATATTCCTGCAGTCGCCGCCGAGATCACACAAAATGGCACGCGGATGAGCCAATCTGCGCTTCCAATTGTTCCAAGTTCACCCACGGCACACAAACAACACACCGCGAATGCTGTCGCGATGTCGAGATCGAACAAATTGACGTTTGCTTGACAAATTGACGTCAAGTTGACGTCTGCTGGCGTCAAGGTCACATTTCACACGACGGTGGGAATTTCGACACGGAAATGTGTCCATAACAGAATCGAAAAGACGCGCCAAAAGTGTGGTTACGAATACGGAACACCGCGCTTCGCGAAACGCGCCACTGGCAGCGGGAATTAAACGGCCCAGACGGCAGGGCGATAGTCGCGGCGTCCGATAGTCTAACCGGGCCGATATCTGATAAGGCTGATCGCGTGCCGCTCGCTGCCCGCCAGGTCGGTCGATTTGGTTCAGGAAAAATTACAAACTTTAAATTAGTAATGTCTTTTCGTGGCCCGAAGAGCGGAGGAAATGTACTTTGAAACGATTCGCCATGTGAAATAAAACGAAATAAAATGTAAAAATTCATCTCCATCCATCCCGGTCTTAAGCCGCATGCAAGACTGAATGAATGAATGAATGAATTTACCGGGATCTTTTGCTGCACGACTGTATATTTATCAGAAATAACACATATATACGAAGGTTGTCTTTAAAGTTTCCGACTTAATAATAAACAAAATATTTTTTCTTCAAATTTTTTACATTGTCTCCTTGTAAGTCTGTACAATTCTAAATAGTACTTGGGAGTCTTTCTCTGCAAAATAGTTATTTACGAAGGTGAAGGTTAGTTTTTAAATTGATCTCATATTAACCCTTCCCTTACCCCCTCAGTGTACATGTAGACCTTTGAAATGAAATGGAAAAAAACATTTACATCATCACGAACGACAGTATAAAGACGCACAGGGCACGTCTAACTCGGCCAGCGCACGATCTGCCACTGGAGTGACACAGCGCAGTCCGACATATTGACAAACTCACGTCAGGTTCTTCGAGAAAACATTTTTTTATTGTTGCGTAAAGTAAATACTTATATATCGTAATTATTTTATTCAATATATGAATATATTACGGAGGAATATCTAAAATATAAACACTATATTTAGTATATTTACGGAGATATTCACATAATTAGAGACAATGTCATCTCAGTTTACATCATCGGAGAGGAGAGGTTAAAATGTTATATTCAATCTGTAAAGTTATATTTAAATTAAATAAATTATTATCGTTATATAAAAGCCCACAAAAGAGTTGGTAGAAATAAAAAAATAATTATTTTCATACAAGCTCGCTAATTATTGAGGCATCTAACAGGACCTTTTACCTGGTTTACCTGATTTTTCTCTATTTCTGTTACAGTCAACACTCGCGACATACATCTTTCTTACGATCCGCTCCTCATTTATTCACTCGCAATATCTTAAAGAAACAAAAATACGTTACATGTTTCAGACATATAACAATAATAATAATAATAGATAATTTGTATAGCGCCATTTTCTTTAAAACTTTCACCTCAAGGGCGCTATCAACATCAACTGTTTATAGTCCTGCAATATCTTTGTTTTTAACACTTACTGTCCGGCGGTGGTGGGTCATTTTAGACACACCTCAACTGTTTTATGGGAGTTTTTTTTATAGATTTTAAATATGATTTAATGTAATTAAATATAATAAATTTTTACGAATAATGTACATATTCTCACGCATCAACAGACGCCCTACACAGCCAAGATACAAACATCCACTGAGTATGTGATCTTCTCGTCGGTTGGCGATTGCACTGCCTGCTGGAATGTATCATTTATTTATTACGTATTAGTATTTTTTACACGCAAGCCGGATGAAAATTATTTAAAAATCACGTCCGACAATATTTATTTGTATCTCAAATTATTTTGAAATATTTAATAAAAGATTAGCTAAAAGCGAAACAGCATTAAACGAATATTTGTAGCGTAATTGATATATTTTTACAAAACACCCGGGTCAGATCTGACCCACCACCGCAGAGGATGTGTTAAAATTATAAATTGTTATTTTTACTTATGGAAATGATTTTTAGATTCTTCTTAAATAAAGTCTTCGGCGCACTGTTTCTTATTACGGGAGGCAAAGAGTTCCACACTTTTGGGCCTGCCACCGCAAACGCCCGTTCACTAAATTTAGACTTGGTTGGTCGGTTCTACAACCAGTTTATTATCTGGGATATAAAGCTCTTGAAGATACAGAGGCGCCATGTTGTGTATCGGCTTGTACATCAACCGGCACAAATTAAATTCAACTCTTTCAAGGAATCGGAGCCAATTTAGCTGATATAAAAGAGATGTTATATGAGAGAATTTGAAAACTCCATATATTATACGTGCAGCCGCATTTAGAATGGATTATAATCTATCCAGCTGGAACAGTGGCAGGCCAGCATGGATGCTGTTACAATAATCCACACGTGACACCACAATGAGTAGACGGGTTGCCTGACAGTTTAGCTGATTAGTGTATTGATGGAAAGATCTGAATCAATGTGCACGCCCAACAACTTAACTGCAGACATAGCATACGGTATTCCGTATTTATCTATATTGTGAAGATTGGGGAAAAACTACAAAAACAATGACACTATTTGGTATGTACATAACAAACGGGAGATCCCGCAGGGAACGCACGAAGACGACCCGCCGACTAGCGGAGGAGCGTTCGGCCTTCGTGCCGAGCAAGTCGCGACACACCCACCCCGCGATTATCAGCGCTAATAAACGGAAATCCTCTGCAGCGGTCCCGAGGGCTGCTACCCTGGCAGGGGCGAAACGGCACCGAGCAAACTTACCCCAGGAACAGGACACAGGACTTACAACTTTTTTCTATAGAAATGGCCCGTTCTACCTATACGATTTATGGATAACGGGGTTTTGCAAAAAGGAAGACTATTGGTGGCAGAGCCGCATGAACAATGACCGAACAGTAATCACCAAAGTCATCACTGAACACAGAACCGACAGAGCTTGGGAAGAACAAGGCTAAGGAGCGACAATATCTTAACAAACAAGAGTGTCGACGCATTCGAGATGTCCATCGATCATACTAACAACAACTCTCCTCAAGGAATAAATCATGGTCACAACACAAGACAAACAACAAACATCTACACGCCAGTTCCGAGAGCAACAACCACATTTTATCAAAGATTCTACATGTTCTTAGCTCCTTGTACTGTACAACACACTCAGTACTGTTCACTTCCAATAAGATTACACTAATATGGACCCAATATATGATCCAATCAGGTGATGACTCAGAAGCATGGCTATCCAACATTCTAATATAATTTATACAATACCTTCACTAATAATTCACTAGTCCTACAACACTCTCACTACATACATTTTTATTTTATTTTTACCTTTTCTTTTTATTCAAAATAACACTACAACAGCACGAAAAAAAAAACTGGCTACTTTAACACAAAGTTCAGTCTATCAAAGTATCCAGGACAACGCTGTATATATCAGAGGTGAAATCTACTCCACCCCACACAATTAACTATGTATTATGTATTTTTATTATGTATCCACCTCTGTTAGTATAAAAATATAGATGTCAAAATATATATAAATAAATAAATTAGTGCTAAAAAATAAAAAAACCTGTTGATTAAGCCTACAAAACAAATTGAAACCCTGCGTCGAGTGCGACCCTGGGCCGGCGTCCGGGGCCAGGGGGTGGGCTAATAAGGCAATAAATCATCCCCGTACGAAACAGTTTTGGCGATCGCTCTATGAAAAAAATAATGAATGGCCCCTACCAATTACGCCAGAGGACTCGCCCCCCGCCGAACTCGGATATTCGAACGATCAGTCAAAACTCGCGTCAACTTCAACGCGCACAGGGTGTTCGCGCTCCCGAAGGTCACCGTCGGCGAGGTCATTGCGGGTAGAATATTTCGAGTGAAATTAATGATAATTTAAAACAATCGGGTACGCGATTAGGGTCAGTGAAACCTATTTGTATTATAGCGTTTCGCCTTATCAATCTCACCATCTTCAATTCAACAACTTAATTGTATTTATATAACGATAGAGAGATGTGTTTCTAGCACTGAGCGCCGCTTCCCCTGGTGTAGACGTCGCCGGTGTCGTCATTCAGCTAGGGACGGCGACGATGGTGATGGATTTGAATCGACCCCCTCCCCAATCGCGTATTTAAGGTAGTGTAGATGAGTAAAATTTTGTGACTAAGATATATATATTTTTTTAAATTTAGCAATACAATGGCAAAATAAATTCAATTTTTAAATAGATGGTTACATACATACAAATGGTTATATACATACATGGTTTTTCTTTCGCTTACCTCTCCAAAAAAGAGACCAGCTCTTGCGCTTGGAGAGGGAATTACACTACAATAATAGTATATAATACCTTACATATTCTAATCATTGTCCAATTGTATGCTTCTGAAGTGTTCATTTAGTTTCTTTTAGTTTCATTTAGTTTCTTTTTAAACTCTTTTATATTCTTTATTTCTTTCATTTGTCTAGGAGGATATTGAAATTTTTTATACTTTTAAAATTAGCAATAATAACTTTGTGGTTAAAATTCATATTTTTTATTTATTATCTTAGTTTTATTAACCACAATTGAGTTTAAATACATCTACCGGTTTCGAAAAATACCATTTTCTTCTTCAATATGTCAATACTAACATGTAGATGTATTTAAATTCAATTCAGTGGTTAATAAAACAAAGATAATAAATAAAAAATACGAAATTTTTTATGCCTAAATATATAGAATTTTGCTGATAGTATTTGGTTTGGTGATTTAACTGTTAATATGTTGGATGCTTTCGAGATGTGGTGCCGGTGGCGGATGATACATCGCGTAAGATAAATTATGAAAAGACCCACGGCTAGATTTTTGTCAACAGTACGAAAAATTGTAAATTATTTGTGTACAATATAATGGCAATACTGGAACGCAATTTTCCAAGACGTACGCGTCTAACTTGTTTGTTCAATGTGTACGAGAAACATACTGAACTAAATATTTTCTCACTCGAGCTATGCGGGTCGTCTTTATGTCTGCAAATTTTTTGCATTTTTCAAACAATTTGTGCTTAATTCGGTTGACTTCGAAAGGTTAGCTTTATTCTGTACGTAGTACCAAGTAAGACTGGCTTTGAATTCTATCTTTTTTACGCGGATGACATGAAGATCTTTGCCAAAGTGAGCACCCTAGATGACTGCCACAAAATCCAAAACGATATCACCCGCGTTGCAGCCTATTGTGAGGTGAACAAACTCCTCCTGAATACTAGAAAATGTTTCAAATAACATTTCTCAAGAAAATTTAACAATATTAATTTTATTTACAAAATAGACAACTGTCATCTGGAATATAAAAGCGATTAAACCTAGGAATAATCCTCGATAGCAAACTTCTTTTCAAAAATCACATTGACCAAATTACCTCTAAAGCCTAATAGAATTCATTCTTCGAATCTGCAAACACTTTCAAAATTCATATTGCCTCAAAATACTGTATTAGTCACTTAGAGTGGGGATCTCAAATCTAGATGTGGTCTGCAAGATGAGAACGAATATAAAATAGGTTTATTCGATATCTTAATGTTAGATCTAATCTATCATTCAACTCCTATTTAGATGCAGCAAACTTTCACAATTTTAACATCGAAGAACACGTGCTGACCAAATACTTATCTTCAAACTACTGCAATTGACTTTAATTGACTGTTCCAGCCGATTAAAATTAATATCTCTTCACGTACCATTTAGATCGACACGGCAGTTTGCACTATTACACATTCCTAGGAGTAGAACATCTTACATATTAAATTCATTCGTTCACCGGTCATGCAAAATTAATATCTCTCCACGTACCATCCAGATCGACATGGCAGTCTGCACTCTTACACATTCCTAGAAGTAGAACATCTTACATACTAAATTCATTCATTCACCGGCCATGCAAATACCATAACGAGAAATTAACAGAAATTGACTTTTTCAACATTATCCTTACTACAGTTAAAGAGTTCTTCTTATGAACCACCACAAGCTCAATTTTGGCCAATCATTCTACCTATGAACACATGTTGCTCTCCATTTACCGCAAAAACAGTTGCAACCCCCCACCCTTTATCTTCTGCACCTAAACACACCTATGTATCTAAATATATTTATGGACTTTCATTATTAGTACCGTATGTTAAATAGTTATTATGTTTATTATAATATGTTTACACTGTGTTTACCTTAAATAAAATAAAAAAGAATGATTGCATAATTCCGATAATATTATTATTTTATCCCCACCCTGTATATACAGCGAAGAAAGGTGGCTGTCACCAAGATATCGATGTTTCAGAGCCGAACCGCTATGACGTATTATTTGATGATATCACATATCTAGCATATTCCGTCGTTTCAGGAGAAATACCAATGTTTTTATACGATTTCCACACAGTGGATGCTGATTTCCGAATATCTAAATATTCATCTGTTGACAGTGGCGTAACTTTACTTAACGCACACGAAAATGATTTACGCCGTCAATTCCTCAAAATCTGGCCACAAAATAGATTTTATTATACATGGAAATATCCTCGGTTCGGACGACCAGGAAGGGTCATAGAAATGTAAAAAATAGAGATATAAATTACAATTTTTATTCACGTGCGCGTTCGTCATGTGTACAGACCACCAGGAAAGATTGAAAAGGATAAAAAAAAATATGATAAACACAAATTACAATTATTAGTATCAATGGATGTGTGTGGATGTATGTGTACAGTTCACCAGGAAGGAAGTATTAAAGTGAATAAAAAAAATAGAAATAGGCAAAAATTTATCAACGCATGTTTGTGTAATCGTTGTGTACGTTTTACCGCGAAGGATTCAAAATAATACGAAAAAAGAGGTAAATATTACCATTTTTAAAAACGCACGTGTGCAGTAATTAATGAACACATCTCTTAGACAACGGTCGCTTGACATTTTCAAAGATAGATGCTAAATGTGGACGACTTCTTTAATTTAAGAATTTTAAGCAGGCACTAAGAATCAATTAAGTGTAACTTGGTTGAATGAGATTAAAATACTGTAACAAAAAAAAAATCTGTGATCCGCAATGGACAGGCAAAAAAGACATGACCAAGGGTTTCCTCCTCAGCACTACACTCACATATATCTAAGTTCAATCTGAATAAATGAGAGGCCACCTGGGAATGCCCAATTCTCATTGTAGTAGTCTAGATCACAGCGGTCTCGACAATGGTAATTTTCAGTTACCGGTTAACTTGTGTTATCTTCTCTCCCTTAACTCGCCACGTTTAATATATATAATAGCAAGTTTTTTGAACGATAATGGTATTGACTTGTAATATAGTATTTCCTATTCTACAATTATAATTTTATTCTATAAAACGAAGTTTTTAACTTGGCACAAATCGCTCTTGAAGGGTGGATTGCCTTTTTAAAAGAAGAAGAAGGTTAAAATACGATGCGAAATGCCTTATTTTATAGTTTTATTTGTTGTAAAGATGCAATCAGAAATTTTCAATACAATATATTAATTAGTATTTAAAATATCACAGACCTATGTTCTGAATAATAACAACACCGCAAATAAGAATATGTTCTCCTAATATATATATATATATTTAAATTATGTTATCAATACAAATACATGTCGCATCAATATTCTTTCTATTTTCAAATTAAGCTAAACGCTTGTTCTATGAAAATAGATTGGACTCGGTGGTCTACTTGAAAGAGGCTCGAACCCCCAAACACTAGACCAACAAGCTAAATGAATCAATTGGAAAGTTAATTGATTTTAAATAATAAATAATAGATGGATTAATTATAAAAAAGACTATTGTTGCAGTATCCTGTATAAGATCACTAACATGGAACCACTTCGAAGATAACCTCTTCCCCTGCACGATGATTTGTCAAATATCAGATTTTCCATTGCGGAGAATGTGTCCCAAGTATGCAGCTTTCCTTGATAGATGTTATTAGTTCTCTTGACTTACTGATACATATTTATTAGTAATGCGGTCAACCCATAGTAGTCTTATACCTAAAAATTGCACAAAAGATTTTTATGCGCAAGTCATGATCCAAACTTCGGGGGTGAATTGTGGCATTTCCGGGTCACACGTCCCGCCGCGGAATGGAATACGACAATTCCGGTCCTAAATCAAATCACCGAAAGGTATGGAGGGATACGGAAACGTGGTGAGGTCGGTGAGAAGATTAGGATTTAGTCGAAGGGCAGGTGAATTTCGGGGAACCGAGATTCGGAAGGACTGTTCGCCTTATAATCCGCCTCCGTGATCCCTGCAGTCGCCGCCGAGATTACACAAATGGCACGCGGATGAGCCGATCTCCGCTCCCAATTGAATACGGCGATGTCACAAGTTCACCCACGGCACACAAAACAACAAACAATACATAATCAAAACACAAAATACAGTGCTGGTGCACTGGAGCTGAAAAGTCCACACCGCGAAAGCTATCGCGATGCCCAGATTGAACAAATATCGGTCAAGTTGACGTCCGTTGGCGTCAAGGTCACAATTTACACTAAAAAGTCGAACATGAGAAAATGTATGGATAGGAATTTGGATGCGGAATGTGTCAATAACAGTGGTTGCGGCTGATTCGAAGAGACGCGACAAAAGTGTATTAAAAAATAAACACGTCTCTGAACGTTGTGACGTTATTAATTCACGTCAAAAAAAAAGTGTATCTTTAGGAATTCGTTTCCAGGATCTTGAATTATTATTATTTTACCGCCACCCGGTACATGCGTTTCCGTACCCGGTCCCCGATCGCGATAATAATTTTTTTCCCAATGTGGACCTTATTAAAATAATAATGATTAAATCCGTGGAGAAAATTCCTAACGTTACAGAGTCTTCAGTAAAAATCGTCCATATAACTAAACGTACTCGTGAACGCCGTGAAGTTATTTCTTGGCTCCTGTCCAAAAGCGATAAGGCCTCTTCTTCGTACTGCATTATTTCACCCCTTGGGCGGGGCGAGGCGGGCGCCGCCACCCTTGTATCGTCTCGACATCATCCCCCATGACCCATGTTTACGGTGGAGCTACGACCATGTGTGCCGGTCTTAGGCTTGTCCCGGACACGTGGTGCTCCTGCAGCCGGGTGAGGCAAACGCCCGAGCACATACTCTAGCATTGCGTTTCTGATGGACGCCGGAAAGGAAGTGCTAGGAGGTTTGGAGGGAGCAGATCGAACTCCAATATACTCAAGACTGCCAGCAATCTGAAGTTGTTTAGGTCTTTTATTCGAGTGTGGGTGTACCGATGGGAGATCCTTCGAAGAACTTCCAACTACTGAATTAATTATTTTCTTTTTGTTATAACGTTACTTCTATATCACTATTCTAACTTAACTTTATTAACTTATATAGTCTAACTAATCTAAATTGTGTACGGAAGCAGTACACCGCGGTGTACTGCTTCCGCGGGTTAAATCTGCCGGCAGTGTTGCATGGGATTGGTATTCCCCGAAAGAGAGTGTATATTAACGTCTCTCCTGCCTTACGGTTTGTACGTTATACTACTTTAGGTTATTTAATGCGTCATCTTCAGCAATAAACTATATTACCGAAGATGACGCGTGATTACTTGTCGCGAATCTATGCGTTGACAGTAGTAAATTTGATGTATCAACAACCCTCAAACGGGCGGTATTAAAAAGTTAACAACCGGACCGTGTTAAACATTGCAACACGCGCGAGCGCGAGTGAACGGTTAATTTTAGTAGCAGCCTTACAGTTTAGTAGCACAGTTGCAATCACACAACCTTCCCATAAAATTCAAAGTCACTCGCACGATAACGCGCACAAAAAAAAAATATATATATATATATACAGTGTTTACGTCACTAAATGGCCGGCAGGACGGGTTGCGAGAAAAGCGGAATAAAAGTTGGAAGAAAGCTTTAGACGGGAAATTAGGTTTTCCGGTGTACAGGATAAATAATAAAGTTTCCCTCTCCCAGCGGGCTAGTTTCGCCAGCGGGCGTTTCTTTTTCGACAGCTAATAATGTCTCAGTTGTAACAGCACAAATTATAACAACATGATATAGCTTAGTACCCACTGTTTTGTGTATATAGCAGGGTTATGTAAAGACACATAGAATATTCAACAGTAACATTTCAAGATTAAATTGAAATTGCTTGTAAATCATCACGCTGAGGTAAGTGGGAGGGGTAGGGTTCGCGTGATTTGCCGATTTGCCAGTCGCAATGAGTCACTGGTCGGGAGAGTACCGCGCGTTCGCGGTTGAGCAATATTTAAAGTGCGGCGATTCATTGGTCCGCGTGATGGGCCGACCGCGCAACTTATCTGGTGTCGGGTTCGAAAGTTCAAACAGGAAGGGACAATGGTTAACCAAACTCCTCCGGAACATGTGGCTCAAGTTCGACGTGAAATGATGTGCAATCCGCGTAAATCGATAAGGAAGATTGCAGCCTGTACTGGAATAAAAATATCAACAGTGTAAGTTATTTTGAAAAATAAACTACAGTTTCACCCGTACAAACTGCAAATCGTGCAGTTTCTCAACTAAATACATAATAGAGTAGTATAAACGACGGATTCATTTTGTCTAAAGACGTTGGTTAAACGAAAGTACACATATTATATATGATTGTACAATAGCATTGGTAATAGCATAATCTAAATCTATATCTACTGCACGCCACTGATTATAGAGACATAGCTATTTTCATATATTTAGACGTATTTTAGTATAATATGTTAAAAAACATTTTACATATAAAGAATATTGGTTTAAAAATAATTCTAATAAAATCATATTCTCATAGTGATGACATATATGCTGTTTAAAAATAAAGGAAAAAATTAATTACCAAATTTGATCCATAGATGGTGATGGTGTACTGGTATTCGAAGGGAATCCACATACTAGCATATATACAACTTTCAAAAATTTGATAAATGTGGAGATTGAGGGGCGAGAATTAGTGAATGTTATATATATATATATATATATATATATATATATATATATATATATATTTTTTTTTTTATATATAATGAATATAAACAATGAGAAAATTAATAATCGTAATAAAACATAATCTAGGTAAATAGGTAAGTAAGTAAATAAGTAAACTATTGAAGCTACTGTTGATATAGTTAAACTAATTTTGATGTCATTATATCACATTTTACGAAATGTTCTCCCTTTTTTTGGGCCACCCTGCATACAACATTCAAAAATTTGATAAATGTGGAGATTTGAGGGGTGAGAATTGGTGAACGTTATATATATATATATATATATATATATAACGTGATCACTTAAGCCAGCCAAAGACAGGTCGTAAGCCCTGTAATTACCCATACTTCCATTAAATATAATAATAAAAAATACCTTCGTCTCTATGAGATATCTATTATTTGTTGTATATATGTGAATAGATCCAAAAATTTGATAGATATGGATATTGATTTAATGGTTGAAAATTGGTGAACGTTTTATTTATATAAAGTGATAACTTAAGCCAGCCAAAGACAGGTCGTAAGCCCTGTAATTACCCCATACTTCCATATATTTTCCATTAAATATAATTTTAAAAAATGGCTTTGTTTCAATGAGATATCTGATATTTGTTTAATTTTGTATAATTAAATGCGGATTACGAAAATTCCAATACATATTTTGGTAAATTGTTTTACGTAGAAATAGTGTGGCTGAGTAATTTAATTGATATTCTGATTTATCTCGTACTTGTAGGGAATATTTGGACTTAGCTGAATTTCTTTATCAAAATTATTAAATATTATTGGGAGTTAGCTGATTTTCCACGATAATGTAATGCAAACGAGTCCACTCTTTCTGGTTTTGTAAGAATGATTCTAAGATTTTTCAGCACTTAGTACTTTATTTATTATTTTAAAACACGCGTTTTAGAATTGATGGGAATTTTCGGTTTTTAGTGTACCATAGAATAACAAAAGAGGAAAACGACGGCATCAAACATGTTTTTTTTTTACCATGGGTGGAGTTAGCTGTTTTGCAGATTAAATTATCAATATTGCTTTTCCAGATCTATTTCAATGACTTTCTGGACGTCTGGGACGTATTGGATCCGTGTGGTTGTATAGTGTTAATTATTAATATTTTTGTTTCATATACACACGCGCTGAATCACGGTTCAGAAACAAATATAAATAATAAAAAAATTAAAATCACGATAATCTCAGATACTCAATCACTGACAGTGAATGTGACTCAAAGAGATCACTAGTACTAATGAATCCTCTGATCCTTCTCACAAGTGAGATTTATAGTCATATTTAAAAAAAAAAATGTCGCGTAGTTATTTGATTGCGTGAGTGGTACTGGTGATCAAATGATCTGATCCGATCAGCGGGTTGGAACCGTTGGAAGCAGATCATCACGGAGAAACTGGGCCGCGAAAGAGCGGAGTGTTTTGTTCAAGGACAAGAAAGCGGTATTTTTAATGCGAAGATAGTACCCACCCTTGAGGGGGCACTTAGCGCGAAGGGCTGGGGGAGGGGGGATATGGAAATGCGTAGGGCAGAGTCTCTCCGCGAGTTACACTAAGAATTAGTAAGAAAGATGCCGAGTACTCGCCAGAGGAAACCCCGCGAAGCTTAAGTGTAAACAACAATCTACTCGTCTGAAACATGTTTTGAAACGCCGTCGAGGTGTTTCTCCGGGGGTTAAGCGAAAGGCTGTTAGATATTCTTGCAACATTAATAATAGATGTTCCGTACAGGAAACAAAGAATGTAGACACCGAGGGTGGTTCGCCGATCTCAGCTTCTCTCATCCGACGATGATAAAGATTCTGACGTGGAAAGAAATGAAACACAAAAGATGTTCAATATGGATACGGATAAATCAACACGGTCTTGTTAAAAATTGTACGTGCGCTATGATGCTAAACCATGTGCGCGCGCACACCGCTCACACCTGATGCTGACCAAATGTGTGCAGGGAATGGGGTATTCCGACTAAACAACATTTTATAAAGTCGTTAAGTAGGATTCTCCAAGCAATTTAGTTTCGCCCACGTGACGTCACACGCTCTTGTATAAATTATAATACTATAAAATAATACAAATCAAATAAATCAAAGATTTATCTTTTTACAGAAATATCTATTTATCGACAAAATATTTAAATATGTCCAAGAACACACAATTAGTGGATTTTTACCTACAAAGGCATTGTTAATAAAAAAATATCAGATATCTCATAGAGACAAAGCTATTTTTTATCATATTTAATGGAAAATATATGGAAGTATGGGGTATATATGTCCATATACTAACATGTACAGGGTGGCCCAAAAAAATGAAAACATCTCGTAACACATGGGTTATTTCAAAACATAATATAATTAATTATAATTCATAATGTAATTTTTTTTTTGCACAATATTTAGCTAATCAGAAATCATCAAAACACCCCATACTGCATCATCTGCCCTGTTCGGTGGCCACACGCCTGGTGAGATCAAATTAACATTCTCACGACGAAGAGAGTTGATTGTATTTCTGGCTGTGCGAGATGGAGCTCCGTCCTGCTGTAATGTCTAGTTATATACTCCAGGCTTTGTTTTGAAACTTTTTGATCATTTTCCAAGCATCCCTTCTTCTGCAGTGTGAAAAATGTGGAAAAAACCAAATATAAAAATGAGAAAATTAATAATCGTAATAAAACGTAATATAGGTAAATAGGTAAGTAAGTAAATTAGTAAACTATTGAAACTATTGTTGATACAATCAAATTAATTTTGATGTGATTATATCACATTTTACGAAATTTTTTTGGGCCACCCTGCATACAACTTTCAAATATTTTGTTGCTACCGGGATTCGAACCCCGAACTTTCTAATCCGAAGGAGCGCGTTTACTATTTTCACTGTGGCAATCGAATACATTTTCGACGTAATACGTGTTCGGCAGTAACTTTTTATTAACGCCCGTAGTAAAAATCCTTTTGCGGGTTGTTGATACATCCACTTTACTACAGTCAAAAAACATAGATGGAGAAAAGCAACGAGCTCAAAAATCACGAGCCGTGAGTCAATCACTGATATCTTTGAGCCGCACTGACTATCGGTGATTGAATAATATCTGGCAATATCGTGAATAATTTTTATATTTTATTTATTGATTTATGATTAGGCGCATGTGAAAAAGAAATGAAAATATTCGTGAAGGAATGACGTTATAATTCATGACAAGCGCCATCTAGTAGATTCTGGCAAAACTTTTTGACCTGAAATAATCGAAAAATAAACTCACTATATTTTAAATATTTTCATTCTCTTTGTGACGATATTAAATAAGATATATATTAATAAAGTTATTTCATGTATTGTAGATCGTACGATGCACGCGTATTAATAATGAAACCGTGATTACAGTCACAGTTTCCAATCACTGATATTGTCAAATAACAATCACAATCACACCGGTGCGTCATGTGTAGCATTTTTCTTATCACTGATGGAGGCTTGTTAAAAATTGAGTTCGCGCTGTGATGCTGCACCAGCGCCACACCTCGGAAGAATCATTACAAAGTTATTTATTTTACTTTTAAAATTGGCAATATTAACTTTGTTTTATTAACCACTGAATTGAGTTTAAAAACATCTACCGGTTTCGAAAAATACTATTTTCTTCTTCAGGATGTCAATACTAACTAAACACATATATTATTGTTTCTTTACCAGAATCTATTTTTAAAAAAACAACATTTATTTAAAAAATAAATTTAGTACCTAACTCAAATTGTCACTTAATACAAATTTAGTCGAATAATTTTAAAATGGGACTCGTAGTTCAATTTAGTTGGTTGTTTATAATTGTTTGATTAGTTTTACACGCTTTATTTATCTCCAACGATTCCTAATTATTTCATTTGTGACCAACACCGTTTATATGCTAAATTGACAATCACAATTTTTTATCAAAACCGTGACCATTTTCTGTCAAATGATTAGAAAATTCTGAATACCATTTTCTTCTTCAGGATGTCAATACTAACTAAAAACATAAATGGTTCATGACATAATTAGAAAAGAGAAATGTTTACCCGTCAGCCGCATCGACTATCAGGTATCTTCGAAGGTCATCCGGCTGGAAGAGAGCACAACCCTTACCTAGAACAGAAGGAAAGAATAATATAATTAGATTTGCTGAAAACGCAGTACAAAATGAAAGACGTCGATGGTAATACAGCTTGTACTACCTGGATGTAATACTACTGGTATACAATATAAGCAAAATTACTCTGTGGCCATATATTTTATATAAATGATAAAATATATTTTATATGAATGATAAGACATATTTTATATAAATGATAAGATATATTTTATATAAATGATAAGATATATTTTATATAAATGATAAGACATATTTTATATAAATGATAAGATATATTTTATATAAATGATAAGATATATTTTATATAAATGATAAAATATATTTTATATAAATGATAAGACATATTTTATATAAATGATAAAATATATTTTATATAAATGATAAGACATATTTTATATAAATGATAAGATATATTTTATATAAATGATAAGATATATTTTATATAAATGATAAGATACTTGAATACTTTATTTAAACTACTATCTATTAATTATTCGACATTTTTCAGGAAACAATGTACATATAGTGAAATTAAAAATACAAGCATAGATAAAAAAATAAAATAAAACTATAAAATGGTGCATAACTAATTAGAAAATGATATGATTTTTTTTTATAAATGTGACTATTTTCAAAGAGGATTTGGTTACGTATAATATATTATTTAGCTTGCTATTAACACTTTTTTTAATATATATAAAATTGCTAAATTAATCCCACTGTAAACCGCTAGGTATTTGTATGCATAATTTCTAAACCTTGTTATAAGAATTAACTTTTTTAACGGTTTTTTTTTGTGTGACAATAATTATAAAATATTTTTTAAAAATAAAAAAAATATATGCAAAGAAAAGAATCCGGTCTGAGATTGATATAATTTAGTGAATATTTCTATCATTTTAAATAGAACATACAGTGGCGTCCATGTTGACGACCACTAGGTGTACATTGTATACTCAAATACCTTACACGAAACGTATCCTAAGCAAATACGACCCATCACGCGCAGGACCGGATCGGTACTTTGGATTTCTAGCGCTAGGGCAACCATTTTTAAATATAATTCAGAAGTTAGACAAGTGGTGACTGGAAGGGCGGCGGAGGGCAGGAGACAGACATGGAGGTCCTGAACGCGTCTCAAAGTTATATGGTCGTAAAATCAGGCTCTTAACAGCTTTAAACACTCCGGATACCGACGTCAAGCAACAATAACATGTACTGAAAATCATCGGTATTTGAATAAGGGGGGTTGGGGAGATACAGGTGAAAAAAAATTAGGAGAAACACGAATAGAAAAACAGAAGGGCTGAAGGATCACCCAAAAGTAGGAAGAAACACGACCCACCTGAGAAATGCTCCTTTTGGTATCTGGATTTTTTTTTCACTGGAGTCACAGGTAGTTCAATTCATTTTTATTAAATTTTGGACATGGTTCTTTCAAATAATGGAACGATTAAATGTATTAATATCAAAAAGGTAACATATAGGTTCGAAAATTTGTCGCTAAAAATATTGTCGCTGTAGCATAGTTGGAAAATGCGCCTTCCGCGCGTGGCGCAACGACAATATTTTTCAATAAAATTGATTTTATATGTATATCTTTCTAATTAATATATTTAATTAATATTTAAAATATCACAGAGCGTATGTTCTGAATAATTACAACTTCACAATAAGAATGTGTTCTCTTAATAATATATAAATTGCTGATAAAGCAGTTCTCACACTTCCGGTTCCGGGAAAGAGTGGGTCCTTTCAGGGCCGATCAAACTATCCAAACACAAGTGTAATATTGTCATCATCCCTCGTGCGACTGAACCGCCCCTGCCTCCGGGGGCTGGCGTGCGACGAGCATGTCACATAAATTCGGCGGAATGCCGAGACGTATCGGAGACGTCGAATGCCTGGCATTACTCGACTCGAGATGAATCTTGAGATGCTGCGGAGGCCGAACCGCGAGAGGCGGGCGCCAGAGCGGAGATTACTTTTTTCGGATAGAGGTGCTGATTGTGATTTTGGCATTTAAAGGTATATATATTATTGTTACACATTATTACATACTTACTAACGACGATAGCTACGAGTCAGAATTTATATAACGCATAGGTATGGTATGAAGCAGTGGCGGTCGGTAATTTTTTGTAGAAGGGATGCTGGATAACAAGTTTATATCTACATACTATTAAATGTACAAATGTAACATATAATCGAAGGATATTAAATGTTTCAATAATTTGCCTTCAAGTATTCAAGCCAAACTGTCAGAAATGCGTCACACAAACAAATTTCTCAAAACAATCTGCTCGCTTCGTAATATGTATGCTATTTTGTACATTATACCCATAACCCTTAAAGTCTTTTTTGTACGCTGTTAACGCATGCGTATACAGTATTCGAAGACCTTGACAGGCGGAACTGAATGTCGAATACTTTCAAACTTTGTGGATACGGAACGAATGACAGAATCCACTGATGCTAGTATCTGTGGATTCTATCATTCGTGTTCATAGATGTTCGAAAGTTGAGAATGTTATGTATGCGCGCACCATGTCATGGTGTGTGTCATGACTGGTCTCTAAAGGACGAATTTATTTGCAGCAGTGCTGTTTTCGACTAGAAACAAAATGTCCAAAGCTTCTTGACTCTAGAACACAAGGGATGCGGAGCATGTATGAAGCGACCGCGCTTGGTATGAAGTTCCATGTTCAGACTTGACAAAATACGGAAAGACCGCAGTATTTCCAAGACACGCATTTCTTCTTCATCACCCAACAATAAAATGCAGCTGCAGCAGTTGATGTGAGGAACAATAACAGAGCTATAGACTATCTGACAAGACTCAGTACTAATGAATCTTCTGATCCTTAATTTTTTTAGTCACTTATCTTGTATTTTGCGATAGTCTCGATTTTGAATCTATTATGACAATTACAAAAATTATGTGACTAGTGTCCGCTAATAAAGTAACACTGGCGCTGCTCTCGTGATTCGGCCCGAAGCGCGCGGGGGATCGTCCCGCACGAAAATAGGCAGCAATAAGGCATATTTTGTAGTTCATCTATTTCCCGGGATCTTCGTTGTCTATTTCCCCCTGATCGCGCGCGCGTATCCGACGGCGCCCGGCTCAACCCGGGAACCTCCAGAGATCGGGAGTTTTGGTGTAGAAAGAAAAAGAAAGACACACTGGAATTGAAAGACTGTAAAGCTGATGAGAAGAGAAGAAGAGAATGTAAGAAATATATGTGACGCAAGTGTTGATGGCACCAGATGTAGAGGACGGTCCCGTTAGAGGCCTCAATAATCGGCGAGCTTGTACGTCAAGACCGAAGAGTGTGGCGCTCTATCCTCTGTCTACCCCCGTGGAGAAAACGACGTGATGGTAAAATAGTTAGTTAAAACTGACTGAAAGTTGGCGTGAACTAATTTACTAGCTGCGATGCAGGCAATAGAGAAACTCGGAGGGAATTGAGGGAGGTATGTATGAAGGGTATATAACGAAACCATTAAAAATAGGGAATAACGTCTTGGAAAATGATAACCATGTAATTAAAAATATATCACATTTAAAACACTGATTGTGGACCGAGCTTAACCATCACAACAAACTTCCCAAATATCAGGACGTGAGGTAGTTCAAGAGGCAAATTATTTAGACGCGCTGATCGCGAACACTGTTGACAACGAGGGCGGACCCAACGCTCACCCACGACCGATGCAATAAGCTCGAGGCTCATATCTCGGTCCCACTCGTTCGCCGCCCGGTTGGCATTTCTTTGATGCTACCAGGCAACTGTTCGATAGCGACAGGGCGATACCAGTCAATAATAAATAAATAATATTTAAAATAGTAGGAAATAATAAAATTAACAAGGTCGAGGAGCAGAAGGGAAGTGAAGAGGCAACTCACCCTCCACGCAACACTGCCGGCAGATTTAACCCAGATCATATTTGGGCAAAATAACAAAATAATATTGATGAAGATACTTAGCAGTTTTCCGGAGGATCTCCCATCTGGAGAGACACACTCGAACAAAGACCTTGAACAACTCGAGATTTTTTCTTTCTTCTTTTTTCATTAATATTAAAAATATAATACAATTTGAATAATCAGTGGATATATATATATATATTTTAACATTTGTTTATTCTTTATGAAAGTAAGACTCGCGTATAGAGAAGGAGTATATTCGAGTTAATTAATGTTTTAGTTAGTCTGTGAGTATATTTTTTTACTTCAGTTACAAATTTATGATAGTCCGTAATTTTTCTAATCGCGATGGGGAGATTGTTAAAAAATTTGATGCCTCGATAAATATATCGATTTTGAGTCGCGGTATATTTTAGTTTTGGGATATCAATTTGATCTCTATATCATGGATAGATCGGAATTCGCTTCTAAAACTTAATTGATATTTAATTTAGAAAATTTGAATTAACGAATTTTTTTCGTACAAACGATGAACGTGTCGATGAACGAAGAATCCTGCCAGACGAACGATACATGCGGGAAAACGATTATTCGATCTATACGTCAACACTGACATGAAAGACAGGAAAAAAAAAAAAAACAACCTTTATTTGTTTTGCAAATGACAAGTCACTGAAATTTCCAGCGCTCACATGTACCGCAGTGGATAAAAAAATATTTATAAAATTTTCTCCCACGCTCTCATGTCAGACTTCAGCATCATCAGAGGGTCGGTGGTACTCCATTGTTCCGCCACAGAGCCCTTCCACAAAGCGCCGATCAATGGGGGCAGATATTTTTTTCAATGTTTATCATCTTCTCATTACTATTACATTGTCGGTTTGTCGAGCGGTTTGTCGAGCCGTTTGTCGAGCCGTTTGTCGAGCCGTTTGTCAAGCCGTCTCGATCGGCTTTTTTCCATTATTTACGGTACAAAGCCGCCCGAGTGGGTGAGACGCGTTCAATGGACCACAATGCCGGGCTAAATAATTTATTACGCGAATATCTCTGTGCATTATTCTATATTATTCGCGCGTCGGTGGGGTCGCGCCGAGCGTGAAATTGTACCGCGAGGTCGCGGCCATTTAACGGACTGCCGTTGACGTCACAGACGTCGGCGGCCAGAAGTCACCCGCCGTCACAAAATATGTATTAGATAGAAATCAATTGTATAGAAAAATATTGCTATTGGATTGAAATATATCCAAATAATAGAACGATAAATGTATTCATATAAAAAAAGATAATCATATAGTTTCGAAAATTTGTCGTTAAAAATAATGTCGCCGTAGCGTAGTCGGATAATCCCGGTGGCGCAACGACAATATTTTACGATAAAATTGATTTTATATGTACAGTAATATCCCGTTTAACGCGGGGGATGCGTTCCAGCAAAGTAGAGCCTTATAGGAAACAGCGTTAAACGAGGTCAAGTCACCATGCAAATATTGGGGTTAGGGGAAAATTTTTAATAAAGAATATGTATTTCTTACAAATATAGAAATATATATTATTAATTTTAAACCGACCTTTTAAAGCGCGTCAAGTAACAGACGCTCGATGCGAAAAATAGAAAAAATCAAAGAGATTCCAAGTCATCATTTACGTTTGAGATCATTCAGATTCTTCCGCATTTACAATTTTCTCTCTTTTTATCAAAAAATATGTCTAATGTCATTTGCATTTTTCGTTTGCGCTGTGTGAGAAGCTGTCCATGACACCCCGTCTTGCCTCTGAGCTCCTATCTCATCTATTTATACTTTCAATAACGGCAACAAATGTTAAATAATTAATAATTAATTAATAAATATATGTAAATGTACGATGTACGACTCTTATCAGCGGTGATCGGCATACTACTCATTCGCGTTACGCTTTGGATATCGGAGAATCCCACGCGGTGAGCGATTTTCGAGGAATACCCTATTCAAATAAAACAGCGTTAAACCGAAACAGCGCAAAGCGGGGTCTTACTGTATATCTGTCTAATGAATACATTTAATTAGTATTTAAAATATCACAGAGCGTCTGTTCTGAATAATTACAACTTCATAATAAGAATGTGTTCTCCCAATAACAAAAGTATCTAATAAAAAATAGCTTTGTCTCTATGAGATATCTGATATTTGTTTAATATCAATGCCTCTGTAGGTAAACAATCCAGTAACACATGGAATATAAATACTAATTAAATATATTAAATGAATGGCGTCTGCTATCGTTCTACTCAAAGGCATTTCAGATTCCGTAAAAAAACAAATACAAATATTGTATTGTATTGATTTGAAAAAAAACGTACACACTATGCTACAGCAGATAGTCGACATCTGCTGTAGCATAGTGTGTAATCAATATAATATTTAAATTAATCGAAACAATTGCAAAATATACCGCAACTCAAAATCAATATATTTATCAAGGCATCAAATTTTTTAACAATCTCCCCATCACAATTAGAAAAATTATGGACTATCATAAATTTGTAACTAAAGTAAAAAAATATGCACACAGACTATTGAAATTGTATTATATTTTAAATATTAATAATAAAAATAATAAAAAATTACGATTTTTTTTGAAATGTTTATATCTCTGACGGTTGAAATTAGGGCTCATATTCCTTGAACACTTACGACTCGTAATTTAGTCAGGTATCCACCCATAAAATATTGTGGACTAGGTGTGTTATACTTTATATATATATATGAATTATATACAATATGTTAGCACCATTAAATGTACTACGCACGCATCTCTCATTGGATTACAGAAATATGTCTTTTCCCTCTTACTCTTGCCCTATCCTAGTCCCTAGGCACGAAGGAGAAAGAAAATTTCTGCAGTCTGCTGATACGCCTGAACGAGCCACTCCGCTTTTGAAACCGAACACGGTACGTTGCCGTCGCTGTAAATACGCTTACAACCGCTAACCTTAATTACCGCTAATTTATAATTTTTTACTACCGCTAATACTTTTAAATCAATTACTTTTTTAACGCGAGTGTCATCAATTACGAGATATAATTCTGCGTCGCTTGTGAATTGGTGGACCAGGGAGAAACGAACCAGCTTCCAGAGCTCGGAGACCCACAAGTAAGTGCCATCCTATCTTTTATCTCCCGATAACCCGCCAACTTTCCACAATATACACTTTGTTTTAAAGAATATCAAATATATCACAAAATACCCTGCAGACAAAAGAGAGATACTGCTGCACACCATGGACGGCGAGACGCTGAACATCAAATACAGATTCTCAACCATTTGTCTGAAACGAATCCTCGGAGAAGCTTGTCGCGGTGAGCCAGAGGAAGACTAAGATCCAAGTAGTGTCCCAGCTTCCATTCCGTAAAATAATACCGAGAACACATAAAAACATCTGACCATTTACGTTCTTAACCCATTCTTTTTTATTTATTTAATTTAGCGGAAAAAAAAATACATGGGCAAAATAAATTCAATTTTTAAAATACATGGTTACAAACATACATAAGGTTATACACATACATGGTGTTTCTTTCGCTTACCTCTCCAAAAAAGAGACCAGCTCTTGTGCTTGGAGAGGGAGTTATTCTACAATAATTTTATATAATAACTTACATATTTTCTTCATTGTCCATTTGTGTGCTTTTGAAGAATTCTGTAATATTGTTTATGTGTTTTTGAAGTATTCATTTAGTTTCTTTTTAAACTCTTTTATATCCTTTATTTCTTTGATTTGTGTAGGGAGGCTATTGAAATTTTTTATCCCTAAATATATAGAATTTTGCTGATAGTGTTCGGTGTTACATTTAAGTATTTTAAAGTTATTTTTAAACCTTAATGATGCGCTTGTTTCAAATTTTTTAGTGTTATTTTCTTTAATTAATTGATTAATTGAGGTTTTTTTTGTAAATGTTTTCAATTTTGGGGACTGGGAATTTTGCAAAAAGTGTTTGTGTTAAAAAAGTTGATATTTTTTTTAATATCACTTTAATAATTGTTCTCTGTATTATTTTTACTGAGTTAATTATATTATTGTATGCTCCTCCCCACCCGATTACACCATACTGGAGTAGTGAGTGAACAATAGCAAAATATACCTTTTTAAAATTATTTATACTTAGAATGTTCCTTAATCTTATGAATATATATATAGATAGATACATTTTCTTATTCTTTTCACTAATTCGTTAATGTGACTGTGCCATTTTAAATTTTGATCTATAATTACACCGAGATATTTGATTTATTTTTTTGTGCTTAAATTTGTACAAGAGTCGTTACAGGTAATTTTGTTACAGTTTTCGTTATGGATAGTAATTTTTATATGGGGCGGTGTTTTAAGACTTTTTATTGAAAAGGGAATATAATAGGTTTTTTCAGAGTTTAAAGAAAGTAAATTACTATCGAACCAGGATTTGAGTGTATTCATGACGTTATTTGCATGCTCGTAGTTAAGATCTTATTCCCAAAAATCCTTGTATGAAATATTAGTCGCTTAACTAGGGCAGCACACGCGTTGAGAAAACAGAATTTTGACCTTTTTCGAATATGACATTTATTTTTCGTGTGAAATTTCAACGTCGGCTGTGACATCGGCGTACCTCACGACAGGGATTCAATTCTGATACTGTTCAGCGAATAAAACGATTCACGAGAGCACATTTAAAGACGCGAAATATACATTTGTTAAGGTATTCAAATCATTATTATTCAAGAGGCTGGGCGGCGCCCCACGGTCGAGATGATAATTTTCAAGAAACGGAAACACTTATTAAAACAAACAATCTATTGTGCACATTGAAGGTGTATATTTATTTGGCAAATGTACGACACACCCTGGGAGGGTTGTGAAAAATGATTCCACTAACAGGCGCGCACGAATAGACAACTGCACACATAAACAGCGTGAGATAGAGGTATTAAAAGGAAAACATATCTTTCAATGAATATATACACAAATCAGTAAAACTGTCAGTGCATGCTGACGTCATCTCTTGAGGCACTCATTGCGGTGTCACGTGTGGACTACTGTAACAGGATCCATGCTGGCCTGCCAATGTTCCAGCTGGATAGATTACAATCCATTCTAAATGCGGCTGCAGGATAATACACGGAGTTTCCAAATTCTCTCATATAACATCCCTTTTACATCAGCTACATTGGCTCCGATTCTCTGAAAAAGTTGAATTTAAATTGCGAAAGAACTTTGTATTCCACACCATTTGAACGGTAGACGTCAAACTCTCAGGTCAGCCTCTACTTCAGCTGCGGGAAGGGTTGTAGAACCGACCGACCGTTGTCAGAAGTCTAAATTTAGTGAACGGGCATTTGCGGTGGCAGGCCCAAAAGCGTGGAACTCTTTACCCTCCGTCCGGGATTCGAACCTGGATCTCTATTTCCAATCCGGGAAGTACACTACCAATTGTATTATAACGCCAGTGTTTTTCATGACAAATTTTCGAACCTATATGTTACATTTTTTCAAATTAATAAACCTCAGTACATTAATTTAGTATTTAAAATATCACAGAGCTATGTTCTGAATAATTACAACTTCACAATAAGTTTCTTAATAATATATGTTGTATCAATGTGCCCAAAATTTAATAAAAATGAATTGATAATTCTGGCGTCTGCAGTCGGTTTACTCAAAGATATTTGAGATTCTGTAAAAATAATGTAGAGATGGCTTTCAAATAATGGAACGACAGGTGTATTCATTTGAAAAAATGTAACATATAGGTTCGAAAATTTGTCATGAAAAATACTGGCGTTATAACACAATTGGCAGTGTACTTCCCGGATTGGAAATAGAGATCCAGGTTCGAATCCCGGTGACGCAAAAACATATATATTATTATATATATATGTATATATTTATAAATAATACATTAATTTATTATTTAATTATGTTCTAACATAAATATAACGGAATAATTATACACGGTGGGATATGATAAGATAAAATGCACAACCTTCGTGCGCTGTTGCCCTTGTATTTTCAGCCCGGCGTGTACAATTCGGCTACCCTCGCGAGGGTCTGTTCCATTATGGCTCCCAAAGGTCCGCTGGCGCGAAGCTCACCGCCTAGAGATACAAACCATTTAGTCCGTTGTTTGTCCAAAACGCGTGTAGGCTACGGAAATACACTAATGAACATCAGATCGCTAAAAGGTTTCAGCCCTCGCGCAGCATCAGCCTAGTGCCGTACAATAGTGAAAAGTAAGAAGAAAAAAAAATCTAACTTTGAACGAATAAGATTAACCTTTCCGATGATGTACACTGAGTTGACATTGCATCTAATTACGTGAATATCTCTGTAAATATACTAAGTACAGAGTTCAGTCCTTGGACTTAACCTTTTCATTATCTGTAGCGACATCGTGTAGTGACCCACAAGCTTGGGCACTAGAATATCCAACTAGCGTCCGAGACTTGGGCAATCAGGATGATAACGAACGCCATCAAAAACGTTTGCATTGTCCAAAAACGACAGTGTAGTCTGCAATTGGATAATTTAACCCGAGAGAGACAGTCACTGCTGACGTGTGTACGTGAAGAGTTTTTGGTAGCGCAACTGCAGCTGTTTCCCGCGTTCAACAAACAGAATACAATTTCAGCAAGACGGGGCCCCACCACACACACAGCTAGTTTCAATGGAGAAGCTGAGGGAAATTTTTCCTAATAAATTAATCAGCGAGTACGCAGACATACCCTGGGCACCTCGGTCACCGGACCTTACAACTCGCCCGGGGATACCTCAAGTTGAGAGTTTCCAGCGACAATTCTCGAACAATTCAGGCCCTACAAGAAAATATCCGCCGTGAAGTTGCTGCCATTGAACCGACGTTTTGTTCTCGCGTGTTCGCAAATTTAAGAGTCCGATTGCGAGAGTGTTTTGAGATAAATGGACGGCATTTAGATGATATTGTTTATAAAACGTTAAATCCGCATCGTTAAACTCCATTGTGTATAAATAAAATATCAGAATAACGTTGTAGTTTTTTTTTTATTATTTAATATTAAACTAGAAAATTTTTCGTTGGACACTATTTAGCAATATATGGCTGAAGAAAAATAAACTAAAACTAAATTCGTAAACATTGAAAATAAAATAATACACAGCAGCAATTATCATAGATGGTGAAAGTAAAAAAAAGTGACTGAAATAAAATATTTGGGTATCACAATAGATTCAAAATTGAATTTATCGCAAAATACAAGATCCGCGACTAAAAAGATTGCTAAGAAAATGTCACTTCTGGGATGGATCAGAAGATTCATTAGTTCTGAGTCTTGTCAAATAGTCTACAGCTCTGTTATTATTCCTCGCATCAACTGCTGCAGCTGCATTTTGGTTTTGGCTAACGTAGAAGAAATGCGACAATTGTCAGTGGTGCAAAATAAAGCTTTGAGAATAATACTAGTCAGTGCGATGCTGGAAGATCTCAATATGATGACCCTTAAGCAGAAGATATATTTTAATATAATGGTATGGTATAAAATATCAGCGGAATTTACACGAAAAATGGATGCATATCAACATGAGCACGAGCACCGTACAAGGGGAAGGGATAGACTGAGACTGCCATTCAGGAGGAAGGCCAAATCTCAGATGATGTACAGGGCGATGAAGATTTGTAATGAAATGCCAGAAAACATAAGAAAGGAAGAGAAATTGAATAGATTTAAAATGAAACTGACCAAATATGTAAAAGATAAGTTTTAGTAAAAGAAAAAGACTTTAATCTTGTTTATATTAGAGTATACTTAGGAGTGCTTATGTATGCACTATGTTAAGAATTAAATAAATAAATAAATATTTTAGGTATTCTTTGGTAATATATTTATGACAGCAAATAATAGACCGTGATAGAAACGGAAAGACAGAGAAAGATATCGAAAGGTGGGTGACTGCAGGGAATAAAATGAACGGCGCTTTCAATGAAATTATAGCTCTAACGGGTACTTGTCAACTGAGGCAAGACTAGTGGTTCACAATGGAGTCCTGGTACCGACACTGATGTATGGAAGTGAGTTCTGGAGCTGGTAGAAGATAAACGAAAATAGACTGAATGTAGTGAAAATGAGACCCATTTACGACAGAGTAAAGAATGAAGAAATAAGAAAAGAATATAAAGTTGATCTTAGTATAGTATAGATTAAGAAAGTATCTCTCAGGTGGTTTGGTCATATGGAACAGATGAATGAGAAGAGAATGGTAAGAAAGATATATGACGCAAGTGATGATGGCACCAGAAGTAGAGGACGTCCGCGAAAGACTTGACACGACCAAGTAAACTAGACGGTCCTGTTAGAAGCCTCAATAATCGGCGAGCTTGTATGAGAAGATGTACGAATGTGGATGAGGCGAGAATTGTATATGACGCAAGCAATGTTCCCCCAATGGCGTGCGGGTATGTGCGCGCACACTATTTGGCATCATAGCGCACACAAAAAAAATATAGCGCTCACACAAATTTTACCAAGACTTTTTCTTCATGTGTCGCTTTCTATGGAAGGTTGGCGATAATATTGATTGATCTTGTATAAGATCACCGACATTTTGGACAATGGACCACATTATTGAGCTAGACTACTAGCTCTACTGTCTTCAATGTGTCCGGCTCTTCCACTCAGCGAGCAGTTTGCACCATCTGATTTCTCTGGTCGGAAGGTGTGAAAGGGACAGAAATTTATCGTAGACTTTCATCACAATACGGGGACAGTACTTTATCACGTATTTGTGGATCGAGAAGTTTAAAAGTGGCCGGATGAGTGTGACGCAGGACGACAAGTTTCAGCAAACACGAGAGATGGATCTAGCGAATATGCGAGTTATCATCGGCGAGGTAGCGACTTCTTTGAACATCACACATGATTCTGCCCATCAAATCATCCACATAGAGCTTGACTAAAGTAAAGTCTGTGTATATAAATTGTAAAACGAAAAATGGAGATAATTTTTGACTTTACCTCGTATAATTAAAAATTATTTACGGTTGACACAAGTGTATTGTTGAGCGCAGTTACATAATTAGATAAATACAATAACCGACCCCCTAAACGTTTGCGGGCGTATGTTATTGGCATCCGACGTCTGTAGTAGGTGCGTTTTTACGGCTTCGCGCACCGACATATGCAAGGTGCGTTCAGGATCGTCGGCGATGATGACAGTTGAGGCGGCAGACCTCCACAAGTACATACACCGATACAGTGAGGTTATTTTATGTTGAATATATAATTTATTATCAAAAAAAGCGTATAAAAAAACCGCAGTACAACTTAAATTAACCAATTAATTCAATCAAAAATCAAATCAGACACATTTTAAAATGCTTTATTTAAATCATTTTATTTAACAGCCATCTGACGAAAGATATGTAGGGGTTGTGGTTGTAGAATGAGACTGAAACCCCTAACCCCTTCTAATCTCACGCGTGTTTTTGCATGTCGTAGTGTATATAGTGAGGGGGTGTGATTATTTATGTTTTGTCTAGAGCAAGGCGTTAAACTGAAAGAGCACTTACAAAAGTTGACGTTTATTTTCTGGATGAATTATACGAAGACAATTCGGCGAGTATTCAAATGCACGTACGTAGCTCGAGATGTCAACGAAAGAACTATCTGCGGAGAAGTGGTCGCTAACTCCTAGGACAGTATCCGTCACGATGTATAGTGTCTGCCGATTGGTCGGTTTGGTTTCGACCCTATATCGTCGTTAGGTGAGTCCATACACGACCATATCAGACAATCACCACAAATATTTAAATACTTGTCAATAAATCTCGTCAAATTATCTGATTCGGAAATTTTAATTGTAAATTAAAAAAATGTCTAAACACTAGACTCTGGAAATTCATTCCAGTATTGCAGTTCAGTCTCGATGCACTTCGAAGAGTGCACTCTCCCCCAGCCCCCTCCCGCCCAGGGGGGTGCCGGGAGGTTCACAGCGGTTCAAGGGTGGTCCAGGGAGGTTCGAGGGTGGATAATAAAGGCTGTCTGGTCGTGCGAGCGGCGCGCGTGGTCGCCGCAGAGACATTTGTATTTGCGGGTGCATCCGCAAAAAAATAAAAAAACCTACCGAAGAAATATTTACAGAGCCTTCGCAAGGTACGCTCGTGATGAGAATCACTGAAGGGGGTGTTTCTATAAAATCTTTTCAGATTACGATGTTGAAAATCCATGATACAGGGTGAATATTATGTTCCAGGCCGATGTTGTTTTTGTATAACTAAGAAATTAAACACAATTTTTTAATTTGGTGTGTATTTATCGATTATTTGGTTTATTACAATTACGTATGGCATATGACATCGGCCAAGTGGCCGCCTCTGGCAGCGGCACAAATGCGTGCTCTTTTAACCATATTTTTCATGACATTTTATTTTAGTAATTTCTGTCTGAATATTGTCCTGTAGCGTCGGAATTGTTGTCGGCTTATTGGCGTAGACCTTTCCTTTCAAGTATGCTTACAGAAAATAGTCTAGAGCCGTCAAATCAGGTGATCGAAGAGGCCTATCGACATCACCACTTTTTGACATTAAGAATTTTTCCAACATGTGACGATAGCGATCACCATTAATGGTTACAGCATTGCCATTATTATTGAGGCGTTAGATCCTCCACAATAAATTGTAATTAACTACTCTTGACGACTGCCAAACGCGAATTGATAAATATCTGCCAAATCAAAATGGCGGCCCAACAAAATCGGCCTGGAATATAATATTCAATCCAATACTGGGTTCCCCATATTTTTATCTATGATTTAGTGGACTGTATTGCACTCACACTGTAGTGTCATTATCTTTATTGCGAGTACGACTCTCCATGTACGAAATGCCATTTATAATAATAATATTGTATAATTAATATGGATAACGGGATGAACTTTCGAGAAGTGATTTTTTTTTTACCAACGATCAAACAATCGTAATTTTTTTAACTACATTAAAAAGTTATTACTGATCACAAAACCGGCCCTTAGAGGGAACACTGGTTCGAACTTATTGATATGATATTGTGAAAAGGTGCGTTTTCAGTATATTTTCAAACAATACCTCTGTTACACTGTTCCTCATGACAGAGGTCAAAGGGTCTTGCCACCGCAAATGCCCGTTCACAGAACTTAGTCATGGCTAGGTAGGTTCCACAAGCCTAGCTGCGGCCGGAGTAAATGCCGACCTGAGACCTTGACGTATGGGATGCACAGCTCTTGAAGATACTATGATATAACCAGCATATGCTATATAAAATGGGGCTAATGTAGTTCACGCAAAAAGGTAAATTTTCTCTACGATGTTTGGCAACCAGTTCGATCGTGAAATGAGATCTTGCACAACACGAAAACCCTAGAATATCGAAGAACACGTGCTGACCGAATACTCCTCTTTAATATTGCCAATTAATATTAATATCTCAACTCATACTATTTATTAGGAGAACACATTCTTATTGTGAAGTTGTAATTATTCATAACATAAGTCTGTGATATTTTAAATATTAATTAAATGTATTAATTATTTTATCGAAAAATATTGTTATTGCGCCACCGGGATTCGAACGATTAAATGTATTAATATCAAAAAGGTAACATGTAAGTTCGAAAATTTGTCGCTAAAAATATTGTCGCTGTAGCGTAGTTGGATAATGCACCTTCCTCGGTTAGGAAAGAGATCCAGGTTCGATTCCCGATGGCGCAACAACAATATTTTTCAAATATGTATATCTTTATAATTAATATATTCAATTCATATTTAACATACTATCTAGATCGACCCGGCAGTCTGCACTCTTACACATTCCTAGAAGTAGAATATCTTACATACTAAATACATTCATTCACAGGGCATGCAAATACCATAGTGAGAAATTAACAGACATTGACTTTTTCAACATTAGCCTTACTACGCTCAAAGGGTTCTTCTTATGAACCACTACAATCTCAATTTTGGCCAATCATTCCGCCTATAAACACATGTTGCTCTCCCTTTACCGCAACAATAGTTGCAATATTCCCACCCTTTTCCTCCCACTTTTTTTTTTTTTTTTTTACCTTCTGGTGTACTTTGTGCCTAATTATATTAGTCTGTTATGATTATTTACACTGTCAAAATACCTAAATAAAATTTAAATTTAAATTTAAAAAAAAAACAGCTTATAATGCAGGATACTTGCTGGAAGAAGAACATCACGACTTGGCCAATGACACGGTAGCTTACGAGAAGAACAATATATTACTGGACATGAACTGACGCAAATTTCTCGTCTCAATATTTTCACGTTGGCGTCACCCACACGACCGCTTACGCAGCAATCAAATAGTACCGCGACTTTTTTTTAAAATATGACTAGACTGCAACGAAAATTTAATACGTTGGATAACTATCGGATTAAATAATGTGTGTAATAATGTAACCACTCTAGTTTGTGGAACTAAATGTTAACAAACTCGCGAATCCGATTCGATTGGCTATTTGTTGAAGATGTGACGCGTGCGCAATGCGGTGAATAGGTGAGGCAAGATTGTCAGAAACGGTAGAACATATCACTTAGAAAATAGCAAAATTAACTATGTGGTTAAAATTCATAATGTTGGGTCACAAATTAAATAATTTGGAATCGTTGGAGATAAAATAAAGCGTGTAAAACTAATAAAAAAAAAAAAATTATATATATATATATATAAACAACCGACTAAATTTAACTACGAGTTCCAATTCTAAAAAAATAGATTCTTGTAAAGAAACAATAATATATGTTTTTAGTTAGTTTTTGACATCCTAAAGAAGAAAATTGTATTTTTTATTATTTATACATTAATTGTTTTAATTTTATATACAATATTAGGGGCTACATATTTTACCTTAAAATGTAAAGTAATTAATATTGCGGTGTGTGTGTGTGTAGTGTCGACGGTAGGGCGTAAGTGCTTTGGGGAGAAGGGGCGATCAGGGGGTAGGCTGAGGATAGACTACACAGAGGCTTTGGGGCCAACTTTAAATTCAACATCGGCAAGCCAGCTGCAACATTTTATGATTATATTATATTATATTAAATAAAATAACAATCACTTTGTATAAAACCACGAAATTTATTATACGTTAACCGGTTTCGTTTATCTCGAGCTTCATCATAAAGATATATATATACACATAAAGAGAGAGATAAAATATAAAATTATATGCGAAAAAGAGAGACAGAATACATATACAGATAGACGTAAAACTAAGGGAGGGGAAAATACTGTGTTGATATTACTCTTTTTGTATTTATGATAAATTTCAAATACGTCCTGTAGAAGATTGCTTTCTACGAAAATATGATTATTTTAATATTAATTATTTTTTAAATTTAGGATATTTGTGAGGCAGATTCGATAGACAGCGAGACGTGCGAGTCTCTGAAACCTAAGGAGATGAATATTAAAGACAGACTCTAAACCAAGCCTAAGGGCCAGTTGTGTGATTAGTTGTAATTTTTTTACTATGGTAACTTTTGACTTTAGTAACATTTTACTAACGCCCGTGGTTAAAATCGTTTGCGGGTTGTTTGAATGTCAAATTTACTATTGTAAAAGCATAGATTAAATGTCTATAAACGTGACAAATAATCGTGAAATATGCTTTATTTCACGCTTTATCTATGGATTTTTTCGCCTCTGCGTTCGAAATCTGTCACTTTGGTGATGGGATTTTTCGGATCATGTGCTAATATATATAAAACAACAAGATCATCATCAAACGAACTCTCATCACTAAAATAGCGGAATATTGAATGACAAATTGTCGTGTACTGTGGTGGAAACAGGAGGAGGAAAGAAAGGCACTTACTTTGCGTCCACCGGATGCTGGAGCATCTGTTGATTCCTCTCCACCACAAATACAAGCGTCGCGGAGTATGTACCAACACTCGCATGTACAAAGAACGTGTTTGTCACGTATTGATTCAAGATTTAGATATGAGAAAGCTGGCCGCGCGTTGGGTGCCGCGTTTGCTCACTTCCAACGTTCTGTTGGCGCAGTTTGGACGCAATAAATGACAGTTTTGGCGCTGAATAATTACTGTAGATGAAACATGGATGCACTATTATACTCTAGAAATAAAAACACAGTCAAAACAGTGGACTGCGAAGGCAGAATTGGCTACAAAAAAGGCAAAGGCTGCGCCTTGGCTGGGAAAGTGATGGCGAGTGTTTTCTGGGATAGCCGTGGAGTTGTCTCAATCGATTATCTTGAAAAAGGAAAAACCATCACAGGAGCATACTGTGCATCGTTACTTGACAGGCTGAAGCCAAAAATTGCGGAGGAACGGCCACATTTACAGAAAAAAAAAAATTTGTTTCACCAAGATAATGCGCCGTCTCACACCTCAACGTTGGTTGGCCAGGCGAAAATCTACGAATTACGGTCTGAACTGTGTTCCGCATTCGTAAACACTTTTTTGGCGCGTCTTTTCTAATCGGTCACGACCCATGTTATTGACACATTCCGCATCCATACATCTCCACATGCTCGTCTTTTCAGTGTGAAATGTGACCTTGACGCCAGCTGACGTCAACTCGACCGATATTTGTTCGATCTCAACATCGCGATAGCATTCGCGGTGTGAACCTGTCAGCTCCAGTGCACCAGCACTGTATTGTTTGTGATCCTGTAATTTGTGTGCACGGTGATATTGTTTGTTTGTGTCAAGGAGCGTTATATACAAGGTCAGGCGAGCAGTGTTTCAGAATCACGGTTCCCCGAAATTCACCGGTCCTTTGACTAGAACCCATATCCCCTCACCGACTGGATCCTGTACTATGTTTCCCTACATTACTCCACTATCCTGCGGTGATTCCGATTTACGACCGGAATTGTTGTATTCTATACCGCGGAACGTGCGATTTAGCAGCCGCGTACGTATTGTCTTTATGGCTGGAAAAAGTTGTGTTGCAGGCACCGCCTTGTTGGGTGCGTTCAGCTTCGTTGTTCGATCTTCAGATGACAAGAGTGGAGGCGAAAACTCTCATACGCTTCAGACACGGCGGCAGGCATTCTCCAAGACCCGGCGAAGTAAATATACGAGCTGAACTTTTCATATTAATCCCGGACGATGAATACTCGGAGCCGTAATACCTGGCACGCGTCCACCGCCTCATCCCACATCCAGGCGTCGTTCGGGCAGGTACGCGCGGGCGTCCCAGCCCAGAAATACACACCGGGCTGGGGCTGACCTTTCAACCTGATAATAATAATAACAATTACTCTCCGCAATTTAGTTTCCCCCGGCTTCCGAGAGCCACCGCATTCCGGCCGAGGCGCAGTAACTCAGAAGTTGAGAATTTGCCGGCGGCGGCACCTACCCCTGACGCGGCTGAGTACCCCCCCTCGCTCATGCGCGCGAGGGTGAGGGAGGGTGGGAGGCTCCTGCCCAGCGCCGATTGGTTCTGTTGCTCTTTCAGATTTGTCTGTGAACAATTCATTGTAAAGCTCCGCAAAAAAGGCGATCGTGATATTTGCAATAGGACATGGACATTCATCGATGGCAAAAGAGGTCGATAATTAAACTGGTTTGGACACATTTTATACAAGTTTAAAGAAACAATGTCTCCATTCAAGATATCAAGAACAGACTCTTTATGGCCATCTTGCGAGAAGGGAAGATAGCTTGGAGTACCTCGTTGCGGCGGGCTACGTCCAAGGACGAAAAATAAGAATATGTTCTGCTTAAAAATATGTAAGTTGTATTAATGAATCCAAAATGAATTATTATTTAATTTTGGAGTCTCTTATCGGATTACTCAAAGGCGATGATATAAAGAAGATGGCTTTCAAATAATGGAACGACAGACGTATCAATTTGAAAGTGCAACACATGTTGGTGTAGTATAATCGGTTAATGAATTTTCCCGAATAGGAAGAGATCCAGGTTCGAATTCTAGTAGCAACAACAATATTATTTTCGATAAATTAATTTTATATATATATCTTTATATTATTAATTAATATATTTAAATTGTATTAAAAGAAAATGTAATAAAATTAAACAAGTTACAATTAAGATATTTATAAATTATTTTACTATGCGTAAATTCTAACCAGTCGATAAACAAGTAAAGTACAACGGCCCAGCCAATTAGAATTAATATTTCTCCACATCGCAAGTGTGTCCGAAAAAAAACTTTCCAGATCAAATTGTAATTGTACGTAAGTTGGAGGGGTATTGTTCAACGCGCGTGATTTGCGGGTTTGCCAGTCGTTATGGGTCACCTCCCTGTGCGTCACACTCGTCCGGCCACTTTATCCACAACAAAAAAAAAAAAAAAAACACTCTCACGCGATAAAGGACACGTTTACAACTGTAATAGCCGGAAGGCAAATGACGCGATCGGGATCGAATTTCGCACACGTGACCGCAGTCGCACAAGCACGCATGCGCAGAAGGCAGTATGATGATAACCTTGAAGGTGTGTCATGACGAAATTATAAATTTTCGTTGACTCGCTCACGTAAAAATTCTAATATTAATATTCTTTAACAATCTTTTCGCATTGTGCCATAGATGTCACTTTAATTAGATGGATTTTTTGTTTTTTTTTATGTATTCGATGCATTTATATTAGAGTACGACATGTACGACGAGTAATGAATGTTGTTCACATTGAGAATTATTTTTTTTTTAACATTCGCATATATATATCAATTTGAGACACCCTGCAGGAAATAAAGACAAAGTGCATTGTTAATGAGGAATTTCTGTGTTTCCATAAAATATAGATTATACGGAAACACTGGCCGCGCAACGGCGTCAATAGCCGCCCCCAGGGCCTACCTATTAAAGTAACTGTAAATTTTGTTTTTTGGTGGTGACTTGTCTCCTATCTTCCTATATTTTCGCGTGTTGATTTATAGAATGAGAAGAATGTACGGTGTGTGCAAGGAAAGCGGCCTCATGATGAATGTCAACAAGTGGAAAGTGATGGTATTCGAGAAGGAGGAAAGCGAGACACCGTGCTCCATACTTGGAGCTGATCTATGTTTGGGATAAGCAGATATTTAGGAAGTACGTTCGATAGAAACGGAAAGGAGGGTGACTGCAGGGAATAAAGTGAACGGCGCTTTGAATAGAATTATATCTAACGGGAATTTGTCAACAGAGGCAAGACTAGAAGTGAGGAATGAAGTTGGCAAAAAAGGAACGAAAGTAGACTGAATGCAGTGGAAATGAGATCACTCAGGCGTATATGTGCCAAATCTATTTATGACAGAGTAAAGAATGAAGAAATAAGGAAAGAATGTAAAGTAAATGTTAGTATAGTGAGTAAAATTAACAAAGGATCACTTAGGTGGTGAACGAGGATAGAATGGTAAGAAAGATATACGACGCAAGTGTTGATGGCACACAGAAATAGAGGACGTCCGCGGAAGACTTGGCACGACCGGATAAACCAGATAATGGAGGATGGTTCTGTTAGAAGCCTTAACAATCGGCGAGCCTGTACTAGAGGATGTATGAATGTGGATGAGGCGAGAACTGTGTGTCAGGACAGAATAGTGTGGCGCTCTATCCTCTCTGCCCACCCCCACGGGGAAACGGCGTGATAGTAAGTAAGTAAGTGAGATTTATAGAAATTTTAGCAAGTCGGATGCGTTTTGAAATTTCACGCCCAAATCACCATTCCGAGGCGAGGCACTCACGATTAATACCTTCCGCGGATTACCGCCCCTAGATGATAATAATATATAAATAATGAACCAATCTCAGCCCCCGGCGCGGGGCGGATAGACGCCAACGACTGATGAATAATTCCGGTTGACGTTCAGCCATTAGTCACGCGATAATCTGTACCGGAAATCCGCTAACGGCCTCCGCCCGGGATCCCGGATAATCCGGGTAGTAGTGTGACAACCCTAATCAACAGCTTGTTTGTCACCCCCGGTGGTGCACGGGGGGCGGGGGTGCCCGAATGTGCTGACCTCACGTCGTGCGCCCGATGACGTGACGGGTAAGTAGACAACGACTGACAAACTTACTGGTTGCGGATCGTGCATTACCACGTCACAACAAACTTGCCAAATGGCAGGATGTGAGGTAGTTCAAGAGCAATTTGTTCGGTTGCGCTGGTGAGGTATACATCTAGCAACTGCAATAATGTCGGTTCACACTCCCTCGTCCCTCAAATCGTCGTGCAAGTATACAGCGGAGAATTGGACAGTCCGCAATTATTTTAAATGAGGAATTTATTCAAGTACGGGTGTTTCGTTGGAGCTCCTTGAGTGGGTAGTTAGGCCCGCCTGCACGGGTGAGACTCTACACACGCGCCCACCTCTCACTCTCCATACCTCGTGTTGTGCAACTCCGTTAGTCTGTCCGTGCAAGTGTGACTCAATCTTCCACTGTCTCTCTTTCGGGAGTATTTTTGATGAATGGATCCCTGAGCGTATGCCTTGAACTACTGCACCTTAATTTTCCATTGAATTTTCCATCTGCATGTAAAACTGTATTATATGATTTTTGGGACGCTGGAGGGTCTAAATTTTAAACCTTAATTGCTAATAACCACATTGAATTTCTTCTCCTTTTTCGTTTTGTTCATACTTAAATATGGAATTGAATTAAAATGGCGTATTTTGATTAGCTTTTAAATGTAGTGAACAAAACATTCTTCCAAGTGTTATAGAAGATAGTCTAGACGACCAGGAAGAGTGTCACAGCGGTGGATAGACGGCTGGAGAGACCCCGGGGTCGGCTGTGAGGGCGACCCAGGGCCGAGACTTGCGGAGATGCATTACGAGCCGAGTCTCACGTGATTGAGGTCACTGTATATCAAAACTGACATGAAGGAAGAATGAAGAATAAACTACCATCATGCCGTTTCTCCGCAGAGACGATAGAATACCATTCGACAAAGATTGCATCTCTGATAACCAGAATACTAGGCGAAAGTCTCGCTACTAAACCATCAAGAACGGCGTAAATACTTGACAAGACAAAAATTATTCACATTTTCCGTTGTAAAATATATATACACAGACTCTGCTATATCCAAGCTCTATGTGGATGACTTGATGGGCAGAACCGTGAGTGATGTTTAAAGTAGTGAGCTCAAAATCACAAACCGTGAGTCAATCACTGATAACTTTAAGTCACACTCACTATCAGCGATTGAATATTTGGGAATATTGTGATTCGCGATTCATTTGATTATTTTATTTCAATTTGGTTGTGAACCTTGATTCGTCGCATGCGCATATGAAACGAAAATATTAATGACGGAATTACGTTATAATTCGTGATAGACGTCATCTAGTAGATTCTGCAAAAACATTTTACGCATTTGACCTTAAATGCTGAGAATTTGACCCGAAAAATAAACTCAGATTTTTTTAACGGCATTTGACGATTTTTAACGGTAGTAGGATGTTTTTTTATTATTAATTTATTTCGTGTATTGTGATATGGTGCGGTGCATGGGCTTTAGTAATGAAACTGTGATCACAGTCACAGTTTTCAATCACTGATATCATCGAATATCAATCACACCCGTGAGTTAAAAGTAGCATATTTTCTCATTACTAGTTCAAAGGAATAGATGGTAACTCGCCTATTCGTTAGAACCAACTAGGTTGACGGGCGTCCTGCTCTCTCTTCACACTGATCCGGCCACTTTTACGTGATAAAGTCCCCGTATTGTGATGCTCTACGATAGTCTACGATGAATTTCAGCCCCTTTCACACCCTCCGACCAGAGAAATCGGGTCACCGCTCATTGTTCCTCCTCGGTGACGCGATCGGGATCAAATTTTGAACACGTGACCGCAGTCGCACCGACTCTAGGCAGTATGCCAACCTTGAAGGTGTGTCATGACAAAAATATAGATCATTTAAGATACAAATATGTACACCTATTATCCTCGACAGGGATGGTTGTCCACCCCTCCCAGCTCCGTAACACACAACGGGGTAGTTCGGACCGGCGGGCGGGCTCGGGGATGAGACAAATTGAATGCGACGGACACGCCAGCGCAATCTGACACCCACCCCGGCTACCAGAGAGGTCGGAAATCGTTTACCCCCTGCAGCACTCGAGCCGATCCCGCTTTGTGCAGTCAACAAGGAAGATGACGCTTGCTTCGCTGGGCGTGGTCAGTGGCGGCCTCCGCGGATTCCACTTAACAGAATATTAAACAGAGTATTAAAAATATCTGTCGAAAATGTTAAAGCTCTATGTATAATGTTACCACACATGCAAGGAAAACAGCTGTACATATTTATTTTTGCACAAATTTTGTGATAACACATACGACTTCTCAGACATGACAGAGATGTGAGAGAAATAGTTTTTTTTAAATATACAATTTTGAAAAATTTGATAAATACGGAGACTGATCACATCAGCCAGCCGAAGTCAGGTCGTGAGCCCTGTAATTGCCCCCAAAATTTTCTATACATCATTTTCCATCAAAAATATAATAAAAATAGATTCGTCTCTATGAAATATCTGATATTTATAGAATACCAATTACACCAGAAATTATCGTAGACGGTGAAAGTCTGAAGAAAGGGACTGAAATCAAATATTTGTGAAACGTAATAGATGGGAATAAAAAGATTGCTAACAAATAAAAACTCTCTTCTGGGAATGATCAGATTTTTTAATTTATTTTTTATTTATTTGTTTAATTTAGCGAAAATACAATGGCAAAATATATTCAATTTTTAAATAGATGGTTACATACATACATTCGGTTATATACATGCATGGTTTTTTGTATATAATAGCTTACATATTCTATTCATTGTCCATTGGTGTGCTTCTCAAGTATTCTGTAATATTGTTTATTGTCCAATAATGTGTTTTTAAAATGATCATTTAGTTTCTTTTTAAACTCTTTTATATCCTTTATTTGTTTGATTTGTGTAGGGAGGCTATTGAAATTTTGTATCCCTAAATATATAGAATTTTGCCGATAGTGATTCGGTGTTACATTTAGGGATTTTAAAGTTATTTTTAAACCTTAACGATGTGCTTGTTTCAAATTTTCAAGTGTTATTTTCTTTAATTAATTGATCAGACGATTCGTTAGTACTGAGTCTTGTGAAATAGTCTACAGCTCTGTTATTATTCCTCGCATCGACTGCTGCAGCTGCATTTTGCTTTTGGCTAACGCAGAAGAAATGCGACAATTGTCAGTGGTGCAAAATAAAGCTTTGAGAATAATACTAGTCAGTGCGATGCTGGAAGATCTCAATATGATGACCTTTAAGATTGTATACGAATCAAAGATCTCGCCTCGCAATCGGCGGGATCAATGATGGACATGATTGATAAAGCACACCGCAGAGAAATGACAATGTTCCAGTCCAACGTTGTTAATAATACGCAAAAGATTTTTATTTTAAAAATGGCCTACATATATTTAAAAAAAAAAAGCTATTAATCTTCAGGTCGGGAGAAAGCCCTCGGAACACGTCCGACAATTCGGCCCCCGACGGTCGGATAATTATTAACGTCTCGACCGCGGCGCGCGGGGGTGGAAGCCACCCCAACCCCCCACAGTTGCCGGCAATCAAAAGTTCGAGTCTGCTATTGTTGTATTTCTCCCTTCCAGTTGTCTTTTTTTCCTTCGGAGCTTTTACGGCCGCGGAGTTTTAAGACAGCGCCGACGAGTTGAGGTTAAAGGAAATGAGAATGAATAAGTTTGATAGGTGCTCTGCCGCTTCCTCCCTTCCCACTCCGAGAGCGGATTATATGAGAGCTTTGTAAGTCAGCTGCTGGGGAGATTTATGACGCGCGGCGAAAAAATGCGTTCAGAGCCGGCGACACGTTGATTTATATCTCCTGCGATAAAGTACGATTGTAGTTTAATTTTTTGAGATATTTTTTAACATTACTGATGAGGGATTGTTACAGCTGTGATTTTGAATAACCTGCGTTGTGCAGTTGACGCGGTACTTCTGGCAAGTAACACAGAGGATTTACAACATCTACTGAAACTAGTATTGAATGTACGAGAGACGACTTGATACAAATAAAAGGTGACGCGCGCGCGGGAGCGCAGTCTCTTTCTCTGCCGCTCGCATCTCTGTAAATACAGTATTCTTATAATAGCGATTGCAATTGACACCTGACGTGTTTCATTACTGTTACGTAATTGTACTCATCTTCAGTGTACACCTCGTAACGTGAAAGTTCAAGAAATAGACATTGTAACAATACGATACAATTTAGTACAAGGTATATCACTAGTATAGGTCAAACGATTAAGCCGATGAACACGCAGAGAAAGAGGCCGCGCCCTGCCACGGCGCCGCCCTTTTATAGCCTCGCGCACACGCGCGCCGGCGGTGCGGCATTCACACACACTCACACACACAACTATACAATCCCGAGAGCATCACAATTACTGAACTGCCGAGTATTCTCCCATACTTCTCCCTATCATGAAAGATGGAAACTGATTCCACACAATAATTATCAAACAAACGAAATAATGACTCTAAATTTACATCAATTACTTTTTCAAACACAAATTTTGTAACAAAATATACGACTTCTCTGACAGAGATATGAGAAAAATAGTTTTTTTTCTTGGATTCTGACACCTTGTCAAGAGATACTGCTTCTGACGCCCAATCGTCACTTTCGTGACAAAACAAGAGTGCCCTCCCATTCTACGCCACTCCGGAGCACAACACAATTATCTATATAAACGATGCACATAATGAATTAAACTATGACTTAAATAATATAGCAATATGGCTGAAGATAAATAAACTAAAACTAAATTATATATTCATTAGCAAACGTGGCACATCAGACAATGAAGATCTTTATATTGCTGGAACCAAATTGGAGAAGAATTGAGAGGTCGCCGAAGTGACGCCACTAAAGCGATGTGACACCAGTAATTTTGAAACGGTGAATCATCAGCTGGTTGCCTGTACAAGCTCTCTGAAATGGTGGGAAAAATATGAATGAATGAATGTATTGTTTGTAACGAAATGAAAGGAAATATTTCTCGAGTCTTCTGTGTTTCATTTCTTCTGGCCTCATAATGATAAGGCTATCTACAGAGACATGCTCAAATAAGTATTTAAAACAATAAAACAGTGAAGACTGTGTAGACACCACATTTTCCCAGGAGCGTTAAAAAAGCTCGAGGCTTCCATTTCGGTCGTACTCTTACGCCGCCAGGTTAGCATTTTTTAATGCTACAGAGGCGGCTGTCCGATAGCGCCCCGCACAAAGTGACAGGACGATACCGCGCAACCGCTTATAACAATGTTTGCTCTCACTGTATCCGACCATTTTCTTATTGTCACTTTATTAGGGAAAGTAAAATATACAAAAAAAGAAGGAGAGATATTAGGCAGCACTCCCTTCTGTGGGAACGGGACAAAAAGAAAAATAAATAAGGGACCCACCTCGCGCATCACTGCCGGCAGATTTAATCCTCACAAGCAGTACATGGCAAACAAAGCGACGTTGAATGGATAAGAATGGCGAGAAAAGAAAAAGAAGAAGTGCAGAGCTTTCGAAGACGTTACGTGTCGCCTAACACGTTCACACGCGTAATTAAACAATCTACGTAGAACAGAGCAACAGCCTAGATTGTAATTGTAAATATCAAACATCTATTGTTGTTCCAGGCATTGTTTTAATTAGAATTATTTGATAACGTTTTCTCGAAAAGCCATTTCCGAAGAGATCTATCTGTTCTTATCGTTCATCTGCCACTTCCATAGCGAGCGCACAAAGACGGTCCGATCTCGTATATGGATATCTCCGATCGGGTGAAAGTGGCGCCAGTCCCGTATCGCCGGCATATCTGGGCGTCAGGAACAAAGGTCTGCCTTCAGACCAGGGTACGTCGTAAAATAACCACATGAATTGTTCCAAAAAGCGTCAATAATGCCAATAGTAACACAATACGTACATTGAAAGACACGAATCAAAATTATTATTGCTAAATGTAGTGTAATTGTCACCGGTCCTAGCCCATTCCCAATTCAATCTACACCTGTTCCTCAGCTCGACTAGTTCGTTTTTGTGTGTGTGAAATTCGTCCAGTTTTTTGGAAAAGAAGTAGTGTTCCAAACGCACTTTTGATTCAGCCGCGATCGCTGTTATTGACACAATTCGGCGTCTAAATTCCTAATTAATACTTTCAGTGTGAATTGTAACCTTGACGCCAGCAGACATCAACTTGACCGATATTTGTTCGACCTCGACATCGCGATAGCATTCGCGGTGTGTATCTTTCAGTTCCAGTGCACCAGTGTATTGTTTGTCATCCTGTGATTTGTGTGCACAGTGATATTGTTGTCGGCTCATCCGCGTTCCATTTATTGTGTGATCTCGGCGGCGGATTGCGGATTGCTTCATCTTGTACGACGTTTCCCTACTTTCCTCCACTACCCTGCGGTGATTCCGATTTACGACCGGAATTGTCGTATTCCATTACGCACAATTCATTTGGATCCAATCGATCCAGATTCACAGTTTGAATTCGTTGGATACACTGGAATAACAGAAGACTTGTGTTTGTGGAATTCAGTGAGTTAAGTCAAGTGAGCCGTTCAAGTTTTTTTGAGATAAATTGTTCATTCCTTATCTCGTAAGCCGTCCTATTCCGCTATCGAAGGATTCCCTTACATTTATTTTATGAACCTACCGTGATGGCGGTTCTACATCTTCAACTTTGGACGTTACGCGCCGACTATATGTGTTTAGGATTGCTAAAAAAAAATATAGATATACTAGGATCAGTGCAATGCTGAAAGATATGAATATGAATTTGAACAGAAAATATATTTTAATACAATGGTATTTATTTACAAAATCCTCAATAAAAACATATCAGTGGAATTTACAAGAAAAATGGATGCAAATCAACATGAGCACGAGCACCGTACAAGGGGAAGGGATAGACTGAGACTGCCATTCGGGAGGAAGGACAAATCTCAGATGTACAGTGCGATGAAAATTTCTAATGAAATGCCAGAAAACATAAGAAAGGAGGAGAAATTGAATAGATTTAAAATGAAACTGACTAAATATGTAAAAGAAAATACTTTAATCTTGTGTATATTAGAGCGTATATAAGGAGTGCTTATGTATGCACTATGTTAAGAATTTAATAAATAGTAATACTTTTAAAATTAGCAATATTAACTTTGTGGTTAAAATTCATATTTTTCATTTTTTTGGCTACTTTAACACAGACTTTAGTCTAGCAAAGTAGCCAGGACAACGCTGTATATATCAGAGGTGGAGTCTACTCCATCCCACACAATAAACTATGTAATATGTATATTTATTATGTATCCACCTCTGTTAGTACAAATATATGGATGTCAAAATATATATAAATAAATAAATTTATTATCTTTGTTTTATTAACCACTGAAATGAGTTTAAATACATCTACCGGTTTCTACGGAAAAAAATGGTATTTTTCGAAACCGGTAGATGTATTTAAACTCAATTCAGTGGTTAATAAAACAAAGATAATAAATAAATAATATTAACTTCTTTAAATAATGTAGAGAAGATTCCAGTCTACTACACAGGCTAGTGAGTAGAACGTACGATGTATGCAAGGAAAGCGACCTCATGATGAATGTCAACAAGTGGAAAGTGACGGTATTCGAGAAGGAGGAAAGCGAGACACCGTGCTACATACTTGGAGCTGATCTATGTTTGGGACAAGCAGATATTTGGGAAGTATGTTTGTTAGAAACGGAAAGGAGGGTAACTGCAGGGAGTAAAGTGAACGGCGCTTTGAATAGAATTATATATAACGGGAATTTGTCAACCGAGGCGAGACTAGCGGTGTACAATGGAGTCCTGATGTATGGAAGTGAGGCCTGGACCTGACAGAAGAGGAACGAAATGAGATCAGTTAGGCGCACATGTGACAAATTTATTTATAACAGAGTAAAGAATGTAAATCTGATGTCTTGTACAGTGAGTAAGATTAATAAAGGATCACATAGGTGATTTGTTCATATGGAACGGATAAACGAGGAGAGAATGGTAAGAAAGATATATGACGCAAGTGTTGATGGCATGTCCGCGGAAGACTTGACACGATCAGGTAAACCAGATGGTCCTGTTAGAAGCCTCAACAATCGGCGACCTTGTATGAGAAGATGTATGAATGTGGACGAGGCGAGAACTGTGTGTCAGGACAGAGTAGTATGGCGCTCTATCCTCTCTGACTATTCCCGCGGAGAAACGGCATGATGGTAAGTAAGTAAGTATAATTCCAAAGTTGTTATATATTTATAACAGGTGAAGAGAAAATACGTCAGCAAGGTGAGGTCCGAGTGCCGTATCCACATTTCATATTGCCGGTGGAGGATAAACCGCCAGGCATCATAAGTGAATATTAAATTATTTAACATACTGTGCGGGATGCAGTAGGTATCCACCACCGATCAGTGGTGGATATATATATATATATATCACCACTATATATCAGTATCAGTATCAGTGGTGGATACATACTGTAGTAGTCTATCAAAGTAGCCAGGAAAATGCTTATATATATATATATATATATATATATATATATATACTACTTTGATAGACTACCATAGATACCATGATAGAGTAGAAAGTTTTTTTTGTCCGTTCCATTGCGTATTTAATAAAAAATTAAAAGAAAAGAGTCAGCTTCGACAGGGATATAGAAAATAAATTAATGTCTGCAGTCGGTTTACTCGAAGGTATTTGAGATTCTGTAAAAATAATGTAGAGATGGCTTTCAAATAATGGAACGACAGGTGTATTCATTTGAAAAATGTAACATATAGGTTCGAAAATTTGTCAAGAAAAGCACAATGGTAGTGCACTTCCCCGGATTGGAAATAGAGATCCAGGTTCGAATCCCGGTGACGCAAAAACAATATTTTTCATGACAAAATTGATTTTATATGTATATATTTATAATTAATACATTAATTTAATATTTAAAACATCACAGAGCGTCTGTTCTGAATAATTACAACTTCACAATAAGAATGTGTTTTCCTTAATAAAATAAATTATTAATGTATTGTAATTAAGAATGGTTCCGCCAGCGCTCCCGTAACAGTTCCACTCAAGTCTGGCACAGGTGCCCGACACGGCGCACGACACAGCGTTGCTCCACTCCGTACGCGATGGATGTAAAAACAAAAAGTTCAAACGGACCACGGCCGTTGGCGGAACGCAAACAAATCCGAGAACGAGGAAAAATAAAACAAAAGAAGCAGACCGAATTCGAAAAAGGAACGCGACAAAAAAGGCGGGAAGCGACTTGCTCCAAAATAATAATAATAATAATAATAATATTAAACATGACAGCCGTTTGCGATCGGAGATTTGTCGGGAAACGGATGCGGCTCGGTCTGCCGCGCCGATCTCGCCCCTGTTGCGCCGGCGCTCAAGGGCTCTTTTTCCGGAGCGCGGCGGGGGACCGTGTCGGATAGCTGCCGAGCGAAAGTGAACCTTGCGCACACGAAGAATACGCGCCATCCCGCCAGTCGGGTCCGGGTGAACGAATTTAACCGGCGATCAGTAACGGCGGGGTACAAAAAAAATTAATTATTAAGGAGAACACATTCTTATTGTGAAGTTTTAATTATTCAGAACAGACGGTCTGTGATATTTTAAATACTAAATTAATGTATTTATTATAAATATGTACATATAAAATCAATTACGTCAAAATTTAATAAAAACAGGTGTATTCATTTGAAAAAATGTAACATAGAGGTTCGAAAATTTGTCATGAAAAATACTGGCGCTATAACACAATTGGTAGTGCACTTCCCCGGATTGGAAATAGAGATCCAGGTTCGAATCCCGGTGACGCAAAAACAATATTTTTCATGACAAAATTGATTTTAATGTATGTATATTTATAATTAATACATTAATTTAGTATTTAAAAAATTAATCATCTCAGCTGTGATTTTCAACTACAAAGTTTCAAATAGGACAAAAATTTAGATATGTAATACAGGACAACTGGAGGACCTATAAGCTGCTGCAGGCATCTAGTCTTAATGTTTCATGCTTACTTAACGATCTGGTACTTGCGTTAGGTGCTAGTGTTGCACAAACAATCTTTGTATAATCGAGTGGTGTCCGACCGAAGGTTCAATCGTACATGGAAATGTTAGAACACCGACTAGAATGTGCACGCAATCGTGCAAATTCTACACTGTTACATAGTTTTCTGCGTTATGGTGTTGTTCATAAAAGTTAATATATCCAATCAATAAATAAATTGCAATTTTACAGAAATGATCTACTGAATTTTATTTGAGTAATATTTGAATATGTCCAAGAACACACAATTACTGGATTTTTACCAACAGAGCCACCTGTATTAAACAAATATCAAATATCTCATAGAGACGCAGCTATTTTTATTATATTTAATGGACAATATATAGAATTATGTGGTAATTACAGAGCTTACGACCTCTAATATACTGGTCAAAATAAGAAAAAATATATAAAAATTGAAAAACATTCGTAATGTAATAATTATAAAAAAAACCTGATTCTCATTGAGTTGACATATATACTGTTTCAAGGAAAAACTAATGGTCCATAGATAGAAGCGAGTCCACGCATTAACATATATACAACTTTAAAATTTTTTGTAAATACGGAGATTGAGAGGTGACAATTAGTGTACGTTATATATATATATAATCAGCCGAAGACAGGTCGTAAGCCATGCAAATACCCCATATTTCTATACAAAGCTTCGCCTTCGGCCAAAACTTCGGCAAACTGTGACCGAAGTCGAATGTGCAGCCGAAGGTGTATTTTTAGACCGATGGTTGCCGCAAGTCGAATCGCCGGTCGGACTTTATAATTTGGCTGCAATAACTAATAACTAATTAATAACCTGCCGCTTGTCGCATGTTAATATTACTGATACACAATACGCCGTAATACAAAAGAATACGAAGGTAACAACTTTATCAATCACACTAAAACGGGCGACAGACAAACCATTCACACATTGGACCCCGACCATCCTAGAAATAAGAGGAGGAAGATGTCGATGATGATTGATGGTTAAACAGTTAAGGTGTGCAGGAATGCGCGCGCACAGTATTTAGAGTTACAACGCATACAAAAAAATATAGCGCGCACGTAATTTTTGTTGATTGAACCACATTCTGAGGTTACACAGTCAAAATAACATATGTCTATCTCCACTACAAGCTCTGCTGCTCTGCTGCCTTCTATCTTCCCCTGCACGATGACTTGTCAAATATTACATTTTTAATTGCCAAGTATGCAGCTTTCCTTGATAGTTGTTATTAGTTCTCTTGACTTACTGATACATCTTAATTAGAAATGTGGTCAACCGATAGTAGCCATACGAGCGCACAAATAATAGCACGGGTCCTTAACATTTCACAAAAGAGGTCAACTTTTATTGCAAGTATATTTATTATTCATATTTTGTCAAACAATTGATGGTAAACATGGCAACATTTAAATCACAGTTAATAATAATAATAATACTAATAATAATAATGGATAATTTGTATAGCGCCATTTTCGTAAAAACTTTCACCTCAAGGACGCTTTACACATCAACTGTTTATAGTTCTACAATTATATTTGTTTTATTTCACTTGTGGAAATGATTTTTAATTTCTTCTTAGATAAAATCTCTGATGCATCCATTGTTCCTTGTGACGGAGGGCAAAGAGTTGCACGCTTTCGGGCATGCCACCGCAAATGCCCGTTCACTAAACTTAGACTTCTGGCAACTGTTGGTCCGTTCTATATGCAACCCTTCCTGCAGCTGAAGTAGAGATTGACTTGTTGTGTGTCGTCTTGTGCATCAACCGGCACGATTCAAATTCAACTCTTTCAGGGAACCGGAGCCAATGTAGGTGATGTAAAAGGGATGTCATATGAGCGAATTCAAATAACAATTTAACCATAACTAGACGATGATTGACTCCTCGATCATACACATTTCCAAAATTCAATTTTCACACGATAAAATAAAATATATATATTTTTTGTCTCGGGGTTTAAATACATTCCACGACCACTAGCGTGTTGAATTCTTCCGAGAATAAACACCGCAGAGGGGGAGGCGAAAACGGCCGAAACGCCGGGGTCACAAGGTCTAGAGTCGCTTCCCGAGGGGGAGTTTAAAAGTTAACCGGTAACAAGAAAATTGTTTTTCTATTTCGTTTGTCTGTTCAGAGTCGCGCCTCCGCCGCGCGACGTCCCGGTTTCCCCGTTTGCTGACGTCACAATCAATTTGCGGCGCAACACGCTCGTGACGGGAACGGCAACGGCAGGCACGGGAACAGAAATCGTCCAACTTTTTTGAAAACATTCTGCTTAGAGAGTTCCGCAGTAAAATTCATCACGAAAAATTGTGAATTGTGTGTTACCGGTGAAATTTTTATATTTATACTAGTAAAAATATACTTTTATTAAGGAGAACACATTCTTATTGTGAAGTTGTAATTCTGTGATATATTTTTTTTTTAAATACAAATTAAATGTATTCATCAGAAGGATATACATATAAAATCAATTTCATCGAAAAATAAAAATATGGCTTTCAAATAATAGAACGATAGATACGAATTCGAATAGTGTAACATATAGGTTCTAAAATTTGTCGTCAATGCACTGTATTGGTGTAGCATAATCGGTTAATGTATTTCCCCCGGATAGGATGAGATCCAGGTTCGAATCCGGGCAGCAACAATAATGTTTCTCGATAAAATTGTACGAGGGCTGTCTGAAACATGAAGATGGCAGCACTTGTCAACAAAAGTTGGGGAACATGTTCGCGCATTCTTTGATAAGTACTCACCAAAATTTCAGTAATTTTGGACGCTCAATTGTTGTTTGACAATCGTTTGAGTGAGCCGATGTGAGTGTTTTAGTGAAAATGGAAAAAATCGAGTATCGAGCTGTCATTAAGTATTTGTTTTTGAAAGGTAACACGCCTACACAAATTAAAGACGAGTCGGACTGCGGGGGCTTTGCACCATCATTTACCACGGTGAAAGTTTGGGCAGCTGAATTTAGAAGTGGCCGCACCAGCTCGTGTGACGATGCACGTTCGGGACGGCCAAAAACTGCAACCGCTGACGATAATATCGCTCAAGTTCACCAAATGGTGCTGGACGACCGTCGAATTAAGGTTAGAAGAGATAGCAGAGGCTATGAACATAGCATTGTCACATATCGAATCAAAATTTAGGCATGGTCGCACGTTGGGTGCCGCGTTTGTTCACTTCCAACGCTTTGTTGGCGCAGTTTATTCGCAATAAATGATAGTTTTGGCGCCGATTAATTACTATACATGAAATTTGGATACACTATTATACCCCAGAAACAGAAACACAATCAAAACAGTGGACTACGAAGGGAGAATTGGCTCCAAAAAGGCAAATGCTGGTGCATTCGTTGATTCCTCTCCACCACAAATACAAGCGTCGCGGAGTGACTACCAACACTCGCATGTACAAAGAACGAGTTTGTCACATATTGAATCAAGATTTAGGCATGAGAAAGCTGGCCCCACGTTGGGTGTCACGTTTGCTCCACTTCCAACGTTCTGTTGGCGCAGTTTGGACGCAATAAATGACAGTTTTGGCGCCGAATAATTACTGTAGATGAAACATGGATGCACTATTATACTCCATAAACAAAAACACAGTCAAAACAGTGGACTGCGAAGGGAGAATTGGCTCCAAAAAAGGCAAAGGCTGCGCCTTGGCTGAGAAAGTGATGGCGAGTGTTTTCTGGGATGGCCGTGGAGTTATCTTAATCGATTATCTTGAAAAGGGAAAAACCATTACAGGAGCATACTGTGCATCGTTACTTGACAGGCTGAAACCATAAATCGCGGAAAAAAAAAATTTTTTGTTTCACCAAGACAACGCGCCGTCTCACAACCTCAGCGATTGTCCAGGCGAAAATCTACGAATTACGGTTTGAACTGCTTGACCACTCTCCTTACTCACCAGATCTAGCTGCTTTTTTTTGTTCCCTAAGCTAAAAGTTGCACTCGGAGGACAGATTTTCGTTAAATGAGGAGGTCATCCATCACCTACTATTAGTAGTACTATTTGGACGGTTTAAAAGAATGGGATTATCGCTGGTAGAAGTGTACAGACTTACAAGGAGACTGTAAAAAAAATGTCTCGTTTCTTTGTCGGGTCGGAAACTTTTCAGACGGCCCTCGTATATCTTTCTAATTAATACATTTAATGACATCCTAAAGATGAAAATGATATTTTTCGAAACCGGTAGACGTAATTTTTAATTCATTAAGTGGTTAATAAAACAAAGTTAACAATATAAAAAAATTAATTTTAACCACAAAGTTAATTTTGCTAATAACAAAAGTAGTAAACGGATTTATAATTTCACCACTGAAACTGTATTTGTTCACACAATATACATACTTACTTACTTACCATCACTCCGTTTCCCCGTGGGGGTAGGCAGAGAGGATAGAGCGCCACACTCTTCTGTCCTGACACACAATTCTCGCCTCATCCACATTCATACATTTTGTAATACAAGCTCGCCGATTGTTGAGGCTTCTAACAGAACCATCCTCCATTATCTGGTTTACCTGGTCGTGCCAAGTCTCCCGCGGACGTCCTCTATTTCTATATCAACACTTGCATCATACATCTTTCTTACCATTCTCTCCTCATTTATCTGTTCCATATGACCGATATATTAAAAATAAACAAACTTAATTTGTTTTATCAGAACAATGGTTACTCATACTAAATTTAAAATTAAAAGACTACGTGCTACAATATAGATCACGTCACGCGTAAAGGTAATAGAGTTTTATTTATTTATTTATTTATTTGAACTTTATTTTGATTTTAACAGAAATATATCGTATTTACATCTTTACACACATTTAAATACATTGCCCAACTAGGCTAGCCTGTTTTTGGGCAAATTATATATATATATATATATAATATTTAATAAAACCAAAACTCATCAAAGGCAAAACACAGTAAGATCGAATACATACATGGCATATAATGTGAAAATATTTAAGAAAATATATTTATATATAGAATATAAAAAAAGAGAGAAGAAAAAAAAAACATAATACCAATAATGTAAGCAGATATAAGGTAGATGTAAATATACAAGACCAAAACGCACGAAAGTAGTTATACAAATTATTCCATTATATAAAAGAGTAGACTCTCTGTATCTGCTCTTCCTAATTGCAACAACCAATTAGAAATATCCTTTTTAAAAGGCTTAATGTCAGTTATATTTCTAATTTGATTATATATTCTGGGAGCTTGAAAGGTGAATAATCTTTGACCAAAAATAGTTTTCATTATTGCAACGATTTTAAAATAATTAGCTCTTATTGGATAATATCTCTCAGTCTTCACAGATGGAGCGCTTATTTTCCTATGAAAGCTAGTTAATACATTCTGCACGTATAATTGTCTTGTATCCAAAACCTGAAATTCCCTAAAAAGTGGCTCTGAAGGATAGGAAAAGTCAAGCCTTCTGAGCAATAATTCAAATAATAAAATGAATAATTTTACTAGTTTTGAAATAAAAAGAAATTTTGAACTCGGGTATTAATTTGTTAAACAATATTATATTTTTTCTAACTCGTCTCTCCTCTCAATATTTCCGTTTCAACCAACTCTCCACCAGTAACTCCGCCCCAGTACATGCATAATAATAATAATAATGGATAATTTGTATAGCGCCATTTTCATAAAAGTTTTCACCTCAAGGGCGCTTTACACATCAACTGTTTATAGTTCTACAATTATATTTGTTTTTTTAAATTAAAAATTCTTCTTAAAAATAGTCTCTGATGCATCCGTAGTTCCTTGTGACGGAGAGCAAACAGTTCCACACTTTTGGGCCCGCCACCGCAAATGTTCGTTTACTAAATTTAGACTTCTGGCAAAGGTCGGTCGGTTTTACAACTCTTCCTGCACCTGAAGTAGAGGCTGACCTGAGAGTTTGACGTCTACCATTAAAATTGTGTGGAATACAAAGTTCTTGCGCAATTTAAATTCAACTCTTTCAGAGAATCGGAGCTAATGTAGCTGATGTGAAAGGGATGTTATATGAGAGAATTTGGAAATTCCATATATTATCCGTGCAGCCGCATTTAGAATGGATTGTAATATATCCAGCTGAAACATTGGCAGGCCAGCATGGATGCTGTTACAATAGTCCACACGTGACACCACAGTGAGTAGACGGGCTGCCTGACAGTTTAGCTGATTGCTGTGCACGCCCAACAACTTAACTGCAGATTTAGCATTTGCACACATTGATCCCTGTATTGAGTGCAGCCTTCTAGGTGTTGCTGTCCATAGTAATTCTGTTCTGGATGGATTCAATGTAAGTCTATCTGTGCCATCTTGCAATTTTTCTTGTATATGTGTGTAGTTAGTTTTAATACTTCACCTATCGATAAGAATTACCGTTTTTCTCGTAATTCAAGTAGTGCTAATAAACTCAAGTAGAGTTACAACATTATTTTATTTATATCCATCCATCATGATGTAACTCTACAAAGTATAACGTCGATTCTATCAATAATAAATATTTTTCTCTGTACATAGATATACTTAACCGTATAACTGTCGCATATAAATAGCAAAAAAAAAAAAAAAACACGAGAAATTAGATTTTAGGCATTTTTTGTAGATCGAAAGTATCGCCGTGCGTGAAATCGGAACAACGTAAAAGCCGTTTTCTACAGCATCCTGAAGTGCGGTGATATCTCCGTTCTTCACCACAAAAGTGCAAGTCGACTGGAGGTGTAAATTGCCGTCCAACCCGGGACTGAGATCAAGCTAGGCCAGATCCTAAGTATCTAATTTAAAGTTGTCGTTTACTAATCGGACTGTTCCTCATTTGCATCACAAAAGAGACGTACTCGAGACGCCGAGAACACGGAGCCGGATACTGAATATATACAAGACTATTATCATAACTCCTCGCGTTTCGAGAACAACGCGAGCAATAAAAGAATAACCTGTCCAAATAAATAAAAAAATAACAAACAAAAATAATGTCAGGTGTGCTGGGGACTTTGTTCCGAGATCGCACAAAGAAGCGGCCGAGCGAGGGAGGCGGCACGGGCGATAGGTCCGCGAGGGCGAGCGGGACAGACATAAAGCGAACGAATAAAGACACGTTTACAATGGGTCAATTTGAGCGACGAATGAGATGTTTTATTTTTATATTGATGTGTTATGATGATGGTTGATTAGGGCGTATTGTGGTTGTGGTGGGAGGGGGAGCTCTCAGCACCGCGATGCTGAAGGGCATGACCTCGAAACGAGTTAAAAAGGGGAAGAATTTTTATTCCTTTATCATCTTTAAGAAACAAGTGGCATTGAAATTTTTTTCATATTTATGACAAACGTGTGTAGATGCTCCACTATGTTCTACACATATCCCACCACCATATACCCTGCACTTCAGAGCACGACTTTTCTGTATGTTGTCTATGACTTTTGAGCTGTCAAGGAGAATTGATGTCATACTATGTTCTCGTCACTTACTTGAAGTCATTGTAAAATTACTTGTTAGTAGTGTGTATTCGGTTCCTCGCGTGTGCGCGCCGAAACCGCTATAATGTATCAAAGTGCTTTTCCATTAATTTTCCATCCTTATGTAAAACTATGTTTTATAATTTTTATGAAATTTTAAATCTTAATTACTAATAACTAGATTGAATATCCTCTGCATTTTCGTTTTGCTCATACTTAAACATGTAATAAAATTAAAGTCGCGTATTTTTATTAGCTTCGATGAGTGGGACTGACAAGGATGCCCCAGCTTCTAAACCGGTCCCGGTGGGTGCTTAATTTATTTATTTTGTGTATTGTGATAATGTACGGCCGTCGCGTAATGAAACTGTGATCACAGTCACAGGTTTCAATCACTAGTATTATCGAATACCAATCACAATCACACCTACGAGTCAAGGGTAGCATTTTTTCTCATCACTAGTGGATATGTGTCAAAACGAACCCCAAAGTTTTATAAATACGGAACAGTTATATTATTAATAGAATCGGCGTTAACTTTGTAGTGTTTCATCATAATGGATGGATATAAATGAAACAATGTTATTACTCTACTTGATTTTATTAGCACTACGTAAAGTCACGTCTACGTCGCGCGTAAAGGTAATAAAATGAATAATTTTGAACTAGGGTATTAAACTGTTAAACAATATTATATTTTATAACTCATCTCCTCTCCTCTCATTTCAACTCCCCTCCTCCCCCGCCAACCGTCAGTACCTAATTACTTGTATGTCTACCACCTAAGCCTTGTCTCCTATATATTTATGTGTAATCAGTTAAATACTTCATCTGTCGATGAGAGTAAATCGAGTAGTGCTAATAAACTCAAATAGAGTTATAACACAGTTTCATTTATATCCATCAATGGAAGAGTTATTTATTGTACACCCGACGACGTTAAATGACTCTAAATGGTTTATACAAAAATTGTTAGTTTAGAAAAAAATAATAATTATATCCAATCACAAATTAACGCTACAGACATCGACACGGTTGACATTACACACGTGCAGCTGGGGTGCGATAATTTTTGATTTTTTGCGATATCATAAAAGTAATAAAATAAAACCTGTTTCACGAACAGCGCGTGATTTTTGAACTTCGCCCCCCGGACTGCAATCTCCCCAACCCTCCCGCCGGAGAAATAAAAAATGAAAAGTTCGCAGCCCTTCGGTGGCAAACAATGAATCGGAAAGGGTTAAACGTCTGCCGCCGCGGGGTATGAAAAAATTGTTCAAAGACGTAATAGATTTACATAAGAAAAATGCTTTTTTCTGAACCTCCGCAAAAGATGAACCCTTTGTCGATAGTCTTGCAAAGAGAGGGTGGGGGTAACATTAATTAAAATAGGTTCGCTATCATGATTCCAACATTTAAAAAAAATTCACCAAAGTTTTGCTCGATACTTCTACGACCTCTAGCTACACCTGCGATAATAAAGGATGTCTAGCGGAAAATTTTAAAGTTTAATATTAAATAATACTACAATGTTATTTACATATTTTATTTATACAAAATATAGTTTAAGTTTTATAAACAATATCGTCCAAATACCGTCCATTTCTCTCAAGACACTCTTGCGATCGGACTCTTAAATTTGCAAACACGCAAATGCTAAGCGTCGGTTCAGTGGCAGCAACTTCACGGCGAATATTTTATTGTAGGGTCCGAATTGTTCGAGAATTGTCGCTGTAAACCCTCGACTTAAGGTATCCCCACAAAAAAAGTCGTACGGTGTAAGGTCCGGTGACCGAGGTGCCCAGGGTATGTCCAAAAATAAGGGCCAATTATCTCTCGGGCAGAAATTGAACATCACACTATCGTTTTTGGACAATGCAAACGTTTTTGATGGCGTTCCCTCGGGTTGTCGGGCCACCGGTATCTCATGTTCCGTTTATTAACATAGCCATCGATATGAAAACATGTTTCGTCATGAGTTCGTGCTGTTCCAAAACGTTCTCTCTAAGAAACTGCACGATTTGCAGTTTGTACGGGTGAAACTGTAGTTTCTTTTTCAAAATAACGTGCACTGTTGATATTTTAATTCCAGTACAGGCTGCAATCTTCCTTATCGATTTACGCGGATTGCGCATCATTTCACGTCGAACTTGAGCCACGTGTTATGGAGGAGTTTAGTTAACCATTGTCCCTTCTTGTCTGAACTTTCGAACCCGACACCGGATAAGTTGCGTGCTCGGCCCATCACTTACTCCTCGTTGAATATTAATGTGAGTACAAAAAGCGCGACGCGCACGAACCAATGAATCACCGCACATTACATATTGCTCAACGCGCCAGTGACTCATTGCGACTGACAAATCAGGTAATCACGCGCGTCGAACAATACCCCTCCCACTTACCTCACCCTGATGGTTTACGAGTAATTACAATTTAATCTTGAAATTTTTCCGCTGGACACACTACATCTATGTGACCCCCTTTTTGGTCTTCTGTTGACATTAACAAGGGTTTAGAAATTATACATACAAATACTAAGGGTTTACAGTTAGATATATTAAAAATGATCTGGTTGAATAGCCATGGTGAGAATCAGTATTCATATTTCCATTATTGAATATTGTAGCATATGTTACTTTTTGTCAACTGGTAAGATTTTGCATATTTGTTAATAATTCACTATAATCATCTTTATACAATATATTAATTATAAATTTTTATCCACAAAATATGATCCAAAATTAGAGTGGACGTCTGCGTTTATAAACAGTGTAAAAAGGATAGTTTTAAATATGAATTAAATATATTAATTAGAAAGATATATATATATATATATATATATATATATATATATATATATAAAATCAATTTTATCGAAAAATATTGTTGTTGCACTACCGGGATTCGAAACCGGATCTCTTTCCAAAACATGGAAGGTGCATTATTCAACTATGCTACAGCGACGATATTTTTAGCGACAAATTTTCGAACCTATATTATAATAATAACAATGGATAATTTGTATAGCGCCATTTTGGTAAAAACTTTCACCTCAAGGGCGCTTCAAACATCAACTGTTTATAGTTCTACAATTATATTTGTTTTTTTTTTAATAAAAAATTGTTATTTTCACTTATAGAAATGATTTTTAGTTTCTTCTTAAATAAAATCTCCCATGCACTGTTCGTTATGACGGAGGGCAAAAAGTTCCTTAGACTTCTGGCAAAGGTTGGTCGGTTTTACAACGATTCTTGCAGCTGATGTAGAAGCTGACCTGAGTCAATTGTCAGGGATACCTTACCTATATGTTACCTTTTTGATGTCGCTGTAGCATAGTTGGATAATACACCTTCACCGGTTCTATAATAATTTAGGATAATTCTGGCGTCTGCTATCAGATTACTCAAATGTATTTGAGATTCCGTAAAAATAAGGTAGACGGCTCTTTCAAATAATGGAACAATTAAATGTATTAATGTCAAAAAGGTAACATATAGGTTCGAAAATTTGTCGCTGTAGCATAGTTGGATGTAGATTCACCTTCCCCGGTTTGGAAAGAGATCCAGGTTCGAATTCCGGTGGCGCAACAACAATATTTTTCGATAAAATTAATTAATACATTTAATCAATATTTAAAATATCACAGAGCCGTGTTCTGAATAATTATAACTTCACAATAAGAACGTGTTCTCCTAATAAAAGAGTTAGATCCACAGTGGGAGTATTTTTACGGCCACGTGGGTCAGGCTCGCCGTGAACCCTGACTGCTGTAGTTTTGTCCGCTGCTCATTGCGCATGTACATTGCGCAGCGAGGAAACCTGTTCGGAGACAACAATCCCGCCTCGGGAGTCCTCCCACACAAGGATCACAGGATCGCGGCCACTTTTTCTGAACATTCGTGCCCACATTCGACGACCATCTTCCTTATACACATTATACACAACTACCCATCGTGCCATCTTTGACGGGCGTCGACTCTTCGGTCGAGAGAGCATTTAACGTGGCCTGCGTGAAATAAAAAACAATTTTAAATATATTAATTAAATATATTAATTAGAGAGATATACATGTGAAAACAATCACTTTGTGGTTTGACATATTACATTAAATAAAATAACAACTTTGTATGAAACCACGAAATTTATTATACGTCAACCGGTTTCGATTATCTCAAGCTTCATCAATTCGTAATAATCAAATAAATTTATCCACTAGCCCCATATTAGGTATGTTTCCTTTAAAATCAATTTAATATCCATCAACACCATATTTTCCCCTCCCTTAATGTTCCGTCTATTTGTATATGTATTCTGTCTATCTCGTTCACACACAATGTTATATTCCGTCTCCCTTGATGTTCTATTTAATTATATATGTATTCTGTCTTTCTTTATCACATGCAATTTTATATTCTATCTACCTCTTTACGTATATACATATAAGAGCACTCTTTTTGTATTTATGATCAGTTTTAAATACGTCCTGATGAAGGTTGAGATAAGCGAAACCGGTTGACGTATAATAAATTTCGTGGTTTCACACAAAGTTATTGTTATTTTATTTTAAAATATTGTTGTTGCTACCGGGATTCGAACGTGGATCTCTTCCAATCCGGGGCACGGGCATAAACTGATTATGCTACAGTATATTGACGATAAATTTTCAAGCCTATATGTTACACTTTTCAAATTGATACATCTATATATATATTGGCATACATATTTTTGTTCTAACAGAGGTGGATACATAATAAACATAAGACATTACTCATAGTTTATTATGTGGGATGGAGTAGACTTCACTTCTGACATATACAGCGTTATCCTGGCTACTTTGCTAGACTGAAGTCTGTGTTAAAGTAGACAGTTTTGTTTTTCGTGCTGTTGTGGTGTTATTTATCGGCAGGAATAAAAGGAGAATTACAAATATGTATAAAAAAGTAAAAATAAAATAAAAATATATGTAGTGGGAGTGTTGTAGGACTAGTGAATTATTAGTGAAGGTATTGTATAGATTATATTAGAATGTTGGATAGCCATGCTTCTGATTCATCTCTACCTGATTGGTTCATATGTCGGGTCCATATTAGTGTAATCTTATTGGTAGTGAACGGTACTGAGTGTGTTGTATAGTACAAGGAGCTAAGAACATGTAGAATTTTTGATAAAATGTGGTTGTTGCTCTCGGAACTGGCGTGCTGATCTGTCTTATGTTGTGTCCATGATTTATTGCTTGGAAATATTTAACGACTCTCAACATAAACATTTATCTTATATCTAGTACATTGTACTCTCTAAATATAATATCTGATGGATATCTAAAGGGACGACCAATTATTACCTTGAGATTTGTTTTTTGTGCTTTTTTAGCCGACTCCAATATTGTTTTTGCTGCTCCTCCCCAAACTAAAATAGCATAATTAATTAAGGAGTAGCACAGTGCAAAGTGTACCGAGCTTAAGAGTTTGTAATCAATTATATATCGTATTCCTTTAAAAAAGTGAATTAGGTTCGATATGTGTTCTTTCCAGTCTATCTATCGTTCCAGTACTTATTTTAATGTATGCTCCCCGGATTAGAAAAATTCGAATTACGGTAGTGCAACAATAATATTTTTCAAAAACATTAATTTTATATGTATATCTTTCCAATGAATACATTTAATTAGTATTTAAATCATCACAGACCGTCTGTTCTGAATAATTACAACTTCACAATGAGAATACGATTAAAGTGTGAGTCTCAAGATATGAAATAATTATTATTATTTTGATTCAACCCTATTTTCATACAACCTTTTGCTGTTACATTCACTAATAAAATGTACAAAAAATCGAAAGCAGCGTCTGCCGTTTACGATTCCTTTCAGGTTTGAGAATTCTTTGAAAAAAAAAGAAAAAAAAACAATGAGCGTTTATTTTGTGTGCGCAGTAAGTTTTAAACTTTAAAACGGAGAACTTTACTTAGATGTAAATTTTTCATATGTATTTATTTGACTTGATAAATATGAATTAGATATATTAATTGGAAAGATATACATATAAAATCAATTTTATCGAAAAACATTATTGTTGCGCCACCGGGATTCGAACCTGGATTTCTTTCCTAACCGGGGAAGGTGCGTTATCCAACTATGCCACAGCAACTATATTTTTAGTGACAAATTTTCAAACCTATATGTTACCTTTTTGATATTAATACATTTGAGTAATCTGACAGCAGACGCCAGAATTATCAATTCATTTATATTAGGAGAACACATTTTTATTGGGAAATTGTAATTATTCAGAACAGACGCTCTGTGATATTTTAAATATGAATTGAATATGTTAATTAGAAAGCTATACAAATAAAATTAAATTAGGTGCTCGTTATAACCGGGTTCGACTGTATATACATACGATACAAAACATGACATTCTAGGTGAGCCACAGCGCCGGCGGTGGGACGGTTTCGGAATGTTTTCACAGGGGTCTTATTTCGTAGGGTATTGTGGTTATTTATGACGGGCCCACATTACAAATGACGGCATTAATTTTAATTCCGACTAATATAGTTAAGGCGTTCGAGGATTCCTCGCCCGGGGAGCGATCGAGGGGAAGATAGATGGACATCCCTCCGGGCAGTGTGTTCCAACCCCGCAACTGGGTTCACCGCGTTCTTGAAATGTTGTGCGCATTGGTGTTCAGGGGGCTAAAAGAAGTTAATGAAGCATTCTTAAATATAGTCATGGCCAAATATTGTTCAACATGGTATATTTTGTTCAAGGCAGATTTGTCTCCGTGATCTTGACTTCAAGATTACAAGAAAATATATTTCGTGCATGAAAGAATTTTCTATATTAAGACAATTTTGTGGCACGCTGAAAATAATTTTTATGGTCGCGGTCTTTCTTATAATTCTTGTATTTTATTAATTACGACATTATATTTCTTTTAACATTTATTTCTTCTCTACGAGAGTAACACTCGTGTATAGAGAAGGAGTATATTGGAGTTAATTAATGTTTAAGTTAGTCTGGGTACATATTTTTTTACTTCAGTTACAAATTTACGATAGTCGGTAATTTTTCTAATTGTGATGGGGAGATTGTTGAAAAATTTGATGCCCTGATAAATATAGTAATTTTGAGTTGCGGTATATTTTATTTTTGTTCTCTAAATCTTGCAGATCGGAATTCGCTTCTAAAATTTAATTGTTTTTTTAATTTGGAATTTTTTTTTCGTATATGTTTATTATTTTTGGTACTGATCAAACCACCTGAGTGATCCTTTTTTAATCTTACTCACTACACAAAGATCAGCTTTACATTCTTTCTTCATTTCTTTATTCTTCATCCTGTCATAAATAGATCTACCACTACAATTTCCATTGCATTCGATCTACTTTCGTTCTGCCAGCTTAAAGACTCACTTCTTCCATAATTCCGTGTACCGGTCTCAGTTGACAAGTTCCCGTCATATATAATTCAATACAGTCACCCTCCTTTCGACACCTTTCTCAGCTTTTCCGTTTCTATCAAACATACTTACTTCTCAAATATACAAACTGATCTATTTGTTCCACACATTCGTTTACCCACTAATAAAAATATTGGAAAGACTAATTTAATGTATTAATTATAAATATATACATATAAAATCAATTTTGTCGAAAAATATTGTTTTTGTGCTACCGGTACACTACCAATTGTGTTATTTTTTATTTTTTTATTAATATTAAAAATATAATACAATTTGAATAATCAGTGGATATATATATATATATATTTTAACATTTGTTTCTTCTCTATGAGAGTAAGACTCGTGTATAGAGAAGGAGTATATTCGAGTTAATTAATGTTTCAGTTAGTCTGCGTACATATTTTTTTTACTTCAGTTACAAATTTATGATAGTCCGTAATTTTCCTAATTGTGATGGGGAGATTGTTAAAAAATTTGATGCCTTGATAAATATACTGATTTTGAGTTGCGGTATATTTTAATTTTGGGATATCAATTTGATCTCTATATCTTGTAGATCGGAATTCGCTTCTAAAATTTAATTGATTTTTAATTTTGAAAATTTGAATTATTGAATTTTTTTGTATATGTCTCTTTAAAATCTGTGAAAAGTTGTGTACTTAGATAGTATTTTTTAGAATAATTTTTATTATTATTTTTTGAGTGATTTCTAATTGTGACATTGAAGTTTTATATGCACCTCCCCATCCGATAATACCGTATTGCAACATGTGACTGTACAAACGCGTAATGTATTATTTTCAGATATGTAAGTGATAAGATGTTTCCGAGTCTAAAAAAATATGTATTATAGCGCCCAGTATTCTTCATGACAAATTTTCGAACCTGTATGTTACACTTTCTCAAATTAATACATTAAAAATTGAGAATAAGAATGTGTTTTCCTTAAAACTGTAGTAAATGCCTTACATACATTACATTAAAATATTTATGAAAAAATGATAGTGTATGACAATAAATATTGTGTACTATGATGATTAAAAGATTCAACACACGAGAGGCTCCACCCTATCCCATTATTCCGTACTGTAAGACTGACATTGTGGGAAGAGCGTGGTGTTGCGTCTACCCACGTCGAATATAAGCGAGCAAAAGAATGAACGTAAGCAATCCAAGTGACGTGAAAAATAAACGGGGCACAAACCGAGCATCAAAGAGACCCTTTCTTCGTCTCGCAATGCGATCCGCGAGACACAGTGTGGAACACGTGTCGGGGAGCCGGGCCGAGAACACAAACGGTACTCATTATTATTCGGGCCCAAAAGGAAAAGGGAAGAATACGAGGATGCGGCGGGCAGGCGGCACAAAAAAAAAAAACGTTGAGTGGACGCAGCCTCGCTTTCCGAGACGTCTGCTATTTGACTGATCTGATTTCGTACCGTGTGCCTCACAAGAAGCGCAGGGTTGTTTAATGTGAATATTATTATTACTTATTTTTATTTGTTAACTTTGTTTTATTAACCGTTTAATTGAGTTTAAATATATCCACGGGTTTCGAAAAATACCATTTTCTTCTTCAGGATGTCAATACTAACTAAAAAAATATATTATTGTTTCTTTACCAGAATATATTTTGTTAAAAAAACAACAATTATTTAAAAAATAAATTTAGTAGCTAACTCAAAATAGTTACTTAATACAAATTTAGTCGAATAATTTTAGAATGGGACTCGTAGTTCAATTCAGTTGGTTGTTTACAATTGTTTGATTATTTTTATTTATCTCCAACGATTCCTAATTATTTCATTTGTGACCAACACCGTTTACATGCAAAATTGACATTCCCAACTTTTCATCAAAACCATGACCATTTTCTATCAAATGATTAGAAAATTCTAAAAACCCACTATTGTTCAAACATCTCAAATGCTCAAAAGTTAACAAATAAAAATAATGATTTTTAACCACAAAGTTAATTTTGCTACTTCTTCAATATTAGCAAAATTACTTTGTTTAAATCACTATTTATTGATTATTCAACATGTTTCGATACCTGTGCTCTCTTTTTCGGGAGACGACAATGTATAATGAAATTAAAAATACAAACATAGATAAAAACCAAACTTTAAAGTGGTGCATAATTAATTAGGGACTAATATGAAAACAAATTTAAAAGGTGACCGTATGCAAAAAGGATTTAGTTAAACCGCACAACTTAAACTTAGCCAGTCATAAACACATATGTAAGAATTTATCTGAGCAACCGTCCCAGTGTTGTTACAGTAATATGGAAAATTGATTCTTAAATTTCTGGCAGTATAGTATAAATATTAAGAAAAATTTATCAACCTACATTAGATAATGGAACTTACAGAATAAAAATGAATCATGAGCCCGAGAATTTAGTTGAGCAAGAAACAACTGTAAGAATCTGTAGGACCCATAGGCTGGCGATGTTGAAAGAATGCCAGGTGACAGGACACTAAAGATCATGTCCAGGGTGGATACCACAGTGGAAGCGACCTATTGGGAGACCAAAGAAAAGGTGGGCTGACTGTGCGGAAGAGGACTGGAACAGGATGGAGGGTCTTGGAGCTGGACAAGAATAACGGCCAACGATAGGAGTCGATGGAGAGCACTTGTTTAGATGGCCAAATCCCACCTTGCGATAGATTATTTTTTATATATAATTAATATGAATTAAAAAAATATACTTATAAAATCAATTTTATCGAAAAATATTGTTGTTGCGCTACCGGGATTCGAACTTCGATCTCTTTTTCCAATCCGTTCTAAATATTCTATGTTCTGAATAATAATAAGAATGTGTTCTCCTTAATAATATACAAGTTGTATGAATGTGTCCAAAATTTAATAAAAAATCATTGTTAATTCCGGCGTCTCCTGTCGGATTACTCAAAGGTATTTGAGATTCCGTAAGAATAATGTAGATAGCTTTCAAATAATGGAACGATAGATTAATTAATTTTAAAAAGAGTAACATGTAGATTCGAAAATTGATCGTCAAATATACTGGCGCTGTAGCATTGCTGGTAATGCACCTTCCTCGGATTGGAAAAAAAGATCCAGGTTCGAATCACGGTAGTGCAACAACGATATTTTTCGATAAAATTTATTTAATGTGTATATCTTTATAATTAATTCATTTAATTAGTATTTAAAACATCACAGACCGTCTGTTCTGAATAATTACAACTTCACAATAAGAATCTGTTCCCTTTAATAGTTAGTATTTGTGTATATATAATAGTGTGTTTTATGTATACAATTCACAAAGAAGGAAGAAATTTTAATTTAAAATTTCTTAGTATGTATTGTATATTTTGTGTAGGTAGGCGCACTAGGCGTTGCGGCTTTTCGAAAATAAATTAGACATATTTATATGTTCACATATATTTTTTAATTTCTGTTTCTGACACACTGAGATGTGTCTATTAGATATCTGATAATATTATTATTCGAAATTTATTATTGACGATGTACCGAGTCACGCCGGGCTCGTTACAAGGGCAAATATATAAATAAATAAATAAACTAAAAACAAATACTTTTTTCACAAGGGCACAGTACAAGAAAGCTCCGCGGAGCGAGCGAGACGGCGTGCGGTCGGGCGGGGGACGCGACCGGTGGCGAAGCGAGGTGTCGGACGGGACGACCTCCCGACACCTACCGCCCGCCGCATCCTCCGCGGCAGGGTGCGGGGAGAGAGGTGCCACGTCACTCGAGGGATTTTGGAAGTAGTAAAAAAATTCTTTTGAATATATTATTATTTCAGGGCCGAGGCCAGCTCGGGACGGTGTCGGGTCTGTTGACCGACCGCCGAATTATATATTTTGCATTTTCAAGGACAACAATATGTTTTCACCATCGCATTTGATCCATCAGTGGAGAATGTTTATAAAGGTGATTTTTTTTTGTAATTGTTACAAATTAAGACCATAAATCAGCAAAATAAAAAAATATATATATTAGTAATATTTCAAAATATATCCCAGAACACACAATTACTAGATTTTTACCTAAAAAGGCACTTTATTATTGTTATTAAACAAATTTCAGATATCTCAAAGAGACAAAATTATTTTTTATTTTAAATATATTAATTAGAAAGATATACATATAAAATCAATTTTATCGAAAAATATTGTTAGCGCAACTCTGCTATTATTATATTTATTGGAAAATATACGGAAGTCGCACCTTAAATTAATGGACAAATTTTTTTTTGAAAAATATTATTACTGAAAATTGTCAATGTCTGAATCGGCAGTTTCCTCATCAATAGCATCATCTTCAGTCCCATTCCGTGAGGTTCGACAGCAGTACCCCTAATATGGTCTAACGTCATGTTTTAATAATGCCAAGTACCTCGTAATCACGAATAATTGCCCTCACGTTGGTATCGCAATCTGTCGCCATCTATGGTTCTTTTTTCAATTCATCGAGTAGAGCTGTCAAAATTACGTAGTTCACCGCCGCGACCAGCCGACCTAAGATGTAACCGTGAGCATCCAACGTCACTACTTCGATGTTGGTGTCATTATTACCCGGGCCATTTTTACATCGAATTTTCTACAATTTAGCATACGAATCCTATTGTGTCCGCCTGGATGCTGAGAATTAACCACGATGATGGATCATGGAGATGGGATGCTACGAAGGAATGTGTACGGACGAGCACTGTTTGAAGATATGCAATCTGCGGTAACATTTCAATCTTTTAGCCATCTGCCTGCATCGCAGAACGTCGAACTCGCGCCCAACCCGACGAAATTAAGATTGTTAATGTGAAATATATTTTGATTCTAATATTAGTAGTGTTCTTTATTTTATTTAGATTCTATAAGTTCACGACAAACATCTTTTCATTTATCTCTCCCAGGTATTAAAAATAAATTTTTCCCAGTTTAGGATGAAGGCAGAATGTGACAAACGAAGGTGGGTAAGCGTTTCTGAGGTGAAGAACTCGCGGAACTTACGTTCACTACTGACTAGCCGGTGAGAGGGTAGAACGCCGACATACACCCTCACAATGTTTTACAAGACTTGCAGTTGTTGTCACGCGTCACGTTCGATACTAGTGTCTGGTGTCACGTCCGTCCATAGTCGTTTATCACAGATAGGCCAGAAGATAAAAAAGCAAATATATTTTACAAGTACTTTAACGATGTGCGAATATTCTATAACTTGTAAATAATGACTTGCAGTTGTTGTCACGCGTCACGCTCGACACTAGTGTCTGGTGTCACGTCCGTCCATAGTCGTTTATCACAGACAGGACAGAAGATAAAAAAGCAAATATATTTTACAAGTACCTTAACGATGTGCGAATATTCTATAACTTGTAAATATTGACTTGCAGTTGTTGTCACGCGTCACGCTCGACACTAGTGTCTGGTGTCACGTCTGTCCATAGTCGTTTATCACAGATAGGACAGAAGATAAAAAAGCAAATATGTTTTAAAAGTACCTTAACAATGTGCGAATATTTTACAACTTGCAAAATTGACTTGCAGTGTGGTCCATATTGAAATAGATTTTTTCTGTATATCTATCTTGTTGATTAATTTAATTTGTATTAGCTATATAAATTATCCAACGTTATTATTAACGTTTGAGTAGCTTGTTGGTGTAGTGGTCAAGACGTTGGCCTGGTGATCTAGTGGTCGGGGGTTCGCGCCTCGTTCCAGGACACCAGCAAGTTAGTCCTATTTTCATAGCACAAGCATTTAGCTTAGTTTGAAAATAGTAAGAATATTGATGTGACATGTATTCCGTGTACGCATCTCTATTTTTTAAAAAAAAAAATAAAATTAAATTAAAAATAAATTATTTGTTACTAAGGTACCCATTAATGGGGAATGAAAAATTATAGAAGCTGTTTCTGGTTTTGTCAATAGTTACGCGAAGACCCTTTTCCAACCACCACCGGGTCCGGTTTTTTGAATCATCCCCTGTTCGGTGTACACTCGCAGTGTAGCGACGTTTCGTTGAGCTGAGCTAGTGCGGACGTGCCTTATCCCCGGCCGCGAGGATTCGAACAGGATAATAAAATAACAAATATCGAAATATTTTTTTCAATAGCCTTACAGCTGGCTCGCGGTGTGAGCCCCACAGGGAGAAGATCTAGCCGATGCAATAACATATTAGGGAGAAAAAATGTATTAATGTGAAGTTGCAGAGTTTTTTCCGAACATGTTGTAGTTCTGCGGTATTTTAATAGTGACGGGCTTAAAATCACGAATAGAGTGAGTCAATCACTGATATTTTCGTGTCACACTCACCGTCAGCGATTGAATATCCGGGAATAACGCGTTTAATGAATTTTATTTTTAAATACAAATTAAATGTATTAATTTGAAAGACACGCGCACAAAATCAATTTTATCGAAAAATATTGCCGTCGCACTACCGGGATTCGAACCTGGATCTCTTTCCAAACCGGGGAAGGTGCATTATCCGACCATGCTACAGTGAAAGTACTTTTGACGATAAATTATCGAACATATATGTTACACTTTTCAAATTAATACATCTATCAATTAAATAATGGAATGATAGAACATATCAAGATGTGCAGATGTATATATATATATATATATATAAAACAACAAATGATTTTTTTATATAAACATATTCTCAAATTCAGCTTCATTCAAGGTACACTGATGTCTCTGTTCAATCTATCGCCGTCTCTTTCGTAAAATCTTTACCAATTAATTAAGAAATGACGTATTCACCGGATGCTGACGCTGGGCATGTTTGTGAAACAGAGAACAGCGCCATTGTCCTTTGATAAACTTTAATATTCTATTAAGTACAGGGTTACGAAGATTAAACTCTCCAAAAGATAAAAACACGTACAATCGGGTGGCTTAAAAATAATTATAAAAATTGTACAAGAAATAAGTGAATACTTGAAGTAATAAATCTTGTAAAGGATGCAACACTTTTTCCAGCGACAGCCGATTTGTGCTCAGTTTGGTTTGCCATTTTACGGTCGACATAGTCGTCCATCCGAGCAAGTAATTCCAATAACCATGGATCGTTTAATATCTAATTGATAATACGCATCCGCAGAGACGAAGAAGCTGTTAGGCCAGAACTAGAGAGCGCTGTAGATCCATGATTACTCACTTCTTCGTTCCCCAATTGAACGGCATTAATGCGGAAGAGCTGCGGCTTCAACAAGACGGCGCAACATGCCGCACAGCGCGCGTAACAATCTATCTATTGAAGGAAATATTCGATGAGCGCGTAATGGACCTGCGAATTGACCTCCAAGATCGTGTGATTTAACACCTTTGGATTATTTTCTGCGGGGATATGTGAAGGGGCTAGTCTACGCCGATAAACCAGAGACGATAGACGACTTGGAAGCCAACGTGTGTCGCGTTATTGCCGATATACGTCCCCAGCCGCTCCAAAAAGTGGTTGAAAATTGTACTTTCAGATCTTGCTTTATTCGAGCCATCCGCGGCGCCCATATGCGCGAAATCATATTTAAACACTAATGCCATAAAATTATCTTTCCAATGAAGCTAATACCGTGGCCATTAGCACGATTTTTATGTGCTTTATTTATTTCATTTTAAAATTCTATACCTCTAAAAAAAAACTAGATTTAATTATAATTACAATTATTAAATCTTCGTCAGTAGCGCTGTTAGCCATCAAAACGAACAAAAATTATATTTTCTCAGTATAAAAATAGGATCGGTTTAATTATTTTAGCTAAAAGATGGGCAAGCGCAATACATAATGACGCAAACATAAAATAAACAAATGACAATTGTAAATACCTTTTGATTCATTGGTCCACCTGTATTTTTTATAATTTGTTTATTAAGATTGTAAATGCAAAGGAACATACAGGGTGGTCCAAAAAAAGTGAGAACATTTCGTAAAATGTGATATAATTACAACAAAATTAGTTTAACTATATCAACAATAGCTTTAATAGTTTACTAATTTACTTATTTACCTATATTACGTTTTATTTCTACAATTTCCGGTCGCCATATTTGATTATTAATTTTCCCACTGTTTATATTTGGTTTTTTCAAATTGTTGCCCAGAATGTTAAAAATCACTGCAGAAGACCGGATTCTGACAAAAAACTTGCGAATTGAAAAACTTTGGGGTGCTAGGAAAATGATCAGAGTTTCAAAACAATGCCTGGAGTATAGCTAGACATTACAGCATAACAAGATCATAATTTAGAACCCCGTGTCGGCCTACGATGGCGACAACATGATACACGACCGCCGTGGCTAACGGTGCTGGAGACTACATTAAAATAAACAAGTGTATTCTTTACCATAATACGATGGCAGACGTCCAACAGCTGGTGACGTTCTTCGAACTACACCCGCGCTCGTTCTCAGTTCTTACCTGAAATAAAATTTAAATCTTTAAAATACTTGTATATCTATTAAAATATGTTATAAATTAATATTTGAACACAGTCAAGAGATGGTGTAAATCTAAACATTAATTTGCTTGTACTTCTCGGGTATGTAAATATGAGAAGCTGGAATTTTTGTATAGAAAATACACGTAATTTTGTATGAAAATGAAACAAAATATTTCCCCCATCTCTCCGACAATTTGTGGATGCCACGCCAAAACAAACTGTCGCTCTTTTGAGGCGAACAAATCATGGAGCCATTTTCGTAAGAAGTGAAGCGCTGCTCGGCAAGTGCGTGTCCCATCGATGCAAATAAGTAGCAATCTGACGGAGCTAAATCTGGTGCCAAGGTCCCAACTAAACGCTTCAATCGTTTCCTTGACCGGTTTTGCTGTGTGTGTGACGGTGCATTATCGTGAAGCTAAATCACTTAATATTGCCTTTTTTGATACGCTGGTCGTTTTTCACGCAAAGCTTGATTTAAATCGATCGTTTGTTGTCGGTTTCGCAACGTTTTAGCAGCTCACAATAGATCGCACCCTTCTGATCCCGCCAATCACAGAGCATCGTCTTCCGTCCATGGCGAAACACCATTTGAAACCACTCAGATCACTGTGATTTACCAAGAGCACACTCACCGTAAACTTCTAGAAGCATTCGATGCGATTCAGCAGCAGTTTTCTTCAAATGGTAACAGAAAATCAATGCTGTACGTAAATCGTAATTTCCAGGCGCAAAATTCGACATGTTCAACGCTATTAAAAACTACGCTGCTGTATGAAACGTGTATTGTTATGAGTTGAAAATCTTTGTCAGATGTCAAAACATATTTACGTACCTGGTAATACCATTTTTATTGATGAAAATTGTTTGATGCCAACTTGCGAGTTGTGTATGCCTCTTCTACCTTTCCTATATCTCAATAATCTTATGTGTCAGGACGCTGATATTGCGTGAGTATCTTTAGTTACGATTTATAAGACCAGGCGCGGTCGCTTCATACATGCTTTGGATGCTCAGCATCCCTTATGTTCTAGAGTCAAAAAGCTTTGGATTTTTTGATTCTAGCCGAAAACAGCACCGCTGCATATAAATTCGTCCTGAACTCGTAGAGACCAACCAGAGTGAGTCGAAATACATATACATTCTCAACTTTCGAACATCTATGAATCGCGCGAACACATTTATACCAACAACAATGAATTCTATCATTCGTTCCGTATCCACAGAATTTGAAAGTATTCGACTTTCACATTCCGCCCGTTAAGGTCTTCGAATACTGTGTGCGCGTAAATTAACAATCATACAACGTACAAAAAACGACTTTAAAGCTAATGGGTATAATGCACAGAATAGCATACATATGTTTTGAGGATTTTGTTTGAGTAACGCATTTTTGATACGATTTTTGTTTGAACACTTGAAGTCGAATTATTTAATATAATTCGATTAAGTTATATTTGATATTAGGTATAACTTATTATACAGCATCCCTTCACGTTTTACACAGCGGGAGAAGTGCATCTTCTCAGTGGTTGGTATGGTGCCCCGTATATTTTTAAATGAAAACTTTTTCATAAGGAGAACACATTTAATGTCCAAAATGAATTGATAATTCTGTCGTCTGCTATCAGATTACTCAAAGGTATTTGAGATTCCGTAAAAATAAGGTAGACGGCTCTTTCAAATAAATGTATTAATATCAAAAAGGTAACATATACGTTCGAAAATTTGTCACTGTAACATTGTTGGATAACGCACCTTTCCTAGTTAGGAAAGAGATCCAGGTTCGAATCCCGGTGGCTCAACAACAATATTTTTTGATAAAATTAATTTTATATGTATATCTTTCTAATTAATATATTTAATTCATATTTGAAAACATTTTCAATTAGTGATATGTAGACAGATACATTATTTTTTTAAAAAAATAATCACTATGATATGTCGCATTTCCCCTGTACAAGCAAATTTTTTTGGAACTTGACGTTTTACTATTCATTAGGAACCGAAATAACCAATTCACATTGTCATTAAGCATATAAATAAAGAAATTTGAATTATTTTAACATTATGTCAGAAATAATACAAAAAATCTCAATTAATCAAATAATTATAGAAAATATATATTACGGTTTAAAAATAACTTTAAAATTCCTAAATTTAACACTAAACACCGTCAGCTAAATTTTATATATTTAGGGATAAAAAATTTCAACAGCCTCCCTACACAAATTAAAAAAATAAAAGATATAAAAGAGCTTAGAAAGAAATTAAATGAACACTTCAGAAACACATAATTAGAAAATACTATATAAAATGATTATAGTATAATAACTACCTCTACAAGCACAAGAGCTAGTCTCTTTTTTGGAAAGGTAAGCGAAAAAAACCCATTTAATTTTAATAATATAAAATACTTAATTCATGTTATAAAAAAATTGTTAAAATGTGAAATAAACAAAAAAAAAATAATACGACAAGATGCTCTTACCCACACAATTTTAGTAAGTGCATACACTCGTCCAATTTTCATAAAATTGTAAATTATCCCTTCGTATCAGTTTCAAAATTATAGCCAAGGTAAGTGTAGCCAGTTCCGAAAGCAACAACCACAGTTTATCCAAAGACTCGACATGTTCTTAGCTCCTTGTACTGTACAACACACTCAGTACAGTTCGCTTCCAATAAGATTATACTAATATGGACCAAACATATGATCCAGAAGCATGGCTATCAACATTCTAACATAATAGACTAGTTCTACAACAATCTCACTACATTTCTTGAAATTAAATAACACCACAACAGCACGAAAAAAACTGGCTACTTTAACACAGATTTCATACTAGCAAAGTAGCCAGTACAACGCTGTATATATTATTATTACGGAGTCTACTCCATAATAAACACGAGTATTTAATTGCAATATAATTGTATCTCATGTATATCATGTTATATTATAATATATTCACCTCTTGTTACAATAATAACATAACAGATTGAGAACAGTTCAACGTATACATCGATGATTTATACGTCGCACTTACATGAGACATCTAGAGAAGTACGAGATCTAGCACTTAGGGTTTCTGGACCCGGATCCGGTCGGGTAATTACCCTAAAACCCGCCGGGTTCGGGGGTTTCAAGCGAATTGGTGCAAAACATCGGAAAACGACTGAACGATCGAATGCATTCGAATTTGATCAATTAGTTTAAGGCGCTTAAAGACCCAAATTTAATTTCTTAAGTTTGGCTACACCACTGGCGAGCAGGCTTTTCCAAAGTTCGGTTTCAGAAACTGATTCTATGGACAGTATAAAAGATTCAATATTAATCGACGATAATGAAATGGTATTACGGTTGGATCTCATTTTAAAAGATACTGAAACACCGGAGAAACAGGAAACGGACAATTTTAAATGTTTAAGGGAAGAATTAGCCCTGTGTTTAAAAACAATTAAAAGTGTACGTTCAATGTTGAGAGGCTCTACGACACGCTTTGCAGGGTGAGACTGACTTGGACTGACAATAATAATAATAATGGATAATTTGTATAGCGCCATTTTGGTAAAAACTTTCACCTCAAGGGCGATTTACACATCAACTGTTTATAGTTATACAATTATATTTGTTTTTAAAATTAAAAATTGTTATTTTCACTTATGGAAATGCGTTTTTAGTTTCTTCTTAAATAAAGTCTCTGATGCATTCACTGTTCCTTGTGACGGAGGGGAAATAGTTCCACGCTTTTGGGCCTGCCACCGCAAATGCCCGTTCACTTCTGGCAACGGTCGGTCGGTTCTACAACCCTTCCTGCAGCTGAAGTAGAGGCTGATTTGAGAGTTTGACGTCCACCATTCTTGTTCTTGAAGATACAGAGGTGTGTCGCCTTGTACATCAACCGGTACAATTTAAATTCAACTCTTTCAGGGAATCGGAGCCAATGTAGCTGATGCAAAAGGGATGTTATATGAGAGAATTTGGAAACTCCATATATTATCCGTGCAGCTGCATTTAGAATAGATTGTAATCTATCCACCTGAAACATTGTCTGGCAACATTGGAAACAATGAGAGCAACATTCTCGTTGTTGTATAATTTTTGCAAGAAAATCAGGGGATAAGTTCCTCGCTGCATTAATATTCCTAAAGTATTATTATATAAGAGATTATAAAACAAAATACCCTACAAGTACTGTAACACTATTTGCAATAAATATAATAAAATCGGCCAACTTGAGTTCATTTTGAATTATATATTTTTTTGCAGATAATAAATAATTTATGTATGTTTATAATGGTTGCATATCCAGCGCAAGAGCGCGTTAAAATGATTAAATTTTATTATGTTTCGCGACGATCTATTTTCAGTGACAGGCTAATATAAAAAAAAATGCAGAGTTTGCTTGGCCTCCCCGGTGCCCAGATTTGACGGCGCCTGTTTTATTTTTGTGGGACTACTTAAAAGACCGAGTTTATTGTTTATTAATATCAATGGAGGTCATTTAAATGGTGTTATTTTCGACACATAGATTAAAAAAAAGTTAACAAAGTAGATTTTCATGTAATAATGTATTTTTTTATTAAATATTAATATTATAAAAGTTATATGCATTTTACATCAGTCAGTCCAAGTTGGCCTACTCTGTATAATGAATGATATTAGACCCGAATCAGAACTCGAACCCGCCGAATTGTTTCCATAATATTGGACCCGTACTCGGCGGGTCTCAAAACCCCGGGTTTTCAAAAACCCTACTTGCATCTCATAATGCAGAGAAACATTATGAAAGACGGTGGCTGAAATTTTTGTCTGAGCTTTTAATAAAGTTATCACAGCCAACGTTCGTTGAACGGATAGGGCACTAGAAGAAGAGAGTAACAACGGAGAAAAGTGGAAGTCTTGGAGAGGTCTTCATTCATCAGTCATGATGAAATACACATTTGTCATTCGGTCACTTTTAAGCCCAGTGCGTTGCGGGTGACCCTATGTGAACGCAAATTTTTTATTCCTTGATATATCTGTATACACAAAAACACGCTCAACGCCGCAGAGACGCGATACAGGGTCAAGTAAATATAATCCAACTATGCAGGGGTCAAATGAAAACAGATAATCTTCGGCCGCCGAGCGGTCCACAATCAGAGGGTCTCAAATACCCGCATGGGCGGCCAAAGGGGTCAATATTTGCCCGCATTTCGGTATCGAATGTGTCCCTCGGAAGCTCCGAATCTCAAAATGTTGATCAGGACACGTCAGCCGATGGTTTTGGATGTACAAGGCATGTTTTTTTCAAGAAACACAAAGCTACACCCAAAACTACTTCTCAACATAGACGCCAGCAATATTAAGACACTTGTCATAACGGGACTTCAATTTTTGTATACCTTCGTCACAGAACGACGCCGCCATCATCACGTCATCGAAACGCTTGCCACCAAGGAACCGCATCAGGAAAATATGGAAATCACTTGGCGACGAATGTCGACATTCAAGAAACGAATCACGGGCCGTATCTCACAGTCGGCGGGCTGATCTATTGTCTTGAACATTTCAACCACTCGCTGCAAGATGGCCGCGCACTGTGTGAATGTCTCTGACGTCGCGTGTCGCGAGTCAACAGATGAAGGATACCATCGCAAACGCTGCGCCATATACTAGGCATGACAATTTATTTTCAGCGAAGTCGCCTATGACGTGATTGTATCGAAATCACGAATATTCATGTTTGAACTAATACGTGCGTAAATTTCAAGATGATATATATATATATATATATATATTTTAATTAACACTAGACATTTACATTACATTTATATCCATTTGTTACATTTAATAAAATCACATTCTTACAGGTAAGACGGGTTATTTCCTATAAACCATTTTTTTTTATAATTTCTTCTAAATTAAGAGAAAGCTTGCTCTTTTGTAAAGACTCAGGCATTTTTTTTTTCATCGAAAAAAAAAACAAATTCTATTGTCCTCGATCCGCACTTGTTGGTGATTTTGGGGATATCGTTATTTATTAAAATGAACAGTAACAGCCCGTGTTAATGAGGAACGTTTTCAGAAGAATAAAACATTTTATGCCTCAATTTAAATGCTTACATTTTTTTTCACTATTGCTGTTTGAAGATTTTGCATTTGTTTCATAATTGAGTTACAAGAGTGAACCCACGATCGGATCCCACATCTTAATAATGACTCGACCAAAGAAAAATTAATTTTGTAAAATCTTCAGAAGTTCAGGCTTATACAGTCTCTGCTGCAATCTACATTCTTATATTGGGTAGAATCATGAATACTGAAGAGACTATGATGCCTTTAAGACGTGGAACTGAAGAGATTCCAAAATCTTTTTTTCTTTTTTTTTTTGTATTATAAATATTTACGAAAATGTAAAGGAAGGTGGCCATCGTGTCGACAGTTGGAGAATCGGTGGTCCGATGAACCATACGAATATAACAAATTAGACCTAGGGCTGCCCAGCCAGCCGTGAGGGTCCCGGGGCACGGTACTCAAGGGTCCACAATCAATTGAACGGTGTCGAGGCGATCATTTTAAATCGTATGCCAGATTCTATTCCTAGCAGTGTTTTCTTTGATATTTCTACTGGAATATTCTTATATTTTTCCTTAAAGGTCCACCCTTTTTGACGCGCTCCCTTACGGCAAACACACCTTTCTAGATTTAACAATATCAAATATAAATCTATCACAATCAAACCCGAAGCAAAACTAAACGAGCGTGTAATTCTAAAAATGTCCAAATTTTAATTTGAACTTGTGAATAAGAAATTTGTCGTCAATGTACCGTGGTGCTATAACATAACAGGTTAATGCACGTTCCCCGGATCGGAAGGTATCCAGGCTCGAATCCCGCTAGCAATATCTTTCTAATTACCGCCAGATTCCCTTGGTTCGAGTCCTTGTAATAATAGCAATATTTGAATATGTCCAAGAACACACAATTACTAGATTTTTACCTACAAAGGGACTGTTATTAACCTTTACCATACCATGATATAAAATACCCGAACGCAGCCACGCTGTCAACTCGTGTTACCGTAAATAACTGTTATAAAAAATGTTTTTATTAGCTTAAATGACTTTAATGGCACGAATTTATTCTAAATACTGAGCATTCAAATTTGAAAAAATGATTAATATCATAATTTAGAGCATTCGCGTTCGGGTATTTTATATCATGGTATGGTAAAGGTTAATAACAGCGCCTCTGTAGGTAAAAATCCAGTAATTGTGTGTTCTTGGACATATTCAAATATTGCAAACATAATTATTTTGAGGATATTTAAGCCATTTATATCAGCTGCTAATTTAGTTGATTTTGTCAGTTGGTTATTCAGTCTAGGAGCAATGTACGATGCATGTCTCTGTCCTATTCATTTCATTTTATTTACGTATTTAGACATATATAACATCTGTACAGCTACAAAAAAAAAAAATTTATCTGTTACACATATATTTTAAAATGCATTGCTATACTAGGCAAACCTGTTTTTAGGGCAAATGTGTAAACAAATTACATTTCACAAAACCAAAACTCATTGAAGGCAAAACACAATCAAATAGAATACTTAACAACGTGAATATATTTAAAAATATAAACAAAATAAGTAGTTATAAGAATTATTTGTACTTTTAAAATTAGCAATATTAACTTGGTGGTTAAAATTCATATTTTTTATTTATTATCTTAGTTTTATTAACCACAATTGAGTTTAAAAAACATCTACATCCTGAAGAAGGAAAAGGTGTTTTCCGAAACCGGTAGATGTTTTTTAAACTCAATTGTGGTTAATAAAACTAAGATAATAAATAAAAAATAAGAATTATTTGTAATTATAATTTGTAATATCCTTTTTAAAAGCTTTAAAGTTCGAATATTATTACACTTTGATTGTTTATTCTGGGAGCTTAAAATGTGAACAATCTTCGACCAAAAGTAGTTTTTACATTTTAAAAACGATTTTAAGATAATTAGCTCTTGTGAGATAATATCTTCCAGTCCTCACAGATGGAGTGCTTATTTTTCTATTAATTAGCTGATTAATTGAGCAAATATCTAAAACCTGAAAAGTGGCTCTGAAGGATAGGAAAAGTCAGAACCTTCTGAGCAATGCTTACTTGGTATATATATATATTAAATAATAAATTAATGTATTAATTATAAATATATACATATAAAATCAATTTTGTCGAAAAATATTGTTTTTGCGTCACCGGGATTCGAACCTGGATCTTCATTTCCAATCCGCACTACCTTTGTGCTATAACGCCAGTATTTTTTTTGACAAAGTTTCGAACCTATATGTTACATTTTTCAAATTAATACACTTGTCGTTCCATTATTTGAAAGCCATCTACGTTATTTTTACAGAATCTCAAATACCTTTGAGTAAACCGATTTGCAGACGCCAGAATTATCAATTCATTTTTATTAAATTTTGGACACGTTGATACAACATATATTATTAAGGAAAACACATTCTTATTGTGAAGTTGTAATTATTCAGAACATAGGTCATGAATAATTACAACTTCACAATAAGAATGTGTTTTCCTTAATAATATATATATATATATATATATATATATATATATATATATATATATATATATATATATATATATATATGTACACCTGATGCACACCCCCAACTAACAATACAATAGCTCAAGACGGATTGGCACAAATCATAGTACACAGTTTTCATTTTCTGTTTATTCAGAATATTACTAAATATACATTAATTAATTTTTGCAATATTTTAGCTAATCAATCTAAAACACCTAGCCTACCAATAGCTATTCCAAAATACTTGATAGTTAATAAATTGTACACTTTTAAAGTATTAAGTAAGTGAGGAATGTTCTGATCTGACCGGCGCAGAAAAAACGAATTTTTTTTTTGTTACGTAACAATACTCCCACGAAACAAACCTTTCGACGAAAGATTCCACGGCGTTCGAGATTTTCGAAAACATTTTCAAAATGAGCAATGACACAAAAGAACCCCCCCCCCCCCTCGCAACCCTTTCCCGAGACTGCTTTGTCGCGTGGCAACTCCATTAATGAGTAATTAAATCGCGTTGATTACTTTTATAATGTGATTCCACAGCGACGCGGAGCAGGAGCGTCCCGACGAGTGCGCCAGCGCTAATGAGAGCGGCCGAGGAGACACTTTCATCTCGAGAGCGATCTGATGAAAATCACTTCAACAATTCGAGACTAGTTGGGGGCTGAAATTTCCCATGCCATCTATAAGCAGTTTTTAGTACCATACCAGTGGAGTGCAGTAGGCACAGTCTTACCGACGATGCATATTAAGAATACTAGGTGTATCGCACAGAATTGCGAGGTCGCAGCAGAGGATCCATATAATAATAATAATGGATAATTTGTAAAGATATACATATAAAATCAATTTTATCGAAAACTATTGTTGTTGCGCCACCGGGATTCGGACCTGGATCTCTTTCCGGGGAAGGTGCATTATTATTATTATAATATTTTGAGCGACAAATTTTCGAACCTATACGTTACCTTTTTGATATCAATACATTTAATCGCTCCATTATTTGAATATTTATATGAATATCTTTCTAAATAATATTTAAAATATCACAGAGCGTCTGTTCTGAATAATTACAACTTCACAATAAGAATGTGTACTCCTAATATAAATGAATTGATAATTCTGGCGTCTGCTGTCAGATTACTCAAAGGTATTTGAGATTCTGTGAAAATAAGGCAGATGGCTCTATGTTCTATAAATAAATTTGTATAGCACCATTTTGGTAAAAACTTTCACCTCAATGGCGCTTTACACATCAACTGTTTATAGTTCTACAATTATATTTGTTTTTAAGATTAAAAATGATTATTTTCACTAATGGAAATAATTTTTGAAAAGATGCGTTTTTAGTTTCTTCTTTAATAAAGTCTCTGATGCACTGTTTCTTATGTTCCACGAGTTCCACAATTCATGAGTTCACTAAATTTAGACCTCTGACAACGGTTGGTCGATTCTACAACTCTTCCTGCGGCTGACACGCGAGTTTGACGTCTACCATTCAAAGTTCTTGAAGATGCAGAGGCGCCATGTTGTGTCGCCTTGTACATCAACCGGCACAATTTAAATTCAACTCTTTCGGGGAATCGGAGCCAATGTAGCTGATGTAAAAGGGATGTTATATGAGAGAATTAGGAAACTCCATATATTATCCGTGCTGCCGCATTTAGAATAGATTGCAATCTATCAAGCTGAAACGTTAGCAGACCAGCATAGATGTTGTTACAATAGTCCACACGTGACACCACAATAAGTAGACGGGATGTCTCAAGAGCAAGATGTCTCCGAATACTTTTAATCTGTCTCAGTTGATAAAAGCGACTGTTGTGACACGTGAGAATTGCGTGTCACGACAGAAGAGTGTTGCGCTCTATCCTCTCTACCTACCTCCGTGCGATGGTAAGTGAGTAAGTAAGCACACTAGCAAATCGCCTAATAGCTCTCCCACGACGCTGCACGCGGATGATGCAATTTTTCTTAATAACCCACGACTAGACAAAAGTCTAACCGTGGGGTTGCGCTGATCTAGAGGCTATAATTTCATAGGATACGGATTATTTCACAGAATCATTAGTGATGTACAGATTTTTTGCTCATATGCCAGCGCAGATCACTATATTGTAAAACTAATCCGGCATTTCATTGATAATCTTCAACATCTGGTTACAAATTCTGGCGATATTTGTTTAGTGAGGATTTTAAAAATGTAGACCAGCTCACGGGTCGATATATGTTTCTCTATTTTACACGCCAGTCTGCAGTTCGGATTAACTTCAGAACGTTCCTGGCAGATCTGGTTGTTAATAGCATTAATAATAAAGTTCTCTACTATACGACGTACGACTATCGTCGTATACTCAAGCAGATATCATCTTCCTACACAAAAAAGCCAACTCCAAAGTAGACTATCTTGATTTACTCAAACGCATATCCATTCGAGTGCCACCACAGATCAACCAGATCTAATATCACATTTAACCTTCCATATTGTAACATCAATGCAAAACAGAACTCATTTTTCTACCGAGCCCCCTTTCATTTCAACTCACACTTAAACGAACTGGACATTTTCAATACGTCAGTTACCTCAATTAACCAAATTCAATACATAAACCTTATCAAACATTATTTTTATCAAACAGATTTTATTCCCTATCCCATTTTCCTTTTCCTTTCCCCTCACCCTCTTGTTTCCCTGGAATATTTTTCTTTTTTATAACTTTTATCTCTCCTCTTTTTATATTTTAATTTTCAATTTTTTCTTATTGTGATATTTTAAATACTAATTAAATGTATTAATTAGAAAGATAGAAATATAGAATCAAACATGGATCTCTTCCAAAATAAATAAGATGGCTTTCAAATAGTGGAACGATAGACGTATTAATTTGAAAAGTGTAACATATGGGTTCGAAAATTTGTCGTCAATGTACTGTGGTGCTATAGCGTAACCGGTTAATGCACGTTCCCCGGATTGGAAGGTATCCAGGTTCGAATCTCGGCAGCAATATCTTTTTAATTAATAGTATGGTGACTTTACGAGTACCACCAGATTCCCTTGGGATTCTATTCCCTCTTCCTACTTTCGAGTTACTTGGTTCGAGTCCTTGTAATAATAGCAATATTTGAATATGTTCCAAGAACATATAATTAATGAATTTTCACCTATAAAGGCACTGTTATTAAATAAATGATGGAAAAGAGACCCGTTCCCCCCAGAGACGGCCTCTCATAACCCATATCCCCCACCACTCATCTGACACACACGCATACAAACATGTACCAAGTGACAGTTCTCACAAATACATTTAATTTGTTTTATCTACATATTTAATAAGTCATTTAAATTGTCCTCACTGTTAAAAATAATACTCCAAGTTCAGAGAAAACGTGTAATTGTTTTTAGTTTTGTACGATACTTCGTATGTATTAATTAACTGTCATGAGTACTAAGTAACGTATATATATGATTCAGAAGTCTGGGGGCTACAACAGACTATTCCCCCTCTTAAATTCCTACAGTTCTAACACTCTTGTACAAAGCAATCATCCGTCCTATGCTCACATACGCGAGCCCCATCCGAGGTTCAAGTAACACAAAAATTTTAGAATCCAAACAAAACTACATACTTATGAGAATCATAAACTCACCCTGATTTGTCAGAAACAATCTCATTCACAGAGACTCAAACGACACGTACATAATTTCCACCCCAAACCCTTTCATAAACTCCCTCGGGCTGTATGATCCCTCATCCGATCCCCATCATCTTGGTCCCATTTCACTTCTTTACCCTGTTGTTGACAGTATTGAACAAAATTTCTAAAAAAACTTTCACTATAAAAATATAAAATTTGTAAAAAATTCAACAAAATATAAAATAAAATAAAAATGTATTATATAAAAAAAAATTATCCATTTTTGTTACAACTTTAAACAATTACATATATACAAAGTTAAAGTTACATGATATTTAAAAAAAAATTTCAACATGTGTCCCGCAATAGGGTCCCCCAAAAATTTTTACGCAATTGTTGTTACCTCATACGTTGAACCTTATTCCTCCCCCTTTAACAATCGAATCATCAGAGAGAGAAGTCTGGGGCGAGAGCGAATCATCAACAGAGATTTATTCAGTGGGTACATTATTTAGTACATGCAGCTGAGCTGTTCGGTGCTGCATCTGAGATACATGAAGAGTAATTTCTCTGCGTATTTCGTTCGCATGAAGGCTACTACGACTTGAAACAGAGGTGAAATTTGGTGTTTATTTTTCTTGCCCCGGCATCGGTCCATTACCGCGCTTCTCAGACGCCAGCTTCCCCCAATCTGCGCACCCCATCGGGCGTGCCCGATTTCCGACACCTAATTGCCTCACGACCGCAGATTGATCTGTATCGCGCGAGTCGAGCACACCTCGCGGAGCCGCGTCATGCTCGAGATGGCGTTTATCGTCCCCGGGCCGGAGGGGCTGCGGAACCCTCAGATGAATCTCGCGCAGCAGGACTATCGTATCGTTATCATCACCGACCGTCTCGCACGATCTTCATGTGAAATATATATTAATACCATCAAAAGGTGGACGGATGATAACCTACTATCAATTAATACTTTCTACGATTTGCTATTCAAAATTCACATCAAAGCCTATACTCGAGAAGACTCTTGTGACCAATGTTCATCAATTGAAGAAAAAGACTGTACCAAGTACCTTGGAATCATAATAGATAACAATCTCAAATGGAAAGAACATATTACTAATCTCACAAACTAAATAAGGAAAACTACCTACATATTTTTAAGATTCAAATATTTGTCACTAACAAAACTGAAAATGATATATTACGCATTTGTACAGTCACATTTGCGATACGGTATTATTGGATGGGGAGGAGCATATAAAACTTCAATATCACAATTAGAAATCTAAACGTAAATAACATATTACTAATCTTACAAACAAACAAAGGAAAACATATTTAAGACTTGCAATACGGTATTATTGAATGGGGAGGAGCATGTAAAACATCAATATCACGATTAGAAATTACTCAAAAAATGATGATTAAAATTACTCATAGTGTCTAACTCTTTACAGAATATAAAATACCAAAAAAAAAAAATAAACATATATTTAAAAAATTCAATAATCCAAATTTTAAAATTAAAAATAAATTAAGTATTAGAAGCGATTTCAGATCTACGAGATTTAGAGACAAAATTAATATTTTCTCAAATTCATTTCTTATTACAAAGCTATTGTATCAATTTATGTAATTATTTTTTGTTCTTACATCGCTACTTGTTTCTTTTCTTTCACTTCTCACATGTCTTTGGTCTGTATCAACATTTTTACTTTGTTCTTTTTGATTTTTCTGTCTTTTACCATTTAATTTAATTTGTTAACTTACTTCCGACATACTTTTAGGGAATTTCCGGTTTTGGCTATATGAAAATTATACGTGCTGAATGTACTGACTAGCTTTGATAGGAAAATAAGCGCTCCATCTGTGAGGACTGAAGGATATTATCCCACAAGAGCAAATCATCTTAAAATCGTTGCAATAATGAAAACCACTTTTGGTCAAAGATTATTCACCTTTCAAGGTCCCAGAATATACAATCAAATTGGAAATAATATTAGAACTTTAAGTGACATTAAGGCTTTTAAAAGGGGGACGTTTCAAATTGGTTGTTGCAATTAGGTAGAGCAGATACTGACAGTAAACTGTTTTATATAATGAAATAATTCTTATAACTGCATTTTGTGAGTTTTAATCTTGCATATTTCCCTTTACCTTACATGTATTTACATATTGTATTGTACATTGGTATTTTTTACTCTCTTTTTTAACATGTTTACGTTTTCTTGCCTAGTTGGGCAATGCATTTAAAATGTGTAAAATATATATTACGAACTGTCTTTATTTTTGCACCTGTATAAATGTTATACATGTCTAAATAAATAAATAAATATAATCTAGCTAATGGAACCCAATGGCTACCTACCTTGCATCACTAGGTACTTTATATGTACCTAGTGATGTAAGTAGCGGCTAACAGGCTTGCATGTAAATGGAATGTAGTATTAAACTTGTACTTTCTGGTGTATTGGTTACTTTAAGGATTTTTGTATTGATTTTCAAATTATTGTCTTACACTGTATCTCACTGGTGTGATTGTGATTGGTATTCGATAATAACAGTGATTGAAAACTGTGACTGTGATCACAGTTTCATTACTAATTTGCATGCGCGGCACGATATCACAATACGCGAAAACATAATTATGAACGCGAACATAATTTTATATTATTTTAAAAAAAAAAAACATATTCCAGCATAAATAATTAATATAAATTTATTTTTCGGTTCAAATTCTCAGCAAATATGCGCAAAACATTTTGGCAGAATCGGACGGCGTTAATCAAATTATAGAACATCAACGGCGGCGCCAGAAAAACAATACAATTTAAAAAAAAAAATCGAATCACGATATTCTCAGATATTCAATCACCGATAGTGAGTGTGACTCAAAGATATCAGTGATTGACTCACGGATTCGCGATTTTAAGCTCGTCGCTAGCATCTAGTATATTGATATTTTTACACTTTTATTATTATTTTTTAAATTCGTTTAACTGTCAGTTTTCAAAATAAAATAATGCGAACCGTATTTCAAAAGAGGAATTCTTGCCGGCGATCTTATTCAAAGTTTGGCGCAATTAAAATTTAAATAAAACGCACGGGTCAGATTACGTCGAGTGCGGGCTATGGAAGCGCATTCTGTGACATCATTAGCGAGCCCGGCTTCCGATTCGCCCGCGATAATATTGTCGCGCGCAATAAATCCAACCCCCCCCCCCCACCCCGCACCCGGCTGCTGCGGGGCCCACCATTACCGGAAAGCGTGAAACTTTCAATGTAAATGAAAAAAAATCCCCCGTCCGACCGATGAGATCTCCAATTCTATTTCGTATCGAGTTTTACTATCTACAGGCTCAGATGGAGTAATAAGATGATCGAATAAGTCAAGAGTTCTAGCAACCAGGCTCGGTCGCTATTTTTCGAGTCGAAAAGTTTTCGACTTTTTGTTCCTTGCCGAAAACGGCACCGCTGCAAATGAATTCGTTTCGTGCAGCAACAGTGGATTCTATGATTTATTCCGTATCCGTATTCGATTTTACATCCGACGTACAAAAACGACTCTAATGATTGTGCGCATAATGCACAAAATTGAATTGATTTTAGAAATTTGTTTTGTATGACGTATTTATGACTTGAATACTTGAAGCCGAATTATTGAAACATTAAATATCCTCCGATTATGTGTCATATTTGACGGCATCGCCTTCTACAAAAAGTCACCGACCGCCACTGCTAACAACCAATGTTCCTTCGGAGGTGTGCAACACTTCTTCATGGGCCACCTTCTACGGAATGTTGGTTTATCCTGTATAAGATCACCAACACGGAACCACTTCCTGATGTCACACAGCCAAGATAACCTCTTTCTAGCTGTGCTACCTTCTATCTTCCCCTGCATAATGTGTTATAAAATTACATTTTTCACTGGAATACAATTCCGGTAGTAAATCGGAATCACCGCATGGTGTGGGGGGGAAATAAGGAAACGTGGTACAGGATGAGGTCGATGAGGGGATAGGAGTTCTAATCGATGGACCAGTAACCTCGGGAACCGGGATTAGGAAGGACTGCTCGCCTTACCTTACATATGACGCATCTAGTTGCCGCCAAGATTACACAATAATGGCGCGTGACGAGACGTCCGATCCGTCGCCGCGACCACCTGGAACAACATCGTCTCGTGACTCGGGCCTCGGACTGTTGATCGGCGCGCGGTCATAAAACCGGAGAGGCCGTCATTCGTGACGTTTCGCAGTCTTTGATCTCGGCCAAGAAATTGCGCACGATCGGCGCGATCGAACAATTCGACCAGATCAGAAATGATATTTTAACATAAATAAAATACTAAATTAATGTATTAATTATAAATATATACATATAAAATCAATTTTGTCATGTAAAATATTGTTTTTGCGTCACCGGGATACGAACCTGGATCTCTATTTCCAATCCGGGGAAGTACACTACCAATTGTGTTATAACGCCAGTATGTTTCTTGACAAATTCTGGCGTCTGCAGTCGGTTTACTCAAAGGTGAAAAAATAATGTAGATGGCTTTCAAATAATGGAACGACAGGTGTATTCATTTGAAAAATGTAACATATAGGTTCGAAAATTTGTCAAGTAAAATACTGGCGTAATAACACAATTGGTAGTGTACTTCCCCGGATTGGAAATAGAGATCCAGATTCGAATCCCGGTGACGCAAAAACAATATTTTTCGACAAAATTAATTTTATATGTATATATTTATAATTAATACATTAATTTAGTATTTAAAATATCACAGAGCTATGTTCTGAATAATTACAACTTCACAATAAGAATGTGTTTTCCTTAATAATGAAATTTTAACAATTCATCAGATCCTGTTTGCGCGCGTTTTATATTCTGTTTTGCTCGCTATTAGGCCAGAAGTAATACAACTGCCATCGGAATCGGTTCGTTATTAAAAAAAAAAATGTTCCGGCGAGCACGCGAGAAATTAACGGAGACCGAACAAGAGAACGTACTTCATGAATCAGCGGAGAATCAGCCAGCGGTCCAGGTTAGAAGCTATAGAAAACCCAGTACCTCAATCATTTTTTTTGTACACAGTAAGCCAAGTTGAATACTAAAATATCCGAACACGGATGATGGTTCGTATTATGGAGGCAAATCTTAGATGCATAACCTTTTATATTATATATACAGTCACAATGGAAATATCAATCAGTTCATATCACAGGCATAATGTATCATTACGGAAGAGAAAGTACAGTGCCGAAGTTATCATCATCCACTATAGTCGGCATTACTGTCCTCTCCGTGCAAGATGCCCAAAAATTTGAGAGTCTGTTCTTGTTCAGCTCCTGCGGAATGGAGTCATTTGTGCGTCTCGCCATCCATGTGTCTCCGGAATTATATCAAGACATCAAACCGTCTTCTCCCTTTCGCCTTCAGAATTGTAGAGGCCCGAAGGCGCCGCATAATTTCTGGCCGTTGATCCAAGCACTCTACGGCCATTTAATGCCGAACCGGTAACCGACCAAATGCAGACAATACATCGCGGCGGACCCAGTCCGAGAAGCCGGCGAAAGCGATCACTGAACACGGCAACACCTCGGTAAATTATCTTTCTAATACTTGTATTTTCAATTGTGACAGACGCTAATTTTTGCAAGTTCAATGCAATACTTCGTTCTAGTCACAGTATATACACTCACTTGCACATTTCACATTCATATACACTGCGTCATACATCAACACGCGTGATAACCGAGGAGCAGTAGGGCCCTAAGTCTCACCGTGTACAAAACCATCCGAATTACACAACCTTAAAACATCCATCCGAGTGACCCGACAACCAGCACAAGCGCACACACTTCGACTAATATAACAGTTTCTATAGAAATATCAGGCCGACACTCTTCCAGCGTCTCCTTCCACTCTGCCCTGACGAGTTCCACGTGTTCAGAATGAAAACGAGCTCGGCGAGCCGGAACAGTCTTCTCGAACTCTCCTCCTTTCCAGATGTTCGGTGGACCGCGAAGTTGCCGTCCAGGTCTATTTCGGGCGCGGCCCGACACAACCAGCACCGGCGCATCGCGCAGCGTGACATCTCAAGAGTTGCGGAGAGGTGAGGGTAAAACGGTGGAGATTGCAGAAAAAAAATTGCAGTTGTTTTTACAAATAGACGTCGCGGTCACCGTGCATTCCCCCCTTACCTATCGGTCATAAACTGAATATAATACGAGAGCAATTAAATTATGATCTTCAATGGACTCAAATTAAATCTGATTAAAAGAAGAATTATTTTTGATCTAGCCCAGATTTAATGCGGCTAATCAAACGCCGGAAACACTAGAATATTACTGTAACAATACTGGGACGATTGCTCTACCTTATTACTGTAACAATAGTGGGACGATTGCTCAGTTTGATTCTACATTACAAAAAATAATAGGATCACCGTGAAGCCTAAAATGAAAACAAGCTCTGGTCAGTCCTTCCATACGTTTCTGGCCCTCAAAGCCTACAACATTTTGCCGAGCAGTATGAAACAATTGTCGACGGACAAACTCGAGCACCATCTCAGGAGCTGGCAGAAAGGAAACTGAGCAAAGACAACATCATTTAAATATGTATTAATCAGAAAGAGATACATATAAAATCAATATTATCGAAAAATATTGTTGTTGCCCCACCGGGATTAGAACCCGGATCTCTTTTCAAACCGGGGAAGATGCATTATCCAACTACGCTTCAGCGACAAATTTTCGAACTTATATGTTACCTTTTTGATATGAATACATTTAATAGTTCCATTATTTGAAAGAGCCATCTACCTCATTTTTACGGAATCTCAAATACCTTTGAGCTTAATCTGATAGCAGACGCCATTATCAATTAATTTTTATTAAATTTTGGACACATTGATACAACATATATTATTAAGGAAAACACATTTTTATTGTGAAGTTGTAATTATTCAGAACATAACTCTGTGATATTTTAAATACTAAATTACTCGGGTGCGACATCCTGCAGGAACTGAACACCAAACGTTTGCCTGAGTCGAATCCTTCAATTTTTTGGGCATCTCGCTAGAAAGGAAGATAGCTTGGAGAAGCTCGTTGCGGTGGCGCCATGTCGAAGGAAGATCGCCACATATTGACAATCACACTTCAACAGTGAAAGATTTTCACAATCTGTTAATATATCGTCTAATGAAAAATGAACAAATTCGAGATACGCCTCTTTGAAAGATGGACGAAGATTTGTTGACCCGGGTAGACAAAATTATACATTTATTTTATTACTTTTGAAATTAGCAATATTAACTTGGTGGTTAAGATTCATATTTATTATCTTAGTTTTATTAACCACAATTGAGTTTAAAAAACATCTACCGGTTTCGGAAAACACCTTTTCCTTCTTCAGGATGTCATAACTAACTAAAAATATAGCATTGTTTCTTCACCAGAAAAATTGGTTTTGTTAAAAAAAATTGGGATTGTCAATTTTGCGTATAAACGGTGTAGGTCACAAATTAAATAATTTGGAATCGTTGGAGATAAATAAAGCATGTAAAAGTAATCAGGAAATTCTAAACAGCCAACTAAATTTAACTACGAGTCTTATTCTAAAAAATTTTCCTAAAAATTATTCGACTAAATTTGTATTGAGCAGCAATTTGAGTTAGGTACTAAATTTATTTTTTTAAATAATTGTTGTTTTTTAAAAAAAATTTAAAAATAGATTCTGGTGAAGTAACAATGCTATATTTTTAGTTAGTTATGACATTCTGAAGAAGGAAAAGGTGTTTTCCGAAACCGGTAGATGTTTTTAAACTCAATTGTGGTTAATAAAACTAAGATAATAAATAAAAAATATTTATTTTATTCACACATCTTTTACTCGGAAAGCCAAAAAATGTAATAATTTCAACTAAATACAAGCAACATTAACACATCATCGTTCAATTCGTCTTTCAGCGCTTCCTCGTTTACTAAATCAACTAAAGTAGGACAAACATCGCATTATAATTGGTCCTTCGAGCCGGACATACCCCCAACATAATGGTCTTTCGAGCCGGATGGCATTAACGGGAATTCCGCAAGCTTTAGTGTTATATATAACGTCATTACTAAAAACAAAGAATTTCCAACTTGTTCATTATCCGCGTTAATGTATAGTAATATTGAATTGTAAAACGAGGAAGTAAAAAAAAACTTGAAAGCGGGTTGTAAGAATGGGAGATTTGAAAGGCTTGTAATTGAATTACTTCCGACAAAAGACAACCCCTTACTAGAGGGAGAAGTTCCGCTTTTAATTCAATTACGACGTCACCTCACCGTGACTGGAGCTTGCATCAGGACGCTGACAAGACGATAGAGAGAAGTTTTGAAAAGCATCTGACTTTTATTGTACATTTATCGGGCGGCACACCTAAGAAATATTATAGACATTAATTATTAATTTATAAAGCCGTGCGATACTAAGAATTCTAGTCGAACGAAATAAAGGGTGTGTTTAAAATGAAATAAAACATATAAAAATTGGTGGTAATGCCCGCGGTATTGGCTTTATTGGAAAGATAATTTTACGCTATTAGTGTTTAAACGTGCTCGAATAAAGCAAGATCTGATAGTACAATTTTCGACCACTTTTTTGGAGCATCTGAGAACATGTATCGGCAATAACGCGACGAATGTTGACTTCCAGGTCGTCTATCATTTCTGGTTTACTTGCGACTTCACATATCCCTACAGAAAATAATCCAAAGGTGTTATATCACACGATCTTGGAGGCCAATTCACGGCTCCATTATGCGCTCATCGAATGTTTCCTTCAATGAATAGATTGTGGCGCGCTGTGCGACATGTTGCGCCGTCTTGTTGCAGCCGCAGCTCTTCCACATTAATGCCATTCAATTGGGGAACGAAAAAGTCAGTAATCAAGGATCTATTTTTTCTATTTCTAGGTTCTCCTCAATACTACAACACAAACACTACAATACAACAACATCTCAATTACAACAATAATATTTTAATAACAAAATTAATTAAAAATAGATCTAGTATCTAACATAAATTGTTAAGATGATAAAAAATGTGGAAAATTATTAGGAATTATTTTTTTTTCAATTTAAGTAAACATTGTTTATATGGAAAAAAAAAAACAATCTCAAATTTATATCATCGTACGATCATTTTCTAATAAATGATTGGAAAATTCTGAAAAACTATTTAACCGTTTTAGTGCTAAGCAATTTTGGCAAAAATAAATGAAAATTGCTATACACATATTGATTAATTTAGAGGAAAAAATAATGGTGTCAAATAAAACACTCTAACTTAGACAAATATCAATCAATTTTATTAATTATTTTTGCATTATAAAGATAAAATGTTTATTGTTTATTAATGTTTATTAAACATAAAGTGATATCAATATTATTGTATTTTATTTCTTTTAGAAAATAAAAAATCAAAAAAAAATAGCTCAACAATTATGTTTTGCCAAATACACGTACAACATTGTGTTTCTTCTGTTTCTGTAGATGAAGAGGAGGTAGAAGACTCACTTTCAATCCTCAATCTTTTTCTTCGATGCGTTATAATACTGCTATCATCACTATTTGTATCTGTCGTTTCACTCCCCGTAGAATCACTAGGAATCGAATCAACGTTCGAAATAATAGCACGTGACATGGTTATTTTTTTAAAAATATATAAAAAAACGATAAAAGTTATTTTTAAATGTATAAGAATGCACTCTCATTACAAATTACGCGCGAGGTTAGCGTACGTGCACTCCCGCGGAGCACCGAAAACACACTGAAACTCGCAGCGCTTTTGCGCTGCGCCGCAATTTTCGATACAAACGATCGAAAAAACGAAAAAAAATTTTTTTTCATTTTTTATCATTTTATTATTCTAGACTTTTTTTTTGTACAAGAAAATTCAATCGGCATATTTCTACGATAAGTAGAATTGCTTGAAATTTTAGCACAAAGTGGCCGAGATATGAGCGATCATTGTAGCGGTGAGACAGTCCGCCGAGGGTTAGTTACATTTTTTACTTTTGAAACTTGTCTTTGGCTTTCGTCATTTTTTCTCATCGAAAAAAAATAAACCACCAACACAATAAAACAACAATATAAAACTATCTGAAATAACAACAAAAGTAATAACAAAAAACTAGAAAAATAACGTAACATGCTCTAAAACGTAAATAGGATAGGTAAGTAGGTAGGTAGGTAGGATAGGTAAGTAGGTAAGTAGGTAGGTAGGATATGTACATTAGTTCCATTATTTTGGAAACAAAGAAATAAAAGATATTAAGCTATTTTTTTTAAATGTCTGTGGTATCTATTACTGACTGCATTCCTGAATAAGGAAATGTCAAACGAATCAACTGTTCAATTACCACCTTTTTTCAAACAGAGGACAAAAATATCAAAATTTGAAAGCTGCTACAGTTTTTATTATAATTAATTTTTTTAAACCCTTAGTCACATTAACTTATTTAAATACTAATTTAATGTATTAATTACATACATATAAAATCAATTTTGTCGAAAAATATTGTTTTTGCGCTATATAATTATATATTAAATATAATAATATAATTAATATATTAAATTAGTGTTTAAAACATCACAGACCTATGTTCTGAATAATTACAACTTCACAATAATAATGTGTTCTCCTTAATATTAACTTATTTAATAATAAATCAGAAGTGTGAAAAATTTGCCGAGTTGCTAAAGAAAATGGGTCTTACATTTCAACGTAAATGGTCCTCGGTAGCGACCCCCTTAAAAGCTATTTGACTCTTATATTAAAATTTCGTATACTATTTTTCCAATATGGAATACAATACACTCTTTACAGCAATGTTTATTATAAACACCCGAATTATTAAATTTATTTGACTAATATTCCTATATAATTATTTGTATAAAATGCCGGTATAATGTTTTGTGGTAGGTGTTCACCTTTTAATCACATCCTGTAGACGACACACTGTTATCGCGCTATTAGTCAATATAAATTATTAATGGTGTTTTAGGGCAAAAGACGGAAGCGGCTAGTAGAATCTTTAGGCCCTCTACTCTCATAAGATAAGATAAAACAACGAAAATGATAACTGATCCATAAAGAAAAATAAAATATAAAATATGGGAGAACATATTGAAATAATTAATATATTAATTAAGCTGTTAATAAATTAAAAAATAACCATATACTAGATGGTTTAACAAGACTGCTGTTTTTTTTTTAAATGAATTCCATAGCATTCTCGCTGCTCCAAAACTTCAGTATCAGCGCCTATAAAGTATTAATATTAACAATAAAAATGTACTTAACATACAAACACCCCACATTACATCCCCTGTCCATATTAACCCTGCCCACAATCATTTTTACTATTCACTGAAACCACCCTCTTCCTGATTCCGCTCTCATCATACTGCCCACTCATCACGTGTAGTCGATAGTCTATCTTCTAGTTTTAAGATTTAGTTTATTACCGAAGATGACGCAGCAAGCGTTGAAAACGTTATAATTTTTTAATTAAAGTGTAGTGTTAAGTGAACAACGTTGTGTTTTAATTTAATAATTAATTAATTTTTTTATAAATTAAAATAGTTTTTTAAAACTCATCCAGGATTTTAACTGGAAAATTCTGCCGCATCTACTGTACAGTCTTCGAAAAGGCTTCGACAAATTAGTTGAAATATGGGACGAAGTCCTGAACAATAATGGAGTAAAATATCATTGATGTGAGTTATATTTAAACACACCAGGAGGTATCTTGCGATTCTGTCCTGCCACTCCTTAGATGAGGGATGAACGGTTCCCGTCACTCCGTCACAACCGTTTGAGCTGCTGAGAAAGCGAGCAAGATGACGCTGAGGAAGATGGGTAGACTTGTAGAAGATGTAGGTGCGAAGGGTACACGTCCAACGTACCTGAGTCGGGTATGACAGACGGTAAGACATCAGGTAAATATAAAATGAAACGAATACACACGATCGATGCGTAAACAACGCGGAGTGCGTGGCGTAAGCTGCTGAAGACGCAGGAGCCAGAGTGAGCGCGGCTCGTGCTGTTGGGCACGTTCAGCGCATGACGGAAGGCATCAACGTAGACCAAACAACGAAGAATCAACATAGCTCAAAACCGGTAGGAATGGAAACGTATTCTGCAATCAAGTTTCAGCCGGATTAGAATATCACGACGCTCGACACCGAGCACATGATGAAGAAAAAGATTAGAGGCGGACATAGAGCGGCATCTAGTCAATTAGAAAGATATGCGTATAAAATAAATTTTTATCGAAAAACATTATTATAATACCGGGATTCGAACCTGGATCTGTTCGTTTATTATTGGATTTCACATTAATACATTTATACATTTACATTTGTTGTCAATCCACTGTGTTGCTATAGCACAATAGGATAATGCACGGATTGGAAGAGATCCAGGTTCGAATCCCGGTGGCGCAACAACAATATTTTTCGTTAAAATTGATTTTATATGTATTATAAGATGGACAAGACGATGATGATATAGAACGGCAGAGGAGACAGTTGAACGTTCGTGCAAATATGCTGTCACGGCGTTTCTACCGATGCAGTGAGGAGGTGAAGAGCATCCCGTTTAAATCCTTCTTCACCACCATGTATACCTGCGAGCTCTGGTCGGAATACAAGCAAGTGACGTACAATTTAGTACAACTACTCACATACAGAATACTGTTCGGATTGGAGCATTATTGCAGCGCATCTACAATGTTTACCGATGACCGTACACATGGATTCGTTCCGCTTCTAAGACATCGAGCTGCGGGCGTAAAGCTCTGGCGCAAGGGCCGTGACCGAAGTAGTTATAAATGTGTGAACTTTTAACTTTTTATTAACTATTTATTTCATAACTTTAATGTATTATCTGTATGGCGAATCGGGTTAAAAAAAAAACCTGATCACGCTGCAATAAACACATTATTATTATTATTATTATTAATTAATACATCTAATTTGTATTCACTATTTATATTACTACACTTTTTCAATGCAGTTTTGCGAAACATTTTACAATAAAGCGTGCTAAATTAAAAAAAAATTTTAAAAAATAGTCATGTTCTACAAAATATACAAAAATGGATTCGAACAGATTAAAAACGTTGTTACGTTGCTGAACGTGCGTGCTGAGTGATTATTAAAACCGATATTGTTTATATTAAATTTATTTATTTTAAGCTTTTCGTTGGGGGGGGGGGAAGTGTGCGTGCAAATTATCGCCGCCATTTAAACGACAATCTAAAATATTGTTTACCGTTTTGTAAAGTAAAACAACAAGGTTCGGCTACCGAGAGTGCCTGACCTGCTGGTCGAGTACCAGCGTCTCATCATCATCGGTGCGACGATCCGCCGTGGGTCTTGGCTGCAAGCGAAATTCTTCTCTAACGCGGTCGGTCTCCCGTATTAGTTGCGGTTGTTACAGTTGCCCACCCCCCATGTCTTGCTTTTGTATTAAGAACGGCCTGTGGTTCGTAGCAATTTAGAACACAACTGGACAATTTGGTCTCCATTCTACAAAGCGCACGAATTAAAATTATTAAATTCAACATGCATTTTTAAGGTTTACTAACTTTAAACTGTATATACCCCCCGTTGAACAAATGAATTATGATTTTTTGAAGAAGAACTTTAAGTGATTTATTATTTGCTAAATGGCTAGCTGGACGCCCTCAATTTAACTGAACTGGTTGAATACCATGTTCCCGCGCGGAGTACATGTATCATATGCCACTTTGTATATGAATTAGTGATGGTAAACCGTTACATGACTGTGATTGTGTCGATGATTGGTAACTGAAATTTAACGATGATTTGTAAGTAAGATTTAACTGTCGGGGGCTTACTTTCTAGTGTATCAGTCATCACTTGAAGAATCACAGTCACAATAACAGTTAAAATAACGATTTTACCATCACTAATAGGACTTCACAGGCTTGGGAACGATTTTGGTCTTGTAGATATATTCCGATTTTCTATGTTTAAATACAAAAGTGATATATTTGTTGCTGTTTTGAGTCAAAGATACAATTATTAAGGAGAACACATTCTTATTGTGAAGTTGTAATTATTCAGAACAGACGCTCTGTGATGTTTTAAATACTAATTAAATGTTATTAATTAGAAAGATATACATATAAAATCAATTTTATCGAAAAATATTGCTGTTGCGGTACCGGGATTCGAATCCGGAGAAGGTCCATTACCAACTATGCTACAGCTACAGAATTTTTGACGACAAATTTTCGAACCTATATGTCACACTTTTTCAAATTAATACACATATCGTTCCATTATTTGAAAGCCATCTACATCGTTTTTACAGAATCTCAAATACCTTCAAGTAAACCGATAATTGACAATTCAGTTTTATTCAATTTTGGTCACATTCTTGTTGTGATGTTGAAATTTCGTCGTCAAAAATACTGTCGCTGTAGCATAGTTGGTAATCCACCTTCCCCGTAGCGCAACAACAATATTTTTCGATAAAATTGATTTTATACGTATATCTTTATAATTAATGATTTTGATAGCAGTTCGCACCGAGGAGGAACAATGAGCAGTGATTCAATTACTCTGGTCAGAGGGTGTGAAAGGGGCCGAAATTCGTCGTAGACCTTTATCACAATACGTTGACATAGCTTTACCACGCAAAAGTAGCCGAACCAGTATGAAGAGAGAGCCTAGATAGTTCTAACGAATAGGCGAGTTACCATCGGTGAGGTAGGTTGAACATCACACAAGGTTCTGCCCACCAAATCGTCCACAAAGAGCTTGGATAAAGTAAAGTCAGTGCGAATAAATTGTAGAACGTAAAATGTTGATAATTTTTGACATACCCTCGTAGAAACGGAGGGTGTAAAAGGGAAATACCTCCGTAATAGAGCAATAAAAGGGGGTGTTTAATTAAATAATTAATTAACTAACGAGATGTCGTGCGGCCGGTCGGAGCGTGGGCGGGGGAAGATCGCCCATTTGAACAATAAAATATGCAAAGGGGAAAAAAGTGGACCATGAAGATACTTCGTACCGCTCCATATCTGAAACGCCACGCGAAAAACACGCAGATTCCACACAAATTTGACGGCGTTAAGCTCTTTTTTGCGTGTTCGCGACCGTTGTTCTAACGGGAGTGGTCCACTGCACTCCAGGGACTCGATTTTCGTCTAGTCATCGGACGGAGTGCTTCCCTTGTGCGGGGGTTCGAGGAGACGACCCCGTCCCGAACCTTTTCGGCAGTAAAGAAAACAATGCGTTCAAGCTTCAGATCAAGTTCAACAAAGGGGAGAAAATGGCGAGGAGATCCGCTGAAATAACTGGCGCGAGTTATCATTAGCGGGGAGGCACTCACACAATTGAAAGAGTGCCAAACAAATTTATGAAATTTGTCTATTTTAAATTAAATACTGTAAATGTAAATAGAAGTACTTATCCTCACCGTAGCTATACAACCAGATCATCGGGACGAACCGTGAGAGTACCGATCGTGAACAATGTGTACGGTGAGAGAACGAGAGAATGCGTTGTGCCAAAAATAATTTTAACTAAATCAAAAAAGACCTATTAAACATTTAAAAAAATGATGTGACCCCAGTGAACATCTTAAAATACAAAGTAACAGACCATATTCCTAACTAATTTTTTATTTATACTTTTAAAATTAGCAATATTAACTTGGTGGTTAAAATTCATATTTTTTATTTATTATCTTAGTTTTATTAACCACAATTGAGTTTAAAAAACATCTACCGGTTTGAGTTAGGTACTAAATTTATTTTTTAAATAATTGTTGTTTTTTTTTTTAAATTTAAAAATAGATTCTGGTGAAGAAACAATGCTATATTTTTAGTTAGTTATGACATCCTGAAGAAGGAAAAGGTGTTTTCCGAAACCGGTAGATGTTTTTTAAACTCAATTGTGGTTAATAAAACTAAGATAATAAATGAAAAATATAATTTTTTATTTCCTTGTTACATTATATTCAGGTATGTAAGAATTATATATCTTTTCGAAAGATTGATTTTTTTTCTTATATATATATATTAAATACTAATATATATATATATATATATTAAATACTAATAAATATTATCGAAAAATTTTGTTATTGCTACCGGAATTCGAACCTGGATCTCCTCGGAATGAATTGTTAATTATGGCGTCTCCATAAAAGTATTTGAGATTTCGTAAAAATAAAGTAGATGTCTTTCAAATAATGTAACGATAGATATGTATTAATTTGAAAAAGTACTGTCTGCTGTAGCATAGTCGGTTAATGCACCTTCCCCGGATTGGAAAGAGAAATTGATTTTTTTATATGTATATCTTCCTAATGAACACATTTAATTAGTATATAAAAATATCGCAGAGTTATGTTCTGAATAATTACAACTTCACAATAAGAATGTGTTCTCCTTAATAAAATATATTTTATTTTTTCTAAGTAATTCGTTTAACATCTCCTAATCTAATTTTTTTCCAATTGTTATACTTTATTTATAAAAAATATAAAAATGTTTAACTATGTAAAAGCCAACCATGCAGTTTGGGACAAAATAAAATTAAAATTAATACGTATGTAATAAAGAAGAAATAAAAAAAGACTAAAAGAAAATTATGTTTTAATGAACTTATTAAAGTATAGTGAAAGAAGAATTAAATTTTTCATCATAAATATGATAGCCCTAATTTAGTGAGGCTAATAAACTTTCATGTCCCTGCCAAAAACACCCGAATTATACAGAGTGAATATTATGTTCCAGGCCGATGTTGCTTTTGAATAACTATGAAATGAAACATAATTTTTTAATTTGGTTTTTATTTGTCGATTATTTGGTTTTTTGCAATTACGTATGGACTATGAATCTCTGGCAGTGGCACAAATTCATGCTCTTTTAACCATATTTTTCATGACATTCTCGCGCACTTGGCGTTATTTTAGCAATTTCATTTCGAATATTGTCCTGCAGCACCGGAATTGCTGTCGATCGAGGAGGCCACTCGATATCACCACATTTTGACATTACGCGGCCGGGAAAAAATTCTCGCAAAATTTCAAACGTAGCACGGGCTCTGTGCGGGGTGGCACCGTCCTGTTGATACCACATGTGCTGCAGGCCCAATAATCGATCCAATTCGGCCATCAAGAAGTTTTCCAATATGCGACGACAGCGATCACCATTGATGGTTTAATGACTTCAACAAGTTGTTGAGGCGTCAGATGGTCATGGTTAAATTGTAATCGACCACTCTCTACGACTACCAAATGCGAACTGAAAAATGTCTGCCAAACCAAAATGGCGGTCAAACAAAATCGGCCTGGAACATAATATTCACTCTGTATTATCTAGCTATTGTAACAACACTGCAACGATTGCTCTGTTTAATTCTCCATTACACAGAATACAAAGCTCGGATAACAAATAGATGTCGCTGATGTTTAGAATATACCATTACTGAAATATTAATAAATTCTAACATATCTATCGGATCAGCGGATCTATGTTGAGACCATCGCACGTTCATATAATAGGTGTGTCAAAAAAGAATATTGTTTTTTTTTCGTTTACCGCTTTCAACGGTTAGTTGCGATTTGTTTTAAAGAAAGTATTACCGCTCAGGAACGACTAGTGAAAAACCAATTATGAAAAGGGAATCGTACAAAAACAATTATTTTTCCCATTCAATCCGTTGTAAAATTAATACGTTGGTAAAAATACAATTTGTGATATGAAAGACAGAGATCACACGCTATTTTCACAGTGTAAAGAACAACAAACATACAAATATAATTGTCTCTTTCTCACTAATTAAATTAAGATAGATAAGAAGGAAGCACACATTGTATCGGTCTTAATGAATTCTCTATATTATGTTATTAATCATTTTTTCAAAATTGAATGCTCAATATTTAGAGTAAATTTGTGCCATTTGAGCTAATAAAAACATTTTTTCCAACGTTATTTACGGTAACACAATTTGACAGCACGGCTGCGTTCGGGTATTTTATATCATGGTATGGTAAAGGTTAACTGCATCTTTGAAAAATCGCCAAGATGTAGAGACAAGAGAAATGGCCGATCGGAAACGCCATTTTTACAAAATCTAATAATTGAAGACGAGAAATGGGTGCTGTACTCGAACCCTAACGCTAAGCCCGGCCTCACAACGAAAAAAATTCTTTAATGCGTTTGGTGGAACTGCAAGGGCATTATTCAAATCTGGACAAACATAAATAAATGCACAAGACTGGAAATTAATCTTTTTGGTACCCCTAATATATAAATAACCCTTTTAAAATTAGCAATATTAACTTTGTGGTTAAAATTCATAATAAAATACAATTTACATTAGAAATGGAAAATAATTCGACCCTAAATTTTTTGGATCTAACGTTGATTAAAAATAATAATAAAATTGAATTCAAAATTTTTACAAAACTAACTTTTACAGATACTATCAAACACAATGAATCTAATCATCCATTATCACACAAACATTCAGGGTTCCACTCCGTGATACATCGTTTAGTCAATATTCCTATGTCAACATACAATTTCAATATTGAATTGAATACAATTACAAAATAGCAGTTAATAACGGGTATAATACAGGTTTGATAGACACTATTTTAAAAAATAAATTAAAAGAATATAATAATCAATTTTTATATAAATCACAGATAAAACTTAATGATTATTGGCGTAGGATTTTATACATAAATAACTTTTCCAATCAAATATCTAAACACCTACCGCGAAACATTAGACCGGCATTTTATACAAATAATAGTATAGGAAATTTACTCAGCAATTCTAAAGACAAAGATGATAAATTTAACAATTCTGGTGTCTATGAACTCAGTAGCGAGGATTGTGCTGCATTTTATATTGGGAAAACGGGGAGAAATTTTAATATAGACGTTTGAACAATAGTGGGTTTTCAGAATTTTCTAATAATTTGATAGAAAATGGTCATTGTTTTGATAACAAATTGGGATTGTCAATTTAGCATATAAACGGTGTCGGTCACAAATGAAATAATTAGGAATCGTTGGAGATAAATAAAGCGTGTAAAACTAATCAAACAATTATAAACAGCCAACTGAATTAAACTACGAGTCCCATTCTAAAATTATTACACTAAATTTGTATTAAGTAACAATTTGAGTTAGCTACTAAATGTATTTTTTAATTAATTGTTGTTTTTTTAAAAAATAGATTCTGGTAAAGAAACAATAATATATGTTTTCAGTTAGTATTGACATCCTGAAGAAGAAAATTGTATTTTTCGAAACCGGTACATGGATTTAAACTCAATCAAGTGGTTAATAAATACAAAAATATATAAATATATAAAGATCTTCTTAAATTCACGTTATCAATTTTTAAACGGAACCTTCCAGAAATTACGAGGCGACCTTCCGTGACACAGTGCCGTACTGGCGACAGTACCAACAGACCCGTTCGAGTTGCCCGATCCGGTTAGCGAACCACGGGCAATTGGGTGGTAGTACGGTCATGTCAACCAGTCACGCACGGGGTGTACGTGTCGACACTGCGCAGCCTATTCCGCAATCACACTGGACATAGAGGGTGAAGCCGCCCCCATCATTTTGATTGAGGTGGCTCTACTAAACAGCATTAACGACAATACGAAAAAATATTCACAAATAAATAAAAAAAATAGCACCGCGATCTCCAACAGGTGGCGGCAGTAGGTTATTGTGCCACTGAAAATCCTCAATTGATCCACCGACGATCTTTACACCCACGCGGAGTTACTGTACGGTGCGCCATGCGAGCCGGCGGAATCATTGGGCCCTATTTCTTTTAGGATGCGAGAGGCGATGCTGTAAAAATTTGTTAGTGGCCGAATTGCTTGTAATTTTGACGAATGGAATGTATCAAAAATCTAAAATATAAATAAATTGCATTAATTGTTAAATTAACAGAAAAACAAATAAACCGAACTAAACTTAGGTACGATTCACTTGACTCGTGCGCACATGACAGGGAGGTTACAGGGTGATTGCATTTCTTTAATTTGCACCCCCCTTACGGACGCTATCGTGAAACGAGTGATATATTAAGAACGATTCCCCGCGAAAATTTAAATCCAATGATATAAATATCTTAATTTGACAAAAAGTTGAGATATGTGGTGTTTGCTGCTTAGATGACGAAATGAATTACATAAACGTGTAGGGGGGGGGGGGGGGGCACCATTCCCGGGACCGGTTTAGAAGCTAGAGCTTCCTTGTCGGTTCCCCTCACCAAAACTAATCAAAATACGTCACTTTAATTCAATTACATATTTAAATATAACCAAAACGAAAAAGGAGAAGAAATTCAAGATTGTTATTAGCAATTCATTTTTTTTAACCCTCCGGCGTCCCCAAGTGCTGTCTTCATTAATAAAAAATCATTTAACAAAAATTCATAATTATTTATTAGTATTACGTATAGATGGAAAATTAATAAAAAATTAAGGTGCAGTTGTTCAAGGCAGACACTCAGGGATCAATTCATCAAAAACACTCCCAAAAGAGGGACAGTGGACGAGACACAAATTGAATGAGTCACACTTACAAAACACAAGGAGAGTGAGAGGTATATGCGTAGGTGGAATCCCACTACCCACCTAAGAAGCTCCAACGAGTCACCCATACCCGAATAAATTCTTTGTATATAACAACATTCGTCACATTACTAATTAGGTCTGTCTAAGTCCAGTCAAGCCACCAATCACGTGCATCTTAAAGTATTTCACAATATTGTATATTTATATCTACCTTATATCTGCATACATTATTGGTATTATTATTATTTTTCTTTTCTCTTCTCTCTTTTTTATTCACTTTTTTTATATTTTATATAATATATATATATATATATATACATTTTATTATTTTTTTTTTTTTTTCCTCTCTCCTTAAATATTCTCACATTATATGCTGTATATTCGATCTTACTGTGTTTTGCCTTCAATGAGTTTTGGTTTTATAAAATATTATATATATATATATATAGGCTAGCCTGTTTTTGGACAAATTATATATATATATATATAATTTGTCCAAAAACAGGCTAGCCTAGTTGGGCAATGTATTTAAATGTGTGTAAAGATGTATATATGATATATTTCTGCAAAATAAAGTTCAATTTATCCTAAAATCAATAAAGCTCCAATGTTTCGCTGAACCATATTTTAGTCGTTAAAAATTGTGATGCACAATGACACAATTTCGAAGCCAGCTGACGGCAAATATTAGCTAAATATATTAACTACAAATTAAAAGTTTAAATTAATTGGTCAGATGTACATATAAAATCAATTTTATCGAAAAAACATTGCTGTCGCGCTACCGGGGAAGGTGCATTAACCGACTGTGCTACAGCGACAGTACTTACGACGACAAATTTTCGTACCCACATATTAGACTTTTTCAAATAAATACATCTATCCTTCCATTATTTGTTTCTACGGAATCTCAAATACCTTAGTACAACGATAGCAGACGCCATGGAACGATAGATGTATCAATTTGAAAAAGTGTAACACATGGGTTCGAAAATTTGTCGTCAAAAATACTGTCGCTATAGCATAGTTGGATAATTCATCCTACCTGGTTTGGAAAGAGAAATTGATTTTATATGTATATCTTTCTAATTAACACATTTAATTAGTATTTAAAATATCGCAGAGCTACGTTCTGAAGAATTACAACTTCACAATAAGAATGTGTTGGGCTAAAAAAATATATTCATATTGGTGTCGTGGCTAAATTAATTTTTAAAAATGACAAAAAAACTAGGACATCGTGATTGCGGGATTAGAAGGAGTAGGTCATCTCGGATCAAACGGATTCTCTGACTTTTCCGGGATTTATTACGGTGTGGGTATCCCGCTGGGGGTTGCTGGGATGGACGATGCCGGGAAGAGCGGTGGCTAGGGAGACCTAACGGAGCATTACATTGGCTCTCCCTCGTACCCTCTTTTTTAACGAATTATAAAATGAGCCAACATATGATGGTATTATGATGACTGAATGTAACAATAATCAAATGCAATAATCGTGCTATGCATAAAAGGAAAAGGAAAATGTTTACTATGAAGGGGCGCCACAAGGTTTTAGTAACTTACTTGCTATATCTTTAAAATAAATTCCAAAAAGATTATGTAATAACTTTGTTGAGTGGAAGTGAGAGTAAACAACTCTGGGACCCTTTGGGGTTTCCTGCGAGGACAGTAAAGGTACTTGCGGTTTGCATCGAATTTATTGTAGCTAAGTTACACAGATGTGATGATAATCTACTGTTTGAATTGAAATTAAACGGAGTTGTGAACAAATACAGAGTTAAGCGAGCGGCTAAACTAGGCAACAGCACACAGTGATAAGTGCACACAAAACAACATAAATACACAAATGTTTATTTTTATTATAAAATATGATAAAATAAAATTGTTTTTACGTCTCCATGGCCGTTCATAATTTGTCGTGTACAGTTTTCTGGGCTAATTTGCCTTGTATATCTGACCTTTCTGGCCAACGTTTGTATCCCATTGTAGGGGTCCACCATCAGACCTGCAAAGGTCAGATATACAAGGCAAATTAGCCCAGAAAACTGTACACAGAAGATAAAATAATTTGTTATTTTTTTGGCCGGTTGTTCTACTAACCAATACAAAATCACGGCTGTAGAGTAATACTCTGACTGTACGCTCACTACTCTGCTGTGTGCAGTTGTCTGCGTGTACACTAGTCACTGCGTGCAGTTGTCCGAGTGTTTATTTTCACATGTGTGAAATTGCCTTATTATTGCACCCGTTCAATCTGTGACGCGAGCGGTGTCCCGACACCGTCCCGCCGGGCGCGCCGACAGTCGCTCGGAACCGCTCACCGCACGGCGCAAGAGGTAACGAGCCGGCGCACCGGGACCGGGGCTCGCGTGACGCGTCGCCCCCGCGGCCGACCGATAAATTTCATTTTTAACAGAATTAGAACCGAGAGCGAGCAGTGGGTTAATCGGTGGCCGGCATGCCATAGGGCAGTTTGCTAAAATTCGGTAAATTTCAGTCATGTCGTTTTATAATTTCAAATGTGGTTAATTATTTTTTTTTTTTTGTAATTTAAACTTTAAAAGTCGCGTTAATATTGTGTTAGGCCGTTGAAATGTTCGTGTTGACAGAACCGGAAAAAAAATCGATTAATATTTTCAATGAAGAAATTTAAGAATATTAGATATTTTTTTTTAAATTACAAAATACAACACATTTTTGGCACTTTTTGAGAATCGGTCGCGACCTTACTATTATTGACACTTTTCCACGTTCAAATTCCCACCCATCCTTTTTCCCTACTGCTTGGCCAGTGTGAATAGTGACCTTGGCGTCAGCAGATGTTAACGCGACGCGGTTCGGTTGCGACGCCGCGATTAGCACTGTTATATTGTGATCCTGTAATTTGTGTGCACAGTGATTTTGTGTGAGCCGCGGGTGACTTGATTGATATCGCCGTCTTCATTTGGAAGAGGAGATCTGCCCCCACGCGTGCTGTTTGTGTGATCTCGGCTGCGACTGCGGGAGTAACGGAGGCGTCATACGCAAGGTAAGGCGAGCAGTCCTTCAGATTCCCGATTCTCCGAGATCCACTGGTCCTTGGACTGGACTCCCTACCCCATCATCGATCCTTATCCCCGTTAATCCAAGTTCCCTTCCTTCCTTCCTTTACCGCCACCTCAAAGTTGATTCCGATTTACGACCGGAATCATCATATGCCAATCCGCGGGACGCGTGACTCAAAGATCGCCCAATTTCGTTCTCTAGATCACGTATCGGTAAGAAATCTACGTTTTATTTTCAATAGGATATATATATATATATATATTTCTTCTCCATGAAAGTAAGACTCGTGTAAAGAGAAGGAATATATACGAGAATTTATGTTTCAGTACATATTTTTTGACTTCAGATACAAATTGATAGTCTGTATTTGTTCTAATTATGATGGGGAGATTGTTAAAAAAATTGATGCCTTGATAAATATAGTGATTTTGGGTTGCGGTATATTTAATAACCTGCGTTATGCAGATGATTTGGTTGATAATTGGATCCTTGAGAGACCCAAAATAAAATGTTATTTTTGAATATTATTATTTATTCTAAATCACATTTTCAGTACATAGTTCTGTGGCATTTTAATACAAATTTATGTTAATCAAGTAGACAAGTGTGGGTCATAAGTTTTTGGACTTTTTAAATCGTTTCTGGAGGGGCACGCGAGCGACAGCGAGCGGGAGGCTGGTACATGGAAATTTAGTCGCAATGTATCGCTGTTTCACGTGGTAACAACGGACCTAACCTCTCTCTCTCTCTTCATATTCCATACCTCTTGTTTAGCTACTCCGTTAGTCAGTCCGTGTCTGTGTCTCGTCCACTGTCCCTCTTTTGGGAGTGTTTTTGATGACTGTATCCCTGAGTGTCTGCCTTGAACTACTGCACCTTAATTTTCCATCAAATTTTCCATTTAATATGTATTCAACAGATTTATATTTTTCTTATGAATAAAGACAGTATTTTAGGGACGCTGGAGGGTCTCAATTTAAATTATTATTTTTTTCGTTTTATACACTATTAATATTAATGCACGTTCCCCGGATTGGAAGAGATCCAGGTTCCAATCCCGGTAGCACCAACAATATTTGATTTAATATTTATATCTTTCTAATTAATACATTTAATTAGTATTTAATGTTTTATATAGTGCATAAACTTGAATATGTTATAGAATTAAAGTCGCACATTTTTATCAGCTTTGATGAGTGGGACCGACAAGGAAGTCCTAGCTTCTAAACCGGTCCCGGGAAAGAGTGGGTCTGGGTGGTGGGGTATAAGGCTACTATAAATTGACCACGATGTTAGAAGGCAGCAGATCAGCAGAGCTAGTAGTGGAGATAAAGGGTCTTTCAACGAGGACGCTCGATTTTAAAATGTAAGTTAAACAGGTCGTATGTGAGATATTCACTCAATTTTTCTTTCATTTCAAAGTATATTTTATGGCATTAAGTGTGGAATATAACGTTGTTCGAGTATCCGCTGCGGCTTTGCTCGGTGGCATATTTGGGAGGTCCAATTTTCTATGACTTTATCGCATAAATCTGGCTAAATTTGCTGGATGGCGTTTGTTATGTTGACTTTGAGGGGGTCAATTGTTTGCGCCTTATTCGTAAAGACTTGCGATTTAAGATAGCCTCAAAGGAAGAAGTCTAAAGGCGTTAAATCGCACGATCTCTGTGGCCAGTTCGCGTCACCGTCGCGCCAGATAACCGTGCCCTCAAATCGATTGTCAAATTGCCCTCAAAATTTGATGATTTGCACACGTTGTTCAACCTTCCGTGGTGATTTGCCGTATACTACTTAACAATTGACAATAAATTTGACAGATGTCACTTTAACAACATGGCTGCTATAACCTAACAAATTTTGAGCGTCCCTATTAAAAGACCCTATAGAAAGAGGTTATCTGGGCTGTGTAACCTCAAGAAGTGGTTCCATGTTGGTGATCTTATATGGGATAAATCAACATGGTCGCCAACTTTCTATATAAGGCGGCACATGAAAAATTGTGTGCGGGCTATATTTTTTCGTGTGCGCGTGCATACCGGCACACCTTACAGGGAACATTGCTCAAGGGGTTAACGATAAATTACCCGCTTGCATCTTATTACGACGTGCCCGATCAGAGAGGTCGGAATAATTGATGGCTTCGAGAGATTCGTTCCCAAGACACGGATGCAATTAGATACTGACCGGAAGTTGCAACGGCCATCCGTCTAGACCGGATATTAAAAAACCATCTGGATGCATCTGGGCCGACAAATAGATCGAAAAAAGGATTTTTAAGAATATAAACAATTTAATGATATTATTAAGGAAAACACATTCTTATTGTGAAGTTGTAATTATTCAGAACAGACGCTCTGTGATATTTTAAATACTAAATTAATGTATTAATTATAAATATATACATATAAAATCAATTTTGTCGAAAAATATTGTTTTAGCGTCACCGGGATTCGAACCTGGATCTTCATTTCCAATCCGGGGAAGTGCACTACCTTTGTGCTATAACGCCAGTATTTTTCTTGACAAATTTTCGAACCTATATGTTACATTTTTCAAATTAATACACCTGTCTGCAAATCGGTTTACTCAAAGGTATTTGAGATTCTGTAAAAATAATGTAGATGGCTTTCAAATAATGGAACGACAGGTGTATTCATTTGAAAAATGTAACATATAGTTTCGAAAATTTGTCAAGAAAAATACTGGCGTTATAGCACAAAGGTAGTGCACTTCCCCGGATTGGAAATGAAGATCCAGGTTCGAATCCCGGTGACGCTAAAACAATATTTTTCGACAAAATTGATTTTATATGTATATATTTATAATTAATACATTCATTTAGTATTTAAAATTTAATGATATTTTAATATTTACATTGCATAACTATACACTGTGGCTTTTATTCATTAAAACATAATTTATTTAGAATCTTGTTTTTTATCATTAGAAATATGTAGAGCATATATAGGATCATTTTTAGGGAATTTCAGGTTTTGGATATAAGACAATTATACGTGCAGAATATACTAACTAACTTTCATAGGAAAATAAGCGCTCCGTCTGTGAGGACTGAGAGATATTATCCCACAAGACCAAACAACCCTCAAATAGTTTCAAGAATGAAAACTAGTTTTGGTCAAACGATTATTTACCTTTCAAGCTCCCAGAATATAGAATCAAATTAAAAATAAAATTAGAAATGTGACTGACATTAAGCCTTTTAAAAAGGATATTTCAAATTGGTTGTTGCAATTAGGAAGAGCAGATACAGAGAGTCAACTCTTTTATATAATCAAATAATTTGTATAACTACTTTCGTGCGTTTTGGTCTTGTATATTTACATCTACCTCATATCTGCTTACATTATTGGTATTATTATTATTAATTTTTTCTTCTCTTTTTTATATTCTACATATATATATATATATATATGCATGCATGCAATGACGTAAATGTTCTTCAGTTAATTGATTGTCCACCATTTTACAATAGAGTAATAATTTTTTTTTAAATTTACTCGTCACAAGTCACAAGACCGCGGGTTGTGTATAAAACACGTCTTTACACGTTCACGCTCTGAGCTAGACTGAAGCAAACATTCCACACTAAAAATAATTTATTACTTATGGGTACACCTAATATATATATATATTTATTTTTTTTCTCTCTCCTTAAATATTTTCACATTATATGCTATGTATGTATTCGATCTTACTGTGTTTTGCCTTTGATAAGTTTTAGTTTTAAAAAATATATTAGTTTATCAATTTGCCCTAAAACAGGCTTGTCTAGTTGGGCAATGCATTTGAATGTGTGTAAATATGATACCTTCCGAAAGAAAAATTCAGCTACAATACTATTATATTATATTAATGATAACAAATAAATAATCAATGCTATCAAAAAAATACTTCAAAGATTAACATGTATTTGTTATAAATATATTGTAGTTTACTTTATTATAAGCTAGTTATTGTAAACAATAATTATTAATATGTAATACATTATTAAAGAAAACACATTCTTATTGTGAAGTTGTAATTATTCAGAACAGACGCTCTGTGATATTTTAAATACTAAATTAATGTATTAATTATATAATGGATTGGAAATAGAGATCCAGGTTCGAATCCCGGTGACGCAAAAACAATATTTTTCGACAAAATTGATTTTATATGTATATACTTATAATTAATACATTAATTTAGTATTTAATGTGTAATCCTCTTCTCTGAAAAAGCACACGAGTTAAAAATTATAAACAACCGACTAAATTTAACTACGAGTTCCATTCTAAAATTATTCGACTAAATTTGTATTAAGTAACAATTTGATAATATATGTTTTTAGTTAGTATTGACATCCTGAAGAAGAAAATTGTATTTTTCGAAACCGGTAGATGTATTCAAACTCAATTCAAGTGGTTAATAAAACAAAGTTAACAAATAAAAAATATGAATTTTAACCACAAAGTTAATATTGTTAATTTCGAAAGTAAATAATATTCATATTTTTTATTTATTATCTTAGTTTCATTAACCACTGAATTGAGTTTAAATACATCTACCGGTTTCGTGCTTCTTCAGGATGTCATAATTAACCAAAAATATATAGCATTGTTTCTTCATTAGAATCTATTTTTAAAATTTAAAAAAAAAAAACAATTATTTAAACATTTTTTCCTAAAAATTATTCGACTAAATTTGTGTTGAGCAGCAATTTGAGTTAGGTACTAAATTTATTTTTTTAAATAATTGTTGTTTTTTTAAATTTTTAAAATAGATTCTGATGAAGGAACAATGCTATATATTTTTGGTTAGTTATGACATCCTGAAGAAGAAAATGATATTTTTCGAAAGCGGTAGATGTATTTAAATTCAAGTGGTTAATAAAACAAAGATAATAAATAAAAAATATGAATTTTAACTGTAGTTATATAGTGTATTGTAATATTGCTAATTTTAAAAGTAAATAATATTCAGATTATTATATATGAAATTTTAACGAACGCTTCCGGTATCTGCAATGGTAGCCGAAGACGTAAAAAATATTGACGATACCAAACGAGAAGATTAAAAAATATTCGCACAATCACCGAGCGATCCGACACACCCCCACCCCTACCCCCGAGGAGGAAATTAATATTTGATTTATGTCGTTACGTTTCTTTAAAAATTCCCGCAGCTAATAGCTTGTGTTTCCCGTGGAAATGCACCACTCCTGGCGGCTTCCTGTTCAGGAGTGACTTCCGCCAGAGGGCTGCCGAATCCGCCACAATCGAGGAACGGGATTACATTTGTAATCAAATCAGCATTCATCATTTCAATATTTGAATATGTCCAAGAACACACAATTACTGAATTTTCGCCAACAAAGGCAGTGTGGAAAAATAAAGGGTGGGCTGACTGTTTTTAAAAATGTATAACTTTGGTGGAGTTTATTTGTAATTATAGATTTTTTTTTGCAGATAATAAATAATTTATGTATGTTTATAATGGCTACATACCCAGCGCAAGAGCGCGTTAAAATTATTGAATTTTATTATGTTTCGCGATGATGTATTTTCGGTGATCGGTTAATTTTAAAAAATGCAGAGTTTGCTTGCCCTCCCCGTTCCCCAGATTTGACAGAGCCATCTACCTTATTTTTACAGAATCTCAAATACCTCTGAGTGATCCGATAGCAGACGCCAGAATTGTAATGGAACGATTAAATGTATTAATATAATAATGGTTCTAAAAATTTGTCGGTAAAAATATCGCCGCTGAAGCATAGTTAGACAATGCACCTTCCCCGGTTTGGAAAGAGATCCAGGTTTGAATGCCGGCGGCGCAACTACAACATTTTTCAATAAAATTGATTTTATATGTATATCTTTCTAATTAACATATTTAGATTATTAATAGTTATATTTGTCCAAATAATCTAAACAAGAAGGGGTTTGATCGTTAATTTAACAAATAGTTTTGTATATTCAAAATGTGAAGTTTAGTCAAGTCATATAATTTTAATATTCACTTTTAATATCATTTTATATGTTTTATTTAATGTCTATATATTACACTTTTCTAATTAATACATCCGTAAAGAAGACGTAGATCCTGCGCCGTATAGGATCTACCGAACGAATTGTGCTATCTACGAGTCGCGCGTCTCGCGGATTGTATTACGAAGATTCCGGTCGTAAATCGGTAAAGGAAGGAAGGAAGGAAGGGGACCTGGATTAATGGATAAGGTTCGATGATGGGTAGGGATTCCAATCTCGGGGAATCGGGAATCTGAAGGACTGCTCGCCTTACCTCGTGCATGACGCCTCCGTTACTCCCGCAGTCGCAGCCGAGATCGCACGATCTCCACTTCCGATTAAAGACGGCGATAAAAAACTTCACCCGCGTCACACAAAAACAATATTCCATATCACTGTGCACACAATTCGCGGGATATCCAAAAATATACAGTGCTGGTGTACCGGAGTTGAACAAATCCACACCGCTAATGCTCTTGCGATGTCTAGATTGAACAAATTTCGTTCCAGTTGACGTCAAGGTCACTATTCACACTGAAGACAAGCAGTAAGAAAAAAGGATGGGTGGGAATTTGAACGTGGAAAGGTGTCAATAACACGTAAAAATATGCTTTACGAATCCGGAACAACATCTATAGATCCATTATTTGAATTACGAGCCGAGTCTCATCTGATTGAGGCTACTATATGTCAACATTGACATGAACAAGAAAAAAAGAAGCAGTAGGAATAACATCATTAGACCGAATGAGAAGTACCGGCCATAAGGGAGACAGATCGCAATTATGTTGCCCCGTCGCGATTTGCAAATACCAGAGGAACAAATACAAAGATGTATCACAGATGATCATCTCAAACTAAGCTGAAATACACATCAGTATGAAGGCAAATTAATTATCGATTCGGGCAACCGGTATCGAAACGGCACAAGACAGAAAAACTCGCTTTGTAGAGATTTAATCCTCCCCGACCCTCCCAGGGGGAGGGAACGACGACAGTAAGACGTATTTTAATTAAAAAATTAACAAAATAATAATTTTAAATACTAAATTAATGTATTAATTATAAACATATACATATAAAATCAATTTTGTCGAAAAATATTGTTTTTGCGCCACCGGGATACGAACCTGGATCTCTATTTCCAATCCGGGGAAGTACACTACCGATTGTGTTATAACGCCAGTATTTTTCATGACAAATTTTCGAACCTACATGTTACATTTTTCAAATTAATACACCTGTCGTTCCATTATTTGAATATTTTTCGACAAAATTGATTTTATATGTATATATTTATAATTAATACATTAATTTAGTATTTAAAATATCACAGACCGTCTGTCCTGAATAATTACAACTTCACAATAAGAATGTGTTTTCCTTAATAATTAAAAATAATAATGATCGCAATATTCACGTCCAACTGTCAAACAAACGGAGGAAAACATTAAAATTACTTAGCGAGACGTAAAACAAAATATCCTTTGTGATCCATCCCCTATCCGCGGGTTCTGGGGCGGTTCGCCCGCGTTATTCCACCCCTCCGCGAAGACCGCGGCTACCCCTCAAAGCCGCGCACGCTTTCCCGTCCTATTTAACGCGCGTTAAATATTTGCCGGCGTTTAAACCATCCCTTCAAGTTCACAATAAATATTTGTAGTATCAATTCTACTTTTAAAGTAGAATATGTTTTAAATACTAATTAAATGAATATGAATTCAATATATTATTAATCTGAGTAATCTGACAGCGGACGCCAGAATTATCAATTAATTTTTATTAAATTTTGGACACATTGATACAACTTTATTATTAAGGAGAACACATTCTTATTGTGAAGTTGTAATTATTCAGAACATATGTCTGTGATATACATATAAAATCAATTTTATCGGAAAATAACAGATTACTGAAAGGTATTTCAGATTCCATAAAACTTAGGTAGGTAGATGGCTCTTTCAAATAATGGAACGATTAAATGTATTAATATCAAAAAAGTTCGAAAATTTGTCGCTAAAAATATCGTCGCTGTAGCATAGTTGGATAATGAATGCACCTTCCCCGGTTTGAAAAGATGTCCAGGTTCGAATCCCGGTGGCGCAACAACAATATTTTTCGATAAAATTAATTTTATACGTATATCTTTCTAATGAATATATTTAATTAATATATTTAAAATATCACAGAGCGTCTGTTCTGAATAATTATAACTTCACAATAAGAATGTGTTCTCCTTAATAATAGAATATGTTTATCCAATGGGGTCCCCACGTGAAATTTGTCACGAAATTTCGAGAAACATTTTATCTTCGGACACACACTAAATACTTTTTTGTGTCACTCGTTTCGATGCCCTGTAGAAGACATGCGTCTCGCATTGCAATAATTATATTTAAGATAAATAATATTTTATCTCCTCGCCTGTAACACAATAATTTTCTTTACCGTTTTACCTCAAATTTCCTCTTTCTCCTTTGGCAGCGTTTACGGTGATCGGAACGCATTCGTGAATACGATTGCCAGAGCGGTAAACAACCACCGCTGTGGGACGTCAGCCACACGCCGCGAACTCCAAGTTTTATGTTGTATCCGCCGTATAAATTCGACACGCGTTGTATAGTAATAATCGTAAACTGTAATACAACTAACAGAAAAGCAATCGGCAATAGCGGCCATTGTGGCCGATGTGCGGCTAGCGTTTCCGTAGAATCTATATTTCAATGTGGAAATCTAATATTAAAACAATGCACAATATAGTGTAAACGAAATATTAGTGAAATGATACGTGCTATATACATATGTACACCTAGAGCTATCTTAAATTAATATTATTATAATCAGAATTGGGATCAGAAAGTTAGTCTTCTTTTCATAGCACAAGCGTTTAGCTTAGTTTAAAAATAGCATGAATATCGATGTGACACGTATTCCATGTACGAATCTCCATTCAACCTTTCCTTTGCGGTGTTAAAATAAAAACGCGCGTTCCGGTGCTGTAAACTCAGTGTACATGTGAACTTTTGTGAAGTCGGATAAATATGAATATTTTACATTAATTATTACATATATTATTTTTCTATCAATTATTGTGTAAAAGTGCTAAAAATAAGAAAAAACATTGATCCAACATAAAGACGCAAAAGATACGTCTAATACGGCCAGCACGCGCTCCGTCACGCCCGCACCTCACCGCACGTATGTTACACATATAGATAAATTCACGTCAGGTTCATCGAAATTACATTATTTATTGCTGCGTATGGTAAATATATATAAAAAAAATATATATATACGTATATAAAAATCGATTGGAGGCGGTTCCATAATCATTTTGTCCATCAAAGGACCTGTTAATAAATCTTAATACGTTGTATTTTCCTTTCCTGACTTCGATATTATTATTTATTCCCCTATTTTCTTTGACCCTTTTGAGTATTTCCTCATTTACAACCTTTTCCGTTCAACTGACTCCGTCCATCCTTCACCAGCGCCTTGTCAAAAGCTTTCAGCCTTTTATTACGTTCTTCCTGTTGGTTTATGGTCCAAGCTTCGCTTCCGTATGGTCCTGAGCTCCGCGTGAATGATTTGATGGACTGTTTACTGGATTTTTATATTGCCATTCGTATTCTATTGCATCGTATTCTTCTTGGATTACAGCATCATATGTAATAAGCATCGCAGAGATTAAAAGCTATGACAAAGTCGACTTGGACGAGCTTTCAAATATCTGATAAGATTAAAGAAACATAATATATAAATGAGGTTAATACACTATTTATGGTACTTAAGAATTCCGTACATCCAGGTCCATAGTATCTCTACATCTATAGGTCGCTGATTCAAATCCGGCTCGAAGGACCTGTTAGAGAAATTGTGTTCCTAATACCGATATAGATCCATTCCAACCCTCCGACACATACTTGGTTCTACCTACTTGTCCATCAATGCGGGAATAAGTGTTAATTTGGTATTACAACCTGTACCTTTTTCGAATACCCGCCGGTCACCTATCAACCTACATCGCGATATACTTTATAAAGTGGCCGACGGTAGCATCTGCAACAACTTTCGAGTTGCATCCGTCGAGGGATCCTTCAATTGCCGAGCATGAAGAGAGAAGCGGGACTACAAAAGGTGAGTGATAGTATTTAAAGTGATGTGTCATCCTGTTTCTCGCGCCATATTTTTCTTTCATACAGTCACGAGATAATCCCTAACATACTATTTTCTAGTCCTTCGAGCCGGATTATTTCCCCAACATCCCATTTTCTGGTCCTCCGAGCCGGATTATTGTTGTAGAAAGTACCGTCGGCCGACGATGTAGGTAGACGACCGGCGCGTACTCGAAAATGTACACAGATTGTATTGCTTACAGGACGATGACCAAATTAGCACGATGATGGACGAGTAGATAGTGACAAATATGTGTCTGGAAGTTGGAAGGGATCTATAACGGGATAAGGAACACAATTTCTCGAACAATACATGCTCTTAAAATGTGATGCTGGCGACGCATACTAGACATGATGACACCGTGGAAAAAATTGTGTTCCTAGAAAAGGTAGAAGGGATCAGATCTCCTAGAAGGTTGCCAATGCGATGAAACTATGGGGAAGTATGTATAATTTACCAGTTTGGAGGTTGAGTTTTATATCAGAAGGATCTGTTTTTAAGGTAAGACTGGGGGTCCCAATTCTCCTCAGGACTCACCGTGTTCTTGTATACTGTGTCTGTGGCAAGAGCAGGTGGTTAAAATAAAATATTGCAATTGATGGCATTTATTGAAGATTGATGAACAATTCGCAGTTGAGGTTAAAATACAGATAAAGTTCACGAGAAGTGGTCGCATCAGGCTGGCTCGAGGAATGGCCGCGCCGCGATGTATTGTTGTCGTTAAGCGGTCGGTACCAGTTTATACGGCTGTTGAGAGTCGTTACCGTGAGGCGCGTGCGGGGTCTCCGCAGACCGATCTGGTAAGGCTGCGCGTTTTATACGTTTCGGTTGTGCAATTCTCGGTTTTCAAAATACGAAGTATGCACCTTTCAATTTTGTGTGGGTACACCACAAAACTTGCAACGTCAGAAGTAATCGGACAAACCAGTCTTTACTTGCATACTTCGTAAGCCAATATAAAACTGACTATCAAAGTGGTTAACCAGAACACTGGCAATCATTAGTCTATTTCTTCACTGCTAAACGCAGTCCTCTCTCAGGATCACCTGTTTTATTCCTTCGCATTCACCTGTTGTCCGTCACTCTTCTAATGTCGTCGCTCCATTGCAAGGCCTCCATTCCACGGGATCCTACTTCCCCGTCGTCTCATCGTCTCTTCGATAAATATGTCCCCTCCATTACCAGCCATGACTATGTGGAGCCGTGAACAAAGTGATGTTGTTAGCCAACGTCCATTGAACGTATGAGGCCCAAGAGTAAGAAGAAATATGTAGCTCCAGTTCAATCTCTGTACTGGTCACAAGCGTGACGTCATCAGCAAAACGTATATTGGTGCTATCCTTTCCACCTAGTGTACACCCTCCCTATCGTTCTTCCAATACCCTTATCGTGACGTATTGAATAACAATGGCGGGAGTACACATACCCTCGTCTTACCCAATTCAAAACGTAAGACACAGACCACCAAATATATAGACGTGGACTAACGCGAATTACATGTTCCAATATTTTCATTTTGGCGCCACTTGCGCAATCAAATAGCACGGTGACTTTTTTTAAATATATGACTCGACTGCTTGCTCACTTACCATCACGCCGTTTCCCCGCGTCACACTATTCTGTCCTGACACGCGATTCTCGCCTCATCCACATTCATACATATTCTCAGACTTCTAGCAGGGTTATCCTCTAGTATCCGATTCACCTGGTCGTGCCAAATTTTCCGCGAACGTCCTCTATTTCTGTTGCCATCAACACATTCGTCATATATCTTTCTTACCAAACCACTTTCAGCTTTACATTCTTTCCTTATTTTTTCATTCTATACTCTATCATAAATGCATCTGACACATATACGCCTAATTTCCACTGCATTCAGTCTACTTTCATTCGTCACGAAAATATAAACGCTGATACATTAATGTAAAAAAATAGGTTTTATTTACACAAAAATTCTCGAATACTAAATACTTTCACTGTTGCATAAACTGTACAATTTATGTTTCCACCAAGAATGTATGTAAAATGTCTAATTTTCTAAAAACCTCATTATTTCATGTCTATTCATTTACCGGTCTGAAAAAATACACGTATTCGTGTGTAAATTAACATGTTTGAAATAGCTAGATTCTTATTAGTCATAAATAGATTTGCCACAAATACGCCTAAGTGATCTCATTTCCACCGCATTCAGTCAACTTTCGTCCCTTGGAGGATGGTTCTGTTAGAAGCCTCAACAATCGGCGAGCTTGTATGACAAGATGTACGAATGTGGATGAGGCGAGAATTGTATGTCAGGACAGAAGAGTGTGGCGCTCTATCCTCTCTGCCTACCCCCACGGGGGAACGGCGTGATGGTAAGTAAGTAAGTAAGTAAGAAATAGCTAGATTCTACGGCGGTCACTGCCATGGTTCATCCGTGATAAGTCCTCGCGTGGCTGAGGAGCCCCTATTCTCAAACCTTTCTGCATAAGTCGTGCAGGTGCATCGGCTAGTTTATTTTTATTTGTCTCCTTTTCTCGGCTATTGCGACAGATGTACGCGTAACAAAATTTTCAAACAGCTAAGAGGTTAAATACTGAGAAAGCCAGACAGAAAAATGAAAAATGAACGCTTCGATATATGAATAATTGTAATGGCTACGATTCATATAATATTCACAACGTATTCATATAATATTCACAACGTATTCATATAATATTCACAACGTATGAAAATACCGAGTATTCCGTTTAAAAAAAATCTCACATCATAGTTCTGGATCGATACTCTTATTCCTGTTCCCCGGGTCCCGGGTTCGCATCCTCCCTAGAATTTCAACATCCACTTGGACATGCGTTGACTTGCGAAAAAATACCTTGGGGGATACACACCCTCGCGTGCCCGCAGTACGAACACCCCCGCTCAGGGGTGGTGCGACTATTTTTATTATACTGAAATAGACGTCCCGTCCTATCATTCGTTCCGTATCCGCCGAGTTTTGAAAGTATTCGACTTTCGTGTGCGCGTGCGCGTTCAGTTCCGCCTGTTAAGGTCTTTGAATACTGTATTAACATCATCCGACGTTCAAAAAACGACTTTAATAATTATTGATATAATGCACATAATAGTATACATATTACGAGGCGAGCGGATTGTTTTGAGGATTTCGTTCGTGTGGAGCATTATTGATAGTTAGGTTCGAAGCCGAATTATTGAATATCCTTCGATTATATGTTATATTTGATAGTATTATCGAGCCATCCACTGACATCAACCTCTAGATATAAATACAAGTTGTCGAGTTAAATTGTTAGATTTATAATGCCCTTACATGGCGAAACGCAAGTGAACGAAACGGGTAGAATAAAAAAAAAAAAAAACATATGACATTTTCACATATGTAAATGTCAAGAAATCAATTATTTCGCGTAGCGTTGTTTCAAATTAAATATTTAATATGATTAAAGTTGTAAAAATTTGAAGCTTATTGTTAGAACGTTCAATTATTATTATTTTAGTAATATATTAAAATTTTCTATTTCATTTTGAGCTGCATGCAAAATTTATACGTCGAAATAAATGATAAATCTAGTAAACTAAATAAATTTAGAAACATTGTGTTGTGTAATATGAAAATATTTTTTTAATCAATTCAAACGCAAACATGACTCACTTCTACAATATTTGCAAAATTACTTTGTGGCCTCATTTAATTATATAAAATACTTTATTTAAACCACTATTCATTAATAATTCTGCATATTTCGTTATCTATGGTATATTCTTCAGAAAACAGCGTATACAGAAATTCAAAAAAATACAAGCATAGATAACAACAACTATTCAGAATTTTTCAATCACCTTTTGGAAACGAACCATTCTTTTGATATTAACAAGGGTTTAGAAATTATACATACAAATACTAGAGTTAGACAAATTTGAAATTTTAGTGTTAATAATAGCAAGCTTAATATTATAAATAACCAAATCATCTTTGCAAATAGTCACGTTTTAAATTTGTTTTCATATTAGTTCTCACTTATTCACCATTTTATAGTTTTGTTTTTATCTATGCTTGTATTTTTCAATTTCAATATACATTGTTTAAACATGACTAAGACTCATATGTGACTGCAGAACATAAACAGACGCGCTAGTTTTTTTTATGATGTTCGGCTCTGTTGGCAACCCTGGCGCAAGCACCCCCGAGAGATGTATATTTGAAGAGGGTCGTAAGTAATAACAAGGGGGTAGTAAGAGTTGAGCGTTAACTAACTAACCTTTTTACAGACAAAAATATGTACCGTGGTATGACGTGTGCGCGGGAGAGATGCTGCACAACGTGCTCGCGTCACGTAGCGTTATCCAAATTTCAAATGTAGGTAAAGCGCCCGAACGTCCGTCTCAAACTAGGGGGTGAAATATTAATTTCAGCCAACTGAAGACAGCACGATCAAGTGACATGTCGGATGTGTCGAAGAAACTAATCTAAGATGACGAAAAGAGACAAATTTCAACTATTTTTACGTTTTACTTTTGGTTAAAATTCTTCGCGGGTTGTTTGAACGTCAAATTTACTGTTGTCAAAAAATAGATGGAGATGTCTATAGGCGCGACAAATAATCATGAAATATGCTTTATTTATGGGTTATTGTAAAAGCATTTATGCTGGCCTGCCAATGTTTCAGCTGGATAGAATTTTAAATTATTCTAAAAAAAAAAAAAGACTATCCAAGTACACAACTTTTCACAGATTTTAAAGAGACATATACAAAAAAAATTCAATAATTGAAATTTTCAAAATTAAAAATCAATTAAATTTTAGAAGCGAATTCCGATCTACAAGATATGGAGATCAAATTGATATCCCAAAACTAAAATATACCGCAACTCAAAATCAATATATTTATCGAGGCATTAAATTTTTTAACAATCTCCCCATCACAATTAGAAAAATTACGGACTATCATAAATTTGTAACTGAAGTAAAAAAAAATATGTACACAGACTAACTGAAACATTAATTAACTCGAATATACTCCTTCTCTATACACGAGCCTTACTCTCATAGAGAAGAAACAAATGTTAAAATATATATATATATATATCCACTGATTATTCAAATTGTATTATATTTTTAATATTAATAAAAAAAGGATAAAAAAAAACGCGGCAACACGAATAATACATGGAATTTCTAAATTCTCTCATATAACATCCCTTTTGCAGGAGCTACACTGACTCCGGTTCCCAGAAAGAGTTGAATTGCCGTCATCGATTGGAAGCGGTGATCTGCCCACCGCGTGCCTTTGTATGATCTCGGCTGCGACTGCGGGAAAGGCGAGCAGTCCTTCAGATTCCCGATTCCCCGAGACTGGAATACCTACCCATCGTCGACCCTAATCCGTTAATCCAGGTCCCCTTCCTTTACCGCCCGCCCCGTGCGGCGATTCCGATATATTAATTGTCAATTTTCCCGTTTCTGTAAATGATTAGTTGAAATATTCTGTAAGTGTCTCTATTTATTTTTGACTACCGAGATCACCCGATTAGGTTTCTTTGAAAATATTAAGAAGCGGATGGAAGATAATTTTCTATAGGCTACCAAAGGTGTTGGTTTGAATCTACATATTTTATTTTGATAGTAAAGCACATGTTCGGTAAATCTGGTTGAAAAAGTCCTTCCTGTCTGCACGGTACACGTGGCAGTGCAAGTCTAAGTTTCCGCTTTTGGAGTTTTTCTAATGTGCTCCGATATTATTGATTTCTTTAGCTATTTTAAAAATAAACACGGTGTTCTATAAAATAAATAAAATGTATAAAACAGAAAACATATCACGCGACATTCAGAAATGTATAGCGGCCTAATTCCGAAACCTCCTAAAACGACTTTGTGTTTTTGAGTTATGTAAGAAATCTTACATTTTAAAAGCGAATGGAACATCGAATTTTACTCGGTCTGCTTTAGGGTATTTTGGAACTAACCCTAATTTTGAACATGCAATATCAATGGATTTTTTATATTTTTTATTAATATTAAAAATATAATACAATTTCAATAATCAGTGGATATATATATATATATTTTTTTAAACATTTGTTTCTTCTCTATGAAAGTAAGACTCGTGTATATTCGAGTTAATTAATGCTTCAGTTAGTCAGTGTACATATTTTTTTACTTCAGTTACAAATTTATGATAGTCCGTAATTTTTCTAATCGTGATGGGGAGATTGGTAAAATATTTGATGCCTTGATAAATATATTGATTTTGAGTTGCGGTATATTTTAGTTTCGGGATATCAATTTGATCTCTATATCTTGTAGATCGGAATTCGCTTCTAAAATTTAATTGATTTTTAATTTTGAAAATTTGAATTTTTTTGTATATGTCTACTTTTTGGAATTAGGCGCCACGTGTGTCTTATCAGTCAGAGCTAAATTGTTAGAAGACGAAGGAACATCCCGGTTGAAGAGTCTGTCCATAGTCCAACTATTTCGAGCTGGTGAAAATTAAAAACGACGGTCTTCGAGCGGACAAGTACTAGAATAACGTAAGTAACACACTTAGGTAATTATCTAAATTATGACTCAGGTGTGTCTTTAGCGCCCGTCCCTGGACGGGTTTTAAACACGTATTTTAAATAATGTTACTAGACGTATTCATGGAACGGATGTATGCAAGAAAAGTGACCTCATTATGAATGCTAACAAGTCAAAAGTGAGACTATAATATCATTAATCGACATGGCTGCTACTTCATGGAGTACCGTGATAATTTCAATTTTCACAACAAAACTTTGTACTACACACACACGTTGGGTTATTTCCATTACTAGTTTCGTAAAATTATTTATAAATATACAAGCAACTGACATATAACCGTCTCCGAATTCAGTACAACAACTCAAACAGAATACTGTTTGGATTGGCGCATTATTGCAGCGCATCTACAATGTTTATCGAAGACCGTATACATGGATTCGTTCCGCTTCCGAACATCGAGTTGCTGGAGCTCAGCACTCAGCACCGACTCTCTGGTGCAAGCGGCGCTCTCACGGAAAGCTGGTTCCCTGACCAGAGAATGGCACCGCCTACAGAATAGCTACATACACAACAATGGCCGTGACTGAAGTAGTTATATATGTAATATTTATATTTTGTGCGTATATATATGTGAACTTTTTTTTATTTATTATTTTTTTCCTTGGTTTTCTTTTTCATAGCATTATATATATTTCATAACCTTAATGTATAACATAATATGTATTATCTGTATGGCGAATCGGGTTAAAAAAAAAACCTGATAACGCTGGGATAAACACATTATTATTATTAATAATTTCCCTTTGCATATAAAACCCGCGTTTTACACAAACGACAACATCGGCAAAAATCTACTCGACTCAAAAACAAAAATATAACGAATATATAACGTCGGGGCTGCCTAAAAAATGACAACTTCTCGGAATTTTCTGATCGCATAATTGAAACAGACCACTCTATACCTTATAAATGATTAATAATTAACAACATAACATTCCCCAACACTTCGCCTTTATTATCCATATTCCTGTTAACGAATTACCCCAATTCTGTATTTAGTTTAGCTATCGCCTGATGATGAGGTAACTAGTAGTGAAAATGACCCAAAGTGTGTGTAGTACAAAGTATTATTGTGAAAATTAAAAAAAAAAATAAGACAACGTGCGAAATACTGGTAGGAAGTGATGATTTTAAACAAGTAGATGAATCTGTGTATAAAGAGGGTGAATTCAGAGAACAAAGTGAATGGAACTTTGAATGCAGTGCTTTTTAAAATAAATTCATCAACCGACTCTCTCTCAATCGATGTGCTCATGACCGCACACAAGAAATATAGCACGCACACAATTTTTAATAAAATGTATATATCATGTACTATCGAAGGTTGGCGACCATATTGATTTATTTTGGACATTGAACCTGTTCCGAAATCGTAAAACACACTAAACACACAACCGCGACCAATATTATTGACACATTCCGCGTCCAAACACCATCCATACATTTGCTCATGCTCGTCTTGACACCTTGACGCCGGCAGACGTCAACCTGACCGACATTGTGTTCGATCTCGACATCGCGATAGCATTCGCGGTGGTGGATCTTTCAGCTCCAGTGCACCAGCACTGTATTGTTTGTGATCCTGTGATTTGTGTGCACGGCGATATTGTTTGTTTGCGCCGTGGGTGAGCTTGTGACATCGCCGTCTTCAATTGGGAGCGGAGATCGGCTCATCCGCGTGCCATTTATTGCGAGATCTCGGCGGCGTCATACATAAGGTGAAACGAGCAGTACTTCCGAATCCCGGTTCCCGAGATTACAAATTCTACGACTAGAACCGCTGTCCCCTCACCGACCTCATCCTGTACCATGTTTCCCTACTTCCCTCCCCCACCCTGCGGGGACGTGTGACCGGGAGATTGCATAATTCAGAACCACTTTCTAAGGATACACATGCATAACATATTTCGTTGCGTTGCAGGAGCATACTTGAACAGAAAAAATATTTAAATTAAATAAAAATGAATTCGTATGTCGAAGCCCACGAGGGCGTTGATAGAAAAAAAAAAATATATATTCGTCTCGCAGACGCCGAATCGCGGTTCACAACCAAATATAAATAAAATAAAAAAATAATCACGAATCACGATATTCCCAGATATTCAATCACTGATAGTGAGTGTGACTCAAAGATATCAGTGATTGAGTCACGGTTCGTGATTTTGAGTTCATCGCTAATAGTAGCTATACACTGTTAAGATAATGTTTTTATTACTTTCTCCTGTGATCCAAACTTGGAGAAAACATTAATAATAATAGGTAAGCGAAAGAAACACCATGTATATGTATAACCTTGTGTATGTTTGTAACCAATTGTAATGTATTTTAAAAATTGAATTTATTTTGCCCATGTATTTTTTTCGCTAAATTAAATAAATTAAATAAATAAAAAAATAAGCTAGTTTAGTTAGATAATTTTTACTTGGAATGAAACTCGATATCGATCATCTAAAGGGTATGTCAAATTAAAAAATTACTAGCATCCATGCTGTCTTCATTAGTGGTAGCATCTTAGTCATTTATCCCCCCAACAGGATGCACCCTACAGTGTGAAGTCGGAAGGAGCAACATGTGAAATACACAGTACAGGGTGAATATTATGTTACAGGCCGATTTTGTTCGGCCGCCATTTTGGTTTGGCATACATTTGTCAGCTCGCATTCGGTAGTCGTAGAGAATAGTTGACTACAATTTATCATGGCGCATTTAAATAATAATGTCAATACTGTAACCATTAATGGTAACAGCTATCGTCACGTATTAGAAAACTTCTCGGTGGCCCAATTGGGTCTGCAACACATGCGGTGTCACCACACACACACAGCCCGTCGCAATGTCAAAAAGTGGTGATATCGATTGCCCTCTACGATCGCCTGATTTGACAGCTCCCGATTATTTTGAAAGGAAAGGTCTACGCCAATAAGCCGACAACAATTCCGACGCCACGGGACAATATGAAAAATATTATTAAAAAGACCACGCTTGCCAGATGTCATGTTCCACACATAATTGTAATAAACCAAAATAATCGATAAATAAAAAAAATAAAAAATTAAATTAGCAAAATTAACTTTGCGGTTGAAATTCATATTTTTTTATTTATCATCTTCGTTTTAAACAAAGTTAACAAATAAAAATATAAATAATTGTTAAGGAAGACACATTCTTATTGTGAAGTTGTAATTATTCAGAACATGGCTCTGTGATATTTTAAATACTAAATTAATATATGTTGTATCAATGTGTCCAAAATTTAATAAAAATGAATTGATAATTCTGGCGTCTGCAGTTGGTTTACTCAAAGGTATTTGAGATTCCGTAAAAACAATGTAGATGGCTTTCAAATTGTATTAATTTGAAAAATGTAACATATAGGTTCGAAAATTTGTCATGAAAAATACTGGCGTTATAACACAATTGGTAGTGTACTTCCCCTGATTGAAAATAGAGATCCAGGTTCGAATCCCGGTGACGCAAAAACAATATTTTTCATGACAAAATTGATTTTATATGTATATATTTATAATTAATACATTAATTTAGTATTTATAAATAATTGTGTTTAATTTCTTAGTCATTCAAAAACGACATCAGCCTGATATAATATAATAGTCACCCTGTATTATATTAAACGGAGATTTTTCTAAATCTTTCAACATTTCACGCCACAGTTGGTATGACGTTGAAATATTTCACGAACTGCTAAAAAAAATGAATTAATATTTTTACTTTGAGGGGTGGCTTTGCCATCAACATTACACCACTGTTACGTAGTAAATGACGCAACAAGTGAGTTGACAAATAGTAAATCACCAGCATATTGTACGTACTTAATTCTACCTATCCTTTTTATCATCCATATAAACGACATAGTAATAATGGGTAACACATTGCAAAATAAGATTATATGCAGGTGATGCACTTGCGTGCATGGCAGGAGAAAATTGTGCAACTATAATAAATGAAGAAATATAAACTAAAATTATTATGCCTTTTTTTTTTTAAATAACAAATTAAAAAATTACATATTAAATAACAAGGACAAGGACGATATTTAAAAAAAAAATCGCCGGTCTGCAAATTAATTGGCAACGATTGCAATTATTTTTATATAGCTAAAACTTGCAGAAATATAATATACCTAAATAACAATAACTATTCGGAATTTTCCAATCATCAGGGTTTAGAAATTATACACACAAATACTAGAGGTTTACAGTTAGACAAATTTGAAATTTGAGTGTTAATAGCAAGCTTAATATTTATTTATTTTATTAATAACTATATAATACTACGTAAAAATCTATTTGGACTGTGCCTGTCTCACTAGAGAAATTCTGTGTTGAAACGGGTATAGTTTACAAGCAATTGTTCAATTAATTAGAATTATACGTAGATAGAATTACATTTATTACTATATAAAAGGTGTATATGAAGAACAATTTTAAAATGGACTTAATTTTTGGATCACTTTGTAGCAATAATTAATATAGGTATGACTCAATATGTTTGGGTGAGTGCACCAATACTGGCTCTACCCATATTACGAATCCAAGTTTTAATATATAGTTTCATGTTCTTGGGACAATTCAATTGATTTAAGTCTTTTGGCATTCTATTAAACAGTTTAGGTCTAAAATATTTGTAGTTTCTTTGACCAAATGTAGTATGTGCTCTCTAAATTTGATGTCTTTGATATTAGACAAATATATTTGTCTAATATCAAAGACATCGAATTTATTAAAAATTTCGTCAGTGCTCGTTGTGATTGAGAATTTGATATTATAAATAACAAAATCCTATTTGCAAATAGCCACCTTTTAAATTTGTTTTCATGTTAGTTCTTACTTGTTCACTATTTTATAGTTTTGTTTTTATCTATGCTTGTATTTTTTAATTTCAATATAAATTGTTTCCTGAAGAAGATACCACAAGTATCGAAACATAGGTATCTTGTCTAATTATTAATATACAATTAAATTAATGACACCAATTATTTATTTCAAGACACAGTAGCGAGCACTCATCTTCAATCTTGTTGTTTGGGACATATATTTATTTGTTAGTTATGACATCCTGAAGAAAATGTATTTAAACTCAATTCAGTGGTTAATAAAACAAAGATAATAAATAAAAAATATGTTAATTATTTATTTATTCTCGAACGAAAATAATACACTGTGCCCTCCTCTCTCCTCGCCCGGCACGCCGCCGCAGCAGTCGAACGGCAACCTTGAAGCGATGCGGTAATTCGTTAATCGAAGAATATCATTCAATTGGGACGTGAGACAGTGATAAATTGACAGTCCACCTTGTCTGAAGAACTGGATTGTGATGAGTGCAAACCTCCTTTCGTATATCCTGTTTTTACGCAACACATTTCATCTTTGCTGATCACAATCTGTGCAGTATCATCATCTGCAAATCGAATGTATTAATTTATAGTGGGGGGGGAGCAAACTAACAACACTCTTGGCAATTTAAAAAATGCACTTAGTGAAATAATCGCAACGCGTGCATTCCAAATGATCAGACCGGAATATATATTGAAAATTATCCACAACTATCGAGGTAATAACGCAAGGGGATGAACTTTAATTAAATAATGTAAATAGTGTAGTGGTTCTAAATACAGAGGGTGGGTATTTTAAGCACAGAGGGGACGATTCTTTTTCGTGATTGCATTGTCGACATTTCAGGAGATGAATCAGATATGTTCAGTGTCGTACCCACCGCCCGGGGTGGGCCAGATTAGCTAAATAAGTGTAATACATGAATAGTAAAATTGTGCTTTTTTTCTTTTAGAGGTATAGAACATTAAAATGAAATAAAACACGTAATGGCCATGTTGGAGCAGCTGGGACCGTATAACCCGACGTATGTTGGCCTCCAAGTCGCGCTGTCTGAACGTGACGTTAATTTTAGTTGAATTATATTATTGATAATGGGAAGATGTTCCCGAAAACGTTCTAATGTTTAACACAGTAACACATAGTGGAATAAAAGTGTTTTAACTTTATAAACAAAATAATCATGGAATTTCACGATAAACAGTTAATAATACAATATAAAAAAAAGCACACAAACAACCCATATCATCACAAATTCACCCTGTCCAGGCCGTAAGGGATGCGAGGGAGAGCCAGTAGAATGTTCCGTTAGGTATCTCTGGCCACTGCTCTTCCCGGCATCGTCCATCCCAGCAACCCCCAGCGAGACACCTACACCCTAATAAATTTCCGCAAACGTTCGAGATTCCTTTCATTTCTTAATAGGTCATCACTTAATAGGATCACATGATCTCTAATCCCGCAACCATCATCTCACGTGCATCATTCATAATCACGCAGTACCAGAGGATATGCACAGGCGTCTTAAATTAAATTAAATTATAGTAACCTACAAAACCATAAGGTCGGGGACCAGGAGAAAAACGACCCCACGCACCACTGCCGACAGATTTAACTCCCACATATCACAATTTAGATTAGTTAATAGAATATGGTTAAAAATGTGATGGATACGGCGCAAGAAGAAGAATGCTGTCTACACGACAGCTGTCAAGTATCAGCTTTCAAAAATCACCGCTAGAGAAATGGCGGCAATTTCAAGTCGGCTACCACTCGAGGAAAACACCCTTACTACGGAGTATGACGAAATATCAAGAGTACCAGTCTAGAGAGGAAGTAATCTGAATGCCACCCTTCGTCATTTGCTCGAGGTATTATATATAATATTTAGAAAATAACGACGATAAAACATCTAGTGGGGCCCGAACCACAAAGCAAACACTAATTATATTTGTTCGAGTGCACTCAACACGGGGCTCCCCTCGCGCCCTGTGCTGGGGGGGCCCTCGCGGTCGAGTGGACTCGCTTATCAATATTTATTTTAATTTATTATCCGACAAGAGGGGCGAGGGGGGGGGGGATTTCGCAAAGGTATACGCGGTAGGGGGCAAGACGGCGGTACGAAACTCTGATCAAGCTTAGACGAGAATTTTTGAGAGAAATGGTAACATACAGTACAGTGATAGTAACTGATGTATAAAAATAATACCAGTGAAGTTAAATTAAGAAATAGGACATAGTTAACTAAAAAATAGCACATTTAAAACAAACTGACAAACAAAATATGTTACTTTTGACTCACATGTGTGATTGTGATTGGTATTCGATAGTATCAGTGATTGAAAACTGTGACTGTGATCACAGTTTCGTTACTAATGCGCGCGCGCCGCACGATATCACAATACACGAAATAAATTAAAAAAAAAAAAAAACATATTTTAACATAGATAATTGATATTTATATAATTTAACGTGATCACAAAGAGAAGGAAAACTCTTTAAAAAATGTGAGTTATTTTTCGGGTCAAATTCTCAGCGTTTCGCGAATCATATTTTGGCCGAATATACTAAATGGCGCTGATCACGAATTATAACGTCATTCCTTCATGAATATTTTCATCTTGAATGCACGGGCACCGAATCACGGTGCACAATCAAATATAAATAAAATTAAAAAATGAATCACGAATCAAAATCCACACCGCTGTGCAATCGCTGTGTCGAAACCGAATAAGTATCGCGTCGCGTTAACGTCAAGCAGTAGGGAAAAAAGGATGGGTGGGAATTTGAACGTGGAAAGGTGTCAATAATAAAGGTCGCGACCGATTCTCAAGAAGCGTCAAAAATGTGTTCGGAACAATATATATATATATATATATATATATATATATATATATATATATATATATATATATTGTTCCGAACACATATATATATATATAAAGAACACTTCATGTCGTCTCGTTTGAGTACTTTGTGCGAAACCATTTGTATCAACTCTAGGCAGTCCAACATGTTATTGATAATTATACAAAGATATATTACATTACTCACGTCCCTCCTCCAGGCTAATTGTACAATCATGAAGGAACGACAGCGCCATCTAGTAGATCAAATGCCAAAACGTTTTACGCATCAGATCCGAAACGCAGAGAATTTGACCCGAAAAATGTTACATTTTTTCAAGCGTTTCTGTGACGATATTAAATTCATTATTTACATTTATTTCCGTGTATCGTGAAACTGCGATCGCACAGTCACAGTTATCAATCACCGATATTGTAGAATACCAATCACAATCACACCAGTGAGTAAAAAATAGCCTTTTTTTTCTCATCATAAATACGCACGTGAACTGATGATATATATATATATATATATATATAATATAACATTAAACAAATAGCGTCAGAGCTACGGTTGCGCCCGCCCGGCAGTGTACGGAGTGTAAACAATACACAACCTGTGTTAACATTGCAATGTCGCGTGTTTGCAGATGTGACGTACCTTCAAATTTTATTGCCATGGCGACACAGCGTGCGCTGATTGGTGCTCGCCATTCTGTGCGGAAATGCATAAAGATTTATCAAAAATTCAAATCGCACAAGAAAACCCAGTATTTAATTGGTTTTATTTAACCAATTAAATATTCGATAATAAGTCGACTATTTTCAAAGTAAGCTAAACGCTTGTAGTATAAAAATAGTACAAACTTGCTCGTGTTCCGGAACGAGGCGCGAACCCCCCCGACCACTATATGTCCACCAAAAATTATCATAGATGGTGAAAGTCTGAAGGAAGTGATTGAAATCAAATATTTGGGAGTCATAATAGATTCTAAATTGAATCTATCGCAAGATACAAGATACGCGACTAAAATAATTGCTAAGAAAATGCCACTTCTGGGAAGGATCAAAAGATTCATTAGTACTGAGTCTTGTCAAATAGTCTACAGCTCTGTTATTATTCCTCACATCAACTGATGCAGCTGCATTTTGTTTATGGCTAACGAAGAAGAAATGCGACAATTGTCAGTGGTGCAAAATAAAGCTTTGAGAATAATACTAGTCAGTGCAATGCTGGAAGATCTCAATATGATGACCTTTAAGCGGAAAATATCAACGGAATTCACAAGATAAATGGATGCAAATCAACATGAGTACGAGCACCGTACAGGGGGAAGGGATTGACTGAGACTGCCATTCAGGAAGAAGGACAAATCTCAGATGTACAGCGCGATGAAGATTTTTAATAAAATGCCAGAAAACACAAGAAAGGAAGAGAAATTGAATAGATTTAAAATGAAACTGACTAAATATGTAAAAGATAAATTTTAGTAAAAGAAAATACTTTAATCTTGTTTACATTAGAGCGTATACAAGGAGTGCTCATGTTTGCACTATATTAAAAATTAAATAAATAAAAAAAATATCACCAGGCGAGCCCCTTGACCATTACACCAACAAGCTATTCGAATTAGTCTATCTATAACTTCTGCGGAACTTGGTATGAAGGCGTGTGTGCGGTAAAAAAAAGCTTACTCACTCACAGTCACGTCGTTTCCCAGCGGGGGTAGGCAGAGAGGATAGAGCGCCACAGTCCTCTGTCCTGACGCACAATTCTCGCCTCATCCACATTCATAATACATCTTCTCATACAAGCTCGCCGATTGTTGAGGCTTTTAACAGAACAATCTGGTTTATCTGGTCGTGCCGAGTCTTCCTCTATTTCTGGTGCCATCAAATCAACACTTGCGTTATATATCTTTCTTACCATTCTCTCCTCATTCATCCGTTCCATATGACCAAACCACCTGAGTGATCCTTTCTTAATCTTACTCACAATACTAACATCAGCTTTACATTCTTTCCTCATTTCTTCATTCTTTACTCTGTCGTAAATGGATCATAAGTGATCTCATTTCAACTGCATTCAGTCTACTTTTGTTCCTCTCCAGGCCTCACTTCCATACATCAGTGTCGGTACCGGGATTCCATTGCGCACCGCTAGTCTTGCCTCGGTTGACAAATTCCCGTTATCTATAATTCCATTCAAAGCGCCGTTCAATTTATTCCCTTTCCGTTTCTATCAAACATACTTCCCAAACATAGATTACCTCCAAGTATGGAGCACGGTGTCTCGCTTTCCTCCTTCTCGAATACCATCACTTTCCACTTGTTAACATTCATCATGAGGTCGCTTTTCTTGCATACATCGTACATTCTACTCACTAGCATCTGCAATTCTTAAAAGTTACTAAAATAAAAATAAAAATATGGAAAAACGTGTTGTTCAATCGTTGATTGAAAAAAATTTTATTCTGAAAAAATCTAAAATCATTGGTTAAACACGTCGGACTCGTCACAGCTGTGTCAAGTCATCTGTCACATACACGACGATGAATCATTCAACATACCGCCATTTTAGTGATGAGAGAGAGGTCATCCGATAACAATGTCGTCTTTTAATATATAATTAACACGTGACCGAAAAAATATTATTTATGAATTAACTGAAGAGATTTCGAACACAGGGGCGAATAAAGTCACATATAGATTATATTATAATATGAATTAAATATATTAATTAGAAAGATATGCATATAAAATCAATTTTATCGAAAAATATTGTTGTTAAGTCACCGGGATTCGAACCTGGATCTCTTTCCTAACCGAGGAAGGTGCATTATCCAACTCTGTTACAGCGACAATATTTTTAGCGACAAATTTTCGCCAGAGCCTTATTTTTACAGAATCTCAAACACGTTTGAATAATCTGATAGCAGACGCCAGAATTATCAATTCATTTTTATTAAATTTTAGACACATTGATACAACTTTATTATTAGGAGAACACATTCTTATTGTGAAGTTGTAGATATCATAGATTATATCATAAAATAAATAATATTTTAAGATTACTCGTCTTGCCACACTAAGATTTCTTATCCCTATGCTTTGACAGTAGCATAAATTTAACAGTAAATGTGACGTACCAACAACCTGTAAACTTACTATAATAGTAAAAATTTACCACGGTCGAAATATACACTGATCACTAGTGTCCAACCGAAGGTCATTTTTTGGCCGAAATCGAAGCCGATTATTGTTCGGCTCTTGCCGCAACCTTCGGCCGAAGCCGAAGGTTCAGTCGTACTTAGAAAATCTTAGAACACAACGTTGCAAATTCTACACTGTTACTTACTTTTCTGCATTACGGTGTTGATCATAATTTTAAATATGAATTAAATATATTAATTAGAAAGAATTACATATAAAATCGATTTTATTGAAAAATATTGTTGTCGCGCCGACGTTGGATCTCTTTCCAACCGTGGAAGGTGCATTATCCAACTATGCTTCAGCGACGCTATTTCTAGCGACAAATTTTCGAAGCTATATGTTAAATAAATGTATTAATATAAAAAAAATAGCTTTGTTTTGAAACTCTTTGATCATTTTCCTAGCATCGCAAATTTTTGATCAGAATGCGGTCTTCTGCGGTGATTTTTGCCATTCCGGGCGACAATTTGAAAAAACCAAATATAAACAATGGGAAAATTAATAATCAAAGATGACGACCGGAAATTATCGAAATAAAACGTAATATAGGTAAATATAGTAAACTATTCGATACAGTTAAACTAATTTTGATATAATTATATCACATTTTACGAAATATTCTCACTTTTTTTGAACCACCTCGTATACTAAGGTTTATATTGAAAGGAGAAAAAATGCACAGGGAGGAGGCACTCGTCTTGCGTCAACAATGATTGTAAAAAAAAAAAATATATTGCGAGGTTTTGAAATATTTTTTAAAAACTTACATATAAAAGAAAATCTACGTGATAATGAAGAATTAACAAATCATCAGCGAATGTAGAGCTGACTGTAACACAGTAGTCACAGTCAATTATGAAATGCGAGAGAAGAGCGACAGTTAAAAAACTATATATATATATATGATGGGAGTGTTGAAAGGCGGCAGAAACACGCGAGTGTTGCGAACGTTAATGCAACCAATGCGGTGATAGGCGCCACAGATGGGGCCCAAAAGATCTCAACAGTATATTTAGTGTCGATATGTTTCACAGCGCCAATACGAATAATGTTTAATTAATAAAATCAGTCTCAGAGTCTAAAATGTTACTTTAAACATGTCCAATTTAGGAATAGGACAGAGACATGCATTGTACATTGCTCCTGGACTGTATAATCGACTGACTAAATTAACTAAATTACCAATAAATGTATATAAAAAAGAGGTTCTTAAAGGTCTTAATTAAATAATTATGTATTCCGACATTTTTCTTATTCATAAGTTTTAATTTAATCAGTTTCCTAACATTTAAATAAATATCAGATAACTATTTTATTATATTATATTTTTTTAAAGGAATGATATATGGAAATATGGGGGGTACTTACAGGGCTCACGACCTGTCTTTATTGTCTTTTAAAAATATAATTTTTTAACAATCTCCCCATCACGATTAGAAAAATTACGGACTATCATAAATTTGTAACTGAAGTAAAAAAATATGTACACAGACTAACTGAAACATTAATTAACTCGAATATACTCCTTCTCTGTACACGAGTCTTACTCTCATAGAGAGGAAAAAAATATTAATATATATATAATGATAATTGAAATTGTATTATATTTTTAATATTAATAATAATAAAATAGCTTCGTCTCTAATGAGTTATCTGATATTTACGTAGGTAAAAATCCAGAAGAATCCATGAAGAAATAAGGAAAGAATGTAAAGCTGATGTTAGCATTGTGAATAAGATGAATGAGGAGAGAATGGTAAGAAAGATATATGACGCAAGTGTAAAGATGGCACCAGAAATAGAGGAAGACTTTGCACGACCAGGTAAACTAGATGGTCATGGTAAAAGTCTCAACAATCGGCGAGCTTGTATGTGAAGATGTATGAATGTGGATGAGGCGAGAATTGTGTGTCAGGACAGAAGAGTGTGGCGCTATATACTCCCTGCCTACCCCCGCGGGGAAACGGCGTGATGGTAAGTAAGTAAGTAAAAATCTAGTAGCTGTGTGTTCTTGAACATATTCAAATATTACTTAAAACACTGATTATTTCACATTTTTAGTATTATTATAAATTTTGATCTTTTTTTATATAAATATCGATAGCCACCCCCAATCATTCTAGATCTTTCTTATTTAAAAAAATATATATATTTTAATATTAGAAAATATAATACAATTTAGAATAGGACTCGTGTATAGTGAAAGAGTATACACGAGATAATTTATGTTTCAGTTAGTCTGTGTATATATTTTTTTTACTTGAGATACAAATTGTTTGGTTGGTTATTAAATTAACTCGTACATTATATTTGTATTGAAATCAACAAACCTAATCCAAAATATTTTATGGGAAAATATTCAAGGAATATGTGCAAATTTTACACCGTAAAAAAAAAAAAAAAAAATTTTTTTACAAAACCACGTTACGATAATCTTTACGAAATGTATTCGTTATCCATTATTTAATTGTTTGTATTCAATATATAATTTAGATAGAATCTATAAAATATTTCAATTAAGCGAAATAATGGCACAATTGCGATTTATTTGTAATGCTTATTTATATCTCTGACATGGTTTGAGATTATTTCTTGAACATTTTCTTGAACATTTTCAAGTTGTAATTTAGTCAGATATCCACTCGTAAAACATTGTGGACTAGGTGTGTTACTGTTACACCATATACACTACTAGTCTAGTTACTAGATGTCTAGTTTAGTGAACAGGCATTTGCGATTGCAGGGCCCAAATGGTGGAAATCATAAGAAACATTGCATCAGTGAATTTCAAAAAAATCATATCCGTAAATTCAAATAACAATTTTAAATTTTAAACACAAAGACAGGACTAAACAGTTGATGTATAAAGCGTCTTTAGGTGAATTTTTTTACGAAAATGGCGCTATAAAAATATGTATCCAATGTTATTGTTGTTAGATATTATCGGCCCTTGTAAACAATGGTGTATTTGCTATCAAAAACTAAATTAAAATTAGCAAAATTCATTCACAAATTACTAGAATGGAACAGGTTTGATAAAATGAGTACACGACAAAAACAACTTTTAATTTAAACAAAATATATAATCATTTTAAAATCCGCAAGCTGGTCAGTGTTGACTTGACTCGAGCGTGGGCGGACAACCGGTACCAATAATAATTAAATTGAACCTATATAGCTCAACACCCGATTACACGAATATAATAACGAAATTATTATTCAGTAAAGACGTAATAATTTAAACTGCACGTACAACGTAAAAAAAAAAACATTAGTTTATATCAAATTTTCAAACAGACATCTGTAGATGTATGAATTTGGCATTTCACTTACGAAAGAAACCAATGTTGATGACATTAAATTGTTTGTTGATTATTTCTAGTGAATTACAATTAAATTGTATAATTTTGTGAATGCATTCACAGTGTTCGAAGCACGTATTCTATAAAGGAAAACAGTAATAATACGAAATTCCTTCACGCTTTTAGGTGTAATATCTACCACAGACAAAATACATCAACACTCTACTAGATGAGGCGAGTTGTGTCCCCCAGACGACTCAAACGAGAATAAAACACAACTTCCAGTCATGTTTCTCAGTCGCCGGATATCTCTGTGTCAACAGAGATGACCCATTGTCGGTATTGATACACAAAATCACGGATAAGATTAACATTTGTGAGGAAGTTTACCTTGGACGTATGTAAACAAGAGGACTTCCAGCTGCAAGAATATCCATAATCCGGGGCTTAATCCACTCACACCGGTCCGTAACATCGTGGCACACTGTTATTGTACACTACAATCCCGATTTTATTTCATTTTTGCGTGTATTTCATTCACTTTTTGCACTTCTGTCAGACAATAGTTCACAAATCTGCGATACGCACCACCATGTTCAATCTCCGAGTTCAACTGAAATCACCATAGATGGCGGTCGCTACGCTACCAAACTCAAAGAAAATCACCAGTCTGAAGTTGATGGCGTTAGACGTGAACATGTTCCAACACGCAAAAACTAATCTTATTTACACGACTCCAATAATTATTTTCGGCAAGAGAAAGTTAAAGTTTCCGTAAAACAAATTATCATCAATTTCATCCACTTTTCCCGGAAGACCTAAAATCTCAACAAATCGCTTCTGTTTTCCCCAGTATTGCGCTTTTTACTTTACTTATGACTTTTTAATCAAATATCTTTTCATTCAGCCATAGGGAAGGTGGACGCGAACAAATACTCAATAAGACATTCTTAAAGTGACGTAATTTCTAGCAATTTAAGTCTGATTTCTGAATTTGGTATCTTAGCACACTCAGCCACGACGTATTGTAGTATTTATTACCGACGTACTATCGTATCTTGTGTCCGTTTGTCAATTGATGGGCATAAAACCATATCCCAAGATAATGCATTCCAACCTACATTCCTATACATATATTTTAATGAAAACTTATTTTTATAGTGAAATTATAATTTTAGAACGTAGTACCGTGATATTTAAAACAAATTAGATAAATCAGTTAGAAATTTGTGATTACCACCTAGATACTAACAGATCCTATTTACAGATATTGCATAAAACTGCATTTGTAAGTTTCAAAATTTTCGGAATCTTATACATGTAGTTAACATAGCGAAATTGGTATCGCAGTTCTCCAAGACAAAAAAAGTTCCCGGTGCGTATCCGGTGGTAACCAAATATTTTTGATTTATACATTTTTATCTTTCCAATTGATTCATCTAACATATTTTATTAGATATTTGACAAATAATGATAGTTAAAATAATTGAATCGTGTAAAACAATTCAAAGTATTATTATGACTTGGAACACTATAACTGTTGAAAACGCTTTGGAATGAAGCACATGAAGATTTGTAATGTTGGATACGCATATAAATATGTCAAAATCTCGATATTTTTTACGTTGGTCAACTTGTTGAGTTTATGTTGTTGAGAAATATCCGAAGTGGTGAAATGTCACAGTTTCACTTTTTCACGACTGCGTTAATGAAATAAATTAAAAGGTGCTTTTGTTTTAGTATATATATTTGTTAGAAAATAGTTATCAAGATGGATCTTATTTATGCTATGTACAGAAAACCGTTGAAGTGCGTCCCGCCAAGTTTGGAATGGTGAGTATTATTTTTCAGGTTAACATAAACCAAACACGAACATATTTTTAATTTTGTCTTTCTCTGATTATCATTTAATGGGCTTGAAATAGAACAGTATCATTTTCATACTGAAATGCTAAGTTTTGATTTATTTTCGTTAATTTTTTATTTGTAATAAGGAAAATAATCTGTGTTTATGCTTTAGTTTTGTTTTTTGAGTGACTAGATTATGCAAGTTGTCGATAGTATTAAAATAAAAGATACAAAATATTCTTTCTTTTATCATCATAGGAGAGCAATGGGAAGTATATATAGTCATTGGACTTTGCATTACATCTTGTTACATGTTATGGAATTGGGAGACCTTTTTTTTATTTATTTGTATTTTGCTATTGTTTCCTAATATTATATCTACACCCATAATACATGTCACAATTAGAAATCACTCAAAAAATGATAATAAAAATTATTCTAAAAAAATAGACTATCCAAGTATACAACTTTTCACAGATTCTAAAGTACCAAAAATAGGAGACATATACAAAAAAAAATTCAATAATTCAAATTTTCAAAATTAAAAATCAATTAAATTTTAGAAGCGAATTCCGATCTACAAGATATAGAAGATCAAATTGATATCCCAAAACTAAAATATACCGCAACTCAAAATCAATATATTTATCAAGACATCAAATTTTTTTAACAATCTCCCCATCACAATTAGAAAAATTACGGACTATCATAAATTTGTAACTGAAGTAAAAAAAAGTATGTACACAGACTAACTGAAACATTAATTAACTCGAATATATTCCTTCTCTATACACGAGTCTTACTCTCGTAGAGAAGAAACAAATGTTTAAATATTTGTATATACATCCACTGATTATTGAAATAGTATTATATTTTTAATATTAATAAAAAAAATATATATTAAACTGTTCTGTTACAATTGACCAATATCAAGCTAATTAGTTAATCTTTAGGACGCCGTGCTACACAGTACTCTCCTTGGCTATCCCGTACTCCTTCCACAATAAAACTGTGTTTCAAATTTTAGGACTATGAGAAAAATGAAATCATAAATAAATGCATTGTGAGTAGATCGATTTCCAAGTGGCGGCATTTAATATATTAACCGTATCATATTCATTGTAAAAACTTTCTCCATTAACTTTAGTCTAAACGGCGGTCCGACACTGTGCACCATCAGCACCGGCAACATCGCCGCTTTCACGTCCCTGACCCGCCTGGACGACACGGCGGGGCGCACGTGGGGCGCGCATGTATACGTGTGCGATCTGGACGCCCCGTGGGCCTGCCACGCGGTGGCGTCCCTGCCCCGCCACGTATCAGCTCTGGAGTGGGACGCGCAGGGCCGCTGCCTTCTGGTGGCCGATACGGCCGGAGACGTGCGCTTCTACTGCCCGAGGGAGCATCTGTTGAACGAGTGGGTGTGCGTGTACAATGCCAGCTTTCCAGGTAAAATTTTTACTAACTCTTACTGAGATTATAATTTTTATTTATTAATAAATAACTTGTCTTTGTTGTATGGAATATAACATAACCGAAATACAAAAATTATAACATATTTGAGTTATAAAATTTTTACTAACTCTTACTGAGATTATAATTTTTATTTATTAATAAATAACTTGTCTTTGTTGTACGGAATATAACATAACCGAAATACAAAAATTATAACATATTTGAGATGATTTTATTTGAAGCACTTTTAAAGTAATTAATACACTAGCATGTACAATAAGTGTTAAATGTTACATTTTATTTATATGCAAGCCTTTTAGCCGCTTCCTACCTCATTAGGTACATATAAAGCGCCTGTTCTGAGATAGGTAGCCATTAGGTTCTATTAGCTATTTATTATTTTTTTTAATATTCCTGAAAACTAATACGTGCATGAAGGAAGTAAGGAAGTAAGGTAGGACTTATGCAGGAAGTAAGGTAGGACTAATTTAAACAAATTAAATAGTAAAAAACAGGAAAATTAAAAATGAGGCGAGTACGGAATAAGTAAAAGGAAATTAAATATAGACTAAAGATATGTACGAAGTAAGGAAACATTAATTAATGTTTAATTGAAATTAATTAACATTAGAGACCATTACGCAGTCATACACTCTCATTTTTTAATAATATAGTGGACTCTCAATATTCGTCCATCTTGATAATCATCCTGGTGAATACCCTTACAAGGCGAAACACGTAAATTAAAAAAAACAAGTGTTTTATTTTTACATACTTGATTATGAAGTTTTACAAACTTACCTCGGAAACTGAAAATCTTATTTTTTTGAAAAAATTTTTTTTTGATATTCGCTGAAAAGTTAATATTCGTCCCACCTGCCACGTGAGTCAGTATATTTACGTGCAGTGTGGGCCTACAGTATATTCATGGCATCGTGACTCTACTTCAGCTGCAGGAAGGGTTGTAGAACCGATCAACCGATGCAAGAAGTCTAAATTTAGTGAATGAGCATTTGCGGTGGCAGGCCCATAAGCGTGGAACTCTGCCCTTCGTCATAAGAAACAGCGCATCAAAATCTTTATTTAAGAAGAATCTAAATACGCACGTTTTCCATAAGTGAAAATAAGAAATTTTGATTTAAAAAGAAAGATAATTGTAGAACTATAAACAGTTGATGTGTAAAGCGACCGTGAGGTGAAAGTTTTTACAAAAATGGCGCTATACAAATTATCCATTATTGTTATTATTATTATGAGTAAATCTCTGTTGTAACGATAAAACGTTAACAATATTTGAATATGTCCAAGAACACACAATTACTGGATTTTTAAAATAGCTTTGTCTCTATGAGACATCTCTTATTTGTTTGATAAAACATTATTCCATAGTGGTTAATATGTAATTAAAATGTAGTTGCAATGATATCTGAGTGAAATTTTTTTTGTTAAATAATGGATGGCAAAATTCAATTGGTAACGGATTAAACCATTTTTAGTTAATTCCTATGGGAACATTTGTTTGATGTTCGTCCTTTTTGATATACATCCTTCCCTCGAGAACGGATTAATGACCAATATTGAAGATCCACTGTATCTTAATATAATGTAAGGCATTTACTATGCATTTCTTTTTTCAATTGTCCGTTTACATATATAAATAAATTATTAGGAGAACACATTCTTATTGTGAAGTTGTAATTATTAAGAACAGACGCTCTGTGATATTTTAAATACTAATTAAATATATTTATTAGAAAGATATACATATAAAATCAATTTTTTCAAAAAATATTGTTCCAGGCCTGAGTAGGTCGGTGTTCCTTACAGAACTACGACCCACTCTCTCCATACCCTCAAGCATATCCACTCTTGGATCAGTCAACAGAACTGTGCTCCGGTGTCTGCCTCACACAACTGCAAGTACATCATTGGTTAGGGGCAAATCTCTCTAAATCGTGTCTAATGCGTGTATCTTCCTGTGCTCTCTTTTTCTTAGTGCCCATGTCTCAAATTCTAGTAGATGACTAGTGATGTGACAAACGCCATCTTAGCGGACCTGTTGTATATAGCAAGGAATAACTAAGTGGATCCAAATAGGTAGCATAGCGGTAAGGATTTCTCTAACCAAGTCTAGGGCAGCGTTGCTAGTTGGATGTACGATTACAGCTGAATGGAGTTGGAAAATTAATTAATTTAATAATTGTTTTATATTTATTGTCTTATTTTAGGTGAGCACATCATAAAGGCGGCATTCTTCCACAACGGTCGCAAGATCTCCCTGTCCTCGGACAAGAAATCAGATCAGATTCCCTGCACAGAAAAGTTCCAGCATCAGAGGTTCGCGCCGACAGTCAGAAACTTCGGGTAAGCTCATTGCTTCATATTTTCCACAACGATGCGCTATATTCTACATGTATCTGATGAAGTTGAAGTTTATCAATTTATCCTCTGCAAATACAATTATTTTTTATTTTTTTTAAATAGATATGCGTACACGGAACACATGTCACATCAATATTCTTACTATTTTCAAACTAAGCTAAATGCTTATGCTATGATAATAGGACTAACTTGCTGGTGTCCTGGAACGAGGCATGCTTATTATTATTAATTATTACTTTTGTTCTCAGTGGTGTGGCGGCCGAGGGTGCCGTGGTGATAACAGCTACCGGTATGTTGGGCGCTATCCTGCTCCTCTCTGACTGCCCCCAGCCCGGGCAGCTCCTCGTTTCTGGGGAGTCACTGGGCTCCACGCGGGGGTATATCACCACGGCGGACATCTGCTATGGAAAAAGTGAGTTGTTATTTATCACACGAGACTTTTAGATTTGATCTCAATTAGTAAATTAATTTTAGAAATGATTGTGTAGTTCTCTTCTAGCAACATGCCCAAAGTACATTCTAGTTAGTATGGAGACATTCCTCTGTTCCACTATAATAATTACTGACGAGGGTAGCTGCGAGCCAGAAATTAAACGACGCATAGGTATGGCGAACAGTTCTATGTCCAGACTTGATCAAATATGGAAAGACTGCAGTATTTCTCACACATCCGAGCTCAGCCTTGTAGTCTCTGGTGCATCTATATCATGGACCCTGAAGCCAAGGGAGAGAAGACAAATTGATGCCTTTGAGATGTGGTGCTGGAGACACGTGTTGCGCATACCATAGACATGTACAAATGTCGCCGTTCTGCTGGAACCGAACATCAAAGACTGACTCAACCATTTGCCTGAGACAAATTTTTCTTTTTGTGCATTTTGTGAGAAGGGAAGATGTTTAAGCGAAGCTTGTTGCGGTGGGCCACGTCGAAGGACGAAGAGGAAGATCCCCACCGGCTGACGTGGATGTTCATCTCACAGTCCATGATATATCCATCATTTAAGGTCAACACTACACCTCGAAAGCCTGTTTCTATATATATGCACAATGATAATAATAATATATCTTGCAGACGGTCATCTGCTGGTAGCCGTGTCCTCGGGAAATGTGTCCCACGCCATCCAGTGCTACCGGGTGACTATCAAGCGCAGCTCCATGATGCAGGATGAGCAGAAGCCGCTGCTGGTGACTAGCCAGCCGCTGCCCAGCTTCTTCCTGAGGGAGTGCACTCTTAAGGATTCTCAATGTCAGTTCATATATCGTTAACCCAATACAAAAAAATAATATAAATGAAAAGTAACAGTTAAAAGATATATGAATTATTTTAATTAACATACTTTTACTTACTACTTACAAATGAAATCTACCTAATCGTCTGAAAGTTTTTTTATTTTTAATGTGAAGGCTGTGTGGTGTATAAGACAAAATAAATTATTATGTAAACTTGCATTCTGTCGATGAGCCAAATCCACAATTCAAACGGCTATTTCTTGAATGAATCAGAATGTTCGGCAGGCTCCCAAATAGTGCAGGTGCGGTGGGCTAGCCGGGAGGACATAGACTCCCTGATCGTGGCGGCCAGCGGTCCCCCACTGCGAGGCGCCTGCGTGGAGATGTGGGGCCTCGTGAAGCGGGCCCTGCCTGTACACTCGCTGCTGTCCAAGGGCGCCCCCGATTGCTTCAACACGGTGGTGAGTTTCCGCACTTGTTCGAGGTATGAAGAAGTGTATTGTATGATGCTGTCGGAAGAATTAGATAGGAATGGTTATCTGCCTCCAAATCAGTTTACCATGTATTGGTTAAAATATTGTAATGTCTATTAATTATTATTAATTTATTTCTCTCTACATCATACAATATTATAATAGGGGTACCAAAAAATAATGTCGTTTTTAAATAAAAGATTTTCAGTCCCATCAAACAGACAAAATTATTTTTTGCATTGTGAGGTGAGGCTGGGCTTAGTGGTGGGTTTCACTACCTGGCATTTTGAAAGGCATTGCTTTTTGCATCCTTGGTTTGAGTACCCATTTCTCGTCTGCAGTTTTCAGATGTTGTAAAAATGTCTTTGTGATTCTATTTCCAAAAGTTGTTCACATGCGTGTATTCGATCGGCTATTTCCCTTGTCTCCACATCTTGGTGATTTTTTAAAGATGCAGTTGAACGCTTGACCGTGAGTATCAGAGTTTGTCTGTGATTTTTTCAATAGATAAAGTTGAAATTCGAATAAATTTCTGACAAATTTTGAAATTACATTCTGTAATATTTCCAATTAATATATCTACTATTCCATTTTTAAACGAACGCGCTTCCCCGGACAGGAAGAGGTCCAGGTTCGAATCCCATTAGCAACCAAATATTTTTTCGATAGATAGTTTTTTTCTGTATATCTTTCTAGTTGATTAATTTAATTTGTATTGAAATATTTTGTTGATGCTATATATGCCGGAGGAATTCGGATACGGAAGTATCACCATAATTCAGATTCTGCAGACATTTCTAAATTGTGGACTGTATTTTAATTCACTATTTCATCTTAGCTTCCTTTATATCCTGTATAGACACAAAGTCTCAAATTAGTATAATATTGTAATCGTTTAAATAAACGTATATCGCACTGGCTCAAGGTTGCCAATCGATCGGCGGCATGCCTAGTGGCGGGAAGGGAATGGGGGGGGTGAAGGCATAGTGCATTATTTTCGTTCAAAATAAATATTTATTTACATAAATAAATACATGTCCCAAACAATATTGAATACAAAAAATAAAATAACTTGAAGCGGCCAGATTGTTAATGATTTAGAGCCTGAAGTAAAGATTTAAGAAATAGTAATGGAATAGTAAGAGATTTCACTAATATTTATTTTGAAGTAAACTTAAAAATTTCATACAATAAAACATTTACTATAATGATGCAGAATTTCTACATACCTTTCCTTGACTCGATACCTTCCTCAGGTATACACCCATTAAAAATTGTGGTCTAGGTCTGTCACATCCTGTAAAATAAAGTAAAATGAATCTCATTTTATTTTTTTATAAAATTGTAAAAAGTCAATGGTTTTTTTTTTCTAGTTGTGGCAACACCAGTGCAGCTATCGCTCCCCCACAGCCCAGGTGGTGTCGGTGACGTGCAGCAAGGTCCAGGTGGCCGGCTCGGCGCTGCTCGCCCCCGCTCTGCCCTACATATTCATCACGCTCAATGATAACACGGTGCATTGCCTCTTCAGGGACACTCTCAAACAGGTACGCCATAGCCTAATCGCCATCGCACTAGGCAGGGAATTTGAAGAATTTGAATTTGTGGATCGTAGTATCGATACGTGTAATTCAAGGTTACCACTATGGAGTACGATTGGATCGCCGCTATGAGAGGAATATTGGCGATATTGAATGTATGATTTAGGAATGTGCGTGGGGGGTGTATGAATGAATGTGACGGCATAATGTGATAGTAGTGAATACCCCAATATTCAATTACGTGTCCAATTGATAGTCACGTATGCGGTCAGAACAGGTTATTTATTTTTAACTTCTTCTTCTACGGCATTATATCTAGGAGTTGGCTAAGAGTTTTGTTTCGCGCATCGGTATTGTAGGGTATGTTGATGACAAGAGTGTTAAATAAATGAAATAACTTATTTACCATCATGCCATTCTGCCATAGAGATAGGTAGAAAGGATAGAGAGCCACTCTTTTGTCCTGACACAACTATCGCCTCGTCTACATTCGTATACCATGTCACATTGTTTCTAACAGGACCATCTTCCGCAGACGTCAACTATTTCTGATGCCATCAACATTTTCATAATATCTTCCTTTTTAACTTCTTCTCATTTATTTGTTCCGTATGACCAAACCATTTAAGCGACCCAGCTATTTATTACTTGTTGTGTATAAGCATAGATGCCGGAAGAATTCAGGATACGGAAGGAGTTTGGCACTCACCACAATTTGGATTCTGCTGGCACCTCCAAAATGTGGACTGTACGTTTTTAATTCACTATTTTGTTTTAGGTTCCTTTAGATGACAACGAGTTCCGACACTGTATAGACGCGAAGTCTCAAATGAGTATAATATTATAATCGTTTAGGTAAACGTATACCGCATTCGTTCAAGGTCGCTAAACGACTGCGTGGCCGGGAAAGGAATGGAAAGGGGAGGGGGAAAGGCACAGTACATTATTTTCGTTCAAGAATAAATATGAATTAACACAAATAACTATGCCCCAAACATCATCTTTACATTTAATCCTAATTTAGTCTGTCTTTACTGTTATCATAAATGAATTTACGTGTTAGGTGAAACAATATTAATGTTGTTATTTCTGTTCAGGCCTGCTCAGCGTCCCTCGGACAGATCTGGTCGCAGTCGGAGGGCACCTTAGTGGGTGGAGCCACTCCTCCCAAACAGCTCAAGTACAGTCCATTACACGGCGGACCCGGAAGTCCCCGACCCTCCATGGTGAGTACTATTCGTGTCTCAATTTTCAAAGGGTAGATAATTTTTAACTCGCCTTCGCACATTAAAAATAACAGTTGGGTTTGGATTATTACAAATTCCCCTATTACACCCTATTTCACCCTATTACAAATTTCAATGGACACAAAAACCATTGACCGAAATCTGTTTATTAATTAGAATATTTTTTAAATTGTAGTGCCAACCGCCGACGCTCCAGCAGTCTGGCGCGTGGATATCCAGCTGCGATGCGTCTTGGCTGGGCGGGGTGCTGATGGTTGTGGACAGCACCTCGCACATCTATCTGTACAAGCTGCCGCAGCCCGCCACTGACACTGGTGAGTGGTACCGACTAATACCATTAACTCTTTTATCGGTGCAGCATTTCGGGAACGACAACATTCAGAAGTTTATGGGAGACGGTGAATGGGGAAATCCAGCCCAATTTGCTTGCCAATATATATATATATATATATATATATAAATGATATCAAAATGTTCTATTTGTTTAGTTTAATTTAGAATCTGTGTAATTTCTCCTCCTTTCTTGTATCATATGTCATTTTATTTGAAATCTTCATCGCGCTGTATTAGTGATGAGGAAAAATCCTACTCTTGATTCACTGGTGTGATTGGTATTCGATAATATCAGTGATTGAAAACTGTGAGTGTGATCACAGTTTCATTATTAATCTCCATGCGCTGCACGATATCACAATTCGTGAAATAAATAAAGAAACAAAAAAAGACACAGCATAGGTAATTTTAAAACTTCATTAGCCTTAAAAACATTTAAACATCATCACAAAGTGAATGGAATATTTATATAAAATATAAGTGTGTTTTAGCAGAATTTACTAGATGGCGGCGGTCGTGATTATGACATCATTTCTTCATAAATTTTGCGTATCAATTTGTAAAAAATTTGAGTAGTGCGATTTGTCGGAAAGTTAAAAAAATCAATTCACAAATCACAATTTTTTCAAATACTCAATCACTGATAGTGAGTGTGGTGCAAAGATATCAGTGATTGACTCACAGTTCGTGACTTTATGCTCATCATGATATCTGAGATTTAGCCTTCTTTCTGAATGGCAGTCTCGTGCTTATGTTGATTATAAATTCTACCGATTTGTTTGGTGAGGATTTTAATAATAAACACCACAAAATAAAGAAAAATGAGAAAAAATATTGATCATCATGAATGACAGCATAAGATACATCTAACTCGGTCAGCCCTGCCACTAAAGTGACGATCGGCATCCGGCACCCCGCGCACTGCGCTGTCCGCACCTCTTCGCACGTACACGTATTGACAAATTCACGTCAGATTCTTCAAAACTTTTTTTAGAAGAATTAGAAGTGATGTCAACTCAGTTTATATAACCGGAGAGGAAAGGTTAATATAACATGAATAGAATTGGCTTATAGTCTAAAGTAGGCAGATACACGTGATCTGATGCATATTTTCAGGAACACCGATCGCTATCCACCACGCCACGACTCTTCTAGAATACTCCATGGTGACTGGATTTGATTCCCTGGACATCATGATGGCTATCAAACAGTCGACCATCGAACTAATTTATGAAAGGTATGTATATTATTGTACAGTGCTGTCAATCAACTCATAAACTGTTGTGTTATTTTTCAAGTGGCCGCCATCTTTCTTTGACCAACTGTCCTAAGTGTGAGTAATTAAACATTCAACGTAAAAAATATGATGCATTGTCTTATTTATATCTATGTCGATTAAAAAATATAAATTATAGATATCTTATAGAGACGTAGCTATTTATATTATATTAGGAAGTACGTCTTCGGCTGGCTTAACCCCAAGAAGGCCAAGGACGACTATCACCGTCCGAGATAAACGTGAATAAACATCAAAATATTTCGCGCTATACCATAGACAAGAAACGTTGCACCACGTGACAGCGCGCGCAGATGCCGGTAATTTTGTGTTGCCAGATTTCTTCTTTATACAAATGATAGAATTTTCATTATATTTGAACACACACGCCACTCACATCGATGACAAACTAATTGCACATGCTAATTACGCATTTCTAAAATACCAAAACTTTTCGAATGGAAAGTACTTGTCAGTTACATTTTGATTCCAGCCGGTGCAGAGTATTATCAGGATTTATCCTGCAATACACACATATTTACAATTGTACCCTTATTTTGTGATACTTTTTGTTTGTAAGTGAGTAATTGTAAGTGAGTTTGTAAGTGAATAAGATATTGTGAATGCTTCGTTATAGACCATATTGGCTATTGGCACGAACGGTGTTTCATGCGTGTTAGTGCTACATCATAAGTCTGATGTGTGATCTGAAGTGCTAATATATATTTTTTCGTTTATAGTTATCAAATTTTTAAATTTTTATTTTTAAATTTGACTTTTTCGCTAATGGAGATATTGCGGACTTCCTAGAAATTTCCCATATGCTTGTTACTACCGCAGAGTCCGATGATGGGAACGGCGTCAAGGATCATTATTTTGTGGTTCACATCTATGATGAAGAAGACCTTTACAATACTGTTGATGAAAACCAAGTGCAAGGGTTAGGCTAGTATTTGAATAGGAGACAGATAATTGAATGTAAAATAAATAATAATTTTCTATCCTGAACATTATGGCCTGGCGACACTATAAACTTTTATTTATTCATTTTTTTCATCTCAAAACCACACGAAATCGCGGTCGATGGACGCTTATAATAAAATAGAAGCTCCATGTTTGTTGTTTTTTATAGTTATACCAACATTTTCATGTTTTTTTTTCGTAAAAATAAAATTTGGAAAAAGTTAGTTTATGAATTTTGAATTTTACGAATTTTGCCGCCAATTGGTGGTATCATGCCTAGGGCTTTTTCTGGTCAGCTAACAGGTTAAGTGATCACTTTACACAATGCAATAGTTCACCAATTCTACCCTCCTTATCTATTATTAATTAACCTCCATATCTATTAAATTTTTGGAAGTTATATATATATATATGTATATGTTACCATGTAGAAACCATTCATGTATTTACTACAACTTCGGTGTTGCCATCTATGGTTTGAAATTTGATATTCATTCCCCTGAAACAGCATAGATGTCACTAATGAGAATCGTATTTTTTAGAAAATATGAAGTTCGTTTTTCAATATTGTATATTTTCTTATTTAGACCAGTTTATTATATTAACAATACTTGAGTATGTCAAAAACACACAATTACTGGATTTTTACTTCACTTAAGCCAGCTGAAGACAGGTCGTAAGCTCTGTAATAGCCATACTTCCATATCTTCCCATTTAAATATAATATAAATAGCTTTGTCTCTATGAGATATCTATAATTTGTTTAGTAACAATGCCTTTGGAGGTAAAAATCCAGTAGTTGTGTGTTCTTGGACACACTCAAATATTGTTAAAAAATCAACTGTTTATAGTTCTAAATTATCTTTGTATTTAAAATTAAAAATTGTTATTTGAACTTGTGGATACGATTTTGTGAAAAGGTGTGTTTTCAGTCTCTTTTAAAATAAATTTTCTGATGTACTGCTTCTCATGATGGAGGGCAAAGGTACTGCCATCGTAAATGCCCGTTTACTGAACTTAGACTCGGCTGGTCAGTTCTACAACCCTTTTTGCGGCTGAAATAGAGGTTGACCTGAGACCTTGATGTCTACCATTCAAGTTGGGATGCAGAACTCTCGAAGATACAAAGGCGCCATGTCACTTTGTATATCGATCAGCACAATTTGAATTCAAATTTTTGAGGGAAACGGAGCCATGCTATGTGAGAGGATTGTGCTGCCGTGGATGCTGGACAGCGTCCATGTATTTGATCATTGATTCAAAATATTTTAGGTGTTCAGTCTATAATAAGGTATTTTATTGGATTACTCCTGTTGACTTTAAATATCACTGACTTTGCTGCTGGCCCACAGATGGCAGATGATTACTGATGATGTATATTTTTAATAGATTCACGGACAACTTCCTGAGGCAGCCGGCGGTCTGGCAACAGTTCCACTACACAAAATGGCTGACTCTCAGAGCTGCTCTTTCCAGGTGAACACTTAAATAAATTCTAAAAACAAAGATGATAAATTTAACAATTCCGGTGTCTATAAACTTAGTTGCAAGGATTGTGCTGCATTTTATATTGGTAAAATGGTGAGAAATTTTAATATAAGAGTAAATTATAAGAAAAATTATAAGTAAAGTATAAGAGTAAAAGTAAGTTGAGATGTTTGAATAATAGTGGGTTTTCAGAATTTTCTAATCATTTGATAGAAAATGGTCATGGTTTTGATAAAAAATTGGGATTGTCAATTTAGCATATAAACGGTGTTGGTCACAAATGAAATAATTTGGAATCGTTGGAGATAAATAAAGCGTGTAAAACTAATCAAAAAATTATAAACAACCGACTAAATTGAACTACGAGTCCCATTCTAAAATTATTCGAGTAAATTTGTATTAAGTAACAATTTGAATTAGGTACTAAATTTATTTTTTAAATAATTGTTGTTTTTTTTACAAAATAGATTCTGGTAAAGAAACAATAATATATGTTTTTAGTTAGTATTGACACCCTGAAGAAGAAAATGGTATTTTTCTAAACCGGTAGAAACTCAATTAAGTGGTTAATAAAACAAAGTTAACATGAATTTTAACTACAAAGTTAATTTTGCTAATTTCAAAAGTATTTAAAATTTATTTTCTGATGTCATAAATAAATGCCATATATTTTAAATTTTCCCAGTTGCACTCTAGGACACTTTATTCCTTAATTATAACTATACCCACAAAAGGTCTTGCTTTTATCTGCAGATACATTTATATCCATTTTATTACATTCAATATAAACAAAACATAACAGCAAATCAGTCACAGTTTAAACAATTCATTTTATGCTTACAGGTTATTATCGATATGTCATTTTTTAATAATTTCTTCCAAATTTGGAGAAAGTGTACTCTTTTGTAAAGATCGAGGTAATTTATTTTTTAGTGTAGGAACAACAAATTATAATGTCTTCGATCCATACTTATTAGTGATTAGCTCTATTTTCCATCTATTTCTTGTATTTTTTCAGTGTGAAGCCTCCCTATTTAGAGCTTCGTTGTTATAATTGTATTTTATTAAAAGAAACAGTAACAGAATTGTGTACAGGAAGAACGTTTATGGATGAATATAACAATTTTAGATTATGGCTCAATTTAAATGCTTCCGGGCAAATAATTTTTTCCACTATGGCTGTTTGAAGATTTTGTATTTGTTTTATATTTGAGTTACAGGAGCACCCCACGATCGGATCCCGTATCTTAATAATGACTCGACCAAAGAAAAATAAATTATTCATAATACCGACTTTGGGATTACGTAATAAATTTTGTAGAATCTTCCCAACAATGACCTGAGATTGGAGCAAATCTTATTTATTTGCAAATTTCGGCTATGTTGTTTGCATACTCTTTAGGGCTACACGAAAATTGACATGTCATCAATTTAGTGAGTAGAACTATGTGTCTAGTGTTATGCAGTTGCAAAATATTTTTTCTCAACAGATTACGGCAGTTCTGAAAGAGTTGTATAAAAAAAAAATAGAAAGTCAATTGGGTAATTTGACATTTTGCATTTTCGTCAGGATGACGTCGTTGGGTCAGCAGCGCGCCTCGGACCTGACGTCGCTGCTGATGTTGCACTCCATCGCCACGGCCTTCAAGAGCCTGCTGCGGCCCTCGGACCTCACCTCGCACGACAAGGGCCCCGCCGAGAGTCTAGCCGGTAGGTTAATTTGCCCGATGCTTTTTGATTGAAAAATATATCTTGCATCAAGTTGTGGTTATATTAAACACAAGAGACACGAGGCTGATTGCCAAGTGATTGCCAAGGAGCACGTGCAGGGATTAGAATTGACTCGAATGCCGCGTAATGGTCAATACTGAATTGAGAGCAGAGCAAGGTGTCGCCCATTGCATTTTGTATGCAGAATAGAATGAGAGATTAATCGTTCATTTCTAATCACGTGCCATAAGAACCCATGATATGTATGCAGCCAGTGGCGAGCAGTAGGCACAATCTTAGTTTATCCAAAAAAAATGTTAGATTTTTTTAAAAATTTTAATCAATTGCAAATTTACTACTTTAAGAAGGCACTTATGAATTATGTATTAATTAAATTATGATGGTAGTATTACAATTGGTGGCTTTTATTGTAGCTTGATACACAAATCAAAATACGCAGCTTGAAGTTAAATTACACATGTATTTATTTTATTATTAGTAAGTATATAATACAATGTAAAAATCTGTTTGGACAGTGCCCGTCTCACTAGGGAAATTGTGTCGAGACGGGCATAGTTTACAAGCAATTTTTCAGTTAATTAGAATTACAAGTAGTAGACAGAATTACACTTATTACTATACGAAAGGTGTATATGAAGAACAGTTTTAAAGTGGACTTAATTTTTGGATCACTTTGTAGCAATAATTAATATAGGTATGAGTCAATATGTTTGGGTGAGTGCGCCAATACTGGCTCTACCTTACTTACTTACTTACCATCACGCCGTTTCCCCGTGGGGGTAGGCAGAGAGGATAGAGCGCCACATTCTTCTGTCCTGACATACAATTCTCGCCTCATCCACATTCATACATCTTGTCATACAAGCTCGCCGATTGTTGAGCCTTCTAACAGAACCATCCTCCATTATCTGGTTTACCTGGTCGTGCCAAGTCTTCCGCGGACGTCCTCTATTTCTGGTTCCATCAACACTTGCGTCATATATCTTTCTTACCATTCTCTCCTCATTCATCCTTTCCATATGACCATACTCTACCCATATTACGAATCCAAGTTTTAATATATAGTTTCATGTTCTTGGGACAATTCAATTGATTTAAATCTTTAAGCATTCTTTTAAATAGTTTAAGTCCAAAATATTTGTAGTTCCTTTGGCCGTATGTTGTATGTGCTCTCGGGGTTTGTAGGTTATTTGTATTTGTCCGTGTGGAAATTATGTTTTGAGTTGTTTTAAAATGTGTCTGTTTGTATTTATATATGTATTTGAGAGTAATATTAGCGTATATTTGTCTAATATCAAAGACATCGAATTTATTAAAAATTTTGTCAGAGCTCGTTGTGATTGGGGATTCTAAAAAAATATATTGTTTTTTTTATTTTATTTGTAATGAGTTGTGTATGATGATTCCATTCGATTAAGTTGAAGTGCTCACTGAAGATGCGCCCGAGAAGGCAGCTAACAGAGATGTGGTTGCTTCAGATGGGCTTCTCGGATATTATTACTAAATTTTGGTCGGTACTAGGCGGAATGGAATGGCTGTAAAGTGCTTGGTTAACTAAACTTAATAGCCTTTATTATTTTCTTTAAATAAAAACTAAAAGTAAATATTCTGATAACTATATTTTTTGATAAGTTTCGCATAGAAAATTGATTCCAAAAATATCAATATACATTTGTGTGTCTTCAGCCGTTATATCGGAGCAGCCGACCCCCGTGGCCGACATAGACAAGGCCCTCATCCACCTGGAGGCCAAGGAGTTCACAGTGGAGCCGTCTACGCTGCAGTCGGCCCAGCAGCTCATCCAGTGGGCTGTGGAGGTGGCCCTGGCCGCCATGGCGAGGCTGCCCAGCAACGGCGCATCGCAAGGGGTATAAATCATCGAATTATAATAACTTGAGAGAAAAATAATGGTATCTGGATGTAGACCTATTTCGAGGAACGCCACTTCGCTGTCTTCTGTCCTTCTCATCCGCTTCATCGTGTTTGAACCTGTCATCTTTTGAACTGCCAGGAAATTTGACATGCTTGTAACACAGTTCCAAAGGGGAAATTATTGTCGGAATAAAATTAGATAATACCTTGTACCGACGTAACAACTTTTTTAAAAGGCTCATATTATAAGTATATTTCAGTACGAGCTGCTGAGAGACGCGACTGCGCTGGGCACGCTGCGCGAGCTGCTGGTCGTGGTGCGGGTCTGGGGCCTGCTACGGCCGCACTGCCTGCCCGTTTTCACGCGTTCCACGGAGGGCGTGGATGTGCTGAGCCTGCTGTACCGCCTCATCACGCGCCTGGCGCAGTGCGGCGGCGAACCGGACGACAAACTGCTCGGTGAGTTTGATCAGTCGATACATGCGTTTTCATGGTTCAGTTTTATTGTTTACTAGTTGGTACAGCGTGTGAATGATTCATTGATTCTTAGTGCTTCCTTTATATAGTGATAAAATGATTGTGAATGTTATGATAATGATGAAGTTCGCGGTGTGGACCCTTTCAGCTCCAGTGCACCAACACTGTATTTTATGATCCTGTGTATATTATGTACAGTGTCTATTGTTTGTGTGTGCCTTGGATGCAAACTGACATTGCCGTCTTCAGTCGGAAGCAGAAATCGGTTCATCCATGTGCCATTATTGTGTAATTTTCGGCAACGACCACGGAGATACTTATTTTCTGATCTTATCTATGTTCTTTTAATTTATGTAATTTATCTTCTTGTATTATTTTATTGTTTCTGTTTACTGTATGTCTTTACCTGTTTTGTATATGCTTTTCTACTGATTTCACAATCCTACTATGTACCTTTTATATTACATGTGTACATACCTATTTTCTGTACTGTAATCTTGTTCATTCGAAATTCGCCACATGTCAAAGTTTTGGAGCAGAATGTGGTTCTCCGGAAAGTTTTCATACTAAATTATACTTATAAATCCTAAATCCTTATACAAAGCTATTTTTGGACCTTATCTGATGAGTTTGTCAATCTATTTTGGATTTTTTTAAATTTTAAATCGCCGATTAAAAAACACATATTAATACGATCGATATAAATATTATTTAGTAAGAAATTATTATGTTTTTAAATAGTAGCTGAAGCCTCAAAACATGTATATACAAAATATAATATATTATTTAAAACAATTTATGTTCACTAACACAAAACATTTTAAAAACGTCGAAAATTGATCATATGTCCTGCAAATTGAATGGTTTACAACTCTTATCTAATTATAACCATAATCTTGGCTTCAAGATTATAAGAAAATATATTTCGTACATGCAAAAACTTTCTATATTAATGCAATTTTGTGGCACGCTGAAAATAAATTTAATGGTCGCAGTCTTTCTTATAATGATTGTATTTTATTAATTATAGCAAATAACATCCAGTTTATTAGTTTTACATTAGTATAAAAATCCTATCTAAGTAATAATTTAAAAAAAGTCTAATATATTGCGTAACTTCTGATATAAATTAATAATAGAAACCTTTTGAAAGAGATGCTGGAAAGTTTAGCATTCTTCTTATTTTTGAATCTTGTTAATATTTGCATTTGAAATATTATTTAATTTAAAGTTATTCCAATAATTACTTTATTTACATCGCGATTTACATTACATTAGCATTGTTGAGTGGAACTGAGAAGGGAGTAATTTTTACTCATATAATAATGTTCTGGAATAGGAAAGGGTGGGTCCTTTTAGGGCTCCTTTAAAAATGAAAATAATTATCTAAAAAATGAATGAATTGCTTTAGATGAATGTGGGATGCTGCCATCGCAAGTTCTCATTCCGCAAATCAACGAATCCTTACCGAGGACCTGCATTGTCACACCTGCCCTCAATCACCAGAACCTACCCTTACTAGTGAGTTGTTTTTTTCCCTTATATTTCATCCTTCTAAAGATTTTTAGAAATATCTTAATATTAAATTTCAGTATTGTCATTGAGGCCGTATAAAGTGTATGTAGTTTGTTTTTAGTAATTTGTATCTTGTTGCAGTTGGAGTATGGCGTGGAACCCGATTCGCTAAAGTACATTCCGGACATTCCGCCGCTTGAGGGCAGCATTACATCCGACTCTTGCATGGATTCCATTAGGTAAACTGTGGTGAACATCCTTAGGGTCGGTTGTTTGATCAGTGGTCAATTTTTACTAGTGTAACTTTTTTTTTGTTCAATCGTCAAGTTTATCAAAGTTAATCCCGCCTAATAGTAACTAGTGGCAATACATACGATTCTATGGCTTTACTCACCCCTGCGTTCGAAATGTTCAGGCTGTGCTCTAATGTAAATTCAAAAGCGAGATTGTCGTTGGACAAACTCTTATCATTAAAATAGCGGGATATTAGATGATTCATTGTCGTGTGGATGTACTTTAAGAGATATTTTATTTTTATTTAAAATAGTAGATGGCATACTGGACGCCCCTTATTTAACTGAATTGATTGTGTACCACGTTCCTGCGCGCAGTACCAGGCCATCGGCGCTGTTCCATGTAAATGTATCATATTCCGATTTTCAAAGTTTTAATATAAGAGTGATGTTTTAGATGCTGTTCAAAGATACAATTGATTTTGATACTCGGTTATCTTTCTGTATCAAACCTAAATTTTTATTGTTTTGTTTTGCTTACTTTTAAATAAATTTTTTTAAAGCTATGTATGTGTATTTTGTGTAGCTGCTCCATGTGGTTTTTTTTTAATACCAAACCAACAAGTATACCGCAACTTTCAAAGTGTCAGTGTGACGGATGTCTTTTGAAGTGTTGCCATTTTTAACTGATGATTTATGATTTTTACCATCTGATATTGGAATGCGAAGTGAATGTACTTTTGATGAGTAAATATTTTTTACTAACGATCTACCGTTGCAATTTTACTATAGTGAAAATTTACCAATTATGAATGGCAAACAATTAAAGAATTCTTCCTTTACTGATGTGTTCATTGGCTACAATTTGCGAATGTCACCAGACACCTCCACCTCGGCAGCCGGCCCCTGTGGGTGAAGCGGTGTGGCCGCTGCGGAGCCGCTGCCGCCCGCCAGTCCCTGCAGAGGAGCGCCGCCATCCGGGCCTGGGACCAGCGATGGCTGTCTGCGTGCAGGTGCGTCCCCTTAATCCATATATATATATATATTGCGCAGCGTTGTATACATTATTAGTGTCGTTGCCAGTTTTGGTAAGGCATGTGCAACAGATGTCACTTATGTCTAATATTACTCAATCATTTTAGCATTTCAGTTTAAAACTTGTCGATATTATTTAATTTCTTTATCCATATCCTTTTAATAACATTCTGATGCAATTTAAGATAGCTCCAGGTGTATATATTACTAATATTTTGTTTTTTCTTACTGGAAATAAAGACAAAGTACACTACACAGTGCATTGTTAAAGCAATGTAATAAGGGATTAAAAACCTTGTCAATGGCCAGAACAGCCGCCTCAGCGATAGCCGATTGCTTTTCATCAAGTAAACATATTAAAATCTATTTCTCCTGAACGTAATTCAGATTATAATATACATGATTATAATACCTAACCTGAAAAAACAATTTCCATCATCAACATCATATTGTGGTGGGATAAGATCCCGTGGACTGTATCGGGAGTAATATTAATCAGTTGACACAACCCGAATTGGAAGTCTGAAGGAATATAAGGGGAGATGGATCTGGCTTACCTTGCTTTAAAGTCCTGGGTTTGGCATCGTCTTCACCTGCGGTTGATGAGCACATTTATTGTGCCGAACTGAGAGATCACTGCACCTCCGGAAATATTGAATACACTTCCTCTGCGCGGTCCCAGCGTTACGCGTGGCGCGGATGTAGGGCGGCAGAAAAAAAGCACAAGAACTTGATAGTTTGCTATCGGAGCGCAATCTGTTTCCCCGTCGGCGAAATCGCAAGTGATGACAGGTATAGATTATTGGTTTGTATACAGGATGGACAAAATGGATGAGGAGTGGGTATTTGAGTTGCGTCAACATATTGAATGGTTTGATTATTAATTTCAGATGCGGCGGATTTTGGAGCGTGGAGACCAACTCTTAACACCGAATCACAAATACTGACTGAATATTAAAAGCGTCCCGTCCATTGGCCAGGACTGAGCTGCAAGGTTTCTTTGTCGACCTACGCGACGACTCTGATCGTGCGATAATATATTTGGCACGATCGGTTATAATTGATTTCACGAGATTATATTTGTGTATAATTTTGATCATCGATGTTCCCTCTAAAAAATATAGCGCGCGCACAATTTTTAACAAGACTTCTTCTTCGTGTGCCGCCCTCTATGGAAGGTTGGCTATCATGTTGATTTATCCTTTATAAGATCACCAACATGGAACCACTTCTCGAGGTTACGCAGCCAAGATAACCTCTTTCTAGCTACTCTACTAGCTCTGCTGCTTTCTATCTTTTCCTGCATGATGACTTGTCAAATATCAAATTTTTCATTGCGGAGAATGTTTCCCTGATAGTTGTTATTAGTTCTCTTGACATATTTATGCATCTTAATACATGATCATTAGTAATGTGGTCAACCCATAGTAGCCTTATACTGGTATGCTCAAATAACAGCATTGATACTTAAAATTACATAAAATAATTTATTATTTAGAGGGAACATTGATCATCATACAAACTACCTCTTTAAGGTGTGACAATTAATATTTTATTTCTTGAAACCAGAGACTTGAACAACTAACTAAATAGTTATGAATAGATAAATGATTATTAATGTTAAATATTTGTTACATTGTTTTAAACCTTCCTCGATTGGCACGACAGGACGCTCTGTTTTGTACAGCCTCCTGACTTATACGGGCATTTTTCATTTCTTTATATTCAACATCACTAAGCTTGTGGATTGCAGGTTACCGAAACAGGTGATGACTTTATTAATTTTTCAATTGGTTCAATTTAAAATGACCTCTTGAAACAAGAGCTCAAATTCTCTGTACCACCGGCAGGCATCTCACCACTGGACCGGATTTGGTTCTACAACCCGGTTATGAGTCCTGGCATTCTCAAGTATGTATCTCCGCCTCACGAGTGTGGATCGTGAACTTCACGAACCCTCTTGACTACATTTGGCATACTGCAGATCTAAGGTTCAACGTTCAAGTGATTTCCTTTCCGTCCTTCGATGTGACCCATCGCAACAAAGTTCTCCAAGCTATCTTCTCTTCCTGAAAGATTTAAAAAAAATTGACGGAAACATCTTAGAAAAATGATTGAATTGTGTGCTTCGCTGTCCATTGTAAGCATCTCAAAGGCATTAGTCTTATCTCTTTTATCTTCAGCGTCCATGATTCCACACCATACAGAAATATTGAACACATCAGAAACTCCACAAGCCTGACCTTCCTAATGACTGCATAAAAGACATTATAATTTCCCACAATTTACAATTTTTCCCGTATTTTAAAACATTTCAGCCCTTTCAATATAATCAAAGTTTCACTCCTCTATGGTGGTCGGAAATCATCGTTACCATTTGAATTTTAGTGACGGCCGCACTGAACAATGACTGGAGCCAGTAATGCAAGTTGTTTAATCAAGGGTTACATCTTCTTTCTGCACCGCATTTCTTTCGAATGTACATTTATTAACTTACATAATTATAATCAAATTATTAATGCCCAAATTTCTAGAAATGTTTTACTGTTACGGTCTGATATTGGGTTTAAAAGTTCCTTAAAACTGTCCCCCGAATTACCAGGAGTCCCGTGCAAAGTTTGATTGCAGTTCCGCGTCATATTTAACAACTTATTACATATTTAGAAAGATCGATTCTCTTTCCTACTTTGCTAACTGTCAACATTTATCCGTCGATGGTTAAAGATATATCAAGTGACTCGTACCTCTGTATCAATGACACCTCTATTCACATCATCATTAAACTATTATAAAATAAGTTTCACCATTCAAAAACCCATCACCCCCGTCGCAATGCTCCGGGAGAAAAAAAACACCTCATTTATATTAAATTACTTTATTAAATAAAATGAAATGAACATCACAATGTATATATTATCTGTAAGTAAAATTATACTTTATTTGTAAGAAATTTTATAAAAATAATTTCAAATGTGCGCCGGATGGTTTCATTTAAGACACCTGGATAGTCTTAGACGCCTATGTGTGGACATGGTTAAGCTCAGTCTTAATGTGGACTAATGAGACAGGTCTTTATGGTGTAATTAATCAATCAAGATACCATTTTGTCTCTGTCTAGTAAACCGATTACAGCCCATTTATTTGACTGTGTTTTTAAGCAAATTTTCTATGATACCTCGGTGGCCGACTGTCACTCGGAGTGCTCATGAAGCAGGGAAGACGTTTGTTTGCTGAAGAACGGATTGTAACATTGAATTTTTGACTAATCACTCGCACCCCTACTTGAAAACTATGAAGCCAACTAAAGAAAATGTAATTTTTATAATTATTTTAGTTTCAGATGTGCCCATGAAAAAAGGCATTTCATGATCTATACGTTTTTATGACGCACGGGGTCTGCCAGTCACAAACAAAAATAATAAACGCTTATTCACAAAGCCACCACATTTATACTTTTACATCTGAAAGTGAAATACGCTATTTTTGCGTAAGGGAGTAATCGTTCTAGAAAAACTAAGAAATATAAAAATAAATTTGGTATTAATTTGGTAAGAGGATGTCCTCCTGTCCTGCCTCCGACAGATGCGTTTCACTCTGCCGAATACCGAATGAGACGGAGAAAAATTGTCGATGCAACCGAAAGGACATCTAGTGCGAGTCACAAGTCTAAACTATGAGGAAACAATGCATAAGAAGAAATACCATTACATCTCTATATAAATACTATTATATTGCAAAATATAGACATATTTAAGTATAAAAATAAAACTTTGTTTTCTGTTTGATACTTTAAATTTTGACTGTTTTTTGGAAGTTATGATAGAAGCTAACACAATATTTAATAGTCCTATTTGGACAATCTGTGGTACGAATCAATCCATTTTCTTTTGGCCATTTTATAAATACTCAATTTATAAGCAGTACGGACTACGTTAGACCTCCCAGCTTAGCAGGCTATCCAGCTGACCTTCGATGGTACGCACCTCGCGGCCGGCGGCCAGCAGCGTCACCTGCCGGCGCAGATTGTCCGCCAGCAGGGCCTGCCCGCGGACTGTGCGCACCGCGGCCCCCGCATTTTTCTCGCTGCGGGTCAGCGCCCTTGTGAGCTGCTCTATCCTCCGCTGGCTCTCTTCCCTCAATTCCTGTGGGGAAAAATCACATCACCGATTTATACAAGTGGAAATTTAAGCTGGCAAAATAAGAATGAAAGTAGACTGAATGCAGTGAAAATGAGGTTAATATTATTCATCAATATGATAGACTAGAAAAGGAAATTATCTGATGTGTGGAGTTCTATTCCATAATCTGTACACACCCTGAATACACCTGTGTGCAAACATTAACCTTAAAGGCAGGCACACCTGGTACCGACCCACAAACTGACAACAATAGATTGTGGCGAAGCCGCCCGAGAGTCGGTCACAGACACTTCACGTTTTCACTGTTTATATCTCATCTGTTATTGTGCATTTATCTGCAATAAATGCCTATCAAGTGTAAATTATTAATCTTATTTGTCCACCCTGTTCTAGCACACGCACACATCTACACACACACTCTGTGATATCATCCTCAAACGAACACAGTGGAGCACTGGGAGAAATAGGGCCCCAACTTTCACACATTCAACCTTCGGATTGATACACAATTTGACATAACTCATCCCACTTTTATACTGTATAGTGGTAACCCTGTCTTTCTTGTATTTGATCAAGGTTACCCATAATGAGTAACCCTATAGATGTTTTGTATCTGGATGGAGAGACATATATATATGTCAATACTGATATGTTCCGTAGAGGAAACAAGAATGTAGACAAGGGTGGTTCGACGATCTCAGCTTCTCTCAATCGGCGATGATGATGATTATGAGGTGGAAAGAAATGAAACACAAAAGATGTTCAATGTCAGTACACTACGGCGACACGACACAATCGAGAATGGCTTCCCGCTTGCAGAATACCCTGTTTTTACAGTCATATTTGTAAGTACTTACACAGCCACAGGCTGCCGCTGTGACATTTTACTAAGAATGATAATAGACTTTGTTTTCCTGAAATCTATCCCACGGGTTTTTTGGCGCCGCGCTGATGATTACACCTTCAAATTACCAACGCGTGTCTTATCATATCAATTAATTGGCGCCTCTGCTGCGACCTCGTAATTCTGTGCGACAATATGAAGAAAGAAAGGAGCATATTGAACAAAGTTTAATTCAGGTTTAGTCATGTATAAAGAACAAATGGCATATTTTTATTTGATCCCGCTGGAGGAATCACTCGACAACTGACCTTTTCTACGAGCTTGGCAGCAGTGAGCTGTTCCTTGAGCGACGCCAACTCCTGTCCCGACCGCGACAGACGCGCGCCCACCCCGGCACTGCTCTGGCTGGCGGCCTTGAGGGCTCGCTCGAGCTCGTCCCGCTCCGTAGCCATGGACTTGTACTCTGTCTCCTTCACCTGGAGTAAACAATTAATGAATTTTGTACAATCTTGAAATTGCATGACTAGCATTTAACCGTGATCGAACAACATTTTTTTTATCAAGGAGAACACATTCTTATTGTGAAGTTGTAGATGGTTTTCAAATAATGAAACAATAGATGTATCAATTTGAAAAGTGTAACATATGGGGTCGAAAATTTTCCATCAATGCACTGTGTGCTGTAGCATGATCGGTCAATGCACGTTCCCTAGATTGGAAGAGATCCAGGTTCGAATCCCGGTAGCAACAGTAATATTTTTCGATAAAATTGATTTTATAAATACAGTAATACCCCGACTTACGTAAACTCAGAGTTAAGCGGTTTGTTTGGCAACACTGCCGCCCGCTATATTCAGTGTTCTCTTACTGTGATACGCATGAGACGTGTTTCGGCGGACTACGTGCACGATTACGATTCAACGATCGATGAAATTTATAATTGATTTGTTACACATTTTCTAAACCCTTGAAAAAACTATGTAGTTCAAACGAAGTAAATTTGATTCTCCTGCAACTAGTAAGAAAAAGATAACGACATCATTGGAATGTAAACATAAGATTATCATCGATTTTGATAGCTAAATGAAAATTTGTGAATTGACAAAGAAGTTTGAGCTACCGGAATTCACAGTAAGAACAATACTAAAAGATAAAGAAAGAATTCTTGAATTGGTGAAAAATGCTCAATCCTTGAGCTTTTTTATGTAAATCGTTTATTTTTTTAGTATTTTATATATTAATATGTATAAAGAACTGCAATTTTATTAAATATTTTTCTTCTAAACCAGTGTTTTTGTTAGTCCTCGGTCCCAATTAAACAAAATTGTATGTATTTACGCGCAAAGTTGTACCCCGACTTACGCAAATTCGAGTTAAGCGATTTTCATCGGTCCCACCTATCGCGTAACTTCGGGGTATTACTGTGTATCTTTATAATTAATACATTTAATTTGTATTTAACATTTTCAACTTTATTAATTTTTTTACCATAGTAAAGGGTTACCGTTGATCACACAACTGGCTCTTAAAGATTGCAGTAGCGAGCCAAAAGAATTCGATGATAGTGTCCTCTTAAATGAGATTTAAATGTCCCCTTCTAGAATACTCCAGAAGAGACTAAACTAACATTTTCATTGTAAGTTTGACATTGAAAAAAAAGTATTTACTTGAAATTATTAGAGACTTTTAAGATTTAAATACGTAGGTTAACACACCTGTAGCTTTGATGACAACCCGGCTATCTTAGCTTCAAGTTTAAGCGACTGATTTTTGAGGGTGTTGACTTGAGCCAATAGCTTCAGCTTGCCTTCGACCAAACCTTGGTTTGTCTTGGCTGTCATGTCGCACTCTGAAGTCTATAATAAATAAAGATTTTGGTCTCCATTACTACTGATACATTTGTATCGACCATTTACATGAGACGTATAGATCCAAACTTGCGAGAAGGAAAGATTGCGTAGAGAAAGAAGCGTGTTGCGATGGTATATATCAAGAATAGAGAGGAAGAGAGAAGGTGAACTGACTGACCGAGAAAGCAAGAGGCATTTTCTGAACGCCAAAAAGATTGGAAGAGGTTCGGTCATGAATTTTTCCTGTTAGTTTAACTCTTCATAGGATTACATTATTACAATTTTTTGTGACTCAACTCAATGGTGACGAATAGATTGCTTTACTTCACATTTTATATTATATTTCATTTTGATTATGAAAAATCATTATATAATTTTTTTCTTTGTGTATTGCACTTCTGATGAAATTTTCTGTTATTTTACTAATTATTTTAATACTTGAATAGAGCGTGTGTAATAATAATAAATAAATGAATAAAGGATTAACCAGGAAGAAGAATTGACATGATGTTATCAGAATACCATGACCATGAACTCCCGCCCTCTTGACTATATGTTCCTCTAATTTTCTCGGCTAAAGGGTGAGGGATCCTCCTCTCCGTCCTACAACGTGGCCCACCACAACAAGCTTCTCCGAGCTATCGTCCCTCCTCGCAAGGTGCCCAAAAAATTTAAAGATTTCTCTCAGGCAAATGGTTGAACGTTTGTCCTTGTTATATACATATATATGTGTACCCTTAGTATACAATATTTTTGGAATAGATAAGTATTAAAAATATGAGTTGAAAATGTTCAAATGCATTTTGAAAAGTTTGAATTATGTGACTTAAAATTAATTGATATAATTTATTATAGATTCAAAATTATATATTGAATACAAAAAATGAAAGGTCATGATTCCGTAACGGTACATATGCCTTGAACATTTACAACTTTCGTAATGTAGTTGAGTATCCGACAATAAGATATTGTGGACTAGATCTGTTACACACTCTATAAATTGTTTTATTTCTAAAAAATAGTATCGCATCAATATTCTTAGTATTTTCTAACTAAGCTAAATGCCAAATAGGACTAATGCTATGCCGGTCTCCTGGAATGAGGCCATTAGATCACTGAGCAAGTGTCTTAACCACTAGACCAACAAGCATGTACAGTGTTATCCAACAAGCATCATAGAACATTATAATGGAATCAAACCAAGTATGATATCAATATTGAGTAGTTTGTTGGTGTAGTGATCTAGTGGTCGGTGGTTCGCGCCTCGTTCCAGGACTCCAGCAAGTTAGTCCTATTTTCATAATACAAGCATTTAGCTTAGTTAGGAAATAATAAGAATATTGATGTGACGTGTATTCCGTGTACGCATCTCTATTTTTTTTTTTGAAAAATCATTTGACGCCATTAATAATGGAACATAATTTCATTCAAATGTGCACCACGACTGCGTTTGATACAATGCATTCTTGGGATCCAATTTTCAGCCTCTCTCTCACATAAATCTGGTGCTATTTCACCAATAACACGAGTTTCATTGTTTGTTAATTGTTTTTGGTTAATCAGTATAAACAATTGACTTTACATATTCCTGCAAAAAATAATCTAACAGAGAGATCACGTAATCTAGGCAGTCAATTAACAGGTCCATATCTGGAAATTATTGAATCGTTGAATGTTGTATATCAATTGTCTCAGTTAATAATATAACGAACAAGAACTACAGAATCTGGTGAGTAGAATGTACGATGTATGCAAGGAAAGCGACTTCATGATGAATGTTAACAAGTCCAAAGTGATGGTTTTCGAGAAGGAGGAAAGCAAAACACCATGCTAAATACTGTTTGGAACGAGTAGATGAGTTTGTATATTTGGGAAGTATGTTTGATAAAAACAGAAAGGCTGAGAATGATATCGAAAGGAGGGTGACTGCAGGAAATAAAGTAAACGGCGCTTTGAATGGAATTATATCTAACAGGAATTTGTCAACCGAAGCAAGACTAGCGGTGCACAATGGAATTCTGGTACCTGACACTGATGTATGGAAGTGAGGCCTGGAGCTGGCAGAAAAGGAACGAAAGTAGACTGAATGCAGTGGAAATGAGATCACTTAGGCGTATTTGTCGCAAATCTATTTATGACAGAGTAAAGAATGAAGAAATAAGGAAAGAATGTAAAGCTGATCTTAATATAGTGAGTAAGATTAAGAAAGGACTTAGGTGGTTTGGTCATATGGAACGGATGAATGAGGAGAGAATGATAAGAAAGATATATGACACAAGTGTTGATGGCACCAGAAATAGAGGACGTCCGCGGAAGATTTGGCACAACTAAGTAAATCAGATAATGGAGGGTAGTTCTGTTAGAAGCCTCAACAATCGTCGAGTTTGTATGAGAAGATGTATGAATGTAGATGGGGCGAAAATTGTGTGTCAGGACAAGAGTGTGGCGCTTTATCCTCTCTGCCTACCCCTGCGGCGAAACGGCGTGATGGTAGGTAAGTAAGTAATTAAGTATTAATTATGAATAATTTGTAAAGCACCATTTTCGTAAAAACTTTCACCTCAAAGGCGCTTTACACATCAACTGTTTATAGTTCTACAATTATATTTGTTTTTAAAATTAAAATTGTTATTTTCACTTATGGAAATGATTTTTAGTTTCTTCGTAAATAAAGTTTCTGATGCATTCTTATGACGGAGGGCATAAGCCTGCCACCGCAAATGTCCGTCTACTAAATTTAGGCTTCTGGCAACGGTTGTTCGGTTCTACTACCCTTTCTGCGGCTGAAGTAGAGGCTGACTAGAGAGTTTGACTGGGATATAAAGCTCTTGACGATACAGAGGCGCCATGTTATATGTCATCTTGTACATCAACCAGCACAATTTAAATTCAACTCTTTCAGGGAAGCCAATGTAGCTGATGTAAAAGGGATGTTATGTGAGAGAATTTGGAAACTCCATATATTATCCGTGCAGCCGCATTTAGAATGGATTGTAATCTATCAGCTGAAACATTGGCAGGGCAGCATGGATGCTGTTACAATAGTCCACACGTGACACCACAATGAGTGCCTCAAGAGAAAGATGTCTCCAAATACTTGTAATCATTAATGGCAGCATGCACTGAGAAAGATCTGAATGAATATGCACGCCCAACAACTTAACTGCAGATTTAGCATTCGCAGACATTGATTCCTGTATTAAGTTTTATCTTCTGTTCATAGTAGCTCTGTTTTGGATGGATTCAATGTAAGTCTATTTTGTGTCATCCACTCGTCTATTTTCTCTATGCATCTTGCAATTTTTTTCTTTTAATATCTTGTTGCGGTATGACACGTGTCTCTATCCTATTGGAACCACATTTCACTGAGATTGTGTTTTGCTGAATCAAAGACTGATTTTGATAACTTGTAAACGTTGTTCCGATATAAAACGCTGCATTATCAGATGGCAGACTATACTGAATAAAAAATAAAAATGACAGCTGTCAAAATATTAATAAACACGGATACTATTCTTATTTGAAATTCTATCACACTTTTTGAATAACAATATTTAGCCTGTCAATAATTATTCGAGGTATTATACTAAATATTCTGTTCAACACTAATAAGATTCACATTGTCGGAGTCTAAAGCAGTTGTATCAGGAGTAATACAGGTGATGCAGTCTCTACCTTGGTCTTTAATTTGGTGTTGGAGGTTAGGTTAGCATTACTATCTGTATTAACTAATTATTACAATACATCGTAGATGTGCACCTATGAAACAATGAATGATCAACCGACTGCCATCCTGAAAAAGGAAGTGGAAAAATTTGGGCTGCTTGTAAACGCTTCAAAATCGATGTACATGGTCAGTATATGTGAACAGGAGGGACCCCAAGATGTTTGCATAGGATACCAGTGGTTGATAATTTTAGATTTTTAAGATTTTATTCAGGTTCTAGATTGAAATGGAATCTTTTATATCATTATTAAGGAAAACACATTCTTATTGTGAAGTTGTAATTATTCAGAACATAGGTCTGTGATATTTTAAATACTAAATTAATGTATTAATTATAAATATATACATATAAAATCAATTTTGTCGAAAAATATTGTTTTAGCGTCACCGGGATAATTACAACTTCACAATAAGAATGTGTTTTCCTTAATAATATATGTTGTATCAACGTGTCCAAAATTTAATAAAAATGAATTGATAATTCTGGCGTCTGCAAATCGGTTTACTCAAAGGTATTTGAGATTCTGTAAAAATAATGTAGATGGCTTTCAAATAATGGAACGACAGGTGTATTAATTTGAAAAAATGTAACATATAGTTTCGAAAATTTGTCAAGAAAAATACTGGCGTTATAGCACAAAGGTAGTGCACTTCCCCGGATTGGAAATGAAGATCCAGGTTCGTATCCCGGTGACGCTAAAACAATATTTTTCGACAAAATTGATTTTATATGTATATATTTCTTTTATATCTGTAAAAAACTGATGGGGTCGAAAATTCTTAGTCAACGAAGCAAACTGCTAATATATAAAACAATTATAAGACCAGTGATCACTTATAGTTGTGAAACATGGTGCCTAATCCAAATCGAAGAAAAAAAATCAGCAGTTTTTGAACGCAGAATACTAAGAAAAATTTATGGACCTACAGTAGAAAATGGAACTTATAGAATAAAAATGAATCATGAGATTGAAAATTTAATTGAGCAGTAAACAAGTCCCAAAGGCTATGATGGGCTGGCCGCGTTGAAACAATCCCAGACGACGGGATACCAAAGATCTTGACTAAGTGGATACCGCTGTGGAAGCGAACTAGAGGTAGATCAAGGAAGATGTGGGCTGCCTGTGTAGAAGAGGACGGGAACTGAAGAAGAATGACATAGGAGTCGTGCCGTGAATGAAGAAGAAGAAATTTTTCATAAGTCCCTAATCAGAAATCCTATTATGCGTTTCTAGTGATAAAGAAAAGAAAAAAAGCAAGACACCGTGCTAAATACTTGTAGGTAATGAATGTTTGGAACATGTAGATTAGTTTGTGTATTTGGGAAGTATGTTCGATAGAAATGGAAAGGAGGGTGACTGCAGGAAATAAAGTGAACAGCACTTTGAATGGAATTATAGCTAATAGGAACTTGTCAACCGAGGCAAAACTAGCGGTACACAATAGAGTCTCGGTACCGACATTGATGTATGGAAGTAAGGCCTGGAGCTGGTAAAAGAGGAATGAACGTAGACTGAATACAGTAGAAATGAGATCGCTCAGGGGTATATGTGGCTGTTCTATATATCTTCTACAGAGTAAGATTAAAAAAGGATGACTTAGGTGGTTTGGTCACGTGGAACGGATGAATGAGGAGGGAATGGTTAGAATGATATATAACGCAAGTGTTGATGGTGCTAGAAATAGAAGACGTCTGCGGAAAACTTGGCATGACCAGGTAAACCACATACTGGGGGATGGTCCTGTTAGAAGCCTCAATAATCGGCGAGCTTGTATGAGAAAATGTATTAGTGTATGGAGTATTTTAAAACTGTCGAAAATTGATCATATGCGCTGCAAATTGAATGGTTTATAACTCTATTCATTTTTATTTGGTTCGATGAAGATTTGTCTCCGTAATTTGTGGCAGATCCATTTACGACAGAGTAAAGAATGAAAAAATAAGGAAAGAATGTAAAGCTGATCTTAGCATGGTGAGTAAGATTAAAAAAAGATTACTAAGGTGGTTTAGTCATATGGAGGTGAGAATGGTAAGGAAGATATATGACACATGTGTTGATGGCTCCAGAAACAGAGGACAGAAGCCTCGATAATCGGCGAGCTTATATGAATGTGGATGAGGCGAGAACCGTGTGTCAGGACAGAAGAGTGTGGCGCTCTATCGGCAGAGAAACGGCGTGACGGTAAATTAGTTAGTCAGTGATAGAGAAAATTTTAAACACAAGTCAGCTCAATGCCCAACCAGGCTGGGAAACTTCAAGAGAAGGGCGGAATGAAAAGAGTTTGGTTATTATTTATTCATTTATTTGTTCACAAAACTCGGCATGTAAACAGTTAAGTGATAAAAGCTGTTACTAACACTAACATTAATAATCACTTCACCACAAAACAACTTTTATTCATTAATAGTCCAATGCCTTGACCCAGGGACATCACAGTTTATACGTTACCTTCTTTTTCATGTGATCCTTGGCCTTTTGCAGTTCCTCCTGTAATGTTTTGATCTTGAATTTGAGTGCCCTCACAATGATGTCGTCTGTCTTTCCTGCAACAGATAACCCAACATGAACAGGCCTGGATTTACTACAGGGTTAAAGGTTACCTGTGTGACATGCGAAAGCGAGAACTCAAGAGCCTCAAAAGTGACATAGAAGCTTCAAAACGAGATATAGAAAGATACACGACGAGTTACACTAGACGAGATCGTGCGCAAAAAAATTGAGCATCGTGGGCACAGTGTGAACTGTTTGCCTCCATTCTTCGCGATCCTGTACCTTGTTTGGGCTCCAGTCATGCCTCAGATTTGGTGTATAGAGGACCTGCGCGCGCCTCACAATACCTGGCCATTTAGCCAGGCGCTCTATAGTCATACCATTCTGCCTAGTACCGACCCAAATATTGATAATTCGAGAATCATTGAACTAGCTGGTTAATATAATGCTGTGATCTCAATGTAAACAACCTGATATGTTACTCTAAAACAAAGGGTCATAATAAGAATTTGTATGAAATTAACAGTGTTCCAGACAGTCTGGGACAGGGGAGTAGGGTCAACTACGGCAGCAGCATTTTGTTGTTGGCTAACGAAGAAGAAATGCAACAATTGTCAGCGCTGAAAAATAAAGCTTTAAATTCGAATCAGTACAATGCTAAAAGATCTGAATATGATGATCTTTAAGCAAAAAATATATTTCAGTTGTCTATGTTAGTGTCAATGTGTCAGTGCAAAATAAAGCTTTGAGAATAATACTAGTCAGTGCAATGCTGGAAGATCTCAATATGGTGACCTTTAAGCAGAAGATATATTTTAATATAATGGTATTTATTTATAAAATCCTCAATAAGAAAATATTGGCTGAATTTATATGAAAAATTGATGCAGATCAGCATGAGCACGAACATCATACAAGAGGAAAAGATATCATGCAGGAAGAAGGCTAAATCTCAGAAATCGGTGATGTACAGTGCAATGAAGATTTTTAATGAAATGCCAGAAAACATCAGAAAGGAAGAGAAACTGCATAGATTCTAAATGGAACTAAACAAATATGTGAAAGATAAGTTGTAGAAAAAACGAACAATTTTGATATTGTTTATATTAGATCATATATAAATATACTTATGTAAGTATGGCTATTCAACATTCTAACATAATTTATACAATACCTACACTAATAATTCACTAGTCTTACAACACTCCCACTACATATTTTTTATTTTTTTATACATATATTTTTTATTCCTGTCGATGATTTAAATAACAACACAACAGCACGAAAAAAAATTGGCTACTTTAACACAGACTTCAGTCTGGCAAAGTAGCCAGGACAACGCTGTCATATCAGAGGTGGAGTCTACTCTATCCCACACAATAAACTACGAGTATTAATTCTGTCTTATGTTTATTATGTTATATAATATATTCACCACTGTTAGAACAAAAATATGTATGTCGTCTAATAAATAAATAAATAATAATAATATGACAACTTGTGACATAGACTGAGACTGCCATTCAGGAGAAAAGAAAAATCTCAGAAATCGATGATGTACAGTGCGATGAAGATTTTAAATGAAATGCCAGAAAAGATAAGAAAGGAAGAGAAATTGAATAGATTTGAAATGAAACTGACTAAATATATAAAAGATAAGTTTTAGTAAAAGAAAAGACTTTAATCTTGTTTATATTAGAGCGTATACAGGAGTGCTTATGTTTGCATTATGTTAAGAATTAAATAAATAGGGGGGGTAAAAATTTCACGTGAAACATCATTTATAGAAGGCGCTTAATATGGAGCGCATCACGATACAAAATAAATACTCAACCTGTTTGTGGTAAACTGCTCGGCTCATCGGTTGATAAACCGTTATCCTTTTTGAAAATCATTTCTGATTTGCTTTTCCTCGCTAGATCCAGCATATTCCCGCTTTCGTGTCCAGGACTCGCCAAGTTCTGTCCCAACTGAACGTCCTTCCTATTCCTGACAGACTCCCTCGTGTTCATCAAACTGATGACGCTTTTGTTGTACTTTTTTTGATCTTCGAGCACCTTCATCATGCCCCGCACGTCGTCTTCCGAATCGGAGTCGTCTTCGAAATTTTCCCGGTCGAAATTGCTCAAACTCCGCATCACCTCGAAGCACTCTTGGACGTTCGAGTCGTGCTTGTTTAAAAATTTGTCTGAAAAAATTCTCTCTCGTATCTTAGCCTGCTTCTCGAGGAGTCTTTTTATCTGGCAGTCGTTTATCTTCAAGTCTTTCTGGGAAGAATCGTCGTCGGACGAGTTCAATTCGGACATTGTCCCAAAGGAATTGTCGGAGAAACGACTGTATTTGTTGGTTAAGTCGAGAGATTTGCCGCCGAGGCTTTGGTTCGATTCTCTGGCGGTGGTCGAGGGCGTGACCAGATCCATCATTGATTTCTCTTGATTTTTCTGTCAACAGTTTAACAATATTTAAAATCACATCTGCCCACAGTAATGCCAAAAATTCGGAAAAATAGATCCATAATGCTAATTACAAAAATGTGCTTCGTCAAGCCTCTAGTTTTTAATATAGAAACATGAACATTAAGAGAAGGTGAGAGAAAGAAGCATGGCTTTGAAATGTAATGCCGGAACCGAATGTTGGTGTAGTGGTCAAGATGTTAGCCTAGTGATCGAGTGGTCGAGGGGTTCGCGCCTGCCTCGTTCCAGAACACCAACAAGTTAGTCCTATTTTCATAGCACAAGCGTTTATCTTAGTTTGAAAACAGTAAGAATATTGATGTGATATGTATTCCGTGCGTAAATGATGAAGTAAACCGTGATTGTGACTGTGATTGATGTTTTTAAGATTCATTAATTTTAAATGAAATATACGCTCTGAGGATATCAATTACGATTATCTTCTTAGCCGTCTGAAACTGTTCAACTTATCAGTGAGACGTACGATGACCGACCTTATATTTCTATACAGGTCATCAATGGTTATAATAGACTGCCCCCAGATTGTCGGTCTGCTTGACATTCACGCACCGTCGAGGTCATCGAGACACAACTCATTGTTATATTACAGGGGTAATGTCCAGAACACAATATGCAGTCCCCAGATTGCATTCTTTAGGGAATGAATATGCGGAGGTAGTACAATTTTTTGTGTCTCGACTCAATGGTGACGGATAGATTGCTTTACTTCACATAATGTTTTTCTTTGTGTATCGCACTTCTGATGAAATTTTATGTTATTTTACTAATTATTTTAACGCCTGAATAGGGCAGGGCGTGTATAATAATAATAAAGAAATAATGTTGGAAAATCACCGGTACATTATAACCTAAACCTCCAATAAATCATATATTGCACCATAAATAACCATATTTAATGTTTCCGAGGTAAGTTTGTAGAACTCCACAATTATATATGTGAAAATAAAACACTAGTTTTTTTATTCTACTCGTTTAATTTACTTGATAAGACGCGTTTCGCCTTGTAAGGGTATTATCAATCTAACAATATAACTCAACAATGTGCATTTATATCTATAATAGTGGGGGACAGCTATACAATTTTATTTGCATGAGATGAAAAAGGACAACATTTTTCATTTGAATGCTTCTTATTATTCTAAGTAACCATTCTGTTTCAACACTAATGATATTGTAACGATTTTGTAAAAATTTCAAACAATATTATTTTTCGTAACAGTGCAGAATTTTCACATATTACTTGAAAATTTTCGACTCGTAATTTAATCAGGTATCCGCCCATAAAATATTGTGAACTAGGTCTGTTACACCCTGTATATGTAATGTGTCGCCGGAACTGTAAATTACGTTATTATTTAAATCATTTGAAGAATATTTCTTTTCGCGTTAACTGGTTGAGTTGTTATGTGACAGTCCATTTCATTTTTTTTTGATAAATTATACTTTCATCATTGAATAATTAGTTTTACGTAAACAAGACCGTGGCCGCTGCACTATAATTATGACAGTTAGTCAATTCGCGTATTATTAAATTATTTAACCTAACATTCATATTTGATTTATTTTTAACAAATTAATCAACTTTATTTTCACATGTAAACTGTTCAAAAGATTCAAATTCATACCACGATAGTATCGGCTCTTTTGAGGAGTTCCTCAGTTTTGGATTCCAATTCTTGGTTTAGGGATCGGAATTCTCCCTCCATTTCAATCAGATCTTTGCACAGCGCCATTATTTGAACACTTTAAATTATTCCAGGACATTTAGTCGAAATATGATATTTTATTTTGTGTACAAACCACAAAATCACGGGGAGATTTTAAATATTTGGTTGCGAAAACAGGTTGCCGGGGTAACTACGGGTGACTGGATTTGACACAATGTTGTTCACGTAAAAATGATCTCAAAGTGCATGAGTTTTAAAATTATTTTTGCGGATGTCGTTCAACTTCGGCTACCGTTGAAAAACAAATTTTATATCTACAGGCTAAATTTACTCACATTCGAATTATTACTAGTGGTCTGTACCCGGTGTTGATCGGGATTCAGATTTAAAATAGGCGTTAGGGAGAGCAGAGGTTGGCGCATTGGGGAAAAAAAAGTGGTGTTTATGTCGAAGTGGATCAGTAGGTTATATGTGTGAGCGCCTAGTGTACACCAGTGTTCACATGTTTTTATGTATCGCGGCAGGGCCTGCCCGAGAGGGTAGCGAGCTCGGATCCCGCCCGAGGGCGTCGAGCAAGCCGGGGCGCCGAATAAGCCGAAATAAAAAAACAAAGCGGAGAAAGAGTAACAAAATAAAAAATTTATGAGCATTACAAAATACATAATATAAGAAAAAAAAGACGAACATCATATAAGTCCAGAGGGGCCATCTTCTGCTCCTTCAAATATCACAAATGTCTCCGCTGAAGTATTGCCCTGGAGAATGACAGATAATTCTCCAGTATCACAATAATTACAGGTTATGAGGTGCCGTTAAAAAAGACTGATTGAAACACTCAGTTCAGGTGTAATCTTAAAAAACTGGGAAATGAACTAAGAAATCAATTAAGATTCGGAAATTATGAATATTTTTCCCATGTGAAGCGAAGCTTGAGAGATATATGTAAAACAATACTCTCCACTTTATCATCAGAGCAAGATAGAATCATGAAAAAGAGTGTCTGGTCACAGGAGGACGTTGTAACTGAAAGTCTGAAAAAATGGTTTAACACATACACCGTTTTTTTTAAAATCAACAATCCTCTACAAATAGTGCTGTACGTTGAGGTAAATCTGTTCACCTAAGCGCTTAGCGTTCTTTATATTCATTTTTATAGTCGAATGCTGGAGGGATTTATAGAACCATAAAGCCACGAAGATGATAGACTAGTCTTTGATAGTTTCTTGTTACAAAAAGAGCCCTATCTTCGATCCGCATACAAGTCCTTCCACACAAGTCGTGCAGGTGCATCCGTTGGGCACAGAAGTTCTGAAGGATAAATTTTCTTTTTTTTTTAGGTAATTGTGGGACCCAGGCTATCGTACTACATCATCGCTTATAGCAACAAAGAAGATAGCAAGCAGTCAATTGCAAACTTTTTGTCGAATTTTGCTGGCAGCATGACCCGAGGGTATGGTAAAGATGAAGGGCTTTGGTTGAATCTCTAGCTCAGGAAACAACTAGCCCCGTATAATCATCAAGCAAGCAGTCGCTCGTGTCAACAGCTACTTATTACTTATTTTTTCATTTTGTCTATGCATTAAAAATTCGATCGAATGCGTCGCGTAAGTCGTCACCTATTTTGACATTTGCGTAATTGGGAACCTGTCACAGCTATGGAAATAAAACGAGAACCGAAAACTGAACCGCGGGAATCTTCAGATGATGAAATGACGTGGAATTCTCACGGTGGATACAGCAATTTCACCGAAAACTATATCAAAATAGAAGCTAGGGATGTTTGCGAAGAATCGCGCGATGAAAATGCATTAGCCGGAGAAATTGACGTTTGGATTCCTGACATGAAAGAGGAGTGTGCTAGGAGTTCAGATTTGATGTGTGGTAAGCAATTGTCAGGGAGTTTATGGTCGCAATTCGGCACTGCATCAATTACAAAACAATTATTTTTTCACTGCGATGGAAATTCGCTTCATTTTCAAATCATATAATTTGATTTAAAAACAGCATTGACAACATTCAGATAAATATGAATATTTGTGTAGTGGTAAGTGACATTAGTTCTTATCTATGCATTAGTTTCAATGAAGTCATAGATACGATTTATATTTATAGATATTTTGTCATGTTAAGCTGTATTGCATTGAAATCGTCCGCGTCGCTCCCTTGTATCTTAAGATCGTAATCTCCATGAACTCCCACCCTCTTGATGATGCTCCTTCACTTCTGTCACCGGAGAAGTGTCTGTTGCCTTTTTAATTTGCTCAGTCTAACGGTGGAGGAGCTTCCATTTCGACCTTCGACGTGGCCCACCGTAACAAGCTTCTCCGAGCTATCTTCCCTTCTCGCAAGATGGCCAAAAATTAAAGGATTCATCTCATACAAATTGTTGAGGGTCTGCCCTTGATGTTCAGGATCTTGCCGTCCACGGCATGTTCAACGTATATCTCCAGCACACATCTCAAACGCATCAATCTGTCTTCTCTTCTTGCCTTCAGGGTCCACGATATAGAATGCTTGGTTGTGTTGGAAATACCGTGATCTTTCCATATTTAGTCAAGTCTGGACATAGAACTGTTCGCCATACGTATATGTTGTTTAATATCTGGCACGCAGCTACCGTCGTCAGTTACCCGAGATGGACAATAGAGGTTGACAAATTCAATGATGGTCTTGTCTGAAAGGGCATCTGGGGCAAATCGCTTGTGTAATTCCTAGGAGAACGGTACGGCTATGAAATACATAATAAATATGAATTAAATATATTCATTAGAAAGATATACATATAAAATCAATTTTATCGAAAAATATTGTTGCGTCACCGGAATTCGAACCTGGATCTATTTCGATTAAATGTATTAATATCAAAAAAATAACATAAAGGTTCGAAAATTTGTTGCTGAAAATAGCGTCGCTGTAGCATAGATAATACACCTTCCCCGGTTTGGAAAGAGATCCAGGTTCGAATCCTGGTGGTGCAACAACAATATTTTTCAATAAAATTGATTTTATATGTATATTTTTAATTAATATATTTAAGTAGTATTTAAAATATCACAGAGCTATGTTCTGAATGATTACAACTTCACATTAAGAATGTGTTCTCCCTTTTTTTTAAGCATTAAATAATACATTTGAAATTAAGGTAATTATTCCTTCCCAAGCAATTACCTGTACAGTTTTTACGAATTCTATATTGTTAAGGGTTTCAAAAATAATTAATATTCTCGCTTTTTTTTTTTACAAAAATATGGGTTTTTATTATTCATTTATATCAATTTTTTTATTTTTACAAAGTTGGTTTGGTATAAAAAAATACAAAAACGTGAGCGGTTACACAAGTAGCATGGAATATATATATATATATATATATATATATATATATATATATATATATATATATATATATATATATATATATAAATATAAATTTATAGAGAATATATGTATGAAAATAGAAATTGATAAAATATACCTATATAGCTTTAAAAAAACCATTTAAAAGTAAGCAAAATAACCAATAAAAATTTAGGTTTGACACAGAATGGCCGAGTATCAAAATCAATTGTATTTTTTACTCAGAATAGCACATCATCACTCTTATATTTAAACATTGAATATCGGAATATATCTACAAGACCAAAATCGTTCCCAAGCCTGTGAAGTCTGTGTGGGTGAATTCCTATACAAATGAGTATCTGATGCATTTACATGGAACAGCGCCGACGAGCTGGTACCCCGCGCAGGAACGTAGTATACAATCGCTTCAGTTAAATTAGGGGCGTCCAGTATGTCATTTACTATTTTAAATAAAAATAATAAATCAGTTATGTTACTTCTACACGATAAGTTAGTTAAATCAATAGTGCTCATTAGAAAATCATAATTCAATTGTTCAACGGGTATACACAGTTTGAAGTTAATGAACCTTAAAAATTTATCCTGAACCCTTTATAATTTTAATTCATGCACTTTATAGAATGGAGACCAAATAGTTAAGTTGAATTCTAAACTGCTATGAACCACAGCCGTGTATAAAACTAAGCGATTTAAGTGCATTGATATTTTTCACCGTTCTAAATACAAAACCAAGACATTTTATCAATGCGTGGAACGAATAATAGTTTTTCATCAAATAATATGCCAAGAATTTGAGATACTTATTTAAGAGTAACGTTGTTTATGCTGTAATAAAAAAACAACAAAGAAGTTATACACTAGATTTTAATTTTTTTTAAACTATTAGATAGGACCTTTACACTAATATGAAACTAATAAACTTAATGTCATTTGCCAAAATTAACAAAACAGAAGCATTATAAGAAAGACCGCGACCATTAAATTTATTTACCGCGTGCCACAAAATTACCTTAATATAGAAAATTATTGCATATTCGAAATATATGTTCTTATAATCTTGAAGCCAAGATTACGGAGACAAATCTGCATTGAATCAAATTTGTAAAATGTTAAAAATTAATAGAGTTATAAACTATTCAATTTGCAGTATATATGATCAATTTTTAACGTTTTTAAAACACTTTGTGTAAAACAAATTATTTTAAATAATATTTTATATTTAATTAGATGCCTTGAGACTGAGTTTTATGTCAAAAGCATAATAATTTCTTACTGAATAATATTTATGTCGATCCTTTTATTTCAAATCGCCGATTAATTTTAGATCATGGCCACACCTTTAATGACTGCAAAAGTTGTCTCTCTGTGTTTGACGGCCACCACACGGTGTACCGGGTGAAGACCGAACCGGCGCGAAGACGCAGTGACAACTCGGCAACATCGCAAAAAGCAGTCAGTTCAACTTCACAAAGTAATTCATTACAACAATCATCTGTCAAGGTGGCTAATATTCATGCTTGTGAAATGTGCGCCAAGGTGTTCAGCGAAAAGAAACGTCTGATAGGCCACATGCGAGTCCACAGAGGCGAGAGACCGCTCTCTTGCGAAGAGTGTGGGAGGACATTCAGTCAACGGAGCAATTTAAAGAAACACATGCGAACTCACACTGGCGAGAAACCGTTCCCCTGTAAAGTATGCGGTGTAGCGTTCAGCGTCAAGGCGAGCCTGGTCGAACACACGCGAACGCACACCGGGGATAAGCCGTACGCGTGCACGGTGTGCGAAAAGGCGTTCAGCATCAAAAAAGGTCTCGTCGAACATACGAGAACGCACACGGGCGAGAAACCATTCGAGTGTAAAGAATGTGGCCGAACGTTCAGCCAAAGGAGCCATCTGAAGAAACACTTGCTGACCCACACAGGAGACAAACCGTACGCGTGTGAACTATGCGCGAAAACCTTCTACCAAAAAGTGCATCTGACGAAACACCAGCGATACCACACGGGCGAGAAACCGTTCCCTTGTTCGGAGTGCGGTAGGACGTTTCGAGAGACGAGCACTCTGACGAGGCACGTGAGGACGAGGCACGCGCCCAAGTTTTTCGAAATCGAGGTGATTAGGCGGTCCGAGGAAGAGGCGACCGATAGGCACGAGACGATTGATTGCGATATGGTTGCTTGGATTCCCAATGTGAAGACAGAGTCCTCGCAAACTGGATCTGTTGGTGACACTTCTAACTTGGTGTGCGGTGAGATGTTTAATTTATTTATGTATGTCTATGTTTTTCTTCTGATATTTTATTTATATTCTAGTGCTTGTTCGCTTATAAAACGTTAGCAATGGTGGAAATATGAGTAAAAAAGGAAGGCACTTACTTTTCGTTGAATTTTCGCCGAATACTGGTTCATTTGTTGATTCCTCTCCACCACAAATACAAGCGTCGCGGGGTGTATACTAACACTCGCGAAAAGGATTATTAAATTAAAGTAAGATTAATTAGAAGCTTTAGCGGAGTGAAGCGACGGTAGTTATTCATAGTATTAGTCAGTACAGTATTAGACAACAGTTCCAAGCGCACCGAACTTGCTGCAGATCGAATATTTTTTCACTGCGGCATCTTCTTTCTTCCTTGTGCTTAAGGATAGATTAAGAAAGAAAGGAAAGAAGATACGCAGTTAAAATTTGGTAAACCGTAAATTGAATGTATGCATGAGGCAACAAGTTAAACGCCAAAAAACTTAATATAAATTAATTAATTTTTAAACGGCGCTAACAGCAATCATTATTTTATTTTACTTATAGCAGGTTAAAATAACGCGATGATGGCCTAAACTTAAAAACCTATCCAGCCTTTCAAACCCATAGGAGTCGAAGGGTCCGTACAGATAGTGACCCGACAGTAGAGTGGACTTACACATAACACAACACTACTCGTTTTACAAAACACCTGTTTTCGACACGGTATTGCGACACGGTATTGGTAAAAATGACACACACTGCAAGATAATACTTAATCATAACACCAACAGTCACCTATCACATCAGACCTGTAACAGGATCCGAAATATCGGCCAGAAAGATCAGATATACACGACAGATTAGCTTCGAAAACTGTACTATCCAGGAAACTACTTAACGCAAATCGGAAGTGACTTAAAAGCTGTTGTTGCGGACGACGTCAGTATGTGAAGCAAACAGAGGTTAGTGGTTTACCTACCCGAGGTGCCCAGTGGCCCGCCTGGCTGACGCATGTTACTTTTGAACGCAATCAGTTCTTTGATTCTTTATGGTTAGTAAGTAGTAGGGTACCGTTTTTTGACCGTATTCAGCTTCGTTCTTCTGATGCAATGGGAGTGCAAAAAACTTTACAATAAATAAAAAGTATAGTATACATTTTCTTGACGTTGTATTTTAAAATTTGTTCGTGGTGTTCAGTTTGTGATGGCAAACGACCCAGTTCAGATAAAGCGATGCTTAGATAAAGGCAGCAAAAATAATGAGGAACTATACATGCAGTTACATGTATCTGGCATGCCATTATAATGAATCAATTAAATCAAGGAAATTGAAATGTATCATATACACTCATATTCTTTACACAAATATACTTTATAATATATATTACCATTTTACATTTTAGACCACGACAACACTCATGATGACTGCAACATCTGCATCTTGAAGATCAGTCGGGAACACGCAGAATGGAAGGTAACCAATGAACAAGAGGAAGAGGTCAGCTCCACAGAGGAAAGAAGAAGTGACAACTTGGAAACACTAAAAGAAGCTGCCAGTTGCCGTACACAACGAAGTAAAAACATTGCGAAACTTCTATCGTGCAAGTTGTGTTATAAAGAATTCGTTGATAAAAAACGCTTGGAGGATCATATAATAGGTCACGAAGAAGAGAAAGCCTTCGCCTGTGAAGAATGCGGTAAAACTTTCAGAAAGAATTGTTCCTTGAAGAAACACATACGAACGCATACGGGCGAGAAACCGTACCCTTGTACAGTCTGCGGTGCAGCCTTCAGAGTGAAATCCATCCTGACGGAGCACAGCAGGACTCACACCGGCGATAAACCTTATCCCTGTATTGAATGTGGAAAGGCGTTCAGCGTGAACAAGAGTTTAACAGATCACATGAGAATACACACCGGCGAGAAACCGCACGAGTGTACCGATTGTGGTAAAATGTTTATACAGAGAAGTCATCTGAAGAAGCACGTGCTTCTTCACACGGGGGTTAAGCGCTTCGCCTGTGAACTCTGCGAGAAAATGTTTCATCAAAAAGTGCAGTTGACGAAACATTTTCGCACGCACTCTGGCGACAAACCGTTTCCCTGTGTAGAATGTGGAAGAGCCTTTCGTGAAACGAGCCATTTGTCGAGACACGTGCAAACAATACACACGCCCAAGTAGCCATTTGCGTACGAAGAGTGCACGTAGTTTATTTCAAAATGTGGATGGTACAGTCTAATGGTCAGGACGCCTGCTTATCACAACGAAGGTCGGGAGGAATTCTTCTTCTCATGCCGTATCAGTTCAACGAACGTTGGCTATCATCACCTTCTTCACTCTTCCATAGTAGACTGGGTAAACCATTGCCTCAGGTTCTTCAGTCACGATCTTCTCCTTCTACATCATTTTCATCATTATGAGGTGTAAGATCTGATACATGTCATAGATATTCAAGTTTTCGGATTTTTATTGTTTTAAATACTTTTTTCTTTATTCATCCGTAATCATAAGATTTTCGTTCGTATCCATCCAGGTTATTTTGAGCATTCTTCTGTAGATCCACATCTCAAATTTGAGTAATCTCACTAGAGGGCTAAGTCAGACGTATTTTCATTGCACAAGGGTCTCGGCATGGTTTGAAATATTTACGCGACATGTTTTCGCTTTCATATTTTCATAGTTATTTAGCAACAGGTTAACGGTTACTTTAAGTTAGACCTCCCTACCCTACAATCACTAGCGCACATCTACGTCTGTCTGTCGTACGACAGCGTAATAGCGAGAGGCTATGGAAATATGACAGCGCGCCCACTGGCGACTGCATAGCCCTTAGCAGCTTCCTGTCCAAGATTGTTAAAGTTATTCAAATGCACGTCTGCGGTTGGCTTGTCACGTTCAACTAGACTGACCGTTAAAGAAAGCGCTCGAAGTAAAATCCAGAGACCCAAGTCTCGGCGGTTGGACAGTCTTACGCAGGATTATGGATTAGGATATGTAATTCCTAAAACCCCTAAAATGACTTGGTGTTTTTGAGTCATGGATGAAAACGTACATTTTGAAAGCAAATGTGCAAAATTTATTATTTTTCTATTCAAGTCATATTGGATTTTAGATCACGTGATCATTAACAAGCGTTGTGATTGGCTGGGTATAGCAACTTATACTCTGTCTGTTTTAGGGTATTTTGGAACTAACCCTGATTTAGAACATGCAATATTAACGGATTTAAGTGGCTTTTATGAGAAACCATGTGTTCTGCATGTGGCTGACAAAAAAATCTACAAAACTGCATATTTAACTCAAATTATCCCAAATAGGTTGTTTTTGTTGGCGCTATGTGTAATCGGCATCACAAACTCGCGAGATATTACGTTGCAGCAAGTCATTTCGGTCTTGTTGCTTGGCCATCCAGTATATGAATTTTCGCACGATTACATGAATGAAAATTTGCTCTTGGTATAATCTGCGTACAAAATACAATAGATAACAAATGAAAACACGCTCCGCACTCGACTCTACTGTATTTCGCGCGAGTTTAGAGACGTGTGAAATTAAGTGTACAACACGACGTCTATATTTATTTATTTTCGTAGTAAACACGTTTGTAATGATGTACGATCTATAATGAAAAATGATTATGTTATACGAACTATTTTACTCATTTTATCCCGATGGGCTCCTGTTTTTATATGAAGAGAGGCTTGACCTTTGTTGGGCCACAGTCGCCGAAACATCGGAGGACATGGAAGTTCGGAGGTGCCTTCCAATGTTTCAGATGTTTAACTATCTGTAAACATGCTTGTAGCACATTCTCTGGGAATGTATGGTAATGAATTTATTTATTTGACATTTGACATAAATTTTTTGTACATCAGTAGTGAACTATTAATAATTTGAAAGTTTATTAGTGTTTACGCGCTTTATACTTCGATAGGTAGGCCTGATATAAAATTTTGAATATGTGTGTTCTATTTGTGTAGATTTGAATTTACAGAAAACAAAAGCGATGCTGCTTCTGGAGAAAGAGTTATTGTGATTCGGACGGACTTTTACGGCGGCAATAATAAAACTTTTAGTATATATAATTTCGGATTAGCGGTTGTGTGAAGGTGTGAACGTGGCTGACCAGCATATTTGCGGACCATCAAGCTACAAGGATAGCGACGTCGGCCTCAACCAGCACAGGTTCGCAAAGGTTTGTGTAATTTGAATTTACATAGATTGAATAACTGTATTCATCATTACCAATAGAAAACCCAGAACTAGCTATCGAAGTATTTACGAAAACAATTAGTTTACTGCGTGGGATGCAGTTGATATCCACCTCTGATGCGTATAGCATTGTCCTGGCTACTTTGCTCGACTACCGTCTGTGTTAAAGTAGGTAGACAGTTTTTTCAATTTTTAATGAAGTCCTGGTACCGACACGGTCTGGAGCTGGCAGAAGATGAACGAAAGTAGACTGAATGCAGTCGAAATGAGATCACTTAGGTATATATGTGATAGATCTATTTATGACAAATTAAAAAATGAAAAAATAAGGAAAGAATGTAAAGCTGATCTTAGTGTAGTGACCAAGATTAAGAATGGATCTGTTTATGTAAATGCTTTCGATAGCTGGTTCCCAAGTTTCCGATTAACGATAAGCACACATGATATACCTGTATGTTACCGTCTTCTCAGCCTTCAGAAAAAGGGCGGCAATACTCACACACACACACATGTACATTATTATAAACCAGGAAACTCAGTGGTGTTAATCGAAGTAACAAGTCGCGTAAATAGAATCGCTTAGGCGATTTGGTCATATGGAAGGGATGAATGGTAAGAAAGATGTATGACGCAAGTGTTGATGGCACCAGAAGTAGATGACGTCCGCGGAAGTCTTGGCACGACCAGGTAAACCAAATGGTCCCGTTGGAAGTCTCAATAATCAGCGAGCTTGTATGAATGTGGATGAGGCGTGATGGCAAGTTAAGTTTGATGTAAGTTCGACCAAATGAAATAATTTCAATACACATTTTAATTTCAAAATTATTTATTAATATTTAAGAGTCACGATAATCAAAATTTTGATTGACTGAAGTTATATATACTAGTGATAGGCAGCTAAACAACTAACAAGTTCAAAATTATAAATCGCCGATGGCTTGGCCCGGCGATGACTCCTCAGTTCTGATGACGACAGTACAACACTGAATAAAAGGCTTATTTGTATATTTTGTCTCTGTTGTCAAGATCTTGTGCTCTCTCTCTGATGCATTCAATAATATTTCTGTATGGAATCAAGGGAAGATGCCTTTAAGATGTGGTGTCGGAGACAATGAGACGCGAACGTCTCCATTCTAGAACTTCAAATCGACCATTTTCCTGTGGTGTATCCTTTTCTTTAAACTTGCAAGAAAGGAATATGGCTTCTCGGAGGAGCTTGTTCACGTCGAAGCATGGAGAGGAAGGAGAATATTTGATTTGAAGTGTAATAAGCAGCAGGTGCTTCTCGGGTGACTTCCTTCAGATCTGCGAGAAGCGAAGACGTGAACTTCAATCGAGAGGAACCCACGTGGAAGTCATAGCGTAGTGTGTTATATTGTTATAATCGGATAACATTGCAGCAAAGTAAGACATGTATTTGGGTACCCTGCCTGCCACACTAGTATTTTACTGTATTATAGCAGACACTGCTTTACCAGTATAGTAGTAATGTTCAGTCTAATAATGCAAATAGATAACATATAAATACAACGTAAAACTTAAAGTAAATGCAATGTTCAATGTATCAAAGATGAAATATATATATATATACAAATATGAAGTAAGAATGTGTAAAATAAGTAAATAACATGAAAATATGAAGAAAACTTATAATGTTCAATATAAAAAGATTGAAATATTTTTGGTCTCAAGTTTGGACTTTTAAAAGTTCTTGGGCGTAATTTTTCTCCAGCGAGAAGAGTGGAGCCAGAACTGCATGGTCGCAATTTTTCAAGGCTGAATTTAGTAGATTGTTGTGTATATTTTTGGTGCTGGAAACAAATGGAATCTTTCTGCAAAAATTTTCACCATCATTTGTGCAACACTATTTCTTTATGTAGAATCAATGTAATTCATAAATACATCTGAATTTTTTATTACGGAAACTTAGTAGTGTTGTTTCTTCTGTAACAGTTCTCTACGTTCAAGGTCTTGTAGTGTTAGCTCATTGTTACCGCTTATTTTCGACATCAGGCTACTGAAAGTTGGTTTTCTTGGGTTGTATTAGCACTTACGTTGCTCTAGTTTGGCTGCATGTCTGGTTTAAACATTAGCCATCCTTCTATTGAAATGTGTGGAGTTTTCTGGGTTATTCTGCCGTGTATCTGCGATCTCTCTGGCCGGCGTTTCCGATCCTATTGCAGGATTGTTGTCGCTGATGCGACGTGTAAGTGTTGATGTTATTAGTAAAGCGTTGGTTTGCAATACCGTACCGAAAGCGGGAAATGTCTGTGTTTATGTATTTCGTGGCAGTACCGTGTCGAAATCTTCGAAGCGCCGGATGTTACGAGGCCTACTTGACAACTCTTAGGATTTATTTATATATGTTCACCTTGAGTCTGCGCTGTGCGCACCAGGCTGCGGTTCATCTCGAGATTGGGCGGTGCCTGCCTGCCTGGTGTTCATCTTGGCTCTGCGTCGCCGCTGGCGCTCTGCATTTTTCTGCCGCATCAGGAGGCGCTGCTCGGCGGTCATGCGCGCCCGGTGACGTCTCTGACGCAGTAAGGTCATCAGTTGGGAGCGATTAACTACACCGTGTTCTACGTTGGCCTGCCGGCGATTCGTGACTACACATATAAAATACGAAAATAAGCATTTCAAAATACCTTAAGCTCTTTTATTAATACTAGCTTGCTAAAAGTTTCATAAGGGTTAAGTATTTTATTTAACTAAAATTAAATATTAATGATAATAATGCATAAATAGTAATGTGTATCAAAAATATAAAACAATGCATTATGTTATATTGACACCACAGTCAAATGAGGGAATAGAAATATGGTAGAGAACTCACTTTTTCGCGGAAGGGGTCAAAACCCATCCCCTCCCCGAACCACACATTTTAAATGATAACTACATCTGAATCCCTGTCAACTAGGCTAAGCGTTGCCCGCTGATTTAAAATATATTAAGAAATGTGTAATGTCTGTGGATTTATGATCGAGTGACAGACGCATGCACGCTCGGGTAAAACGTGTGTGTGTGAGCGTAAAGACACACGTCAGAGAAACATGCATAAGAAGGACCGGCAAGTGATTTCATAACACACTTATTTCTCAATACACGTTGTTCCGCACAGCAGGGCGGCCGCGGATAAAACCGCGGCAAAAGAAGTGGCTTAGCCAAGACACGAACCCGGCCGCGGAGAGCGCGGCGCCCTGGCCCGCGCACGCGTTTAGCCAAGACGCAAACCCGGCCGCGGGCTCGCGCCGCCGGGTGGTCGCGGGGGGCGCAGCGCCCCGATCCAAACACGCGCCGGGCCGACATGTGAACTTGGCCGCTTTAAAACATCTTCGCGGTCGCCACACTACGCCCATGGGAAATCGCTGCCACTGCGGGTACCGTGCGGCCGCCGGCGGAGCGGGGAGCGGGGAGCGGGCCGCGGACCAGGCCACGCCCCGACCGCCGCCAGGAAATTTACAACTATGTTTTTGTCCAATATCTCTTGTAAAAAAATTATTATAGATATAAGGATTGTAGAAAATAAAAGAGAATTGAGAGGGCGATCGCCCGGGAATGATGTAATGCACCTCAAAAATCCTTTGATAATAAAGAATGATGTTTTAAGGTTTGAGGTGCATTTACAAATTATCCGGGCCATCGCCCGCTATAAAAACTACCAGGCATCGCGAGGCAGGTCCATGTTTGTATTAAAAAATACTCGCGATGCCTGGGGAATGTCAGGTTTTATAAATATTGAAATAAACATTTGACAAATAAGGGTTCTGCCGCCCCTTACGGGACGGCAGGGAAAATGGCTGTTGTTGCCAGTTTTGGCCGCCTGGCGCTGGCGGCGCGGGACCGTATCGGGGTGGCGCGGGGCCTGTCCTGGCCCCCTGATTGGTCCCCGAGTATGCTGGAGCCTTACGCTCCCGCATACAGCATGTTAAGAATAAATAAACGGTCCGGCGGTTGCAAGGGCACTCTCTCTCGCACTTCGCTGCACCTGCACCGCTGGACAAGAACTACATCTGCCTTTTTTACTCTGACCCTGCCTTCACATTGGACTTCCTTCCCTCCGGATATTTCGACTTTGGCTGCACACTTGGACTGATCCCGGAAGAACTCCTACGACCTGGCACGACTACTGGACACGATTTGGACCCCATCGGACATCTGCACACCGGCAGAGAATCGTCGTCTGAGCGACGAAGCAGCGACGAACATACATCAGCACCTACACAGATATACAGTCTTGTTCCTGTACTGAACAAGTGGTCCTTCGAGCCGGATCGTCGCTTCGCTTCAGGGATAAGCAGATTGCGTCATGTCTCGATCCGGACTACGATCGGGACACGCCGAAGAACAAGAAAGAAGAGAAGCGGAGCAGCAGCAAGAGGAGCCGCCGTCAGACTCGGACGAGCAGCAGTCGGACGATGACCACGGCTCACAGAGAGAGTCGTCTACGACGGTGACCGAGGATACCGTCCGCCAACTGAAGGCTGAGCTCAGGCGGAGTGAGCGGCGACACCGCCGCCTCATCAAGGAGCTACAGCGAGAGCACGGAGAGGCATTGCTCCGTGCTCGCACAGTCACCGTCAGTGCCGAGGGCGTCGGCAGAGAAGCGGCGGGAGACGCCGTGCGAGACGAGGCGGCAGCCCTGATGAGGGCCGTTTCGCCCGGAGCCCTGATGAGGGCCGTTTCGCCCGGAGCCCTGATGAGGGCCATTTCGCCCGGAGCCCTGACAAGGGCCGTTTCTTCGGCAGCCCTGATGAAGGCCGTTTCGCCCGGAGCCCTGACAAGGGCCGTTTCTGCGGGAGCCCTGAAAGAGGCTGTTTCGGCGGGAGCCCTGAAAGAGGCTGTTTCTGCGGGAGCCCTGAAAGAGGCTGTTTCTGCGGGAGCAACCAGGAGGGCCTCCGTACCAGGCGCCGCCACACCTGCGGCGCTCGAAGCGGAACGGAACGCGCCACCGGCTGGGGGCCGGCCGCAAGTTTCTCCGCTGGACATTGGAGGCACCGGAACGATGCCAGGCATCCCAAGGGCCCACTCGAGGGACACCGCGCAGACGTCGCCACAGAATGCAGCCACAGCGCGCGGTGCCACATCGTTCACCAGGGAGTGGGTCCGAGATCAGCAGGATCCCATGGCCATGATGGCGACCGCCATTTCAGAAGCAATCCGGTCAGCACGGGCCGGAGAGAGCCCGAGGGCGCACTCGGGCCATGAGGAGCCGCGCATGAACGCCTTCATTGCGCGGCAGGCGGTCGCTAAAGACTTGCCGCCATTCAGCGGCGACCCACTGGACTGGCCGACCTTCAAGGCGCAGTTCGATCAGTCGACAGGCCTGTGCGACCTGTCGGACGCGGAGAATCTGCTGCGCCTACAGAGAGCACTGAGAGGACGGGCCCGAGAATCGGTTGCGGCGCTCCTGATTGAGCCCCGCAATGTGCCCGAAATAATGGCCATCCTCGAAAGATGGTACGGTCGGCCAGACAAGATTGTGGACAGTATGCTGGAGCGGGTGAGGAGGCATCCCCGCCTAGCCGACACCGCCACCACAGAGGCCATCGTAGAGTATGCGGTGACCGTGAGGAATGTGGTGGCAACGGTGGAAAATTTCAACGGAAAACAGTTGGCATCCGCGCAGTTACTCTCAGAGATGGTGGGCAAGATGCCCACCTGCTACAAAATGCTCTGGATGGCGGAGCGACGCGGGATGCCAAGAGATGTGACCGTCCAAGACTTCTCCGTCTGGCTGACGGAGCTGACCGCTGAGGCACCACATACCGGGTGCCTGGAGGTGTCGGCCCATGCACCGAGGGGGCGCCGGAGCGCCCAAGTGCACGCCACTCAGGAGGAGAGCGACGGAGAACCGGGCGCGCCACAGAGGACGGGCGCGGCCGCGGGCCGCAAGGAGCGGCTGTGTGCGGCGTGCAAGTCGCCGCGTCACGGGATGGCCGTCTGTGCGGACTTCACCCAGAAGTCCTACACGGACCGATGGGCCTTAGTGAGGAAAAGCAATGTGTGCTTCGTGTGCCTGGAGGCAGGGCACCGTGCCCCACAGTGCCGGTCGACGCGATGTGGTGTGAGCGGGTGCCGGGCGCCGCACCATCGCTTGTTACACGGGGCGCCGCGCGCCGCGGCGACACCCGGGGCGTCGCACACGCCCGGCGGAGCAGCGCCGGCGGCCGCTTCGGGCGGGCGCCGGCTGTCGGAAGGGTTCGCCGGCTCGGGCGCCGGCGACCTAGTGGGTCTGACGGGGGACCGGCGGCACCACCGGGTGCTATTAAAGGTGGTGCCGGTAAAAGTGAGTGGCCCTCGGGGGCAAGTGGAAGTGTTCGCGTTGCTGGACGAGGGCTCGACGGTGACCCTCATCGATGCAAAGGTGGCCAGTGCCGTCGGGGCCAGGGGACCAGTGCGCGAACTGAGAATACATGGAGCCAGCGGCATGTGCTCGTCGGATGCCCGATCGCAGACAGTGCACATCACCGTATCGGGCGACGGCGGCGAGCACCCGCTGAGAGCGAACACTGTGCGCGGGTTGGCGCTACCCGCGCAATGGACAGTGCAGGCCCGAGGGCCAAGAGGACAGGCGAGACAAGTGGTGCCGCAGGTGTTGATCGGACAGGATCACGCTCACCTGATTGTCACCAGGGAGGTGAGACCCGCGAGAGGGTCGGGAATCCTGTCCCGCACAGCACTGGGGTGGACCGTGCACGGAGCCGCGGCACCACAGGAGGAAAGCGCGGGCGCCACGATTTTGGCGCTCGCAGGAACGCCGAGCCCAGCGGCAGACACCCGGCTGGAAGCATTAGTGCGGCTACACTACGCGATAGATTCACTGGGGGTGACTACCGCGGCCCGGGTCAACAGTGAGGATGCCCGGGCCACTGAGATAATGGCCGCCACTACTCGGCAATTGCCAAGCGGCCATTGGGAGACCGGCCTCTTGTGGAGGCAGACCGACGTACATCTGCCAAACAACCGCCAGTGTGCGGTAAGCCGGCTGGCCGGCATCGAGAGGCGGTGCCGCAGAGACCCGGCTTTCGCCGGAGCGTACCAGGCCAAGATGGCAGAGTATCTCCAGAAAGGGTACGCACGGCGCTTGAGCGAAAGTGAGGTGAGGCGGCTGAGCAGCCGCCATTGGTACCTGCCTCACTTCGCTGTGTTTAACCCCAAAAAGCCGGGGAAAATAAGGATAGTATTCGATGCCGCCAGCCAATGCAGAGGCGTATCCCTCAACGACGCCCTGCTCACCGGACCCGACATGCTGTCATCGCTGTTGGGGAATGTATTCCGGTTCAGGGAGGGAAGAGTGGCGCTGGCGGCCGATGTGAAGGAGATGTTCCTGCGCATCCGGATACGGAGGCCAGATCAGGATGCGCAGCTGTTCCTGTGGAGGCAGCCGGGCGAGACGGAGCCCGGGACCTACCGGATGCAAGCAATGGTTTTCGGAGCGACGTGCTCGCCCAGCAGCGCGCAGTACGTACGCGACAGGATTGCGGACGCCAGCGCCGCGGCGTATCCCGCCGCCGCCGAGGCCATACGGCAGCGGTTCTACATGGATGACTATTTGGACTCGCTGGACACTCCGGGACAGGCAATCCAGATGTCCCGCGAGGTGTCCGAAGTGCTACGCCGCGGCGAGATGCACCTGGCCAACTGGACCTCCAACGACCCGGAGGTCCTGAGGCACCTCCCCGAACATCTACGGTCGACACAGCCGGTGGAGATTATCGGGGAGGATAAGACCACGGAGCGCGTGCTCGGGATAGTGTGGGACCCGGCATCGGACAAATTTCTTTTTAAGTTCATCAATTTGCCGGAGCTGAGAGAGGAGGACCGCCCCACAAAAAGAGCATTACTCAGTGCGGTGATGCGGATCTTCGACCCGGTGGGCTTCATAGCCTGCCTGCTAGTGAGGTCGAAGATCCTGATGCAGGCAGTGTGGCGGTCGAAAGTCGGTTGGGATGAACCGATAAATCCCGAGCACGCGGAGAGGTGGAGAGAGTGGCACCGGCTAATGAAGACTAGTCAGTGCGCGGTGCCACGCCAGGCAATTGGAAGCCGGAGAAGCCGGCCGACGCTACACGTGTTTAGCGACGCCTCGGAACAAGCTTGTTGCGCGGTCGCCTATTTCGCTGAGGCAGGAGAGGGCGGCATATACGTAGCCTTCACCTCGGCGAAATGTAAGGTGGCCCCGCTCAAGCCGCTATCGATTCCGAGGCTCGAGCTACAGGCGGCGCTGATGGCCGCCCGACTGGCGGCCACCATTAAGAGTGAGCATACATGCCATGTGGAGAGGACCGTCATGTGGACGGACTCAACGACCGTCCTAACCTGGATCAGGACGGACCCCCGGGCCTACTCGGCCTTTGTGGCCAACCGGCTCGGGGAGATTGACGAGTTGGCACCCGCCGCCTGTTGGAGATGGGTGCCTACCAAACTGAACCCGGCAGACATGGGCACCCGGGAGAACGAGCCGCTCGATTTGGCCGAAGACGGCAAATGGTTCCGCGGCCCGGCCTTCCTAAGAGGCCCGGAGTCAGCGTGGCCGCGGGAACCCGCGCGGGCCGAGCCAACCAGGGAGGCGCTCGAGCGGCGACCGGAGATAGTGGCGCTCACCGGGCGCGTGCCGGCGATCGACGGGGCGCTACCAGACATCGCCCGCTTCTCGTCGTGGAGCAGGCTGGTACGCGCCACAGCTTGGGTGAGGCGGTTTGTGAAAAACTGCCGGCGCGCGCGAGGTGCCGCGCCGGCCGAAGAGCTCACCATGGAAGAGAAGGATGAGGCGGAGCGCGCTTGGGTCCTACACGCCCAGGCGCAGGGCTTCGCCAGAGAAAGCGGGCTGCTACTACGGGGGGAGGCCCTCCCAAAGGACAGCCGGCTGCACCCGCTGACGCCATACCGGGACGAGTACGGCGTCCTACGAATGAGCACCCGCCTGAACGCGGCTGAGAGCGCCGCGATTACGGCCGGGTTACGGGCGCCGGTGATATTGGACGGCGCCCATCCATACACGAGGCTCCTGATACGCCATTATCATGAAAGGAGTAGGCACCCGGGCACTGAGAGAACCGTGAGTGACGTACGGGCCAATTTCTACGTCCTCCGGCTGAGGCCAACCGTGCGCCGGGTGCAGCACGAGTGCCAAACGTGCAGAATAAAACGGAGCCGGCCGCAGACACCGATGATGGGGCAGCTTCCGGAGGCCCGACTGGCCCATTACGAAGTGCCCTTCACGCACTGCGGCCTGGATTATTTCGGGCCTATGGAGGTGACGGTCGGCCGTAGGAGGGAAAAGCGATACGGCGCGCTTTTCACGTGTATGACTACGCGCGCCGTTCATATGGAGCTGGCCGGCTCACTTTCAGCCGATTCGGCTGTGATGGCCATCCGGAGGATGGCAGCGCACCGTGGTCATCCGCGCCGTCTGTATTCGGACAATGGGACCAACTTCCACGGCGCGGACCGAGAATTGACCACGGCACTGAAAGACCTAAAAGAGGACACAAGAGTGCAAGAGCACCTGAGCGGCGCGGGCTCGGAGTGGATATTTAACCCACCGCTCGCCCCTCACATGGGAGGGGCATGGGAGAGTCTAGTGCGGTCGATTAAACGCGCGCTGGAGGCGATTCTGAAGGAGCGCGCACCCCGAGAGGAGACACTGCGGACGGCTCTGGCTGAGGCCGAGTTTGCCGTCAATAGCCGTCCGCTTACGCATGTGTCAGTAGACCCGCGCGATGGAGCGCCCTTGACCCCGAACCACCTGTTGCTCGGGGGCACCGGGCAATTTCAGCATCTGGCCGTATACGGGGCCCTAGACGAGCGGGTCTGCCTGCGGAGACAGTGGCAGATCGCTCAACAGCTCGCAGATGCTTTCTGGCGCCGGTGGGTGCGGGAATATCTGCCCACCCTAGCGCAGCGCCGCAAATGGCAGGAACCGGCGCCTCCGATCCAGGAGGGCGCGGTGGCCATCATCGCAGATCCCACGCTACCCCGGAACTGCTGGCCGAAGGGAATCATCACAGAGGCGCGGCCGGCGGCGGACGGCCAGGTCAGAGCTGTCCGCGTGAGGACGGCGACCGGCGACTATACGCGGCCCGCCACGAAGGTGATAGTGCTGCCGACCCAGAGGCTCGAACCCCCGACTAACCCCGAGGAGTAGCTGTGCTGCCGAGGGAGTACGGCGGAGCCGCACGGGGGGAGTGTTCCGCACAGCAGGGCGGCCGCGGATAAAACCGCGGCAAAAGAAGTGGCTTAGCCAAGACACGAACCCGGCCGCGGAGAGCGCGGCGCCCTGGCCCGCGCACGCGTTTAGCCAAGACGCAAACCCGGCCGCGGGCTCGCGCCGCCGGGTGGTCGCGGGGGGCGCAGCGCCCCGATCCAAACACGCGCCGGGCCGACATGTGAACTTGGCCGCTTTAAAACATCTTCGCGGTCGCCACACTACGCCCATGGGAAATCGCTGCCACTGCGGGTACCGTGCGGCCGCCGGCGGAGCGGGGAGCGGGGAGCGGGCCGCGGACCAGGCCACGCCCCGACCGCCGCCAGGAAATTTACAACTATGTTTTTGTCCAATATCTCTTGTAAAAAAATTATTATAGATATAAGGATTGTAGAAAATAAAAGAGAATTGAGAGGGCGATCGCCCGGGAATGATGTAATGCACCTCAAAAATCCTTTGATAATAAAGAATGATGTTTTAAGGTTTGAGGTGCATTTACAAATTATCCGGGCCATCGCCCGCTATAAAAACTACCAGGCATCGCGAGGCAGGTCCATGTTTGTATTAAAAAATACTCGCGATGCCTGGGGAATGTCAGGTTTTATAAATATTGAAATAAACATTTGACAAATAAGGGTTCTGCCGCCCCTTACGGGACGGCAGGGAAAATGGCTGTTGTTGCCAGTTTTGGCCGCCTGGCGCTGGCGGCGCGGGACCGTATCGGGGTGGCGCGGGGCCTGTCCTGGCCCCCTGATTGGTCCCCGAGTATGCTGGAGCCTTACGCTCCCGCATACAGCATGTTAAGAATAAATAAACGGTCCGGCGGTTGCAAGGGCACTCTCTCTCGCACTTCGCTGCACCTGCACCGCTGGACAAGAACTACATCTGCCTTTTTTACTCTGACCCTACCTTCACATTGGACTTCCTTCCCTCCGGATATTTCGACTTTGGCTGCACACTTGGACTGATCCCGGAAGAACTCCTACGACCTGGCACGACTACTGGACACGATTTGGACCCCATCGGACATCTGCACACCGGCAGAGAATCGTCGTCTGAGCGACGAAGCAGCGACGAACATACATCAGCACCTACACAGATATACAGTCTTGTTCCTGTACTGAACACACGTCATAACATATTGCTCAGAAAACCACATTCTTCACAACTGATTGAATTCTCACCTCCATGGCTCCGCAGGTGTATGACCAAAGCGCCCCTGTGACTAAATTCTTTACCGCATTGAGCGCACTCGAGACGTCTCTTGGCCTTGGTGGGTTTAGGGTGAACTACTGAGATAGTCCCTTCCGAGTGGTCACTGCTCCTGCCTGCCGGAGAGCTGCACCACCGCTTGCCAAAGTTCACCGAGAGGCAGCTGAGGCAGTCTTCGCGCGAACAGCCGTGATCTTAATGAAAAACAAACGTATTTTCATTACTCTAGAATCGAGCCATAATTATATAGTAATCAAGGGAGAATAGTTTTACTCAACAACTTGTTGGACACGTTCGTCTGTAGCGTTTTGGAGATGGCAATACACGAGTAGATTCACGTCAGTCATGATCTCCATGAAGTTAGGCCAGGTTAGGTTGGCTATCATGACTTTAGTTACTGCGGCCCGGAAAAACATTGCCTCAGGTTCTTAAGCTATAATGTTCTCCTTCTTCCAGCAATCTTTCCCTACATTGTGAGGTGCTAGATCTCATACTTCGGAAGTTTTAGGATTTTCAATTGGTCAATTATACAAAACATAGTACATACGATGGTGTTTATTAATATTGAAGTTACAACTATGAAATATATAATATTTGAGGGTTAGGAGATGATTGGCGCGTTGAGTTTATTGTGAAAGAGTTGGATAGAACAAGGAAGACAGATAGAATGAAGAAATGCAGAAGGTGAGCGTGAACTATGAAAATGTAGCGAAGGGAGTCGGCGATGAAACAGAAGAGAGATCGTCAGTGAGGGATCAGGGCAGACCTGTAGCGGCAGCCTGCAGCGCTATGTCGGTAGTATCGATGCCGGATGAGACGGCGGAATTTGAAATCCTGTCCCCTACAAATATAAGATGTAAAGCATCGTACGATGGAATAATTAAATAATCATATATTGTGTCATGTGTTGTATTGAAATCAACTGCGTCACTCCCTCATGACAGTTTCATGATCTGATGATTATGCTTCTCCACTTTTATCAGCATCCTGCAGATCTTAGGGCTGTCACCGGAGAAGTGCCTGTTGCCAGCGCCCACGGTCTTTTCAACGGGTGGGGGATCTTCTTCTTCTACTCCGCTATCTTCCCTTCTCGCAAGATGCCCAAAAAATCTAAGGATCCCAAGCAAATGGTTGAGTTCGTCCTCAGTGTTCAGCACCTGCAGAATGGAGACATTCGTGCGTCTCTCGCCATTTGCAATCCATGCGCAACATGTGTCACCAGCATCAACCCCTTCTCTTTCTTGCCTTCAGGCTCCGTGATTCCGCACCATTTAAAAATATATATGTACGTTGTACATATTTGATTTAAACAGCACACACCGAAATCGTTGCTGAACACCTGACTAACAGATGCAAGATCTTGGGAAGACCTAAGCTAAGATGGGATAACAATATCCTCACTTAGAGTTCCAAAACTGGAGAGAAACAGAAGATTATGGACACAATCCTTATCCTTACTTCCTTATTGTGTTAATCATATGAGTTCTAAACGAAACTTCTTCGCGTTGTATCATTTGTTATGTTATAAAAATATGGAATTTCGATTCACCAAAACTGGAGAAATAACGCATCACGCGCTCCAGTCGCCACCATCCAAGACTAGTGCAAGTATTTGTTGGCGTAACAAATTCCGTGACGCATTTTCCACTACACCATCACACAAGACAAGCGGGCAGGCGCGGGACGCGAACACGAAACAGGCAAGAATGCATTCCTCTTTTGGCCGACGCCCTCATCTAACAATTAACTCCGTTAAACTTTACAACGCCATAAATATCTACTTAAAAAATGGCTTTTTTATAATGAACAGTCTTATCGATATGATGGTTGATATTATGTATGTGTTGAATTATAAATGTGAAATGACCACGAATGAAGTATTTTAATTTTCACAACAAAACTTTGTACTACGCACACATTGGGTTATTTCTACTACTAGTTTCGGGAGGTGCAGTCTCTCTCATAATTAGATGGTGATAATTAAATTAAACACAGTATTGTAGACTTTTTGGGCAATGGGACGGAGTTTCAAAAGAGGGGGTGGGTTTCGGTCGTTAACTGAAATATGGACAGTAAAGGCGAAGTGTTAGGTAATGTTATGTTGTTAATTCAACGGTTTACAAATAGTTGATTATTAATCCTTTATAAGGTACCGAGTGGAGAAGTTTTAATCTATGACTATCGAAAGAGTGAATTGTTTCAATTATGTGGTTAGAAAATTCCGAAAAGTTGTCACCATCATGTTAACACCACAATGTAACCGCCATGTCATTCATACGTACCGCATGTCTCATGAAGATCACTCTCCGGATCCGACAGCAGCTCTACAAGGTACTCCTCCTTCACTTCAGGCAGTGAGAGATCCGTGTCATAGCCGGCAAACGCCATCGATGCCCTGTCGTCAGTGTCGCTCAGCTCCGTTTTGATTCTTACGTCTCCGGCGTCAATATTCTGGCTGTCGTCGTCCATCCAAGTCTCTCGTAGTTCGCCTTTCACTATTGCATCATTTTTAGCCACCTGAAATGATAAAAGACTTTAATGACAGTACAGCACTGACAGTAATTTTACAAAACATAAACAGTAACAGACTTGACAAAACGGAAAAAGTCCTCGTTCATCGCTTTTTTCACTCAACACAATGATTTGATTTAACAAACCATGAAAAGATAATTATAAAAAAATAAATAATAATAGTTAACCGTAAACGCACTTACTGAATTTAAAAAAAAACCTTCCAACGCCCTTTAGATGCTGTATTAATCATATTTTACTGTAATGTATCATGATGTAGTGATTGTATGATGCATGCATGTTGGCAAGAATGACAGCGTGAAAGAGATAAGATCTCTCTCCGGAATCAGCTGGAGGGAGGGGGGGACTTACCCTTTCCTGGGACCGGTTTAGAAGCTAGGGCTTCCTTGTCGGTTTTACTCGTCAAAGTTAATAAAAATACGCGACTTAAATTCAACGTTTATGCAAAATGAAAAAAGAAGAAATTCAACATGGTTATTAGCAATTATCGCCAAGATTTTAAAATTTAGACCCTCCAGCGTTCCTTAAGTCATAAAAATCGTACAACATAAATCCATAGAACATAGTTTTACATATAGATGAAAAATGAAGGTGCAGTAGGTCAAGGCAGACACTCAGGGATCCATTCATCAAAAAACACTCCCAAAAGAAGGACAGTGGACGAGACACAAAATGGATTGAGTCACACTTACACGGACAGATTAACGGAGTTGCAAAATACAAGGTATGATGAACGAGAGAGGTAGGCGCGTAAGTGGAGATACCCACCCACGCAGGCCGCCTAACTACCTACCTAAGAGGCTTTAACGTGTCACCCATACCAGAATAAATTCCTTATACAAACCAAGATTCGTTCCATTACTAATTAGGTCTGCATTACTGGGTGGGCGGTGTCTAAATCCAGTCAAACCACCAATCATAGAGATCTGTAATAAACTGTATTGTTGAACATCGAAACACCACTGTTTGCAGTCCGTAATAGTCGGGTTAAGGACATAACATGCGCTATATACAATCCACTCAAAGATAACATATATATAATGCAAAAAAACTTAACAATTTATGCAAATTTATATATTTGGAGTTATTGAAGAGAGAGAGGTACCGTTTACTGTGGTACCTTGCCGGTGGTACTCACAAGCGCAGTGCTCACAATTTGTTCCTCTCTCTTAACAAGATACCAGAAAAAAAATGATAAATATAAAATAAGTGGGTACAAGACAGCCATCAAAGGGCTCATACTAGCAAAGACATTCTCCCATGAAGGGACTAGGACAAAACACAATGACGTTACGAGTCACGAGTTTCTATGATTGATTAATGAGATTTGGTCATATGAAAATAAATGTTTTTAAGTGAAGTGTCCGCGTTCTCGCTGACATGATCTTGTCATCGTCTGCCTAATATACCCCATTCGTAGTCCACGTTCTGATGAAACCCCTGTACAGCTTGAGATTCCTTCCATTACTGATCAGGCCGACCATTGAACCCAGTTAATAATAATAATAATGTGTTTATTCCGGCGTGATCAGGTTTTTTTTAACCCGATGCGCCATACAGATGATACATTAAAGTTATGAAATAAATAGTTAATAAAAAGTAATAAGTTCACACATACATACACACAAAATATAAATATTACATATATAACTACTTCAGTCACGGCCATTGTTGTATATGTAGCTATTCTGCAGGCGCTGCCATTCTCTGGTTAGGGAATCAGCTTTCCATGAGAGCGCCGCCTGCACCAGAGAGTCAGTGCTGAGTGCTGAGCTCCAGCCGCAGCTTTACGCCACCAACTCGATGTCTCAGAAGCGGAACGAATCCATGCCTCCGATCGTGCGATTATCACGCCGCCGCAGAGAACTTAGAACCTTCGATGCCCGACATCTCATTTAAAACAGTAGGACCGATGGAGCCGACATTTTCGCCAAATGAGCAACAATAGAGATCTTCTGATCTGATATATTGTTGTCTCTTTAGTTGTAATATTTTTCTACGTGTATGTGGTGTATTTTGTTTGTATTCTAACTTGTAAAAGTCCCAAAGGTCTTTTTCATAATAACAATTCTGTTATAAAATAATGGATTGGTTTAATAAAAATAAAAATTTTACATTTAAGTACAGTCCCTGGAAATTTATTTCTTAAAAATTATGTTTTCTAAATGTGATCCGTTATTTCGCTGGCACTCTTCTAAATGGGAGGTAAAATTTCTGAGAACTGCTCGACACGTATTCTCCGTTGTCGCTACCATTTCTTCTCATTAGTCCAGAGAGGGAGGATTGTTACTGTATACCTTTGATTTAAGGTAGCCCCATAGGAAAACGTCCATTGGTGTCAAGTCAGGGCTACGTGGAGGCCAGTTTATGTCACCTCGTCGGGATATCAATTTTCCAGGGAAAATTTCTCGAACAGGTTCCATAGCGACTGAATTCCCGAGGACGCGACTAGCGATCGGCATACCCCTCGCTCATTGCGTTGGTGCAGCGATGAACCAAAATGAAAAACTTTTGAGATACAATGTACAAAATTAGACAGAGGTCGAAAGGCATGTGAAGAGCTGTCTTCTCCACTCTCGAGGCCGCCCAGCGATGCTGAACATACTCAGCAAAAAGGTACGTGAAACGCAACTCCAGTGAACTCAGCGCCTGAATATTACTCGGTCAACCCATCAAACCTTGAACATTTATCGTCATTTCTATTTAGTTAATGTTGAAATATAAAAATATATGGTATTTACCTCGAAAGGAGGACCATCGATATTGAATGTACCTCCGGGGACCTCCTTCAGCCACACGGCAGCGAACTCACCGGATCTACAAACATTATAAATCGCTTAGAATAAAAAAATGAGATTGCATCATCAGAAATAGATTCACGAAGAAGAAAAGAGAATTTACGGATCTGTATGTTGTGGGATGAGCAAGTTTTGATAACAAGATGTGTTACATACAGAACAAAGACTGTATTTACGATCGTCGTAATGCTTTAGATGCTGGTTTTTGTCTGATAATACACGCAGATGGGAGATTCGTGCAGGTAGATATGTAGCGATCAGAATTCAAATCCACCACCATATCAGTCGGCATCGACGCTAGCGACAGCGCTGCCGGCTGCTGCTACTAGCCTGGCTCGATCATTCACCGCCAAGCAGTCTCTCCAGTTTCATCGTTTCACAACGGCGGTCTTGCCGGCCCACGCTCGCCGAGCAAGACCGCCAACTTGCTTCATTTCATTTCATAAGACACGTGCACCTTCTACATATTCATTCATTCGTTCATTCCATCTGTCTTCTTTGTTTTTATCATACTGTCACAATAAACACCTCAACACACGCAAATCACATTAATTTCATTCAATCACCGTCCTAACCCCCCAAAGATATATCAGAAGATTCAGGATTTACTCGGTCAATGAATCAAAACGCATGTTGTTGTTATGCGGCAGTTTTAATCCAGAGAATTGGCTTAAAAAATGTGTGCCTTACGGGCTATGTGCTATTTACCTTCGTGAAGCTGTCGTGATATAAACAGGACATTATATATTTGGGGGTTATGTCGGTGGTTAAAAGAAAGATATGTGATTGGCGTGTGTCGGTTTTATTATGACATTAAGATAGAAACAATGGAGACAGATAGAATTACAGAATGAATGAAGATGTAGAAGGTGCACGTGTATTATGAAATGAAATGAAGCGAATTGGCGGGCTTGCTCGGCGCGTGAGCCGGCAAGACCGCCGTTGTGAAACGATGAAACTAGTGAGACTCCTTAGCGGTGAATTTCGAGCCAGGTTTGTAGCAGCAGCCGGCAGCGCTATCGCTAGCATCGATGCCGACTGAGATGGCGGTGGATTTGAATTCCGGTCGCTACATATATGTATACTAATTAAGTCCAGGTGTTCTTTTAATGTGTGAACTCGGACGCAAGCACATAGCAATGTGTTATGTACGTCGTGTAAGTGTTACTACTTTGGCTGTTGGCGCGGTAAACATAATATATGGTTTGAAGAGTTGTTGTAAACACGTTTGCAACAAGATGTAATGACGAAATATAACATTGATCTTCATTCACTTGAGACTACAGCTACTAAGACGGGCAGGCCAGGTCCAGAGGATGTCGGAAGTGCGAATTCCTAAAAAAATCCTTAATTAGATTCCGAACTGGAAGACAAGTAGAGATGAAAAATTTAGGAGGTCAATGCTCGATACTGGCTGCGGGCCCATGATGAAGAGCAGCATTCGATGAAACGTGGATGGAAGGTGACCCCGCAAGTGATGAACCGAGTATGCTCGGAAACTCCTAGTGGCAGAGAAACAAAGTGGACAATGTGTTCGCTGAATAACCTAACGGATTCAGTGCAAAGTATTTACTCGTCGGACAGCTAACGGCTTAGTGATAAAATATTATACGGGTAATCGAATCGTGCGTTCATTGGATGCTGACATGAGGACCCTAGCGTGTTTTAAATTTGTTTCTTTATACTACGTTCTTAAATTCTTTTAGCTATACACCTTATTTGTCATTGGGATGTTACGGCCGGCAGTGGTGCTCTGACGACCGCTCAGTTTGTTATTAATTTTGTTTTGACCTTTTCCCCTTTTCGGGGGCGCGTTCTTTTCTTTCCTCGGCTCCTCGACCAAAGCTATATTTTTATTTGTTTTTCTTCTATTATGTTATTTCTATTTCTAAATTGACCTAACTACGCATACACTATTATGCCTTTGTCAATGTTTGTTAACCATCGATAAATAAAGGATCGGAGCCAATTAGGGTTTCGAGATGGCGGCTGTGCCGCTCCGTCTTGTCACTATGTGCGAAACGAAATCGAACAGCTGCCTATTAGTATTTCAAAAATTTCAATTTGGCGGCGAATTGGTGCTTTTACTTATAGTCCACACTCGACGTTCGACCGCTTCGTACTGAAAAGACTCTTCGGAAGTTTAAGCAGTTGAATGTGGAAGATATAGAGATAGTTTTTCGTGGTCATTATCAGATACGGCGGCCAATAAACTCCTTACAGTGGCACGGCCATTTCCAAGCATACTGCTCTTCTACGTTACCTCCTCCGAAGTCTTCTCTTTCGTAGTATTTGCCACAGCATGAAGTCATCGTCGTCCGATGAAGACATTCTCCGTCAGAATACAAATTGCGGCTACACAGCGCCTACAAATTATAAACAAATATAAAATTTAAGAAACAAATTATGAAAACAAACGTAAAACGGGATATCTACCGCAGCAACTTCCAGATCTTTCGAAGTTGGTGAATCCGTTTTCTTAAAAAATTAAGCTCTGAAGAACTTGAAGCGGCGGCAAGATCGGAATTTCTGTTTTTCTGATCTTAAGTGTTGCTCAATATCGCTAAATTCTGTACAACACTTTTCACATCTGACGTCCGATGGAGTAGTACTTTGCTTTACAAATGGGTAGGATACAGTATCCTGCATATAATATTTTTCTGGTTCGCCCCGCTCCATCTCGTATACAGACTATTGTGATATGGACTTTTAATGCAATCCAGTCTTTCACAAGGACGACTAAAAAATTTGAAAAGTTACCATGTAAATACGTAGGCTCACCATAATTATGAAACTATAAATCGGGATTATTATCACTTCGTATTTCGTTCTTCAAATCAAATTTTGAGATCAATTTGAACGTACAGTCAAAAGTTTTGAAGCTCGTATCACGCATCGCTGGGTGAAATGCAAATGTGGCCTCTTTGGCCGCAATAACTGAATCATCTTGAATGAAATCGTCGTTTTTAAAAAAATGTTTTAATAGATGAATAACTTGCGATCCGTAATGTCCGCTTGCAGTCCATTCGTAAATTTGCAATTTCTTTTCGGCATTTTAAAAGGTTAAAACCTGAACTAAATTATGTAGATAAATGACGAGATAACAGAGAGCCGGACGGTGGGGGGTTTGGCTATGCCGTTGGCATATGTTAGTCCTACTTATACTACATTACGTACCGCGAACTAAGTGATTTTCGCTTCTCGCGTTTAGCCGACAAAATGTCAGAAAGATTTTTAAAAAATACGCAAACGCGTTAAAAAAACATCTGATTTTCTTACTTAATTCATAAATAGTATCAATAATAATAATCTTGACATCAATATTGCCTCATGATTGATTTTTATGTATTCTAAAATGACAATTTTTACTGAAAACAACGCGAGTTGACAGTTGATATTCCAGATTAAACTTTATGTACGTTTCTATGACATTTGTGATTTCTGTGGTTGGGCATAAACAAAATAACAATTCATAAGATTAATTAAAAACTGTCTCTGGTGGTTAACGCGTAAAGGCCGCCAATTTAGTCTGACATCAAGGTGGGGAGTTATAATTCGAAGAGTATGGAATGAATAGTCAACGACGGTATAGTCCTGTAGCGACCGAAATTCAAATCCACCACCATCTCAGTCGGCATCGACGCTAGGGACAGCGCTGCCGGCTGCTGCTACAAACCTGGCTCGAAATTCACCGCTAAGGAGTCTCACTAGTTTCATCGTTTCACAACGGCGGTCTTGCCGGCTCACGCGCCGAGCAAGCCCGCCAATTCGCTTCATTTCATTTCATAATACACGTGCACCTTCTACATCTTCATTCATTCTGTAATTCTATCTGTCTTCATTGTTTTTATCATACTGTCACAATAAACCTCACACCAATCACATTTATTTCATTTAACCACCGTCCTAACCCCCAAAGTCCGATTTATGCACCACATAAGGTGCATGACTGCGGAAGATGTGAATCTGAGTACATAGATTTGTGAGTAGGCGTTCTATCCTCTCTGCTTACCCTTACAGAGAAATGACGCGACAGTGAGTCGCCGCTCCACGATGGTCATTGCGTGTGTTTCAGCCTGAATTCAACAAAAGAGCTACTTTCTTACCCTCGGGTGATAATAGACCCGCAACCTAATGGCCCTTTTTGGTGCGATTATTGTTAACTACTTAATGTTTCAACCGGCGAAGATATATTATTATGCCATTGTACTGCTCTCGAGTGAGATATTTCGAGGGACAATTTATTTCTAGACAAAAGGCAACCGTTTGACTCGATCTTGGGAAAAGCGTTGGTTTCTCTTCCGGACATTATATCTGTTACCACGAACATAATGTATCGAGTAGTCTGTGTGGTCATCGCTTCGTAATTGCTCCAACTGTGGAAGAGATAAATCAGTAGCTTTCTAATGACGGAAGAAAAAGGTTCCCGTGGGACGCGGGTCCCCACGAAATGCACTCCCAAGAATATCCAGTATCTGCGGGGGTCACTTAATGATCGGTAGGTCCGAATCAAAATACGCTCACGACACAATTTTCGTTGGGGCATATCAAGTCAAATAAGAAAAAAAAAGTTCTGAATGCAATAGGAATTTATCACACGAATTTAAGATTTAATGGCACATCATATTGTATAAATAGATATACATAAATGAATGAAATCAAATGTTGTGTAGTCATGGTCTCAATCTTAGATTACAAATGAGAATGGTCAGATGCTGTGCGTTCTCGATATTATTTTATGGTATGGAGCATGGACATTTACCAAAGAGATGATAAAGCAATTGAGATGTGGATCTATAGAAGAATGTTCAAAAGAAGTTGGATGGATAGAGTTACAAATGAAGATGTTATGGTTTGGATGAATAAAGAAAAATAAGTATGTAGCGGCCGGAATTCAAATCCACCGCCATCTCAGTCGGCATCGATGCTAGCGACAACGCTGCCGGCTGCTGCTACAAGCCTGGCTCGAAATTCACCGCCAGGCAGTCTCTCCAGTTTCGGCGTTTCACAACGGCGGTCTTGCCGGCTCGCGAGAGCCGAGCGAGACCGCCAACCCGCTTCACTTCATTTTATTTCACATTCATTCATTCATTTCATTCTATGTCTTTCTTGTTTTCATCATACTGTCACAATAAACCTCAACACGCCAAATCACACATCTTTCATTTAACCACCGTCCTAACCCCCAAAAGTATTTAAAATAATAAAAGTGTATCTCAGACATCTGATGAGACATCCATAGCCTTACACCTTATAATGCAGGGACAGATTACTGGAAGACGAAGAACATCATGGTCAGTCTCCTACTGTAGAGCTTTTCCGGATGATGATGGCCAATGTCTGTTGAATGGATGAAGGGTGTGCGAAGAAAAGACCAGGGTTGTGTTTAATCGAGGTTTAGCTTTTAACAGTTGGCGTCTCAAACAGTTCTAGGCTGACAAACAATTTAAGCATATTTAAGACTCCGGTCGTAACTCCGCAAGCCAACGGTTGGATGGAAAGGATCAACTGCACTTTATTTAAATGCGTGCGACAAACTCAGATCCTAGGCTGTGGAATAATCAAGTATTCTTCGGGGCATATACAATACTGTATTAAATTTACCTCCTTTCAATTGATGTTCCGGCATAAGAGCAGTTTGATTGCTGACTTGCCAGAGGAGACTAGTCATGCAGACTAGTGCGGCACTCACACACACAAATACAATCGTACGTTCCCAAGGACATCACAATTATAAATGAAAGAAAATATTGGATTAATAATGACAATGATCTAATTAGATATTACTAGTATGATAGTACAGTATACAGTAAAAATTTACAAACAACATGTACAGCAAAATAATTAGACGTGACATTGGATTCATTTCTGGGCTACACCAAGGATGTGTCCAATCTATAAACTCCATCGCTGGAAAAAGTCCCTCTTCACTGCAGTGTGCTATTCAGTGCAGCCAAACTTTCACCCCTGGCGTAGCGGCCAAGTGAATGTAGCTCGTAGCACATCTAGTGCAATTCAGCTGGAGCAATTTTCCTCTTATTTTAAACGTCAAAATTCCCTCGCGGCTGTCAATCGATCAATCAATCTTGTGAGTGCTACTGATCTGTCAGCAAAAAGAAAATCATGTGTCCCCGTTGACTGTGACCATATGACCATCGTGGTCTGAACTAAAAAATTTATCTCTCTTTTCAGCTTCTTTATACTGTGTTGTTTGGGACATATATTTATTTGTGTAAATAAATATTTATTTTGAACGAAAATAATGCACTGTGCATTCCGCCCCATTCCTTTCCCCGCGCCACTGATCAGTCAACTGGCGACCTTGAACCTGTGGGGTTATACGTGAATCGAAAGAATTACAATATTACATATTTGAAACTTCGCTTCTGTAGTGTCATCGTCTAAAGCATTGATGGTGAACCTATGACCCACAGACAAAGGTTTTTTAAATGACCCACGTGTTGATTTTTATAAACAAATTTTTTATATTATAAAAGAGTCTACCCGACAAAAGGTTCGAATTTATTACTACATATATATTACACATGTATATGAAAATAACTGCATGTGTGGTATGGTATGGCTATGGTGGTTTGCAGAATTAATGTTCACTTTCTTCTCAACTAAAGGAACCTTTTTTTGGCCGTTTGTCTACTTATCCATTCCTTTATTAACTAAAAACTTCACTATCAGGAGGCGATTCCTTTCGACTGCTATATGAAATGCGGTACGACCTAACTTGTCTACAGAGTTATATTTCGCTCCTTTCTTAATTAAATGCACGACCACCTCCAGAGCTCCATCATTGGCTGCTTTGTGCAGCGCAGTTTGGCCAACATGGTCTACACCGTTAATATCTGCTCCATTCGCAATTAACATGTCCGCTATCAGGAGTTGTCCATGGAGATATGCTTTGTGCAATGGTGCAAGGCCTTGATTGTCTCTAGAGTGAATATCCTTCCTCGCTTCCGTCTTAAGTAATTTCTGCATCACCGAGAGATCTCCTGCAAAGGCTGCTTTGTGCAGTGCCGTAATACCATATTTATCCGCACAATTAATATCCGCTCCCTTCTTGATTAAAAACTCTACCACCTTGACGCGTCCCATTTCGATTGCTAAGTGCAGTGGGGTACGGCCAGATTTGTCTAAATTGGAATTAACATTTACTCCCATACGAACCATGCATTTCACTACTGAAAGTTGTCCACCAAGAGCTGCTTTGTGCAGTGCTGTATGTCCATCATAGGTGGTAGAATTAACATCCGCTTTATTCTCAACTAAAAATTTCACTATCTTCCCACATCCCAGTTCAGCTGCATTGTGCAGTGCCGTAAAGCCGTATTCATTTGCAGAGTTAATAATCACTTCATTCTTAACTAAAAATATTACCATTGGTAGATTTCTATCTTTGGCTGCTATTATTTGTAGTGCGGTAATGCCAGTTTGACTTGTAGAGTTAATATCCGCTCCCGCCTTCACTAAAATCTCCAACACCGGGAGGTTTCCCACATAGGCTGCATTGTGCAGTGGCGTAATGCCATTTTTATCCGTTGAATTAATAACCGCTCCCTTCTCAATTAAAAATTCTACCACCGTCACATATTCCTCTGGGGGTACTTTGTGAGGCGCCATAATGTCTTTATAATACTTCATAAAGTTATAATCTATGGGCTTCCCTGAGTAGGCTGCTTTGTGCAGTGCCGTAACGCCATGTTTGTCTGCAGAGTTAATATCTACTTTCTTCTCAACCAAAAACTTCATCACTGAAAGGTGTCCCTTTTCAGATGCTTTATGCAGTGCGGTCTGATTATTTAGATTTAAACAGTCGATGTGGACACCGTGATTTTCAAAATGTTTTATGACATCCAGGTAGCCGAGTTCAGCAGCAAGATGCACCGGTGTGTCGCCCCTCAAATTATAAGACCTTTCAATTCCAGGAATATTGCGATTGCATATAATTTTCATAATTTTCTTACGGTCATCAACTTTTTCATTTTGAGCAGCGATGTGTAAAGCATTATCACCATTGAGCCTCGGTGCACGTAACAAGTAATTTCTCTCAATGTCGTTTTCCATTTTGTCACATAATTTCTCGACATCTTTTCCCCTGCACTCCTCTACAGCTGCGAGGAAGGGTGGTACATCGTCTGATATTATTTTCTGGGTCCTGATGAATGCACGTCTCGTTTCTCTACAAACGGAGTCTCCATCTAAATATGTAGTGAAGATTGAAGGAGGACGTTTTATACATGTTGCCAGCAGAAGTTCTAGTTGAATTTCATATGGACAAGTTGAAACGCTTTGCACAAATTGGTTCATAATTTTGATGTAAGCGTTATTCATATGATCTGAAGACTGTTCTGCTTTCCGGGATGCAAGGCAAAGCGCCGTGAAGCCTTCATGTTGATAAGCTACTACGAAATTGATTAAGCCTGGTTTTGACTTTAAGCCGCCAATCAGAAAGTCTACAATCCCAAAATTATTTTCCACAACGGCTAAATGAAGAGCCGTTTGATGGTGTCGATCAAATAATAAATGTTGTTTTGTTTTCCAAAGATTTACAATTTCTAAAGCGACAAACTCTCGCGCATTGTCAGATATCACGTGCAGCAGGAGAAAATTGTTAATAAACATTCTGATAATCTTATGGGAGTCCTGCAGAAAAATTACTGTTAATAATAATTCTACCGTGGGGACCCAACAGTCGAGAGTGCAGGTTGTTTCACTGAGCCAATGGACAGCTTGATCTGCACAAAAGTACTCAGCGAGAGTGCGGTGGATGAACTCAACACTATTACTGCCTTCTCCGCCCGACTGGACCAGCCCGATTTTGCTCAGCTCGGCTCCCAACTTATTCTTGAAGTCCTTGTAGTTTTTTTCTGCAAACTGTGGAAAGAGCGTCCGTAGGCCCAGCATCCTGTGAGTTGTTGTAAAGTTGTAAATGGTCATTTCGTAAAGCTCACTGCTCATTCCGGTATTTAGACCAGTTTTGGATTTAAAATATATATCGTATTTCACTTTAATAAATTTCTCATACAACGAGAAGACGCTTTCCACTTTGAAAGCATTTCCAATATCAGTTTTTGATTTAATATAATCACCGACATGCTGCAGGAACACATCTGCCAACATTCGCATCTGCAGGGGCACCCCCATGAAGCTCTCGACGCCTTCACCGAGATCCTCTTTAGCCTTGGCGTACAAATTTCGTGCGCACTCCTCGAACTTGCTCTGCATCAAGTTTTTGCAGCCTTTCAGCTCCAGAAGCAGGTGTGAACGCCAGAAATTTATGAGATACTCCCGCTGTTGTTGTTCACCAATCTTTTGAAACATCACGGGAAATGTTGACAGAGTATTTTCGAGCAGTTCCCCCTCATGGAACCGTGTAGTTATCCATATTCTCGCTGTGGTTTTGTTATACAAATACTGTAAAAATATTAATACTTCATTTTTGATATCAATTTTGGAGGAATATTCTTTTTTGATCTCGTCGAAACCATCGAACAGTATATAAACTTGTCTTGAATGTTTGTTGTGCAGACAGAATTGCAACAATCCATCTAGCCACCTGTCGTGGGTAAGATTTTCTCTCAGTAGTGACTGGCAGTGTTCTCTCGGTTCAGCGGGTAGATTCTTACTAGGAATTTTAAAATTTTTTAGATCTATCCAAATCACCCAGTTTGAGTTCAATAATCGTGACATGCTCGCCAGGCTAGTCGACTTCCCCATTCCAGGTTCATCTGCGATAATGACTACCTTGTGATTTGTCTCGCACAGGTCACTTTCACCTTTTGGACTGTCGGTGTCTGGAGTCACGAATGGGCGCAGACCGGCCAAGGAGCCTCGCGAGCGTTGCCAAAGGAACTGACCGCTGCTGGCTTCTCGCTGTATTATGTGAACAGACTTGTAGGTATTTTCAATCATAATGGTGTCCGCTTCCTCGGCTGAGGCTGCCGTTTTGATGTTGTCTTTACTGAAAAATGCATCTCTTGTCCACTCAGGCAATAAGTGGACCAGGGACTGTTTGTCCATTTCATTTTGGATGACAAACAATGCACCTTCAACGTCAGTCTTCAGGGCAAAGTCTTGCAAATTAAAAACTATTTGTTGATGAAATTTCCTTTCCATATAGAACTGTTTTCTGTACAAATCTCTACAATAAATGTGTCCGGCCGATACAGCGAGACAGAAAATAGTGGCACTAGGATTCTTCCGACATACTAGCTTAAATGTCTCATCGCCGTCTTCTGTAGTGGTGAAGATACTCTTCTCCGCATCCTGACCCATAACATGCAAAAGCTCCTTCCATTTTTCAGTCCACAGATCCTCTCGGTTGATGCCATTAATCACCAGCAGAACTCCGGGTGAATGTTCCTGTACAACTTGGGTTACCTTCGATACGCTCAGCTCCGTGCTAACTAAGGAAGAGTGCACCAGTAATTTATTTAAATGCGGGTTCTTCACTTCTAGGGTATACTGCCGATCAGTCACGATGCTCTTCAACAATTGGTTGTCTATAAAACTATTCATAAATGACAGAAAACTAGTTAAATTTTGCATTCCGGCATAATCCGCCCAGCTCAGTTCTTCTCCTTCGACGATTAACATTTTTCTTTCGAAGAGTTCTTCTTGAGACACTTCTGTGAGATCGGTTAATCCTATGCTTCTACAAGGTGCACTCAAGATCGGTGTGTTGAATGACGCCAGGAATTTTTGGTAATCACTTTGTGGAGACAGTACACAAATTAGTTTCTTGTTTATGTATTTTATATTTCTTTTAAAAAACTGTCTACAGTCCCGACTCACGCCTCCTGGGGTGGCGCAGTCTACAACCACCAAACTTTCATGGTGAAACTCCAGATTGTATAAACTGTCTACGTCTATAGTTCGTTCCAAAGATTCAATTTGTTTCACATCCATAAAACTTTGGTTTTCCTTCAACAAGTATCCATCTAAATGTTGCAGCTCTCGCGCATCCCGCATTTGAGAGAGTAAGTCGTGCAGCCGGGCAACTTCAAACAGACTATCTTCGGTAATAATTTGTAATATACGGTCTTTACTAGATTCTAAGAACGCTTTGAGCCCGAAGGTGTCCTTGAAATGCAGTACACATTCTGGTAAGGTGTCCAAATAAATTTGGGTCGCCATCTGGTACTTCAAAGCGCCGACCCTGGGTATTCGTTTACTCTGCAGTTCCACCGCCTCAGTGAACTCCGCACAGAACCATCGCATCAACAGTTTGATGTGCCTGACCACTGTCTGCAGTTCCGACTTGGACTGACAGGTTATCGTGCTAGCTTTACTGTCTATTGTAAATTCTGGAAATAAGATACCCAAGTTGTGCTCGTTAATAAAATCATCTACCATCTTTAGTTTCTCGAGTTTGAGTGCAGACCACAAATTAAGCACATACAACTCTTCCTCAGAGAAAACTCTCAGATTACAAGAATTATCAATTTCTTTCGTTTTGTATCGAAGCTCTATTTCCCAAGTGTCCTGTTGCTGTTCCTCCCCTTCGGACTCTGGGATGTAGCCCTTCTCGTGACTCACCCTGGCGTGGAACCCTACGTACTCCTTCCCTCCCAGCGGACCGCTGCTCATGGGCCAGTCCAGCACTTCACGGATTTCTCTTTCATCTACAAAGGCTTCTACAAAGTTTTTAATCTGGTGGGTAAAAAAACTATAGAAAATTTTGTTCATAATACTAAAATGTGATACGGCTAAATGGACTACGTGAATTGTTCCCACGTGGGCCCCGGCAGTATTTATTCTGTTGGGTGGTGCTAAATAGTTGGTGATGTCCAGGTCATCAGAGAACACCGTCTGTCGGTATCTGTAATATCCATGGTTGATTAATTTTTTCAACATATCTCCGCAGCCTGGACTATCGAAAGTTACTGCGTGCACGTGGCGGGCATTCGAGCGGTTGTGAACCTTGATGAAGCGGTTACCGCACACCTCTACGTACTTGAGAGTGAAGGCGGTGACCTGGGCGAGCCAGCCGCCCAGGGAGTGTCCTGTAACTGACACCTGTAGATACAGACCATGATTTTTCCCGACTTTATGCAATACTCTCATAATCTGGTCGGAAAATGTGATAGCTGAATTCATTTGAGACGTATAGTTAGTAGCGCCAACACCATTGAGATCTGTCCAAAGAGCGCCTAAATTAGTAACCGCTGTCCCCCTGTGCGCGATGACCACCTGCTGCAGCGAGGAGTTGCAGTAGGCAGCCCCAAAGTAGCCATTTGTCAAGCCTTTGTTGAAGTAAACGGCTAGCATTTTCCACCCCGAGGGTAAGACTCCATTTTCACTTCCGTCACTGTATACAGCTGAGGCCAGCTGCGCCAGGACGGGCGGGCTCGGGTACGGCTCCATCTCCAGGTCCTTTATTGTCATCTCTAGGTTCATATCTTTCATCAGATTTTCTTCAAACTGTTTGCTCTTAAAGTCAAAATCCAGATCCACGCGCATCGTGCAGAAGATAGGCAGGGGAATAACAGGAAAATGTGATGACATGAGATTTTTTTTAAACTGATCATTGTTAAAATCCAGATCCACGCTCATCATGCAGAAGATGGGCAGAGGCTTAACTGGAAAATGTGGTGAAGTCTTTACTGCACTGATCTAGAATAGAAGGATAGTAGTGTATTAGTTCTGCTGTAGTGGTGTCTTTGGGATGGACAGCGATGCACAACCTGTGACGGTCAGTAAAGAAGTCTTATTGAAAACAGATTAATGCTAGACTACTGCAATGGAAATGCTTCGGTATTTGGTTAACTACTAAGAAATGTTGCCAATATATCTCCCATGTGGCGCTGTTCTTATTTCAGTCATGTCTTATAATTTTTACATGGAACTCTTCTATCAGATTTAGAATAGTTGAATAATAAAATAATCGTCTCCATCAACGATGGCGCAGCGGCCCAGTGTGGGCCGTGCCCTCCCCCCTGTAAGTTTAGGCACTCCAATCTGCTCTCCACTATCATTTCCCAGCTTGCAAAAATATTAATATAAACAAAACAATAAATAGGCTCAAATTGTAACAATCAACTTACGACAAGTTAAGAATGTGGAGAGATTGGGGCGTCCTCCCCGTAGGTAGGTGTTGGGGACAACGGTGCTAGGCTCTATAAGCTCTACGGTTACCTGAAAATTTTTAATAAAAATAGACACGAGAAGAAAGAAGGCAAGACACTGAGCTAAATAATTGTAGGTAATGAATTTTTGGAACGAGCAGATGAGTTTATGTATTTGGGAAGTATGTTTGATAGAAACGGAAAGGAGGGTGACTGCAGGGAACAAAGTGAACGGCGCTTTGAACGGAATTATATCTAACGGGAATTTGTCAACCGAGGCAAGACTAGGGGTGCACAATGGATTCCTGATGTATGGAAGTGAGGCCTGGAGCTGGCATAAGAGGAACGAAAGTAGACTAAATGCAGTGGAAATGAAATCACTTGGGCGTATATGTGGCAAATCTATTTATGACAATGTAAAGAATGAAGAAACAAGGAAAGAATGTAATGTTGATGTTAATATAGTGAGTAAGATTAAGAAAGGATCACTTAGGTGGTTTGGTTATATGGAACGGGTGAATGAGGAGAGAATGGTAAGAAAGATACATGACGCAAGTGTTGATAACACCAGAAATAGAGGACGTCCGCGGAAGACTTGGCACGACCAGGTAAACCAGATAATGGAGGATGGTTCTGTTAGAAGCCTCAACAATCGGTGAGCTTGTATGAATGTGGATGAGGCAAGAATTATGTGTCAGGACAGAGCATTGTGGCGCTCTATCCTCTCTACCTATCTCCTCGAAGAAACAGCGTGATGGTAAGTAAGTAGACATTACAGAGAACACTTTAAATAATGTGCTCCATTAAAAATATCTTAACAGTGATAGTGCCTAGAGCCTGTTGAAGAAGAAAAGTTTGGACCAAAGAATAGATCGAAGGTCCGAAAAGATTGAAATTGAAAAACAGTGATTCTGTGTAAATATATATATATTTTTATCACATCCAATAATGACTGCGGGACATCAAACTCTTAATATGGGTATGTAAATTATCAACTTACAGCTAAAGGTAAGTTAGTTTACGTGTTCTCGTAGGCGTTGAGGAGTGCTGTGGATGCTCGGGACTGAGCTGCGTGGTTGTCTGAAAACAACAACAAAAATATCTCGTCAACCGGGCGTTGCAGATAATAAATGCAATGGACCGATTAATCTCAACTGAGTTTTTAGAATAAAATATAAAGACATGCAATGTAGCAGCAGTCTGATTCGGGTTGCTTTGATCATCAACTGTAACATAACAGATTTCAAATATTATCTGGAATGTTCACAATGATTACATCGATTTCTAAATTCATCAAGGGATTCCAATACAAAAGCGTTGGACACCGATGTTTTACAAATTCATCTAAATTTGATGACGGTTCGTGCAATTGACATCTAATACTGTACAGCCTGAGCACTTCTGGGTTTTCTTAATTTGTAAGATTTAACTAATTGTAAGAAGCCCTATTTTGTCTTTATAGTCCAAGTGACAATCTCTAAATGATCGTTTGTTTCAAGCATTTTTTCTGCAAATACTTTTACGAAATTAACAATTTTATGGGTTGCGAAAGTATTGCAATCAAAAATATATTTTTCACATTATTATTGTGAAAATTTGATTTTACAACACAATTCTTTGATAATTAAAACGAGTATATCAAAAAAATATATATTGCACATAATATAGTTACCACCGACCGCTTATTTACGTAAACTAAACTAAAAGCATGTTGTAAATATCAAATAGAGTGAATATTATGTTCCAGGCCGATTTTGTTTGGCCGCCATTTTGGTTTGGCAGGCATTTATTAGTTCACATTTGGTAGTCGTAGAGAGTAGTTGATTACAATTTATTATAGAGCATCTAACGCGTCAACAGCGCGTTGAAGTCATTAAAATATTTTATCAAAATAATCGTTCAATTGTGAATGCACAAAGAAAGTTGCGTGATGTTTGGTGTTTGTCACGTTTCCTTTTCAAATTCCCGCCCTCCATTCGCAAATACTTAAAAGTTGCATATAAGGCCAGTTATTATGCATAAACAATAAGAATTGTTCTAGAAGATTAGGAAGAAGGGACACTGAAAGAGACAATCATGATTGCCAACCTTCACTAGTTGAATAGACTCCAGAAGAAGAAGAAATAATGAAGATTAAGTTGCTCTCCCTTTAGGTAGATGCTGTGTCTAAGCTCTGTGGTTACCTGAAAGGTATAACAAAAACATTTTATCATCTGGATTTGTAGAGAACTAATGAAATATGAAAGTATTTCCGAAAAGTTCATTGCAGTATTTACTCGAACAATAAATATTGTGGAACATCTGGTAAATGCAACAGGCTGTATGTCAACGGTGTTATCACAACTTTGACATAGGTTGCGTATTACGTCACATTAGGTTGATAGTTTTTTGTCTCTCCTGAAAAGTTTGGTGTTTTTAATATACATCCTAGCACGACGATATAACGCTCGAATTCAAATGTTGCACAACGAATAAATGTTGAACATGCCCATCTTCCTGTGCGTACTCTGGTCACGTTACAAGATGGATAATTTTGGCCGTGGTGTCTTCTTCTGCTCTGGAAAGACAAAGAAGGAGAAGAAAATGATCAACTTACAGTAAAAGATAGATCTTCTAGTAATTGTGGAAGAGTAATGCAGATGCTCCGGACTAAGCCGTGTGGTTATCTGAAAAATATAACAAAAATAATCAATCAGACATGCAACGGGATTACAATCTTGCTGTCCGGTAAACATGGAATTATCGCCACGGATAAAGGTAAAAGGACTTTGGAATAATACAACTAAAATGGGCAGCAAAAGGGAATTTAAAATTACAAAGTGCCTTGCCACACAAGTCTTCAACAGTTTTCCTTCTAAGGTGTCAATTTTTAACAAGACTTTATAGGGTGGCCACCATTTTGATTTATTAATTTATTGACTATATTATTGTCATTATTAATGAATATTTGGTTTAACCATGATCAAATAAATTACACAACGAGTATTATACGAGAAAGACAGGGATACCACTAAAGAGTATAAAAATGGGATTAGTTGAAATGTGTGTTAATCAGAATGTTGTATGAATGAAAGCTGGGGACCTATTTCTCCCAGCTCTCCACTGAGTTTGTTTAAGGATGATATCGCGGAGTGTGCGTGGATGTGGCTAGAACAGGTTGGACAAATAAAATAAATAACTTACAGTTGATAGGCATTTATTGCAGGTAGATGCACAATGGTGATGAAGATTGCAGTGATGCTTTTGATGCTGTTCTGAGTCAAAGATACAATTGATTTTGATTCTCAGCCATTCTGTGTTAAACCTAAATTTTTATTTTATTTCTGTCGTGAACCTTAATCTTTATTATTTAGGAGAACACATTCTTATTGTGAAGTTGTAATTATTCAGAACAGACGCTCTGTGATATTTTAAATACTAATTAAATGTATTAATTAGAAATAATATAACGTTATATGGGGTACCTACCGCGCGCGAGATGTGTGGAAATTACACAGCCACAATATATACACATATCTTTCTAATTAATATATTTAATTAGTATTTCAATTATTTCTTTGTTTTGTATCTGGTGTAGGATGATTAGATAATAGCTTGCAAAGCGGCTAAAAATGTGAAATAATATAAAATGATTGATTTACAGAGTATTGAGGAACAGTCAATTTGGGGTGGTGCTCCCAGAAACAGAATTGGCTTACTGAGTATTGAGGAGCAGTCAACTTGGGGCGGCGCTCCCAGAAATAGAATTGGCTTACTGAGTATTGAGGAGCGGTCAACTTTTGGCGGTGCTCCCAGAAATAGAATTGACTAACACAGTATATCTCTTATCTATGACTAATACGGTACACTTCTTATCTATGCTCTACACCAATGAATTTTCAATTATAAGTCAAAGAGAATAATCCGTAGAGATGGCGTGCCAATTCTCTCAGAACTGTTCAACGAGTTCAGTTGACTTTCACCGTCAACGGTTTCCCGTTTGATATAAGACGCCGCGGCGTTGGGCGCCATGTGGCATAAGAAGCCACGACGTTGGGTGCTAAAGAGAAAAGTTTGAATCCCCGTGGCGCAACAACAATATTTTTTGATAAAATTGATTTTATATGTATATCTTTCTAATTAATATATTTAATTTATATTGTTTATTAAAAAGCCCCACAACAATCCATCGACTTATATGAACTATGAATAACTTATATTCTATACATACTCATTATTTTCCTCATTAAGCCAACTCCTTATCAGAACTATTACTTCTAATTACGTCTTGAGTTTTCTTGTATTACAATTAGAAACATATGCGATCTGGTCTTTTCTTTATTCAGCCTTACATTGCACACACTTAAACCTATCCCATATGTGGCGGCTCGCGCGCATCGTCCAGATGTTTCTCGTTCGGTCATTTCTCGGTATTGCGCCATCCCACACGAATAAAGCGGGAGCGTTCGAGAAAGAACGGACTGCGCCGCCCGGCGGGTATGGTACACATGCACCACAGATGTGCATCAACACATGCACCAGAAGAGGCGGTCTGCGAAACAATCTGCGCCCAATACCCGAACCGATCGGACCGCGGATGCACATCCCGACTCTCACCTTCCACTAACCGTGCATCGTTTTTCCATTGTCTTTCATGTATTCTGTGTTGTTTCTTGCTCTCGGTGGGTGCTCCCCGATGAGAATGAATAAGTTTGGATAATAATGGTTTTCACTTGAACACAACCAACTTTCCCCACACATATTTTTCCTACCTGCCTAGTTATAATTACATATCGTCATTATCCTTATTATTTATTTATGTTTTAATCTCCCTACCCGTCTTCATTTCTATTATTCTAGTTCATTAGTAGAGAATAGATTACCCCGGAAGTGCCGCCACATCGGCTCACTTTAATTAGATCTAAATTCGCGATTGATCAGAGACTCGTTCAGATTGTTTTGCTGTATGCGATGAACAGTTGTTGATGGCATAGTCCGATTTACGCACCACATAAGGTGCATGAAGGTGAAAGATGTAAATCCGAGTACATCAACTCTTCGCTCTATCCTCTTTGTTTACCCCTACAGAGAAAAGACGCGATAGTCAGTCGCCACTCGTGGTGGGACATTGCATATGGGCTCCGGCCTGAGTTCAGCAAAAGCTACTTTATTACCCAGGACGTAATTGTTCTAGGGGTGACAATGTGCCCGCAACCTAATGGCTTTTTTTTGTGCGATGTACTCGATGTATCGGCCGGCGAGGATGTATTGTTTTGACAATAACCGCTCTCGAATGAGATGTTTCTCGGAACAACTTACTCCTCAAACAAAAGGCAACCGCTTGACTCGATTTTAGAAGCTCTCCCACAATAGATTATGTCTGTCGTCCGAATATAATCTATTGCGTAACGCGTGTGGTCGACCTCCGTAATTACTGAAGAGATAAATCTCCGATGAATGGCCAAGAAAAAAAGGATAGCTTTCTAATGATGGAAGAAAAGGTTCCTGTGTGACTCAGTCTCTGCGAAATACATTCCCAAGAACACCCAGTACTTGCTGGTGTCAAATTATGATTGGTAGGTCCGAATCAAAATCGACCCGCGATACGAATTACCGTTCAGGCTTATCACAGCGTTCAAATCATACCATTTATTTCTTTCTGATTTCGCTCTTATTACATTCATTACTTATTCATTTGCTTTATTTCATGTCTGTACTAAATTCTTTCGAAATGCTCTTACGTATTTTCGATCCTGGCAACATACTGACGTCTATGGACGCCAGGCGGAAATGAAAAAGGAGGAAGCGGTTGGCGCCATCTTGTTAGACCGGCACCGTCATAGATAAGAGATATGCGGCAGCGTATTCGAACGGAGATATCATATTGTCCGCCATTCGTTCTGTTTAATTATATTGAATTTGAATAAATGTAAATTAACTGAAACCCTCTTTGATATCATTCATCGTCAGTATATTTGATATATAATATTGCTATTTGATTTATAGCAGCTCGAAATTGAGATATAGGTACTAATGTAAGAAATAGAATAAGCGAAACATAAGAAACGGCTTGGCACGATCTAGCGATAAGTAAAATACCTACATAAAATAATATTAAAAACATCTTAGAATACATAAAATATGATACGTGTAATTATGAAACTATTGGTTTATGAGAACTGACATATGACGCGTAAGGTATTCCATTGGCCCTTTTTTAAATATCTACAAAATACTGCGGCAATCGTAGTTGATACTTTTAGATAATTATTAATTTTCAATTTTAATTTCACATCCAAAAATTCGACCAGTAGCTGTCTTCATAGATAAGAGATGCTGTCCTTCCGGAGGGGCGAAATTGACATTGAAATCACCAAGATGATTGAAATTTGATCCGAATACGTTTCAATCAGCCATGGGATTGGTCATCACACTTTAGCCAATGGAATGGTCTTGTTATTTTCCATCACAAATTCATCAACTGATGTTCTTTCACAGTTAAAGAACTGTTCCGAAAAAGTTCTCATTCACTCATGCCTGTCCAATCGATGGAATTATGGTGTACAGTATAAGGAGTGAGCGAGCGAGCTAGCAGGCTTCTGACCGACTTACATATGTGTGAAACGTATTGCGCATTCCGTCATCGCCGCGCTACAAGACGATACAGTCGGATTTTTTAAATTTTTCGTCCCTTTTTTAAAAATTGTTACCGGACATTTCGGTGTCCCGAAGCTGTGCTCGGGGGCCCCGTTCAGAACGGGACGTATGGTCACGTTAAAATAATTAATACTTTCGCGTTTTTTACGAAAATGTGGGTTTTTATTATTTATTTATATCAGATGTTATACAGCAGATTTAACTATTTTTAAAGTTATTACTTAGATAGGACATTTTACACTAATGTAAAATTAATAAACTGAATGTTATTTGCTATAATTAAAAAAATACAAGCATTATAAGAAAGACCGCGACCATTAAATTTATTTTCAGCGTGCCATAAAATTATATTTTCTTATAATCTTGAAACTAAGATTACGGAGACAAATCGGCATTGAACCAAATTATCAAAATCTTAAAAATTAGTAGAGTTATAAACCATTAAATTTGCAGTACATATGATCAATTATTGACGTTTTTAAAACACTTTGTGTTAGTGAAAACAAATTATTTAAAATAATATATTATATTTACTTAGATACTTTGAGGCTTCAGCTATTATTTTAAATTAAGTTTTATATCAAAAACACAATAATTTCTTACTAAATAATATTTATATCGATCTTACAAATCGCCGATTAAAAGACAAAAAATAGTAAAAAATGGTGCACATCTGTGGTGCACGTGTGTCATGCCCGCCGGGCGGTGCAGTCCGGCCTTCCTCGAACGTTTCCACTTTGTACGCGTGGGATGGTGCAATACCAAGAAATGACAGAACGAGGAACATCTGGACGATGAGAGCGGGCCGCCACAAAGTAATAGTTTTAAAAAAAGTCAAATCTGTTGTATAACTTCTAATACAAATAAATAATAAAAGCTCATATTTTCGTAAAAAATATGGATATTTGTATTACTTTTGAAAGGGATGCCTTAATCATTAAACTTGACGTTTTATGGTGAGCAGCGGAGTGGGAGCATCTTATGATTGTAATTATGGAAAGCGAGAAATTGGCTGAAATCACAAATTTCAACTGGGAAACTGGTAATTTAGGGAGAGCCTAGAGTGTAATCGCAATGAAGATACCCTGAGCTTCTAGCTTAAGTACTGTTTTAGACTATATTATTGATGAATATTTACGGTTATAATAAATTATATAATGAGCATTGTACAAAAAAGACATTGTTATCACTATAGAGTATAAAAGTGGGACGAGTCGAAATGTATGTTAATTAGAAAGTTGTATGAATGAAGTTGAGGACCTATTTCTCCCAGCTCTCCACCGAGTTTGTTGAGAATGATATCGAGGAGTGTGCGTGGATGTGGCTAGTACAGGTTGGATAAGTAAGATAAATAACGTACAATTGATAGGTATTTATCGTAGATAGATGCTGTTCTGAGTCAGATACAAAATTGATTTTGATATTCAGCCATTCCGTGTTAAAATGAAAAAAAAAATTTCTGTCTTGAATTTTTATTTCGCTTATTTTTCAATTTTTTTAACCTCTACCGTACCGTGATAGAAAATATCCGTAAGCAACCGTCTGTCAACTCGTGTTACCGTTAAGTATTTAGAGTGTTTCTTGCATTTTAATGAGAAAAATGCTTTTACAAGCATAAGTAGCTCTAAAATAGTTATTGATGTACATTTACTCTAAATATCGAGCAATAAAAGTGAAAAAATATATATTATTCGTAGCTTTAATTTATTCAAGTTCTATACCAAATGACATTCCTTCTTATTATTATTAATTTAATTAGTGAGAAAGATAAATAATTATATTTGTATGTTTGTTACTCTATTCACGGTGAAACTAGTGTTTGATATTTTTCTGTCTTACTGAAAATACTATTTTTTCCAACGTAGCAATTTCACATGGAATTGAATTGAAAAATAATTACTTTTACGTAATTATTATTCAATTCGTTCAATATTTTATAAATCATTTGTCATTTCTGAGCGTAAATGATTTTTTAAAAGTTAGTTAAAATATTAATATTATGCTGCGTGTATTTACGGAAATATATAGGTTTAATTGGGGCGGTAGGGAAGGGACGGCTTAGCTAGGGTTAAGTTAAAGTTATATATATATATATTCCACGCTACTTGTGTAGTTGATCATGTTTTTTATAATTAATTTTGTAAAAGCCTATAAGGGCGTAAATTCAATATGGATAAAGTAACAGATAAGGTATGAGCAGTGAAGATGTGAAGCGTCTGCTGGTGAACCGTTCGGAAAGCCAGTGGCGAGAGAAGTGAATCGTTACGACCAGCTGCGCCACGATGTAGAGTCGGTACCAGGTGCACTTTTAGGATTGATGAGAGCTTTTTGTTTGCACCCAGGTATAACATATTCCCCCACACAACTTGTATATTGTTTTATTAAATAAATCGCTCAACCTTGACAATTTCTACCATTTTCATAAACAAAGCTTGCCCCTATGACGCACATGATTTCAGACTGACCAAGGTCGTACAAAAGTAAAATTTACTTGGTGTGCCGCCTTCTGTCGAAAGTTGGCGACCATATTAATTTATTCTATGTTTAAGATCACCAATACTGGACCACTTTCTGTATGCAATATATTTTTATAGTACTGCTAGAATCAGCGTTATCTTTGTATAGTTTCATCATCAAAATGGACGGATATAAATAAAACAATGTTATAACTCTATTTGAGTTTATTAGCATTACTCGAGTTTTGAGAGAAACGGTAACTCTCGACATGATTACGAATATATCTACACACAAATTAAACAAATTGCAAATGTGAAAAATTCGATATAGGTTTAATAATTGATGAAAAATTTTACTAGAAACTGCATACTGATAATAAAGATGTCCAGCGGAAATTTTTCAATTTTTCCATTGAAATAAAAATAAACAAATAAGTTAAATATATTTATTTTAGTTTCAACAGGTAATAGAGATCTGCGGATTTCACTTTTTTAAAGATCATGTTGTTTATGTGACATTCACTTTTTACAATGTACTCTTTTAACCAAACTCTCATGTTGGCAAACATGCGAGAAAAAAATGCTGGGTTGATAGCAACGATTTCACACCGGATGTTTTCTTGTAGCGCTTTTATTGTTTGAACATTTTTACTGTACACTTTAGATTTCAGGTATCCCCCACAAGAAAAAATCACAAGACATTAAATCTGGCGATCGAAGTGGCAGTGGAAAATTGCCCTCAGCTTCTCCATCGAGAACCTAGTAGTGTGTGGAGTTACCCCGTTTTGTTGAAACTGCATCTGTTGTATCTGGAAAACATTTGCAATTGTGGCACCAAAAACTCATCAATCATACAGCAATAAATCTCAGAAGTGGCAGCTTGTCTCTGGTTAAAAAAATAATTTCCGATTAACCCATGAGCAGAAATTGCCACCAAACTTTTTGGACAGTGTAAACGTTTTTGATGGCGTTCTCGAGGATTGTCGTGGCTCCAGTAAAGCAAGTTCTGTTTATTTATGTAGCCATCAATATGGAAATGGCTTTATCACTGAACAATATGTTTCTAAGCGTTTTTTGGGTCCGAAAATGTTCCAATATTGTTCTTGCATATGTCTCTCATAAAATATAATCACCGTTATTCAGATTTTGCATGATTAGCAGTTTGTATGGATATGAAGTTTGAGTTTTTTTTCAAAATCACATGCACAGTTGGCTTTTTAATGTCTGCGGTGGTTGCAACCTTTCTTATTGACTTTCTTGGATTCCTTGTCGCATCTGAGCCACACACTCCGGCATTACTGCTGATGATGATGGTCCTGGAGGAATTCTGTTAACCATTGTCCCCTCTCGTCTGAATCTCTGTATCCATGACCGGATGAGTTTTGCGCTCGGCCCATCACTTAATCGTCAAATATTTAAGTGCGTACAAAAAGCATGATACGCACAAACTAATGATTCGCCACACATGAGATATTACTTAACCCCGAACGCAATGTGCTCCCGACCAATGACAAATCTGCAAAGACCACACAATAAATGCTACTCTTCCCGCGGCTTCCGCCCTGCTAGTATTTGAGTAACGGAAATTAAAATTTGAAAAATTCACACTGGACTCCCTATATATGTAAAAAACTGAGATCTATGATAAGTGTCTTTTATATATTAAGGTTATACACCTTCCAGGCCACACTGTACTCTGACTTTATGGTGAGCAGCTATGGACTAACTAAACTTATAAAAATATACACGATAACAGAACCCAGTGTTTGTATAAAGATGATTATAGTAAATTATTTACAAAATGCAAAACCTTACTATGTAGTTGATAAAAAAATTTAATGTTGTATAATTCTAGAAGATATTAGAGGAAAGATATATTTCTCTATTACATACTATGTAAATTTCATTAACAAAGTAAATTGGATGAGCGCAGAGAGCCATGTCCACTGTACGTCGACCTTACGTATATAGGAGGGTCTTTGGCTCGCTTGACAGAGCTCTCAAAAAAATCAAGACCCTTCAATAGTGCATTATTGTGAGCAACACTTCGTCCGGCTCTCTTCGATAAGTGTCGGGTTTCTGTGCTTCTGTTACCTATTGCCGTACTGCTGCGAGAAGAATAAATCCAGACTCGTCCGAGTCACTATGAGCTTCCGAGAGTTTTTTTCTTCATCTTCATTTCGTTACGATTTCTGCTCCGTCGAGTTCTCACAGGAATAATATTTAGCTGCAACAGACGGTGCAGTAAGACTATCATCATTTGCAGAGTTAATGTCCGCTCCCGTCTGAACTAAAAACTCCACCACTCGGTGGTGTCCCTGTTCAGTTGCCAGGTGGAGTGCGGTACAACCATACATGTCTACAGAATTAACATCTACTCCTTTCTCGGCTAAAAACTTCACCAACCAGAGGTGTCTCTTTTTAGTCACCAGGTGCAGTGGGGTACGGCCATACTCGTGTGCAGCGTCAACATTCATTCCCCTATTAATCAAACCCGGGTTACATTGTACTAAAAACTTCACCACCGCGAGGTGTCCCATTTCAGCTGCACTATGCAGCGGGGTGTGGCCAATACGGTTTGTACAATTGGTATCCGCTCCATTTTCGACCAAAAATTTCACCACCGCGAGATGTCCCATTTCAGCTGCACTGTGCAGTGCAGTGTGGCCAATGCGGTTTGAACAGTTGATATCCGCTCCCTTCTCAACCAAAAACGCCACCACCGAGAGGTATCCCTTTTTGGATGCTAAGTGCAGAGTGGTGCTGCTACATTGGTCTAGAGAATCAACATTAACTCCCTTCTTAACCAAACACTTTACTACTGGGAGATAACCCCTTTCTGCTGCTTTGTGCAGTGCAGTATGACCAAACTTGTTTACAGAGTTAACATCCGCTCCATTCTCAACTAAAATCTCAACCACCTGTTCGGTTGCCAGGTGCAGTGCAGTGTGACCGTACTCATCGTTAATATTAATATTGGCTCCCTTTTTCACTAAAAACTCCACTACCTGTGGGTGTTCATGCTTGGTCGCCAGGTGCAGTGCAGTACGACCGTCTGAAGTCAGACAGTCAACGCAGACGCCATGATTTGTAAAATGCTCCACGACATCCAAGTGGCCGAGTTTAGCAGCGCAATGCATCGGTGTTTCACCTGCCGAGTTATAAGACCTTTCAATATCGGGAATATTGCGATTACATAAATTTTTTATAATTTCCATTCGGTCATCGGCGTTTCTAGTTCGAGCAGCGATGTGTAAAGCATTATCTCGTGTTTTGTTTGTGCGTGATAACAGCAAGAAATATCGCTCAACATCATTTCTCATCTTAGCGTAAATTGACTTGACATATTTTCCCCTGCCCCGCTCTACAGCTTCGAGGAAGTGTGGTAGATGGTATGATCTTATTTTCTGGGTCCTGATGAATGCGCTTTTTGTTTCATCACAAACAGAGTCTCCCTTTAAATATCTACAGAGTGATTCTGAATGAGGATATTTTGTTGCCAGCAGAAGTTCTAGTTTAATTTCATATGCACATGACTTAAAACTTTGCACAAGTTGTTCCATTATTTTGATATAAACAATATTCTCGTGATCCAAAAAGTTTTCTTCAGCTTTTTGGGCTGCAAGGCAGAGCGCCGTGAAGCCTTGATGTTGATAAGCTGCTACGAAGCCGATTAAACCTTTCTGGGCCAGTTCTGACTTCAAGCCGCCGATCAGAAATCCTACAATTCCATAATTATTTTCTTCAACAGCTATATGAAGTGCCGTTTGGCGATGGGGGTATTCCTTAAATAATAAATGTCGTTTTGTATTCCAAAGTTTTACAATTTCTAAAGCGGCAAACTCTCGCGCGTTGGCAGATGTCGGGTGCAGCACGAAGAAATTATTGATGAACATTCTGATAATCTTATGGGAGTCCTGCAGAAAAATTTCTGTTAACAATAACTCTACCGTGGGGACCCAACAGTTGAGATTGCGGGTTGTTTTACTGAGCCAGTGGACAGTTTGTTCTGCACAGAAATACTCAGCGAGAGTGCGGTGAATGAACTCAACACTCTCACTGCTTTCTCCGCCTGACTGGACTAGCCCAATTCTGTTCAGCTCGGCCCCTCCTAACTTACTCTCGGTGTCCTCGTAGTATTTTTCTGCAAATCGGGGAAAAAGCGTGCAGAGGCCCAGCATCCTGTGAGTCTCGGTAAAGTTATGAACGGTCATCTGGTAAAGATCCTTGCTCATTCCGGCACTCAGTCCAGTTTTGGCTTTAAAATATATATCGTATTTCACATTAATAAATTTTTTGTACAAAGAGAACACGCTCTCCACTTCAAAGCTATTTTCGATATCAGTTTGTGATTGAATACAATCCCCAACCTGCTGCAGAAACACCTCCGCCAACATACGCATCTGCAAGGGCACCCCCATGAAGCTCTGGATGCCTTCCCCGAGTTCCTCTTTAGCCTTGGCGCATAAATCTCGTGCGCATCCCTCGAGCTTGCTCTGCATCATGTCTCCTCGACCTTCCAGCTCGAGAAGCAGGTGCGAGCGCCAGAAATTCACTAGGTACTCCCGCTGTTGCTGTTCACTGAGCTTTTCAAACGTAACGGCAAATGTGGACAGAGACTCCTCAAGCAGTTCTCTCTCATACAACCGCGTAGTCACCCATATTCTCGCTGAGGTTTCGTTTCTCAAAAACAGTAAAAGTCTTAAAACTTCATTTTTAGCATCAATTTTCGAGGAATAATCTTTTTTAAGCTCATCGAAACCATCGAAAATTATGTAAACTTGGCTCGGATGTTTGCGATGCAGACTGAATTGCAACAGTCCGTCCAGCTGCTTGTCGTGGGTAAGATTTTCTCTCAGTAGTGACTGGCAGCGCTCTCTCGATTCAGTGGGCAGATTCTCTAGAGGAATTTTAAAGTTTTTTAAATCTATCCAAATTACCCAGTTTGAATTCAACAGTCGTGACATGCTCACCAGGCTGGTAGATTTTCCCATCCCAGGTTCATCTGCGATAATGACTACCTTTTGGTTTTTCTCGCAAAGGTCACTTTCGCATTTTGGACTGCTGGTGCCGCGAGTCACGTGCGGACGCAGACCGGCCAAGGAGCCTAGTGAGCGTTGCCACAGAAACAGACCGCTGCCGGCTTCTCGCTCTATTATGTGAACAGACTTGTTGGAATTTATCTTCACAATGTCATCCGCTTCCTCGGCTGAGGCTGCCGTTTTAATGTTATCATTTATCAAAAATGCGTGTCTTGTTCTTTCAGGAAATACGTGGACCAAGGACTGTTTGTCTATTTCATTTTGAATGACAAACAGTGCACCGTCAGTGTTGGTTTTCTGCACAAAGTCTTGCAAATTAAAAATTATTTGTTGATGAAATTTCCTTTCCATATAGAACTGTTTTCTGTATAAATCTCTACAATAAATGCGTCCGGCTGATACAGCGAGACAGAAAATAGTTGCACATGGATTTTTCCGACATACTAGCTTAAAAGTCGCATCGCCGTCCTCTGTAGTGGTGAAGATACTCTTCTCCGCATCCTGACCCATAACATCCAAAACCTCCTTCCATTCATCGGTTCTCAGATCCTTTTGGCCGATGCCGCTGATCACCAGCAGAACGCCGGGTGAATATTCACGTATGACTCTGGCCACCTTCGACACGCTCAGCTCCGTGCTAACTATGGAAGAATGCACCAGTAATTTATTTAAATGCGGGTTCTTCACTTCTATGGTATACTGCCGATCAGTCACGATGCTCTTCAACAATTGGTTGTCTATAAAACTATTCATAAATGACAGAAAACTAGTTAAATTTTGCATTCCGGCATAATCCGCCCAGCTCAGTTCTTCTCCTTCGACGATTAACATTTTTCTTTCGAAGAGTTCTTCTTGAGACACTTCTGTGAGATCGGTTAATCCTATGCTTCTACAAGGTGCACTCAAGATCGGTGTGTTGAATGACGCCAGGAATTTTTGGTAATCACTTTATGGAGACAGTACACAAATTAGTTTCTTGTTTATGTATTTTATATTTCTTTTAAAAAACTGTCTACAGTCCCGACTCACGCCTCCTGGGGTGGCGCAGTCTACAACCACCAAACTTTCATGGTGAAACTCCAGATTGTATAAACTGTCTACGTCTATAGTTCGTTCCAAAGATTCAATTTGTTTCACATCCATAAAACTTTGGTTTTCCTTCAACAAGTATCCATCTAAATGTTGCAGCTCTCGCGCATCCCGCATTTGAGAGAGTAAGTCGTGCAGCCGGGCAACTTCAAACAGACTATCTTCGGTAATAATTTGTAATATACGGTCTTTACTAGATTCTAAGAACGCTTTGAGCCCGAAGGTGTCCTTGAAATGCAGTACACATTCTGGTAAGGTGTCCAAATAAATTTGGGTCGCCATCTGGTACTTCAAAGCGCCGACCCTGGGTATTCGTTTACTCTGCAGTTCCACCGCCTCAGTGAACTCCGCACAGAACCATCGCATCAACAGTTTGATGTGCCTGACCACTGTCTGCAGTTCCGACTTGGACTGACAGGTTATCGTGCTAGCTTTACTGTCTATTGTAAATTCTGGAAATAAGTTACCCAAGTTGTGCTCGTTTATAAAATCATCTACAAGGTCCATCTTTAGTTTCTCGAGTTTGAGTGCAGACCACAAATTAAGCACATACAACTCTTCCTCAGAGAAAACTCTCAGATTACAAGAATTATCAATTTCTTTCGTTTTGTATCGAAGCTCTATTTCCCAAGTGTCCTGTTGCTGTTCCTCCCCTTCGGACTCTGGGATATAGCCCTTCTCGTGACTCACCCTGGCGTGGAACCCTACGTACTCCTTCCCTCCCAGCGGGCCGCTGCTCACGGGCCAGTCCAGCACTTCACGGATTTCTCTTTCATCTTCAAAGGCTTCTACAAAGTTTTTAATCTGGTGGGTAACAAAACTATAGAAAATTTTGTTTATATTACTAAAATGTGATACAGCTAAATGGACTACGTGAATTGTTCCCACGTGGGACCCGGCAGTATTTATTCTGTTGGGTGGTGCTAAATAGTTGGTGATGTCCAAGTCATCAGAGAACATCGTCTGCCCATATCTATAATATCCGTGGCTGATTATTTTTTTCAACATGTCTCCGCAGCCTGGACTATCGAAAGTTACTACGTGCACGTGGCGGTCATTTGGGCGGTCGTGAACCTTGACGAAGCGGTTACCACGCACCTCTAGGTACTTGAGAGTGAAGGCGGTGACCTGGGCAAGCCAGCCGCCCAGGGAGTGTCCTGTAACTGACACCTGCAGATGCAGACCACATTTTTTTTTGATTTCACACAATACTCTCATAATCCGGTCGGAAAATGTGATAGCTGAATTCATTTGAGATGTATAGTTAGTAGCGCCAACACCATTAAGATCTGTCCAAAGAGCGCCTAAATTAGTAACCGCTGTCCCCCTGTGCGCGATGATCACCTGCTGCAGCGAGGAGTTGCAGTAGGCGGCTCCAAAGTAGCCGTTTCTCGCGTTTTTGTTGAAGTAAACAGTCAGAATTTTCCATCCCGAAGGTAAGTCTCCATTTTCACTTCCGTCACTGTACACAGCCGCGGCCAGCTGTGCGAGAACTAGTGGGCTTGGGTACGGCTCCATCTCCAGGTCTTTAAGTGACGTCTCTTGTTTCATATCTTTTATGAGATTATCTTTGAACTGCTGCCTGTTAAAGTCCAAATCCAGGTCCACATTCATCGTGCAGAAGATGGGCAAAGCATTAACCGGATAATATGGTGTAGTCTTTACTGCACTGACCTAGAATAGAATGATAACAGTGTATTAGTTCTGCTGTAGTGGTGTCTTCGGGATGGACAGCGATGCACAACCTTCCGGTGAAGGTTGGTAAAGAAGTTTTAATGAAAACAGATTAGACTGCTGGACCACTTCAATATAAATACTTAATAAAATGATAAATAGGCTTAAAGTGTAACAGTCAACTCACAACAACAGATAATATATTTTTTATCATATTCAATATTTTTTTAGTCAGTTATGCTAATGAATTTACCATCACGCCATTGATAGGATAGAACGCCACACTCCCCAGTCCTGACACACAATTCTCGCCTCATCCACATTCATACATCTCCTCATGCAAGTTTGCCGATTGTTGAGGCTTCTAACAGAACCGTCCTCTTGCTACAATAAAAAATGTACAACAATCGAACCCGGTTATTGATGCTAATTGGTTCCATCAAATGTTGTTGATTAACAAAAAAAAAATATGTAAATAATTTAATCAAATTTCGAAAATTAATAAAGTTTTTAAATCTTGTTGAATTTTAAGGCCGGATAAAGACCATTGGCAAATGAATACGTTTTGTTTCTTGACTTTGAAACTTCAGTATTTCTGAAAGTGTTTTTTCAATGAGATATTTACATTTAATTTTATAAATAATCGTTCACAGTAGTGATGAGAAAAATGCTACTTTTGACTCACTGGTGTGATTGTGATTGATATTCGTAATATCAGTGATTGAAAACTGTGATTGATCACAGTTTCATTACTAATACGCATGCGCCGCGCGATATCACAATACATTAAAAAAAAACAATTTTTAGCGTTACTATTATTACTTATATTATTCAAACTTTTTTATTTTGAATATATATCTAATTTATAATAATATCATCACAAAGATAATGAAAGCCTTTTAAAAAAGATGTTATATAAATACGGATATCATTCATGGATAAAACTTTTTGGCAGAATCTACTAGATGGATTACGAATTAACGTCATTCCTTCATTAATATTTTCGTTTCATATGCACATGCGCCGAATCACGGTTCACAACTAAATGTAAATAATTAAAAAAAAATCAATCACGAATAACGATATTCCCAGATATTCAATCACCGATAGTGAGTGTGACTCAAAGTATCAGTGATTGTCTCACGGTTCGTGATTTTAAGCTCATCACTAGTTCACAGTAGACAAAGACGTTCCAAACTCTCTACCCATTTCTGTATCACTTTTGCAAACACAATACGAATCTTACAGCTTGCATATACACGCAATATTTGTTAAGTTTCACCATATATACACACTAATGCTTTATTAAATATTATTTTTACAATGATGTATCCAAGTATAAAACGATTTCAAGACGAACGCTCGTTGGAGCGACATCAGAAAGAGGTGTGTCCAGCAATGAAGAGACACAAGTTGATGAAAAACTTCAAAATACAATCTAATATATTACAATATTATACTATTTTTTCACTGTACTTATTTGAATTGATTTCAATTCATTGTTCAGATTGGAAGACTTACAAGTAATCGAGGACCAGTCAACGGGCGCGGCAGTACATCTCTTATCTATGGGCGCGGCTCCATAGATAAAAGACATACCGCGGCTCCAAAAAATGAAAGAATTACCATTATGACATGAACATATATGTATTGTAATTTTTATGAATATGACTATGTACAAATGAATTATCAGTTCAAAGTCCAAGACATTTATCAGTAGAGATGGTTCATTCAAGAATTCTCGATTCTTTTAGAACTGTTCGCCGCTCTGAAGTAACAGCAAGGATCAGTTCAGTAGTTTGATATGATAACCAACATAATTCAGGGGGGCATGGATCTGAGGAGATGGCGGAGAGATAAATTAATGAACACACGTTATACAAAAAAGAAAAATTCTTATAAATATTTAATCTTATTTAAGTCGCGAATGTAGATACTAATTTTGTCTCTATTGTTTTACTCACTATCGTGTCCAGTTTCACACATGTGACCAACTGCATAACCGCGTGCGACTAGCTGCAGAAATGTTTTTCGGCGGCGTCAGGTCATTTGGTGTTGGATGAATTCCGATCCTTCAGGAGGCACTCGACGGCCTCACGTCGGAGGCTTGATGATGATTCGTATCTCTCGGGAGCAATGGCCTCCCGGGAACAGATGCTTGCGATCAGGAGCTCAGAACAGCCGGCGAGCAAGAAGCTTCGTGGGCCCGCGCGCCGTCCAAATCAACTGGTTCTCGTCTAATATAATTTTCAGACAGTTTGAGAGAATTTTAGTGAATAGCTTAGCTTACACAAGCTTGGTAATAGATTGTTCGGCCAAAATAATATAATGTATGCATTCTTCAATTTCTACGGGACGTTCTCTTCGCGCCAGCAGGCTGTGAAGAGCCATATAATTACATCATACACAGACTCCCCGGCGTCCTTAGAATATCGAATTGTGGGTCTTTCTCATTTTTCATTTCGATGAGAAAATTGTTTAAAAAAAAATAAACTTCAACGATCAAACAGAAAACGGTGTAAGTTTTATCCATGCAAAAATGGTTTAAAAAAAGTAATTTTTCTTGTGCAGCATGTTATCGGGCAATATGTAATTCATCAATAAATGTGTTAAACCTTGTATAATTGCGTTTGCCAAGTCTATTTTATAATACGGTAGGTATAATTGGTTGGGGTGAGTCCGCATGTCTCAATATTTTGTCAAATTAAGATATTTATATCATTGGATTTAAATTTTCTTCTATGTGGTTCTACATCACCAGTTTCACGATAGCGTCCTCTAGGGGCGTGTAAATCAAAGGGATGTGTAGCGGCCGGAATTCAAATCCACCGCCATCTCAGTCGGCATCGACGCTAGCGACAGCGTTGCCGGTTGCTGCCACGAGCCTGGCTCAGAATTCACCGCTAGGCCCCCTCTCTAGTTTCATCGTTCCACAATGGCGGTCTTGCCGGTTCGCGAGAGCCGAGCGAGACCGCCAGCCCGCTTCACAACATTTCATTTCGTAATATACACGCACCTTCTACATCATTTCATTTTTACATTTATTCATTTCATTTTGTCTTTCTTGTTTTTACAATACTGTCATAATAAAATCTCAACACGCGCAAACAAACATCGATATTTCATTTAACCACCGACATAACCCCCAAAGATGTAATCACCACATATCATCTGTAACTACCCTGTTAACTGCAAACAAGTCAAAGGAATCGTACCCTAGTTTCAGTTTAAAAATAATCTACTCCTTTTTACAACTCTAGAAAGGTAAGTAATACCTCAGTAATTCTACAAAAATCATTTAAAACTAGTTAGATTGATATCTACTCTCAGAAGCGCAGAGCGCACTCTATTCGGCGCCTGTCTTTAAAAAGTGACTTTAAGCCAAAAAGTCTCGCTTACTTTTCATTTTATAACAGAACATGAGGTTGTGAATCGGTTACCTACCTATCTTAGTATCAAGCCAGGGAATAGATCCAAAACTACCAAATTGAACAGGACAGGCAATGGTCTAAGCTATTTATAAGCATTATTATCATGGGGCTTGTGCGATGAAATTAAACCATTGCTTCAAACATAGATTGAATTTATGGAGCTTAATGCAGAAGCAATCTATGCTTTAAAGAGGTATTTATTTAGAGAACAGCTAAAATTGACAAAGAGGCATTAAATGTTTGTATTTTTACTTTTCATATTTATGCAAAGTACTGGTTTCGAGCTCCTTGCGCATCGTCTGCGCCAAATAATGATTTACAGCTTTTAAAGGATTTAGTGGCGTATAAAAAAATAAATCAATCAATTGCAAAAGCCGCTATGAAAAAGATTATAGGACATCTTTGGTATCTGTCTGAAGAGTTTGTTGCTTACGCATGAATTACATGATGAAGTTTCCTTGGAAACTAAACAGAGGACGGTCACTGCCCTCGAAAGACAAGGTACGTAAGATTCTCCAAAGTGAGCAACCGTTGACAATGCCATAATTCTGCTTAAAAACTTGAACATTTAATTTTTCAACATAATTGCAGTTTCGTTTGATTTTTTGACGAAAGATGTCAAGACCTGGAAGGATGATGCTGACAATAAAGTTGAGACTTTTGTACATTCTATGAAAGTTGTTAATCACATAGCAGAGAGAGGAGTAGCGCTCATGGAAGGGTACAATCGTCTTCACACCACCGATGAAGAGCAGAAGCAACTCTTGGCGGTTAAAGATCATTGTCGAAAATTTCCTGAGTTTAAAAGTCAACGTTGACGTCATCTTGAATAATTATGTCTCATGTAATTATTTCATAGATTTTAATCTTGTTGTATCGCACAGAATTGCGAGGTCGCAGCAGAGGCACCATATAATTGATATGATAAGACATGTGTCAGAAATCTAAAGGTGTAATCATCGACGGGACGCCAAAAAACCCGTGGGACAGATTTCAGGAAAACAAAGACGTCTTAGTAAAACGTCACAGCGGCGGCCTGTCGCTGACTAGGTACCCGCAAATATGACTATGTATTGTTATGTATCTGAATAAAAACGGAGTATTCTGCAGGCGGGAAGCCATTCACGATTGTGTCGTGTCACCGCAGTGTACCGATATTGAACATCTTTTGTGTTTGTTGTTGAGAGAAGCTGAGATCGGCGAACCACCCTTGGCTACACTCTTGTTTTCTGTACGGAATATTTGTGTTCAACTACATGTTTGTAAAAATAAATACTTACAGTTTACATACCAACTTCTTTTATTTTTTGAAAAACCCTATACTTTCACAGCTGGTAGCGAACACTAAAACATCTGTAAAAAAGACTGTGTAATTATAAAAATTTTGAAAAATGATAGTGCCTCTCGGAAACGCAATATTCAAAGGAAAATATTTTTAATGATTTACACTATTTTTCAAACTTTTCGTTAATTTTATAATTTGTTCTCTGTAGATAACTTTACAGTTTTCTTTTGAATAAATAAATAAAAATGCATTTAACGGTCTAACGTATTTACTTATTCAAAAAAAAATTTAAATACCGTCCCCACTTGGAACAGACGCCTGGTACGGATATAAGGGTGGGAACAGAACCAGCAGCGGTGAGAACTTATATAGCTATCATTTTAATTTCCTTATATATATATCGATATATTATAAAGATAAGGAAGTTGAAATGATTGGTTTATAAATTATTATTTCTTTTACGTGAAAAAATCTTTAATTAGATTGGTACTTTTAAATTTAATGGTAGTCGTCGTAAGACGTAAGTCACCGAACATATCGTTTAACATGTCTTTAGACGATATGTCGCGCACAACACATCGTCTAAACTGTCGTCGAGCACGTATTAAAAACACCGTAAACATGTTGTCCAACACGTCCTTAAATATAATAATGTTATCCAACACATTGCCAAACATGTCGTCAAACACGAGTGGTTACGAATGATGTCTTGCGGGAAGTTGTTCTCTCTCTTTTCAAGCAAACAAAAGTCTCGTCAAAAACTTCACATATTGAATGTTCCCGTACATTCTTCACATTCAAAGAGCTTTTACATTGTGTATTTTAAGGTGCCTCAATAAGTTACCCCTGGAAATGAATAATTTCTTACATTCTTCACAAATAAAGGGCTTTTCTCCGGTGTGTGTTCTCAAGTGATATATCAAGCTGCCCCTGTCATTAAAAGCTTTATTACATTCTTCACACACATAGGGTTTTTCTCCAGTGTGTGTTCTCAAGTGAGTCAACAAGTGATACTTCCGACTAAAAACTTTCTTACATTCTTCACATGCAAAGGGCTTATCGCCGGTGTGTCTTATCAAATGAATTATCAAGCTACCCCTCCGACTGAAAGTTTTCTTACATTCTTCACACGCAAAGGGTTTTTCTCCAGTATGTGTTCTTAAGTGTCTTAACAAGCTAACCTTCTGACCAAATACCTTCTTACATTCTTCACACGCAAAGGGATTTTCTCCAGTGTGTGTTCTTAAGTGTCTTAACAAATTTTTCCTCAAACTAAATGCTTTCCTACATTCTTCACACGCAAAGGGTTTCTCACCAGTGTGTGTTTTCAAGTGAGCCAACAAGTTATCCTTCCGACAAAAGACCCTCTTACATTTTTCACACGCAAAGGGCTTTTCTCCAGTGTGTGTTCTCAAGTGAGTTAACAAGCCACCCTTCCGACCAAACACTTTCTTACATTCTTCACACGTAAAGGGTTTTTCTCCAGACCAAAGACAGGCCTTATTTGATTTGTGAGGCCTCGTGTGGGTCAAATTGTTAAGACTGGATAATTTGGTACAGTGTTTATCAGGAAGGATCCCCTCGCAACGGTGAGGTAGTTTTCCATTATCCTGACTCGAAGGTACATGGGCTTGTACAACTGGACTTCTTGCGCGGTCCAACATTTCTAATGTGTCAATGCATGACGGTTGCACGGGGTCATCTGAAATGCATAGAAACTTCATGTATTATTTGAAAAGGGTGGTACAGGTCAAATTCACGTCAAAAGCTAATGTTTAAGCTCTGCTTTAATATTTTAGGGCTACAGTAACTTTTTAAATACAATGAGCGCGTTAACAAGCCAAACTTTGTATGTCACGCCAAGCTATAAGCGTGTTAACACGCACTTTTGGTTCTTGCAAACTTGCAGGGATTCAAGTCATATATTTAAATCATTTTGCCATCTGTGAATAACCATAAGTCAAAACCCTTATGTCTAAAATATCATTTTTAATTTTACAATTCGATGTAGTTTTAATTTCAACCCGTTATAATAAGAACAATAAGAATAGCGCGGTGAGATAGATCTAATCCTGTAATTTCGTTGCACTACCTATCGGTGTCGTGAGGCGATACGCCGATTAATACGCCGTGAGGCGATAACCGTATAGAAGCCCCTCTTTGTGCCGCCACCTTTCAGACAACGGCTCCGGAGCCATTCCTGATTTCTGGGAGTCACTACTTTGCACAGCTTAACTTCTCCATATTTGTAAACTGCTTTACAATAAATAAAGTGTCAATCGTAAGTAGTTTATCGTTTACATAACCAGCTCTGGAAATATACGCAACGTATACATTCATTCAACATCTATATAGGCTTTTAACTTTCAACACGAAATTACTAAAATGAGTTTGCGCTTCAAGCCGGAGGGACGATCGGAAAATTGTATTTACATTTATGAAAATTGTATGGTTTAATAAATGTCAGTAAAAGATGAACACAAAAATTAATCTATATAAGCACAAGACATAAAAGAAATAAAAATCTAAATATACTCCCAACACATCTCTTAGACCGTTTTTTGAAATTTATCTATTATGTGTTGAATATTTTTTGCCAGGTAACAAATCTTATTTATAAAAGCATTAAAACGGAGAAACTTTCAGAACATTTTCGCCTTGTAATCATGGTAACTATTCTCCAACGAAATATTGTTGACTAGGTCTGCTATTTCTGTAGGTTTATTATTCGAGCAATGAATTAACAACTTACCACAGGTCGGGAGAGAGCCGAAGCTGCCTGAGACCTCACAGCGCACTCCTCCTTGATGTCGGGGACCCACAGGTCCACGGCATAGTCGGGGGGCCTGGGGCTGCCGCTCGGCCCGGACCAGGGGTCGGTAGCTTCCGTCTTGACGTCGGAAATACAGTCTTCAGTTGAGTCAATATTTGATAGCGAAACACTGATCCGACCTCCTTCATCGCAAGAATCCGGTTCACGCTTCATCTCCATCCGGGCGACCTGGAAGTAAGGGAGGTTGGGTGTTATGTTGGCGACTCTCGTGTAGAGGTCTTCGGGATCAGATAAAGGCAAGAGCATTTTACTTGAACTCAATTGGAAATACTTATTAACATCTAGAACCTGGTAGAACGGCAGCTATTCTGAATAAGGACTTAACAATTTAGTTGACTCGACATTCCTTTCTAATACCAGATTCGGACATGACCAGAACACTGAAAAATGGGAAAACATTTAGTTGAGACTCCTACCAGTCATATTTCGTTTCATTATCCCACACCACGCGTGTCGGCTAAAAACGTCAGTAAAAAGATTAAAAAAATATATATACATATGTTATATTTTATGATGTAGGTAATAATAAACATGAAAATATCATAAAACGTATCAAATACGTGCAAAATACTAGAACGATTAAAAATGACCTTTTTACTTTTAGAAAATGGTTATGAAAAATATGAACGCGACAAAAGCAAAGTGACGAAATGTGGCTAGCGGGGTGGATGAGAACAAAACAATTTGAAATGAAAATAACAGAATGCACAAAGAAATAAATTAAGGCTACAACAATATTGAGAAGAAACAGCGGTAATAACATCGGGACACAAACCGTGGGAGAATTAAAAAACGTCTTAATTTTAAATGTGACAGGAGACGCCGATGAATTAGCGTTTTTAAAAATATGTCGTTAAAAAACTGATACAACCGGGGCCACGACTTGTGCGCCATTCGGTTCGAGTCGGGGTTCGTCTAGGAGTCATGATTCATACCATGCTCCTGATCGCTCATCAGAACGATACCCCGCTCCCTAATGGATTATTCGCTCCGCGAACCATCCATCGGATATCACGCTTTCATTATTATTACCATGGTTATAGATAAGGAAACAGGTGAATATGAACACGCGAAGATGTACATTATACATTTATTAGACACATGTTTACATTAGCGGGCAGGTGGAAATACTTATAACTAACTTAATCTAAACTTATTCTACCTCGGGTTGCTCGGCGACGTTCCTCCGGAATCCTGTTTCCGGCCGGCGTAGTGATGCCGCTGGCATCCGGCATGGGCGGCTGTCCGCTGTCTGCTCCGTAGGACTGCAAACCGGTCTGGGCGGCTGCTCCTGGGTGGGTTGCGATGAACCGTGGCTGCTTCTGGACGATATGCGGTGAACTGCTTCTGCGTGCTTTTAACTGCGTCTCGGTAACTTCTCTTCTGGACCTCGTTTTGACAACTCTCGGTGTTTTCCAATCTTTTTCTTCAACTCTCTTTTTCCTTCCAACTGATTACGACTGAGTTCACGATTCTTCGACTGACTGGTCTCTTTGACTTTACGACTTTCTGCTCCGGGCCTCGTTTCGGCAACTCTCCCCGTTTACCACCCTCGCAACTCTTCCCGACTGTCTGTAGCACTCTCTTCCTCCGGGCCTCGTTTCGGCAACTCTCCCCGTTTACCACCCTCGCAACTCTTCCCGACTGTCTGTAGCACCGTCTCCGGGCCGTGTGTAGGCCATCTATATACCCCAACAATGGGGTGTCTCCCAACTGCCGATCCGCCCTCTTCCCGTCATGGGACGGGCCACCATCCCATTGGTCCATTTGCTTCTTCTGGAGGCCACGCCCGATCCGAACCCGAACTGACTCCTCCTTCGTCTTATCGCTGACTATAATTAATCTTATATCCTAATTATTTACACTTTAGTTAAATCTAGTTATTTATTCATTTCTTACGCTACTTACCAAATCTTACATCTTGTTACATATATCATTTAATTATTCCTAGTCAATTTAGTTTTTATTTATTTCTTATTCTACTTAACGCTAGGCCCACCGTGATCGATTATCATATGCATTATTCATTCGTACTCATCGCTTCAAAATCATGTTCACGTTAATTATTATTTACTATGCTCTAGTGATTAAACTAAAGTCTGAATTGGCGGGAATGTTATTTCTTTCAATTTTCGAGCATTGCATCACATTTCGAGCCATGTGGTTCGTCCAACGTGGCATTAAAGGAGCAGATTGCACAAAGAAACTGCGTCTTTTGTTCTAGTCACGTCTCGACCCTGAACGCTCGCTAACAGATACGTAACGGTACATTTCTTATTCTCGCCAGTACAACGGGTCCAGCTTTAATGGCCCTACGACCTTCGGTTATATCCTTCGGCAGGATGCGTCTCCTCGAAACAATGCGCGCCCTTAGAGATCTGCTATTTTGTTTCTCAGGAAACCTTCATAATCCCGTTATTTTTAGCCCTCGCCATTTTCCATTCATTGCACAACACGTGGGCTGAAGGTCACCACGGTTGCAACTCGCCTTTTAAACGAACCGCTAGGTTCTTTTTTTTGTTGAGGGACGTCCGGTCCCGTTTATATGGGTCTGCCGTCGGAGACCTGCATGCTTTTGCGAGATGCGATTTCCCGCCTTTATTCTATTTCATTTATTCGGCTAATAAATGTGATAACTTCGCGTCACTTCAGGCTTAGGCATATCAAAACGCCCACCTTCCTTTGACGCGAAGTATCATATTTAATCTTATCCTGGTAACCTAATCTGCAAGGCGCTTCGAAAGACAAACTCGACCCGAAACATCTAACACGAAATATTTTTCCGACACAAATCACTATGCTAAATCCTAACCTGCTCAGTTCGACAAAACCTCCGTAATTACTTCCTCGGCTGAAACGATCCCCGCTATTTCCGAAAATACAACATCGCGATATCTCTAGAACATTACGTCGCCGAATTACTTGCAAAACAAACTATCATCTTCTGGTTCGGTTCATAGACCGATCAAAACTTAAATTTAACGATTAAATTTTAGGCATATTTCAAATCATCGGAATCTGGGATCACGCCCGATATCTATCAATTCACTTAACACCCTAAACAAAACTATCCCTACATTATCGTTATCCTTTATCCTATCTGTGCTAACAGCCGTCTTTAAAACCTATTTACTCGCACGTATTTTTCATATTAAAATACATAATATTATACAACATTTGAATCATTGGTCTTCCGTTACTACAGGCAACGAGACGAAGCTAGCAACGATTATTTGATCTTAACGGCACTCTCTACTTTATCTATATTTACGAAATCCTAGTCGCTAAAACTGTTCGCATACATATGCCTCAGGTTTTTTTTTGTTTCTATTCCCGTGATATTAATTCTGATGCAATTCCGACTTGCCTAACTCATCATAATCTATCCCGTACGCAACGATACTTAACCCGTCTTCATAATTACACACTACTGTTTACTATACATTTTCTTTACAACTTACAAATTTTCTGTAGTCCGCCCCATCTGACGAATTTTTTTCCTTCTAAAAAAAATCTTATGTTCTATCTTCAAAATATGCTACATTAGCCGATACTATCAAACCCCCTCTTTGGACGGGCAAAACTTCGTACCAAACAACGTGACCTCACACGGAAAGGAAAAAAAACGCGCCATTTTTTTTCCTTATAATCATTACATTCTTGGTTCACTTCAACCTACTAATTAACGTAACTATCTATATATCTTACTTTCGATGAAACCCTGAACCGTACGATCTACCCGGTATTTTACCTTCGCTTTTTCTTTTATTTTCTTATTCCCATGTATATTCTAACCGCTATCCCCGTGGTCAGGTCAATTTTTCAATCAGTTAGGAGTCGCGCCGATATCTCGCTGATATCGATGGATCTTTTTTTTTTCACCTGCGCGATCTTACACTCATATCGAATTTCGCATTCCACCGGGTTAGTAGATTCTACCGTGCTCCGGGGCCGCTGTGATCTATCCATACAGTGTGTACACTACTAGCTGCCCTCGCTACCGTATACGCCCGTATACTGTTTCAATAATCGTCTCGTCTGTTTGCGCTACACACAATCTATCTTTGTTGCTGCCTTCGATTCCACACGCTCGTGTGTCTCCTCGTCTTCTTGGGTCTTCGCTACCCTCTGATGCATACCGTCGTTTCTTCGCTTGTTCCCTGCCGACTCCATTATCGACACCGGGATCCCCTCGTCATCGTACACTGTATAGATTCACTGCGCGCCTCTTCATACAAAAGAAAAATTCCCACTACCGTTTCGATTAAAACCCTAATAAAATTAAAATATTTCCAAAAAAACTCTGTTTACACTGCGATCATCGCATCTATGTTATCAACTACATTATATCTAAGTCTTATGTGTTTCGCCACTATCCGGCCTTCGTCGGCTTACGCCCTCGTCAATCCTCTTACGGCGGTCTGAGCATTTATTGCTCTACCGTCTCGGTTACGGTCGTTGGCGGCGCGGGCCGCATCTGGTCAGCGTGCATCTTCACAGGTTTTCCCCTGCGGTTCACCCAGTATGTCCGCCCGCGACCTATTGGCATCAGGACCTGGTGTGGCCCGCTCCATCTGGCCGCGAAGCCAGCGTGATAGCCGGCGGCCAGGTCCGATTGCGGGTGCTCTCTCACCAATACCGCTTGACCGGTCGCATACCGGACTACTTCCTGCTCTTGTGGCGCATATCCCGCGCGATACCTGTTTTGAGACTGTCTTATAGCCACGTCCATGGCTTCACGATCTCGGGCCTCTGCCGCAGGCAGGGTTATCTCTTCCGGCGAGTGCACCATCCATTCCCCCGGGCGCGGAAGGTCGTATCCCAACAGCGCCTGACTGGGTGTCACGCCAGTGGCGGCGTTTTTCCGCCCTCGTAGGGTCCCCAGGATGCTGGGCAAGTGTTCATCCCACTTCTCGTGGGCCTGTCCTTGCAGATACACACGTAAGCCTTTCTTTATCTCCTGATTGCGGCGCTCTGTCGCGTTTGCTCGTGCGTGATATACTGCCGTTGTCCAGTGGAAACACTGCCAGCGCTCCATGGCTAAGGCCCAGACACGATGTCCAAATTGCGTGCCATTGTCGGTGATAATCGCCTTTGGGTACCCAAACCGTTTGAAAACCTCGGTCTCCAGTAGATGCACTATCTGGGGCGCCTTGCTAGACCGCACCGGGAACGCTTCTACCCACCTAGTAAATAGATCGGTCACTACCAGAATGAATCGCTTTCCTTGCGTAGATGTAGGATATGGCCCCATCAAATCCACGGCCACCGTTTCAAATGGGTTTTTCGCTTGGGTACTGCCCAACTGAGCCGCGGGCCGTACCGGTCGCGCGCGTGTTACCGCGCACACCATGCAGGCCCTCACGTGTCCCTCCACATCTGCCTGCATATTAGGCCAGTAATAGTGCCGCCTTATCGACCTGAGCGTTTCTTTGGCTCCTGGGTGGCCCGCTGTCCCATCTTCATGGTAGGCCGCCATTACTCGGTTCGCCGAATTCCTCGGGACGTAGAGTCGCATCTCATGGTCTCCAGCTCTTCTCCATAGATACTCCCCCATCAAAGCATAGTCCCTAATGCATCTCCGATCGTTCCTGCTGGTTGGCGGGACCACTCGCGTTAGTAGCCGTCTCAAGCTCCTGATACGCCGCTGCGTCACTGGGTCCGTTCGCTGCCGCGATCTTACCTCCTCTGCCAACGCAATGTTCGGCTCTTCATTGTCGTCATCGTCCTCGGGCGCCCCTGGAGAATCCGGAGAAGGCTCGTTCTCTGCCTCCAGGTGCATCGCCTGCGCAACGGCCCCTTCCAGGGCCACCCCCGGGTACATCATGTGGCCGAAGTCATCCGGGTCGATCCCCACGGGGATGTCTCTGGGATTTCGAGAGAGAGCGTCTGGAAGCTCGTTCTCCTTCCCTGGGCAGTGCTCCAGCGTGAACTCAAACTCCTGGAGTAGCAGTGCCCACCTGGTCAATTTCGCCCGCTGGTCCCGAGCATTCCTCAACCATGTGAGGGCCCGGTTGTCGGTCCTTAAGGTGAAGTGTCTGCCTTCCAGGTATGGGCGATACCTCTTAAGTGCCCAGACCGCAGCGAAAGCTTCCTGCTCATTTGAGTGCCACCTTTGCTCAGCCCGATTAAATCGCGAGCTGGCGTATGAAACTACGTCCCGCCCCCCATCGGTTCGGGCCTGGTATAAGACGGCGGCCACTCCTAATTTGCTAGCATCGGTCTGCACGATGAACTCGCGCTGGAAGTCGGGCCGCGCCAACGATAGATGGCCTGTCAGCGCCTGTTGCACCTGGCGCATGGCCTCCTGGGCCTCATTTGTCCATCGGAATGGTTTCTTGGGACTCAGCAGATCCGTCATTGAGGCCGCTATTTCAGCGAATTTGGGAACGTACTCCCGCAGCCAGTTACATAATCCCATAAAACCTCGCAACTCCTTTCTTGTTCGTGGCGGGGTGGCGGAGGCAATTGCTTCTTCGTGGACCGTCTGGGGACTGTTGCCTTCTGGAGTCACCGTATGTCCGAGATAATTAATGCTGCCCGCTGCTAATGTGCATTTATCGGGCGCACACCGCAGTTGGAATTGCTGGAGCCGCTCGAACACCAGTCGTAGGTGGCGCATATGACTCTCCCAGTCCGGCGAATATACTACTATATCGTCAATATAGACCATGCAGAATTCTCTGAGATAGCCAGCCAGAACCTCTTGACACATCAGCCTCTGAAACGTACCGCTCGACCCCTTCAAACCGAATGGTAGCACTCGAAACTGGTAACATGCGCCATCAGGAGTGGCGAACGCGGTCAGGGGTCTCGAGGACGCGTCCAGGGGACACTGCCAGTAACCCTTTTTTAGATCCAAACTCGTAAATATCTTCGCCGTCCCCAAATCTTTTAGAGTCTCGTGGATGACCGGGAGGGGCGATATCTCCCCCACCGTGACATCATTTAGGCGCCTGTAGTCCACACAGAACCGGTACCCGTCCTTCCCTTTCTTGGGCGCCATTACCACCGGGAAACAGTATGGCGACCTACTCGCTTCGATGACTCCATCGGCCAACATTCCTTCGAGCTGCTCGTACAGCTTCCTCTTCTTTTCGTCGGACAGGCGGTGTGGTGCAAGCCGGATCGGTTTTTCATCCGTGAGCCTTATCACGTGTGGCTGTAGCGGGGCTGGTCCAGCATATGGGGTGAACAATTCTTGGAAATCGTCCAGAAGCTTTGCCAACTCCAGGCCCTCCTTTGCTGGTAGCTCCGGGATCACCGGCATCTCCACCTTTCCGATGTCCAATTGTCGCCTGGCCGGCAAAAGATGCGTGGTCACCCTCTCACGCGTTCCAAAGTGTAGGCATCCCCGATAGAAATCGATAACTGCCCGCTGTCCAGACAACCACGCGTGGCCCAAAATAATGTCTCCTCGGAGCCCTTCCACCACCAGGAACTCGTCCTCCTGCACCTTGCAGCCGGCGATAGTCCATGGTAGGGTGGCCTTACCCAAAACCTCCATGGTCGCTGCAGAGTGCGCGAGGTTCACATTACCCAGCGTACAGTCACGCCACATCCGGCGCGGCACCAGGTCCGCTCTGATCAGGTTATGCGACGCTGCTGAATCCACCAGCGCTCCACCTTCACGCTCTGCCACCGTTACCAGCACATGCGGCAAGGCGGAACCAGTTCTGGCCGTCACATAACACATCGCACCGAGCTCGGTGGTGTCTCTTGTATTCCCCTCTGGGCCCATCCGCGCGCATTTGTCATCCCCTAGTTTACCACCCTTCGGTATGCACTCCACCGAATTGCCTTTTATCGCACTTTTTATTGTCTCCTCGATTAAACCGTAAACCTTGAAAAATTTATTTTTATTATAGTATACTACTCGCGTGGTCACCCTAGCTGCTGCCGCAGCGACCCGTATTATCGGAAAGTGTGGGCCCCCTTCGACCACGTGACCCGAAGTCGTCTGTGGGCCGCGCAGTTCATTCCTGCTCATTGGAACCCCACCAGAATCTAGCTCGTTTACTTCATTAATCGTTACCCCGTCCGTGCCCGCCATCGAATTACATTTTATTCTGGTTTTTTCACATAACATCTTCCCTATCCTTAGAATCATGGCCGCCATTCCGCCAGCTTGTCCATACGGCTCACACGCCGCTGCCCACACTACACTAAGCGCCGATTTAATCGAAAACGCGTTCTTTATTCCACTCGTTAGAATCCTTGAAATCGCGCCAGCTGTCGACTCATATCGCACCCTGGCCTTATGGCATAACATTACTCCCGTATTTATGCCCCTCGCCGTCGTTACGGAAAGCGCGCCATGCGCTTCGTACACCAAAATAGACACCGCGCGTCCTATTGATTCGCATCGTACTTTGGCCTTATTGCATAATATCGGTCCCGTAAGCATACTCCTCGCTATTACATCGCACGCCACTCTGCATGTTTCACACATTAATTTCCAAACTACACGTATTAATTCACTCCCGCTGAATATAATCACTGCTATTCCGATTAGCATTGTCCGCATGACCAATGTGGTCAATCTCGTGGCCCACATTACAGCGCTCGTTGCCTCTGTGGCCATCTCTCTTAATTTGTCCGCCTCTGCTTCACACGCGGCCTCCAGCTCCGCCGTTTGCTTTTCAGTAGGCCCCTTCGCTTCTTTGGTGGCCGCTACGTGGCCCACCGTACTCGACAGGTTAGGCGGCGCACGCATTTGCTCGAGTCGTCCGCAATCACCTATCTTCACTTCCGGTAGCCCTGGGCGAGACGACGTCCGTTGTTGTCCACGCCCGGGCGGTGCACGTTTCCCGCCTTCCGTCCGAGGAATTCATTCCTCTCTCGGCAGTCTCTATTGAAGTGCCATCCTGGGCAGTATTGACACTTCGGCAGCGCCTGTCTGGGCGGCTGCCTGCTCATGTTGGCTGACGCTGATGGCCGTTCCTGACGCCACCTGTTCCTCGTGGCCGGCTCTGGTGCTCGGTACTGTTCCAGCGGTTGGGGTACCAGCGGTTTGGTAGCCCGTTCCGGCTGCTGATCGGGTCTTCCGAACAATGGTTCCCTCGGGAAGTCCATCGCCGAAACCCTCGCCTTCAGGATCTCGTAGGTATACGTTCCGAACATTAAGCCAGTTTCCAGGATATCTCGGTACTTCGGCCTCATCAGTGCTATCAAATCGGGGCAGGCCCCATCTAATGACGCTTCGCCGTGCAGCCTCTCGTGGACGAGCCGCTTCCGCTGCAGGAAGCTCACACCACTCTCGTCGTTGCGCTGAACGTCTCCGTATAGACTTACCAGCAAGGAGGCTCTTGCTGACTCCGTGCCATACCTTTGGCGTAGCTGCGTGGTAAACTCCTCCCAAGTCCATCGTCCTCTAGAATGTGGCTGCCACCAGCGGCGAGCTTCTTCTCTTAGCCGTAGCGCTCCTTTCTCAACTTGCGTAACTGGTGCGCATCCCGTGGCTTGGAAATGCGCTTCACAGGCCCGAATAAACAATTCAGGATCCTCCTCCGCCAAGCCGCTAAAATGATCCTCCAGGACCTTGGGGATGCACGAGAACTTCGGCGTTGTCTCCATCTCCGCGACACGCTCTTCCCGGCGTTCCGCTTGTCGTGTCACATCCATTCCATCCGTTAGCGCGCCGTCGGTGGCGCGCGTCGTAACCCTTTGTTTCATATTGTTTATTCTTCTAATTTACGACTTGCGGTGGTATTCCGTGCCGTGTACACACACAGAATGAACATTAGTTGTACCTGCATATTTAACGTTATGAAAAACACAATTATCAATTTACTTATTGTTTTCGACCCATCATTCCGACCTATTAGAGGTGAAAATTATTATTACCGCAATTATAACATTACCTAAACTTCAACAGTACTCGTACACTTAACGCAAGCGAAAGAAAAGACAACGGCTAAATTCTACGTCAATTTAAAACATTTCTGGAATTACGCTGAACTTATTCGGCTCCTGAACCATGTTTATCTACTTTCGTTTTCATCTGAAATCTCTACTATCGCACAAATTCCCCAAATATTTACGAGTGGTGGCCGTCTGAGAAGCCTTCGACTCGACGAAGTTCAATGACCCATATTCACTAACATAGTAACCCACTTAGCTTGTCATAAACCTCCGGCGGTAATGACGTACTCATCGTTGTCCGCAATTATCAGTACTTAGGGCTGAGGGTTTTTCCCATTGATACCCATCCCCTTTGTTATTCGCCCGGCTTAACGAAAAGGTTTTTATGACGGCTCCTAGATAAGAGAAAGGTCTCTTTCACGATTTGTAATAGCGAGTAATTAAACATACGACTGAAATTTCTGTAATATATTTACGTAATGTATTTAACATCCCGTGATGTCTATCATTTCTATTCTATACTGGGCGCCACGTTTTTTTTTCTAAAAAAACGAAAAATTTAAATCTATTACGTTCCCGTGTTCTACCTGTCTCCTCATATAACCATGGTACCAATCAAATTATCTCAGGGTTCGGATTCGTTTGGATACACTCTCCAAATGTGCTAACATCGTGTGCTAGCACGGCCCCTTCACGTTTGGGCGCCATGTGATACAACCGGGGCCACGACTTGTGCGCCATTCGGTTCGAGTCGGGGTTCGTCTAGGAGTCATGATTCATACCATGCTCCTGATCGCTCATCAGAACGATACCCCGCTCCCTAATGGATTATTCGCTCCGCGAACCATCCATCGGATATCACGCTTTCATTATTATTACCATGGTTATAGATAAGGAAACAGGTGAATATGAACACGCGAAGATGTACATTATACATTTATTAGACACATGTTTACATTAGCGGGCAGGTGGAAATACTTATAACTAACTTAATCTAAACTTATTCTACCTCGGGTTGCTCGGCGACGTTCCTCCGGAATCCTGTTTCCGGCCGGCGTAGTGATGCCGCTGGCATCCGGCATGGGCGGCTGTCCGCTGTCTGCTCCGTAGGACTGCAAACCGGTCTGGGCGGCTGCTCCTGGGTGGGTTGCGATGAACCGTGGCTGCTTCTGGACGATATGCGGTGAACTGCTTCTGCGTGCTTTTAACTGCGTCTCGGTAACTTCTCTTCTGGACCTCGTTTTGACAACTCTCGGTGTTTTCCAATCTTTTTCTTCAACTCTCTTTTTCCTTCCAACTGATTACGACTGAGTTCACGATTCTTCGACTGACTGGTCTCTTTGACTTTACGACTTTCTGCTCCGGGCCTCGTTTCGGCAACTCTCCCCGTTTACCACCCTCGCAACTCTTCCCGACTGTCTGTAGCACTCTCTTCCTCCGGGCCTCGTTTCGGCAACTCTCCCCGTTTACCACCCTCGCAACTCTTCCCGACTGTCTGTAGCACCGTCTCCGGGCCGTGTGTAGGCCATCTATATACCCCAACAATGGGGTGTCTCCCAACTGCCGATCCGCCCTCTTCCCGTCATGGGACGGGCCACCATCCCATTGGTCCATTTGCTTCTTCTGGAGGCCACGCCCGATCCGAACCCGAACTGACTCCTCCTTCGTCTTATCGCTGACTATAATTAATCTTATATCCTAATTATTTACACTTTAGTTAAATCTAGTTATTTATTCATTTCTTACGCTACTTACCAAATCTTACATCTTGTTACATATATCATTTAATTATTCCTAGTCAATTTAGTTTTTATTTATTTCTTATTCTACTTAACGCTAGGCCCACCGTGATCGATTATCATATGCATTATTCATTCGTACTCATCGCTTCAAAATCATGTTCACGTTAATTATTATTTACTATGCTCTAGTGATTAAACTAAAGTCTGAATTGGCGGGAATGTTATTTCTTTCAATTTTCGAGCATTGCATCACATTTCGAGCCATGTGGTTCGTCCAACGTGGCATTAAAGGAGCAGATTGCACAAAGAAACTGCGTCTTTTGTTCTAGTCACGTCTCGACCCTGAACGCTCGCTAACAGATACGTAACGGTACATTTCTTATTCTCGCCAGTACAACGGGTCCAGCTTTAATGGCCCTACGACCTTCGGTTATATCCTTCGGCAGGATGCGTCTCCTCGAAACAATGCGCGCCCTTAGAGATCTGCTATTTTGTTTCTCAGGAAACCTTCATAATCCCGTTATTTTTAGCCCTCGCCATTTTCCATTCATTGCACAACACGTGGGCTGAAGGTCACCACGGTTGCAACTCGCCTTTTAAACGAACCGCTAGGTTCTTTTTTTTGTTGAGGGACGTCCGGTCCCGTTTATATGGGTCTGCCGTCGGAGACCTGCATGCTTTTGCGAGATGCGATTTCCCGCCTTTATTCTATTTCATTTATTCGGCTAATAAATGTGATAACTTCGCGTCACTTCAGGCTTAGGCATATCAAAACGATAGAAAAAACGTCCGTACATTAATTTAAGTACCTACTTATGAAGATGAGAATTCTGCAGAAAAGTTTTTAGAGGGGGTTGGAAGATAATAATAATGTTTTGATGAGCTCTTAATTATTTTATTAGTGCGGCCCTGCATACTGAAAATATTTTGGTCCGCGATTATTTCCAGGTATCACATCATCGATTGTACTACGGTTATAGGAGACAGGTGAATATTCAAAACACGGAATTTGTTTTCGAATGAAATAACTTCTTATAACATCGAAAAAAATGTGTTTCCTTTCCCATGTAGTTTACGATTAAGTTGATTTATATGAAACGTAATATCTACCATGAAATAAAATTTTTAGATTCACTGATCGTTCGGTAATTCTGGATAGTGAACATTCTTCTAAAGGAGAAATGCTTTAATTTCTGTCAATAAAATATCGAAACGTTTCCTCTTAATAACCAACCTATCTTGCTAAGCAGCAGAAGATCTGCGCACTTACTCTACATTTCAACTAAAAATTATATAAATTGGCGATGATTAAGAGCTTTAGCTATAATGGAGTTAATAATCTGAATCACCAATTCCATAACTTTTCAAATTTCTTCTGGCATAAAGCGTTTCTTGATGAATGATGCAATGGTAAGCAAGCATCTCGTGATTTATTTTTTCTTTTAAAATATATTAGTAACAAACGCTTTTCTTACTCCGGTCATACTTTTGGCCCCGTCTGTCAAAATTTACACAATTTTATCGAGTGGAATATGATGTATTTCCAGGCTTTCAATGACGCATTTGCAATATTCTCTCCGCATGTTTGTCCTTTGAGTGGCATCTTAAAAGTTCTTTTTTAGGACCTGTATAGGAAATAAATCGTACAAAAAGTGAAAGTCCACTGCTATTGATAAATCTGAAACCAATTTAAAATCTTCGACTTGCTGGTTGGTTTTTCTTATCTGATTTGTTCTTAAAATTCCGAAATAGCTCTTCGGATGCCTTTAAAAAACAAATTTTTAAGTATTCGCCGTCAATTGCTTTGTTCTGAAGTTCCTCAATTGCTTTGTTCTTCACCGACAGGATATTTAGTGTTAAATGACTCGTGTTTAGTTGTAAAGTGTCTCCAAATTTAACTTCTTGTTATGAGTCAATTTTTCTTTACATATAAACAAGTTCGGAAGGCCATTCATAAGCCATTTAGGCACAACTTCACGATGAAACGGCAAGGGATCCAGCGGACCCGGTACCCTGTTAGCCATGGAATCAAAGTTCAAAGGAAGGCCATTTAAGTTCTTAATAAACGAAAAAGTCTCTAAATATGAATTAAATATGTTTATTAGAAAGATATACATATAAAATCAATTTTATCGAAAAATATTGCGTCACCGGGATTCGAACCTGGATCCCTTTACAAACCGGAGAAAGTGCATTATCCAACTATGCTACAGCGACAATATTTTTAGCGACAAATTTTCGAATCTACGTGTTACTTTTTTGATATTAATACATTTAATCGTTCCATTATTTGAAAGAGACATCTACCTTATTTTTGATCTGATAGCAGACGCCAGAATTATCAATTCATTTTTATTAAATTTTGGACACATTGATACAACTTCATTATTAGGAGAACACATTCTTATTGCGAAGTTGTAATTATTCAGAACATAGCTCTGTGATATTTAAATACTAATTAAATAGAAAATAAAATATATTATAATTACAACTTCACAATAAGAATGGTGTTTTCCTAATGAAAAAGTCTCTGTCCATTCAACTTGAAATTCACAGTTCTCTGTCTTCCGTTTTTATTTGCTTCCTATTTGTAGCCATGTCAAATGTATAGCTACCTGTATTTTTCCAGTAAGCTGCAAATTCTACCGGTTCTTTTGTCTTCAATCTGAAAATAATTACAATTTTTAGATTGACCGTAGGATTTGCAGCCGGCTGGAAAAATATAGGTAACTTTATACTTCGAGTATGTAACGAGCACTGACAACTGTACGTAACGCTATCGCGTGTATACTCAACGCTAGGTATAAAAAAAATATTTAGATATTTGTAGTGCCAAATGAGAGCCGACATAGCGTACGCTATTCGCTAAGTAAAGATCATGCGCTATTTTATGATGTTATACGCGATATTAACTCAAATATATACACTCAAAGGGCCAAAGAGCCACGGTTTGTCGACCGCTGTGCCGGTGTGCGTTGACGCGGTGTGAAGTATTGAATTGTCGAAGCGTCAGCATATTTGAGTGTCGGTGAGTATAACGAAGTAGTTCATTGAAGTACAGCGTGGACTCATCGCTAATTTTTAAAGCCACAAAGGAGACAATCTGAGATTTAGTTGAGACCATAGATAAGTTGAGACACATCTCAATCATAGACAAGGGTTCTGACAGCGAGGCTTGATACGTGCGCATAAACGTCACTTAACCTATAACTACCGTAGGTACATCTCTTATCTATGGGTGCAAGTCATTAAATTATAAACATTTATTGTGTTTTAAAATCGCCCGAATGACGGAACATGACAATGACATTTTACGTTTAACATACGAGCGTGATTGTCTCGAGTCGAAAATCTCTTCCGTTGCCATCGGGATTCGAACCTGGACCTCTTCACAGCAAAAATGTGTTCTCCTTAATATGGGTATAAGTCGTGTGAAAGTTAAAAAATTTAATAAAATGGATAAATTAATTTAATTCTGGGGTCTCCTATCGGGTTTTACTCAAAGGTATTTTAAATTCGTAATATAAACTTAATTGCTTTTAAAAATAGAATAGTAGATGTATCAATTGAAAATGTTACAGAATATAAGCTCAAAATTTGTCGAAAATTTATTTGATTGCTGAAGTGAAAAAAATGGAGAATGCGCTTCCCCGGATAGGAAGAGGTCCAGGTTCAAATCCCGGTAGCAACAAAATATTTTTTCGATAGATTTTTTTTAGGTATAATTTAATTTGTTTTTCAATAAGTTCAAGCCACCTCAAAGGAGATTTTTCTGTGTAGATATGGGTCGAGTGTCGCTCTTAATGCGGCACTTCTCACTCGGTCCAATAATGTTACCCCTTACCCATCAGAGAAGTGCCTGTTCCTTATTTTCCTCTTTGTCCTTTGACGTGGCCCACCGCATCAAGCGTCTCCGAGCTATCTTCCCTTCTCGCAATGCCTAAAAAATTGAAGGATTCACACCGCTCCGATAATTTTGTCTAATCAACGAGACTTTCGGTGTCCGTCATTAGAAATAGCGCATTAATTAATCAAGAGTCTGAGACATTCATGCTGTCCACAATATACACAATATGTGTCTCCAGCACCACATCTCATAGGCATAAATCCGTCTTCTCTCTCTTGCCTTCAGGGTCCATGATTCCACACCATATAAAAATATAGAATGCACCAGAGACTGTACAAGCCTGACCTTCTTTGTCTTGGAAATACCGCAGTGTTTTTATATTTTGTCAATTTATGGACTCCCCTAAAGTAATTATTGCGGTAGCTTGGATTCTTGATGTCACTCTCTCCGTGAGGATCCATATTTGGTGACCATATATTAAAGTGGGCCCTCAAACAGCTTAATGTAAAACACAACAACCATCCCCGATCCTTCTGTCTCTGATTCGTACGTGATTACTGATATATATTATATGTTATATATATTATATATGCTAAGTGATATATTATATACACATGAAATGATCAGCGGATAAACTTAGATACTACATATTGTACACTCAACCTAGGAAAAGTAGCGAAACTTGTTGCTTCCTTCACATTTGCTGGCAGTTCATTGAACTATTTGAAACCTTCATAGTATCAACTATTTAGTGTTTCTGCCAGATGTGTTTGTGGAAGTCTAAAATCTCACCGACTTCTCGTAGGATAAGAGTAGATCTCAAAATTATATTTCATATTTTTATTCACAGCAATAATCGACTTTTAATTTTGTATATCAATATTAGAACATTTTGTTATTAAGGAGAACACATTCTTACTGTGAAGTTGTAATTATTCAGAACAGACGCTCTGTGATATTTTAAATAATAATTAAATCTATTAATTAGAAAGATGTACATATAAAATCAATTTTATCGAAAAATATTGTTGTTTCGCTACCCGAATTTAAGGTTTATCTATTTGTATTTGAGATTCCGTAATTCAAATAATGGAACGATAGATGTATTCATTTGAAAAAGTGTAACACGTAGGTTCGAAAATTTGTCATGAAAAGTAATCCACCTTCTCCGGATTGAAAAAAGAGATCCAGGCTCGAATTATTATTTATAATTGATACCTTTAATTAGTATTTAGAACATTTTGTATAATTTTTTACTTAGCCGTCATCAATATGAATTGTTTTAGCATATAACTTATTCTTGTATATATTATATAATATATTACATATTAAAGTAGTCCTCATTAGTCTGTTTTGAATTATTTGAATTTTTCTTCTTCTAGTATAGTACTGTACGATGCAATGTTTTTAGGTTATGTTTCTTTCTGATTCTGCTTAAAAAACCGACTTGAAGAAAATTTACAAGACAGATACATTGCCAGGTCACTACTAAAGTGAAGGTTGTCGGAGCACTAGTAAAAGAGTCTTGTAAAAAATAATTGCTGTTAAATATTGGCGTGATATATGTTGATGTTGTGCTGATGCATTTGCGCTTTGTTTCAGGATAATGAAGATGATGGAGCGGAGGTGCGCTGGGCTTGGCAAGGACAGCATTAGTGAACCGATAGCGCTTCATCTAAAACAGGTAAAAATGTTTTTTAATGATCCCCTATTCGAAATTTACCGCTTGACTAGCAATGTTCCCTCTAAGTTTGGATCACAGTGCGCGCGTAAAAAGCTTTTATGCAATTTTAAGGGCGCGTGCTATTATTTGTGCACTGGAGAAGAAAATAATAAAACATGACCATACCAGTATAAGGCTACTATGGGCTAATGATAAATCAAGAGAACCAATAACAACTGTCAAGGAAAGCTTTGGACGCAATCTTTGCAATGAAAAATATGATCACGTGGTTCAGTGTTGGTGATCTTATACATGATAAATCAACATGGTCGCCAACCTTCCGTAGAAGGTGGCACATGAAGAAGTCTTGTTAAAAATTGTGTGCGCTACACCCGCACACCTCAGAGGGAACATTGGTCCACAAGTAGTGTGGTCTATCTGCCGAGGACTCAGGAAGGCGGGAGGCCTTTTGCTGGTAAACTGTGTCAAAAATCTTTACACGCAAAGGGCTTTTCTCCTCGCTTGAGGACGATTCACAGTCGGTGACCTATGCCTGTGAAAAATGTGATTAAGGCGGGGGATATTGGCGTGTTTGTATGCAATTGTATTTGAAATCGTATTTTAAAATAATATTGTTGCTATACCTAACTTGTAGTATGCGGTTAATGTACTTTATAAATGGTTAAAATTGTTTAATTACCATCTACGACTACATGATGCATGATAGTGTTATGAAGATGTGTAAAATATATTGTTGACATTAATATCCTCCTGTTACGCCTTCAGATCCGTGGGGCGGGCTTCGGCAGCACGGCGGAGAAAGCAGCCGGGCCCTGAGCGACATGTTGCGCCGGTTCCAGCACCGATTACAATCAATGACACATTACCGAAGATGACACATTACCGGAATCGCTGCCACTAAAACTTCTGATACGATTCGTAAATTCGTGGAAAATTCCGAGACAAAAAAGGTTATACATGGCAATGAGCGTAGCGGAGAGAACGATAACAGCAAAAGTCGATAAAAAAATAAGAACGGAACATCTAAAAAGTTATCCGTACATAAAAGTGAAGGGGAAATAAACAATATGGCATACCTCCGACGGGACACGAGCTGCCGACGTGGACGAACGATCCGTTCTGGGTAGACTTGAGATCGAGAGGATATCCGGGAACGAGCAAAGAACCGCAGACTCGCACACGTAACGAACTTTAACATACTGTTACATCGAGGCCTTTATAAACCTTTATCATAGATGATGAAAGTCTGAAGGAAGTGACTGAAATAAAATATTTGGAAGTTATAATAGATTCTAAATTGAATTTATACAAGATAAATGACTAAAGGTTGCTAAGAAAATCTCACTTCTGGGAAGGATCAGAAGATCTATTAGTACTGAGTTTTGTAAAATAGTTTACAACTCTGTTATTATTCCGCACATCAACTACTGCAGCAGCATTTTGCTTTTGGCTAATGAAGAGGAAATGCAACAATTGTCAGAGTTAGTGTCAATGTGTCAGTGCAATGCTGGAAGATTTGAATATGATGATCTTTAAGGAGAAGATATATTTTAATATAATGGTATTTATTTATAAAATCCTTAATAAGAAAATATCAGCAGAATTTACACAAAAAAATTATGGAGATCAACATGAGCACGAGCATCGTACAAGAGGAAGGGTTAGACTGAGACTGCCATTCAGGAAGGCCAAATCTCAGAAATCGCCAAATTAAAAATGCCAGAAAACACAAGAAAGGAGGAGAAATTGAATAGATTTAAAGTGAAACTGACCAGGTATGTAAAATATAAGTTTTAATAAAAGAAAAGACTTTAATCTTGTTTATATTAGAGAATATATTGGAGTGCTTATGTATGCACTATGTTAAGAATTAAATAAAATAAAAACAAACCAGTACCGGGCACAGACTCAGCCAGTCTGCCGAGTCGTGAATATCTCAGTGCAATTCGAAACATGTGAAAGTGAATGTAAATTTATTTTAGTGAATAGTATGTACAATTATCATATTATATCTTTAAATTTGATTTTGATTTTGTTTTAAACGAATAAACGCATTTCCAGTTATGCCGACGCATGAAGTGAAGACACGTGACAAACGATTTCGGATGAGGATCTGAAAGTTCTGCTGGACATACTGAAACAGGTGACACCAGAGAAGAAGCGATGAGTTCCGGAGAAAAATTCTGGGATATTCGGAGTTCAGATTCATTGTGAGATCGGAGTTGGCAAATTATGCAAAAGTAATGGAGTCGACGGGATCGGGTATGGAGAAGGAAGCTACGAAACGACATTCGGAAGAGGACTTAAGAGAATGTATGTCAGAGAAGGAAATATTGGCAGACACGCAGAAGAAGCTCACCCAGAAATTACTCAAGTGGAACAAGTCGGAGAATAAAGGCGAGGATCAAAAATAGTGGTGGACTTTATAAAGCCCTTGGAAGTGCGCGGTGTACCATTTCGGATCGAAAGAGCCGCACTAGCACTTCCTATACTTATTTCGATCTAAGAAGTGGTGGACAAACAGTGCGATTAGAAGAGCTATTCGATCAGCCCCCTATAAATGTAAATTAATTAGGTTTGTGTCTTGCTTACACCTGTACCCCTTTATAGTGGTGATGGTCGTCAGTGTACAAGACGTTCAGGAGAATACGAAGTTGCTCTGTGTGTCCTTCACTAGATGCGAATGGCGAGCGGAGATCTGAGAGAAAGAGAAACTGCTACTTGCCATGGAAAGCGATGTATCTGAAGTGGAGGACGATACCGTGGTGCACGTAGATGCTGCGAGGTATGACGGTGTCAGTCAACAAAGGAATCTGCTACACATTTAATCCAATAACGCTCTTTAAGAGGCTTGGATATGGCACGACTGAGCAATTTAATTCTTACGATGAAAACCTTGTCTTCTTACTTCTTGAAAAACGGGCTTTTAACAATGCCCGTGCACAGATAATTCTATCGAAAGAACTCTTCCGACCGAGAGTGATCGAGAAACTCAGGTCGATCTTCGTAGAGTTAAAAAATAGATTTAAGATATATTAAATGGATTTAAGCTACACACGGGAATCACTGTTGAACAAATTTAGTTTTCATGTGTAATTACATGTATCTTTTGACAATAAATGCATTTTAAGTAAAACAAGTCTTTCTCTCATTCCAGATGCAACAAAAGGTTGACCAAATTGAATACATTACGTGAGTAGACACATGAATTGAGAGATTACCTAAAAAATAACAAAGAAATGCCGTAATATTTGAAAGTCACAAATCACGTTGTCACAAGGTCAAATAATAGAGAGTATGGACAGTGCGCGGAAAACATAGAGGGAGGAATGAACACAGTCCACGTGGTGCTGCCGTACCACAAATTTCGACAGGCAAGGACATAACATGGTGCGAAATTCGCAACAAGGACAATCTACGGACCCAGATCACCGATGCAACGATGTTCGGTTTGCTATTCGATGGACGCGGTTAACGCGAGAGGGAGACAGAAACTTAATAAAATTTATTGAAAAATACTCAAACTCGTTTCACTCGCAAGATTGACAAACAATGACTTGTCTATCAATCTGACTCGATTTAAAATATGAATAGTGAGGTTAAATTTAAAAAAAAAAATTGGTTGTCTGTAAAGTCGGTTTACGGACGATAGTTTAACGTGACAACGTCATAAGAAAACATTGATGAAATGATTGCATACTTTTATGAATAAAATGGAATCATTTTTATTGAATTATCATTACTTTGTATGGATATGAAGAAGGAGTGAAATGAAATCTACAATTTTTTATTGATATATTTTATTCGCACTCATTAATTCAAATATGTTTATTACTTTGATGAACAGTTTATTTACAAGTAACAATGTTCTTTTAGCAATTTATTTACAACTTTTATACATGTTAAAAGTATATTTGTTATACATTAATCAGATTTTTAATATGCAAGAATTAATTACCTTTATTGCCGCAATTGTTGTTGTAATATAAACAATGAAAACCACATTAACATTTCACTTCACTTTATAAACAGTTGTAAAGAGATCACGTGTAGGTACTGTAGGTATAAGTTGTGTGCTGCCGCTGTCTCTTTTCTACTCAGACGCATCGACCAATTGAGTGGAAGAGAGATAGATGCGGCACAATCCGAACGGTAGGCCGATCGCGCGACAAACGGGACAATGAGTCATGTTTTTTCGTTTGTGCAGCAGGCGTTCATCGATTTATAAGACGTTGTCACGTCAAAATGTATGAATAAAATTGGGTTAAGTGAAAAAAAAACATTTAATAAACTAGGTCAAGTGAAAAAAATCAGATAAACAAGTCATTGCTTGTTAATCTGACTCAACTTAGGTTAGGAGAAACAGGAAGATTAAGGAGGAGTGTGCCGACATGCATAAGATGGCGCTGCGCTGTGGACTCAGGTCCAAGAGCTACGGCATGGACGACGACAAGTTTCTACATATTACTTACTAACTTAACTTACCATTGCGCTATTTCTAATTCCACCAATTTCATGATAAAACTGAAAGATTTAAATGCACTTGCAACACTGAGAGATGACATTTGATGAGCAGGCACTATGTCGTTCAGGTGCGATGCTGCGCTACTCGTAATGTGAGCATGGAACTGTAGATAATTGCAGATGACGGCGTAGATAATCTCTCGCCACCTATTCCAGGAGTGGGGTCTGCGAATCAAAGTTCTGATCAAGTCATAAGTCACATAGTTGAGGATAGACACTGCTCAAAATTAAAATTCCTCTATGCGAAACGTCTTGCCAACAGCGGTAAAATAAATATTTGTTTTTATATAGTCAGTTGTAAAATTATATACATTTATTTAAATCAAGGAAGACAATATTCATTTTTTGATATTTTATTTAAAAATATATCAACAAGTCCCATGAGACCCTCACAGACACCACAAAGTCAAATAAATTCGCTAAAAATACTTTATATTAACAAATTAAGACACTCGCAAAAATATACAAATTTGTAATTATTTTCACATATACATATAATCATTAATATTCAATCCGAGTGAGAATCACGCTTTGATCTCTTCTTGTGTTTACTTTTGCGTTTCTTTTTTTCCTTCTTGTGAGACTTCTTCTTTTTCTTGGCCGCACCCTCGTCGGACGAGCCCCCGTCTCTCGGAGACCGCGACCTGAAACAAAAAAAACAATACAATAAATAAATATTCTCACGGTTGATTACTGTGGTTCTCTATTCTGCCTTGTGTAGCGAGGTTGCCATCATGTCTCGGACTAGGGCTGTCCATCATATTGTAGAGTAACCTCTCCCCCTTTCCCCTTGTACTTCCACGGTGATCACAAATTTCTCCATCATCTAGCAACATGCCCAAAGCATAAAATAATTATTTTAGAAAGCCTTTCTTTAATGCAGAGTTCCTGAATAATGGAAATTTTTATGCTTGTTTCGAAATGGTAAAATATAAAAATCAATAAGCATACCATAATTTAATCAGTAGACCGACAATTAGAAACTTCAAATCCCGGTAGCAGGTATATTATTTTATGTTATAATAGGGACATCTAAAAAATTGTTTTTTTACTTGACTGACCTGAGGCCGATTATCCAGTAATATCAATTTAAAAAACCGGCAAGTAGCAAAGATAACAAAGCGGCGCAGGAAACAAATTCAACTTTATCGCATCATATTGCTAAATGCAATGACTATCGATGAAGCAAATAGTCGAGTCCGGCCTTACTTTATAAAAAGGTCCTATTTGTCTTGTTTGGTGGTACATTCATGGGATAATTCATTTTGAATTACATTGAGACTATAACGTCGGAAAAGTATTGCCGATAGATTTGCATTAATAAATATAAACAATATGTTAAGTCTTGTCCTCGTACAGCAAAAATTAACGCCACTAGGGTGTCAGATTGTGAATACAGACATTAACATTAACAGAGTATTTTGTGTCAAAGCCTACAAGTTGTTATAAATGAGGAATTAAACAATTTATTAAATTATATGTAACGGGAACATATCAACCGAGGCAAGACTAGCGTTACACAATAGAGCACTGGTATGTACCGATGTATGGAAGTGAGGCCTGGAGCTGGGCAGAAGATGAACAAAAGTCGACTGAATGCAGTGTAAATGAGATGGCTTAGGCGTATATGTGGCAAATCCATTTATGACAGATTAAATAATGAAGAAATAAAGAAAGAATGTAAAGCTGATCTTAGTATAGTGAGTAAAATTAAGAAAGTATCACATAAGTGATTTGGTCATATGGAACGGATGAATGAGGAAAGAATGGTAAGAAGGATATATACCACAAGTAGATCTGGGGAAGTGTGCTGACCATTACACCGTGACAACATAGTAAGTTAACGTCAAATTTTTGAACCTATATATTTCACTTTCAGATTATAGGAAGGGTTTCTGGTTCGAATCCCGGTGGCAACAATTTTTTTTTTCGTTAAATTGTATTTATTTGTCTATCTTTCTAATTGATACATTTAATTTGTATTAAAAAAATATCATTGATAATTAAATGTTTATTTTGATATTGTTTAATATATTATTTCATCAAATGTTGCATGTATATGTATTTCTAGCACGTATTTCTGCAAAGTTAAATGATTTTGTTATTCCGGCAGGCTTTAGGGCTTCTAGATTCCCTCAAGTGCCGCTGGATGTCTGCGTTCATCCAATGCTTGTCCGTTTTCTGAGTGATGTGGTCTGCCTAGTACCATTTAATTTTGAATGCATCCGAAGTATGCAGCTTTCCTTGATAGCTGCTATTAGTTATCTTGACTTATTAATAATGTGGTCAGCCCATAGTAGCCTTATACTGGGGTGGCAATATTTTTGTTATTTTCTCCCTGAGCGCATACTATGATCCAAACTTGGAGAGAATATTATCCTTGATATATTGGGAGTATGCATTAATTCATGCGGTTTTCTAAGAGAGGGCGTTACTAGTATTATTTCGCGCCGTGTTCATCCGTGACTATATTCATTTGAAAGCTACTGTCATTGCGCGTCTTTTTCAGTATATGTCATTTGATTGAAGTGTAAACAACATTTTTTTCTATTCATTTGAACATGTCGAACTTTGTGCCAGAAAAAGTGTTTTTGCGGGGAGTTCTTCTTCATTACTTTAACATGAAGAAAAGTGCTACCGAAAGTATTTTAGTAGAGGTTTATGGTAACCATGCTCTAGCTGAAAGAACGTGCCAGAAGTGGTTTGCACGGTTTAGAAGTGGCGATTTCAACTTAGATTATGCTCTGTATTTGGTGGGATCAGAAGGGTGTGTTGTATTATGAGCTGTTGAAATCGGGTCAGACGATCAAAGGGGACCTCTACCGAACACAATTAATTCGTTTGAAGAGAGCGATTGCGGAAAAACGACCAGAATATGCAACCAGACACGAATCCATAATTTTCCATCATGACAACGCTCGGCCACATGTTTCAAGACCGGTTCAAAACTATTTGGAGAACAGTGGGTGGGAAGTTCTACCTCACCCACCTTATAGCCCAGACATAGCCCCTTCTGATTACTACTTGTTCAGATCAATGCAGAATGCCCTCACCGGAATACGCTTCACTTCAGAACAGGGTATCAAAAATTGGCTTGATTCGTTCTTCACCACCAAGCCGGAGAAGTTCTTTTGGGATGGAATCCACAAACTGCCAGAAAGATGGGCAAATGTTGTAGCTTCCGATGGACAATACTTTGATCATTGAGTGTATAACCATTTTTTCACAATAAAGCCTTAATTTTCGAAAAAAAACGCATGAATTAATGCATACGCCTATTATTTAATATCACTCTATAACTTGTCATCATATATCTGGACCTCGGTTACTAAAACTCTCCACGCATTCGTTAAATTTTAATATACCTGTGTCTCTTCCGTTCCTTCTTTGTCTTTTTCTGAGCCAGCTTGGCCTTCAGCTCTTGCTCTCGGAGTTTCTGCAGAGGGGTGATGGTGTCGTCTTCGGTGTCGGAGCTCGTGCTGCTGACATCCAAGACTATTTCTTTGTTTGGGTCAACCTGCAGTGACAACACAAAATTAATTATATTATGCACTAGAGGTCTGTTCCGGTGTTATCCGGAATTCAGATTAAATTATAATTTAAGATAAGGGGAAGGTTAGATATCTGGGGTTTAAGCTAATATATATTGTATAGTTATATGTATAGCAAATACACTTTGTTACATATAGATTTTTAAAATGCATTGCCCAAATCATATTTCACAAACCAATATAACTATATACCAGCCGCTGGTGAAGAAATACTGACAACCAAAAATTAAATGAAAGCATATTGAAAAATCATGCGTCTTGTATTTTGCAAAAAAATAAATGGTTAGGTTAGGTTTGTACCTTGATAAAATTCCTGCACTGGTAAGTGAGGTGACCGGCATAACCGCACTTCCCGCAAGCCGCCCGCGCGGACTCCTTTCCCTGCGGCATCAGACGCGACAGAATCTCCGGGTCGGCCATCTGCAATCGTAATAACACAAAATAAGCACAAGAATAAATATAACCAGCAAATAGACGAGAAAAAGCACAAATCATAATCAAAAAGCATAATCGCCCAACTGACATGACTTTCAGGGCCACAACAAACACGAAACTGAAAAATAGATGACGGAATTTGTTTCGCGTTATAAATATGTAACTCACGTACCTTGTAATTAAAAACTTAACTTAATATATCGATTTTATTTCAAAAAAACTTTTCACAGCGGACAGCGCGAACAGACGCGATCCAACAACCAGGACTGAACCCATAGATAAAAACAGCTGTCATTGGCAGTGCTTGTTTTGACAGCCAGAGAAAGTTCCATAGATATTTAGAAGAAGCGACTAATTTGATTTTTAAAGACAAGACGCCATTGAAGTCTATTTAGCTACCACCATTACCAAGGCAGACAAAAGTTTGGCAGTATATTTCTCATCTATGAGTTTAGCGCGGCAGTGGAAACGACGGTGGTTCGTGAAATCCGTAGTTTATCTATTTCGAACTGTTGCAAATAAGTTAATGATCACTTTCAGTACAAAATAAAGACTGTATTTCCTCGTTTTCAAAACCACTCAATTTCAAATTTTGAAATTTTTCCCAACCCCGCATGTCGTCGTAGTTAGATCCTAGTTTAAAAGAGATAAAGAAATTGGTGATCATAGGGGACGTACAAGGGCGGAGGGCTAGGGGTTGATCTCCAATAAAATGGACAGCCCAAGCTCGAAATCATGAAAATATCGACCGGGGAGAGAATATTAGTTTATTGTATCATGATATATATTTCAGGTCGCGGTCTCCGAGAGACGGGAGCTCGTCCGACGAGGATGCGGCAAAGAAAATAAGAAGGAAAAATAAACATAAGAGATCGTAGTGCGATTCTCAATTGGATTGATTATTAATAAATATATGTATACGTGGAAAATAATTACGAATTTGTATATTTTTGAGTGTCTTAATTTGTTAATATAAAATATTTTTAGTGAATTGAATTGACTTTGTGGTGCTTTTAAGGGTCTCATGGGATTTGTTAATATTTTTTAGTAAAATATAGAAAAATGTATATATTTTACAACTGATAATATAAAAACAAATATTTTTTTACTTGCTGTTGGCAAGACATAAGCTTAACTAGAGAAATAGAAATGAGATTGGTCACGTCACATAGACGTTCCGGAGATGTGAAGCCAGCGACGTTTCGCTTAGAGGAATTTTAATATCGATCAGTGTCTATCCTTAACTATGTAGTTTTGTTCATGATAGTGGGCCTGATTAGAACTTGGATTCGCAAACCCCACTCCTGGAATAGGTGGCGAGAGATTATATACACTGTCATCTGCAGTTCTGGTCTCATTACGAATAAAATAAAGATAAATAATCTTTTTTTAAATCCTTTATTTACATATCTTTTACTTCTTTCTTTTTCTTCTGAGGGTCTCCATAACTGGAATCTCTACATTCATCCCTTGGCATTGTCAAGTTGCAAACGTGTTTAAATATTATCTGAGAATTGATGTACAGGGTGCATCTACTTACAAACGGATGCACCCTGTACAAACTATATATTGCATGTGATGCACTAACGGCTAGCAAACACGTGCGCAAAGCTCATTACTATGTACTCGCGTCTGAGTTCTCACAGTGAGAGCTTTTAGTACTTATATATAATTTTTAAAAAGATGTTACATGTCTCAGACACGCATGGTATAATACAGCAACGTTCTTATATACATATTACAATCTGCCTGCAAATCTCTTATAATATTAAAAAAAAATGATAATGACGAACACTGAAAGTCTCGTTAAGTAGACACAATTATCAGAGCGGGGGAGCAGTGTGAATCCTTCAACTTTTTAGGCTTCTTGGAGAAGCTTGTTGCGGTGGGCACTTCTCTCAGATCAGAGAAAAATAGAGGAGCATAGTCAAGAGGGCCGGAGTTCATGGAAATCGGAATCCTGAGTTATGATGTATGATTATAATCATAATAAATAATAGATATTCCACATAAATTGTTATTCTTTAATTAAAAATATAATCTATAATATGTCACATACATAAAATAAATATTACATTGGAAAACGTTCAACATTAATTTTTTTCTGGTATTAACTTTTTATTGACTAATAAACAAGGAGATGCCGCTTTCCACACACCACTCTTATTTAGGATTACCCACTGGCCGCGTCGTCACCAAATTGTTACCTGACTTTACAATTTAACTCTGTGTTGACTAGGCCGGCATCTGTCATAATTTTATCATGAAAAAATATTTCGGTCTTCGCTGTTTCATATTAAACGATTTCTACTGTATAATTGACTGCTCTAACAATACAAGACATCAAGGGTAATTAATTTTAAAGTCTATAATTAATTTTGCTGCGTGATTCCTTGTCATGGAGTAGCCGTATAGACAGGATATTACGTCTTCGTAGTAGACGGAGGAATCAGTGTATATTTGTCGTTGCTTCCTCCAGAAGTCAGGAGTGATCTGACGAGGTTGGACACGACCACCGGCTTGCTGATGACCAGATACCTGTGAGAGAAAAAAAGCCTTAGGATCGTATAAACGAATCAGTAATCATTTTCAATTTACACTCCCGAGTCCGCAAGTGAGGCATGTGACGTCGAAAGATGCTGACGCAGATCTGGTCTTGAGTGATTGCGCTAGTGCTGTTTCAGGTTAAGTACATCAGATTATTGTGAAGTGGAATATTCGGGCATAAAATTTGTGGTGATTAGACAATTGAACAAAGGACAACTGCACTCAAAGTAATATAAATATATGTATACAGGCAGTTCTCCATTTACAGAGAGTTCCATTCCTTGAGGTCGTTTATTATGAGTTAAAACACATAAATACACTCTTTGCGTACACGATGTAGTTGTATAAGTTACCAGTCATTTTTAGATATGAAAAGCATTGTATTAAACGTAGAATGTGAGTGTTGTTTTATAACAATACTTAAACATAACGCAAAATACAAGAGAACACAATAATAAGTACAGTAATACTCATTTTTAATTAAAAAATAAACAAAATTATGTGTCATATATGCACACATAGACAATTGCACACAAAGTAATATAAAATATACGTATAATGCATGGGAACTGGACAGGGATGGCCAGGAATAGGGGTCGGTGTCCCACACTGGGATGTAGTAGCGTGTAGGAAGAAGAAGGATGTTAATAATTATAATACTAAATCAAAATAACTGATTGGTGGGTGATTTTTGATGGAAAGAAGGTTAAATATAAGTTATACACGTTTATCATTGTTCCGGATTCGTAAAACATATTTTTACCGCGTCTTGCGAATGTTTTGACACATTTTCCCCATCAAAATTCCCCAAACTTTCCTCATGCTCGTCTCCCCAGTGTGAATAGTGACTTTGACGTCAGCTAGAATGAAATTTGTTTGATTTAGACACCGTGAGAGCATTAGTGGTGTGGATTTGTTCAACTCCGGTGCACCAGCACTGTATTGTTTTGGATATCCTGTGAATTGTGTGCACAGTGATATGGATTGTTGTTTTGTGTGCCGCGGGTGAGGTTTGTGATATTGCCGTCTTCGATTGGAAGCGGAGATCCACCTGCGTGCCGTTTGTGTGATTTCGGCTGCGACTGCGGCGTTACGGAGGCGTGTCGTACACGAGGTAAGGTGAGCAGTCCTTCAGATTCCCGATTCCCTGAGATCAATGGTCCTTCGACTGGAATCCTATCCCATCATTGACTCTTATCCGTTATATCCAAGTCCCTTACTTCCTTCATCGTTTAATCGTCGTAATCCAATCCCCGGGACACGCGACCCAGAGATCGCGCAATTCATTAGATAGATCCTATGGGGGGAAGTTTTTACGTCTTCTTTACGATCATTTTCTTCTAACTGTATATTATTCAGTGCAGCATCGTGCCTGCTCGTCAAATCTTGTTGCACTGAGTGTTGCAAGTATACATAAATCTTTCAGCTTTAGTTGTATGATGTTCACGAGGGGTCTTCTTGTTTAAAGAGAGTTTCATTAGATATAATGCAATTACCTAGAATCCGTGCACGGCTAGCTCTTATCAGCATGGGATTCTCTTTCTGTAAATGGAGGTTGGGTTACCAGAGCATGAATTGATGGAAAACACTTCAATGGGAAAACAAAATGTAATGTTAAGACAAAGGTTTATTATTAGAAGCCGATATCCAACAGGGATTCTTTCTATGGAGTGGGCGACAGATGACTAGACTCAAACTGTGACACTTGTCTATGAGAGAACTTTATGCTATAGAAATAAACCTACGACACTACACATTTTTATTTCCAACTATTATATAGATAATAATATTTTTATAACTTTTTTACAATAACATTTTATAACTTCTGATTGTACTTTTTATAACACTTTACTCACTTTATAACAATTGTACTAAACAATTACATCTTTTAAAAACTGTACAAGTAATTACTTTAGAACAGACCACGTCTAGTTAAATAATTACCTTTATATTAGTATGCACTATTTGTGCTACAAAAATAAATAAATAAAATGATATATGCTCACATCATCAGGTTAATAAGCTCACCAAGCGCAGTTGTCTTGTGTCCAGCTGTTACGGAATTTGTGGAATTAGAAACGGCACAACGGTAAATTAAGATAGTTTGTTAGTAAAATGTACAAACCTGTCGTCGTCCTTGCCGTAGCTCTTGGACTTGAGTCCACAGCGCAGCGCCATCTTGTGCATGTCGGCGCGCTCCTCTTTGCTGAAGTCCGATGCGAACACCAGATCGTAGTCGGTGCTGCCCTCCCGGCTGAATTCCGAGATGGACCGGCGCAACGCGTCACTAAGGGCCCGGCCGCCTCCCCCTGCCGCGCTGCCCAGTCCCGCCCTACGGATCTGAGAGGGTTACAGGCGGATATTAATGGCATTATCTACACATCTTTATAGCACTGTCATGGCAATTAAACAATTTATAAAATCGATTAATTCCATATTGCATGTTAGGTATAGTTACAATATTATTTGAAAATACAATTATATATGTATATATATATATATATATATATATATACGTATAAGCACGCTAACATCCTTCGCTTTAATCAGATTCTTCACAGGCATAGGTCACCGACTGTGAATCGTCCTCAAGCGAGGAGAAAAGCCCTTTGCGTGTAAAGATTTTTGACACAGTTTACCAGCAAAAGGCCTCCCGCCTTCCTGAGTCCTCGGCAGCCGGACCACGCTACACCCGTACCTCACTGAACTGCCTAGATACGTTCCGGTAAAGTTGGCCAACAAATAATTTACTTTCATACAAATTCCACAGGATCAGTTCCAATTACCATAATGAGCCGAATATAAGATGGCGTTTTTTTCCCTGAAATATCATTAAAAAGCGAGAGTCGTCTTATATTTGGACCTTTCGATTGTCGGACATTTTGTGATGTCGTGATTTTATGTGACCCATATTTAAAAAGCAATTATACAAATCGGTTGCTTGCAAATGTACACGCACTTTTATTTTAACCGGAAAAATGAACTGTCACATTTCTATGCGAATCGACTGATGCAAGAAGGATTATTAACGGGTTAATATTAAAAGTGTTGAATTTCCAACACCATGGAGAGCACGGAGGATGATATTTTGTAGCTGGAAGAAAATATTGGTGATATCGATTTAAGTGAAGAAGGTGAACCAGAATATGTGATCAGTGATGAAAGCGTCGATGAAGATGACGCTACTATGATTAAAAATTACTACCATTGTGAATTTTTACATAACGTTTCTGTATATTTTTACTTATTTGCATTCTTTAATAAATAGTTTTCAAGAAATCGCATGTCGTTTTATAATCGGGGTCTTAAAAAAATGGGACTCTTCTTATATTCTGGCTAATACAGCATATATATATATATACACTCGGGTCTCTTTTTATGCGGTAGATACGTTCCACAGAAAAACGCATGAAAAAGACTAGACACACGTATAAAAATAAATCGCATAAATAAATAAATAAAATCGCATAAAACTAATTCAATAAGTTAAAATATACTGAAAAACGCATAAAAAAAAGTTTATTAAATTTCAGAAAAATACAATCTTAACACATTTCTTCCAAATGTATGTGTAAATATTTTATAAAAAAAATATATCTTTTTTGCATATTTTTCTTAAGAATTATCATCGCTATATGACAATGTTGGGCATAATTTCCCAACTGGTCGAAAATCACATTTATCACTAGAAGAGATAATCAGCGAATCAGATGATGATTCTTCAATGATTAGCTCCAACTTTATATACAGATAAGATTCTCCAAATTTTTGACCCTTTCAACATGTCAAATCGGTTTTAAATAGTTATTTAAAAAAAAAAACATTTCTTAAAATATAAACAGTATAACTGCATAGAAATAGTACACACAAAAAGAGACCCGAGTGTATATATATATAAATAAAGTTTTTAGTTGAAAATATAAATTATTTTTTCACGGTTACGTAACTTTTTCATTACATATGTAATAATAAAAAAATGTAATGTATCTCGGGTCCATAATTACTGATGACGGTAGCCGCGAGTTCTATGTCCAGACTTGACCAAATATGGAATGAAGGCGATGTTTCCAAGACATCGATTATCTTGGAAACTATTGGTAGAATCTACTTGATGGCGCTTAATACGAATTATAATGTCATTCCTTCATGAATATTTTTGTTTCATATGCACACGTGCCGATTTACAGTTCAAAACCAAACATAAATAAAATAAATAAATTATTCACAAATCACGATATTCAATCACTGATGGAGAGTGTGATTCAAAGATATCAGTGATTGACTCACGGTTCGTGATTTTGAGCTCATCACTATTTGTAAAATATCATATTCTTCATTGCGGAGAATGTGTCCGAAGTATGCAGATTTTCTTAATGGTTGTTATTAGTTCTCTTGACTTATTTATGCATCTTAATCAGTAATGTGGTCAACCCACAGTAGCCTTATATTGGTATGGTAATTTTTTACTAATTTTCTTCCACGACGCACAAATAATAGCATTGGACCACGTCAGGCGGATAATATCCAAAAATGGTTTACTAAAAATAATTTTTACCTGTTTTAGATGAGGCGCTATCGGTTCACTGATGCCGTCGCTTGCTGAGCCCAGAGCGCCTCCGCTCCACCCCATCATCTTCATTATCCTGAAACAAAGTGCAAATGCATCAGCACAACATGAGCATAAAAGTTTCCCTCACATCGATATGGCAGAAATTATATTTGAACCGCTAGTTTTGCTCGGTTGACAAGTTCCAACAGCTATTCCATTCAAAGCGCCATTCACTTTATTCCCTGCAGTCACACTCCTTTCGATATCTTTCTCAGCCTTTTCGTTCTTATCAAATATACTTCCCAAATACACAAATTTATCTACTTGTTCCAAGCATTCATTACTTCCAAGTATTTAGCACGGTGTCTCGCTTTCCTCCTTCTCGAATACCATCACTTTCCACTTGTTGACATTCAGAATGAGGTCTCTTTCGCATTTTACTCTATTTAGATAGACATTGTTAATTAACTCAAATAATGACTAACGAGAACTGCCATACCTGGTAGCCACGGCGCTGTCCACCTTCGTATCCAACCCGTCCACCAGCCTCTCCTGACCCCTGTCGCTCTCCACGTCCTGTGCGGATATCTTCCTGTCGTCCTGACTGGCGTGCGCCTGCTTCACGAGCAGGGTGTAGCAGTGGCGCTGCAGTATGTCCCAGGCCGCTTTGGCTGCAGCCTCCTTGGCCTCCTTCTGTGATGGCCCCGAAGCGGAGGTGACGAATTGGCCGTTGATTACAATTTGGCAGTGCCAGGTCAAATCGGTCATCTCGCATTCTGATGTCATCGTCACTTTGCAAGATTGGCAGGAGCCTGGAAGTAATTAAAATGATATATTTATTACATAATAAAGTATAATATCACAGAATTCGCAAATCATTTGTATGAAACAGGTCACAGTTTCAATAAAGATAATTACTCTTTTAAACACACTACTTTTAATGTTAACAAATTTTTCTTATTGTCCACTTTAGATACATACAGAAATATTAAAATCAATAGCGTCCTGTAAATCACCTATACTAATGAAGTCCCCTTATTTTGACCCATCCCACCCCCCACCCCTCTCCCATTAAATCTCTTACATGTAGCAAAACCTAATTACATGCAATACGATGCGCATCGCACTTTCTGAGAACATAACTTTAAAATCAAAACCTTAATGTCACAATTCATGAATGACTAAGGGGAATAAGATGTTAAATATTCTAATGTACAATTGTGTCCTTACCGTACAATTTAGTGGCGAATGTTCCGGGTCTGTCATACAAAACCAACCGACCGTAAATGGAAGTCACGATGCTGTCATCAGCTCCGCTATCCTTCATCCTCGTATTCTGTCTGGGGTTTCTATCTCTCACATTGTCGTTATACCTCATCTGCGTTGAATTATTCGATCCGTGCGATCTAGAATTATTATTCTGTTGAAATCCCGGCCTTTTGTTGTTTAATCTGTTTTGCGATTGATATTCAAACGGCTTGCGATTGCCACCGCGCTCCTCGGTCTGATTGTCGACATCTTGTGCGAACGTTTCCCTGTCGCCAGACTGGGCGGCCACGAAAACCTTGGGAACGTTCGGACGGGGGTTGGCGCTGTTTTGGTCGTTGGCTGTTCGTTTGACGCCCTTGGCCCTGTCTTCGGCGGCGGACGAGGCGGACACAAAAGTTCTTTGGAGTTTTTTCTTCTTCTTCTCTCTGTGATCTGCGGCCACCTGAAGAAATGAACCAAGTACAGTGGTCGGGTCAATAAGATTCTTGTCTAGTTTTATACTCGTGTGTAATTTGATTTTTTAATTGCACTGTCATATCAATTATTGACTGAATGTAATAAAGGAAAAAGAAAAAGTTAACTATGAAGGCACGCCACAAAGGTTTAGTAACTAACTGTTCTAACTTTAAAATATATTTCAAAAAAGCTTTGAAGATTTTGTAAAATATTGCACTCGTTGCTTTGTTGAGTGAAATCAAAGCGAGAGTAAATAACTCTCAAAACGATTCCGGAATAGGGTGGGACCCATTGGGGTTTCCTTCAAATGCCCTGTTGGTTTCTCCGTGAAATATAAGAATGAATAAAGTAATAGACAACAAATGAATGAGAAGGGCTGAAGACAGAGAGAGATGGTGATTCTTGGGGTAGGCTCTATCTATCTTCACACATTCAAAAATTAAAAAAAACAATCTACTATGAAATCAATTGAAATGGAGAACATTTCAAAATAAAACAAAATTTAAGATGTAAGCTTGTACATACAAATTAATATTAGAAAGATATATGTATATATAATATCAATTTTATCGAAAAACATTATTGTTGTACAATTTAACGACAATATTTTTAGATAAAATTGATTTCATATGTATATATTTCTAATGAATACAATTAATAAATATTTAAAATATCACAGAGCTATGATCTGAATAATTACAACTTCACAATAAGGATGTGTTCTCTTTAATAATATAAGTTTTTATTAGATGAAAGATAGAATTAATATCAACATACATACAACCCTGCGTAAAATATGTGTTTTTCTAAATTATATATTATATCTGTAATAACACAATTTGGGATCATTGTATGTACAAAAAATATAGCATGTACACCACTTTTAACAGTGCCTTCGAGATGACCTACCATGGACTCGTATTGCAGGTCGAACGAAGTTCTCCGAACTGAAATGAGACACTCCACAACACACAGAAAGAGAATTCTTTCGCACTTGGGGCACGATACCAGAAATTGGTGATCATACAGACCATACAAGAACGAAAAGCGATAGGTCGATTTACAATAAGATGGACGGATCAAGTTTGAGACGTGATCGAGGTCCAGAATGGCTGTTTGCGGTGTAGAACCAGACTAGAAGATTACACCACTGTCCTTTTCTACATATTGACTATGACAATTAGATATTAGATAAGTATTATGTTAGAATAAGGCGGCACCGTACAGAAAGTGTCGCGCCTAGTTAATTTGAAGTATTTACTTTCCAGTGAATTGTTTAGAAGGTTTTTTATCAGAATTCTTTACTCTTCCAATTCATGTATTAATATAAAACACATATGATTTTTTATTTATTATCTTAATTTTATTAACCACTGAATTGAGTTTAAATACATCTACCGGTTTCGAAAAATACCATTTTCTTCTTCAGGATGTCATAACTAACTAAAAATATATATTATTGTTTCTTCACCAGAATCTATTTTAAAAAAAAAAAAAAATTGAGTTAGGTACTTTCGTTAGGTATTTTTCGAAACCGGTAGATCTCAATTCAGTGGTTAATAAAACAAAGATAATAAATAAAAAATATGAATTTTAACCACAAAGTTAATATTGCTAATTTTAAAAGTACACATGATGTATATTACAATAAGGTAGTTAGTAAAAGTGTCAAAGCGATCAGCGCTGACGCACTTGCAGTAGTAGATTAGGATTATTAGTAGAGTACTCAGAGTATTGTGGACACTAACGAATTGAAAAGAAAAAAAAAATTGTTACGATTGATAATGCCCTTACAAGGTGAAACACGTCTAAAGTAAATTAAACAAGCAGAATCAAAAAACATGTGTTTTATATTCACATATGTGCAGGCTAGAAGATCACGATGCTTAGTCACTAGCCCATCGACCGAGAGAGTTGAGTTAGATGTAGATTTGTATATTGTGTTTCATTTTCAGCTTTACCGGTACCGAGATCAATTAGGTACTTAAATACCAAGCGACGCCTCTATTATACAAGCTATTACAATACAATGTGTACTACAGGGTAATCCAATAAGTGTGATAGAACTTTAAAATGGAATTAAATTTAAAAAAAACTAAATACGATATTTGTTTATTTGAAAGATCATCCGATGTCGTTAAAAATGGAATATGATGACTACGTTTGATACAATTTTCAGCCATAAATAAATCTGGTGCAATTTCACCAATAACACAGGTTATGTTGTTTTTTAATTGTTTAACTGTCGTTGGTCACATATCTCACAGAAAATAGTCTAACGGAGAGATATCGCACGATCTAGACAGCCAGTTGACAGGACCATTTCTGGAAATGATCGAATCGACCATAAAATTCACAAAGTGCACGTTGAGTTTTCAGAATCAAAGACTGATTTGGATAAGTTTTAATGAACGTTATTTCTATGTGAAATGATGGTTCAATGGATACTATTATTATATGGAATTCTACCACATTTATTGGATAACCCTATACGTTAATAATCCTACTGCACAGCGCTGATACAACCTGTTAATCAGATTGAAAGAATGAAGTCAGGTTGGGTCAAAATTTATCCCACACGAACAGTGTAATAATAAATGGTAAGACAATAATATCTACCTCTCTGGAGAGATTCGCGACGAGCTTCATCACCTCCAAGGGATAGCGGCAGCCGAGAAACTCGATGTTGGTGAAGACCCGCGACAAGCATACTAATCTGTCTTCCGAGAACTCTCCTTTCCAGCGGATCATGAATCGTTTTCGTAGATCCCAATGTTCGTCGCTCTCCTCTTCCGATCTGTAGGCGTCTACGTTCCAGTCTGAAGAATAATCCATAGCTTGTGTAGCTCTGAATAGCTGTGAATAATTGTGTAGCTCTCAAAATGTAATATTATACAAACTTTACTCTGACAATAATATTTAAGTATTTGAAACTGAAAATAAATGTTGTCTATGAAAACTAACGCCGTTTTGACAGTTCTAGTAGAACCATAAATTGAGGAGGTTAAGCAAAAAAGTCACGTTAAAATAGTCCTTAATGGCATTTTCATTGAAGTTATTACTATCGCAACAGGTTTTTAATGATTTTAATGATAATTTTAACATGAACCAAGAGAAGCAAAGAATGAAACGTGCTCGAGCTGTGGTGTTGGCATCACACACTGTATGTACCATGGACTGCGAAATAAACGAATGTCTCCGTTCTTCAGGCTCTCTACAACACGAAGGAAAATTATTCTTTCATACTTTCGGCGTGTTGCTAGAATAAATGGATCTGTCATATAATCACATATCCGAGCTCCATCTGGGATTCAAGTAACATAAAATTTTTAGAATCCAGACCAAACTACATCCTTAGGAGAATCACAAATTCACAGAGACTCAATCATACCCTCACTCAAATGACACTTACATGATTTATCTTCAAAATATTATTCTAAATTAATTTCCATCCCAAACCCTTACATAAACTCCCTCGGTCTATATGATCCCACTTCCGATCCCCATCATCTTCGTTCCATTCACTTTTTTACCCTATTTTTGACCCTATTGAACAATATTTATAAAAAGATTCAAAACTTACACTAAAAATAAAAAAAATAACAATATCTAACAAAAATATTAAAAAATGAAAAAAGCAGTTTAACCATGTTCCACGTCAATAGAGTCCCCCCAAAAACAAAATCTACGCTATTGTTATTCTTCGTACGTTGGAGACAAGAGGGCTTGGCCCTTATCTCTCCTCTCTTTAACAATCGAATCAGAGTAGAAGAGATGGATACATTTTTCATCACGTGGGATGTACAAGGGGGGAGGGGGAGAGATGGTTCTGCAATAAGATGGACAGCCCAAGTCAGAGACATATCAGGAGTCTCGCTACACAAAGCCCGAGATCGCAAAGAAAGGAGGCAAGCATTTCGCGCTTTGGAAGCAGAATAGAGGACCACGATGCTCAGTATTGAGCATTTCGACCGAGAAAGAGATGTTTAATCAGCGGGTCCTACAGTAAAAATTATCACAAAAACTAATAGAAAATTTGTGTTCTATTTTCAAGTTTACCGGTACCAGATTCAATGCTGGAGTCATCTCTAAAACCTTAATGAAATCAAAAAAATTACAGAGAAGCCGAGAATCGATTCAGCTACCTCTCACATGCTAAACGACCGCTCTACCATCATGCTACTCTCCCATAAGACTCTAGTGTCAGATTGTTATAATTTATATGCGTTAGAATTTTTCTACGCGTTTATCTATGACTTCTGTGAAGTACATTTTTATTTTTATATTATTTATTTTTGAGAAACAAACAGTGCAATGATAATAATCGACATAATACATGATATATAAAAATAAGACCAATGAAGTGAACAAAGAAGAGCTATTGTCCCGATCCAAGTGCATACTGCTATTTGTGTGGTACGGGTAGTACTTCGTGTGGATCAACAAAGTGTGTATTTCTGAAAATGGAAGACCTGAGGTTACAGCAAAAAGAAGCAATCCAGATAAAGGAGCACCACTGGTAGTATCTCAGGTAGGTCGTGTTCTTCCTGGTTTCCTATCCCGCGCGCAATCATCTTGGGTCAGTCGGAGGTTGCGTGCACATAGAAACCGGTAAATGAATAGACTTGAAATAAAATGTACACATATAAGAAGGGTTTGGAACTTTAGTTGCGGGATGAAACGCATTTTACTCATATTCTTTGTGGAAACATAACTCCGATAGTTTATGACACATTTATGCAACAGCAAAAATATTTACTCTTCGAAAATCAAATATTTGTGTAAACAAGACGTATTGTTTACATTAATGCATATTATATTGTCAGCAATTAAATTTTCTTTCCGATCGTGTCATATATTTAAAAAAAGTCGCAAAGCTATTTGATTACGTAAGTGGCACTAAAGTTATCACGAGTGTGACACTAAGATATAAACATTCTTGATCGTTAAATGCAACTATGTCCTGAATATAATTTAAGTTATTAACCTCAACTTAATGATATGAGTTCTAATGATAAGGTTATCAAACTTATTTCATGCAATTTTTAACACTTACAGCCCGGTGGGTCAAAATAAAACACGTCCGGCGGTGGTGGGTCATTTTAGACCCACCTCAAGTTTTCGGTTTTTCAACCGTTTTGTGGGAGATTTTTTATAGATATATCATTTTAAATACGATTTAATGAAATGGCATGATGTGCCAAAAAATTTAAGTTGAAAATTAAAAAATATTACGAATAATATACATATTCTCACGCATCAACAGACGCGCTACACATCTAAAATACAAACATCCATTGAGTATCTGATCTTCTCGTCGAAACCCGAGCAGGTAGTGTCATAAAACTTACAGGTAGGCGCAACGCCCCTCAAATAATTATATTACTGGCATTGTCTAGTGGCCGCTAGACGAAAATAAGTGAAAACAAAAACATGGACGCATACCTGGTATCCTTGATCTACCAGCTTGAGATGTTGACAATATATGTTTCGGCGTAAGCATTGAGATTCAATCCGACTATCTTAGGTCAGTTTTTGAGCGTTTTTTTTCACATTTTTATCAATAACTCATTTGAATCTCGTCCGATAACATTTATTTGTATCTCAAATTTGAAAATGTAGCGGCCGGAATTCAAATCTCAGTTGGCATCGACGCTAGCGACAGCGTTGCCGGTTGCTGCCACGAGCCTGGCTCAGGATTCACCGTTAGGCACGCTCTCTAGTTTCATCGTTCCACAATGGCGGTCTTTCCGGTTCGCGAGAGCCGAGCGAGACCGCCAATTCGCTTCACATCATTTCATTTTTTACATTTATCCATTTCATTTTGTCTTTCTTGTTTTTACCATACTGTCATAATAAAATCTCAACACGCGCAAACAAACATATATTTCATTTAACCACCGACATAACCCCCAAAAAAATATTTCATAAAAGATTAGCTAGACGGAAAACACCATTAAATGAATATTTGTAGCGTAATTCATATTTTTACAAACACCCAAATTATTATTAATTCATCACCCTTTTCTCGAAAACCAAGACAAATTTTCCAACATACTGTACAACCGTGTGGTTTGTTTTTTTTTTAAACATATTGTACACGCGATTAATTTTGTTAATTGCTAACTACTCCACTCAACGGATATAAAATGTTTATCAGATATTCATTAGCAGTTTACGAATACTGCAGCAACATTGTATCTGAGATCGCGCAGAGAAAGATACCGATTTTAATAAACTGCTCCAAACAATATTTAAAAAAATGGTGTTGATATTTCCTCTGGTGCTTATAATCTGCGGGTATTTCTCAACAGTATCAGCTGAATCTACTTTGGTGAGTTGTTATCAACGTATTATGTAGATTTAGAATCGATTGCGGAAACACAATAGATAATGCAAATCCGTTAAATAACATTATAATTGTTGCCTAATGAAGCAGTAAATTGTAGACAACGCCAGTGTCCAGAACGTCTTTTGGTAAAAACCGCCCTCGGGCAAGTTTCAAAATGCCGGCCTAGCAAAATACCACCACTAACGTGTTTAGTGACCGATTTAGGAGGCGGCCAATTTATGGGAATGGTTTTAGCTTGTACCATTTATGGGATGACTATTGGCTTGTACAATCTGCAAATGTTATGATGTAGACAGCGCCAGCGCTTGACTTTTTGCCGCCACAGGTAAGATTATTTTTTTCCGCCCTAGTAACTTAAATGATTGATGTTCACAATTTTTGTAAAACCATCCCCTTAAATTGGTCGCTTGCGTGCCGCACACGTTAGCGGCGTTACCAAAATGCGTTCTGGACACTAGTATTGACTTCAAATAACTGCTTTATTAGAAAATACAGTGGAACCCCGATTTTAAGTTTTTGAAGGGACCAACAAAAAAATATATAGACAGAGGGAAAATGTAAATTGGGTGTATTTAAAAAAATCCTCTGTAAAAACTGGGTTTATGGGATGTAAAATCGGGGTTCCACTGTAACTATAATGTTGCTTATTGAATTTGCTTTTTTGTTTGTTTATACAAGGATTATTTTTATTTCTCACTATTTTTAATTTTTAATAATAATAATAATAATAATTCCGTGACCCGATACGCCATAAAGATAATACATATTATATAAATATAAACAAAATATAAATACTACAGTCACGGCCATTATTGTATCTGTAGCTATTCTGTAGGCGTTGCCATTCTCCGGTGAGAGCTCCGCTTACACCAGAGAGTAGGTGCTGAGCTCCAGCTGCAGCTTTACGTCAGCAACTTGATGTCTCAGAAACGGAGCGAATTCATGTATACGGCCCTCGGTAAACATTGTAGATGCGCTGCAATAAAGTGCCAATCCGAACAGAATTCTGTACGAGTTGTTGAGACGGTTATACGTCGCTTGCTTGTGTTTCGACCAGAGCTCTCAGGTATACATAGTGGTAAATAACGATTTAAACAGCATCTTCTTCACCTCCTTACTGCATCGATAGAAACGCCGCGACAGCATATTTGCAACTTGAGATTTTGTTGTTCAATATTTTTCGGTTGCCCCTTTGATTTGGTTGTCACAAGCTGGCGCCTGCGGCGCCTGTGCGTAACGCCAGCGCAGCATGAAAATATTCAGCTGCACGTGCCTAATCTCAACCATGTCTGAGATAAAATCATTTTTAAAAAGGTCGTTGCTATGTGATTATTTCGATTAATTGAAATCTTTTATTAATTCCAAATTATACATTGAATACAAAAAATAAAAGATCGACGAACTGTTTTTTGTTAGATGTTTTAGGGATTATTATTATTATGGTGCAATTTCGCAAATATTTATTTCTATGTACGTAGTTTGATACGATTTTGTTAACGATACACAATTTGTACATATTCCTTGACTCATAGATTAGTCAGGTAGCCACCCATTAAATATTGTGGACTATTGCATTCTGTATTTCAATCACGTGCAAATAGTCAGATGAATTGTTTAGTATCGTTGAATAAATCGCATCAAATTATCATATATATCAGATAAAAATGACAGTAAATAAACACATTTCCGGCACGCTACAATTATTGTCTATGAAAAGCTAAATAACTTGTAAAATAAATAAATATGTCTATGCTTAATAACATTTCCAACATACGTTTGATTTGTTTGTATCACGCGATTGTAGATAGGACTGCACGCACGGCAACTATAGGGTGTCCAGCGGAAAATTTTCAAGTTTAAGTTTAATATTAAATTTTAAAAAAAAACTCCAAAGTTATTCTCATATTTTATTTATACAAAATAGAGTTTAACGATGCGGATTTTACGTTTTATAAACAATATCGTCTAAATGTCGCCCATTTCTCTCAAGACACTTTTGCAAACGGACTCTTAAATTTGCGAACACGCGAGAGCAAAGGGTTGGTTTAACGGAAGCAACTTCATGGCGGATATTTTCTTGTAGGGCCTGAATTGTTCGAGGATTGTCGCTGGAAACTCTCGACTTAAGGTATCCCCACAAAAAAAGTCGCACGGTGTAAGGTCCGGTTACCGAGGTGTCCAGGGTATATCTCCGTTCTTGCTGATTAATTTATTGGGTAAAATTCCCCTCAGCTTCTCAATTGAAACTCTAGCTGTGTGCGGAGTGGGCCCGTCTTGCTGAAATTGTGTTCTGTTGTTGAACCCGGTAAACAGCTGCAGTTGCGGTACCAAAAACTTGTTGATCATTCGGCAATATGCGTCAGCAGTGACTGTCTCTCGCTGGTTAAAAAAAGGGCCAATTATCCATCGGGCAGAAATTGCACACCACACTAATGGCGTTCCCTCGGGTTGTCGGGGCACCAGTATCTCATGTTCTGTTTATTAACATAGCCATCGATATGAAAATGTGCTTCGTCAGTAAACAATATGTTTCCAAGCGTTCGTGCTATTTCAGAACGTTCCAGCATCGTTTTCGCTAAGATTTCACGTAAAAAATAGTCATTCCGTCGAGAAACTGCACGATATGCAGTTTATATGGGTGAAACTGTAGTTTTTTTTTCAAAATAACGTGCACTGTTGATTTTTTACTCCAGTGCAGGCTGCAATCTTCCTTATCGATTTACGCGGATTGTGGATAATTTCACGTCGAACTTGAGCCACATGTTCTGGCGTCACTGGTGACGTTGACGGTCCCGGAGGAGTTTGGTTAACCATTGCCCCGTCATATCTGGACTTTTGAACACAACACCGGATAAGTTGTGTGCTCGGCCCATCACTTACTCATCGAATATTAAAGTGAGTAGAAAAAGCTCGACGCGCACGAACCAATGAATCACCCCACTTTAAACATTGCTCAACCGCGAACGCACGGTGTGCTCCCGACCAGTGAATCATTGCGACCAGCAAATCCGAAAATCACGCGCGTCGAACGATACTGATGGTTTACGAGCAATTACAATATAATCTTGAAATTCTTTACTTGTGCAGAGAAGTAGAGTGTATATTAATAAAAATATTGTTTACAGTAACTAGCGTATAAAAAAAAAAAATTATGGGAAGTTTCGGGGTACATGTTTGTCTTTAAATAATTTTTAATAGCATTTATAATTTCTTTATCATTAATTTTCCTGATGTTTCCTAGTATTGTACAAATGATTAGTTGATTTTTTGAGCATGGCAATACAAATTTAAACCTAGTACGAATTTCAGTAATACAATTATATTTTTCTTTTTCTTTTAACATTTGAAGAACAGAATTTCTTTTAAATAGATCACAAAATGTTAGTACTTTGAATTCTTCAAAAAGTAATTTTGTCGAATAATCTTTTGGTTTATTTTAATATTATTTGTATGATTAATTTTTGTACATTTTTAACTGTGATCTGACTAGTATTATAAGCTGATCCCCGACTAATGGTGCCATATTGTAATATGGATTGAATAATTGAAAATTTTTTGTCGATTCTTAAAAGTGTGTATGTTAATTTTCTAATCTTTTTAACAACTTGACAAATTTGATCTTTCCATTTGAGATTTTTATCGATGATTACTCCAAGAGAGACGATTATTTTGATTACGAATTGTGTTTTGTGTGGAGTGTTCGCGAATTATGATGGCGAATTTTTCGGAAAATCATTTGATTTTATTGTAATGGAGTGAAGAAGGTTTTTTAACGATTTAATGATAGTAAATTAAAATAGAAAAAATTATTAATTGTGTGGTGGCTCGCACGCATCGTCCAGATGTCCCTCGTTTTGTCATTCCTTGGTATTGCACCATTCCACGCGTACAAAGCGGAAACGTTCGAGGTAGGCCGGACTGCGCCGCCCAGCGGGTATGACACACGTGCACCACAGATGTGCACCAATATACCCGCAGCGGAGGAGGCGGTCGGCGAAGGACGCGGCGCCCAGTATCCGAACCGACCGGATCGGAGATGCACATCCCGACTCACCTTTCACTAACCGTGCGTCGTTTTTTACATAACCTTTACGTCTTCTGTGTTGTTTCTTGCTCTCGGTGGCTTCTCCCCGATGAGAATAAACATGTTCGGATAGAAATAGTTTTCACGAGAACACAAACCAACCTTCCCACAATTGTGTTTATATCTTCGGTGGCTTTTAATTTTACACATTCTCAATTACTTTAACAAATTATTAGGACCGTGTCGTCAGCATATTGATATAAATGGGACACGACGTTCTGCGCCGTGAGATTTGAGTCGGGGTTCGTTTATGAGTTCTAATTCAATTAATCGAACACGTATCATGCTCCTGATCGCTCGTCAGAACGACACCTCGCACTCTAATGGAATGTTCGCTTCCATACTTCGAATACTGCGGAAGTGCTACTACACCGGCACACTTTGATTAGATCGAATCGCGGTCGATTTGAGACTTGCTCAAACGGTTTGGCCGTAATGAATGAATGATTGACGACGGAATAGTCCGATTTACGCACCGCATAAGGTGCGTGCATGTGGAAGATGTGAATCCGCGTACACAGACTTATTCGTATCCGTCCTATTTTCTCTGTCTAGCCCTACGGAGTAAAGACGCGATACTCAGTCGTCGCTCACGGTGGCTCTTCTGCACGTGGGTACCGGCTCGCGTGCAACAAAAGCTGCTTTATTACCCCGGAGTCAATTATTCTCGGGCGGAAAAAATGGACCCGGGTCTTAACGACCTTTATTATTTTTTTGGTGCGGTCATTGTCTTATTGTTGAAGTTGTTACCTTATTTACTGAAGGTACATTGTTATCAGGCCGCCCCCGAGTGCGACATTTCTCGGAACGATTTCGTCTCGAACAAAAAGGCAACCGATTGACTTCAAAACGTATTGCGTAACGCGTGCGGTCATCCCCCGTAATTGTGGAAGAAATAAATCTTCTCGATTAATGGCCGAAAAAACAAAGAACGGCTTTCCAATGACGGAAGAAAAGGTTCTCGTGTGACGTGGGTCCCCGCGAAATACACTTCCAGAAGAACCAAGTATCCGCGGATGACAAATAACGACAGGTCGGTCCGAATCAAAATCGACTCGCGACACAGATTACCGTTCAGGCATATCAATATCATAGAAATACCGTCTTAATTTGCTGTTGACGTTGTTGTTCAAGGGTCCTGCCGATTTCATCATTCAAAGAGTAGAAGAATGCGAGAACCCAAATACTTATTCACATCAATATGATGTAACGTTCTCCAAAGTGAACAGAACCCACAGCGGATTTACCTTTTGCTACAACTTATCGGTCCCCATGGATGAAAATTTTAGCGTGAGTAAATCAAAATTGTATAATTATTTGAAACAATCAGAATGACCTGCAAGAGGTATGCGAATGCCTTGAATATTGGACTTCAAAGGTGTCGCCAAGGGATATCGTGACTACGGTCATGGACTGCCGAGTTTCACGAGGAAAAACTAACCAGAGCTAACGTAACTTAACTTAACTTAACCAATGGCTCCGTTTGGAATACTGTCTCTGGGGCACTTTGTAAAGCAACAGTGCTGTGGGGATGACGATTCAAATCCGTCACCGCCGCTCCTAGATGACCGACGACACAAGCGACATTTGGATCCAGGGACCATGGAACCGTTATCTTCTTCTTCTTCTTGTACCTTATCCGTTCAACGGACGTTAGATCTCATCGAAGCTCTACAGTAGACTGGTTCTTCAGCCACGACGTTTTTCTTCTTCCTGCATGATGAGGTGCAAGATCTCATACTTCTCCGGATGTCTTATTACGTGTCCAAGACATTGAAGTTTTTGGATTATTATTGTTTTAAATACTTATTTTTCTTTATTCATCTGAACCACAACATCTTCATTTGTAACTCCATCCATCCAGCTTATTTTAAGCCTTCTTCTGCAGATCCACATCTCAAATCGTCTTATCATCTTTTAGGTAAGTGTTCATGCTTCCATTCTATAAAATAAAATCGAGAATATATAGTATCTAACCATTTTCATCCGTACTTTAAGGTCGATATCATGACCAGTGCCGGCCCTAAGCTCTGTGGCGCCCTCGGGATTAATTTTTCTGGGCGCCTAGTGGATCTGTTGATCCATGCACTCAGACTCTCAGATTCTGACTTGACCTGACCTTTTTCGTGATTCAATCTTATAAGGTAGAGAGTGTTGTATTACATATTTGGGGCTTAGGACGGTGATTAAATGAAATAAATGTCGTTTGCGTGTTTATTATGATGGATATGACAATGAAGATAGATATAATGAAAGGAATAGATGAGTGAAGATATGAAGTTCGAAGTGAAGCGAGTTAGCGGTCTTGCTCGGCGCGCGGGGGCCGGCAAGACCGCCGTTGTGAAGCTGCTTGGCGGTGAATGAACAAGCCAGACTTGTAGTAACAGCCGGCCGCGCTATCGCTACCGTCGATGCCGGCGAATATGAATTATGATCGCTACACATAGGTCTCTCAAGTTTCGCTTTACATGGGTTAAATATTACAGTCTCCGAATCTTCATTGATTTCTTAGTTCATTTCCCAGTGGTTATTAAGATTACAGCTGAGGTGAATTTTTCGGTCAGTCATTAAGCGGCTAGTTCCATAAGCTATAATTGTTGTGATACTGGAGAATGAGCTGCCATTCTCCAGGATAACACGGTTGCCCCAGTTTTTAATTTCAACAAAAGGATCCCATCTTTCATCTATGTTCTTTATATCTTTTACATTTTATTTCCAGTAATATTAAGACTTTCTTTTTCATCTGCGTGATATTTGCTGTGTTTCAGTTGTATGAAGTTTTAATCCAAAAATCTCACATGTGTTCACTACTTGGTTCAGTAAATCTTCAATGTTGCTCGCTAATCATACCGTATCATTTGTTTGGCGGTTAGGACGGTGGTTAAATGAAATAAATGTGATTGACGTGTTGAGGTGTTTATTATGATGGATGAAGATGGACAAGAATGGATATAATGGATGAGCGAAGATGTGAAGTTCGAAGTGAAGCGAGTCGGCGGTCTCGCTCGGCGCGCGTGGGCCGGCAAGACCGCCGTTGTGAAACGATGAAACTGGAGACACTGCTTAGCGGTGAACGCAGGGTGAATCATTGAACCAGACTTGTAGCAACAGCCGGCGACGCAGTCGCTAGGGTCGATGCCGACTGAGGTGGCGGTGAATATGAATTCTGATCGCTGCATTTGTATATCGCTGATTATTCAGAATATTTCCATTTATACTCACTTGCTAACTTTTAACCCTCGTTTTATTTCACCGCCAACCTCCACATAATCCATCCATCTAAATAATACGATGTGTTGACGCAAATCGAATGTTACAAATGAATTACGTCACGATGTGTACCCGTCCCTGTCTGGTTGACCGTGCACCTGGACGCATTCGGAGGACGGCGAGGGAGTGCAAATTTGAGTATCAAAGGTTCAACATGCTCAGCTCAGCCGAGATATATTAACGCGGTGTCTGCGTGGTGACCGCGTCTGACCCTCTCTGAAGTGCAGCGAAACATTCTTCCATTAGTGCGAGTCGAGGAAAATGCAATGTGGCGTTCAGCTCTCGAGATTGAGATCAAGGTAAGACCAGATTCCTTCTGTTCTTATACCTTTCTTCACCGCAAACAAGCAATAACCGACAGAGATACAGTCCACCATCGTGATGGATTTATAAAATGTTTCTGGTAACACGGCATTAACAATATTTATTAACATTTCAGTTGAATGTAACTGCGGCAAAGTGGGGCGACGGAGGATGGAAACCGAATGCATTTTTTTTTTCCGGAGATAATGCCTGCAGAGTTCTTGAAACCCATTTAACTAAGCCCTTTGCAGCACTCCGTCGTGCACTTGGAATCACATACCTGCATTGTCCGATGGAGAAGGTAACTATATTAATTTCGAATGGATATAAATAAAACAATGTTATAACTCTACTTGAGTTTATTAGCACTACTCGAGTTTCGAGAGAAACGGTGACTCTCATCGACAGGTAAAGTGACTCTCATTGACTTTATACAAAATCAAATACATTAATTTAAAAAAAAGTGAGAACATTTCGTAAAATGTGATATTATATATGAAATTTCAAGCAACAATAGATTACTAATTTATTTACTTACCTATTTACCTATATTACGTTTCATTTCAATAATTTCCGGTTGCCATCTTTGATTATTAATTTCCTATTGTTTATATTTAGTTTTTTCAAATTGTTGCCCAGATGACAAAAATCACTGCAGAAGACCGTATTCTGATCAAAAATTTGCGAATTGAAAAACGACGGGGTACTAGAAAATGATTAAAGACTTTCAAAACAAAACCTGGAGTAAAGCTGGATTTTCAGCAGGACGGAGCTCCATCTCACACAGCCAGAAATACAATCAACTTTCTTCATCGTGAGAATGTCAATTTCATTTCACAGGCATGTGGTCACCGAACAGGCCAGATTTAAACCCAGCAGATGATGCAGTATGGGGTGTTTTGATGATTTCTGATTAGCTAAATATTGTGCAAAAAAAATTATATTAAGAATTATAATTAACTTTATTATATTTTGAAATAACTCGTGTGTTACGAGATGTTCTCATTATTTTTGGGTCATCCTGTACATACAGATGAATTCAATTTACCGATTTACAGAAGCTAGGGCCGGCACTGGATCAGAGCCCCGTTTTGCATCCAGGTGTATGCAGGATGCATGCAAAATGTAGAGGAAATATACCTCAGCAGATCTTTTCAGGATCACCGACACAACCATATTATTTTTCTCACATTCCAGATATTTATTTTTAACAATAAATGTTGCCATTTAATTTCAGGGATTTTATTGTGTAAAGGATTTTGTATTTGATTTGCAAGCTTTGTTTCCTAGCATGCTTTATGGAACCTTCAGAATTGACGCTATATTCCTGATTAAAAATGTTCCGTTCGCCTGTTTTAGAGTATACGCCAATTCCGTACCAACCAAAGGTAATTAATATTCTATTTTATTTATTGACACGTATATAGGTAAGGTATAACACGCCTAGACCATAAAATTTATGAACTCATTTCTGACTAAATTACGATACAAAAATGTTCAAGGAGTATTATTGTACTGGGTGAATATTATGTTCCAGGCCGATTTTATTTGGCCACCATTTTAATTTGGCAAATATTTGTCAGTTTATATTTAGTAGTCGTTGAGAGTAGTTGATTACAATTAATAATGAAGTATATAACGCCTCAACATTAAAGCCATTAAAACATTTTATCTAAATAATAATAGCAATACTGTAATCGTTAATGGTGATCGCTATTGTCTCATGTTGAAAATATTATTGATGACCGAATTGGGTCGATTAGTACTGCGACACAAGCGGTTTCAACAGGACTGCGCCACGTCACACACAGCCCAGTCAAAAACTGTTGATATCGACTGGCCTCCTCGATCACCTGATTTGACGGCTCCCGACTATTGTCCATAGAATAGAATCCAATCAATTCAACAACAATTCCGATGCTACAAGACAAAATTCGAAATGAAATTGCTAAAATAACACTCGAGTGTTCAAGAGTGCGAGAATGTTTTGAAAAATATGGTTAAAGGAGCACGCATTTGTGCCGCTGTCAGTGGCGGCCTCTCGATCGATGTCACATTCCGTGCATAATTGTAATAAATCAAATAATTGATAAATGAAAACCAAATTTAAAAAAATTGTGTTTCTTTTTCTAGTTATTCAAAAACAACATCGGCCTGTAACATAATATTCTTAAAGCACCTTTATAGAAAATATTAGGTACCTATTGTATTGTATAAGATTATAATAAAATTGTGTTAAAGATTAATTCAACGAAGTTCAAAATAAATATTTCTTATACTGCCACATTATCAATATCTTTGCTTCAGGCTCTACATCATCTAACAGAAAACGGTCCGCTCGAGATTCGATGATCTTTAATTATTTGTATTCAATATATAATTTGGAATCAATCAAATATTTCAATTAATCAAAATATTTATTTATTTAAAATGCCTTCTCTGACATGGTTGAGATTCCTTCAACATTTTCGACTCATATCTTCACCTAAAATATTGTTCACATATTTTATTTTTCTTTGTTTTTGTTTGCAGCGAGTGCATTACATTTGTAAACGAAGAACCAGGTTGTCAAAATCAATTCACTTTAAAATGTTTAGTATATGGAACAATACTAACAATAAATCAATTGTATTAACATAATGTATGCACGTGCCAGGCGATACGATAAAAAATAAAGATATTAAAACATTCCTTATTTTATTTTCATTTATTTCAAAAGCTTGCATCTTAACCTTTCCTCTTCGATGATGTAAGCTGAGTTGACATCGCCTCTAATTATGTGAATATCTCTGTATATTAAATACAGAATTAATATTTTAGCTATTCCTTCGTAATATATGTATGTATTGGAATACATAAACAGTTAAACATGTTTTCTCGAAGAACCTGACGTGAATTTGTCAATACGTGTGTGGGTACGTGAGGAGAGGTGCGGACGGTGCAGTGTGCGGGGCGCGAGGTGCCAAATGCCGATTGTCACTTTAGTGGCAGAGCATTCGCTGGCCGAGTTAGATGTGATATATACATCAACTATTATTAGGATGATTAATAACAGTAACAAATATAATTTTTTCATATTTAACTGATTTAAAAATGACAAAAGTCTACATGTACACTGAGTTTACAGCACCGGAACGCCCGTTTTTATTTTAGCACCGTATGGGAAAAGTTAAAAGACCGTGTTCACGACTTCAAGGATCGCTATTTTGATCAGTAAAGGTACGTATGTTATATGTCAGCTACTTCCTTGTATTGATACATTAATTTGATACAAATCCTTATTGTATTCGCTTGTTACGATTAACCAGCCAGATCAAGGAATACACTGTGAGGTAAAAAGGTCCCAAGATAAAAAGATGGATCTTTATTTTAACCAGCCAAATCAAGGAACACATTGTAAGATAAAAAGGATAAAAAGATGGATCCTTATTTTAACCAGCCAGATCAATAAATACATTAAATTGTTTAGGTTACCCCTAAAAATCTTGCCTTAAAACAAAGGTAATCTAAAAGACCCGAAGCAGAAATAAATAAATATATAGGATGTCCTGTAAGTAGTGGTCCAAATGAAAACCATCGATAGCTAAGACCATGCCCTATCAGAATAACCCATCAGAGGTATAATGAATGTTACACGGTTTTCGAAATACTTAAACTTTTATGAATTTTTGTATAATTGGTAATAATAGTGCAATAATGCATTGAAATATGCACTAGTTTGATTACCTTGAATTTTTTTCACAAAATGCTCCCTTCGGGGTCAATATATATATATATTTATCCCTGTTGAACATAGTAAAAAGCTATCGCCTGACGCGCAGAACACGGGGTTTGTTTCACCACTAGGTAGATTTTTATTTTTTTGCACCAGAAAAACATATTCTATTCAGAGTTATGATGCAAATATCCGATACACTAAACCTGAGTCTTCGAAAAAATAATTCTATAATAAAATTAATTTGTCTATTTAAAATCTATGATTTCGTGTCTATGGTTTTGCCATTTCTCTTAGCCAGCTCCATAGATAGGAGATATACTGTCTGTTCCTCTTATCTATGGTCTGTTCCGTCACTGTTGTATCCAATGGGAGATATTCAAGCTCAACAATCCACGTCGCAATATTAATTGGTAAGTAAACAGGCTTGCACGCTTAATTCCAACAATTACGACATAAAAATATTCGTTTTCGTATAGGAGAAAATTATCTATTGTTCGAAAGAGAATACATTCGAGTGCATTTTTCACACTAACATTCGGGAAATTTTTCCCGGCCAGCGAGCACCAATACGGGTCGCGGGATTTGATACTTACGGGCAAATAACACGTGTTTAACATCCCAGGCTGTTTGCTTTCCTTTTGAGAGAATCGGGTTCAGCGCACAACTGAGTACAGATTTACCGCTTATCAACCACTCACTACAAGATACCCACACTGTGTGAATGTCTTTAACGTTGCATGGGGTGAGTCTACAGACTAAGGAAACGGTTGCACATGCGCAACATCGCAACCGCAGCGCTGCGCCGGGAATATCCAGCAACGGTACCAACTTAAAAAACGCGCCTTGTACATGGTATCGTTATTCTATACTTTTCTCAGCACTAATAATATGGTCTAATGTCAACGCGATTCATAGTAAAAATCTAAAAAATTAAATACATATTAAGCAACAAAGAATCTTTAATATGCATACTTTCAACAATTGTACGTCGTTCTTAGACATTTAAAAAATACTTTCTTCGCTTTAATGCGATTTTCTGATCCCTGATTTGACTCAGTAGCTGGGTCTTGCTACTGTGTATACATATATATGAAAAAACGTAAGATATTTTATAATTCAATTTCTCGCTATCAGTGCCAGTATAAATACAAATGCAAACGCATTGAAGGGCGCGAACTTTCTAGGCTAGTAAAGTCTAAAATCTAAAATTGTACCAATTCTTTTTGCAGGTTAGAAGCCGGCGTCCGTCATGGACAGTGATGCCGCTGATGCTCATACCATCAAGCTTGAACCGGGTTCTCCCGCCGAGAGCTGTGGCGAAGGGGAAGACGGCGAAACATTGTTTTCCGATGCAAATGTAAAAACGGAGACTGCATCGTCGAACCCCGATGTCAAGACAGAAATTATATTTCCAGAATTGGCTATTGAATTCCAACCGGAAATAGATATTGAGAGCGCCAGCTCCGAAATAAAAGTAAAAATAGAAAATATTACTTCGCATTCTGGTACGGACGAGGGTCTCGGTGACACGTGGTCTCCAGCAGTCGTGTGCGAACCAAAACTTTGTGGTGAGAAGCGCCAAGGAGGAGAATACGACGGAGTTACCTATAATGATATAGATATATCGCAGCCTGATGTAAAACAGGAAAGTTTGCAGTTCTCCAAGAGTGCCGACCATCTCAACGGTAAAGTTTTCTACCTCTTTTAACATATGAGACTACCCTAAACACAGTATATCAGTTTTGGGCAGATCTGACTTATGAATGCAACAACGTTGTATATCTCCTTGGGCATCCAATGATATATTAAACAACCGTAACAAATAAATACTATTAAACACAATTTCTAAGTGAGCTTATCTGCAACAACACTGTAAACAACGTCATCCAAGATGGCCAACTCTCAGTCTATCTAGCAACATTTGTGAAAACTGATATAAAATGTTGTTGTAGAGGGGGTCTCGTGTATATATATATAGAGGAAGCTCTTGCAAAACTTAAAAAATAGAACGATAGAAACAGCCCACTTGAAGTAGGTTAAGAAATTTTCTCTTAGCAAAGTATATTGATTACAATTACGAAGCTATATTTATTTACCATTCACTGTTTCTTAAAGGCGTTTATTAAGAAATAACGGTAAATACATATAATTATACAATGGTATAGTGAATTCTGACTCTGAGTGGCATCAGTGTACACTCACCTTAAGAATACGTACTCACAGAAAATGATTAATTATCTGAATGTGGCCCTAATAAAATTTGAGTTAAAAATCTTTTGAGATAGATTAGATATTTTGTTCTTAGATTTTAATATTTAAAAAATATACTGTTTTCTTTGCAGGTGTATTTATAATTCAAGAATCAATTACATACCCGATTCTGCCTTCGACTGCTCCTGAGTTGAACGACACGAGTGCTTTGATAGATTTGTCAAATAATGCGCTTGGAATGAAACCGTTTTCGTGTTCACACTGTACTTATTCATGTAAAAGAAAAGAACTCTTAAGAAGTCATATTTTTACTCACAATGAAAAGAAATCGATATCTTGTTCACATTGTACTTATGCGTGCGATAAGATGGAACAATTAAAACGACATATGCTTGTTCACAGTGGAGATAAACCATTTTCTTGTACAGACTGCGCGTACGTAAGTAATAGGAAGGAACATTTAAAAATTCACATACTTAGTCATTCTGAACAGAAATTGTTTCGTTGTGAACTTTGCAGCTACGCATGCAACGATAAATTCAATTTAAGAAGGCACACTCGTACTCATTCAGGAATGAAACCTTTCTCTTATTCACATTGTACTTATATATGTGGAGAGAAAAGCTCATTAAGAAAGCATGTTCAGACTCATACTGAAGATAAACCCTTTTCATGTTCACACTGCACTTACACATGCAACAGAAAAGGACATTTAAAAAGTCACTTACTCACTCACATCGGAAAAAAATCATTGTCGTGCCCAGTCTGCACTTACATATGTCAACGGAAAGAGCAGCTAAAGCGACATATGTTTGTCCATACCGGTAAAAAACCATTTTTTTGCACATACTGCGACTACACATGTAACAGGAGAGGTCATTTAAATAGTCACACGCTTACGCATTTTGAAGAAAAACTATTCACATGTTCGCACTGCAAATATAAATGTAATCGAAAAAGACAATTGAGAATTCATATGCTTACACACTCTGGAGAGAAGCTATTCTCGTGTGAGCGGTGCACGTATGCGTGCAATGAGAAATCGAATTTAAACAGGCACATGTTGGCCCACACGGGATTGAAGCCGTTTTCATGTCCACAATGCACTTATACGTGCGGAGAGAAGGGTTCGTTGAAAAAACATTTACTCACTCACTCCGGGGAAAAGCCGTTTTCATGTATACACTGCACCTATACGTGCAATCAGCTAGGAAACTTGAGAAGACATGTGCTTAATCACACGCTTAAAAATACAGAGGAGAAACTGTTGGCGTGTTCTGTCTGCAATTACAGATGCAATTGTAAAGGGGACTTAAAGAGACACGTTCTCATCCATTCTAAAGATAAAAAGTTTACATGTCCCGACTGTGCTTACGCGAGTAACCGTAAAGCGGCTTTAAATAAACACATGATTATTCACACTAAAGAGAAATCATTCTCGAGTTGAAGCATTGCACTTGTACATGTTATCGTAGAGTATACTTGAAGGGACACGTTGCTGAGAAACCGCTTTCGTGTTCTGATTGTAGTTAGCCATATGATGACGCACGCAGCAGGGAAACCATGTGTATTCATTTAAACATGTTTAAAAATATATAATTATAAATTGGGATGTATAAAAAATATACGGTAGATTTTTTTTACTGTTTTTGTTTGAAAAATTTGAGGAAAATGTGTACTTATTACTTGAATACTTCCTTGTTTTTAAAAACTAAATTAGACTGGAAGTACCCTGGAGACCTCTGAACGCACCCGGCGTTAAACAAAGATCTTGACAATGAGAGCGGACCCACCGCTTACCCACGACCGATGCAATAAGCTCAGGGTTCCTATCTTGGCCCTACTTATTCGCCACCTGTTTGACACTTTTGAATGCTACTAGGCGGCTGCTCGATAGCGCCCCGCACATATGACAGGGCGATACCGCACAGTGGCCAAAACAAAATTTGCCCTCATGTCCCCGATTGACTCACTTTATTAGTAAATAATATTTACAATACATTACATAAAGATAATATAAAATTATACAATTAACAAGACCGTGGAGTAGAGAGGAAGTTAAGAGGCACTCCCTTCCGGGGAACGAGACGGCACAAAAGAATAACATATAGAAAATTCACCCTCCACGCACCACTGCCGGCATTTTTAACCTACAATAAAAACTACATCGCAGAACATAGAAAATAAAAGTAACAATATAATAATGGTACTCAGCAACAGGAATTCTCCGTAGGATGTCCCATTTGGAGACCCACATGAGAACAAAGGCCCTAATCAACTCCAGATTCCTGCTACGCTCGAGCAGATCGGAGTTCCTGACGGAACATCAATCTACTCCCTCCAGGGAATGATGATGAATGGAGTGATGAGGTTTCCACCTCTTGTCTCCGATATCTCAAGTGCCATAAACCCTCTAGCATATTCTGCCTTGCATCCGTCAGAATCACGCAATGCCAGATGATGTGCTCCTCACCCGGATGCAGGCCCTAAATCGTGTAGCTTGCTGCAGAATTCACCGTTACCCGAGACTAGCTGCACCGAGAAACGTTCAAAAGCCGGAGGACCCCCTGGCTACCTTCTAGCAGTCTCTATAATACGCTCAGTACCGACGATAATGAAGCCAACTCCTGAGCGCCACTCTACTCGCCGTCGTCTTCCGTTCCGTTAAACACTTGCGCATGGCTTTATTGTTCAGTCTAATTTCTCCACTTTTCTGTACCCACTCAATAAACTAAGTAGGTAGTCTTTCTCGTCCCCAACCTGCTCTAATCCGACCATGATACATCACAACAATTATAATCAAATGAACACGCGAACAATGGGTGGAATATATGGGGCATCCAACGCTCATACATATGGCTTCACGATACACCAATGCATTCAATCATAACCTCATCGCTAATATATCTCACAAGACCATTTTTAAGATTCTTCACTTACATTAAGTGATTTAATCATATAGTCATCCACACCAGTCCCTCGTGGCTGAGGATCGCTTTGCCTTTAGGGTCCATTATATTTCTCTTTTATATTTAAATAAATATATTCCGATATATCTATATATAAAAATACTCTGATATATCTGTAACTTGGTCTACGTTTCTTCTGATCTTCAGTCATGTTGACAGCAGCGTTTAAAGAGGAGCCTGTCAACCCCTTTATTTTATTTTTTTTATTTTTTGGAGAAACAAACAGTGTAACAATAATAACTGATAATTACATAATATATAAAAATAACACCAGTGAAGTTTCTTCGGAAATTAAATACATAGTACATAATAAACTAAAAAATAGTATACTCAAACAGACTGATAAACAAAAATGCTTTTACATAAAAGTAAACATAATAAACTAAAAACTAGTATATATTAAAAAAAAAAAAATAATATTAATAAACTGGAACAAGAAAAACAAAAAAACAAAAGAGTGATTTTAAACTGAATATACAAAGAGGAAAGGCTAAGGAGGGGGGGGGGAAATAGGATGCAATATATACAATTTATGTTAATAGTTATTGAAAAGTTGGCGTAGTTTAAATTTAAAAGGGAGCAATTTATCGTTGAAAATGTCAATGTTATTACGGCATTATATTTGGATGTAGAGCGGATAATAAAACAATTTTTTATGTAATTAGTTCTACTCAAATTTGGGTAAAAAAGATTATTTGATCGTGTTTGTCGCGTTGGACAGTTAAAAGTTATTTGTTATAATACATAGGGCGACCCAACTGAGTTATTTAAAATTTTATAGAGGTAGGATAAATCTTGAGTGTTTCTTCTATTTAAGAGGGGGGATATTTTATGGTAACACTCACTTTCTGAATGAGATTTAATGTCTAAGCGAGCACGTCAATTTAATATATTAAAAAATTTATGTTGGACATTTTCAAGTCGGTCGCTGTAGGTGGAATAATGTGTGTTCCAAACTACCGATCCGAATTTAATTTGATTGATCCTGTGATGACGAGCTTCCCGCGACTTATCGTTTCTTCTGGTAATATGTCCAAAGTATTATAATACATATAAGAATCTTTCTCATGTTGCTTTTAGCGGTCTCTTATTACTCATTGTATCAGTTATATTTCTTATAGTCACTTATACCAAAAGTCACCACCAAGAGAAATGGCCTAGCGGTAAAAGGCTGAATATAATAGTCAGCGTCGGCGTTACGCACAGGCGTTTGCCTGTGGCGATCAAACCAAGAGGCCGACCGAAAAATATATAAATATTGAAAAAAATTTATTAAAAATTGCAAAACGATAATAGTGTGTAATAAAAATAATCTATGAAATCAAATCCAATCGATAAAATTATAGTTTTAAATACTAATTAAATGTATTAATTAGAAAGATACACACATAAAATAAATTTTATCGAAAAATTTTGTTATTTCGCCACCGGGATTCGAATCTGGATCTCTTTCCAAACCGGTAAACTATGCTACGGCGACATTATTTTTGACGACAAATTTTCGAACCTGTATGCTACACTTTTTCAAATTAATACATCTATCGTTCCATTATTTGAAAGCCATCCACTTTGTTTTCACGGAATCTCTTCAAAGACGCCAGAATTAACAATTTTTTTTTTAAATAGAGATGCGTATACGAAATACATGTCACATCAATATTCTTACTATTTTCAAAATAAGCTAAAAGCTTGTGCTATGAAAATAGGACTAACTTGCTAGTGTCCTGGAACGAGGCGCGAATCCCTGACCACTAGATCACTAGGCCAACGTCTTGACCACTGCACCAACAAGCTACTCAAATTATATGTATATCTTTCTAATTAATACATTAAATTATATGTATATCTTTCTAATTAATACATTAAATAGTATTTTAAATATCTCCGACCTATGTTCTGAATAATTAAAACTTCACAATAAGAATGTGTCCCCCTAATAAAATTATAGTTATTTCCTAATAACGCAGTAATATGCAGTCAACAATAGTGTCCAAAACGATATTTTGGTAAAACCCGGCCTTGGGCAAGTTTCAAAATGCCGGCCTAACAAAACACCGCCTCTAACGTGTATGGCACACAGGCGCCCAATTTATGGGGATGGCATTACAAAAATTGAAAACATCACCTTTAGTTAAGTTAATACGGTGAAAAAAAAACGACGTTGATAATAATTATAAAACCACTTTGGACGTGTCAGTAAATACAATAAATATTTAGATTCTATTTAACTCTAATGTGAATGTTTTATCTATTTTTATGGCTTTCAAATAAAATTATCTATCAACATTAAAAAGTGTTGAGAAAATTGTAAAAAACATTTCGAAAATAGAACTAAGGCGTATTTTAAAATCGTTCTTCTGTTAATATTTTGACAACTGAAAAGAGAGAATATTTTCTTATAGCGTCGAAATTATTGACCAAATTCTGCAATAAGAAGCTTTCTATTAAACTATTTGTATTTAAATTGAATATTGGATAGAGTCTGTACAATATCGAATTCTTCGAGTCCTGTAATTATTCCAGATGGCTGATATCACGGGCAGGTATCCTCGACCCAAGCAGATGCGTCGATTGCTACACAGCAAGATCAAGATGCTGCTGGCCGTCGGTATCACGGGGGCTTTTCTGGCTTCCTTTACAGTCAGGACATTTCTGGTGCAACCGCGCAAGGAGGCTTACGCTCAGTTTAACAAGTTGGTGAATTGTTTAACAATAACTTCATTTTAATTCGTAACAGGCGACCGTGCGGTCGTCAACTTCATTGTCCTAAAAACCCCAAATAAAATTATCATATTATTTATTGAATAAAATTTACAGTACAGTACAGTTAAAATATAATAAAATACAGTCATTATTATCAATACAATAAACAAAACCAAAATATACAAAAAAAAAACAGAATCTCCGTTGGTACCTTTCGTAACAGGTCTACCCAGGATTTTCCATCTAGATACCCATACTCTCACAAATCCTAGACAATTCCAGGTCTAAGTAGTTTGCGGTTCCTCACAGTGTTATGATCCATTCCAGTCAAGCCCTCAATCATCTGAATAGGCAGAAAACAAATTAAAACGTTCTATCCTGGCGAGCGATTCTTGTCTCGTTCATTGATTCAAATCAAATTTAAATTCATTGCCAGCGTCGCCGCTTCCGGCTGACCGACGATACAGGTGACATCAGGAGTCGATGACCAGGCTCCTGCCGAGACGAGTGACGCAATCCTTCGGGGTCGGCAGACCGCGGCTCGCGAGCTACATGCGGCTCTTTTTATAAACATTTATGACTCTTCAACTCATATCTTAATATACAATTATATTTGATACATGGGATAGTTTGCCTGCCATATATGATATAAAAGAACTAGGATTTTCCATTCTCACAGTCTTTGTCTCTGCCTATTTGTGCGAATAAACATTTTCTTCCAAGAATCAAATAAAAATTATTATTACAAATTAACCTAAGATAATTTACAAGCATGACTAAAATTAAACAACTAGTTAATTGCCAGACATAGCAAAGCTTTCGAAAGCGATGCAAAGTCACCGTTCTAACTAATAAACTTTACAAAGCTTAAAAAGTGTTTTATTAGTTTTTTTTACTATTGAGATTTGTTGTTTTATAACTTGAAGACTGAACTACTGAAGCTTATAATTCTCATATATTTTATACTTCTAAGTAGCCCACGTCTGTATTGTGAATTAGAGTTTTAAATAAAAATCATGATTTTATATTGTTTTTTTTTCTTTGGGGCACGACGAAAATGTTGAGATTTGGTTTACTAATATTTGGCTCATCTCACTAGAAAGTATGCCGACCCCTCGACCCTTGGTTTAGGGATACCTACGTGGATGATGACGATAACGCTTACTGCCCGGTGGGTCAAAACAAAACACGTTCGGCGGTGGTGGGTCATTTTAGACCCACCTCAAGTTTTCGGTTTTTCAAACGTTTTGTGTGAGATTTTTTAAAGATATCTCATTTAAAATATGATTTAATGAATTGAAGTGATGTGTCGTAAAGTCTCCACTAAAAAATTTAAGTTATTAATTAAAAAATATTGTATGTACATATTCTTACGCATCAACAGACGCCCTACACAGCCAAAATACAAACATCCACTGAGCATGTGATCTTCTCGTCGGAACCAGAGCAGGTAGTGTCATAAAACTTACAGGTAGGCGCAACGCCCCTCAAATAATTATATTACTGGCATTGTCTAGGGGCTGCCAGACGAAAATAAGTGAAAACAAATACATAGACGCATACCTGGTATCCTTTGTCTACTCGTTCAAAATATTGACAATATATGTTTTGACGTAAGCGCTGAGATTCAATCCGACTGTCTTAGGTCAGTTTTTGAGCGTTTTTTCATATTTTTATCAATAACTCATTTGAATCTCGTCCGATAACATTTATTTAGATTTCAAATTATTAGAAAATATTTAATAAAAGATTAGCTAGAAGGAAACCAGCATAAAATGAATATTTGTAACGTAATTCATATTTTTACGAACACCCGGGTCAAATCTGACCCACAACCGCAGAGTATGTGATAATAGCCCGTCAAAAACGACGAAAATATTTTTTTTTTAATTAACGAAAACAGTAGATCTTGTTTGTCAATATGTTTGTTTTAAAAGTTTGGTTGTGATTCAATTTTAATATTTCAGGAATTATGACGCAGAGAAGGCGTTCGAAAGAATGAGAAAGAAGGGGCTCTTCCAGTCTTGTCCTGCCACGTGATCACCTCGTCATTTCAGAGGACTGAATATTACAAATTATTTATTCATTATTTGTGAACTGAAAATTAAAATTAAATAAAAATATTATATTTTGTAAGTAATTTTGTTTAATTTATTCGTACTTCGTTTCTCCCCACAAAGTTTTAGATGCAAAAATTTCTTTCCACGAGTGTCAGGTAGATTTATTCCGTTTGTATATATATAGTAGCTTCTAAATATCTAGATGCTTTACTATTTTTTCTATTTATGATCAATATTAATAGAATTACAATTTCTTTTCAAATATTAGCATAATTACTTTGTGGCCATATATTATACAAATAATAAGATAAACGCTTTGTGTAAACCACTATTTTTTGATAAATCAACATGTTTCGATACTTACGGTATCTTCTTTAGAAAACAATGTATACTAAAATTAAAAATACAAGCATAGATATACATATATTTATAAATTTTAAAATACCGCCATTTAGATACAATCAGGTTGGCTAACGAACCTAACAGAAATATTTAAATTTCAATTTTTCAGAAAATTTTGACCGAAATCTTTCGGGGAGGCCTCTATACAACAGCGGAGATCGTCATCACAACATCACAGCTGGTGCTGATGATTTATCTTTGAATGTTGGAAGTAGAGCGACATCTATGTAATACAAAGCGAAACTGGTAAAGTGACGTTTGTCGTGGCTTTCACCGGACCGGCCAGGCGTTCCGGCCGGCGCGTCACTTCTTCACCGTGCCTCACTTTATTTTTTATTCATTTTTATAGTAACACCAATGCGTGTATTTTTACTTGTAAGTACTAAGTTACTCACATAACACCATCCAAATTCCCTTCCTCATTGTAAAAGCATGTTAATTATCTTAACACAATGAACGATGTCAAAATTTGAAGCAGAACAAACCATCATCTATCAGAATATAAATCATTAAAACGGCTAAGACTGGTTCCAGCACTATTAAATCCGAGTGCTTCACAATTATCGAAACAATTTAATGTTGGCGGTATTTAAAATTAGTTCATTGGTGCTTTCTGCACAAATGGACTTTATTTCCAAAGTGAGGAAAATTTTTTTTTTCTTTTTTAAAGAATGTATTTTGTAATACAAATTAAATGTATTTATTAGAAAGATATACAAGTAAAATCAATTTAATTGATTCGAACCTGGATCTCTTCCTATCTGGAGAAATGCATTAACCAGCTATGCTGCACCAACACAGTAAGTTGACGACAAATTTTCGAACTTATATGTTGCAGTTTAAAATTGATACATCGATAATTTGCTAATTTTACGAGCCTCTGTGATGATTGGAACACGATTTAGATCTCATCAGCCTAAGCACCTGAACGTATCTGGTAGAACGGTACCTAACCGCCACTGGAGGACGGCAGCCGCGCCTCAGTACATAATCTGGATTCACTGGACGGACGTCTTTACTGAACAAGCGTTACTATTAATACCTATATAGCAATGTCATTAATACCTGCTCGATCTACACGAACATTAATATGAAAATATTTTTGGAGGCGATTTTAGACAGAGCCTTCATGCTTAAGTGGTGGGATGTTTGCGCATATATGCATGCTTCGGTTACAAATTAAAAATACGAAGTAAAAACACCTAATATTCCAGTTTTGTGTGGGTGTACCATAAAACTTGAGACGTCAGAAATAATTAGACTTGTAAACATCGGTGACTAAGCTGATAAAAACGCTCTTGGAGAATATGAACGACGGAAAATAAATGTACATACTTATGTAAAAGAGAGACGTTGTACAATAAAAAAATAGTTATAAAATATCTATGATTTCGTATCTATGGTTTTTTCATTCTGTCATCTGACTCCTAACCAATGAGAGATCTTCAAGTTAAACAATCGACGTCGTCCTGCGGCCCTTCCAGTACCCATTGGTAAGTAGTCTTTTATGCTGTTGTCAACAATAAGTACTATCAAACGTGCTGACCAGGGACTGTTCACGAAACGTATTGTTGATTTATAAAAAATGCTTATTATTGAGTTAAGTAACTCACGTACGAAAGAAACATTATATTTTATATATTGTTTATACATGTAAATCTGTATTCATTTCTATACAATCTTTAGTCGGATCTAAATAAAATTATGCATAGTTACTCTCTATGATCTTGCGCAAAACATAGGCAACACCCCCCTCACCGATCTCATCCCGTACCACGTTTCCCTACTTCCCACCCCTACCTTGCGGTGATTCCGATTTACGATCGGAATTGTCGTACTCTAATCCGCGGGACATGTGTTCAAATTAGGAATAGGACAGAGACATGCATCGTGCATTGCTTCTAGACTGTATAACCGACTAAATTAGCTGCAAACATAAATGTGTACTAAAAAGAGGTTCTAAATTGACTTAAAAGTCTTCAAAATAATTTAATAATTATGTATTCGACATCTTTCTTAATCCCAAGTTCTAATATAATCAATTTCTCAACAAATGTCGATAGCCATCCCCATAATTCAAGATCATTCTTATTTTGGGATGCATAACTCTATTGTTGTATTATATTATTGAATGTATATATATATACACACACACACATATATATATATATATATATGTGGGAAGGTTGGTTGGTGTTCTCGTGAAAACCATTTTTATCCGAACATGTTTATTCTCATCGGGGAGAAGCCACCGAGAGCAAGAAACAACACAGAAGACGTAAAGATTATGTAAAAAACGATGCACGGTTAGTGAAAAGTGAGAGTCGGGATGTGCATCTGCGGTCCGGTCGGTTCGGGTACTGGGCGCCGCGTCTTTCGCCGACCGCCTCCTCCGCTGTGGGTATTGGTGCACATCTGTGGTGCTCGTGTGTCATACCCGCTGGGCGGCGCCGTCCGGCCTTCCTCGAACGTTTCCGCTTTGTGTACGTGGGATGGTACAATACCAAGAAATGACAAAACGAGGAACATCTGGACGATGTATGCGAGCCGCCACATATATATATCAAAGGTACATTACATTTGTATTCAAAACAATAGTTGTTGTTCTAAATAAATTAAATATATTTCACGTGTGTGCACGCTCGTCGACCTTGGAAAGATCAAACACTTTGAGCTGTAGGTCAATACAGATCGAATCAGGATTTTTGTATGGCAGGAGAGATTTATAGCCCTGTACCTGTACAAGTGATGTTTCCAACATTCTAATGCACATTACTGCAGTTTAATTAATATAACATATATATACATATTTTCCTCCCATCGATTGCAAAGAATCATATTTTCTATCCTCTATCATCCTTCTATCTTTGGTTGACCTAAGCCTAATTGTTCGTAGTTACTCTTTATGACCCTAGACAGAATACAGGTTCCTTCGCCCTGACCGCGATATAAAATATTTATTGTCACAATTATTTATTAATCTTACTTCATAAAACAATTTAAATTGCAATTCTTTTCGCAGGTGAATGAAGTATGTGACTGCCGTCCGCGAGAACCATGGACAGTGCTGCCGTAGATGTTCATACCATCAAGCCTGAACCGGGCCCTCCCGCCGAGAGCTGCGGCGAGGTAACAAACGGTGGAACATGCTTCTCTGATGCGAATGTTAAAACGGAGACTGAGTCGTCGAGCCCCGGTGTCAAAATAGAAATAACGTTATCAGAATTAGCTACTGAATTCAAAGCGAATACTGATACCGAGAGCGCTGGCTCCGAAATAAAAGTAAAAGCAGAAAATACCACATCGCATTCTGGAAACGACGAGGGTTTCGGTGACTCGTGTACTCAAGCAGTTGTGTGTGAACCAGAACTTCGCGGTGAGAAGCGCCAAAGAAGAGAAAACGACGGAGTTATCTATAATGATATAGATATATCGCACCTTGATGTAAAGCGGGAATGTTTGCAGTTCTCCAAGAGTGCCAACCAATACAACGGTAACGTCTTCTTCCTCTTTTAACATATGAGACAGTCCCTATACACTGAATATCGGTTTTGGGCAGATCTGAGTTATATATTTCATAACCTTGTATATCTTTTTGGGCATCAAATGGTATATTAAACAACCATAACAATAGAATTTCTAAGTGAGCTTCCCTGCAACAGCACAAAATATCATCCAATATGGCCGACGCTCCGTTTATCTATAAACATTTATAAAAACTCGATATACAGTGTTGTTGCAGAGAGGGTTTCATATATTGGAGGCTCCCATAGAACTTTAAAAATAGAACGATAGAAATAGTGCGCTTGCAACAGGGTTAGAAAATTTTGAAATATTTTGTACGCAGTGAACGGCCCCACCTTAACTAAAACTGTTTTATTAGGAGCTAGTGCTCTCATATCAGTTTCTCTCGGCGAAGTATCTTGATTACAATTACGAATTTATTTATATCTTTGCTATTCACTGTTCCTTTAAGATGGGTTCGACCTTTATTAATAAATAACAGTATATTCATATAACAATACAATAAAATAGTGAGTGTGATTCATACGTAAAGTAGAATAATTTAATACACGCGCCATTAGAATACACAATCACAGAAAATAATTCGTTATTTGAATGTGGTCTAATAAATTTTGAGTTAAAAATCATTTGATACAGATTAGATATCTTATTTTTAGATTTTAATATTCTACAAATATACTATATTGTTTGCAGATGTATTCGTAATTCAACAATCAATTTTCGCATCCCCGAATCTGCCTTCGACTGTCGCCGAAAGAGCGCCTGAGATCAACGACACGAGCACTTTGAAAGATTCATCAAATAATGCGCTTGGAATGAAACCGTTTAATCCTTCTGGACAGAAAATGTTTCCTTGTGAACAGTGCAGCTTCGCATGTAACGATAAATCTAATTTAAGAAGACACACTCTTACACATTCAGGATTGAAACCTTTCTCTTGTTCACACTGCACTTACAGATGTGGATTGAAAAACTCATTAAGAATACACATGTTGACCCACACCGCAGATAAACCCTTTCCATGTTCACGCTGCGCTTACACATGCAACACGAAAGGTCAATTAAATAGACATACGCTTACTCATATTGGAGAAAAACTATTCACATGTTCGCACTGCAAATATAAATGTAATCAAAAAAGTCATTTGAGAACTCATATGCTTACACACTCTGGAGAAAAACCATTCTCATGCGAGCGTTGTACTTACGCGTGCAACGAGAAATCAAATTTAAAAAGGCATATGTTGACACACTCGGAATTGAAGCCGTTTTCATGTTCACAATGCACTTATACGTGTAGGGAAAAAGCATCGTTGAAAAAACATGCACTCGTTCACACCGGGGAGAAGCCTTTTTCATGTACACACTGCAAATATACTTGCAATTCTGTGTCAGGCTTGAGAAGACACTCGCTTATTCACAGGTTGAATACTGAAGAGAAACTGTTGGCGTGTTCAGCCTGCAGTTATAGATGCAATTGTAAAGGAGATCTAAAAAAACACATTCTTATCCATTCTGATGATAAAAAGTTTACATGTACCGAGTGTCCTTACGCGAGTCATTTTAAAGCAATTTTAAAAACACATATGCTCACTCACACTAAAGAGAAACCGTTCTCGTGTTCACATTGCACTTATACATGTAATCGAAAAATATACTTGAAGGGACACATGGTCACGCACACACATTGATGAGAAACCACTTCAGTGTTCTGAATGTAATTTTTGATTCTTATCGTTTGTTGTTTTCTTTTATTGTTTGAAAAATAAAATGAATAGTTATAATAATGGTCTGTTGATGAAAATTTGTTTTTTTTGCTTTCTTCTTTTTCAAAACTAAATTAGACTGTACAGGTACATCGCCTCCACAATCGTCAATACTGTCGACGAAGATAGAACTCCTGATAACCTCAATATTACGCTCAGTACCGACGACAATAATATGCGCTGGCAGCCACCCAGGAAGCCGACTCCTGGGCATCACTCTAAATCTGTACAATTTTACCATGGTTAAATTAAATCAATATTTTTTTAAAGAATGTATTAAATTTGTTTTTTTTTTAATACATATTGGTGTTTTCTATCAAGTTAGCACATACTATTAATGTATGATAAACGTGTCTATTTCAAATAGTTAAATTTGTATGTTTCTTCAACATAATTATTATATAATTAAAATGGAAAAAGTTTTCATATTAGTTGTAAAACATTTTAATATGCATTTTTAAAAGTATATTACATACTACATCAATAAGGAGATTATCAAACATGTGCGTGTTTAATGAAAACATTTCTTTGATTTTATCTTCAATAACTCTAGAAAGAGAAAGGAATACAACCAATCGGCAGCTCTAACAACCTGATACACTACTGTTATAACAGGATGCTCTCCATATGGGTACATCATAATGTACCCATATGGAGAGCATCCTACGTCTACAGCCTACGACACAAGCGACATCTGAACTCAAGGGCTGCCCAGAGGTATGGCGCGATCCTTAGTCTAGACCAGGGGACGACAGACCGGGGCTCTTTTCACTTCCGTTTTGCGACCCTTCAACTCAAGCTCATATTTTCATCTATAATTATATTTGATATATTGAATCATATGACACAATAACTAGAATTTCCCATTCTCACAATCTTCAGCTCTACTATACGAACAAACGGGTTTTCTTCAATTGTGCCTAAAATTGAAAAAGTAGTAACTTAACAGACATAGCATGCAAGGTCACCGATCCAACTAGTCAACTTTACTAAGCCTAAAAAGTGTTTAATTATTAAAGTTTTCATGTTTTATAAGTAAAACACTGCGTTCTGAAGCCCTACAGTTTTGTGTACTGTTGTTTAGTGAGTAAGAGATAGAAAAGGTAGAGTACAGAGTACAGAAGAGTATGAAGATTGAAAGGATGGAGTTGGCGATCTTAGACTCGGCTGGCTTCTCTCGGCGGAAGCCTGGTCACCTGGTAGATGTCGCCGCCGGGATAGTGGTGGGTTAGAATCGCCGCCCCCATTTAAGTTTGGGGGTTAGGTCGGTGATAAATGAAAGAAATGTGATTGGCGTGTTGAGGTGTTTATTGTGATGGATCACTGAAGATCAATGAAGACAGAGAGAATGAAAGAAATTAATGAAGATGTAGAAGGTGCGTGTGTATTATGAAATGAAATGAAGCGAGTTGGCGGTCTTGCTCGGCGCGCGTGGGCCGGCAAGACCGCCGTTGTGAAACCATGAAACTCGAGAGACTGCTTGAGCCAGACTTGTAGCGGCAGCCGGCAGCGCTGTCGCTAGCGTCGATGCCGACTGAAATGGCGGTGAATATAAATTCTGATCGCTACATAAGTACTCTTCTGCCCACGTAACACCATCCTGATACCTTTCCCCATTGTAAAACCATGCTGTCTACAATAAACGATTTAAATATTGGAGAAAGACCATCATTACTCTTATATATATCATATAAAGTAGCGGTGACTAGTTTTAACACTATTAAATCAGAGTTTAACAAAATAACTCAATGTTGGCAGTATTTAAGATTTGTACATTAATAAAGGGCATTAGGGACCCAATTTCTAAAGTAAGGAAATGAAATTATTAATTTTTTTAAATAATATATTTAAAAAAGGCAGTTTGACAACAATTTAAACCAATTATGTCCTAAATAAAATTGATTATTCCATACATATATGAATACACTTTTGTCATATATATATATATATATATATATATTTATTTATACATAAATATACACATAAACACTGTTAACTAATAAATGCCAACTTTAACCTAGTGTTGAACAATAAACTTTGAACATTGGATTTTAAAGGCGAGATGGCGACAGCGTATTCAAAAACTGACCGCTCCCAATGTTTCTTTACCTCACTGGCGCTTATGCGCTTATGTTTACGGGGATAAAAGGGCTATTGGATTCATCAACTCAGCGACACAGCCGTTGATGCTCAACTTCTTTGTCTAGTATCAAATATATATATATATATATATATATATATATATATATATATATATATATATATATACGAAATTTAAAAACGAAAATGCCTGCATTTTTTCCACAAAGACCACACCTTTATTGGAATCGAATTGTCGGATTCTGCCACGCCACCAGTCGAATGTTCTAGAAGACGTTCGCCGTGTGATGCAAGATGATGTGCCATTGTTAAAGACGAAGATTTATATTTTGCTTAACTCATTTTGCTTAGCGTGCACTAGAAATTCCATCTTGAGGGAATTAGTTTTTATCCCTTTTTAGAGATATGTGTTAGCTTTAAACGAAATTCATACATACCTCAGATTGATGGGTTTGAGATGTGGTGCTGGAGACATACGCCGAGACGCACGAATGTCACCATTCTGCAGAAGCTGAACAGAATCAAGGACAGACTCTCGACCAACAGGCACAAATCTTTTAAGCATCTTAAGAGAAGAGAGGATAGCTTGAAGAAGCTTGTTAAGACGAAGAGGAAGATCGATTGGATTAGACCGACAAAATTAAGAAACACCTCTCGGGTGACAGTCCCAACATCTGCAAGATCACGATCCTCAGTCATGAGAGACTCGATGAGGATGATGATTAAACAGCCTCACGTGTCACGTGGTGTGATGGCCACCGTTATTAAAACGGTAGAGCCAGAATAATAAATATTACATATCCATCTACACGATATGAAGATCGATAAACCAAATTAAATTTGGTATCATTCAATGGCTGTTCTCGTGCCTCAACAAATTACGCTTCAAACCAAACGTCTTCCTACATATTTCACAAGCGTACTGCTTCTCGCCAGCGTGGGTCTTCAGGTGCTGCGACAGATCACCTTTTCTACCAAACTGTTTACCGCACTCTTCACAATTGTAGGGCTTCACCTCCCTGTGTGTCGTCATGTGTGTCAGCAAATTACTTCTGTTGTTGAACCCCCTTTTACAGTGTATACACGTGAATGGTTTCTCGTTGGTGTGCGTGATCCGATGCCTGACTAAATCACTATTTTTGTAAAATTTTTTAGTACACTCATTACAGGAAAATGGTTTCTCGCCGGTGTGCGTTCTCATGTGGACAACCAAAACACTCTTGTGACTAAATCTCTTATTGCATTCTTCACACGAAAAGAACTTCTCCCCTGTGTGGGATATCAAGTGCCGCACCAGGTCCCATTTTCTGTGAAATCTTTTTGAGCATTCTTCACAGGGGAAGGGTTTCTCGATTATGTGCGACCTCATGTGATACGCCAAATGGTGTCTTCGAATAAACGTTTTAGCACATTTTTTACAAGCGAAAGGCTTCTCACCCTTATGGCTCTTCTTGTGTTTCGATAAATCACCTTTCTTGTGGAAAATTTCTTCACAGTCTTTACAAGGGAAGAGTTTGCGAGATCGCGTACGTTTTGACGTGCCTTTAATATTGTTGGCCGGTTCGACTGTGGGAATGTTCATTAAATTGTTACGTCTTAGTCGTTGATCTTCGTTCTGCTGGCTGACTCCATTCTTGTTGAAGAGGCAGGTAAGGCAATCTTTGCGGAGGAGACCGTGATCTGAAATGAATCGAATAATTGTGAAAAATTAAAATCTATGGCTGAATATTTGAATTTGGCATATGGCCCACTCAATAGTGACTGCAGTATTAGACTTCTATTATTTTAACATACTGTATGAACATGCCATCTCATTATCGTTTTGTTCATCAAAGCTTCAGCAGGGGTACTGAATTTATTGATAACTGCACACAGTACAAATAAACAACTGCACACAAAGTAACATAATTAATATATCACGCTTGTCTTTAAGATTTTGAGGTTATTTAATAGAAAGTTACGGCAGCGCAGAGTGAAAAGCTGACTGTGTCCAGTTGAGGTGTGTGGACTTGTCTTGTGTGCATGTAATCTGAATTCACAAATAAGCTCTGAAAGACATTTTAATTTTCGAACATGTAAATTTCTAAGTTGCACGTTTACAGTAACAACGTGTGTGACGTTTATAAACTAACTGAAACGCTGAAATGACGACTAAGATGTTAACATATCAAAAAATTGTAGGAGCCAGACTCGCCATCAGACACACACCGGGTGTATTGAACTGTTGTGAAGCAAGCCAGGCGCCGAAGTGCAAATTAATTAATGAATGAACAATTGATCACAATTTATCAAAATACATGACCAAATTATTATATGTAGTCTAAAATTCTTGGACGAAGTTATCTCTGGAAACACGATAGCAATGGTGAGGTGGCGCCAGAGCAAATTAATGAAACGATGAGACAGGTGCCCGAATGCAAGATAATGAAAAACCAGCGACAAAGGTGACACTGTCTGCGACGGACGCCGTTCTGTCGTCTGTTTAATATCTCGTAGGAATGTTGGAAATAAAAGGAATGATAATGTTGGAACGTTGGGAAAATATAATCATTATGAACCCATGAATGATTAATTGTTTGAATAATACTGTCATTGTACAAAGTGAAATAAAAGCAGGTTCACTGCGAACGGAAAATCATTCTCTCGCCGTGGAGATCTATAAACATATATCTACATTTCTTGTTTCCTGTACGGAACACCGGGTCAGTAATCTTCGTAGTTAGCCAATAAAATACGAAGTCACCAAGGTAACGAGTGTGACGTATTTGTTTAGTCACTTTATTTTCTTATATTATTCTACCTAGTAGCAGCAACGACTGGCTCGCGAGCAAAGATGTCAACATATTAAAATAACTGTAGAACTCAGACTCACCACATGCCGGGTTAGAGGAGTCGTATGGAGCAGACGCGTCCGACTGGAAGCATATAGGGAATTCTTGTTTGATAACTGGGATCCATAAGTCCACCCCGTAGTCGGGGGCAGTGCACACGTCACTCGTGCCTTCTTCCGCGTCACTTACTTCCACCTTAACATTGGAAGCGAGGTGTTCGGTGTTGCGGATCGGCGGCACTTCTTCGTCATCGGTAGACGCGCATGGCTCGAGCTTTACCTGCACGGTATTAGCCGTCTGAAAGCGGTAATCAAATTATATTAACCTGAAATATATTTCATTCATTATATCTGTAGAAACCCTGAACGCGCCTCACAGTTACCTGGTTGGTAAACCAGATTCGTATCAACCATAAATGTACCGACCCGCAAACCGGTGATAATACATCACCAGGAGCCACTCTGAGCCGGCTTCCTTCCTGACCAAACCACCAACCAGCAACGCTTCACGTCCTTACTGTATATATTTACCTATGTCAAAATATAACGCCGTATATTCTTCTAATAACGGACATTTTCAACGATAAATTGCTTTCCTATAAAATTAAACTACGCCAACTGTTCAATAACTATAAACATAAATTGTATATATTGCATCCCATTTCCCTCCCCTCCTTTCCCTTTTAGAACACCATCCATTGTGAAGAATGAATAGTTTTGGAATAAATGGTTTCCTATACAAAGTTGTAGTTCGTTACACAGAATATTTGTGAGGTTCAGAATCAAAAGCAGATGTGTCCAGTACGACAAACTGTTACATTTGGAATCATATTGAACATGACCAGTAACTACAGGTTACATGACCTAATAATATAGTCTTATTGGCTGAAAACGTATTTGTCTGGATTAGAATTAATTGTCTATTGGACATATATGCGATTGAATAAACAAGCAAATTTTAAATGCATTTTTATACGAAATTCAGCGATATTTGTTTGATTTCGATAGGCTAGTCTTGTAGACATTAATTTTCGTTATATTTTATATTTTTACTGACAATTTTGATTATATATCTCACATTTGTACATGGTTGAAATTAATTTACCCTTGCGAAAGGAAGCGTAGCTAGGGCTGAATCTAAACTCCAGGACCCGTCAGCTTGCTGGACCTCCTTCTTGACACACGCGGTGGACCTAAAAAATACAAAGTAATCGAAAATGTGTTACAAGTCTCAGTCACGTGTATCATACCACCCCTACACAAAACATGTATTTTTTATTCGAAAAATACGTTTATAAATTCAGTTAAATAAAATAAAAATGAAAATTTCTTCGGCGGAGAATCAAATCAATCAAGATGTGAATGAAACGTGAAAATAGTCGTTTACAAATATCTTACACTCTTTATCAATAACCTTATTAGAAAGTTCACTAGGTATTACTACATTATTAAAAATAAATCAATGAAATTAACTTCTAAAACAACGAAATTCTGCATTATATACTTATATGATCATTTGACACCACAGTCTAATAGGGGAATAGCACTAGTGACGCATATAGTTAACTTGAGCAAGTGTCGAATAAGTAACACAACATTGCGAGGCTGCTCGCGTCAACGATCCGTTTAGCTAATGCTAAAGCAGGAATGAGATGAAAATATGAATTAAAAAATGTCGGTTAAAAGCGATCAATGAATGCGTCGACAGTAATTTAACCATACAAAACGTCAGAAAATCGCTACGCTCATTGCGTGGAAATATTTTGATAGTATATATTTGATAAAATTACAGTAAATATACTCTATTTAATATCCACAATATAGTAAATCAAACAAATATTGTGCAATAGAAAATGTACAAGTCCGTACTTGTATACACATTATTATTCACGGGTTAGAACAGATTGTTTAAATCCTATTAAGATTAAGCTAACTTGTCCATATTCTAGATGTGTACTGTAGTCTTGTCAAACAAAATCTTTAATGTTTTATTTTATTCTCGTCCAGACAAGGTTTGTGACGGTTTGACGGGCGTTGCATTAGACAGACGTGACGCGAGCGGTGAACCAGCTGAATATCATAGACAGTTATTCGTGTTACGGTGTTGGCGAAATACCGAATAGGGGTATGTTGTGTTCTAAAGAGCTCAGTTAATAAAATTTTATATAAAGGTGGGGATTGTTACGGTCGCATCTCACGTGCGACGTTCACGTATTACGAATATTATTTTCGGCGTAAATTTTAAATGAATGTTTAATTTATTTAAAATTTACGCAAGAACGTACGGCCGGCCGCCGAGCAGCTCCATATCGACCACCATCTTGCATCAAGGCGAAACCGGCAGGAAACTGCGATATGCCTCCTAGAAAGCATTCGAGGACCCCGTCTTGTATACGAGTCAAGCGGCGGATATTCTTGCTGCTCACAACGGAGAACCGGAGGCTACCCACCACGAGATAGACGCGGCCATGGAGACCACATGGCGAACGAAACTGCGAAGCCCGCATCCGTGAACTGGACCAGGGGCGGATTCCAAATGCCGCTTGTCGCACGCGCCAACGCCGGGCCACAAATGACCATGTAATCTTCCACAAATGTGAAGACAAACAAAAGTGAGTGGGAAACACAATTAAACAATTAGTGCGACTGCGTTTAATTAAGGTTAGGTATAAGTAGCAATAAGGATTTTCTTTTTCATATTTCCTTGTGTTGTAAATAAATGTGCGAATTTGTAAATAGAAAGATGTGTTGATTTAATTTACATCCCCGTCATTTTCTCGTGACCACAACAAATGTTGATTGCGCAACGACTAGAATGTTGCGTTCACATCAGGGTTCTTTAGGAGTCATAATTCGATTAATCGAACATGTGTTATGCTCCTGGTCGCTCGTTAAAACGACTCCCCGCCCTCTAATATGGAATGTTCGCTTCGCGACCAAGCCATCAGGTATCTCGCTTTTATTAGTACTATGGTTATAAGAAGGTACAAGTGAATGTAAACACACGGAAGATATACAAATTTCACATTTATTAATTACACATTTACACTTATGGGAAGGTGGAAATATTTGTAACTAACTTAATCCATAATTAATTCTTCCTCGAATTATTATTTTGGATCTTCTTCTGGAGATCTGGTCTCAGGTCGCCGAAGAGATTCCGATAACACCCGGCGGGGGCGGCTACCTGCTGACTGCTTCCAGGTTGGCTCCGTAGCTGCTCCAGCGGCAGACTATCAGGCTGGTTGTCCGGAATGGGCGGGGCGGCTGCTCCTGAGTAGACTGCGGTGAACTACAGAGAGAATTCAATAAATGAACTCTCTTCCTATTCGATGGGGTGAATAGAAACAAGTACTAGGACAACATAATGATTATTTTTGTTTTCTGCCGTTTCGTGGAGTTAAATAAAACAAATTATTTACTAAACCAGTTTGGATACTTATTATGCTATAATATATTTCATTTTTACTAGATAAAAATAGACATTTTAAGGTTAAAATGGAACTCAAATACAGCGGCGGAACTGTAAGAATTGGGTCACAATGTAAAATGGAAAGCAAATATTCACACTTTCGTGACAAAAAACAAATCGGTATTTTTAGGCAACAATATGCACTCGCTACTGAAAAAAATCGCGATTTTAGCTTTACGGCCATGGTCTAGTCCCTATACAAACATAGTCCGGTATTTCTGTATAATGTATCGATAACATTTTCTAATTTGATGTGATTCCATTTCTGGATTTAAAAATATTAGTTCTTATTAGCGCTAAGAAAATTATTGTTTCCAAATGTATTTTAAGTTTTTGGACCTTTTGGGCATCTATCCAATATTTTGTTAATTTTTTCGCGAATAACTTCGTTTAAGACTTGACATTGTAAAATGTATATAAAAGCCGTGAATACACAATTCAAAGGTGTAGATATTAACATTTTTGTTTTCATTGAGTTCTACCTTTCATGAATCAGTAGACTCCGACAAAAAACGTTCATATTAATATAGACAACTCGATTTATTTCAAAATAAAATAAACTCAGCTAATCATTCCACATTTAATATCAGGTGACTTGATGGTGGCAAAATAATAATAATTTCTCAATGAGACTTTGATCTTTGAAAGTCGCTAAATATGTTTACTGCACGCGTCATTTTACACCGTGCGCAAAACGTATGGGGTGTTGATTTATAAATATTTTCACGTTGAATTCTCACGTTGAATTTATGCAGACTGGAGTCGAATTTTACTAGAGATACTGATCTGTGGATATGGGCCATAAAGAAAAGGAATCTGGTATCACATTCAATGAGCGGTTAAAAAGTACAGAACAACCTACCCCATTTCGTTATTTACTGGATAGATGGCTGTTTAGGGTATTTTTTGTAGCCAGTTACATTAAGCATTTTGTCGCGTAGACAGTAGACAAGACAAGAGTCAGAAGAGTTCAGATGTTCATAAGTGTGAGAAGCGTGCGCTCTTATGGGCGTTGGTATAGCGTGCGTGGTCGTGTCGCTTATATAAAGTGTCGTGCCTCGTGGCCTAAATTTCTCTATATTCTAAATTCAATAAATTCTACAAGGTAGTGTTCTTCGTTATCATTCCGGACTATTGTGGTAAGCGAAGCGTGGTATTTCATCTTTCATATAACTATATTTAATATACGTTTTGAGGTTATCAATTATACATCGTGGTATTTAAATGTTCGTGACACGTAAGCAACGGTGCTCGTATATGATAATATATTATATTTCACCAAATAATATGAGTGAATATAAAATAAGAGATCTAGAATACGGTGTTAGAGAAGATCGTTAAATTTTCTTCAAGCGAAAAGAATCGCGCGAGAGAGATAGATACAGTTTCATATTCTGCTTTTTTTTTTGAACAGTCACGGATATCTTTGAATATATTTGTTCTTGTTGCCACACTGCTAGGACCACAAACAATACTCCATTTGTTCAAGCTGACGTTTATCTTCGGTAACTTGGAATCACACTCGACTCAAAGAGTTCAGTTGAATATAATTCTCAGGTTCTTCAGCCATAATGTTCTCCTTATTCCAGCAATCTTTCCCAGCATTATGAGGTGCAAGATCAAGTACTTCTCTGGATGTCTCATCACGTGTCCGAGTTAGACTTTATAAATATAAATACTTTTTTACGTTTTTGTCGGCACCGAAAAAATATCCAATATGTTTAGCAAAAAAAAAAAAATTTATGCCTATTCAAAATAAATAGTCGTTATTTAGTCAACACGATTATAAAATTCATCAGTAACAAAATGGTTGGTTAGGTTTAGCAAAATAAAATACATGTTATTAAATCTGACATACGATTTGACTCTTTATTACTTATACTTCTGCAAATTAGCGATGAGCTCAAAATCACGTACCGTGAATTAATCACTGATGTCTCGAGTGACACTCGCTATCAGTGATTGAATATTGGGAAATATCGTGATAATTTTTTTTTTTATTTGGTTGTGAACCGTGATTCAGCGCGTGTGAAGATGAAACGAAAATATTCATGAAGGTATTACGTTAGATTCTGCCAAAACGTTTTACGGATTTGACCTGAAAAATATACTCATCTTTTTTAAGGATCTTCATTCTCTCTTATATGCTAATAGGAATATACAAATAAATACGCTCAAAACTATGTTTTATTTCGTGAATTATGATGTCGTGCGGCGCATGCGTATTAAGTAATGAAACTGTGATCACAGTCTTCAATCACTGATATTATCGAATATCAATCACAATCACACCAGTGAGTTAAGAGCAGCATTTTTTCTAACACTACTGCATGTATTTAATTAGCTATAGAATGACATTATTTGCTGATCAATCTTGTTCCACTCGCGGGCGACAAGTGGCGGCTCAACTGACCAAAACCTCAATATTATGCTGAGCGCTTTGTTAACTAAACAATATTTCGGGTGAGCAAAACCCGCTATAATGCGATGTGACTTTCAACATTTTTTTTGTCACAATAAAATACATTTTTGGGTACATTAATACAATAATTAAAGTAAATATATAGTATTTATGTTTTAGATAAACTTTCTAAAAAAAGTAATAATGCCTGACAGTATTAGCTTGACTTTCTCAAAATTAAGATAACGTGTTATAACTGAAAGTCAGTCAGTGATTCACACGATGTCTGTATTTCCTGTAGGTTTTGATAATTTTGGTTTGTATTTCGTCTAATATTATTAAATGTAATGTTACCTCTCTCGGTGGAAATGTTCATGACTAAGTCTGCTTCCGCAGAATGAAGTTTCTTCTATTTTTCGCGATCTTAGGCATTGTTTAGTGTGACGTGTAGCGAATATCCGGTTTGAAACCCCCCTTTTTCCATCTCTTCTAGCAACACCCCCAAAGCATGAAAGAATGGAGACATTCGTCTTATAGCGTATTCAGCATGCGACACCAACACCACTTTTTTTTTTTTTTTTTTTTTTCTTAAGGTCAGCGTATCGATTCCGTACAGGGGTTTGAAGAATGAAGAATTTAATTTTATGAATATAAGAGTAATAAATATATCATCATTTTCGTTTCCTTATCCTTTGTACAGTCTATGTTCAGTTTGTCAGTGCATCGTTCTTCTGGCATTCGCAAGACGTGTCCGAGCCATCTTAATTGATTTTAATTTTTCTATATGCAGAAGTAGCAGCTACATGCTGAGGGTCTCCCGTATATCGGTAATTCTTGATACAACCATGTATTAAATTAATGCTCCAATTGATCCTTTTATCCTTGATATAATAACGAAAAAATAGGATAACAACAATAAGTATATGATTAAATTTATCATCTTTGAATAAATTCCATATATTGATAAAACGGGTCGACATTTTAACATGAGAGTAAAAGAGCATTTGTAATGGTTTTTCAGAATTTTCCAATCATTTATTAGAAAGTGATCATAATTTTGATAAAGATTTGGGGTAGTCTATTTTACATATAAACAAAGATGGTCTTAAATTTAATCATTTAAAATCACTAGAAACAAATAAAGCGTGTAAAACTAACCAAAATATTATAAACAACCAACTAAATTTAACCACAAGTGCCATTCTAAAATTCTTACCTAAAAGTAACAATTTAAGTAAGGTACTAAATTTATTTTTAAATAATTATTGTTTTTTTTTAAATATTTTCTTTTAAACAAACAATATAACACATGTTTTTTGATTAGTTTGATGACATCATGAAAAAGAAAATGATATTTTTCGAAACCGGTAGATGTATTTAATTTATTAAGTTATTTATAAAAGCAAAGTTGACAATATAAAAAATATTTAGTTTCTACCGGGATTCGAACCTGGACCTCTTCCTGTCCGGAGAAGCGCATTTACGTTTTATTTTTATCAGCCACTATCTTGGATCTAGGCTCAATTTTATTCGCAGCGACAGGCAATAACTGAAAAAAATGTTCTCATAAAAAATAAAAGATTCTAATTTCACATAAACAAGATACAATAGGGTTATAAAAATATTTTGTAAACCATGACTCAAATGACTTAGAAATTATACCAAATTTGGAAGCATAATCACCAGTTTCGACGATCTTTGAAGGTGATTGGGTGTTGGAACCACGAAATTGATTTTTTTTTTGTCATAACTAGTAGAATTTACAGCTATGAGGAATTAAGTATGAGTTAAGAACCCTTCCTGCCTTTTTTGGCATCAAAGTTTCAAAATTTTCAATTTTGCAATTCTCTAATGAAACACCAGATAAAAATTTAAGTTCTTGTTAGTTATATATTGTGCTTCAAACTGGTTAAGAAGTTTCATAGTCATATGAAGGAACATCGGTCTGGCCGCCGAGGACTCACAAAGGCGGAAGGCCTTTTGCTGGTAAAATGTGTTACAAATCTTTACACGCAAAAGGCTTTTCTCTCGCTTGAGGACGATTCACAGTGACCTATACGAGGGCGCACGCCTGTGAAGAATGTAATTAAAGCGGGGGATATTAACGTCTTTGTTAGTCTAGCGTTGGTAAGACACTCGCCTAGCGGTTGAGTGGTTGGGTGTTCGTTCCAGGGATCACCAAGACTAATAATACTATAGTATCACTCCTATAGTATTATTTTGGTGTTGACTGACTGACGTGACTCAAAGCATGATAGTGTCTCGTCTTTATCGGTACTTTAATGGCTACCTTGCATTCTTACTAAATTGTATATATCTGTGTACTTAATTATACTTTAGAGAAAAGGAGGAGGTTGCTAGTAGCACGGTATTGTCACTGAGCGTTATCGTGCATGCGATCGCCTCTTTACGTCTTTATATGCCTCTGTCCTTCTCTTTCTTATCTCTATTATTCTGTCTTTCTCATTATTTTTCTGAACTTATTTATACATACATTTGTAAGCTACAGTTAATGTAACTGTAATTTCTAAACCAGTTAGAAATCACAAAATGAAACGTGTGTTCTTGGGTACAAACTTGAATTTTTATCTGGTACCCCATTTGAAATATTTGACTTCGATTCCAAAAAAAGGCAGGAAGGGTTCCTAATTTAAACTTGAATTCTTCATAGCTGGGAAGTCTACTAGCCATAATTATAACAAAGAAAATTCAATTTTATGGTTCTAACCCCCCAGGCACCTTAAAAAGTCATCCAAATTTGGCATATTTCAAGATCATTTACGGCATGGTTTATATATAATTTTCTATAACCTTATTGTGTGCGAAAACTAGAATCATTTATGTGAGAACAATTTTTTTTTCATCCAAGATGGTGCCAGATAAAATAAAAATAAAAATTATTTTGAGCTACACACTGACGGGGTTGGGGTTACCTATGTTAAAAAATTTTTTTATCTGATATGGTCAAGCAACCACGCCTGGGTGATTGATTTCACATGGAATGCGCCCAAAACTAACTAGCTATCGAAGGATATTAAGACGAACAGCTATTGTAAAGAATTTACGATTCTCAGCAATGAGGACATAAGAAGAAATAATATATACCAACGATGGTAGATTTAATTACATTTATTGTTTTTAGCGTTGCTGGCAGGTGAGGGTGTACATATTTCATTGTTCTAGAATATCGATGGACGTTTTGCCGGTTTACAAACACTACAAGTGCACAGCGGAGTTTGAATCACGATGTGTCATAACGAATTTTTGTGCAATTTTGAAGACACGCGGCTTTGGTAGTGTCTTTTGTAGCTATCAAGTGCTTGCTTAAACGGCCAGGTCTGCGAGACGCGAGCAGGGCATGAACGAACGTGTTTTTTTAACATGTCTAGGTTAACATTACTTAAATGTTTTCTCTTTTATATATTCAATAACAGTACGTAAATATATATTCAATTTGAAACGAAGTGTACATTGTCTCTATTACGAGTAAGAAAAAACATGCAAAACAACTGTCTTCTTTTCTTATCTGTACTGTCTATGGTATACCATAGAATAAAGCACTTTCCGAAACTGTCAAAACAATGATTTTTGGTTATGTTTCGACCTCAATTTAGTCAAAATCAAGTTTGAGGGAAAATCATTCATCTGATTCCAAATAGCATTTTTGTATTTATTTATTGTCTATCCGCGAACAATTTTTAATTACACTAGACGCCCGCATATTTGTTTATCTGCTAGTAAGAAAATATTACCACACCCAGTTGACGACATTACTAATGAAGATGTATTAAGACGCGTAAATAAGTCAAGAGAACTAATGACAACTATCAAGGAATGCTTCATACTTGGGACACATTCTCCGCAATGAAAAATTTGATATTTTACAAGTCATTATGCAGGAGAAGATAGAAGGCAACAGAGTTAGGTGTGTAGGCAGAAATACGTTATCTTGGCTGTGTAACCTCAGGAAGTAGTTTAATGTTTTGGTGATTTTATATTGCAACATATACGGCAACTGGGAAGAAAATTTGTTAAAATTGTGTGCGTTATGTCAAATCGTGTGCGTGCGCACACTTTAAACAGAACATTGGTCCACAGGTAGTGTGGTCCAGCTGCCGAGGACTCATGAAGGCGGGAGGCCTTTTGCTGGTAAACTGTGTTCTAAATCTTTACACGCAAAAGGCTTTTCTCCTCGCATGAGGACGATTCACAGTGACCTACCAATGCCAGTGCGCGCGCCTGTGAAGAACGTAATTAAAGCGAGGGATGTTGGCGTGCTTGTTGGTTTAGCATTGGTAAAAAACCCGCCTAGTGGTTGAGTGGTTCAGTGTCGTTTGTCTGCTATTCTACTGATCATCTGCATCTAAGTGTTGCGTAAGTTAGTCTGTACCGTTTATGGCGTGACCGAAGCATCATTGTATCTCGTATTCTTTCCGCTTTGGGAGTGTTGATAGCTCTGTTGACGTCCTTACTTGTACTTGAGAGAGAAGGAGGAGGTTGCTGGTTTTGGTACGGTATTGCCAGTGAGTGACATCGTGCGTGCGATCGCCCCTCCTTTACGTCTTTATATACCTCTGTCCTTCCCTCTCCTATCTCTATTCCTCTGTTTTTGTGATTACTCTCCTGAACTTATTTATACATACATTTATTAGTTACATTAACATGAAAACTAACTTTTAAACCAGTAACATTCACTGTAACATATGTATTCGTGTTATTTGAATAGTGATAGCATCTTATGAACGCTGGAAAGTTTACCACCTATAATTTATGAATCTAGTCGCGATTTACAATAGTTTTGTTGAGTGGAACGCTTCCGGGAAAGGGTGGGTCCTTCCAGTTACTTCTACAGTTTCATCTCATGATGAGAGAGACTGCACCTCTCGAAATTATAGTTAACAGTATAACCTATCGTGTGTGTGTTACAAAGTTTAGATTAGTGAATATTAAAATAGTTTATCACATTGCCGAGGTTGTTGGTTTTAAATCTCTTTTGAGGAATGTTCGTCCATTCAAAATGTTGGTGCATGCGAATGTTCGTCTGTGAAGAATGATAAGATTCAGAAATACTATATATTCAACGGCTTGTGGCACGCAAATGCTTTGGAGGCAGACGATTATTAGTCTTGTGTGCCGACACGATTCAATGTTATAGGATGGGCGTTCTTGCAGTTTATAGAGGCACCTAACTAACTACACTCCAGTACACGAGTAATGTGGTCCAGCAGCCGAGGACTCACGAGGACGGGAAACTTTTTGCTCGTAAATTGTGTCAAAAATCTTTACATGCAAACAGTTTCTCCCCACCTGAGGACGATTCGCATTCGGTGATCTTCGCGAACACTCGCGACTGTGAAGAATGCAGTTTAAATGGTAGTGGACGAAATACTAATGAAAAATATAACTAGCCTAGTTGTTTTACAATTTACGAATACCTGGTTATTGTATTTAGCGGTTACCTTTGAAATTAATGTATGTGGTTTACGCATTTGTTGTTCCGTCGACTGCCATCCCTGATTTTATTGTCGTTGGTATGATTAATTTTTGTAGTGTGAATGTTGCAGCTTTCAGAAACCAAAGGATCGCTGTCAAACCACGGTCCCAGCACAATTTCCGTTGGTACCTCGTCAGATTAACATCTTCTAATAAGTTTCACAGGGTGTGCGTATTTCGGCCGGTCGGAATTATCCCCGGAGATTGAGGCACAAAAATAACATTATATCGGACCATCTCACGACGGCAGAGGAACAGCTTTAATCAAGGTTAGTGGTGATTTTTCATTCTGCATACGTCATCATATTATCAAGAGGAAACCGGGAACAACAAGCTATCGAAGCCGTTCGTATGCTACGCATCCCGTGGATCAATCTCAATCCTGCAACAAATCCAACTACAGCAAGCCTTACTTACAACGAGTAACGTTAAATATATTCATTAAATTATTTGGACACAGAGCCTAGAAAAGGAGATTATCATGGGCACAACTTTGGGCCGAAAAAGACCTGGAAGAGTGCCACGGCGAATCTATATCATTTATATTTTATATTGCCTCTATTTCTAGTAAGAAAAATAATATATCTAACGGGAATTTGTCAACCGAGGCAAGACTAGCAGTGCACAATGGAGTCCTGGTACCGAAACTGATGTATGGAAGTGAGGCGTGCAGCTGGCAGAAGAAGAACGAAAGTAGACTGAATGCAATTGAAATGAGATCACTTAGGCGTAATGTGGCAAATCTATTTATAACAGAGTAAATAATGAAGACATAAGTTAGTATAGTGAGTTAGATTAAGAAAGGATCATTTAGGTGGTTTGGTCATATGAAACAGATGAATGAGGAGAGAGTGGTAAGAAAGATATATGACGCAAGTGTTGACGGCACTAGAAATAGAGGACGTCCGCGGAAAACTTGATACGATCAGGTAAACCAGATAATGGAGGATGGTTCTATTAGAAGCCTCAACAATCGGCGAGCTTGTATGGATGTGGATGAGGCGAGATCACCTAGAGCTATCTTAAATTGACATGATTATCGTCAGAAAATTAAAAGCATAAACACAAGGAATATAACGAACTTAAATAAATAAAATAATTTGAACAGGTTAAAAAAAATAACCAAGAATTATCGACAACTTTTTTTGACTAATGTTCGACATCAGTGACATCTATTACACAATGCGGAAAGACTGTAAATGAATATTAATATTCATTATTATTGTTTGCTTGTCTGTATTGCCACCTAGCTGATTTCTAAAGAAAGAGGACACTTGCAATTGGATACGATAGCAACGAATTATAAGAGTCGGATTCAATGGAGTCAAGAACGCTACACTGTTGTACAGATGAATTTTAATGTTATCGTTTTTGTATTACCGATGTACGTTCTTGCAGCTTACAAGCTACAGACCGCAAGCAGTGTGGTCTAGCGGCCGAGGGAAGCTTTTTGCTTGTAAACTGTGACACAAATCTTTACAAGCAAAAGGCTTTTCTCCTCGCTTGAGGACCGTTCGCAGGCGGTGATGTATGCGAGCGCGTGGGCCTGTGAAGAATGAATTTAATGCGGTTATATACAATAGATGTTAATTAACTAGCCTTTGTGAAGTTTCTGTAAAATTTGCAGGTTATTGAATTGACTCATTTCTTATTACAAGATCGATTATAAATATGAATTTTAGTTCCTTGCTTGACGTCACTATCTTTTCACATTCTCTACATTTGGTTAATAGCAATTTTAGATGGTCGTATATGTCTTTGAATTTCTGGCCCATTGTCATCAGTGTTTGTGATTAGCGCATCCAAGTAAATTATATCTTGAACTATATCTGCCCAGTTTTTTTTTTAGGCTATCGCTCAAACGCATTAAAGCCAAAGAAACGTTTGTTCACTGTTGTAGGTAAGGGTTTCTGCGGTTGGATTGATGTATTTGTGCTTCGAACTACACTACAGTCGCTGTGGCTTAGCGGCCGTGGACTCACGAGGAAGGGAAACTGTTTGCTCGTAAATTGTGTCAAAAATCTTTACAAGCAAACAGTTTCTCTTCCCGCCTGAGGACGATTCACAGTCGGTGATTTTTGTGAGCGTGCGCGTCTGTGAATAATGCAGTTAAAACGGTAATGCGGTGATAACATATTGATATTAAAACTAGTCTTTGTGAAGTTGTTTGAGTTCTCTCCGTTGATTGACAATTTTTAATGTTTTATGATTCCGTGCGTAATTAACCTAATGGTAAGATATATGGATGAAATAATAGACTAAAGATTGTAAAAGCGAAAACTAAAACGCGCTACTTGTTTCATATACATGTGTCGTGCCGTCCCTGTACAGAATGTGATTTTCTGGTTCGATAAATATACGTCAATTCATAAAACTAATTAAAAATAAGGGTGAAAATAAATTTAAACCGAACTGCAGTTAACATATATTATTCTGGCTTACTACAAAGTTCAGCAGGTGTAAATATTTTTTAATTTAAAAAAATGAATATAATATTTGATATTAAGAATGATGAAGAAACAGATATAATAAAAATGTATCACAAAAATGTTTTATTTGCTCCGCGTTTGTTTCTTATTCTAATCCTGCTTTGTACCTTGCTTTTATTCTGTTGATCACTGGCACGTAGGCATGGCCGTGTAAGGGCTCACCTACCAACCTTTAGGGCACGAATCAGAGCAAACAATTAGCACCAGAGACGGATACTGGTCAAGCAACTAACATCACTTCTCCGCAGGCCGTCCTATCACCAACATCGACATTCAACGACACCTTCAGCGAACCACTCCAAAGTACAACCGCGCATTTAAATTGTATTAATTCATCACATCAGTAAACAGAACCTTGTAAGTGCTCTTTCATTTATGTACCCTGCTCTAGTCACAACAGGCACTCTACACTGCGACATACAACCAACACGCGTGAGACAAGAAGAGGTTAGGAGCTTTTGTCTCATAGCATCATAACCTGTTGATACTTATTACACCGTTTCTTTAATATGCTCTTACTTTAATGTTCTTTATATTTTGTTATACATGTCTTTAGTCTGTATAATTTTTTTTACTTATTTGTTAATGGAACCTAATGGTTTAATGTACCTATCGAGGTAGGAAGCGGCTAACAGGTTTTCATATAAATAAAATGTAATATTTAATACTTATTGTACTTTCTGGTGTATTAATTGTGTAAAAAATGTTTAAAATAAAGTTATTTATCGGCACTGAAATCACATAATAAACGTCCCCTCTGGGATCGGAAGGCGCGCCGCTATATATCGAGTATGATTGACAAGCTTTCCGGGCAGCGGTAAACAAAGCAATGATAGCCAACGTCCGTTGAACGAGAAGAAGGATAATTGACGATCATTGTAGTAACTGGCGCGGTGACCTATTCAATAGAAGCGTCAATCTGATTCTGGGTGATTTCTCACAATCTCTTGGTGAGGTTACGGTCCACGGTTGACATAGCGAATCCAGGCACGCCAGCTGGCGAGTTTCTATTTATTTTCATTTTAATGATGTATATTTTTAGATGAGACACAAACTTGCTGCTGACTACAAAATATTGTGTGACTTTATTACATTTAAACATGAAAAGATTTCGCATTTTGAAAAACGAAATAAATTGAGTAAGATACGACACCTGATTATAAACGAGGATACCTCTTGCCGCATACAACTCTTACCATTTTAAATATTACCTGGATTACTTTATCGCTTACCATTCGAGACTTTGCGACTTGACTTTCTATTTTATTTGCGTTGTTTAAGTTATGTTGCAGTGTTGTAGACCTCTTAATTTTTTTTGATGCGGCCACTAGGAAAAATAATCGGAGTCAGCTAGTAGGATCTAAAATGTCAAAATGACGATTGAATTTTTTTGTTTATTATTTATAATACAATTTGTATAATTTTGATTGTATTAAGAGTCATTGTGAGGAATGTGAAACAATATTTCTTCACTTGTGAAGAAAATTCAGTTGAAATACACTTGAAAGGCTTTACAAACCACTCGGTTATAAAGAATGTAGAAAACATTAAGCCTGGTGAGTTGTGTTACTGTGATCGAGGACCTGTGACTCTTCTGATTCTTTTGATATTTAAACCATATCATTGGCGAGCTTGTCGGCTGAACTTCCTCCAGGGTAGTCCACCCAAAAAGGTCAGCGCAAGTGATTTTGTTGATTCACTGGAACCCCGCTATTCGTACAGTATTTGAAACTGTTCTAATTGTGATTTGTGCGAATGCCGATTCAATTTTTCCACCAAGAAATAATGTACCTATGTAGGAATATTCGTCCCGAATTCTCAGATGATGGTTTATTGTGTGGTAAGGTACGAGATACGAGTTCCACTTTTAGAATTCGTAATGAGTTATTTTAAATTTTAATTGTCGGAATCACTGCTTTCTTTTTAGGCTCGATTGAATTTTTATAACCATGATTATATTTATTTTCAATGAAAATATTTTTTAAATAACTGTACCAGGAGTATCAATAAAATAATAATCAATTATTACTTAGTGAACAAAATACGATGCATTACGTGTCGAGTCTCATCTGATTGAGGCCACTGTATATCTATACTTACATGAAAGAGGAAAGAAGAAGAAAAAGACTTAGCAACGAGAGCAAATGCGTGACTCGGTCCACGTGGTGCGAATGCCAATTATTCGTAAATGTTAGGATGACTGCCGAAAACGAATGACGGGGTCTCATCTTTTTTGACCTCTCCAATGAGGACGCGATCGAGAAAAACTAGAATTAAAATAACAACTTATGGCATCCATTTATTTATGCTTGTGACATGAATAGACAATTACAATGTTCTAGGTTGATGATGGTCGTTCTTTCAGCTTACAAAGGTAGACCTCTTTCGCGCTGCATTACACTACAGTCCGCAAGTAATGTGGTTTAACGGTTTAACTTTTGCTCGTGAACAGTGTCACAAATCTTTCCCCGTCCGAGGACGATTCACAGTCGGCGACCTTTGCGAGCATGCACGCCTGTGAAGAATGCAATTTAAATGGGAATAAAGAACTTTTACTTGCTAGGTCTCCTGAAACAAGGCGCGAACGCCCGACCACTAGGCCAGCGTCTTAATCACTGAACCAACAAGCTACTCAATTATTCACCGCTTTGCTTGCAAGGGCGTTTGACTGTTTTATTGTGTCAGATCGCTTTTTAATATATTTAAAGCTGCCATATGAAGAATGGGAGCATCATCGCTCCCAATGAATAACCATTAAGAATCAGGGCTTAGAATGGACCAAAGCAAACTGGAACGCCTCTCCGGTTCGAGGTCCACGAACTGAGATCGGAGGCGGTTTTGGAGTTATTTGGAAGACGTCGATGACTCGTGACTCGCCCCGTTCGAGTTCTACTGACCGCGTTTGTATTGTTACATGCCGTTGGTACTCAATGTTTTTATGGTTGGTGAACAATTTGGAAGTTTACTTTGTTATTGAACTTGGCGGCCACTTGTGGACTAATAGCGCTCGTACACGAATGAGAGTCGTCTTAAAAACGCGTAAAGGACAGTGCAGAATTGAGTGCGAAGCGATCTATCATTCATTTCTGTATGTAACTGGTATATACCGTCAATTTTCCAAGATGAGAGTTTAAAATCACACTCATCTACAAGCGATATAAGTTGATCAACTTTTTGGACTCGCCGCGAAAGAACAACTGATTTGATAATTTGTAATACCTGATACTGTAGTGACTGCGTCATTAGTCATAGCTGTTGTTGTTTACAATAATAGGTAAAAAGTTTCTTATTTGACATTTCATATTTTCTTTTACCAATCTGGATCTTTGTAAGACTCACATTAATCCACACGGCTCAAGGCCGGGGACCTGACGGTTGTGGTCCATGATAGCCTATTTAAAACACTTTGTGGGATATACAAAGTGTCCCAAAAGTAATTTTCATAATAAAAATTCTGTAAGAAAATAATGGACGGGTTTAATAGGTAAAAAAAATGTTTATTTTGCATTTGAGTACAGTCCCTGGGAATTTATTTCTCAAAAATGATGTTTTCTAAATGTGATACGTTATTTCGCCGGCACTCTTCTAAACGGGAGGCAAAACTTCTGAGAAGTGCTCGGCACGCATTCTTCGTGATCACTGCCATATCTTTTCTTGTTATAGTATACCTTTGTTTTAAGGTAGCCCCATAGGAAAAAGTTTGTCATTTGTGTCAAGTCGGGGCTACGTGGGAGTGTTGGGATATCAATTTTCCAGGAAAAATTTCACGAATTGCTAAGGGCACGCTCCATAGCGACTGAATGCCCTCACAAGGATATTATCAGCGTAGCTCCAGTAAATTAAATGAGTAGAATAAAAAAATGTGTTTTTTATTCACACGCGTGATTATGTAGTTCTACAAACACTTCTTAGAAACAGTAAATATATATGTAGGGGACAGCATTTTAAATTCACCGCTGTCTCAGCCGGTAGCCTACAGGTCTGGCTCGATTCATCACCGACGACCTCTTCTGTTTCATCGCTCCGCAACGGCGATCTCGCTTCACGCTCACCTCCTGCATTTCTTCATTCTATCTGTATTCCTTGTTCTATCCAACTCCGACACAATAAACACCAACGCGCCAACCATCACTCTTTCATTTAACCATCAACCTGATTCCCAAATATACATAGTCCATTTTATATGTAGCGATCATAATTATGGATGGGTTTTAGCCTCATTAAAAAATCTTCCCCAACTTGCGCCACGTTGAGAATGAGGCTAAAAAAAACTAGCTTGTGTATGAGATATCCAATAAATCAGTGTTGGAGGTTTGTCGTATTACAAACAGTGGACCAATCGTGTGCAGTCACACACGAATGTGCTAAAACGACAGAATATATGAGAAACACTCTGCTTGTAAAGACTGCATGTGATGCGAAATATCCTATGTCAATCGTCGCCATCGCTCCAATCATTTGAATAACCAATATTTTCTTGTTATTTGCAAGGCGTCTTACGGCCCTACCGCTGCCATTTAAGCTCTACAGATGAAACATTTTCGTGAAAAAAATAAAAGTTCTCTAATTTAATATATAATTAATTTATTTGTATTATCCTAAACATAAATTATGCATAAATAAAATATCAACGTAATTATTGCAATGGTGTGCATTCATTGCTATTATTTCTTCCTCAACATTAAAAACATTAAAGATATATATTTATAAATACTATAAAATGAAGCACGCATACATCTTACATATATAAAAGTAAATATATAAACAGATACATTATGTAAAAGCTCCAGCTTCTAGATATTACTGACGACATTAAAATACCTACGATATGGTTTCCATAATTCTACGTATACATAATAAAATTTCCCGAGTTACTACGCTGTCAGCCATGCACAACCAAAGCGAGCATCGGGTGGAGGCGAGGCGCGTCGCAGTCGGGTATTTTGAGGATACATTGAGCTGGACAAAGAATTGCATCTGTGGATACGAAGCCAAACTGCACCGGCGCGCGTACCTCGCCAGAGTGGGTCTCTCACATCTCTACCGTACCTTGAATAATTTCTAATTCGGCTTGCTGTTCCATCAGTGACCAAAATATTATTTTAATTCTACGGCCGCATAACGCGTCAAGTGACAGCCTAGGAAATTATATTAACCTGGGCGCGAATTTGGGCCGAAGAAGACCAAAAGAGTGTCACAACCGGAGAGAGCTATGAAGTCGGGCCCAGAACCGACACTTGTTACGAGCCAAGTCTACGAGAACCTCCACCATGCACTGTACATCGGTTTTTACAAATGTTGATAGACACACAGAGCGTCGGCCATCTTGGATGACATACAGTATTGTTGTAGGTAAGATCAATTAGAAATTGTGTGTAATAGTATTATTATTTATGTTATATGGTCGTTTTAATATATCATTGGATGCACAAGATATACAATGTTGTGGTATTTATAGCTCGGATCTGCTCAAAAAGGATGTACAGTGTTGTTACAGGGGTGATCTCATATGTCAAATCGATACTGACACGAAGAAGGATCAAATAAAAATAAATGCGAGTACTTATTTCGCTTATGCACACTATTTTAATATCACTATAAGTCGAGCTGAATACACAAACATTCAAACACGGATTATGAAGATAAACCATCATCACGCTGAACATAACCACACTCTATAAGGCCAATAAACCTTACACCATAATTCTGGTGGTCATTAATCACATATCAGTTATAAAAGAAAAATATCCAGCTAGACAATGGCAAATATGCGAGGCGTGTTTTTCAAGTAAGCACTGTTGGCGGATGTTCTCAGTGTAGCGCTGCGGTTGCGATTTTACGTATGCGCAATGGTTTGCTTTATCTGCTGACTCACCGCATGCAATGTCAGAGACATTCACATAGTGTGACCGTATTGCAGTGAGTGGTTGAAATGATCAAGACAATATATCAGCCCGCCGACTGTGAGTGATTCGTTTTTTGAATGCACGAAACGTGAAACCGGCTGACATTCATCGCCAAGTGATTTCCATATTTTCGTCTGAAGCGGTTCATTGGTGGCTAACTTTTCGATGACGATCAAAGACGGAGTGCAGACATGGTTTTCATCCCAGGCAGCGTCGTACTATGACGAGTGCCTTAATAATGGTGGCGACTATGTTGAGATGTAGTTTAAAGTGTGTAGCATTCAAAGAAAGTAAAGTAAAAAAAAATCCAGTACTTAAAAAAACGGACCTTACGGTACTTTGTGGAATGTCAGAAGTCTATATAAACCCAGAGCATTCATCTGTCTAATAAAACCGGACCTGCAAGAGATAGGCGTGGACTAGAGCCTCCAATCCGAATATTCAAACCCCGAATATATTTGCCTGTTTTTAAGTACTCGTTATTCAAATACTTTAAAAAGTATTCGCTCATAATATTATAAGATTTTTAATATTTTTCTAAACGAAACAAGGGTTTACGAACCCTGGAAGTCATATGCAAGCATTCATTCATTCATTCAGGTATACGATTTTTTTCTCCAGAAGTACCGCTATCGGCTATATGGAAATCGGACAATAAAGATGTAAACGCCTTTGTCGGACATCTTTTGCATTTGCCTTTTTTTTAAGTCTTCCGCTTATCTTTATGGTTTTATGACAACAAGCACTTATAATACATTGTTTTGTCAACGATGGAGTCGGCTTTCTATTATTTTTTAGTATTTAGCTTTCATAAATACTCAAGCCGACAAACAAGAGAAGTTATATACAAAATAATGAAAAAAAAACTTGCACTCGGGGTGTGAGATATGAAGTAATATAAACATATCTAAAATGTTGTCAGTTATCGAGAGAATACTGACTCCTCTTTATCTCCACGAAGAGTTTGAGTTCTGCAAGTTATTAATCACGAATATTACATTTTTGGAGAAACATTTCTGTATTTATCATCCGAAGTAAATCATTCCTTTCTTAAAAATTTTATGAATATATTATCATTAACTATTTGATATTCAAATAGTTGGAATCACAAATATTTGGAGGCTCTAATGTGCGCCCAGTAAACTAAACCACAAAGGGACAGAACTCTACTGTGACTGCGGTCATGGAATCTGACGAGACCATGAAAATAAACCTTATAAGAGTTGATAACTACGCACGCAAGTACACACGGCATAACAACCCAAAAAAAAATGTAATGCATAAGATTCTGTACAGCCGTAATATATAATAATAAAGATGTACATTAATATTATAATCTTTCCCTAAGGGCAGTAAAAAAAATAAAATAAAAGTATAACATGTCTCAGGCGCGTGTATCATAACGTATAATATATTTTTCCGGTTCACCCTGTCCCATCGCAGCATGACAACTATGTAAAATCTAGAATATATTCCGGATAGTGATAAAAATTTTCATTCAGTACATTGAATTAGCGCTCATCCTTCTGTTCATTTTTGTTCATTGTCCATTCTGCCGGGACCACATTTACGGTAAAAAAAAAACTAAACATTAAAATTTAAAAAGTCTCGGACACGTGTGTCACACCGCTCCTGCGCAGAATGTTTTTCAGTTTCGTCATACGCCACCCCGTATGCGAGTCAATGTATTTTGTTTTGGTGTCTTCAAATATTGTCAAAATTTTATTTCTAAGCTCTTTTGTTTTGCGGACCTATATTTTTCTCATCGGTACCTACAGAGATACTAATAACGTTCTCGTATAGCATACCCTGACTTAATGTCATGCATTTTTCTAACATTATATCGAGTTGTCCACACAAGAATGTCTATAAGAATGTTACAAAAATAAAATAACTTCTTTTTCTTCTTCTTCCCTCTCGGAGCTTTTTAACGCCACGTTTTGAGATCACACGGCGTACACGGCATTCATGTCTTTAGCGGTCTATGTTCAATTTCAATTTTCAATAGATGGCCATCTCACCTGCTGTAAACACAACCACACCAGGCATGCAACCTTCGATAGTCCATCTCGGCGACTTCGTTTCGGCAACTTTTGTTCGTCTTGAGATCCATCAGCAAAGCGGGTCTCGCACACTTCATCCTCAGTCTGTTCAGGCACATCTCTGTCGCACAACACTCCCGGGGGTCTCCACTTCATTCGAGCTGTGTTGACATCAGATTCCACCTTGCAGTCTTCCGTTGGAAGAACACAGAAGAACATGACTTTCAAATGTATTATTTGTATAATGTAATGATTATGATTATTATACACCATACACGTACAATGTAATATTTTAGATCATACATTACTATTTTGATTTAATAAGATTTAAACAATTTTTATTAATGTAATTAAACATTATTTGAATGCAATACTGAAATCAAACATTTTAAGGGTGGTTGTGTGGTCAGTAGTTACTACACTAAAATACGTCACTAAATTTTAAAAAATTGCAAAAAACGGGATGTCAGATTGTTAGTAAAAAAGAAGTACACCCGTAGTAGACTCATTTTACTCTACGATATCCGATAACAAAAATGAGAATCAATAGTTAAACCTTTTAAATGCCACGAGCGCGTTAACACTCCAAACATTGTGTATGTCACGCTAAACTATAAGCGTGTTAACAAGCACTTTTGGACCTTGCAAACTTGCATATTTCATAATCATATTTTTAAATCATTTTGCCATCTGCGGATGACATGTCCCAGCTTTTGATAGTTAAGTCGAGACCCTTAAAGCCTAGCCTTACCCTATGTGGTGTCTTCCGTTTCAGATAGAGTTGCCAGTTAAAAGGTTAAATACGGAGGACTTTTCACAGCTGTTAAAATGTCATCTGACACATTGATACTTTGAAAGTTGCAGTATACGACAATTAATAATTCAATATCCCGCTATTTTAGTGATGACAGTTCATCCCATGATGATCTCGTTGTTTAATACGTAATAAGTAAAAATTTCACCACCAAAGTGACAGATTTCGAATGCCTAGGTAAAAAAAATCCATAGATAATGTATAAAATAAAGCATACTTCATGATTATTTGTCGCGTCTATAGACTCCTCCATCTATACTTTGACAGTAGTAAATAGGATGTACTAATAACCCGCAAGGGATTTTAACTAGGGGCGTTAGTACAAAGTTACTACTGATCACATAACCAACCCTTAGAACTTTTTATTTTCACCCAGGCATTGCTTGATACATTTATAGACAGATATACATACAAACATTCTGAAAATGAACCAATATATTGTATCACCCTGGTAAAAGATTACCATTCTAATGTCGTATGTCCACAGATGAGATTCTCACTCGTCTCAGAGACTTATCGGTAAAGGTCGGTTGTGTATCAAATATGTCACGGGTACAAGATACACGTGGTAATGTCATATCTCGCTTAATGAAACTCATTTGCGTACATGCGCCATAACTGCTTGGATATATAGGAAGGCTATATTCTACACATCCATGTGTTATTTTTGCCTACAACAATTTGAAGATTAATGAAATAGATCACATTTTAACAAAAGATGACTTGACTGCCGTTATTGTATTGATTATACCGTTATTGTATTGATGAGTGTACAAAACAGAAAAAATATTAGTTTGATAGATAAACATCCACACTAATCACTGAACCGTGGAAACGTAGACTCGTATACAAAAACAAAAATTCTCTCACATATGTCACGTTAATATTAACAAAATTTAATTCTAAAATATTGACTCGTGTTATGCGTTCGTGACTAGGTTTAAAAGTGGGGAATTTCGCTAGCATGCGTCTAGCGCGGATGGACAATCTAAAAAATTAGTGATAATAAATTTAATGAAGTTCTTAACATATGTTGGTCTCGGTTATATGTAATTAAAATATTATTTTTTTGCACAGCCTAGTCTAAATATATATATGTATATATGATTTGGTGGGAGTGTAATTGCATTTTTTTACATGCTCACGTTATGTAATGTGCAAGAATTGTATAGTGTAAATATGGGTATTTTGTTATTTCCAGTTAATTAATGACTCACTAGTACATTTTAAATCTGAAAAGCGTAATAGAGCAAAACACGTTTCATACCAGGTGCCGTGACTTCTCTTCCTATAGAAGGAGGTTGTTTGGAAAATAATGAACGACGAGTCATAAACCAGAAATAACAAAATATATTAATGATATATTCCGGAGTCCAAAATACATATGGCTGTTTGTACAAACGTGTGCCTGCAAATGCGGTTTACGGAACCACCGAAATGTATGTTTAACTGCCACTGCCGAGGCGTGAAAACAAAGACGTGCTTTAATTAATTTTTGTTAAATAAACCAATTTTTGTACTGTGCACACAATTGAATATTATTTTTATCACAACAATAATTTCGATAGGTACGATAATGAAGACTGATCAGAAACTTTATTTTACCAATCTTATCGCGTTGAAATGCGGACTCTGATCCTGGAAATAAATCCTCGAAACACGGTTCAGACTCCTCAGATATTTGGCCAGGTCACAAGACTAGAAAAGTTGACAGTCCGAAGGAGATTTTGGAACGAATCGGGTCGCCTGCACGATGGCCAATCTGGCCACAGGTAGGGATAGGTGACTTCCAGACAATCTATAATCACGATTGCTCCCACTAACGACAAAACCATGAAGATGAGAGACGTATCTCAGCCACTGCGTTGTACTAACTCGGTGGTCAGTGTCTTATCGCTGGATCAAACATGCATGTCAAATTAATATTTTAAATTTTCAGGTACATTATTTGAACAAAACGTACTATAAATAATATTTTTTTGAAAAATTCATAACTAAAAGTGTATTTTTGGCAGTTGCGAGTTCGCGCAATTTATTTCTTCAAATTGAGCTGTTTTGTGCGTACTTAAATTTAAAATGTCGCATTTAATGATTTCATCTAGTTCATGCAAGTGCGTGAAATTTGACGATAACATTAATATATATATATATATATATATATATATATATATATATATATATATATATATATATATATATATATACACAGCTGATTATTTACGGGAATCGAAATTATGATGTTTGTTTCTGAAGTTTTTTACTTACATTATTTCAAATATCGCAACGATACACCGTCGCATCACAAGGACCACTGAAACGGGTGTCGGCGGTACGCTGACTGAACTACCTAAAAAAAACAGAACAAAATTGCACGTGCATTTTGTATATTTTTAAATGGCATCATTTTTTATTAATTATTATTATGCGTTTAATATATTATGAAAATTAATAAATTCAATTTAAACAAATATTGATTTGGTTCACAATAATTTTTTTAGACACATTTAAACCGGCATAACTAGATATTTTGAGTTAAGCAACGTCAATTATTATTATTAAACAAACACTTTACATTGACAGCTACACATTATAGTACTAATTGTAGTGTTTTATTACACTACGCTACAGGTGGGCAAAAAGTCTGGACATGTAGGCTCTAAAAATAAATCATTTGTTGTTCTAGTATTATGTATGTTTTTGTTACATTTTTAAGAAATCAAACAAAAAGAAGATATACCTAGTTGAGGTCTGGACGTTAAAAGAAGCCAGCGCCATATATATACATGCATCGTAAAAAAACTATCCACCACGGCCAGCGCCGAACATATCCGTCGTGACATAATTTTGATTAGCAACACCTACCGGAGACATTGATTCAATCTTCAAATATAAATACACACTTCATTGTTCCGAGCGGGAACGATGAAGAAACGAACGATTGACCATATTACCAATGAAGATGTATTAAAGATGAATGAATAAATCGAGAGAACTAATAAAAGTCAAATGAAAAAAAGCTGTATACTTCGGAGACATTCTCCGTAATGAGAAATATGATCTTTTACAACTCATTGTAATAGATTGTGTAATATCATTATGTAGAAGGCGACAGAGGCGCAGGGAGAAAAAGTTTAACCTCAAAAAGTGGTCAAAAATGCTAGTGATCTTATATATCTTATACAGCCCACCGCAATGTGATTGCCAACCTTCAATAGAAGATGGCGCATATTGAAAATATACAAAATATTACCGCTGCTTTAAATATGTATCAAATAAATGCGAAATACTAGATCAACTAAAAACAACTTGGTGTGCGAGGGGTCAATGCACACATTGAGAATGTTACAGTGTGGAAACATTAATACCGCAAAACGCATCAACGTTGCACATCGCAAACAATGAAAAATGTATTAAAAATTTCATTGATAAAAAAATATACATATCAAGTCGTATGTCGAGACTTTATATTCATCCGTATAATATTATTATGTCCGACACGATTTAAAATTCAATTCTAAAAAAATAAAATAACTTTGTTTAGGAAGTAACACATTCTAAAAGCGCAACTATAAAAAAATGGAACGTTTAAAACATATGCTTAAAAAAATATATAACTCTGAATCTGATTAAAATTCCCTACATACTAGTAAATTAAAACACCGTTCAACGGTTCGATATGTTAACAACCGTTAAAACGTTGATTGAATATATTGATCTTCTGAGAAAGAATCCTGTAAAATTGTGTATTCTTTACACGTTCCCCCACGTTTACACATTCTTATCATTTCCGGTGTCGTCTGTTTTTGTTACGGTGATGCGATCATCTACCTCGTTACGAGGATCTTTGGACTCGTCCGTGATACGGTGGCCATAGAAATCTTTGTCAATCTCCAAACTGTCATACTTCGAGAGATCCTGCCCGACGGACTTTTCGCATTCTTCGTTTGTGCCGGTCTCGTTCGTATCAGAACGGTGCAAAATCGACGGGCAATCGTCGTATTCAACTGAAAATTCACTCATTTCAAAATTTCTCGTCGCGTCGTCGTCATTGTCGCGTGTCGCCTCGTCACTGTCGTGGCCCGTGCACAACGAGTCTAAATTGCAATTCATGTGGTCGGGAAAACAACGCCCGCCGTCTGAATTCTTAACATTATAGTCTTTTTTGTCCTTATTGTACGCGCGCTTTTCGGAATTTTCTTCGCTCGACCCGAGGAAGAATCCGTCGGCCGTCGGCTAGCTACTGACCGACACGTCGCGCGGCGAGCTGCTGCCCTCCGCGTGAATCGAGGGCACGGCCTTGCCCTTGACGGGGTTGACCAGGCGTCCGGACCAGTCGGCCATCTGTGTAGACGAACGGTAAAATTTCCTCGAGGTCTTGTTGAATATGGGCAGCAGTTCGTTGGCCTCGTTGGACAGCGCCTGAAACATTATTGTGTAGTTTTAAAAAGATATTTGGGAAGTATGTTTACTGGAGACGGCAAAGGTGAGAACGATCCTGACCTGATTACTAATGAATATGTATGTATTAATAACGTCTCTCAAAGACAGCTCTATACTGAGAACACACCGTGCAAGGGAAGATAGAAGGCAGCGGAACTAGTAGTGTAGCTAAGAACAGTTTATCTTGGATGTGTAACCACAGGAAGTGGCTCAATGTTGGTGATCTTATATAGGATAAATCAACATGGTCACCAACCTTCATAGAAGATGGCACATGAAGTAGTCTTAATAAAAATTGTGTGAGTGCATACAGCAAATTTTTTTTTTTATGCATTATACTGCCAATAACACCCGCATACGTTAAAGGAAGGAAGGAAGATATCTGCCTATTCCTGCGGAAAACTGTTAGATAGTAATGATGACAACTAACAATGATGATAGTAATTTCAGCAACTTTACGAGACAAACAACGCAACGCGAGGCGTATGCCTTTTGGCTTTATTTTGATTGTTGAATGGTATTAACAAAAGATTTAACGTAATATTTAAATGAGTACCTTCAGGTAGATGACGGCGTCCGTGCCGAAGCCTTCGCACGACAGCAAATTCAGGTCTCCGTGGAAGTATCTGGCGTACAGTCTCGAGATGGGCAGGCCGTATCCGTAACCTGAAATAGTTCATTTTAATCTAGATGAAGACGGGTATGTACTATGGTCTGGTGCATAATCTCACATAGTGGGTCAATATCCAAATCGGTGTGGCGCAACACGGGTGCCAATTTTTGATAGATGACACATGAATAAGATTAGTACAGTAAAACCGCGATATAACGAAATCCAAGGGACCAAAAAATAAAAATTCGTAATAACGAATTCCCACATATAACGAAAAAAATAAAAAACCTACTATATGTTACGCGCCGTCGCAAAAAAATGTTGCGCGGCTTCAAAAAAGATCGCAAATTCTGCAAACAAAGGAGGAAAAAGGCCATAAGGAACTGAATAACTACATATTTTTAGTAGTTTTGTTATTAAAACAGATAAGCAAATGGATAATCAAAGGAATTAAATTAAGAACAGAATCTATTCAACACCAATTGGAAGATATTTTTGTAAATTCCAGAATATTGCAAACACAAAACAATATTTTAATTGTGTTTAAATGTAGAGCCGCTTCAAATATAGTTTTGGGCATGAAACATACAAAATAATTCAAAAATAACAATCTTACAGTTGAATCGCGGCATTTTTATAAAATGAGTCGTATATAAATTACGAAGGTATTTACCGGTAACGGCGGCAACCACTTCAAAATATATTTATAATCGTTAAAATTGTTCACTTAAAAATATATTTATAATCGTTAAAATTGTTCACTTAAAAATTATCGTTAACATTGTTCACTTAAAATACACGAAAACAATAGTTAATAGAAATACAAAATGCCGTACAAAAATAGTCCATAAAATATTTTAACGAATTATTTATATTATTGACGAGTTCACACGAAAACAATTGTCAAACGAAAATGAATTTATGTAAATATTCAGTTCGGTCATGCAATAATCGCGTTAAAAGCTGAACAAACTTAACTCTACAGACGTTACACTGAGACTGACATTTCCAATAAGTACATTCTGCAACTTTCGGGGGGTTCCTGTTAATTTTTGTATTTTACAGCTGTTTGGGTCTGGGTTGCAATCATATTAGAGGCGTATGCGTACGTAAAACGTGTCAGAGAACGCCGCAAGAATTATGTCAAATGGTTTTATGGGCCTGCTATGAACCCAAGAAGAAGTTTGAATTGTTTTACTACCTTGTCGGCCGACCGCCGCGCACCGCCGAAAAGGCCATAAAACCGTTCGCATACGGCAGATGGATCGGCGCGGCTTTGCGAGTGCGAAATAATATTTTCATCTTTTAACATTTTTTTATTTCGTTATAAATTTACGTAAATGTATTGGCATTTTTTCGTACGGGACAAAAATGATTTTGTTATAAATATTAATGGGATTTCGTTATATAAATGCATTTTTGTATGAAAAATTGGTTTTAGGGACTAAATTTCGATTTTTTTTTCGATATACGTCATTTTTCGCTATATCGGGTTTCGTTATATCGCGGTTCTACTGTATAGGCTAGTCTCTTTTTTGAAGAGGTAAACGAAAAAAAAACCATGTAATTTTAATCATGTAGAATACTTAATTCATGTTATAAAAAAATATGGGTCAATCAAAAAAAGAGAAGTGGAAAAATGTGGACTGCATGTAATATACATGCCTCGAAAATAAAGTATATTGTCAGTACATGTAAACAGGAGGCACTCCAAGATGTGTGGACAGGTTATTGATAATTTTAGATATCTGGACTCTGACTTGAAACATTAAATAAGACAACGGAATGGATTGAAGATCTGCCTTTTAGTTGAAAATACAACAGAAGCTTTTGTTCGTAATAAACTGCTAATACGTATTGTAACATTCGAAAATATGCTCGAAGACCGAAGGCGACATCTTCCGATGCGAGCAGGCGCGGCCGGTAGAACGAGGTCGGAGGAAGGAAGGGGACTTCGTAGCGAGCGCCCAAACGGTGCGGGTGTGTGCGGAGGCCAAGCAGCGCTCGCCGAGATCTGAGTATTGGTGTAATAAGATCGAGAAATGTCGACGAATAAGTCTGAGTATTATAATCACGGCAGGACAAGAGATATTTGGGCTTTGTTCTGTCCGTGTGTGTCAAAGAAGGAGGGACTCATCGCGTAGGATTATATTCCCGGCAGAATAAGAGATATTTGGGCCTTGTTCTGTCCGTGAATGTCTGAGAAGGAAGGACTCTTCGCGGGTACGAGCGGGAGGCTATGAGCGGGCATGGAAGTGAGGCGAGCACGGTCCACGCTTTGACGTCAAGATTGGTTCAATGGAAACCTCCAGAGGAAAGATCGGGAACCCTCTACGAGTTGCAATGACGATTTTATCCTGTTCTGTGAATAAAGTGTAAATTATGTGATTAAAGTGTTATTATTGTCTGAGACCTCCCCCACACATCTGAGATAGGCATTCCAACCCTAATGTACCCACAGACTGAGTCTAGCTAGTGGCGTTGTGCGCTGAATTCCATCCTCGGATGACGGCGCACGACGTAACAGTATATTAGACTATTATAAGACCAGTGGTCACTTTTGGTTTGGAAACGTGGCGCCTTACCCAAATTCAAAAAAATAAATTACCAGTTTTTGAACGTAAAATACTAAGGTCCGGTTGTGTGATCAGTAGTAACTTTTTAATATACGTAGTAAAACAAGGTACTAAAGTAAGATTTTTCGCGAAAACGGTATGTTAGATTGTTAGTAAAAAATATTTACTTTTCAAAAGTACACCCGTAGTAAACTCATTTTACTCTGCGATATTCGATAGTAAAAATGAGAATCAGTAGTTAACGTTTTAAATGGTACGAGCGCGAGGTCCCAGCTTTTGATAGATATGTCAATACCCTTAATGCTTAGTCTTATTCTATGTGGTGTCTTCTATTTCAAATAGAGTTGGCAATTAAAAGGTTAAATATGGCGGACTTTTCACAGCTGTTCTAAAAGTCATCTGACACATTGATACTTAGAAAGTTGCAGTATACAACAATGAATCATTCAATATCTCGCTATTTTATCGATGACAATTCGTCCCATGATGATCTGGTTGTTGAATATACATTATTACACATAAAACAAAAAAATGTCACCACCAAAGTGACAGATATCAAAATGCCTAGGCGAAAAAATCCATAGATAATGCATAAAATAAAGCGTATTTGATGATTATTTGTCACACCTATAGACATCTCCGTCTATGATTTGACAGTAGTAAATTTGATGTATCAACAACCTGCAAAAAAAACCTGTAAAAAGTTACTAATGATCACTAAACCCGGCTCTAAGAAAGATTTATATTCCAAAGTATTATAAAATGGAACGTTAAGAAACAAAAAAGTTTTTTTTGTTTTTGTGTATTGTCTTCTTGTTCTCTTTAAGGAGTGTGTGAGGGAGTTAGGAACATAAACTTGCTGTCCCTCTCAGTGCCTCTATTCATGTGTCTATATTTTATCTATTACTGTTGTGAGCATATGGACCGATATGGGAGCTTTTGCTCATAGATCGGTCCTGGATAAGTGGGTCACTATTCACTGATCAAGAAAGAATTTTAAGATTCTGTAGGTCTCAAAGACTGACGATGGGCTGGTCATGTTGAAAGATTGACTGAGTAGATACCCCAGCGGAAGCGACCTATATAATAATAATAATAATCTAGATAATCTGCGGTTCAATGGTCTTTTTTATTTTGTACATTTTACAACATACCGGCCAGCGGAACGGTGTGGGCGTCCGACTTGGAGGGTTTGGGAGCTGTACTGTACATGTACTTGAAAAGCTGGTCCGACACACTGCGCGGGATTCCTCCTCCTCGATCCGACATCTAGAAACACACATTATGATAAGTAAATATAATAGTAATGTGCGTTTGCGCCATTGTGGTATGTTGATTTATTTTAATATCATATACACATTTTAGAATGTCTGCATACCTGTTACATAGAGAAAGAAGAAGTGAAAGATAAAATACTAACACAAATGTTCTACATATTGCGTATACAAATAATAATAGACGCTGGGGACAATTTATACGTAATATACAATGTATTTTACACAGACTGACATTGCATTCAAGATCACAAAATTGCAGGCAAAAAAAAAAATTATGTGCCTACTCAATTTTTAACTCCAAATATAACATTCTCAAAATTAAATTCTAAAAAAACAAATTTTTTGACAGTTTTTATAATATTTTTGATGAAATTTTTATCGTATTCATAGACACCTTCCAAAATGGCGACCAGACGACTGTTGTCAGGACAACTGCACTCAGCAGATTACCTCACAATAGTTTGTTTCCTTAACATTAAGTTATATAATATAATGTTACAGTAGGAGAGTTGTAAGCCAACTGTATGCAAATATCACTGTGTGCAGTTATCTCGTGTGCACTTGTCACTGAACATACAAAACAATTAAAGGAGAATGGGGGTTTCGTCCCAAGTGCCCGATACCTTAAATGAAAGGTCAAATTAAATTAAATTATTGTAATTTATTTGGAACATTAATTGCGCGGCATTCTATTTATTAGCTATGTGATTGCGTAAGTGGTACCAAAGTGATCACGCGTGTGACACCAAAATGCAAATATTGCATGTAAATATGTCTATATATTTGGAGTCTGTGATCATTGTATAATTGGGTAAAAATCTCCTAAAAAACGCAACATATTATCTCATTAATATGTCCATTCTCTATTATATAACTAAGTATCGGTATAAAGCTACCTTGATGCAGATGTCCTCCTTGCCGCGGACCACCGTCACAGTGACGGGTGGGCAGTCCGAGTCTTCAGAGTGCTGCTCCACGGTGGCCCTCATGGCGTTCTTGAACAGCTCAAACAGCATGTGGTACAGGTGGGAGGGGACGTACACCACTTGGATCTCGTTGCCCGTGTCCAACTCTGTGAAACGGAAGCAACATCACGTTTTATAAACTGCACAGGACTAACTAATAAAAATACGCTAAGTCTTCATTAAGTGGTTTAAGACAATATCCTTCTTCAAAACTTTTAGCCAAATGAGGTGGCTCTCCACTTCCTGTAATAATAATAATAATATTGGATCATTTATATAGCACCATATTTGTAAAAAATTTCACCTCAATCTACTATTCAATTTGTCTGGAATACAAAGCTCTCGAAGATACAGAGGCGCCATATTATGTGTCCCTTATACATCAACTGGCAAAATTTGAATTTAACTCTTTCAGGGAATCGATGCCAGTGTAGCTCGTGCAAAAGGGATGTTATATGAAAGAATTTAAAAATTCCATATATTATCTGTGCTGCTGCGTTTAGAATGGATTGTAATCTATCCAACTGAAACATTGGCAGGCCAGCATGGATGCTGTTACAGTAGTCCACATGTGACACCACAATGAGTAGACGGGTTGCCTGACAGTTTTGCTGATTTGTGTATTGATGGAAAGATCTGAATGAATGTGCACACCCAACGACTTAACTGCAGATTTAGCATTCGCAGACATTGATTCCTGTATTAAATTTTGCCTTCAAGGTGTCGTTGTCCATGGTAGCTCTGTTTTACCATACGCTTGCCTATTTCCTCGACTTTTAATACTTCTGTCCCATCCGGCTTACAGAAAAACATACATTGCATTACGGCAACACTACATTCTTTCCTCGTTTTACTAGTGTATAACTTTTTTAGTAGTAAGGACAGATTGTTTGATCAGTGGTAAGTTTTTACTATAGTAAAATTATATTTTAGTAAAAGTTTTGCAAAAACGGGATGTACGGGTTGGCAAAAAGATATTTACTCATCAAAATTATATTCAATAGTAAAATAATTGTACACCAATATTGTGATTTAAATAATCAGATAAAACACTTTGTTTAAACCAATACATATTTATTGATAAATCAACATGTTCTGATATCTATGGTATTTAGAAATAAAAAAAAGTTTTACAAGCAAATATTTTAAATAACCAAATCCTTTTTGCAAATAGTCACCATTTATATTTGTTTTCAGAGTAGTTCATAATTAGTTACCCACCACTTGATACTGTGATTGCATTTTTAATTTTAGTTTACATTGTTTCCTGAAAAAGGGACCATAGGTGTGGAAACATGTTGATTTATCAATAAATAGTGATTTAAACAAAGTGTTTTATCTTATTATTTATATAATATGTGGCCACAAAGTAATTTTGCTAATATTGAAGAAGTAACAACGATTTGTTGCAAAGTTTTTCTTTAGGACCCTGCGCAAAAGATAGGCACCCCCCTAAATATGTACTATATGTACCAAATTTTGCACTCTAGGACCCTGAAGAAAATATAATAACTTCACCACACCCTCCGGACATCTCATCTATTCCAAAACCATGGTATTCCATTCCATTCTTTAGAAAATAAATTGGTCTAATATTAGAATTTATTGTTGATCAGATTAGATTTAGGTAGAGATATTGCGACACGATACCGCCGTTCGCCCCGTACCATTGTGCTCGTTGAGGACCAGCTCCGGAGCCATGAGGTAGTACTGCTCGCACAGAAACCTGGCGTTGTCGTACGCGTCCCGCACGACCGACGCCAGACCGCAGTGGGGGTCGATGCAGCCGATGTGTCGGCTGCTGATCACCGACGGGGGCTGCTCCCCGAACAGGAGGGCTAGAAGAGAGCAACAGTGAATAATGTGGATAATATATTATTAAAAGTATTTTATAATGAATATTTTTTATTATATTATTTTATATAGATAAGTGTCAAAGCGCCATTGTTCAACCTTGTATGGCAACCTTGCTTATAAATAAAGCATTTATCACAAAGCCATTAAAATACATGACACATCAATATTATTACTATTTTGAAATTAAGCTAAATGCTCATGCTATGAAAATAGGATTAATTATTGATAGAATCGGCGTTAACTTTGCGAAGTTTCATCATATCGGATGGATATAAATAAAACAATGTTATAACTCTACTTGAGTTTATTAGCACTACTCGAGTTTCGAGATAAACAATAACTCTCATTGACAAGTGAAATAGAGTTATAACATTGTTTCATTTATATCCATCCAATAGGATTAATTTGCCGGCCTCCTAGAACGACACCCGAATCCCTGACCACTAGATCACTAGGTGAGTATCGTAACCACTAGACCGCAAGCATATTATCCTGGGTTGGTTAATAAACAAGTGTATTATAAGTTGCTTAATCTGCCTACAGTTGGGTGTTCGTCAGTCACGAAGCACTCATTTTATATATAAATGTATTAAATTCAAATTACACTTTTGCGATCGGTTTTACCACACCCTCCTTATTCTCCGGACCTTGCCCCAACACAAATCGTTCCAAAACTTGCCGAAACGATTCATGACTTTTGTCTGTATTTTTTCTCATCAAAACTTCCAAAATGCTTCAAGGGAGGAATTAATAAAATTTAAACGGAAACAAGTAGCACTCAATAATAGAAGTAGTGCACAATATTTTATAGGTGGATTCTTGACTAAATTATGTGTTGAAAATGTTCAAGGAATATGTGCAGATTCTGCACTGTTACAGAAAATATTATTGTTTGAATTTTTTACAAAATCGTGTCAAGCTTGATGTCTACGTACTTCGAAATAAATATTTGCGAAATTGTTCCATTATTAATGTATATACTTGCTTTTCAGGCACTAAATAACCTAACAAAAAATAATCTTTAATAAATAATTTGAAATTAATAATGATTTTTTTGAAATTCTTATATCTCTAACATGGTTGAGATTAGGCACTTATCCCTTGAGCATTTTTGACTTGTAATTTAGTCAGGTATTCATCCATAAAATATAGTGGACTAGGTCTGTTACACGCTGTATAATGCCAAGAATTTAACAATATATATATATATGCAAAATTGTGAGCAGTTAACGATTGTGGCTATTAAGGAGAAATGTATCAGAAATTTTGCACTCATTGTTTAAAAGCTGTAACAATATTTATAAAATATGTAATTCAGGGCTCACTGTGTTGGTTGATGAGCATCCTGATGGAGATTCGGCTCATGTAGAAGCGATCGAGGAAGTACTGCACGCTGTGCTCCGTCTGGTGGTCCACCTCGTGGCTGTCCTTCAGTTCCAGAACGCCCTGCGCCATGGTCTGCACGACGTCTGAGTGCCGGTTGCGGATCTTCACCAGCGACGTGCAGAATCTGAATGATAAATATTATACCAGTTGAAATATCGATGAACTTACTGGATTTGTGGTTTGTTTTGAATTTACGTAAACATGATAGACTGCAATCTTCCAATCGTTATACACGATAGTGTAACCTAGACGAAGCTCCAGATGACACAGAGCAGCGTGGAAAAGTCTGCAGGGCATCACTACAAGAGGCACAAAAATAAAAATGCAGACTGAGGCAAAGTCACTAGTAAATGGCAATGGGTGAGTCATATTTCGAGATGGACAAATAGATGTTGTATCGCACAGAATTACTCGTCAAGGAGGCGCCATATAATTGATATGATAAGACACATGTCAACAATTTAAAGGTGTAATCATCGGCGTGGCGCTAAATAACCCGTGGGATAGATTTCAGGAAAAAAAGATATCTTAGTAAAATGTAAAGCGGCGGCATGCCGCTGAGTAGGTACTTGCAAATATGACTGAATGTATTGTTATAAATCTGAATAAAAACAGAGTATTCTGCTGGCGGAGGTCATTCTCGATTTTGCCGCCGTAGTGTGTCTATATTGAACATCTTTTGTGTTTCATTTCTTTCCATCTCATTATCATCATCATCATCATCATCGCCGGTTGAGAGAAGCTGAGATTGGCGAATCACACTTATCTACATTCTTGTTTCCTGTACGGAACAGATATCTAACACCCAGTTCAGTGTTTAGTGAACGGGCATTCGCAGTTACAGGCCCAAAAGTATGGAGCTCTAGTCTCCGTCACGAGAAACAGGTGCATCAGAGACTTTATTTAAAAAGAGACTTTTCACAAAATCATTTCCATAAGTTCTAATAGAAGTTTTTAATTACAAATTCAAAGATAATGTAGAACTAAATATTTGATGTATAAAGCGCCCTTGAGGTGAAATTTATACGAAAATGGTGCTATGTTAATTATCCAATGTTATTACACTACCGCCGATTGTTTACCGCTGTTGAGAATAATATAATCTACATTTCAATGATAGAGCTTTCTCCAAAACAAACCACACATAAATAAATTGTCAATGTAATTAAAATTATTCCATCTTTGTAAGTTAGCTGCCAAAATGATCATAAATGACATAAGAATCGTGGATAGACAATTTTTATGGTAAGATATATAAAGAAGACATAAATCTTGCGCCGATTGGATCTAATGAACGAATTCGAGTTGCGCAATCTCCGAGTCGCGCGTCCCGCGGATTGGATTACGATGATTCCGGTCGTAAATCGGAATCGCCGCAGGGGGGGGAAGGAAGGAAATAAGGGAACCTGGATATAAGAGTTGAGGATAGGATAGGGGTTCCAGTCGAATGACCAGTGAATCTCGAGGAATCGGAACTCTGAAGGACTGCTCGCCTTACCTTGTGTATGACGTCTTCGTCACCCTGCAGTCGCCGCCGAGAATCACACAAACGACGCGGATGGGAAGATCTCCGCTTCTACTTGAAGACGGCGATATTACAACTTCACCGCGGCACACAAACAACAAACACACTACGTGATCAAACACAATATCACATATACAGTGCTGGTGCACTGGAGCTGACAAATCCACACCGCGAAATATTATCGCGGTGTCGCGATCAAACAAGTATGGTCACGTTGACGTCTGCTGACGTCAAGGTCACATTTCACACTGAAGACGAGCATTATAGAAGGGTTATGGGTGTGTATAATGTGAACGTGAAAAGGTGTCAATAACACGAGTTGCGGTCAATTCGCAAGACGCGTCAAAAATGTGTTTTACAAATCCGGAACAAAATGTCTCCCTTGACATAGAAAGAAGAAAAGATGATAAATGTCAATAAACGATTTAGCTAAAATATTAACCTAGAGAGACCTAAAAACACTTATTTTTCATTATACAGCCGTAATGACAGTGCATCCAAGACGTCCAGAAAGTCATGGAAATAGACGGGGAGACGTAATATTATTATGAATACTATCCTAAAGTCTCAATGGGTAGACACAATTATCGGAGCAGAAAGAGTGGCAGCACACATTGGCCAATAAGAGTGGCAGTCATACAGAGGTCTTTATCTAGCAGTGGATTGACAATGGTTGACGATGATAAGCATGAATTTACTATAGGTGTTTAAGCAAGTCGAGTACCCTTCTCTGTTCATATTGTCCATCCAATATCTAAACCTTAATCTATACCTGTTCCGCTCTGGCCAACTAATTACTTTCAATTTCACCGACAAGGGGACAGACGCCGTGTGTAACGTTCGGACCAAAAATAAGTTGTGTTCTCAACAGTTCCGGAAGTGCGGTGATCGCTTTTCACAACAAACGTGCTAGTTAACCAGAGGTGAAAACGACGTTCGACCCGGGACTTTAAAGCAAGGTAGGCCAGATCCATCTGCCCTTATTTTCCATCATAATTCCAATTCGGGTTGCGTCCACTGATCGATATTATACTCAATACAGTTCACGGGATCTTATACCACCAATAATTATTTTGGTTTTTACATAAACATTTAAACAAATAAACAAAAACCGTGATAAAAGTGGGACCATTCAAAATAATAAAAATTATTGACAGTGCCACACTGAACAATTGTATCAGTTTCACTTGGTTGAACGTTGTATCAACGTCATTCCAGCAGTTCTCATACAAGCGTCATTTAATACCGTCCGGTCTCGCTAATCACATTGCATCAAAGCGAATGTCACCCTACCTTTGAAGCGTCACCTCCGAGGGGTCATGCTTCTCAAACTGTAAGATCTCGTCGAAGGAGGTGGCGTACCACTGGTTGACCATGCCCACAGACGGCATCCTCAGCAAGTTGTCCGGCAGCAGGGCGATCTCTTTCATGATGTTGGCCAATCTGAAACAACAAAATGGATGATATCTTAAGTAAAGTTTAAAATGTTTGTACATCTGTCTATATATAGTCAACCTGCTCTAGCTGCAACACCGACACCTATACTCACACGCACGCTTCGTAACATTAGGATTAGGGCCCTCAAACCTTTGATATCAGTGACTCCATCAGAGTGCCTCTCACAATACATTGCCTAAATAATTATTTCATTGTGATCTATTTTCAAAATTAAAATGACTTATTATCTTAAATACAAATTAAATGTATTAATTAGAAAGATATACATACAAAATCAATTTTATCGAAAAATATTGTTGTTGTTACCGGGATTCGAAACTGGATCTCTTCCAATCCAGGAAAGGTGCATTATCCGATTATGCTATACCAACACAGTTGATTGACGACAAATTTTTGAACCTACATTTTTAATTTTTTTTCGAATAATATTTCGAACCTACATTTACACTTTTCAAATTAATACATGTATTGGTTCCATTATTTAAAAGCGATCTACTTAATTGGAAGAGATCCAAGTTCGAATCCCGGTAGCAACAACAATATTTTTCGATAAAATTGATTTTATATGTATATCTATCTAATGAATACATTAAATTAGTATTTAAAACATCACAGAGCGTCTGTTCTGAATAATTACAACTACACAATAGGAATGTGTTCTTCTTAATAACCCAATCTTAATTTCTTAACATTGTTAGTTCAAAGAAAAGCGACACTGAGATATAAAAAGACAGTGCAAATGGCAAGCTCGATAAAGTAACGACTGCGTAGAGGGTAATGTTGACAAAATGATAAATAAAGACGATGTTTTCTATCTCGCCAATCGTAATATGTACGTTTCAGGTGCACGTTCTAGAAAGGCATTTAAGGCCACAATAATAACCTGTTTCTATCCTTGAGTGTGTCACCACCGTCATCACCACTTGTTGGAGATCACGAGCGACATGGACAGCAGTGGCGGTCGATAACTATTTGTAGAAGGGATGCTGGGTAGTATGTTTATACCTTACTTACTTACTTATCATCACGCCGTTTAGGGTAGGCAGAGACGATAGAGCGCCACACTCTTCTGTCCTGACACACAATTTTCGCCTCATCCACATTAATACATCTTCTCATACAAGCTCGACAATTGTTGAGGATTCTAACAGAACCATTCTCCATCAACTGGTTTACCTGGTCGTGCCAAGTCTTCCGCGGACGTCCTCTATTTCTGGTGCCATCAACACTTGCGTCATATATTTTTCTTACCACTCTTTCCTCATACCATATGACCAAACCATCTAAGCCATCCTTTTTTCATTATTTACAATGTCGTAAATGGATTTGCCACACATACGCTTAAGTGATCTCATTTCCACTGCATTCAGTCTATTTTCGTTCCTTTTCTGCTAGTTCCAGGCCTCATTTCCATACATCAGGACTCCATTGTGCACCGCTAGTCTTGCCTCGGTTGACAAATTCCCGTTAGATATAATTCCATTCAAAGCGCCGTTCACTTTACTCCCTGCAGTCACCCTCCTTTCCGTTTCTATCAAACATACTTCCCAAATACACAAACTCATCTACTAGTTCCAAACAGTATTGAGCACGGTGTCTCGCTTTCCTCCTTCTCGAATACATCACTTTGGACTTGTTAACATTCATCTTGCACACACCGTACACTGCACTCCCTAGACTCTGTAGTTCCTGTTCATTATTCGCCATTAGTACTGCATGATCGGCGTACAATAAACCTATACCTACTATAGGTATACATAATAGAGAGATATTCAAATGTTTCAATTATTCGGCTTCAAGTCAGTATTCGAGCCAACGCGTCACATAAACAAATTTCTCAAAACAATCCGTTCGCTTCGTAATATGTACGCTATTCTGTGCCTTATATCAATAAGCATTAAAGTCGTTTTTTATACGTTAGATGCTGTTAACGAATGCGTGTACACGTAACCCCCGTTCAACGCGACCCCGGCGAGTGCGGATTTGTTATATCGCGATTGTAAAATATTATTTTTTGTCTCACCGCTTGTTTGACTTTGACATACGCCAGAAATCGTCATAACGAGCGGTTGCACGTGCGTGCTATCTCTCTTTCTCACTTACTCACATCATACGCATATGTATATGATATTTTGGACCTAAACTATTTAATAGAATGCTAAAAGATTTAAACCAATTGAATTGTCCCAAGAACATGAAACTATATATTAAAACTTGGATTCGTAATGTGGGTAGAGCCAGTATTGGTGCACTCACCCAAACATATTGACTCATACCTACATTAATTATTACTACAATTAAGTCCACTTTAAAATTGTTCTTCATATACACCCATTATATAGTAATAAATGTAATTCTATCTACTACTTGTAATTCTAATTAATTGTATAATTGCTTGTAAACAATGCCCGCCCGCCATAATATGTCACAAGAAAATGACGTCTCGGAACCTGTTCTCGCGCGAAAGTTAAGTGCCAAAATCATTGAAAATGGCTGGAGTTATTAGAAGAAAACGACGAAGATGAAGAGCGAGTGAGTGGTGTAAACTGAGGAAATCTAGATTCTTTTTTGCAACGCTGTCAAAATGAATGAATTATGTTGTGTATAACATTTTTTTAAATATTTTAAAATGATTTTTTTAAATCCCCCGTCGATCGCAAAATTTCGAATATCGCGACCGTGTCCGAAACGTATCCCCCGCGATCAACAAAGGTTACTCCTGTACAGTATTCGAAGACCTTTACAGGCGGAACTGAATAAGCATGCGCGAAAGTTGAATACTTTCAAACTTTGTGGATACGGAACGAATAATATAATTCACTGTTGTCGGTATCTGTGTGTTTACGCGATTCATAGACGTTAAAAAGTTGAAAATGTAAATGTATTTCGACTCGCTTCATGCGCGCACCGTGCCGTCATTGTCTGATCTCTAAAAAACAGGACGAATTTATTTGCTGCGGTATTGTTTTCGACTAGAAATCAAAAGTCCAAAGCTCTTGGAGCATCCAAAGCATGTATGAAGCGATCGCGCCTGATGGACAGATTTGATTGCGACCGAGGATGCGGCCCAGGACAGAACAAGATAGAGCAGACGACTTCAGTTTTTCTGTTCGTATTATCTTGAAAGATGCAGGTTTGTTTTTTTAAATATGTATTTATGTCATAAGTATGGAGCCTGTCAATTAAAATAATTTATTTATATTGATTATTTATTATTATCATTAAGATAACAAATTGACAAAATAATTGGTTCCAGTCACGAAAATAATAATGATTTTATAATCGCGCGTCACGGGACAGCGGTTTCATATTGTACCCAAACACATGTCATTCTAAATTAATTATATAATTTAAAATGACATGTGTCATTGTTACTGCTAGAAATATTACTATGAGATTCTTTGGAGACAATTGAATTCTAGAGATTTGCGGTATCTCGTCTCACTTCACACTTGTTATGTGTCAAATATCATTTAACATTGATTAACCGTGGATGTTCCGTATGTCGGTCGAATGAATCATCTCCCCAGAAGCGGTAAAAACAGAACAATTTAACGTTTTCTGTTTACCCAACTTTTTAGAATAAATACCTGTAGGTATCTATGGTGCTAGGTGACGTTTGTGCGCACGCTCTGATCTCGGTATGAAATCGAACATGGGTTTGACTAAATCTCACTGTACACTGAGATTCTTATCAATACAAATTAAAATTAATCAACTAAAAAGATTTACAGAACAAATTGGTCATACTACTTCGTGTATAAAATACAATAGATAACGATTGACTGACACTCCCCTAGTGATCCAGCAATCGGGGGTTTGATCCTCATTCCAAGAGACCAGCGATTTACTCTTGTTGCCGTAGCACAAGTGTTTAGCTTAGTTTGACCAATTATTTCAACCAGCCGACTGTAGGAGAACGCAAACATGTCGTGTTACATCAAACTGAGATATCGAGCTTTGAAGTTTGATTGGGATACAGTTGATTTGGGGCCAGTTGTGTAATATAATTCGGCCATTTTACTAGTATCATATTTTGACGAGTGTGAGTCGCACTCATTTCATAATTTTTTTTTTTAAATAAACAATATTCAAGTTATAGAATATTCGCACATTATTTAGGTACTTGTAAAACATATTTTCATTTTCGTCTACTGTCCTGTTAAACGACTATGGGCGGACGTGACACTAGACGCTTGTATCGAGCGTGACGCGTGACAACAACTGCATGTGAATATTTACAAGTTATAGAATATTCGCACATTATTTAGGTACTCGTAAAACATATTTGCATTTTCATCTACTGTCCTATCTATGATAAACGACTATGGACGGACGTGACACTAGCCACCAACGGAAAGAGTTAGAAGAGCCAGTGTCAAATATGTCTGTGAGTTGGTTTTACATGCTTGGGAGCGTATCAAAACTGAAATCATTTTCAAGTCGTTCAAGACAGGAATTTGAAACATGCTGGATGGGACTGAAGATGATGCAATTATTGAAAAAAGGGCCGATTCAGATATTGATAATGTTCAGTAATAATATTTTTCTCAAAAAATTTTCTCCATAAATAAAAATACGGTAATTAAGGAGAATACATCATTATTGTGAAGTTGCAGTTTTTTCAGAACATAGTTATTTGTCGTCAACTTTACTCTGTTGGTGTGGTGTAACTGGTAACGAATCCCGGTAGCAACAAAAATATTTTTTCCTGTTTTATCTTTCAAATTGATACATTTAATTTGTATTTTATTAGTATTCAAGTCTACAGTTGTTCTAAACAATACTCCGAGTGCTGCTCATGTACAGGGTGTCCTGTAAACAGTGGTCCAAACGAAAACCATCGATAGCTGAGACCATACGCCCTGTCAGAATACCACACAATAGGTTCAATGATTGTCACACGGTTTTCGAGAATACTTGAACTTTTATGAATATTTCTTTCTGTCTGTTGGATTATTATATCTGATAAGTTTTCCTAGGAAATGTGCGTCGCTGTTTTTTAAAAACACAAACAGTTTTGTCAGGAAAGATGTTAAAAAATGTGAATTTGGACCATTTGATATTTTTCAAAAAAGTTTAAACCGCTGTGGTGTAAAAAAAAAAAAAGTATCATACCCTAAGCACCCATTAGTTTGAAAATTTATAATGCATAATATAATATTATTTTTACTTATAAAAAAGTTATTACTATTTTAATGCCGAAGGGGGGGCATTTTGTGAAAAATTCAAAGTGATTTTTTTTTAAAATTGCAGCCCTCGTGCTTTAAACATTTTTGAAAAATGTCAAACGGTCCGAATTGTCTCGAGTTGGATGTGATTTTGTCGATAAGCATCGTAAGAATTCCGATAAAAATATTCACCTGACGGGGAGTTCCTTCCGCAGGAAAGTGAAGGATTTTGTCTCGCACGCGTTCAGTCCTGTAACAATAACAAAACATACTTATTAAAACAATGAAACTTTAAATATTAAGGAACACACATTCTTATTGTGAAGTTGTAATTATTCAGAACAGACGGTCTGCGATATTTGAAATATTAATTAAATATATTAATTAATATTTAAAATAATGCAGACCAGAAGCAAAAACAATTAAAATATATTTAAATTGTTGTTGCGCCACCGGGATTCGAACCTGGATCTCTTTCCTAACCGGGAAATGTGCATTATCCAACTATGCTACAGTGACAAATTTTCTAACCTATATGTTACCCTTTTGATACTAATACATTTAATCGTACATGAACATATAATGTTATCCTTATGAAAGTGAAATACTGTTTTCCTCTCAACTTTCTGATATACCAAAATATATTTTCCTCAGAGGCCTAAAGGGTATTTGAGAAAAATGTGGAACCACGGCATTTAATATGATTAACACATTCGTAACACCATGTATCACCAAAAAATCAGCATATATACTTATTAGGCAATTTGACACTTCTATATATTAGAGCAATAGCAAGATGGTAGATCACTCGCTTAGTTTGTTAAAAGTTTTGGAAGCGCCTGATGTGAATCCCGGTACCGGTAAATGGTCTGTGATATTTTAAATACTAAATTAATGTATTAATTATAAATATTAAATTATATTATTATATATAAAATCAATTTTGTCATGAAAGATATTGTTTTTATATATATTTAAATAATGTAGATGGCTTTTAAATAATGGAACGACAGGTGTATTAATTTGAAAAGTATAACATATAGGTTTGGAAATTTTTCATGAAAAATACTGGCGATATAACACAACTGGTAGTGTAATTTATAATTAATACATTAATTTAGTATTTGAAACATAAAATAATACACTTGTTACGAATGTGTTTAGTAATTACGAATATGTAACTACATATATGTATATTATTTGATGCATATGATGGACAAGAACACGTAAACGCTGTACCCAAGAACACCCCGCAAAATGGTGAATAAGTAAGAACTAACACGAAAGTAAATTTAAAAGCTGACTATTTGCAATATTATTTATAATAAAGCTTAATAAAATTTCAAATTGATCTAACTGTAAACCCCTAGTATTTGTATGCATAATTTCTAAACCCTTATTAATATCAAAGGAGTGGTTTGTTTCCAAAAGGTGATTGGAAAATTCTGAAGTTATTAATATTTTTGGTTTAGATTCCGATTAATTGTTTCATATTCGCTTGTCTTTTCATCACAGGCTTCAGTCTAGTTAAGGAGACAAGTGAACATCTCTTACATTCTGAACACAGTTGTGTGTTATTCGAGTAGCACGACAGAGTGGCCCCGAGTGAAAAATGTCTAATTTTAATTTAATGTGAAGCGATATGTAGAAGCATTATATATTTATAATGATGTTAACACTTTTATTTTTTTTAATATATATAAAAAATACGAAATTTTTCAATCCTGCATATCGCTATTTGATAACATTGCAGATGAGCCAGTGTGTCGCTGTGCGACTCATTTTTAAAATAAATTAAATTAATCAATTAGAAAGGTACACAGAAAAAAAATTATCGAAAATAAATATTTGTTGCCACCGGGATACGATCCCGGAACATTCTCTATCCGGGGAAATGCGTTACCATTAACGTTTCCGACAAATTTGAGACTCGAATTCTCAACATGCTGCGGGCGACTATTATAACCATTACGTTGCCAGGGCTTCCATAGAAACTATATCTATGTAAATATAATATAAATTGCTTTTCAGCTAATGCATTATGTACTTCTTTCCCTGCAATTGTACAAATGGTGTTCTTGCGTATCAACTTTACATATAAATATATCTGCTAAAAGACATTCTTGAAAAAAAATAGATCACGTTTACACAAATGATTATTAAACTAACGTCAAAATTACGAATAATCATGTGTCATTTGCGTCGTGTCGCATTATGGTCGTATTTGACAGTTCGACCATAGATAAGACAGATGCTCAATATACTTGCTAGTCGTAAAAATTTATACGATTACGCTAATGTATGTTTTTTCAGACAAAGACAGTGTACACTTCATTTAATTTTTCTTACTGACTGACACTCACATGTACGAAGATGACAAAGCCCAATATTATTAAGGATAACAAATAAGATATTTTTTATGTAACCTTTGAAATAAAAAATATTCCGCCGCTTTTAACGAATCGATATTAATTTGAATCGGACCCGGACAGTGCGTAGTGTGTCGGGTGTCGCCAATATAATATATAGGTATTAATACATTCAAATGTAACACGTAAATTCATCGGGCGCGCGCAATGCGAGACGCCGCGCGCCGCCGGGCCGGCCGCCCCGGGCGCGCGGTCGGTCGCCGGGCCGCCGAGCCGACGCGGCCGCGCCGTCGCGCAGTGCGCCCCTCGCGGCCGCCCCCGACCGATGGCGGGCCCGGCCTACGTGCGGAAGCAAAGGTAAAGAATATTAAAAATACGTCACGTGTTATCAAAACAAATATAATAATGTCAAACCAGTCGTGTAAAGAGTGTTTTTTTTAGAAGTTTGTTTTTCGAATAGGCAACACTTTTTCCAGCGAAAGCCAATATGACAGCTGACAGCTGATTTGTGCTCAGTTTGGTTTGCTATTTCGCCATGAATAGACTTACGCCAGAACAACGCTTGCAAATTGTGCAAATTTATACCGAAAATCGTGGTTCAGTACGCGAAACTAATTTTACGGTCGACATAATCGTCCATCCGAGCTAGTAATTCCGATAACCATGGATCGTTTCATATCTAATTGATAATACGCATCCGCAGAGACGTCGCACAGTGCGCACCGAAGAAGCTGTTAGGCCAGAACGTTACAGGCAATGGAGAGCGCTGTAGATCCATGATTACCCACTTCTTCGTTCCTGAAGAGCTGCGGCTTCAACAAGACGGCGCAACATGCCGCACAGCGCGCGCCAAAATCTATCTATTGAAGGAAACATTCGATGAGCGCGCAATGGACCTGTGAATTGGTCTCCAAGATCGTGATATTTAACACCTTGGGTTATTTTCTGTGGGGATATGTGAGGTCGCTAAACCGGAGACGATACACGACTTGGAAGCCAACATTCGTCGCATTATTGCCGATGTACGCCCCCAGACTTCCAGATCTTGCTTTATTGGAGCCAGCCGCGGCGCCCGTACGCGCGAAATCATATTTAAACACTAATGGCGTAACATGATGTTTCCAATAAAGTCGATACCATGATTTTGATGTGCTTTATTTCATTTTTAAGTTCTATACTTCTAAAAAAAACCACCGATACATCGCAGCTCAGCCGCTCCGGGAGCCAGCCTCGACCGTTCACTTCTCTCCAGAACACACCTCCAGTAAACGCTTTCGCCATAGATTTAATCTTTATTTTCACCTCAAATTGTGCAATCATTTATTTATTTCATCTACCTGTTCCAGCCGCACGTCTAAACACAGTCCTCGATATCATATACAATTAATACAGTGAGTGCCGGAGAGAATTGCTCACATTTCGACAGATTCATCTGCTAAACACGTATAAACATTAACACCTGCAGGTAGGCAACAGGGGTAAACAATATCCCCAAACCCCATTGAATAAAATTGAAAAACGCACCCCTTTTAGTGTTGGCCCCCTATAAAATCAACAACTTAGGATATTTGTATAATAATTAATCTACTAATTATCAAAATAATTTAACTTTTCAAAAGATCCAATCGTTCTCATTATTAGTTTTTTTTTTACCTTCTGCCAAAATATGATATGCGATGTACTGTTCTTACGGGTTAAATCTGTCGGCAGTATTGCGTGGAGGGTAAGTCTCCTATATGTTTTTATTTTGTGCCGTCTCGTTTCCCGGAAGGGAGTGCCTCTTCACTTCCCCTCTGCTCCCCGGCCTTGTTAATTGTAATATTTTATATTATCTTTATGTTATGTATTGTAAATATTATTTATTTATTTAAAGTGTATTAAAGGTTTTTTTAAACCGTAACCAAGATAAAACTAATAAATTGAATATTACTTATAGGAAATAAGACAATACAGGCAATAATATACAATTAATTAAAACACCGGGCCTACGTGCGAAAGTAAAGATGGCCGGCGGCGTGCTGCGCGTGTCGTTAAACTTGTTATCGTTTTGCTCGGTGCGGGTATATAAAATATATTTGGTCAAAGAGGCACAGTGATGATAGACGACATAGTATTTCTATATAAAATTATCAACAGCATGTTTGACTGCTCCGAATTAACACAAATGGTTTCGTATAAAGTACCAAATGTTCTCTGTAGGTACACACAGAAATAATGATGCTGTTAACTCTCCAATATCGCGGATGCATCGGGTCGGTAACTAGTTGAATTTCGTTGCGGGAGCATACCTGAATTGAAGAAATATTTGTAAGTAAATTATACTTAGTTTTTTGTGTTATGTTAAATAAATATACAAAAATGATTAAAATACGTAATGTATCGTTCCGTCGACACACAACTGCGATTATTTAATGTGTTAAATAAATGTTGTGAGAAAAAAAGTAGCCGGCCCGAGGATTTGAACACGCGCTCCCAGAATCTGATTTAAAGACATTGGGTATTTTTGTGATGTGATTCGCAACAGTAATTGTTGTTGCCTCGTGGGTGTTGTACTGTTAATTATTAAAATAATTTTAAAAAATATATCAAGTACGGTTAATGCTACCATCTGACAATAGCAATGAGATAAAATGCTACATCTGAATCACTTACGTGATTTTTAGATTCTTTCCTTCCTTCCCAGCGAACTGTACACATACTAGATTGATTTAATTTTTTATTTTATTATTATCATTATGAACGGTATCAAATTATATCCAGTGCAATCGTCGTCTCGCTTGCGTCAGAAGTCTTATCGTCGTGTTTTGTCTGGTGTTATTCACTGACCTCGCACACAATGGAGTAGCGGCACCAACACTGACGCGATGTTTTTAATCACGATAAAATTACACGCCTTTAAATATTTGTACCACGTGAGTGTATTTTTTTTTTCCGCACGTACGACAATTCATGTCCACCGCAATAATTCAAACCGCTAGTTTTGATATTCGTATTCCATTTTTAAATCATCACGATAGAGTAAAATAAAAAAAATAAAATAAAGCTTTTTTTTCCGCACCCTGTCCCGCAATAATGACACTATTTTTGCAAGCAAAAATAGGTCAAACTACGCAAGCGTGCCCATATGTAGTGTCTAATTCCAAAACTCTCTAAAATGGATTTGGGATTATTAGAGTTAAATATGCAGGTTTGTAGATATTTTTGTCAGCTACGTGCAGAACACATTGTTTCGCGTAAAAGTCAACATAAATCCATTGATATGACATGTCCTATGTTCCTTCCTCGGGAAGTCTTAAAATGACGACTCGGTACTAGTAAATAATTCGTTTATTGAAATATTATAGGTGCACAAGTATATAAGGCAGCGTGTCTACGGAGATGTATTGAAACGAATAGACTTTCAGTTCTTTCTCGTACGGATGTTAGATACGATCTGATCTCTGAAGGGTTGTGTTTTAGTTTATAAAGATAATTCTGGAGATATTTCTCCCATTCAATAATATAGAAGATAATTTAAATCCGGGTTCTCTACCGGGTAAACAAAGCAATAAATTTAATGATATGAAATAATCGTTTCAATGCACATCAATACACAAAATAAGATTAGACAAAACAATTAAAATAATGATTCTAACCCGTAACTCTCCACAAATCAAGAAAGGTTAAGGTTGATAAACTAAAAGATGGGGATGTAGCTTCGGAGGGTAGGTACATACATATTACATGTTCAACATCAGGATTATTTCCAAAATATCCCAAAACAGACAGAGTATAAGTCGCTATTTCCCCTAAAATGAAATCAGCCAATCACAACGCTTGTGATCTAAAATCCAGTATATTTTATATTAACTATGTTAATATTTGTTGCTCTATCCCTTCCCTTGCCCACCTCACTAGATCATAATATCATCGTTTAGTAAATTCTCAAGCGATAATTATCATCATTAAGAAAATAAATGTCATAAAATTGAATAAACATTAAAATAATTATAGTACATAATTTATCCACTGAGTCCATATTATACAAGTAATGTCACTGTCTTGTGCCAAAACCAAACAAAACTTTTGCACAAAGATTACATTTGTTTCTAGCACCAAAAATATACAACAGTCTAAATGTAAACGTGCAAGATTACAACCATAATCTCGCATATTTTTCACGAAATGTGCAGTTCTGGCTCCACGAAATGGGGAGAAATTACGCCAGAGAACTTTTAAAGGTCCAAACTTGAGAGTAAAACAGCTACAGCAGTATATTGAATTTACTTTGCCAAATTTTATATGAATACCCTCGGCACATTGGTCTATAAATATGACGCAACACTCATAGTAGTCAACTAGGTGAAAATGTATACTTAATGAATATTAATTAGGAAGAGTAATACGTCAGACCGTTAGACATTATTTATCAATGCAAGTACATAATACGTGTCAAAAGTGAACCTAATAAATGTATTTATTTATTTATTTATATATATATTGACATCCATATTTTTGCACTAACAGAGGTGGATACATAATAAACATACATAATACATAGTTTATTGTGTGGGATGGAGTAGACTTCACCTCTGATATATACAGCGTTGTCCTGGATACTTTGCTAGACTAAAATCTGTGTTAAAGTAGCCAGTTTTTTTTTTCGTGCTGTTGTGGTGTTATTTGGAATAAAAAGAGAATTCGAATATGTATAAAAAAGTAAAAATAAAAAATAAATATATGGAGTGGGAGTGTTGTAGGACTAGTGAATTATTAGTGAAAGAATTGTATAAATTATATTAAATTGTTGGATATCCATGCTCCTGATTCATCTCTACCTGATTGGATCATAAAATGGGTCCATATTAGTGTAATCTTATTGGAAGTGAACGGTACTGAGTGTGTTGTACAGTACAAGGAGCTAAGAACATGTAGAATCTTTGATAAAATGTGGTTGTTGCTCTCGGAACTGGTGTGTAGACGTTTGTTGTTTGTCTTCTGTTGTTTCCATGATTTATTGCTCGAGGAGAGTTGTTGTTAGTATGGAAATATTGAACGAGTCTCAACATAAAGATTTGTCTTATATCAAGGACATTAACCTAATAAATAGATAATTCTAAATAATTTGTTCAAATCGAGTTAAGTTTTTCAATACACACATACATGTAAATATACATTTTTATTGCATTGCAGAATAAATTGATACTTTATTTATTTATTTATTCAATACATTAATATTATTAAAGACAAATTAAGAATTATTTTGTACTACTATACTAAATTACTTTTCATTTAAGTGCAATCAAAAATCATATTAAATTAATGTAATATCTACATGGATGACTGGTCGGCACTCGCGAGCCAGTGACAAAGCTTATTATTAGCTATTTGACATTTCAAGAAACATGTTACGACGTATGGTAATATTTTTGTTGCCGATATATTATAATTTTTTATCTGAAAGTCTACTAGCGCCACTGCACGCTTCCAACTGGCACTATTATAATATTATATAACAATTATTTCGCGAGTATCAAAGACAAAGGAAAAAAAAAGTTTATTGACGAATCGTTTTATTTGTGCCCAATGTTTTAGTGGCAGATACGTATGAAAAATATGAGTCGGAAATGTTCATGCTGGATGTGGTCAATCTCAACCGTGTCAGAGATATAAGGATTTTAAAAATTATATATTGAATATAATAAATAAAATATCATTTTTTGTTAGATTTATTAATTTATATATATATATATATATACATTCAACAACATAAGGTAAAACTTAATACAGGAATCAAGTTTGAGAATGTTAAATCTGCAGTTAAGTTGTTGGGCGTGCACATATGTATAAGCAAAATTGTCAGGCAATCCGTCTACTCATTGTGGTGTCACGTGTGGACTATTGTAACAGCATCCATGCTGGCCTGCCAATGTTTCAGCTGGATAGATTACAATCCATTCTAAATGCGGCTGCACGGATAATATATGGAGTTTCCTAATTCTCTCATATAACATCCCTTTTACATCAGCTACATTGGCTCCGATTCCCCGAAAGAGTTGAATTTAAATTGTGGTGGTTGATGTACTAGGTGACACATAACATGGCGCCTCTGTATTTTCAAGAGCTTTGTATCCCAGACAATTTGAATGGTAGACGTCAAGCCGGTTGTGGAATCGACCAGCCATGTCGAAGTTTAGTGAACGGACCTTTGCCCTCCGTCACAAGAAACAGTGCATCAGACTTTACTTAAGAGACTAAAAACGCACCTTTTCAAATAATCTTTTACCTAAATCCGAGGCGCGAGGAAGAGTCAGAAATATGTAAAAAAAAAAAATAATAATCCCGAGATGACGGAGAAAATAATTACATCGATGATTATAATTGCAGTTTTCCTACTCCATACGAGTCCCCCGCCGGCCGCGGTCACCGCCGGTGACAGCCCTTCCCCGAGACCGCTCCACCTGAATAATTACAGCGGCGGTCACGTGACGGTTTGTTTACAGTCCAAAGTGCTCCGCTGCCGAGTCGGGCGCGACCTCTATCGTAAAGGTCGGCGCACACGCGGTGCGACCGACGATCCGCCCGGCGTGTCATTGGCCGGATTGTTGTTTATTGATGCACCTTGCCATTCGCCCATTGGACTACGGCGACTAGATTTGAATAGTCACGCTTCGGTGTATCGTTCCACGATTGATGGACTCTTCGAGTAGTGGGATGGCGCGCGTTTAAGCCAGCGCGATAGCTGCAAAATTTAAAGATACAATTTTTTATCTCGATCTTTTAGGAAGATTTCATCTCACGACGCAACAAATGTCAATGCACTTTCTTCGATCGAGAACGGAAGACTTCGAATCTAGCCACCGTGTTAAAAAATTTATTTATATGACACAGATAAACACATTTTGATGAATTAATCTGGTTAAAATATCTTGGTTCAGCTCGTTAGCCAGCCCGATATTTTGTTTCAAAATGGCTGCTTTTCGAAAACTTGAAAAATTCGTCAATATATTGGACCTAGAGAAAAAAGTAAAAATTAGATTTTCACACCGAAGAAATCTACCTGATTCTTGACGACCAATGTTTTCAATTTTAATAATGCAATGCAGTAAAAAGCCATCTTTACCCATAAAGCGTAAGAAAATATAAACTCCATAATAATATCTACAACTTTTGTCTGGATATGTTATTGGATTTAGATCTATACTATACATGCAAGTGTCATTGCCAGTAAGAAAAATATTCCACATAATCGCCGAAGTAGCGAATTGTTGACAATGTCAATGACGCAAAAAACTCACTAAACTGACGAAATCAAATCACATGACATGTAGTGCCTAATACAAAAACCCCCTAAAACATATTTGGGACAAATTAGAGTTAAATATGCAGTTTTGTACATTTTTTTTGTCAGCTACATGCAGAACACGTTGTATCTCGCAAAGGCCACGCAAATTTATTGATATTGCATGTTCAAAATCAGGATTAGTTCCAAAATACCCTAAAGCAGACAGATTATATAATGTCAATCAATCACAACGCTTGTCGATGATCAGGTGATCTAGAATCCAGTACGGCTGCCAGAATGATATAAGTCTCTTTAGGGGTTTTTGAAATTAGGCACTTGCATACACACTAATTGGAAGAATCTTTTGTTCACTGTTATTAGATAGGCTTGCAGCTGTTGGATGTGTTGCAAAGTTTTCGTTAATTATATCTTGGGCCACACTGCCTGCAACGGTAATAGTTCATAGGTCCTAAAGGTGACATTAAAAAAAGAAAAATAATTCTCACTTACAAAATTAGCCACGTCACTGCCGGGTTGACGTCTGTGCGACGCCGCAAGCACTATACAAATAGTTTTACCTGATGACACTGATGAACATAAAAAATACATTTCAATAAAGAAAAATTATTTACATCACTCCCGAGGTGACGTCCTGAAGACACCGAAAGCATTATACAGGGTGTAACAGACCCAGTCCACAATATACGTTACTAAATTACTAGTCGAAAATGTTCATAGAATATGTGCTTAATATAAACCATGTCAGAGATATAAAAATAAGAAATTAAAACTCATCGCATTTCGAGCGGTCACACTTTTTTTGTCTATTTATTAATTTACACCCTTACGGGTACAAAACTAGTTAGGTTAGGTTAGGTTAGGTTAGAAAATATAAGCAGATAAAAAAAACATGAGCAGCTGCACAAGTAGCACGTAATATATATTTATATATATATACATAAATAGAAATTAATAGTATATACTATAGCTTTAAAAAAATAAATAATAAGCAAAACAAACTACAAAAATTAAGGTTCAAGACATAGAAAAAATAAAAATTTAGAATAGTTGAGTATAAAAATCAATTGTATCTTTGATTCAAAATAACATCACTCTTAAACAGACATTGAATATCGGAATATATCTACAAGACCAAAATCGTTCCCAAGTTTGTGAAGTTTTCATGTGGGTGCATTTCTATGATGCCTGGCACTCCGCGCAGGAACGTGGTATACAATCAGTTCGGTTAAATTAAGAGCGTCCAGTGTGCCATTTACTATATTAAATAAAAATAATAAATCACTCAAAGTTCTTCTACACGATTTAAGTTATGTTACATGATTTACCGCATAAAGCAAAGATAACTTAAAACATTTTCAATCGTCAACGTCTGATAGACGCCGCGTCTGTAGTTAAAGGTAGTATTGTTATAGATAGACGTGATTAATATCTGATCTGGCAGAAAGCGGTGCATTACTATTGTATTGTTGGCGTAGTTTTTAACAACACTGCGAACAGGAAACGATGATGTCACGCTATCGGACCGCCGATTGTGTTCACTCATTATACGATCATCTGTATGCGTTATTCATACTAAATGAAATTACTTTGGAATAACAACAGATTAGCTATCTCTCAAGTGACGTTGACAAGCCTGTAATAAATAAAACATTTCAAATAACATCTTTTGTTACAAAAATTGCGTTGGAAAATTTTTAATGTCACTTTTCCATTGTATTTTATTTTCACACACACACACACACACGCACATCACACACGGTAAGCGATCATCTTAGATCCTCCCCCATTTGGCTGCCGTATTAAATTGTCGTATATGAATATAATATTGATTTTAAAATAAATAAATAATAAATGAAATAAGAAAGGAGGAGAAACTGCATAGATTCAAAATGAAACTAAACAAATATGTGAAAGATAAGTTGCAGTAAAAAGGAACGATTTTGATCTTGTTTGTATTAGAGCATATATAAATATACTTATAATACTAATTATAAGTATTTTTCTTTTAGCAATATTAACTTTGCGGTTAAAATTCATATTTTTTATTTATTATCTTAGTTTTATTAACCACTGAATTGAGTTTAAATATAGCCAAATAAATTTAACTACGAGTCCTATCATAAAAAAAATTTCTAAAAATTATTCGACTAAATTTGTATTGAGCAGCAATTTGAGTTAGGTACTAAATTTATTTTTTCAATAATTGTTGTTTTTTTTTTAAAATTTTAAAAATAGATTCTGATGAAGAAATAATGCTATATTTTTAGTTAGTTATGACATCCTGAAGAAGAACGAAACCGGTAGATGTATTTAAACTCAATTCAGTGGTTAATAAAACAAAGATAATAAATAAAAAATATTTTTCTCTTTTATAAGTTCATTTATAAGGTCATGTACCTATTTTAAATGTATCGCAATACATTGCGCACATTTTTAATAGCCTCGCTGTATGAATTAAATTATTAACGCGTCTCAGACACATACATCCTACTACCCTTGCATGGAGCAGTGTCCAGGAAGGGGGGTGACTATATTTCCTCAGGGTTCTAGACGGCTACTGAGCAAAATGTGGAACATCAACATAATACATATTTATTTACATCGGTAGTTAGTGTTCCTATGTTTTGCACAGGGCACTATAGACCAGGGGTCGGCAGACTTTCTAATGAGAAGAGCCAAATATATAGAATACAATATATGGGAGTTATAAGCTTAAGTGCACTACTTATAAAACAAGAAAACCTTAATAATTAAACATTTTTTGGGCTTTGTAAAGTCACTTGTTAGAACGGTGATCTTGCATCGTTTCTGTTTTCAAATGATTTTGTAAATTATTGTAAGCTTCTTAACTTGTTTTTTATTGGATTCGCGGAAGGGGATCGAAGAATGTTTCAGGCAAACTATTCCACGTGTCATATATAATGATTGTAGATGAAAATATGAGGTGGAGTTGAAGAGTTGCAAATGCCTATGAAAAGAGCCGCGGTAATTGTTAAAATTTGAAAAAAAATTATACTACATATAAAACGCATTTTTAGGCAAACATCAATTTTTAGCAGGACTTCTTCATGTCCCGCCTTCTGTGGAAGGTTGGCGACCATGTTGATTTATCCTGTATAAATTTAATTTTATTAAATTCTTAATACAGTGCATACATAAGCACTCATATACATGCTCTAATATAAACAAGATTAAAGTTTTTTCTTTTACTAAAACTTATCTTTTACATATTTGGTCAGTTTTATTTTAAATCTATTCAATTTCTCTTCCTTTCTTATATTTTCTGGCATTTCACTAAAAAATTTCATCGCACTATATGTACATACATCATCGATTTCTGAGATTTAGCCTTCTTCCTGAATGGCAGTCTCAGTCTATCCCTTCCCCTTGTACGGTGCTCGTGCTCATGTTGATTTGCATCCATTCTTCGTGTGAATTCCGCTGATTGAGGATTTTGTAAATAAATACCATTATATTGAAATATTTTTTCTGCTTAAAGGTCATCATATTCTGATTCGCCAACATGGAACCACTTCCTGAGGTTACACAGCCGAGAAAACCTCTTTCTATCTCCACTACAAGCTCTGCTGCTTTCTGTCTTCCCCTTCAAATATCACATTTTCATTGCGGAGAATGTGTCCTCAGTATACAGCTGTATAAAAGATTTTTTATGCGCGCCCTATAATCCAACATTAGAGAGAATATTGAGTACATATACGACACATTGTTTACACGATAAAATGGTTTCGATGTAGAAGAACGAGCCGTGTCCGTGTCTAATTCGGTTAGCAATAATCACAATAAATAATATGAACTCCAATCGTTATCGCGAACAATATTATTGTTTGCGTGGCGCGGCTCTGTGTGAAATCTTATCTGCCATTTGCGGGGCGGGCGTGTCGGCTAAATTTACGATACCCTCATTATCTACAGATATTTTAAAAACATTATGTATTATTGTGATGTTTTTAACAAACTTGATATACAACTGTTCCAAAAGTCTTTTCCATAATAAAAAAAAATGCTATTTTGCATGTAAGTACAGTCCCTAGGAATTTATTTCTTAAAAATTATGTTATCCGTCATTTCGCTAGCACTCTTCTAAACGGGAGGCACAATTTCTGAGAACCGCTCGGCACGTATTCCCCGTGATCGCTGCCATTTATTCTCTTCATCGGTCCAGAGAGTGAGGATCGTTACTGTACACCTTTGATTTAAGGTAGCCCCATAGCGACTGAATCGCGGCTAGCAATCGGCATACCCCTCGCTCGTTGCGTTGGTGCGGCGAATGAATTAAAATGAAAAAGACTTTTGGGACACGCTGTATTAAAAAAAACCCCATTAAAATCCTGTATTTGTCACTTACATAGTTTTTTATACTTTGGTGGCTTAATCTTATTAAATGCCGAAGTATCCCGATTGGCTATTAACTATGTTCTATATCCTAAAGGAAGAGAAGATGCCTTTGAGATGTGGCGTTGAAGACATATATTACGTGTGCCGTGGATGGCGAGGAACACGAGTGTCACGAATATCTAAATCATACTCTCAACGAGAATCCTTCAATTTTCAAAGGTGTCGTGGGGGATTTCGGTCATTAACGGGAGTATGGATAGTAAATATGAAGTGTTAGGGAATGTGATATTGTTAATTAGTTTGTGACTGTCAAAAGTGTGGTTCGTTTAAATATACGGTTACCAGTTTTTTCTCCCATTCCTTCGGGGTGTATGATTTCACCCCAAATAAAATATAGAATGCAGCGGAGACTGCACCAGGCTGAGTTCGGTTGTCATGGAAATACCACATTCGGTCAAGTCAGGACGGGTCGTTTAAATTCTGTAGGTGCATTGAAAATGAATAAATAATCAAGAATGTTTGGACATTATATCATATTTTAGTTATCATAAGCTTATAATTTAATTTCATCTCTTAAATAAATAAATATTGTTGTTAATAAATCTTCGTACTTTATCGCAGTAACAGTAATAATTTTATACTCCCGAGACTCATTCGCCTGACGCAACTGCGATATATTCGTCTGACGTCACAATGTAATTTACTAGGTTATCCGCTCTCGGCCCGGACCGGAATATTCTCGAACAACGGTCCAAAGTGCATTCACACCGACTCGAGAGATGTGTTTACATTTTTTTTAGAGGTCAATTATAATCAAATCGCCCAACATTCCGGCGAAACGTAACAGCCGCGGACTGGCGGCGGGGTGGCAATGGGCGCGGTGCGCAATTTATGGCCTGAATCACTTTCTACACTGATGAGTAGACGGGTGTACTGATTACGGACGATTTGGCACGGTCTATAATACAAAACCGTATTATCCTTATTATATTATATATTGCGTTTCCCCGTCTATTATCTATGACTTATTGGACGTCTCGGATGTAGTGACATTTGCCAGTAAAAAAAAAGTAACGTAAACGCTGAACGCGATTACTTAAATGTATTCTCTTTTATATATTCAATAATAGTACGTAAAAATATATACAATTTGAAATGAAGTGAACATTATCTTTATTACGAGTAAGGAAAAAAAACATATTTTAGCGAAATCGTACGAGACAACCGGCAAGTATATTGACACCTGTCATCTTTTCTTATCTATGCTGTCTATAGTAAGTGGTCACCATACAATGAAGCATAATTTATTAATTTATTCTTAATATAATGCATACGCGAGTATACAAATAATATAACAGTCCTAATACACAATATTTCGTAGGCGGTATGGACTCACCCGCGGAAAATGTTCAAGACGTATGTGAAAATTATGAAAATGATTAATTAAGTATTAATCAAATACGAGCAGCGACGCACTTCCCGCGATCAGAAATACACCTACACATCGGCGCGCTGTTGCAGTCACGAGTCTCGTATTTGGGGCGCACGCACTGGTATTTTGCTCATTACGTATAATATGCCGGTCTAAAATTAAACCACTAGATCTAAGATACTCCGCATAAACACTCGGGTCACGGGATTAACGTGACGTCAGAGTGCGGGTGCGGCGGGAGGGACAGGACACAGGAGACGCTCTGGGCTGGACCTTGGATGTGCCAGTCGGTGACAGTTGACGATTATTTAAATGTCTATTGTTTATTTGTTAATATTTATTACTATAATTATTACCGATGTTATTATCATGCAGCTTATATATGTATAAATAGATTTTAAATACAAAATGTTAAAAGTACATTTCTTTTGTACACGTAGGTATATCTTGCGCTCTGTCACTAATGCATCTGTTATTGTCACACCCCGACACATGGCAATAGAATTAACAAAAAATAATAATGAATATTAATATTCATTTACAATCATTCCGCATTGTGTAATAGATGTCACCCATGTCTAATATTTGTTAGAACTGCTGTGAATAATTCTCAGATATAATTACTCGATAATTTTTGCTTTGCAGTTTAATATGTTTCAACACAAAATATCGTATTCACTTGAGATTTTAAGTTTTTTTTTTTAACTGTCCATATTATTTGATTTCTTTAAGTTCCCGATATCCTTCGTGTTGATGCTTTTAATAACATTCTGACGATAATGATATCAATTTAAGATAGCTCCGAGTGTAAATATTACTAATATTTCGTTTTTTCTTACTGGTAATAAAGATAAAGTACGCTACGTGATGCATTAAAGCAATTCCCGCTTTGAAATATAGATTCTACGGAAGCCCTGGCTGTCTCGCTGACTGCTTTTCTGTTAGTTGTATATATACAGGATGGCTCAAAAAAAGTGAGAACATCTCGTAACACACGAGTTATTTCAAAACATAATATAATTAATTACGATTCTTAATGTCATTTTTTTTTCAAAATATTTAGCTAATCAAAAATCAAAACAGCTTGGTTTAAATCTGGCCTGTTCGGTGGCCACATGCCTGGCTCGAAAGAGAGTTGATTGTATTTCTGGCCGTGCGAGATGGAGCTCCGTCCTGCTGTAATGTCCAGCTATACTCCAGGCTTTGTTTTGAAACTCATTAATCATTTCCCTAGCACCCCGACGTTTTTCAATTCGCAAATTTTTGATCAGAATACGGTCTTCTGCAGTGATTTTTGTCATTCTGGGCGACAATTTGAAAAAAAACAAATATAAACAATGGGAAAATTAATAACCAAAGACAGAGCGACCGGAAATTGTCTAAATAAAACGTAATATAGGTAAATAGGTAAGTAAGTAAATTAGTAAACTATTAAAGCTATTGTTGATATAGTTAAACTAATTTTGATGGAATTATATCACATTTTACGAAATATTCTCACTTTTTTTTGGGCCACCCTGTTTATGTACAACATTTAATCACAAAGCAGGAAAAAATAAAAATTTAGGGAAAACCAGAACCTTGTCTTATCAGTATAAAAAGATCACTCTTATATTTAAGTATTGAACATCGGAATATATTGATAAGACGATATATCGAAGTCTTTGCACGGGTGCGTTACTGTAATAAATTATTTTTAGTGTTAATATTCAAACCGGACGTCCTTGATCTGACTGAATTGATTCCGTACCGTGTTCTTGCTCGAGGCGCTCAATCGCTGGCACTGTTTTATGTAAATGTTTGAAATAAAAATTATTACTGCAACGCATCTTGGGACCGAATTTAGTCGTGTTGATATATTTAAACGTTCATTGCTTAAATATGTGCGATGTATATATATATGTGCTCACTTGAAAACGGTCTAAGTCACGTGTCTCTCGTTTCAAAAATATTTAAAGATTTGAGATTCAATTGATTAAAAAATATTTTCATATTACACAACACATTGTTTCAAAACTTCATTAATCTACTAGATTTATCATTTATCTCGACATATAAATGTCGCACATAGGTTATAAATTGTCGATGGAACCAGAAATAGAGGACGTCCGCGGAAGACTTGACACGACCAGGTAAACCGTATAACGGAAAACGGTTCTGTCAGAAGCTTCAACAATCGGCGAGCTTGTATGAGAAGATGTATGAATGTGGATGAGGCGAGAATTGTGTGTCGGGAGAGAAGAGTGTGACGCTCTGTCCTCTCTGCCTGCCCCCGCGGAGAAACGGCGTGATGGTAAGTAGGCATTATTAAAATAAACACAAGGGGAATACCGTTGAACGTCATACCAATATAATGAATATAATTTTTCATTTTAAATTATTTTTTTTTCAACTCCTTGAGATATATATATATATATATATATATATATATATATGATCTAATGTAATATAAACAGTATCAATATTTATCTTTTACGTATCATTCACATATTCGCACCGAAAAAATATATTAAATAAATAAATAAATAAATTCGTGACCCTATATAGCCTTGTTAAAATCGAATCAAGGAAGTTTGCACGTTAATTCCTTCTAGGAAACATTGGTAATTAAATGATTGATTTTGATCAAATTTGTTAACTTAAAAATATCTATTATAAGGGTTAAAATTTGTAGCCCAACCCATACGAACATGCTGAGATTCAAATGTACAGTGCAAACGCAGTTCAAAAAAATATATGTATATATACACATACGAAGTTGCCATATATTCGTCTGAATTAAATATGTATAAATTATTATTACAAAAAAGTAACGTATGTGTAAAAAAGGTCTTTGTACCGTGAATAAATAAATAAATTAATTAATTAATTACATTTGTTATTTTAATTGAAAAACTTCATCGCACTGTACATCTGGCCTTCTTCCTGAATGAATGGCGGTCTCGGTCTGTCCCTTCCCCTCGTGCGATTCTACGCGTATCAATGAAATTCTCAGAAATACCACCAGAACAAAAAGCCACCTAATCGAGCCGGCACATTTATAAAAATACAAGCTCAAAATCTAAATTAAGAAATATATTATTACATTATATTAAGGGCCGGTTGTAACTTTTGACTATAGTAAAAAAAATATCTACTTCTCCAAAGTGCATCCCGCAGTAAATTCATTTCACTCCGCCGTATCCGACAGTAAATACGAGAATCTATAGTCAAATATGACGGACTCTTCACAGCTGTTCCAAAAGTCACCCGACACATTGATACTTGGAAAGTTGCACTATACTACAATACGATGAATCATTCAATATCCCGCTATTTTAGAGCTGACAGTTCGTCCGATTATGGTCTCGTTGTCGAATATACATTATTACACACGTATGAAAAAATATCGCCACCAAAGTGACAAATATCGAACGCCTATGCGAAAAAATCCACAATTAATGCATAAAATAAAGCATTTATCTGCATCTATGCTTTGACAGTAGTAAATTTGATGTATCAATAACTGGCAAAAGATTTTTACTTTCATTTTTAGCTGTCAGCTGGTGAAAGAACACAAAGTGGATCAAATTTACTCGGCGAATCCGAAATGATAATGCGTTTCCCATTTTTTATCTATGATTTTCATGTGGATACGTATATGTATATATATATATATATATATGTGTATGTCATTTTCCAGTATAAAAAAATTCGACACATTCGCCAAAGTAGCGAATATCTCTTTTATATATTTAACAATAACAGTACGTAAATATATATTTAATTTGAAATGAATTGTACATTGCCTTTATTACAAATAAGAAAAAAACATACATTAGCAAAATCGTACAAATTTTTACGACTGGCAAGTATATTGAGCATCGCGTTGCAGACTTTATTTCCTTATCTACGGTCGTTCGATAGTCTGACCACTATTATTAATTCATTTATTCAGCCGTTGCATTTTGAATTGATGCGTTTTCCGCAGTCGCAACAGCTTTGTGTTATACAACAGGTGTCCTCGGCTATATATACACACACACACACATTAATGTTGGCTAGGGTCACTTTTGTCCGACCCACCCACGACCGCTATGCCAGAGACAGCGTTGTGCCAAAACTCATTAACATGAATATAAGCACAATGGCGGCCGTCAATAGAGACGTTCATAATTTTCAGCGAAACTCGAGATCCTTATCGCCATTCGTCCCTTCATTCTATCTCTTGCGTGCATGTCCATGGACACGCGGCTTCCCGAGATATCTCGTGGTATGGCATTCTTCTCAAACTCCACGACATGAGGGAAAATAATTATTTCATACTATAGGCAAAGCTGCGAGAAGAGATGGATACGGGGACAATGTTCCGTCTAATCATGAATCACGGCGTGCGCATAAAATGTATTTTGTCCGGTGCTATTACTTGTGTGCCGTGGGATAAAATAATAAAAATATTACCATACCATTATAAGACTACTGTGGGTTGGCCGCATCACTAATAAAGACGTATTAATAAGTCAAGAGAACTAATGGCAACTGTCGAGGAAAGACTTTTTCGGGATCGGGTACCCCGGTCAAAGACTCGTACAATAATTTTCTATTATTGAATCCTATGCAGAAAGAACCTTTTCTTTCGCGAATGACTTTTGAGTAAACTGATCATTAAAAAAATATATTTTATAAATAAAAATAATTGTTTTCAATACGTAAATAAAAGAAAACGTAATTTTTAATAGATACTTATAAAATCATTCTTGCTTCGATTCTTTCTTCGCCTAGGCCCTAAGCACGATAGATACTAACTATATTGAATCTAATTTTATGAGTTTATACACACGAAACTATTTTTTTCTATACCTATATCAATAAAAATAAATAATAATATCTCATTAATGAGATATTATATCGAAAGTTGGCGACCATGTTGATTTATCCTGATAAGATAATCTCTTTCTACCCTACACTAACTCTGCTGCCTTCTATCTTCCCCTGCGCGAGTATGTCGCTCATTAGTTCTCTTAACTTATTAATACGTCTTAACCTAGTAACCTTATACTGGTATGGTCATGTCTTTCTCATTCACTCCACCGGCGCACAAATATTAGCGTTGGACCTTAGAATTGCAAAAAAGTATTTTTGGTTGGGAAAAAAAAACAACAGTGAAAGGGACGAGGGGCGGATCAGGTGTGACCGACGCGGACCTTCACCACCGCTAAAGTGGCCACTTGGCTCAGGACCAGCGCCGGAGAGCGACTGCTCCGATTCGTATTTCACGATTTTGCTCACGTTTCGCCGGCGGACTGTGGACTCGGGCTAGAGGGCGTCGAAAAATGGAAAATGTAAATACATTGTACAAATTTAACGCCATTTTGTTTCGTGACGAGACCACGCTAATTTGTTGCGCACTTCGCACGTTCACAATCGACACACATACTCGCACCGTCCGCCATTTATTTCTAGAATCGGTGAGTTTATATCGAGGTGACAAATAGAAATACTATCTGAGTCTCAAAATAATATATTTAAAATAAGATTAGTGAGAAAATTAGCATTATCTAATGTTTATAGCGTTAACTTTATGGTATAATTATTAATTAAAAAAAAGGACAAATTAAGTTTAATTAAAATACACCAGCATCGGGTGTGTGATCCACTAGTAACTTTTTACTAACGCCCGTGGTTAAAATCGTCTGCGTGCTGTTCGAACGTCAAATTTACTATTGTCAAAGCATAGATGGAGATGTCTATTGGTGTGACAAATAATGACGAAATATGCTTTATTATCTATGGATTTTTTCACCTAGGCGTTCGATATCTATCACTTTGGTGGTGATATTTTTTCGTATCGTGTGTAATAAATGTATATTAAACAACGAGATCATCATTGGACGAACTTTTGGAGCAGCTGTGAAAAGTCCGCCATATTTGACTATAGATTCTCGCAGAGTAAAATGAATTTACTGCGGGATGTACTTTCGAGAAGTAAATATTTTTTTTACTAACAATCAAACAACCCGTTATCGGAAAAAAATACATATTAGTAACATTTCTACAGTAAAAAATGACTACTGATCACACAAACGGCCCTAAGTGCACAATATTTTAGAGGAATTAAGAATATGAGTTATAAATGTTCAAGCCGTGTGTGGCTAATCTTAACCGTGTCAGAGTATAAGCATTAAAAAAAATATATATATTAACCGCGATTATATCGATTAATTGAAATATTTTATTGGCTTCAAATTACATATTGAATATAAAAAATGAGAAAAAAAAAACGAATATCGAAAGGCCAGACTATTTTATTAGATGTTTTGGGGCCTGAAGGAAAGATGTAGAATAATTATGGATACGGTACTGTCACAAGTGTTATATAAAAATGCAATAGCCAAAAACGCGCAGAATCAAATAGCCTTTGGTAACTTTGGTAACTAAACAAGTGTTCATTCACTAGTTGAAATCGGCCATTATTTTCAGAACAGCCTAATATTTACAAATACATATATATACAGTGGAACCTCGGTTTGTTTGATTTTAAACTCGTGGATGCCCCGTGTTGTGTATGTGAGCTGAGTGAATCAAGCTCCGGAACACATCTTGGGGCACTGCGGGATAATGAGGGATGCTCGTGATCTAGTCGAGATGATCTGAGCGAGGAATCTCAAGCTGTACAGGGACTTCATCAAAACGTGGACTACGAGATGGGGTATATTAGGCAGGTGATGACAAGATCGTGTCAGCGAGAACGCGGACACTTCACTTTTCATAAGTTAAATTCTTAAAAAAAACAAAATCGTGCGTGCCTGTACCGTGTGCGGTGTGGGGTGGGGTGATTCATACATCATAGTCCCTTCACGGGAGAGTGTACTTGATAGTTACCCCTTTAATGGCTGTCTTGTACCCACTGGTTTAATTATACATATTCCGTACATAACAATTGATTATCTGTTTGTTTGTAATGTTGTTATATACCTGTATTTTAAAATAAATAAAAATAGCACTTAAAAGGGCGCAGGAAGGTTTACATTTAAATCTGTTCGTTTTCGCAATCTCTTAGCAATCGCAATCGCTTTTGTTTATTATCTTCTTTTTTTGTGTTTATTAATCGTACATTTCGCGTTTCTGTAGTACTGTGTGTGGAATCGATAAAAGAAGTTCTACAATGGTTCCGGCAAAGGGTGGGTCCCCCCCTTCTAGCGACCCTTTATTAGTGGAACCTCGGTTCACGAACAAAAGTCCTGACGAAAAAATGCTTCAGTTTGCGAATAGAATTTCGGTTTACGAATAGAATTTCGGTTTACGAAATCACTACAGAAGAACTTGAACTGCTTCTTAATGAGCAGCAAAAGTCAGTGACAGAGGAAATATTATTTTCAGAGACTGATGAACGAATGGATGACATTCCTAGGTCTTCGGTTCACGAAATGTGCGCAAAGTGGAGTGAGGTGCAAAGTTTTGTGGAAAAATATCATATCTGTTTAATGATAATGTCACGTAAGCAAGAAGAAACAAATATCGTCGGATAGGTTTTTCGTGAGACGGAAACCTGATGATCTTCAAGCGCCCGATGTTTTCACGGACGGAGAGTCCACTTTCAAACAATAACACTTTACTACATAAAGATAAAGAGTGAGATAAGGATTGTTTTAAGTTAAAACCATATTTCTTTTATAGGATATCACGCAAGAATTAGAAAATAAAGATGATAAACGTTCATTTTCTTGGAGTCTTAAACAGATTAATACATTTTACATTGATTCTTATGGTAATAATTGCTTCGGTTTACGAACAACTCGGTGTTCGAACAGTTTAACGGTACGACTTATGTTCGTAAATCGAGATTCCACTATATATAACTTGAAAATCATACCCCGTGGTCGAAATATAAGCAAGTGACGTATAACCGTCTCCGAATTCAGTACAAGAACTCATATAGAATACTGTTCGGATTGGCGCGTTATTGTAGTGCATCTACAATGTTTACCGAGGGCCGTATACATGGATTCGTTCCGCATCTAAGACATCGAGTTGCTGGCATAAAGCGGCGGTTGGAGCTCAGCACCAACTCTCTGGTGCAAGCGGCGCTCTCATGGAAAGCTGGTTCCCTGACCAGAGAATAGCAGCGCTTACAAAATAGCTACATATGCAACAATGGCCGTGACTGAAGTAATAAGGTAATAATTATATTTTGTGTGTATATATGTGTGAACTTTTTAAATTTTTTTTTTCGTATTTATTAATATTATCCTTGGTTTTCTTTTTCATAGCATTATATTTATTTCATAACTTTAATGTATCATCTGTATGGCGAATCGGGTTAAAAAAAAAACCTGATCACGCTGGAATAAACACATTATTATTATTATTAATACTTCAATTGTGTTATTAATCAAACAGAGTTTTCGTATCATATTCATATTATCTATTTAGGGCGAGCGCCTTATCGATACCTAATAGTACAATATGTTTGGGTAAAACAGCAGTTGAACGTACCTACGAATGAAGTAATCAACATTTTTATATAACTAGGTTAAACCTGGTCCTAAGACAGACACATAAAAATCAACGTTTACATTCGTTACTGCTGTTTTTCGCTATCTAAGCGACGCCGTTTCCGAACTGAACCGGATCGTCTTACATATTAATGAAACCATCACAAATTAAACGCGACAAACACTTTTTTAATATCTAACATTATGTCGTGAGGCAGTCCAGGGAAATAGTTTAAATCGTCTACAGAGGCGACAGATTGTCTCTGTAGTGTAGGGTGTAGGGTGCCGCAGCAAAGAAAATAAAACAAAAAACGCGTACATGTCTCAGACACACGTATCATACTATCCCTGTAATCTGTTTTTCTAGTTCGAATAAATATTTATATAATAAATTCAGTTAAATAAATAACTCTTCTATCTTGATACACAATTCTCGCCACATCTATATTCATACATCCTCTCATACAAGTGCGCTGGGCTGGTTATTGTGGCTTCTAACATGACCATCTTCCAGCATCTGATTTACCTGGTCGGCTAAGTCTTCCGCGGACGTCCTCTATTTCTGATGCCATCAACACTTGCGTCATATATCTCATTCGTCCGTTCCACATAACCAAACCATCTAAACGATCCTTTCTTTATTCTTTACAATGTCGTAAATGGATTTGCTACATATACGCCTAAGTGATCTCATTTGCACTGCATTCAGTCTACTTTTGTTCCTCTTCTGTCAGCTCCGGGATTCACTTCCATACATCAGTGCCAGTACCAGGACTCCATTGTGTACCATTAGTCTTGCCTCGATCGAAAAATTCAAAATAGCTGTAATTCCATTCAAAGCGTTCACTTTATTCCCCGCAGTCACCCTCCTTTCCGTTTCCATCAAACATACTTCCCAAATACAGAAACTGATCTACATGTCCCAAACGCAGATCATCTCCAAGTATTGAGCACGGTGTTTCGCTTTCCTCCTTCTCGAATACCACCACTTTCCATTTGTTGACATTCATCCTGCACACATCGTACATTGCACTCCCTAGATTTGTTCATTATTCGCCATTAGAACTGCATGATCGGCGTACAATAAACAGCATACAATCAAATCGCCCATTTTCGCTCCTACATTCACTCTCTTCATTAAATTTCGTCTTCATCTTCTTCATATATTCATTCTCGCCTTTCAGTCGCTCAAAGCGAAAAATTTCATTTTAAATTTGCTAAAGAAACTGCCATCAAAGCTGATTTGCCGCTACACGAATAGGAAAAACGGGATTAATTGAAGCACTCTCCGATGTCTGGTCGTCTGTCTGTCGGGCTGACAGGCAGCCGTGATTGGACGACAATTGGGCGCATCCAACCCTACCAATTAGCACCGCGTCACTCGGCCGGTGCATGTTCCACTGGTGATCTAACACGATAAGTGCCAATTGCCGTTCCAGTTCTCGAATGTTCGTGACGTATTCAACGACTCGATTCACCAATCGCTGTGCTGTCACCGTCTCCAGGACAATAGTCTAGAAGCTACTATTGAGCTCGTGACTCGCGTGATGGACATCACGTACGCGATGCAACGTAATTCATTTAAATTTTGTTAGTAGATGGCACTAATGTCACTCGGAGATGTAATAAGAAGGGGGGTTGCACTCATTTTAGAAAGATGGCGTTAATAATTATTGATATTTTTACGCTTACAATTCATGAATTAGTATTATTAGAGTTATTTTAGATTGTTATTAATCACTTAATGAATTAAATACATCTAGCGGCTTCGAATCATTACAAATAAATAAAGCATGTAAAACTAACCAACTAAATTCACATTCCCTTTCTAAATTTTTTCCCAACAATTTAAGTTTAAGACTAAATTTATTTTTTAAATAATTTTAGTCTTTTAAAAATAGATTCTGTTAAAGAAACAATATAAAACACGTTTTTGATTGGTTTAATGACATCCTGAAGAAGAAAATGATATTTTTCGAAACCGGTAGATGTATTTAATTCATTCAGTAGTAAAAAAAAAAAACAAAGTTAATAATCTAAAATAAAGGATTTTAACCAAAGTTGATTATTAGGAGAACACGAAGTTGTAATTATTCAGAACATAGCTCTATATATATTTTAAATACTAATTAAATGTATTCATTAGAAAGATATACATATAAAATCAATTTTATCATCGGGATTCGAACCTGGATCTCTTTCCAAACCGGGATTATCCTTGCATTATCCAACTTTACTTCACAACTTCGCAATAAGAATGTGTTCTCTTAATAATAAAGTTGTATCAATGTGTCCAAAATTTAATATAAAAATGAATTGATAATTCTGGCGTCTGCTATCAGATTACTCAAAGGTATTTGAGATTCCGTAAAAATAAGGTAAATGGCTCATTCAAATAATGAAACGATTAAATGTATTAATATCAAAAAAGGTTCGAAAATTTGTCGCTAAAAATATCGTCGCTGTGCCATAGTTGGATAATGCGCACCTTCACCGGTTTGAAACGAGATCCAGGTTCGAATCCCGGTAGCGCAACAGCAATATTTTTCGATAAAAATGATTTTACATGTTTATCTTTCAAATTAATATATTTGTAAGTTGATTATGCTAATCTTAAAAATATAAAAAATAAGCGTCTAAGGATTATATAATATTGAAATATTAGTATGAATTACTTATTGTATCGCGATGCGAGTCGCAGATTACAGAAACACCATTAGTCACGATAAATTTGACATTCAAATATTTACGCACCTTCATTATTTAGTTCATTGTTTTTGTTTGTTCTGGTGATAAATGACGGTAGGACGGTGATAGTACGCGATAACGGTTACGAGGTGATGTCAAGTTGATTGACGACTTGTTTGTTGACAGTTTATACATCTGTCAACAGCTCCTCAACACACGATAGCGTGGGGCGGTATTTTCTTTATGTACACAGCACGCACGCAAATAAATATCAATTTCACATATAATCGGATTTAAAAAAAAAACTTTGATTACAAGGGTGTTTGGCGAAATAGTGATATTTTATATACAGTCCACAGCATCCGGAGGTGATTGAGACTTGGAAGAAGCGAATTCGATAAGTCCCTTTTTACTGTTCCTGTGTTTCTGGCACCTAAGGTGCGATCTATTTATTAATTTAAATGTGATCTTCTTCTTTCCAAATTCGTGTCAGTATTGACACAAAGTGGCCCCAATCAAACGAAAGTCAGTTCGTAACGCAGCTTCACAAGTCTCGGTCCCGGGTCGCCCTCACATCTATCCATCGTTGTGCCACTCTTCAAGGGCTTCTTTGGCCCAAAATTGCGTCCAGGATAATCTCCCATTCCAGGCTGTCAGGCATAAGGCTTGCGGTGGTTGGATTTGGTGCAGGATTGAGGCATTCGACATTCTTCTCCAACAATACTAACGCATCTATTTTCCGCTTGTCGCTATTGCGGACTGTCCAAGTCTCCGCTGTGTACTTGCATGACGATTGGAGAGACGAGAGTGTGACCCGACATTATTTTAGTTGCTAGCTTCGTGTCACTGTCTTTCCACATTCTCTACAGTTGGTTCGTAGACACTTTAGATAGTCGTATGCATCTTCAAATAGTGGATCTTATCCTAATAGAATTCAAAACCACTGTGACTCACACTCTACCATGCCGCTTGGGTTTTTATATCTAAATTGCGCAATCTCCGGGTCGCGCGTCCCGCAGAATGGAATACGACAATTCCGATTGTAAATCGATATCGCCGCAAGGTGTGGAGGGAAAGGGAAAATACAGAGCTGGCGCACTGGAGATGAAATGTCCACACCGCGAATGCTTATCGCGATGTCGAGATCGAACAAATATCAGTCAAATTGACGTTTGCTAGCGTCAAGGTCACATTCACACTGAAAAGACGGGCGTGTGGAAATGTATGGATGGGAATGATATCAATAACAACGGTTGCTACCGATTCAAAAAGACGCGCCAAAAGTGTGTTTACGAATATGGAATAATATCTTAAAACTTAAAAGCATACCTTCCAAAGGACAACCTTTTTTTTTAAATATAATATTCTAGTCACGTTAAAATAATTTTCGCCGTTTGTACGTCGGTCACATTCATTTCCATTTCCGATAAAATAATCCTACATCATACGGTAAGCTGCCACCTGCCTGGTAATGAAAAAATGCCGCCATCTGGACGTTTAGTTTAATCTTTAGCCTTTTGAATGCCATGAACGCGTAAACACGCCAAACTTTGCACGTTACGCCAAGCCACAAGAGTGATAACGCGGACATTTTTACCTTGCAGGGATTAAAGTCATATTTTAAAATCATTTTGACAGTTCTCATCTTTTAATATATATACATTTGGGGGTTAGGACGGTGGTTAAATGAAAGAAATGTGATTGGCGTGTGAGATTAGATTATGATAGAATGATAAAAACAATGAAGACAGATAGAATTAAATAATGAATGAAGATGTAGAAGGTGCCCGTGTATTATGAAATGAAATGAAGCGAGTTGGCGATCTCGCTCGGCGCGCGTGTGCCGGAAAGACCGCCGTTGTGAAACGATGAAACTGGAGAGACTGCCTGGCGGTCAATTATAGAGCCAGGATTGTAGCGGCAGCCGGCAGCGCTGTAGCTAGCGTCGATACCGACTGAGATGGCGGTGGATTTGAATTCCGATCGCTACATATATAAGTCGAGACCCTTAAAACAGTTGGCAGTTAAAAGGATAATCAAACGAATCAACCGAGCTCCGCGCGTGCACACTGGATAGGTGTCAACTTTGCACGAGTTCAATTATAATTCAATTCGATACTAGAAGGCGCGCGTACCAACTATTGTATGGAAATTTTAAAATATTACATTTTTTTTACGCCATTGACTATGCAAATTAACCCGATAATTTCAATAATTACCCACCAACACTACAGCGGCATTGTGTTGCGTTTCAATTGGAAATTTTCCGACAATATACATGTTTGCTTATTATTTGAAAAATGTAAAACTATGATTTGAACAAATTAAATGTATCAATAAGAAAGATACGACAGATAAACTCAATTTACCGGAAAAAAAAAATTTAACTGCCACCGGGATTTGAATCAGTATTATGTATGTACCTACACTCTGAAACTACATCCCTGTCTTTTAGTTTGTCAACCTCAACCTTTCTTCATTTGAGGAGAGTTACGGGTTAGAACCATTATTTTAATAGTTTTGTCTAATCATATTACGTGTATTGATGTGCATCGAAACGATTATTTCATATCATCTAATTTATTGCTTTGTTTACCCGGTAGAGAACCCGGATTTAAATTATCTTCTATATTATATAACGGGAGAAATATCTCCAGAATTATCTTTATAAACTAAAACACAACCCTTCAGAGATCAGATCGTATCTAACATACAAACGAGAAAGAACTGAAAGTCTATTCGTTTCAATACATCTCCTTAGACACGCTGCCTTATACATTAGTGCACCTACAATATATCAATAAACAAGTTATTTACAAGTACTGAGTCGTGATTTCAAGGAAGGAACATAAAATCAAAATCTCTTCCTATCCGGGGAAGTGCGAGTCTCGAGTCTCGGGTTAATTTTTTTTAAATAGCCGGTAATCGAGACAGCAAAAAATTATGTGTTGTCTCGACACAGAATCCCTAGTACCTAATCTACCCTTAAATATTGTCCACTAGGTGTGTTATTATAAGTATATATAAGAACTTCCGCAGCGTATTTGGGGCATATAAAGGCGTATTTTTATTTAGTACGCGTTCGTGTAAATACACGAGGGGAGCTCAGATATTACGTCGCGAGAGTATTTTTTCGTCGACCTTCGACCTTTGTTCCATTATTAGAGGTACCTTCGTAGGGCTTCGGACGATTCGACCTTCGACGCACCGAGTCACGAGATGTAACGAGGTGGACAGACGAAAATAGGCGAGGAGGCCCAACGTAATATCACGGAATAATATGGTATTGCAGTCAATTTTATCACAAAAATTGCGTTAGAAACATTTCTATTTACTCTATTTCATTATTCACACATTAAAATGTTTTGAGAGTTGTTTACTCTCGTTTCGATTCCGCTCAACAAAATAACTCGTGCAATATTTTATAAAATCTTCAAAGTTAGAGCGGTTTGTTAAGTTCCGGCAGTTATTTACTAAAACCTTATGGTGCCCCTTCATAGTTAACTTTTTTCTTTTTCTTTATTGTACGACACAATTATTACAGTTGGACATTATTACATTTAGTCATTATATACCATCATAGGTTACCATATATTACCATCATAGGTTGGCTCCGGTATCATCGCACCAGAGCCACACCTGTACAATGTGACGTGAGACTCGTTATCACATTCAATTCAAAAGGTAGCCCCGAAAGAAGTTATAGAAGTCGTGCACCTCTAAAAGGAGAGGGCAAATGTCGCATTAATGTGTTGAAGTCGCAGAACTGTCCAGGTCGCAAGAGGGTGCAAGGGAGAGCCAGTGGAATGCTCCGTTAGGTCTCCCTAGCCCCCGCTCTTCCCAGCATCGTCCATCCCGACGACACCCGACGGGAGACCCACACCCTAATGAATTCCGGGAAACGTCCGAGATTCCTTTAATTTCTTAATAGGCCTTTTCATTTACTTTGTGTTTTATTTTTACCGATATCGGGTTCGATGTCCAGCCGTCTCCGAAACATTTTGGATGCGCCGAGTATCAATTACGCTACCTCTCACATTCTAAGCGAGCACCCTACCATTTTTGTACTCCCCCATTTGATCGTGGTGTCAGTATTTTTATACATGCTCTAATATAAAAACAAGATCAAAATCGTTCCTTTCTACTACAACTTATCTTTCACATATTTGCATATTTATTTCTTGTTTTGTGGCACTTCATTAAAAATCTACATCATCGATTTCTGGAATTTAGCCTTCTTCCTGAATGGCAGTCTCAGTCTATCCCTTTCTCTTGTACGATGCTCGTGCTCATGTTGATTTGCATAGATTTTTCGTATAAATTTAGCCGATATTTTCTTAGAGAGGATTTTATAAATACATACCATTACATTGAAATATATTTATTGCTCAAAGGTCATCATATTGAGATCTTCCAGCATCGCACTGACTAGTATTATTCTCAAAGCTTTATTTTGCACCACTGACAATTGTTGCATTCCTTCTTCATTAGCCAAAAACAAAATGCTGTACTGACAAATTTTCTATCATATAAGTAGGTTATTATATATAGGTAAGTATGTTAACAGTGTTCACGTGTACGTTTGATAATGATCGCGAATATGTAATGTGTATGTGTGGCGAGCATATTATTGATTGAGTTACAGTTCGGGTTTATAAATATACAATGAAAAGTATACACAGAGAGGATGCTAGAGATCTTAACTGGGAAGGTGATCTAATCTGTGAAGGAGTGGGTCGGCCTCCCGGACGGCTGCAGACGCATGTTATTGGCACCCTAACGGGAGTACTTATGTGACTGTTAGGAGCTCTGTTTTACGTCCAAGTGCGTTCAGGTGTCGTCTGCGATGATGATGATCATGGAGGCGGTAGACCTTCACGAGCTAATTTTTTTGTTGACATTTTGCTATCCTTCCTACTTACGATTTTATTTGAAAAATAATTAGACCTTGCGAATATTTTATCAAGTTTAATTATTTAAGAGTAGTTAGTGTGCGTCCGTCCTGACGAAGTTAACAGCAGTATCGAAATTGGACAACATTAAATTAATCAAAAGTGGGTTTTGCATAGTTTTTTTGTTTTTTATTATATTAATAAAGATTTTAATATATTTTTATGATGTTGTTTATTGTCACGTCTCATTACGTACAGCGGTAATTCTTCGTCTGGGAGATTTTAATTTTATTTAACAAAATTATTATTTTTATATATTCTAGGCAGGAGTGGTACGATACACATGTCTGACCACATGTAACACGTTTTTTTTTTTATTTTCAACCTTTTTTGTTTACGATTAAATTACTATTTTTAGACCAGCTCGTCGATATATTTACACTGCAAATATATTCTATTCCCCGACATTTCCAACCGATCCACAGCGCTCTCGGACACGGTGATACAAGGACGTTCGGTCACAAATAATTAATGGGGAAAATTTTAATGAGCGCTTATTTATTTTTAGAGCACTGAAAAAATAACTAATACCAAAAATAACAATCTAAACTATCAGGCGAATCACTTAAAATTACTGTTAATCGTACGCATTACGTTAGTTTAACACAATTCGTGACAAGTATGTAAACGATATGGCAATTTAAAAAAATATCATGTACATATTATTTAGAACTCGTGTATTCTTTGTGTTACATGAATTTCCCGATGTTATATCCAAATATTTAACTACCGGGTAGTATAATGAGATTTTCTTCCACAACAATATAGTAAATATTAACCGTACAGTATCCAAATATTTAACTACCAAGTATTTTAACTATAATAGATTATTAGTGTTAGAGTTTCTTGTTAAACTATTTGGATAATTGGATTATAATATATATATATGACGTTCCTTTAGATATCCATCAGATCTTATATTTAAAGAATACAATGCTATATACATAAGACAAATCTATATGTTGAGACTCGTCCAATATGTCACACACACGACACAAGACAACCGATGAACATCTGCACGCCGGTTCCGAGAGCAACAACGACATTTTATCAAAGATTCTACATGTTCTTAGCTACGAAACTGTACAACACACTCAACACTAACTGGAAATCGTGCACTTCCAATAAGATACACAAATATGGACCAAATATGTAGGGATTAATCAGAAGCATCGCTATCCAACATTCTAACATAATCATTATTTTTATTCCTGTCGAATCTTAATCTTTCTTGAATTAAATAACACAACAACAGCTCGAAAAAAACTGTCTACTTTAACACAGACGGCAGTCTAGCGAAGTAGTGAGGACAATGCTACACTAAACTACGAGTATTCTATATAGCAGGAGTGTTATAGTAATATAATAGTGTCTTATGTTTATCATTTATCGAAAAATTGTTTAAAAACATAAAAGTAACGCAACTACAACAAGTTCAAATTTTTATATAGTTAATTATTTTATTAATATTCAAAACTTTTGACGCAACGGTCAGTTGATACCGATCAGCCAGTTCCTCCTAGCCAATAAATTAGAAATCATGTTAACTTATTATCGGACGGAACTGTGACTTGATTTGTATGATTATGAAAAGAAAAAAACATCTCGCGTGAGTTGCAAAAGCAATTTTTACCTTTTATATATAAAATGTACATATATATAATATTTATTCATAATAAATTAAACGGTGCGGTCGTTAACTTGTAATCTATTTTAACCTTGCCTTCCCGAAGCGGGGTATTCACATTCCCCATAGATCGCTTTAAACTCGATAACTCAATAATTATGAAAATGATTTCATTCTTATTTATTGTAATCTTCACGGAAATAGTGACGAAAATTTGGTCATTTTTTGTTTTTCAAATTTCTAAGTGTATAATATTTAAAAATATTGTTTTCGGTCCAGTGATCTTCGCGCGGTACATACACCCGCGCATGTCGATACCATACCCCGTGTGTCTTATCTTTAAGTTATTGTGCTTATAATTAATGCACTGGGTAGCCCCATACCACAGACGCGAACGAGGGAGACAGCTATATCGCTTATCGCGGCATTCGGACGAGAGACGTCTGGCGATGTGGTTGGGACTACTTTTTATTATCGTTTGTATGAATACGATCTGGGGTGTTTCTATACCCCGCTTCGGACCACACGGAAGTTCTGGCCGCTTAGTGACGAAAAGGTTAATACATTATTTTTTACAGTAACAAATAGTTTATACGGAATACTAGGTAAAACCGATAATTACAACTCAAAAAATAATTTAAAAAAAGCTAGAGATTATCTGACCAAACAAGTTTTTAAAGATTTCCTCGTATTAAATTTATCTTCTATATATAAAAAAAAACTATTATTAAATTTTTTAAATAAATAAATAAAATTTCACCACACTATCAAACTCGGAGCAAAACTAACGAATATGTTATTTTAAAAATGTCCAAATTAGGACTAGAACAGAGACATGCATCGTACATTGCTCCTGAACTGTATAACCAACTGACAAAATCAACTAAATTAGCAGTTAATATAAATGTGTACAAAAAAGAGGTCCTAAAATAGCTTAAAGGTCTTCAAAATCATTAAATAATTATGTATTTGATATCTATCCCAAGTTCTAATCTGCACAATTTCTGTTTTATTTATTTTCACATTGTATTTATATGTATTTCTATACAGTATAATCAATGGTATGATAGACTGCCCCTAGATTGTTGGTCTGCTTGACTTTCGCACACCATTGAGTTCATCGAGACACAACCCATTATTCTATTACAGTAGTAATGTCAGAACACACGCATTAGTTGATTCCGCATTCACCAGAATACATTATTTGAGAAATGAATATAATAATGTTGATATTATAATTTTTTTTTGTGTATTGCACTTCTGATGAATTTTTTTATTATTTTACAAATCACGTTAATGCCCTAATAGGGCGTGTATAATAATAATAAATAAATAAATATTTTTATTAGTTGTAAAAAATTTCTGACATCTAGTAGATCTAAATCTTGTTTTATACATATAAATGTGGATAGCCACCCCATAATTCTAGATCTTTCTTATTTGGACGTGCATAACTCAATTGTTGTTTTATATTCTAAAAAAATAATCTAATAAAATCAACAAATGAATTATCGTTCGTAAAAAAAAATATTAACCATTCATTATTTGATATTTTTTTAAACAAATATAGCGTTATTTCGGTCGTTTAAAATCCTATCCCGTTATTAATTCACTTATTAAGGTACATCAAAATGATATTTTAACTATACACAAATCATGAAGTCGATTAGAATTCGCTGGGCGTGCAACAAACGACGCAATTAGCTCGTGATGTATAAAGCCAGCCAGCGGTGCATCCAGCGATGCATCTATAAAGTGCACTCCACCGCAAGGACGCGGCCAGCTCGGCAGTAATGTAAACACCACAGCATGGAATTACATCGAGTTAACTATCGCATAATATATGGAGGATGGCTCAATGCACAAATATTGTATCAGTGTACATTCGTTATATAGCGAGATTTTTGTATTAATTTCACGACGTGGACTTTCGGCCCAACGACCGTACGTCCACGACTAAAGCTCCAGCCGATCATCAAAGAAGGCGGCATTAGATTCAATGACAATTTTCAATTTTCGTCTGCTGGATTGCTGGTTCGTTCATAGATTCCTCTCCACCACAAGTAACAAGCGTCGCGGCGTGTATAGTTACACTCGCGAAAAGGATTTTTATGTATAATTAACGTAAAATTATTAATAAGCATTAGCGGAGTAAAGCGACGGTAGTGTATCCGTACAAAGTTCCAAGCGCACTGAACTTGCAGCAGTTGCACTTCAATCACCGCGACATCTCCTTTATTTCTTGTGCTTAGGGATAGGAAATTTAGTAGCGTAGTTAGTTGTAATTATTCAGAACATTGGTCTTATATAACAGAATATTTTAAATACTAATTAAAAGTATTCATTAGAAAATCAGTATATATAAAATCAATTTTATCGAAAAATATTGTTGTTGACCCCGGTGACAACAACATAAGCACTATACAACAATATAGCATTTTCGAATCAGTACATCCGCCTTTCCATTATTGGAAAGACATCTCCTATATTTACGGAATCTCAAACACCTTTGAGTAAAATCCGATAGGAGACGCCACAAATAATTGATAATTAATTTTTATTAAATTTTGGAAACATTAATACGACTTATATATTTTCAAGAACACATTCTCATTGAGAAGTTGTAATTATTCAGAACATAGGTCTATGATATTTTTAATACAAATTAAATGTATCAATTAGAAAGATATACATATAAAATCAATTTAATGGACTTTAGTCGGCTGGATCTTTCGTATCGTGACACGCTAAACAAGAGCCCGCATTCGTTTGACTGATGTAAACCTAATTTTGTACAGTTACACTTTAGGATCCGGCCAAAAACACAGGCGCCCTCCTCCCGATATAAATGTGTATTGTATTGAATGCCATTCGTTCCAAATTTTGCGCAGCTATTCTCATTGTTCCGCAGACCACCAAATATAATATATAGACATGAATTAACGCAAATACACGCACGTGATCACTTTGGTACCACTTACGCAATCAAATAGCTCCGCGACTTCTTTTAAAAATATGACTAGATCGGAATGAAAATTAAAAAAATTAATTTTAAATTTACATAAAGATTTTATTTTCGTAGAGTAAATACTTCTACTGTTGCATAAATGTGTCAGACTATCCGATTTATGTTTTCACAAATAAAGTGCGTAGAATGCTCCTCGTTGCGTAACTAACGTTCCAAACATTACTTCATATGTATTCATTTACTGGTCTGTGCTTTAGTAGAAAAACATGGACCCTGGATTCTTCAGGAACTCCGCACTAAAGAAAGTCTCTAATCATACTTTGGGCATGTTGCTAGATGTGCAGACATTGGGAGGTATCGAGGGACGTATAAGGAAGGAGGGAGAGATGTCGATCTGCAACAAGATGGACAGTTAAAGTCCGAGACATGACCGAAGACCCAGGATCGCGAAGAGTGGAGGCGGGCAGTATGCGCTGTAGAAACAGAATAGAGAACCACGATGCTCAGTCATAAGCACCTTCTCTTCAGAATCCTACTCAAAATGTACACGACCCTCCTGGTTTCTTCCACATCAGTCTCATGCACATGAACTCCCGTCCTCTTGACTGTGCTGTCACCGGTGCCTGTCGGGGATATTCCTCTTCCTTCGCCCTTTGACGTGAGCCACCCGTAACAGGTTTCTCGCAAGATGGCCGAAAATTGGAAGGATTTGTCTCAAGCTGCGGGTTGAGAGTCTATTCTTGACGTTCAGCTCCAATGCAGAATTTCGACATTCGTGCGTCTCGCCGTCCATGGTATGCGACACACACCTCAGACCCCCGATATATAATTATAAAATATTGAATGCTAACTAATAACTAATTCTGCATTTCGGTCAACACCGGTTATGTCACTTGACACGTATCAATTTGCGGGTTCCGGTGGACCACATCTTCGGAAGGTGATTTAAAAATGAACACGTACACATCGTTAGCACGCTTCCTCCGATCGTGTCCGTCACTCGGTTGTTAGCGAGAAAGCCGACCAAATGTAACATCAACACGACAATTTGTCATGGCGAGGTAATGCGCACTCGTTGTTCATCCACTTAGCGGTCTAGAAATATGAGATATTACTAATAGTCGAGGCATAACAGTTAATACGATACGCCGGAGCGAAATTGTTCTCTCGGTACGTCATCGATATCTCTACACATCTGCTGTGGAATTCTTCCTACACCAGGAGTGAATCCCGACACGAGCGCTGGAGGAGGAAGCGGCAGGCAACAGATAAGGCGACTTGAAACATGCTCAAAATAAGCTGGATGGAGAGTTACGAATGCGTGGGTACAACACTAACCTTGATTGTATCCCGCAATAAATCGTTTATTTTTGTAAAACATTACACCTACGTGCAGAAAGCAATGTCTATATATAAATGGCTGGAAAAAAAATGATCGTCAAGTTTTGAAGAAAATTTATCTATTAGTGGTATTAGAGTAGCTTTTATGTTATGTTTAACCTTTACCATACTGTGACATAAAATATCCGAACGCAGCCACGCTGTCAACTCGTGTTACCGCAAATGACAGTTAGAAAAAATGTTTTTATTAGCTTAAATGGCTTTAATGACACGAATTTACTCTAAATATTGAGCATACCATTTTGAAAAAATTATTATTAACTTAATTTAGAGAATTTATTAAATCGTATACAATATGTCCTTCCTTCTTATCTCTCTACATTTAATTGGTGAGAAAGAGACAATTACATTTGTATCTTTGTTTTCACTGTGAAAATAGTGTGTGATCTCTGTCCTTCGTATCACAAATTGTAAGTTTACAAACGTATTAATTTTACAACGGATTGAATAAATAATAGTTTTTGTACGATTCCCTTTTCATAATTGGTTTCCCACTAGTCATTCCTGAGCGCTAATATTTTCTTTAGGATTATCTAAAATATGAATTTTATGTTGCATATATTTACCGAAATATTACAGGTTGAATTATGATGGTACACCTGTGTTACAGCATGGTTTGGGAAGGGTTAAGAGAATGAGACTTATTAAAGAGAATACAATTTTATTTTGAACTATATTTACATTTTTTCTTTCACATAATCAATCGTCTTTAAAAAATAAAGAAGTTGAGTTACGAGCGAACATGTTATGGTTCGGATTAGGTTATACATGATGAGTAGCAGGAGTATCATTATTGGAGTGAGAAGGACCGGGATAAGGGAGTCCCTACTTCTACATATATATATATATATATATATATATATATATATATATATATATCTCAATTAAGGGTAGTTCGAACACGTTTTGTGAATGCCAGGGGAATGTTCCTAGAAAAATATTGACCATGTTAATGTATAAATGTCAAAATTAGGAATAGGATAGAGATATGCATCGAACATTGCTCCTAGATCAGTAATGGTGAACCTACGATACGCGTGTCAGAGGTGACACGCCAGCGTTCACTAATATCAGAGTTACCAGTATACCGCCACCAGATTTCTATCCAACAACAACAACATTCCAATTGATCACTATATACTTTAGAAGCCAGGGCTCCCTTGTCGGTCTCACACATCAAAACTAATCAAAATATGCGACTTTAATTTTATTACATATTCAAGTTTATGCACTATATAAAACATTAAATACTAATTAAATGTATTAATTAGAAAGATACAAATATAAAATCAAATATTGTTGGTGCTTCCGGGATCGGAACCTGGATCTCTTCCAATCCGGGGAACGTGCATTAATATTAATAGTACATAAAACGAAAAAAATTAAATAAATTCAATGTAGTTATTAGCAATTTTCGCAAAATTTTTCATTTAGACCCTCCAGCGTCCCTCAAGTACTGTCTTTATTCATAAACAAAACATATTACATAAATCCAGAGAATACATAGTTTTACATACAGATGGAAAATTAAGGTGCAGTAGTTCAAGGCAGACACTCAGGGAACCGGTTATCAAAAATACTTCCAAAAGAGGGACAGTGGACGAGACACAACATGGATAGTCACACTTACACGGACAGACGAACAGAGTTGCAAACACGAGGTATGGAGAGAGAGGTAGAGGCGGGCGCGTAGGTGGAGATACAATACCCACCCACGCAAGAAGGCCTAACTACCTACCTAAGGATCTCCAACGTGTCACCCATACCTGAATAAATTCCTTATATAAAACAAGATATAGTCGTTGAATGTATACTGGAATATACATTTTATTTGTATTTAAATCAACAATTCTAAATAAATAAATAAAGATCGAAGGGAGATCGCCCCAGACTGTGTGAAGACAGATTAGGTTTTGATTAGCAAGACCTTTGAGGAATACATCATAATATTACATTGGTCTACATGACTAGATGAATGCCAGCGTCATTATGGCTGTTTTGTGCTTGCCTAAACGGCCAAGTCTGTGACTCGATCACGGCACAAAATAATGTGTTTTTAATAACTCTAGGTTAAGATTACTTAATCAACTACTCAAGCCATTTGATGATGACACCAGAAATAGAGGACGCGCGCGGAAGTCTCGGCGTGACCAGACAACCAAAATGTCACCAATCTCACTGCGTCAAGGCCGCGGGCTAGACCCACCCGAACGTTTCGGATGTCGCGCCCGTCCGCGCTCGACGCCGAGAAATGATGGCAATTTTTAAAAGCGGCTAATTCCTGCGCTTCCGCGACTATTTTCGTCGACCGCGGTCGCTGATTAACGTTTGAAAATCTTAAAATAAAAAAAAAATTTAAACGCGTATAATATTAGACCGGCTGTCACTTTAGTCTCGGTCGTCCTTCACCCGGTGGACCATCACACCCGTATCTCGCGTCAGACGCTGCGCGTTCTCAATATTATTGTGCGGACACTTACCGAAGAAAATAAGCTGGACGGATGGAGTTGCGAATCAAGATGTTACGGTTCGGATGAATAGAGAAATGCTTTTTAAAACAAGATCTGTTATTATATTCTGTATGTATAAAATCCTGCACCCTTTGACCGATATAAAAACGAAATTTTGCATAGTTCAACTTCGGTATCCCGCACAGAACACTATTAATCTTCACGTTAACATTTTTCAATTTAATCCAATTAACTTTGCGCATCTCAGACGCGCGTGTCACACCATCCCTGCATATAATGTTGTTTTTTCTGGTTCGCTTCACCCCGCCTGAATACAGATAATTACAAATTTTGTAGAAATATTTTTTCTTCGTCGGTTTAACGGTTACGTTACGTATTTTTAACGCAATTTCGCGATACGTCTTATGCTATGATACAAATTTATTGTTAATCTATGCTGATGGAAATATATTGAGAGATTTATTTATTTATTTATATTGTATTCACGCCCCTGTGGGCGCGTTTACAAAATTAATAATTAAAAAAAGAAAGATGTGCAGTTACACCAGTATGGCGTGGAATATATATGTGATACGGCGTCGGGCTTTCCTCACTGCCCGATCATCGTATCTCAATGCAACGTTGGTCACTGAGAAGGAGGCGGGGATGAAAATCAATAAGTCAATAATTTAGTATAATATTTACAATTTTATTCGATTGGTTAAGCGAGGAGACGAAAATAATTCTAGGCTAAATTATCTTAATTTATCTTACGGTCTACTTAATTCTAATCTTAAATTAATCTTAACTCTACCTTAATTAAGTTCGGTCGGTCCGGGCTTTGAGGATCGATGTCCGCTGCGCGGATGGCGACCGACGGCGCGATCTGGGCGGGACTGGGGCTTCAAGCCCGCTCTGCGATCCTGTCCTTCTGGTGGGTGGTCTTGTTCACCAGCTCCTCTGCACTGCCTTCCTTCCATCTCCGCTCGAGTTGCACTATTTTCCAGTCTTAGTTTCGCCTGTTGTTCCAAGCGTTTCCTTCACGCTGGCCGACCTCGAGCGCTGGTCGCCAGCCGTCCGATGGCTGACGGTGGAGTAGAATATTAACTCGAGAGTTTTAACTTTTCCATTCTCCAAGTGTCTAAGTTAACTGTCCGTGTTAGCTTTAACTGTCTTCAAGTAACCAACTGGCTAGTGCCTCACTGCAACTGTTTAATTCCAAGTCTGTGACGAACTGTCTAGTGTTCAACTCCAAGTGTTCTCTGCAAGTCTGTTGTTTACCGCCGCGTCCGGCCTATTTAAACCCTCAGGGGCTTAGGGTGTGCGCGGATCGTAAGGACAGGTCGGTCGCACATGCTATACCATTAAAATTACCCTAGTCTATTGTTATTATACTAAAATCGGAAAATACTAAAACGTTGGAAGGTCTTGTCGGCATTCTGAGAATGCATCTAATTTGGCGGGCTTGCGAAAATTTCCGACCGGGTATTATCCTTGGAAAGGTACGTCCTCGACAATATACAATCAGGATTAGATGCATTTCTTGGGGTTGGACCGTCATAAAATGTCCCTTAATCCCCCAAGAAAGCAAACACTTTCACCTAATCCTAATTGGTTGTACGGCCCTGTTACCCATGCTGATAATCCCTTAAGGAATGCACCGCGTTAAGTGTTTTTTTCTTCACAATATGGGGAAATTCGCGTCACTTTAATCGCCGGGCACATCATATGTATATAACAGAAATTGATAAAATTGATTTAAAAGAAAAAAAAAAAGGAATGTTAAGAAAAAATTTTTTAAAGATATAATCGTTTTAATAATTAAGACAAAATACCTTGTTTAAACCACTGTTTGTTAATTATTCAACATGCTTCGATACCTACGGTATCATCTTCAGGATACATTATTTCCTTAATTAATAAATAGTGGTTTAAACGAAGTGTTTCGTTTAATTATTAATATAAAATGAGACCACAGAGTAATTTTGTAAATATTGAAGATATAATTGTTTACTCAGAGGTCCCCTAGTAAAAATTTGTCACAAAAAAAAATCGTAACATGTTATATTTTGTTTGCCGTTTTCTCGTGCGGATTTTTTTTTAATACTTTTTAACTCATACGTTACAGTTTTAACTTATTCAATTTTTAACGTTTTTAAAAGTAGGTACCTACAATATTACCCGCAGTTATATATTTTTTAAATATATAACTGCAACTTTAATACAATCGGTAGAACTAAAATACTAGTAGACTGCAGGAGCGTGCAGTCAGTACATTGGAATAAACCGTTTTTTTTTTTAAATTGAGACGCGCACACGGAATGCATGCCACATCAATATTCTTACTATTTTCAAACTAAGCTAAGCGCTTGTGCTATGAAAATAGGACTGACTTGCTGGTGTCCTGGAACGAGGCGCGAACCCCCGACCACTAGATCGCTAGGCCAGCGTCTCAATCACTACACCAACAGGATGACAATATTAATATTGGATTATTATGTTAATAATTGTGATATTGATAATATTACACGGTATAATATTTATTTCAAAGTACTGACTGAACGTCGCCGGTAGATAGCGATACCAAATTGTCATATAAGAAAAATGCAGTGGTGATTTTTTGCGTTATAATTTAATGCTTTGATAAAAATTTTTTGATACACTTTATAATGTATATATTCAAAGTGTCAAATTTTAATACTAAAACCGACGGAAGTAGTTTTAATTATCAAACCACGCAAACAATATATTTTTCAACGTTGAAATAAATGACAATCGATAGAAATTTAAATCGTAAAAATAAGCGATTATTCGATGAAGACGCGGCCGATAACGGCACTCCGGGTAATGTTTAAAACGGTAAGGGTGGTGCGCCGCAAGCGGTTATTTATCACATGTCAATAAAAAGTTGAGTAATAGAGTCATAAACATTAAACAATTCAGTGACGATGTGGCGAGCGGTGCATTATTTTGTTATTGCAAGATGCGAAATCTTTACATATTAAAACTTCGTAACGAGCCTAATAAACATATTTGTAAATTTCTCGGCTCAGATAGGTATAGTGGTTCGATTCTCCGGTAGGGATATTTTCATTTTGTTTATTTAATAGAATTTATGAATATTTTTTTCGAACTAGAAAAACACATTTTATGCAGGGATGATACAATACAAATAGCCGAGACATGTAACGCATTTTTTTACATTTTTAAGTTATGAATAAATAAGTATTTTATAAAAGATCGTGTATTCGATCGCTGCCCCCGGCAGCCCAAGCGAATGTGTTATCAATGAAGATATTATTTTTTGACATCTCTACCAATATTGCGAGCTAGAAATTTGCTCTGCGTGTTAAAAATTTTAAGCATCTTTGAAAACCACGTTAAATAATATACACGAACAGAATACATGCGCAGAAGACATCAATTTAAACTCGTATAAGGTGAACGAAGGTTAAATATGAACACGTATCAAATATTCAATTTCGTATGTTCAAATTTTGATAGAAATCGCAAATAAAATAAATGAAAATTTAAAAAAACAAACAAAATTTTCAAATGTAGAATGAAAAATTTAATACCAACGTATTTGAAATAATTAATCGTTTACGTCGTTCTGTTTCACAACTGTTTTATAGTTTAACCCAATTTGTTTATGAAAAAAAAAAAAACCGTAGAAAGCGAAACCGAACCACGTCAAAACATTGTAAAAACATGTGATCCCACTTACCAAAATCGATGAATTGTTTGATCGAGAGCGGCGACGGATTGAATTGGGAGTAAAAGTCCAGCATCTTCGTCATGTGGCTGAAAATCGGATTTGCGAGTCTCATCTTGAATTGTTGATATTTCACTTGATAAAAACAAGTTTGTTTAAAATGTCACGAACGAGCATAGACAGCGGCGACGAACGCACAAAACATAATACTCAACTGACACACCGCCAAACGTATCGACACGAATAGAAAAACTGACCTTGAGTTCGCGTCCGGCGAAGCTGTCACTCCGCCTACTCGCACACGGCAAAAATTCAATAACATACTAACTAAAATAACGACACTTAATAAAAAATAATACTCGTAATACTGAAATAATCAACTAAACCATGCGATAACTCGACATTTTGCGTAAGTGCTACACTACCGAGCTTCAAATTTATATCGAATAAGCTAGAAATGCACGCAACAGCGGTGCACTCTGTGGAAATCATTTAACACTAATGGATTTTATAGTTGCCGGCATTTTAAATAATATTATAAAACTTGTTTCAAGTTAAAAAAACAATATTTTCACATAAATTACACGAGTATTATAAATATTTTGTGTTCAAAATACATTTAAAAGTATTCAAAATTGTATATTTGCATTTTTAAAATATTTTTTTATAAGTTGAAAAATATGTAAGAAATATTAAAGCGCTTCTGACAACACTAGTCATCTGTCAGAAACGTCAAGCCATTTTGTTTTTATTACGGGTAATATCGCGTATTTTTGTGATTAAATCGAGTGTTTATTGCAATTTTCCGCTTGAATTGTATTTAAAGACAGTTTAGATAATGTTTTGAATTTTTAAAACATTTTTATATGTTGATTTATTTTTTTCGACGCCAAACCAGTTTGTTCAGTTTGTTGTACCTTGGGACAATGGAGTTTGATCTGCCTTAGTCGCGGAGCAAGCGGGATCGTTTCCGACATAGTAATATTTTTGAAAATACAATATATTAACAATTGATTTCATACTCTTAACGTAAATTGCGATCTATTTATTGTCCTAGAGGTGCTGAATGTTATAAATTAATTGCATTTCTCGTAGAATTGATGAAATTACTAAATGCATCCTGTGCTTATTGATAATTTTTACCAGAAAATTAAAAAAATATCGAGTTTCAATTGTGGTTGTGTGAGATAGCAACAAAAATTGTGAATTTACGAAATATTAAATGACTTACGTGTTGATGTTGTGTATCGCCGACATTTTTGGAGGCAAATTCTAATTGATTCTTTAAATAACATGTCGTCAGAAGAGCTGAACAGTGAAGATGAGGAATTATTCTATCCGATTGTTGACATTCAGGAGGGAATCACGGCGCCTGTTGCAGAAAATCGCAATATTGACGAAACAAATGGCAGTTCTAGCGAAAAAATCAAACAAAATGCAGCTGACAGGAAGGTAATTTGTTTTTAAATTAAGCGTTTTCATTGGCCGGATTTAAATGTTCGCGATTCTTGGAATGCGCCAAATGAATCTCATTAATTTGTTAACAATAAGAAATTGAGTACCTACTTGTTCTCTAAGGATAGTAAGGTTAAGAAAAATAATGAAAAACAGTGGGAAATTAAATGAATAGTGATGTGAATGCAATTATCTCCAATAGGCAAGACTAGCTGTGCACGAAGGAGTTCTGGTCCCATCACTAATGTATGGAAGTGTAGCAAGGAATTGCAAAAAATGACAATAAACATAGACTTCGGTTTGACCCTCTAAAAAGTGGCAGTTCCCCCATCTTTCTTGGGTGATTGGCCGATCTGCTGGCTCCTTATTGGCGGCTGGAATGCGACAGGTCCCACACAGTGTAACATTCCTTAACTGACATTTTTCATGGGCCCCCACACGTGGACACGTGCATCTCATAATTTCACAATTTATATATGTATTATGTTCTAATATAAACAATATCAATATTTCCCTGTTTATTATAACTTATCTTGCACATATTTGCTTTTATTTATTTTGAATTTGTAATTTCTCCTCCTTTCTTACATCATCTGGTGTTTCATTGAAAATGTTCATTCGTGACACATACCAAGAGCTCTGCATTCCGGAAAACTTCGTCAAACTCTCAGATCAGCCAAGTCTATGTTTAGTGAATGGGCATTGGCACTGGCAGGCTCAAAAGCGTGGAATTCTTGGCCCTCTGTCATAAGGAACAGTGCATCAGAGACTTTATTTAAGAAGAAATTAAAAATCATTTCCTTAAGTAAAAATTACGATTTATAATTTTAAAAACAAAGATTAGTATAAGACTAAACAGTTGATGTGTAAAGCACCCTTGAGGTGAAATTTTTTGCCAAAATTGTGCTATATAATTATCCAATGTTATAATTATTATTACAGGCGCAGAAGATCACCCATAGAAAGATGATCCGGAGAAAACTGGAAGATGACTTGATGTTGTCTTCGGAACTGGACCGAATTTCCAAAGAGAAGCAGATCGAGGTCACCCGCAATCAGAACAAGCTCAGCAGGAAGACGCTGAAGGCCATGAAGAAGTTGCAGAAGAGAGAGAAGAAGAACAGAGAGAGGGAAGCCAGTGAAAAAATGGAGACGCACGAGGACATTATCACCGAGAATGGGTTCGAATTCTGCACCTTGAAAGGCATTGCTGATATTAAGGAGGAGATTGTTAGCGACGATGGTGTCGAAAAGGTAACCTTTTTTATTTAGTATTGTTATTTATTGTTGTTAAGTAAGTATTTGTTTTTATACTATGAATTTTTACTCATTTACTCTTGAAAATTGAAGTAGTAATGGGTGGCACCGAATGCAGTAATATCTTGAACCATATACAGAGTGAATATTATGTTCCAGGCCAATTTTGTTTGGCTGCCATTTTGGTTTGGAAGACATTTGTCAGTTCACATTTGGTAGTCGTAGTGACTAGTTGATTACAATTTATTATGGAGAACCTAACGCCTCAACAACGTGTTGAAGTCATTAAAACATTTTATCTAAATAATAATGGCAATGCTGTAACCACTAATGGTGATCGCTATTGGGCCTACCAACACATGCAGTTTCAACAGGACGGTGACACCTCACACACAGCCCGAGCTATGTTTGAAATTGTTAATGTCAAAAAATGGTTATATCACCTGATTTGACGGCTCCCGACTATTTTCTGTAGGAGTACTTGAAAGGAAAAGTCTACGCTAATAAGCCAACAACAATTCCGACGCTGCTGGACAATATTCAAAATGAAATTGTTGAAATAACATGCAAAGTGTGCAAGACTGTTATGAAAAATATGGTTAAAAGAGCACGCATATTCCATACGTAATTGTAATAAACCAAATAAACGATAAATAATAACCAAATTAAAAAATGATCTTCAATTTTCTAATTATTCAAAAATAACATCAGCTTGGAACGTAATATTCATCTTGTAATATATAAGAACATAATTACATGCAGGAACTTAAATATAATCGTAAATAAATATCAAGCACCAAAATAAAATATACAAATATAGTTTCAAGAAAAAGTGTATTGAATATATTGAAGTAATGCTTGTTCCAGACTGATGATGAATCTGAAGACGACGTCCCCCTGTCTCGATTGGAGACGAGAAAAGATACATTAACCAATGGGAAAATCATTTCAAATAAAAGGACTTACGCCATTTCCGCTGATGTAGAAAGTTCTCACGATGAGTAAGTCCAATTTTTGAACCTGTCATGAAATTGTGTCCAGAAAATCTATTTTTTTATAAGACTCATGGAACTCAGTAAATAGCGCCGCGCCACCCATTGCTTGACTTGGCAGTTCATCTAGTTACGGTTGTTACGGGTATCATCTGCTCTCTGAGTAATGTTCGTGCGCACGATTTGCCATCATAGCGCAAATAACGCGCGCATAATTTTTAACAAGACTTCTTCATGTACCGCCGTCTATCAAAGGTTGGCGACCATATTGATTTATCCTGTATAAGATCACCAACATGGAACCACTTCCTGAGGTTACACAGCCAAGATAACTTCTTTCTAGCTCTATTTCTAGCTCTGCTGTCTTCTATCTACCCCTGCATCATGACTTGTCAAATATCATAGTTTTCATTACTGAGAATATGTCCCAAGTATGCATCTTTCCTTGATATTTAGACTTATTATAATATGGTCAACCCATATTAAAATAAGTCTTAGTTTTATACTGGTATGTTAATGTTTTTCTCATTCTCTCCCCCAGTAATAATAATAGCATGGGTTTCAAAATTGCACAAAAGATTTTTTATCCATACACTATGATCCAAACATAGAGAGAATTTTGTCTCTAATCATTTAATACTTAACTTTTTGAAATTCATATATTAGGTCATTCCATAAATAATGTGATATTTTTATACTTCATTTGTATTTCAAAATTATGATAAAACAAAATTCTTTTTTAATCTGAAATATATTCTCCTTCATTTTCTACAATGCTCTTTCATCTTTCTGGTAGACTTGCAAGGCTCCTCTTCCAAAATTCACTTGTGCGTGACGAAAAATACTCCTCCAGTACTGTTCAGTATTCATATTTTTTCCATACAAATAATTTTGAAGACTGCGGAATAAATGATAATCAGATGGGGCAATGTTCGGCGAATATGGTGGTGGGACATCGTTTCCAAAAAAGGTTCATTCCTGAATTGTGACAACAAATAAGAGTACACATTCACTCTCATCACACGATTAGACTCTCTGAAAGTTTGTGAGGAAACAATTAACTCAATTTGCTGACTTTTTTTATGTCAATGAATGGTTGAATGACCAAATCCAAGATTTTCTGCTGGTTCCTCAACAGTTACGGCGGATTTTTGTTCCACCAGGGTTTGCAGCACGTCCTCACCGAACTCTACATAGTTTTCGGCTCGGCTGGAACCACCGTTGACACTGGCTTACATTTTTTGTTCGATCCCCATATACTTCATTAATATTCCTCATACTTTGCGTTGCGTTGTTGCCTCTGTTGAACTTATAAAGCAAAATTTGCCGAATATGCTCCTTTGTCACTTCCATTATAGTTTTGAAAAAATAACTGTTCAAATAGAACTGCACTCTTCAAAAATTATACTAAGAATAAAATAATGAAGAGCTTAATATATTTTTAAACTGCTATTTTGAATTTTTTGTTTTAAAATAAAATTTGAACTAATTTTTCAGCGGGAAAGTGAAAAAACTGACTATAAAAAAAGTGAACACAGAACAGCCGGCAACAGACGCGGGGAGTGGAGAAGAGATGTCAGAGTTCAGGTGCATAGACTGTGACAAGAGCTTCAAGAACGGGGAGAGATACAACGCCCATATTACGTAAGCTTTCCGCTTTTAATTTTGGCTATAGAGTGACCCCCTGCAAACAACAATATTGATTTTTATAAATGTTGATAAATAGATGGAACGTCAGCCATTTTTGATGATATATGGTGTTGTTGCAGGAAAGCTTACTTAGAAATTGTGTTTAATAGTATTTATTTGATACGGTTGTTTAATACACCATTGGATGCCCAAGAAGATATACAATGCTGTTGCATTTACAACTAAGATATTCCTAAAATCGATATGCATATCGTCCGTGATTTAATTGTACATTTCGCACACCAATATCAAAACTAAGACAACTCAAAAAGTCATTTTTCACTAGACAGAAAAATAAAATCGTTTTTCTCCACTAAAGTTATGAAACTAAATAAGATTTTAAGTCATAAATGTATCCTAAAATGACATTATTCGAGAACTGGGACTAAGTTAGTTGCGTATCCGAATACAATAATAACTCAAAACTCTTGTTTTTTTGAGTTGTCTTAGTTTTGATCTGGGTGTGCGATATATACATTTTAAATATGGAATTCACATTTTTATTTATGTTTTGGTTTGTTTTATAGTTTTGGATATAAGATAATTATATGTGCTAAATATACTAACCAGCTTTCATAGGAAAATAAACATATAATAAAATACAATCAAATTGGAAATAAAATTAGAACTTTAACGAGACATTAAGGCTTTTAAAAGGGATGTTTCAATTGGTTGTTGAAATTAGGAAGAGCTGATACTGAGAGTAAATTGTTTTATATAATTAAATAATTCTTATAACTACTTTCGTGTGTTTTGGTCTTGCATATTTCCATTTACCTTATAGTATGTGCTTACATTACATACATATATTTTTTTAAATATTTTCAAGTTTACATGTCTTGTATGTTACGTGTTCGATTTTATTGTGTTTTGCCTTCAATTAGTTTTGGTTTTGTAAAATGTGTTTGTTTACCAATTTGCTTAGTTAATTTATTTTTTTTGCAGCTGTACAAATGTTATATGCAGTGGAACCCCGATTTTAAGTTTTTGAAGGGGGCGGACAAAAAAAAATTTAAATTGCGGGGTATTAAAAAAATAGATTATTTATTTTTTATTGAAAAAAAATCAAAAGATGTTTTTTGATGCATTTTTTTTGTTGTTTTTAAATAATTCTTTCAATATTATAAATTAAATTAAAGGTTTCTGGTGGTACATTGGTAATATTAGTAAAATATGCTTTGAGGCCATCAATATGCCTCATGGCATCGTTCTTTGTAGGATCTTGGTTTATGAGATGAGCAGACACTTTTCCTTTATATGAAGGTTCTTCTTCTGTCAAGTTTTCGTTTATACGACTGTCCACTATTTCATAAATTTCCATGTTATTACGTTGGAGTCAACGTCTAAGTAAATCTACGAGGGTTATTCATAAATTTTCTTGCTGGTTCCAGCTTGTAAAAAACATTGAAACAATTAGGTTGGTATGAAAATTAAAAATGTGTATATACAACAAGCAAATGATCAATACACTCTCGGCTCTACGGCGAATGACGAACTGGCCGAACGAATTTCAATAAATTTTAAACGTACATTGCGGGAAAGACAAATGTAAAATAGGGTTTGTAATGTGCTAGAATGACACGGGACTGCAGAAATAACACGCAAATGGAGGGAAAACGTGAATTCCGGGCATGTAAAATCGGGGTTCCACAGTATGTTTAAATAAATACAGTGAAGAACAAATTTAATTTAAATAACTGTTTCAACCATACATATTATACAGTATCTCTCTATCTCTGTCGATGTGCTCATGACTGAGCATCATGAGCTTCTACAATGTGTATTACTTGCCTTCAGAAAACTGTATGCAGTGTTCTGTCTAAAATGGATGGTAAAGATCAGTATTTATGTCAGCATCTGGCGTCCATGTTTGCTACTGTGTTTTAACACATTTTAGCAGTTTATTTTCAGGTAACACTAGTCGAAAACTGAGTAAAAGTTTGATAATACATTTTTTTTGTTTGATTGTTTCGCAGGAGAGTCCACAGGAAGCCCTTCTACTGCACCATCTGCTTGAAAACGTTCAGGAAACGGTCGCACCTCGAGGACCACTTCAACACGCACACGGGACACAGGCCCTACAGGTATGGGTCATAAATGATCAGGGTTTTCTAGCAATCGTCGCTGTCCTATTCATCAGCCAATGTAATGATGTTTTTTTGAAATCGTACCGTATTCCGGCGTCGCTGCTGTCGTTGATGGTCCTGGAGGAGTTTGGTTAACCATTGTTCCTTCTTGTATGAATTTTTGAACCCAATACTGGATAAGTTGTGTGCTCGGCCCATCACTTACTCGTCGAATATTAAAGTGAGTACAAAAAGCGCGATGTGCACAAACCAATGAATGACCGCACTTTAAATATTGCTCAACTGCGAACGCGCAGTGCACTCCCGACCAGTGACTCATTGCAACTGGCAAATAAACAAATCATGCGTGTCAAACAATACTCCTCACACTTACCTCACCCTGATGGTTTACGAGCAATTACAATTTAATCTTGAAATTTTTTCACTGGATATCCTGTAGAAGGCAGCAGAGCTAGTAATGTAGCTAGAAAGAGATTATCTTGGCTGCGTAACCTCAGGTAATGGTTCAATGTTGGTGATCTTATACGGGATAAATCAACATGGTCGCCAACCTTCCGTAGAAGGTTGCTCTTGAAGAAAAATTAAAAATTGAGTGTGTGCTATATTTTTTGCACCTGGGAATATTGCATTATGACCTTTCTGTTCTGAAGGTCTGATGTTTGGTTGGCAGCCTTGCTGTGTTGCATTGCCGCTATATGGCATTGTGGCATAGCACGGTTGCCAAGTAGCAACCTGGCGGTGAAGTTGATGCCAGCATGCCCTGATAGTTTTACTGATTGCTGAACAGTCATTATATTAACTGTTATAAATATATTAAAATAAAAATAAATAATTTGCTATATTACACTAATGTATAATAGTTAAACTTAATTAGATAGTAATCACGTGGCCCATAAAGCGTAAGGTCAATGAATTTTTGTGATGGTTTCAGTTGCTACCTGTGCGGCAAGATGTTCAAGACGGCATCGTCCCTCAAGAAGCACGCCAAAATATTTCATTCCGACTCCGCTGAACCGGATAAGAAGCAGTACTCATGTGATATATGCTATAAGGTTTGTACTTTAACATTACATATGACAAACTTTATTGCCATATTTATTTGTACATTTTTTACATCAAAATATACATTAATAAAATAATAAATTGTTAAAGTAAATTAATTTAATTAATACTAATGCATTATTTGTAACTTCTAAACTAGTTAAAACTGCAAAATGAAACTAACAGGTTTTGTTAAGTACCTGTGCACGTATCCTTGGGTAAAAAATTACATTTTTATCTCGTCCCCGATTTGAGATATTTGACCATGAAATCAGCAAAAATTGGGTTCATAACCCAAACTTTAATTCTTCATAGCCGGAAATTCTACTGGCCATAGTTATAACAAAAAAAATATTCAATTTTGTGGTTCCAACATGAGATTCCAACTATTTGAATATTGAATAGTAAAACTAAAAATATTGGAATAGTTTCTAAAGTATGAAATTAATTTTGAATATTTCAAATAAATTGTATTGTACGTGAGTACATCAAAATTTATAAGAAAACGAGCTAATTGACCATAAACTGTTTATTTATTGTAGTTTTAAAAATGCATATTTTAAATATATTAATTAGAAAGATATACCATATAAGTTTGAAAATTTGTCACTTAAAATATTGTCACTGTAGCATAGTTGGATAATACACCTTGCCCGGTTTGGAAAGAGATCTTGGTTCGAATCTCGGTTGCGCAACAATATTTTTTGATAAAGTTGGTTTTATGTATATTTAATATCTTTCTAATTAATATATTTAAAATATCACAGAGCGTCTGTTCTGAATAATTACAACTTCACAATAAAAATGTATTCCAATAATACATATTTTAAATATAACAAAGCATTGAACGTTTCATATTTTAAATTTGTTCTTAATTCTATTTTTATCATCGCTGCAGTTGAAAATACCCACTCAGCAGCGGTTGACGTTGGCTCAACTGTTAAGTGTTTTAAATAGTAGGTCTGTCCTTTTTTGAAATTGTCCAAATATCTAAAATCTTTTTTAAAAATATTAGAACAAACATTTGTAGTTTCAACGAGAGATAAAATGGTGCTTCTTAATTCAGTCTGCAATTTGGACGTCGATGTACTCTTCGAACAAGCGACAGGTATCTCTTTCACGTCTGAATCAGAATCCTGAGAATTGTTTAATAGTCCATCCTTAGAAATTAGTACCAATACTATTCGAATAGGTACACAAATATAAGAGTATTGGATAGTAGAAAAAGATCGAATATTCAAATATTTGGGTTGGAATCTTTAGTTCCAACCCTCTGACATTTTAAAAGGTTATTAAAACTGGTGATGGTTTCCAAATTTGGCATAATTCAATGTCTTTTTTTTATCATTTCTATAACCCTATTGTGTTTTCTGTATGTTAGTGAAAATCAGAATCTTTTATCTTTTATGGGAGAAGAATTTTTTTTCAAAACTTCTGCAAAGCCCCATTTTTGTCTTGTCATGGCGAATAAAATTGAGCCTATATCCAAGATGGTGGCAGATAAAAATAAAATAAAAATTGTTTTGAGCTACGCACTGATGGTGTTATCTATGGAAAAAATAAAAAAAATATCTATATAAAAAATGATCAAGCAACCGCACCTAGAATTCATTCACTCAGTTTTTATATATTTTTTCTTTTTTACATAACTTATAGATATACAATTTTAGAATACACAGTAGTTACAATATTGTACAAATTAATGTTAAATGTAACACAGGTGCTGTCGTCCGCGACGTGCCTCGAGGAGCATGTTCGGCTCCACACCGGTGAGAAGCCAATCAACTGCGAACTGTGCGGTAAACGTGAGTACTTCTAAATTGTAAATCGTGATATTCAATGGGACTAATTTATATGCAAGGGTGTTTATAAATAAGGGTAGAAAAAGATGAATTGAATTCTATACTCGTAGATAATGTTCCATCTAAGGCATTATTTCCCAAACTTTTTTGTGCCGTGCTCCACCGAAGCCTTTCTAAAATTCTTGTGCCCCCTATGTGACATATACATAATTTTTAATATTCAAAAATTGAATTATTGAATCAATTTTCTTCAAATCAGGAAATCTTTCTTTCAAATCAACCGATAGAATTTTCAGATAATCGACAATAACAAGTCATACTTTTAAAATTAGCAATATTAACTTTGTGGTTAAAATTCATATTTTTTATTTATTATCTTTGTTTTATTAACCACTGAATTGAGTTTAAATACATCTACCGGTTTCGTTCTTCTTCAGGATGTCAATACTAACTAAAAACATATATTATTGTTTCTTCACCAGAATCTATTTTTAAAAAAACAATTATTTAAAAAATAAATTTAATACCTAGCTCAAATTATTACTTAATACTAGGTACTTTGGAGCCATTGAAACTTTTCAAAATTTTTGTTGTGAATATATTTCTGACATAATTCAATAAATGTAATGAAACCAAATATCACCGCTTGTGCATCGGCAAGTTTTATTTTTTCCTTGAAGTTATTTATTTAATATATTTAGTTTTTCAAAGATGTCGGCTACTCTGGACGAGACCATTTTCGAATTGCTCCCTTTAAAAATCAAATTGCCCCACGTTGAGAAACACCGCTTTAAGGTGTGCATGCGCGCACGGTTTGACATCATAGCGCGCACACAATTTTTAACATAACTTCATCATCATGTGCCGCCTTCCAAAATTACAGGGAACATTACCTATATATTACAAACTTTTTAACGGAGCATTGTTTCATGGTCTTCTGATCACTACCAATGAAAGTGCAATGAAATTTTTTATCAAAATTTACCATGCAAATTTGTCAAGGGTAATTATTTTAGTTCTTTTGGAGTATGTTGTTTTGTCTTCTCTGCCTAACCCGGCCGTGAAATGATGCGATGGTGAGATAGTTAAATAATAATATCAACTTCTACTGTTTATGACCACATTATGTTGGAATCCTAAATACAGTGGAACTCTGATTTTATTTACTTACTTACTTACCATCACACCGTTTCGCCGTGGGGGTAGGCAGAGAGGATAGAGTGCCACACTCTTCTGTCCTGACACATAATTCTCGCCTCATTCACATTCATACATCTTCTCATACAAGCTCGCCGATTGTTGAGGCTTCTAACAGAACCATCCTCCATTATCTGGTTTACCTGGTCGTGCCAAGTCTTCCGCGGACATCCTCTATTTCTGGTGCCATCAACACTTGCGTCATATATTTTTCTTACCATTCTTTCGTCATTCATCCGTTCCATATGACCAAACCACCTAAGTGATCCTTTCTTAATCTTACTCACTATACTAACATCAGCTTTACATTCTTTCCTTGTTTCTTCATTCTTTACTCTGTCATAACTAGATTTGCCACAAATACGCTTAAGTGATCTCATTTCCATTGCATTCAGTCTACTTTCATTCCTTTTCTGCCAGCTCCAGGCCTCACTTCCATACATCAGTGTCGGTACCAGGATTCCATTGTGCATCGCTAGTTTTGCCTCGGTTGACAAATTCCCGTTAGATATAATTCTATTCCTCCGATTTTACATGCCCGGAATTCACTTTTTTCCCTCCATTTGCGTGTTTATTTATTTAAATTCGTCCGGCCAGTTCGCTATTCACCATAGAGCCAAGAGTGTGTTGGTTGTTTGCTTGTCATTTATGCGTATTTTTCATTCTCATACCTACATAATTAATTTTTTTTAATGTTACTGTAAAGCTGGAATCAGAAAAAAAATTGCATAGAAGATTGTATAGACAATATTGATGGGTGGGAAAGAATCCATGAATAACTCTTGCAGATTTACTTAGACGTTGAATTCAACGTAATAACATCAGACGTAGTGGAAATTGATGAAATAGTGGATATTCGTTAAAATGAAAACTTGACAAAAGAAGTGGCTGCTCATCCCATAAACCCAGTTCGTGTGAGGTATTTGAAGGCCTCAAAGCATATTTTACTAGTAATAGTAATGTACCCGCAGACCAATAAATGAATAGATATGAACTAAAGTGTACGTATGGGAGAGGGGTTTAGAACATTAATTGCGAGACGAGGAACATTTTTATACACATTATTTGTGGAAACATAAATCCGATAGTTTATTACACATTTGTGCAACGGTTGAAGTATTTACTATTCGAAAATTAAATCTTTGCGTAAACAATACGTATTTTTCACGTAAATGCATATTATATTGTCAGCATTTCAATATTTGTTCAAATCGACTCATATGCATTTGTAAGTCTCGGAGCTATAATTGCATAAGTAGTACCAAAATGATCATGCGGATGACACCAAATTGAAAATATTGAAACACGGAATATGCGTTGGTTCATGTCTATATATCTGGTGGTCTGCGAATGTACGACTAGAAATCTTTAATTCAATTTATAATATTGAAACATGCAACAAAAAACATTAGATTTTTTCAATAAAATAAATAATTTAATGTGTTTTTTTTAATATCCCCCCAATTTACTTTTTCCTTCTGTGTATTTTTTGTATTGGTCCCTTCAAAAACTTAAAATCGGCGTTCCAGTGTATAGTTTTTTAAGCTTCCAACATTGCGTTCTTTGAGTTTTATTAAAACTATATATTTGACATTTTACAGTTTTCACGAGGGAGAGAGACATGAAGCTGCATCTCAACCTGCACCAAGAGTCGTGGAAGTGCGACCTGTGCCAGAGGTGCTTCATCACGCCCTTCAAGCTCAAGGAGCACTACAGGTCAGTGGTATTACAATCACATAAATATGACCTAATAATGATGTGAGATTTGTCTCCAATGTTGCATAGAGAACATCGCAGCGCGGAGTGATCTGTCATTCATTGTCTATTGTACGCAGAGTAGAATGAACAATCTTGCGGGAGAAAGGCGGAGAGATACAAGCTAATGTAATTGGAAATATTGAGGGGGGCATTAACCGACCAAGAATAATTGACTGGTACGTACGACAAATATGGAGCAAGTGTGAGTAACAACGTGGCTTTGAAAAGGTTGACGATTCACATTTTTTGAATTTCAGATCTCACACGGGCGAGCTGCCGTACGAGTGCGACAAGTGCGACCGGAAGTTTGCGCGCGTCGCCGACTTCAGGTGAGTCTCTCATTTCTAATACTTTTATATGCGTCATCGTTAACAACATCTTCACTTGTATTTAAAAAATTATTCATCGTTGAGTGGCATATATCTGCAGTCCGAGATATATCTGTGTACTTGAATATGCTACAAATTCAAAACACGTCATCGTGCTGTACAATCTATATTGAATTTTATGTCTTCTTTGGAGTTTATATTAATAAATGTTATTTAATTTTTGTTTATTTAATGCCATTTAATGAGAGAACAACTCAAATGTCTACAATTTCGTCAATTGTATTTTCTAATTTTCATACTGGCAAGTTTTTGAAAGTCTGTTATTTGTCGGAATATAATTACGTCAAGTAGATGTTGGTCGACATTTGAGCGATGTTGAATTTACAGTGTTGTGCATGTCAGAATTGCGTCCCGCTTTTACATATTACTCATCCAGTATATACATACTTTATCGACTCTCAGAGGTCAAAGTCTCATGGAAAGATTAAAATTAATAATATTCTCTTTTATATATATATTTTATAATAATTTAATTATAATAAATTCAAGCAACGTCTTGCAATCATGGCTGGCTCACGATGGAATCGCACTTGAAGCTTTCTATATAGACGTCCAGCCATTTTCCGAATTGATCCATCGCCGATATGACCTGCGAAACAAATGACGGTTGAATTAAACTACAGTTTCAAGATTTGATATTTTACTACATTATATTGGATCCTGAAATATCATTTGATTAAAAAATATTTTTTTTCCTTGTGTCCTTTCGTCTGTCTGTGTAGAAATATAAAATATTAATATATTTACAGATGTCCATGTCGCAACATAAAACAATCAAGATGTGCAGTTATTTTAAATTATTTTGTTGTATTTTTAAAATTATAAATTTTCAGTCATCATAACAACAAAATTAAATTTCAATTATCTCCATAATGGTAAACACTTAATATGTGGCTGGAACATTTTTTGACTTGCGACACTGTATATTGGTTTATATGTTGATAGACAGATTTTTCATCGGCCATCTTGGATGACATTGTTTACAGTGTTGTTGCAGAAAAGCTCACTTAGAAATTTTGTTTAATAGTATTTATTTGATATGAGTGTTTAATATATTATTGGATGGTCCATGAAGATATACAACGTTGTATCAAATCAATCACCCAGTGATGGGAGAGTGTTAATTTTTAAAATTATTTCAATTCTCACATTGTCCATGGATCCCATTCTTCCCATCTGAGGCTCGGGCAGTCCAGACTCCCCGAACAGCATTGCCAAGCTCCTCTGGTAGAGGCACGCGGCCAGGAGCACGTCCTCCCTAACGGCCACGGTGCGTAATGATAGTCTGGCGTTTGCACGGGACAGCTTGTCCAGCACGCTCAGCGCGCGCAGCGGTACCTCGTCTGCAAAAAATAAAACATTGTATTCCAAGTGCCAAACCAACATTGAGTGACGTGAATCATACACTGGAACACGCGATAAGGCAACTACACCACTATTGTGTCGCTCATGAACCGATCAACAGCGTTTCGCTCCGATCTCTGTATTTGCATTCCGCAGCATCAGAAACGTTGCATTTGCAATTGTTTTTAACGTGATATTTATCTACTGTGTTCGTTTACATCTTTACTAAAATATTTTTTAATTATACTTTTGATTTAACAATTGAAGGTTTCGGCCGAATAACGGACTATGTGGTTTTTTTAAACTTTAGAGAAGAGACATTAAAAGGTGTCGCTAAATTAGGGAAACACCTTTTTGACCGGAAGTAACATAGACCATTATTCCGTCAAACTCTTATGGTTTTCAGGTAATATTATTCTTCATTATGGCTAAATTATCTAGTTTCACACTACTTTCCATTATAATTATTCAAATTATAGGGTGATAACAAAAAAACGAAGAAACTTCGCAATAAACAAAGAATCGTAACGAGTTGATGTGCGAATGTAAGAATGAATAAAATGATGAACGCAAGTATGACATAGACCGCTGTTCCAAGTATAGCGACGACATCTGTTGGTTTCTGTAGGAACTTACTTGAGGAACGCATAACGGAAGCTACATAGAATGTTATTTGGCCCGACCCTTCAACTAGTAATGATTCAAGTATACCAACTACAATATCAAGAATGACAATTTATACAGTATTTAAATAGATTACAGTTAATAATGTTTATATTATATTTTAATTATAATATCTTAAGCCTATAATTTCATATTGTTTATCAATTTTTGAGAATTCATCCAACTACGAGGCGCGTTTTTAAGTACTGGATTTTTTTTTTTTTTTAAAGAAATATTTGACTTTCTTTGGACGCTGCACACCTTCAACTACTTCTCAACATAGTCGTCACCTATATTGAGGCACTTGTCATAACGGGACACCAATTTTTGTATACCTTCGTCATGGAACAACGCCGCCTGGGATGAAAACCATGTCTGTATTCCGTCTTTGAGTTCATCATCGTCATCAAAACGCTTGCCAGCAGGGAACCGTTTCAGATGAAGGAAAATATGTAAATCACTTGGCGCCAAATTAAGACACATTTGGCGATGAATGTCAGCTAGTTTCATGCTTCGTGCATTCAAGAAACAAATCACGGACCGTATCTTATAGTCGGCGAGCTGATCTATTGTTTTGAACGTTTCAGCCGCTCACTGTATTATGTAAATGTCTCTAATTTTGCACGCGATGAGTCAACAGATGAAGGAAACCGTTGCACGTGCGCAAAATGCCGCACTACACCGGGAATATCTGGCTACGGTACTTACTTAAAAAAACATGCCACGTATAAATTATGTATTATGTGAACCGCGCCAACGGTAAAATAGGAGCACGTGGACGACGTACCTATCATAGTTCTCGCGTCCGAGTTTTCACGATGAAAGAACACCTGGTCTTATTCAGTATGTATAACATTCTATTTATGTCACGTTCGCCACATGAGAGTAAATATCACGTAGACCATAAATGTGCCTATAAAAGGCACTGTGAATATTTTTTAAATCGGTTCTTTGATAAATTTACTGTATAATTTTTATTTATTGATCGAGTACACCCTGATTTTTTTGAATACATAACTCTACTGTGTTTATTAGCAGTCTACAAAATTGTATGAAGATTTACAACAACATGAATATAGTCATTGTTCTATATGTAAAAAATCTTTTGTTAACATAGTGTGCTTCATCGAAATAATAATAATCTTTTTTATATTCTGAGGTTAAAAAACTTCACTTGAATCATTGCGTACCTGGTCTATCCCGCCTCAGGACCAAGAAGTACTCTCTCATCAGAGCTTCCGCGTCTGGATCCATTATCACCTTCCAGTTGGCTATCTCCCGGAACAGCTTCTTCAAGTCTCTTTCGGTGGGCGTCTTTTGCGATCTTTTGGTATTTGGGTTCACCCCCTGATACAGCACGTAGTCGGCAAGCCGTTCGATATCTTCTTCAAAGGCCGGAAACACTACGCCGAAAAGACTGAAAATGCACAACCGATATTAATGTATATTATTGGTAGAATCGGCGTTAACTTTGTAGAGTTTCATAATTAGTTTCAATATTAATACTTCACATATCGATGAGAATTACTGAAACTCGAGTAGTGCTAATAAACTCAAGTAGAGCTATAACATTGTTTTATTTATATCCTTCCGATATTAATGTATTTTGTCATACTACTTACAAACTAATTGATATGAAATAAGGTGTACATATATAAGAGGGGTTCGGAACATTAGTTGCGGGACGAGGGGCATTCTACACACATTCTTGGTGGAAACATAAATCCTATAGTTTGACATGTTTATGCAACAGTGAAAGTATTTTCTTTTCGAAAATTAAATTTTTGCATTAATGTATATTATATTGTCAGCGTTTAGAGATTAGTCGGTACGAGAGATCGGGCGCGGTGTCGCCCGTGTCATCAGCCAATAGCGGTGACATATTTGAATCGCCGCCCCCACAGGCGTAAGGCGAGATGTCATCCGGGGAATTGTGATAAGGTGACCATATTTTTTCAAAAGCCTAGAGTGCAACTGGATAAAATTTGGATAGCGTTCAATATAATACTTATTTATATATTGGGAGAGGGGAGCAGTATCTGTGTTTTGCACAGGATCCTAAAGAGCAACTGGTGGGATGAAATCACGTGGACTGTATCGAGTATAATATTAATCAGGGAACGCAACAGCATCAGTGGGAAGTCTGAAAGAACATAAGAGCAGATGGATCTGGCCTACCTTGTTTTAAAGTCCTGGGTTGAGTGTCGTCTTCACCTCCAGTTGACTAGCACGTTTGTTGTGCCGAACCGAGAGATTACTGCACTTCCAGAATTATTGAATACACTTCCTTTTCGCGGTCCCAGTGTTACGCACGGCGCGGATGTAGTACGGCAGAAAAAATGAGATCTTGATAGTTCGCTGTCTGAGCATAATCTGTCCCCCCGTCGGCGAAATCGCAAATAATGAGATGGCCAGAGCAGGACAGGTATAGATTATTGGATGGACAAAGGGGACAGGGAATGAGCATTCGACTTGCGTCAACAGCAATTATGCAAAATTTGTAACGGATGGCATTCAATATAATACACATTTATATCGGAGGAAGAAATTTGGTGGTTTAGAGGTGAAGGAGTTGTGGAGGTCCTGAACGCGCCTCACAGTTACCTGATCGTAAAACCAGGCATAAACATAACATAACAGCCATAAACGCTCCCGGTACCGATGTCAGGCAACATGCCACAATAACATCAACCGGCAACCATCGGGAAGACCGACATCATTCGACACAAGCTCTAGATCAGCCTTCAGTAGCTACTTGGGGGTAATTTTGTATAACAATGTTGAATTTCTCTTCTCACAACCTGCTCTAGTCTGCCATTACACATATTTTTCATACTCAGTGAACATTCTCAAACGAACACGTGAAGTGCTGGGAGAAATGGATCCCCAGCTTCCACACTTGCAATCTTCCGAACAATATCCTTTTTCCCTCCAAAGAGTCATAAGTTAATTTTAAAGATGAGATTATTAAATAAACAACGGAAAATATGAAAATTTTATGGAGCAAGATCAGGTGTGGGTGTGGAATAACCTCCCAACAAAACTCTTGGATAGCCGCTTTTCTAATGTTGCACGCGGACGGGTGTATAACGAACGGTGAATAGCAACTTATACGAACAGTATAAGTTGCTATTCACCCTAAAATTAAATCAGTCAAATCACAACGCTTGTTGATGATCACGTGATGTAAAATCCAGTATGGCTGCCAGAATGATATGTCTTTTTAAAAAATGCCGATGTTAAAAACCAAACATTTAGTATATTTGCATTCAAAATATACGTTTTCATCTATAACTTAAAAACACAAAGTAGTTTTAGGAGTTTTTGGAATTAGGCGCTACATATGTCAAAAAAATTATTACCAAAGCATTCTTGCCTTGGTAAACAGAAACGCTACGAATTTATGAAGTTGGCAATGTAGATACAAACTTGTGCAGCGTGGAAACTTGGCTCTTCTCCTTGCTCTTGCTCTGAATGTCCCAGTAGGTCCAGGCTGAGGCCTTCAGTGGGAGATAGCCGGCTTGGTCTCCGTCTAGCTTGATTTTGCCTGACGCCACGGCTAGAAATATATGGCAAGATATATATTATCATTCAGGGATATGAAGATATTATTGAATTAAGTCTTACGGGTAGTATTTATCAGGCGGGATGCAAGTACAGAGGATGAAGTGAAACACTGTTGACGGGTTCAGGAGCGCCAGAAGAATGGCGGCTTGGCGCAGAGCGCTCGCGCTATACTGTACGTTGTACCGCGCATTGTGGCGTGAGACGCTAGACACTGACATAACCTTCAATCCACAGAACTGATCTATCTCGTCTCGAATCTTCTGGTATGTTCAGTCACTTTGATAGTCTCATGACACCACACACAAAATAATAAAAAATACCCACCCGACAGGAGAACCGCATTTCTGGACGAGTGAGCGTGCAGTGCCCAGTTGCCCAGCAGGCACACCCCGCCCCTGGCCAGCACCAGCGCGCCCGACTCGCGCCGGTCTTTGCGCGCTCCTCCCACCGGGAGGCAGCCCGTCCTGCCGTGCGTCACCCTGAACAATGGTGGATACACCATTAGCGTTCGAATTAACTGTTTACACCATAACCGTTCGTAGTTCAGATCGGGTACAATTAGAGCAAACTTTGTTATAGGCGGCTGCGCGGTATCGCCCTGTCGCTGTATGCGGGGTGCTATCAAACAGCCAACTTTGTAGCATTAAAAAATACCAACCAGGCGGCGTAAGAGTAGGACCGAAATAGAAGCCTTGAGCTTATTTAACGGTTCTGGGGATGTGGTGGTGGGATGTGGGAATATGCAGATGATGGAAATATGAGGGAAGCGAGCAGTATGCTTTGTGAATCACTGTCCCAACAGCTGTGCCGCTGAGAGAATGTGTCGTTTTGTTCAGTGCGATATTGTACAGTTATGTTTCAGTGCGATATTGTACAGTTATGTTTCAGTGCGATATTGTACAGTTATGTTTCAGTGCGATATTGTACAGTTATGTTTCAGTGCGATATTGTACAGTTATGTTTCAGTGATTCGTTGATTTTTTTTTCAACCAATATGACGGCTTATGCATCAAAAAGGCCTTACTCCTTATGATCTAGAAATGTGTTTATTGTTACATATTTTTCGATTGATCGTGTCTACCTTCGTGCTAATTGTGATATCTTTTTCATGATGCGATTGATAAACGAATAGTCTGGACCCAGGGCTAGAACTTGGAGAGGAAATCCGTCCTCTTCTTCCTGTGAAAAAATACATATTTTTAAGTTTTGCGTTCTCCTCTCTGTTGTCGCAAGAGTTCACTAATTTAATTACGTATGTCAAACAAAAATCCACCATGGGATGTGCTGGTACCATCAACGAACTGGTGCACATCAAGAAGTTATTTGGAAGCAATCATCACATAGTCCAGACTTGACAATATGGAGAGACTGCGGTATTTCCAAGACATCGAAGGTCAGCCTTGTGCAGTCCCTGCTGCATTCTATAATGGTATCGTGGACCCTGAAGGTGAGTGAGAGAAAACGGATTTTTGCCTTTTGAGATGGTGCTGGAGGCACATGGACGGCGAGACGCACGAATGTCTCCATTCTGCAGGAACTGAAGATCAAGGACAGTGTTCCGTACAGGAAACAAGAATGTAGACAAGGATAGTTCGCCGGTCTCAGTTTTTCTCAACCGGCGATGATTATGATGATTACGAAGTCGAAAGAAATGAAACATGAAGATTTCAATATGGGCACACAACGGCTTCCGCCAGCAGAATACTCTGTTTTTATTCAAATTCATAATAATACATATAGTCATATTTGCAAGTACCTACACGGCGAGAGGCCGCCTTACTAAGACGTCTTTATTTTCCTGATATCTATTCCACGGGTTTTTTGGCGCCACGCCGATGATTACATTATATGGCGCCTTCTTGGCGAGTAATTCTGTGCAATACAGACAGACTCAACCATTTATCTGAGACGAAGGGAAGATAGCTTGGAGAAGCTTGTTGTGGTGGGCTACGTCGAAGGACGTAGAGGAAGAGGAAGATTCCCCACCTAAGTGGTGCTGGCAACAGGCACATCTCTGGTGACTAAGAGGAGCATAGTCAAGAGGGCGGGAGTGTATGGAGATTGCAATCCTCAATCGTGAAGGACCGACGTGGATATAATAAAGTTAGGCGTAGAACAGATCCTTGTGGAACACACTCTTTTACACAAAAAATGTTACAAATTTAATTGGGCAGAGTGAACATGATATTATAAAACTACCGCACAAGTATAGAAGCAAATGGGTTACAAGGACATAGAACAATCTAGAGTTTTAACCTGTATGCTGGCCAGGCTAAGCAGCAGCCCCATGCACAGCGGCATGAAGGTGCCCGGCGGTGCCAGTCCCCTGGTCACGGCCCAGCCGGCCCTCGCGCACGCTGACCACGCGCAGTCCTCGACCGGCGCCAACCTGCCTCGGGGAAATGGAGGCGTGGAGCGCGCATCCACGTCCCATGCGAGCAGCTTGCGCCCGGACACCATCACGGTGACATCATAGCTGCGGCCTAACTCTAGCTGGTCAATCATCTCATCTGGAAAATTGATGTTTTGATAAATATAGTAGAAATAGTAATTGCCGGGGATGCTGTTACGCACAGAAGGATGACTCTATTTCCGTGTTGGAGTAATCTTTTTCAGCTGCTGGATTTTTCAATATTCATATGATTTTGTAGACTACTGATAATGATTGTAGAGAGATGCGTAGGTTATGTATTTAATACTTGTAACTTTTCGAAACAAATATCTAAACACCTACCATGAAACATTAGACCGGCATTTTATACAAATAATAGTATAGGAAATTTACTCATCAATTCTAAAGACAAACATGATAAATTTAACAATTTTGGCGTCTATAAACTCAGTTGCGAGGATTGTGCTGCATTTTATATTGGTAAAACGGTGAGAAATTTTAATATTAGAGTAAGGGAGCATTTGAGATGTTTGAACAATAGTGGGTTTTCAGAATTTTCTAATCGATCGATAGAAAATAGTCAAGGTTTTGATAAAAAATTGGGATAGTCAATTTTGCATATAAACAGTGTCGGTCACAAATTAAATAATTTGGAATCGTTGGAGATAAATAAAGTGTGTAAAACTAATCAAGAAATTATAAATAACCAAATAAATTGAACTACGAGTCCCATTCTAAAATTTTTTCCTAAAAATTATTCAACTAAATTTGTATTAAGCAACAATTTGAGTTAGGTACTCAATTTATTTTTTAAATAATTGTTGTTTTTTAAAAAATTTTAAAAATAGATTCTGCGAAGGATCAATGGTATATGTTTTTAGTTAGTAATGACATCCTGAAGAAGAACGAAACCGGTAGATGTATTTAAACTCAATTCAGTGGTTAATAAAACAAAGATAATAAATAAAAAATATGTATTTAATCTACACAGACATATTGTTATTGCACAATCAAGTATAATGAGTTTAGATTTAGCAATATCCTCTGTTAACATTAAAAAAGTAATTAAAATGTCCGATGGAGAATTGATATAGCCAAGTCTATGTTGAAACTGATCAAAATTTGGAAGAACCGTTCCATTACAAGACACACGCATTGATAATTTGACTTCTTTAAGATCGCACTCACCGTACACCCATACGTTCTTGGCGAACACCATTGCGTGGCTGCTCGAGGCCTGGTGCTGGACTGCCGTCGGGTCCAGGAAGGATGCCAGCACCATGGTGCCGTGGTCTCGCCCCGTTTGCATCTCCACCATGGAGGTCTTGCAGCCCCCGCAGAAGGGAGCTGTCAAGAAAACGATACCGCATCAGAGATTTTCTCACTTTCTCTCGAAGAGCTTTGACCGATTTACTGTTTTCAGCCAAAATAGTAAAAGTCAAGCTGGACGTCCTTAATTTGACTGATCTGATTTCGCACCGTATGCCTAATAGGTCGTTTAATGTGAGTGTTTCAAAAACAAATTATAATATTAACTTGCAGACACAATTTAAAAAAAGTCTTATTGTTTTGTAGGTAATTTTTTTCAAAACCGTTCACAAAGAAATCTACTGTCAGGTATTTGAAAGGTATGGTCAGACGCTATGTGTGCCGAAGAGATGATTAAGGAGACTTGAGGTGTGGATCTACAGAAGAATGCTCAAAATAAGCTGGATGATAGAGTTACCAATGAAGATGTTACGATTGTTAGAAAACTTAAATATCTCGGACATGTGATGAGATATCCGGAGAAGTACGAGATCTTGGATCCCTTGATGCAGAGGAAGATTGCTGGATGAAGGAGATCATCGGTCCCAGAAAGACCCGCCCAGTTGTCACGGCAATAGTGGTGATAATGATGATGGATTATTATTCAATTATTTACCTTTTTCGGGAATACAGGGCAGCACCAGGTCGCTGTTCTCGCAGTACTCCAGGCACTTCCAAGCCGATTGGTTCCTGGAACACATGTAAATATCATTTTTGGGTATGAGAGGTTAGATTGAGGTCTATCAGAAGATGGAGACCGTATGAGTATATGGCCATGCCCAAAGTCAGCTTTATACTCAGGCCCATGTATGCCGTTAAATCCGACATGGCTATTTGTGAGGTAGACAGGTAATAATGACAGAATGATGGGTTGAATAGAAACGCGTACTCAGTGCTTACGCTGAATTTATTGAAGCTAGGTTACAAATTATTAAAATACACTGGTCGAAGTGACGCGATGGAATCTGCTGTCAATGCAACTGCCAGTTAGGTCAGTAGGTCAGAAATTCTCCTTGCACGTGGTGTTATTATATAAAACGCTGCCAGAAATGGCACTTCGCCACAGGGTGGCGTTCGCCTCATCACTCATCATGCGCGTCGGTCCCGCCCTATTGCCTACTTCCACTTTTCTCAGCATTCTGATGGCTATTACTAGAGAAGTGCCTCCATCTCCTCTTTTCTATCTATTCTACCTTCCCTTCTCGCAAGATGCCCAAAGAATTTAAAGAGTCGTCTCAGGCTGCAGGTTGAGAGCCTGTCCTTGATGTTCAGTTACTGCAGAATGGAGACATTTGTGCGTCCATAGCATGGGTGACATATATCTCCAGCATCACATCTGAATGGCAATCAATCCATCGTCTCTTCATTGGCTTCAAGGTCCATAATTCCGCCCCATATAAGAATATAGAATGCACCAGAGATTGTACAAGCCTGAGCTTCGTTGTGTTGGAAACACCGCGGTCTTACCATATTTTGTCAAGCATGGACGTAGAACTGGTATTACGTCCATGCTTGACGTAGTACCAGTTCTACGTCCATGCTTGACAACGTAACTCACACGTAACTGACGCTCTGCTCCAAAGCCTGCAGCACGAAACCCTTGTGGCCCGCAAGCGCGCCCGTGATATTCCCTCCCCGGACCCTAAGCGGGGAGTGCACTTGCCCGGCTTGCACGCACGCCCGCATACTCAGACACACGTGCACGACGTCTTGGAACACCGCCCTCACGGCGGCCGGCTCGCGGGTCAGCCAACTCGCCAGGATAACTGCAACGGTATATATCATCAGGGGATTATTTAACAAGTATAAGTAACCCCCCCACTTCGCCGAAACCGTTGTAAGAGCTGGTGCTACGACTCATCAAACAAAATGCCTATTATTATTTCTAACTAATTAACTTCACAATAATAATGCATTCTCTTTAATATACTAGATGTATCAAAGTTTATCTAAAATTTAATAAAAATAAATTATATTTATATTTTTAGCGATAAATTTTCGAACCTACATGTTACCTTTTTGATAGTAATACATTTAATCGTTCCATTATTTGAAAGAGCCATCTACCTTATTTTTACAGAATCTCAAATACCTTTGAGTAATCTGATAGCATACGCCAGAATTATTAATTCATTTTTATTCAGTTTTGGACACATTGATATAACTTTATTATTAGGAAAACACGAAAATATCGTCGCTGTAGCGTAGTTGGATAATGCACCTTCCCCAGTTTGGAAAGAGATTCAGGTTCGAATCCCGGCGGCGCAATAACAATATTTTTCGATAAAATTGATTTTATATGTATATCTTTCTAATTAATATATTTAATTCATATTTAGAATATATTGTATTTTAAACTAGATTATATGAACTATCATTTATAAGAAAAAGTGCATTAATAAATAATCTATATTGTTCTTCAAGCTCTTTTCAGTTTTTCACGTTTTACTCCAAATAATAAAATATAGAAGTTTGCAAGCACTTCATATTCTTCTCAATTTGTACATTGAATTACACACATACGCTTGAGTGACCGTATTCCGTGTATATTTCATACACATTATTAATATTTGAATATAACTCTGATAAAATAACGGATACCAAAAAGTCTTTGTCAGTCATTTAAATTGCCTGCGTGGACAATTCGTCAACTTAAAATAATACATTTCACATTCGCACGATTCAGTAATACTATTGTATATTGTATTCACCCGATTGGTCCAAAAGATCCACGTAATCCAAGCGTATTGGGAAATTGAACGGCGGATATCTGTTGCCGGCGTTCTTCAAAGTGATCAAAAACTTTTCCATCTTCAGCTGCAGCTTTCTCAGAAGCCCGCACCCATCCAGATAGCTCACAATCTCGCATCTCAACAAGAGGGCGGTGTCGTCTTGTGTAGGCAATTTGTACATTGCGAATGCGAAAGCTCAAAACTTGTCAAAACTGAAATTGAATGATTGAAAACTCCCTCCAATGTGCGATCGCAATGATGTCTATGGAAAACCATAGAAGTTCAATATGATTTGAAACATTGTATTTATGGCTTAATAGTCACACACACACGCGCGCAATATTACTTTCGGAGGATATGAATCAGTCGGCTGCTCGCCATAGAAGTTGAAAGAAATGTCATACTTTACGTATTTATGGCTAAATAGTTTCACGAATGTAATGATGTGAGTAGGTATTTTCTTAGGACAGATTATTTTAATCGGTTCGTCGCCGGGAATAGATGATTTTAATTCTTCCCATGGCCTAAACTATTAAATAAAAAAATGTACTACACGCCTCAGACACGTGTATCATACCACCCCTGCATAAAATAGGTTTTTTTTTTTTTCATACATATTTTACCTTGTATTTAATTTTCGTCTTTATTTCAAAAAGATTTCGGAGGTTTTGGGAATTGATTCTGGTGCATCGCACACGCTAACCGAGCGATGTACCGTCTCTGTGAGTCAGCTCTCGAGACAAATTGTCGTTTAATGCTCTATATTTTGCATTGTGAGATGAGTTCGGCGGAAATGACTGAACAGCAATCACCAAAGTTATTGCTGAACCTCCGGTCCTGGGTCGCCCTCACAACAGTCTGGCACTCTTCCAAGTCTTCAGCCCAGAGTCTAGGATAGTCTCCTTTTCTAGCACCCAAATAAATTGCTTCTTGAACTGCCTTACACCCTGCTATTTGGGAAGTTTGTTGTGACGCATTAATTAGCACAATTTATTTCTAAAGCAAACTGTTCTCTCACTAATTGTATTTTCTCTCAAATGATTTCTAGTTCCATCTCTGTACTGGCCACAAGCGTGATGACGTTGATTGGTGCTCACCTTTTCACCTAATGTACAACCTCCCTGTCAGTCTTCCAATACTCTTCTCATGATGTGTGTTAAATAGCAATTGTGTGATCAGTAGTAACTTTGTATTAACGCCCGTGGTTAAAATCGTTTGCGAGTTGTTCGAACGTCAAATTTACTATTGTCAACGCGTAGATGGAGATGACTATAGGCGTGACAAATAATCATGAAATATGATTTATTTTATGCATTGTCTATAGATTTTTTCGCCTCTGCGTTCGATATCTGTCACTTTGATGGTGAAATTTTTTCGTTTTATGTCCTAATGTATATTAAACAACGAGATTATCATCCGACAAACTCGCATCACTAAATATTGAATGATTAATTGTTCTGTACTGCAATTTTCAAATTCAGATGACTTTTGGAACAGCTGTGAAAAGTTTGCCATATTTAACTATCGACTCTTGTTTTTACTATCGGATATCGCAGAGTAAAATGAGTTTACTACGGGATGTACTTTCGAGAAGTAGATATTATTTTACCAACGATCAAACTGTAGTAAAAAGTTACTACTGATTATATAACCGGCCCTTACTTCTTTCTTAATGTAGGTTATCATTATAAAGATGTTCTAAGATACCAATCAAGTGTGGTGGGCTCTCCCAATTCCTCAAGGACCTAGAGCATCCATGCAGACAAAATTATCGGCATGTTCGAGTTGTTCAATATTTGTATAAATTTTATTTTACAACAATTGTTTGATGGATGTGATCTTTGTCTATAGATACCACATCGGCACGCACCTGGGCCTGAAGCCGTACGCGTGCGAGATGTGCGGCATGCGCTTCACCACGTCTTCGTCCGTGACGCGCCACCGCCTCAACATGCACCAGGCGGGGCCGCGGCCCTTCAAGTGCGAGCAGTGTCCCAAGCGCTTCCACACGCAGTCTAGACTCAACACTCACACCAAGGTCTGGCCTAAATCACATTTAAATTGTGTTATTATTATTTATTTATTCTTAATATAGTGCATACATACATACTTGCTTATTTACTTACCATCACGCCGTTTCCCCGCGAGGGCAGGCAAGAGAGGATAGAGCGCCACACTCTTCTATCCTGACACACAATCCTCGCCTTATTCACATTCATATATCTTCTCATACAAGCTCGCCGATTGTTGAGGCTTCTAACAGAACCATCCTTTATTATTTGGTTTACCTGGTCGTGCCAAGTCTTCCGCGGTCGTCCTCTATTTCTGGTTCCATCAACACTTTCATCATATATCTTTCTTATCATTCTCTCCTCATTCATCCGTTCTATATGACCAAAACACCTAAGTGATCCTTTCTTAATCTTACTCACTATACTAACATCAGCTTTACATTCTTTCCTTATTTCTTTATTCTTTACTCTGTCATAAATAAATTTGCCACAAATACGCCTAAGTGATCTCATTTCCACTGCATTCAGTCTACTTTCGTTCCTTTTCTGCCAGCTCCAGGCCTCACTTCCATACATCAGTATCGGTACCAGGATTCCATTGTGCACCGCTAGTCTTGCGTCAGTTGGATGTAATTCCATTCAAAGCGCCGTTCACTTTATTTCCTGCAGTCACCCTCCTTTCAATATCATTCTCAGCCTTTCCGTTTCTATCAAACATACTTCCCAAATACACAAACTCATCTCCTAGTTCCAAACAGTATTGAGCACGGTGTCTTGCTTTCCTCCTTCTCTAATACCATCACTTTCCACTTGTTAACATTCATCTTGCACACATCGTACATTGCACTCTCTAGACTCTGTAGTTCTTGTTCATTATTCGCCATTAGTACTGCATCATCGGCGTACAATAAACAGCATACAATCAAATCGCCCATTTTTGCTCCTACATTCATACATTCCAGTTCTTTCACACATTTATCCATATACAAGTTGAATATTTATATCAACTTATCTTTCACATGTTTGTTTAGTTTCATTTTGAAATTATGCAGTTTCTCTTCCTTTGTTATTGTAGTGAAACTCGGTAGGAGACTTGTAACAACAGTTGTTTATTCCAATCTATTTACAATAATGTTCAATAATATACTCAAGATATTGCTAATGCGAAAGAATGATGGGATAAGAGCCCTGTTTCCCAGTGACGGCCTCTTACAACCCATGTCCCCCACCACTCATCTAACACACACATACAAAAGTGGCAGTTCTCACAGTTATGTTTTCTGGCATTTCATTAAAAATCTTCATCGCACTGTACATCATCTGAGATTCAGCCTCAGTCTATCTCTTCCTCTTGTATGATGTTCGTGCTCATATTAATTTGCATCAATTATGACCCCCCTATGTGGCCTTTACACGTTATAATAGCGGCTTGTTTCCGGCGTTGCCTGTGATTCAGATTCAGTTGTAATTTAAAATAGAGATTTAGCGGAGATGGTTCCCTTTGTTTTACGCAGGCCCTAAATAATGCGAGATGCAACTAGAATGCACTCACTATCTGCATCTACCTAAAACGGATGCAGTATGTGCAAGTGTTATATTATGTTTACCGCGCTACATGTGCTTGAAATAAATAACATATTACTATTTATTGTACTTGCGTTCGAGTTCACACCTTTAAAAGAACACGTGTATAATAGATAAACTTTGTGAGTTTAGACTTGTGAATGCCCCGCGGTGTACATGTGGGAGAGCGGAACAGACGCCTGACCATATTTTGTGGACTTGATTGAATGATTGGTGGTTTGACTGGACTTAGACAGACCTAATGACTTGTTTTATATAAGGAATTTGTTCAGGTATGGGTGACTCGTTGGAGGTCTTTAGGTATGTAGTTAGGCTGGCTCCACCTACACGGCTACCTCTCATTCTCCATAACTCGTGTTTTGTAACTCCGTTAATCCGTCCGTGTAAATGTGATTCAATCCATTTTGTGCCTCGTTCACTGTCCCTTTTTTGGGAGTATTTTTTGATAAATGGATCTCTGAGTGTCTGCTTGAACCACTGCACTTTAATTTTTCATCTGTAAGTAAAACTATGTTCCACGGATTTATGTAATATGATTTTTATGAATAAAGGACAGCACTTAAGGGACGCTGGAGGGTCTAAATTTTAAAATCTTTGTAATAATTGCTAATAACCACATTGAAATTCTTCTCTTTTTTCGTTTTGCATATTCTTAAATATGTAATTGAATTAAAGTCGCGTATTTTTATTAGCTTTGATGAGTGGGACCGACAAGGAAGCCCTAGCTTCTAAACCGGTCCCGGGAAAGGGTGCCCCCCCCCCCCAGCTGTTCCTTATTAAATAGATGCTCCAACACGCAGGTTTCTATGTAAGTCCATGTGGATAATTTAATTAAATGTGGTTTTGTATATATGTATAATGTTCTATTTTTGTCACGTCCCCTCGGTACCACACGGGAGTAAATACATATACTGTCAATCTGCGTATATAACAGAAGCGTGCACTTTTAATAAGTGAAAAAGTTAAGTATGGAAGTTTTGTCCGCCTGCAATGTAACATGAATGTTTTTGTTTCGTTTCTTAGAACCACGAGAACAAGAAGAAGTTCCGGTGCGAGCTGTGCCCGGCGGCGCGCTCCTCGCTGGCCGAGCTGGCCAAGCACGCGGCGGTGCACGGCGGCGAGTTCCGCTGCGACACGTGCCACCGCGGCTGCTCCTCGGCGGAGAAGCTGGCCGCGCACGCCGCGCGCCACGAGCTGGCCGGCAAGCCGTACGCGTGCTTCGTCTGCTCGCTGGGCTACCGCTCATCGCAGAGCCTCAACAAGCACTTGGCCACCGTGCACAAGAACGAGGACGTGCCGCGCATCGCGCCGCAGCACCTGTGCACGCTGTGCGGACAGGTGAGCTTATCAGTCGATTCGGCTCAATTGAGACTGCGGTACACGGCTACCAAACAAAATACACTACTCACTATCTGTTAAAGAAACTTTCTTCTTAATCCCGATATAGATCCATTCCAACTTGCAGACACATATTTGTCACTACTACTTACTTATCCATTAACGTGACACAATCAATATTAATTTGGTTGCCGTTCTATAAGCAATACGACCTGTATACCTTTTTCGAATACGCGCCGGTCATTTATTTACATCGCGAGATACTCTGCAAAGTACCTTCCACAACAATTTCGAGCGTCTTAAAAGTGACTTCCAGCATCCGTCGACGGGTCTTTCGATTGCTGAACGTGGAGAGAGGCGGGAAGGTCAGTGATAGTATTGTGTCATCCTGTTTCTTCCTCGTTAATTCTTTCATACAGTCCACTAGATAATCCCTAACACTGTCCTCCGATAATAGATCTCTTTATTAATAATAAGGAAACACTTTGTTTATACCGCTGTTTATTGATAAATCAACATGTTTCAAGACCAATGGTCCCTTCTTCAGGACACCGTGTATCATAAATTAAGATGCGATATAATATTTCTTTTTAATATAATATGTTGCCACAATGTAACTTTACAATTATTGAAGAAGGATCTCTTCATTATTTGTTTAATATAAAAGTGTACACATATCAACAATAATTTACACAGGTCAGTAAACAAATACATATGACTAATATAAATGCTGTTCCTGGTCTCACGCGATGGCACAGAAGAAGGCACGGTCCAGCAGAGGGGCGGGTTTAGAAGAGAGTACTCCCTCTAGGGGGACAAGACACAACAAAAAACATAGATGTCGATTCGCAGCTCGAACACCACTGCCGGCAGACATCGTCCATCCAAACATATAAAAACTGGTCAATAATTCATGCTTATCCTCAAAATCGAATAACTATTAGAATGTATAATCTTGATTTCTGCCAATAATTTATAATTGTTTCATTTCACCAGGTGTTCGAGTTGAAAGACAAGCTGAACCGCCACCTGAAAGACAGCCACATCGTCCTCGTCATGGGGGACATTATTCCTATCGATCCAGATAAGGCGCAAATCTTCGAAAGAAAAGATGGCGTCAAGCCTGACGTTGATGAAGACCCAAATATGAAGAAAATCGTAGAACCAATCAAAATTCCGGAAAGATCTAAGAATGACGATGAAGTAATTACTAAAGATCTATTAAAAGTGCCAGAAGAAGTTAAGGAACTGGAAATAAAACAACTTAAAGTTGTAGAGTCGCTTGATATAGTCGAGAGACCTTCAGATATCCAGACTGCAGCAGTTGCTGTCGTAGCTGAAGATAAAACCGTAGACAATTATATCAGTCCTGTTGATGATTGCAGAGCTGTTACAAAAGATGTATCTGTTGAAAAAGACCAAACGGAAAGTCCTAAAGTAGATCTACTTATTAATAACACCCAGAATTTGTTAGCTAAAGAAAATAATGTTGTCCAAAATGTGTTCATCAAAGAAGATATTGTAAAAAATATCGCTCAAAATGTGTTTATCAAAGAAGACATTGTAAAGAATGTCACCCAAAATTTGTTCATCAAAGATGACATCGTAAAGAATGTCGCTCAAAATTTGTTCATCAAAGAAGTTGTCTACAAAGAGACCCCTTTGCTGTACGATTATTCTAGAGTAATGGAGAAAAAAATTACACCTATGGAAGAATCTAGAAATATTATTAAATGTGATTCGGAATTTCCATTACTGAACCCTGCAAATCTTCCCAGAAAGGAGTTTTCTAGTCTTGATCAGAAGATGCTTAGTAATATAAGAAACGCCAACACTATCACGATACCGCAACCCTTCGCAGACAACTCGGGAGTCAAAGATTTATCGGCCGCCACGATGGAGAACAAAGCTCAGAAACCACCTCCCAGGCCCGCCTATGATAACCCCTACACAAGAATACCTTACAACGAAACTATTGCAGCCATGACGCAGCACAGCAGACTGCTGCAGTCCAATTCGTACAGAAATATCGAAGAATCGATGAAACCCTTTGATGGTTTTTCACAGATACAGGCGACAGCCGAGCATGCCATCAATCCCTGGTTTCTGGGAGCGAAACCCATCGACAAAACACCAGTGCACAGGCACATGCTGCAGAGATACGGTGATTTGAGACTGCCGGCAGCTGAACAACTCGACTACGCAAATTTCCCTAATCATAGATTGCAAAATCAAAGAGCGGACGCTAGTCAAGGGCCTACACCTCAACGAGATCTAAACGAAAGGAAATATTATTACGATACCGGTAATGCAGACAGAAAAAATAACATCGAGGCGTTCAATCATAAACAAATTAATTTAGAAGAACGTAGAAAATATCCAAATGTCTCCCCCAACGAACTGCCCAGACATCAAAACATCCGAAACTTTCAACATTCCAACTTGAACAGAGAATTCAACGTCCAGTCTCCGTTGGGGGTTCGAGACTTGTCGAATTCGTCTGCAGCCGAACCGCACCAGCAACCTCCACATTATGCGCCTCACTCTTTGATGACGAACACGCCTCACCACTTCTTCAGGGATTTCAGGGACTTGCAGCAACGGATGTTTGGCCCTGCTGGAATTCAAAATTACGGTCATCCGCTGGCCATATCCGGTATGGACATGACCAGGCAGATGAATGCGGCGTCGCCGCTTTCGCCCTATAATAGTCCGCACCTGAACATGGACAATAATAACGTGTCGCCCACCTCGAGGCAGAGCTACGACGATCCGAACGCGAACTCTCCGATCGGGTATCAGAGCGCCGTCGGTCGGCCGGTTCAGAATGGTGAAGTGAGCAAAGACAGTGGCAGTCGGCCGTATGAAATGAGATCTGCAACTACTTGATAAGGTGAAGAATAGCATTAGATAGAAAATTAATTATCGGTCGAGTTTGTGATGCATGTCATAGGACTACTTCATGAAGTCATACTGGGAGAAATCAGAGAGATGGATGCAGTAGAGATTATCCGCGATTTAATGCAGTGTCGGGGTCACCAGTTTGGGAAAACAGAGGTTATGATTGTATGCATATGTCGTGTGTTAATCGAAAGGATTTGGATGAATCTGCTCAAGTGCAGTGGTGGCTATCCCAATAATCACCCATCACTCGCGTGTTGATGATCGCGGAGTGTGTTGTGTATGTTTGTGGCCAGAACTGAATCTGAAACTACTTAGATTTGACGCTTAGACATGGCGGCATCGAGAAGAATGGAGATCGCGAAATATTCTTACAGATGGTCGCATGATTATTGTCGCCTGAGATCGGTACTGGGTAATTAGATCAAATTTGGTATAGCAGCCTGAACGGTATCGCCCTATCACTGTTTACGGGGACCTATCGCACAGTCTCCTTTGTTGCATTAAAAAAAATCCTAACCGGGCGGCGTAAATATGAGCGTTAAGCTTATTTAATCAGTCCTGGGAATGTGGCGTGTTCGCTCTCATTGTTAGGAGCTCTGTTTTACTCACTGGTATATGCGAGGTGCGTTCAGCGTCGTCGGCGGTGATGATAGATAGATTCAAATTGATTGATTAATGATCTTGTAGAATCCCGCAATTCAGAGAGCAGTTGCATCTTCGATTTGTTGGTCCATCGATCTTGTACCTTTTCAGTCGCCACTCCAGGTTGTGCAATATTCCTGAAAATTGGAGGATGCATCTTATTAATTGTTTAAAAATTGTGGCATTCGTGTGCATTTCGTGATCATTTATTTTGTCGACAGTATTAGGTGCCGGAAACAAGGTTAATGGCGCTTCGCACTGCTTACCCGACACTTTTTTTTTCAGTGTACAGTGTAATAATAAAAAATATTTTGTGAGAAGACTTCAACGGGTATTTGAAGTAGAGAGTAAGTAGTAAATAGTATGAAATAATGAGACTAGTCACGCGAACAATCTAGAATAAAATTATGACGGGTAACGTACGATGCCTGCCGATAGTAAAAATGCCAATTTACAACATATTTATTTTCATACCGAATGAACACTCGTTTTTTTTATTCTACCTGAGACGCGTTTCGCTTTGCAAGTGCATTATAAATCTAACAATTTAACTCAACAACTTGTATTTATATCAATAATGGGGGACAGCTATACAATTTTATTTGCATGAGATGAAAAGGGACAACATTTTTCATTGGAATTCTGAGAATTTCCAAAGTAATGGTTCATTTTCAACACTAATGATATTTTAGTATCTCGGGTAATTTGTAGAAAAGAACAGCTATATAATTTTACAATCTAAGAAGACAATACAGTCTAGTTACAACCTACAAGATTTATGACACTACAAAAAAACAAACTGATGTCCAAAAAAATTCAATACGAGAATCTCGTTTCGAAATATTTTAGTGTATATTTTATATTTATTAATATTTTATTCCGCCCAGCGAGTGTACCGATTATTAGTCAACAAAATAAGGGCCATTTGTACTTCGTTGACAGATACATTTCCGGTGTTACAACATACAAGATCCAACACGTTCAGCATAGTCAGGAGCTACAGGATCAAGCCATCACGAACAACGTTATCCATCGGAAGATCGTTGGATTACTGTATTATAATATATACTTTACATAATATATTATTGTTTTCTTTTTATGGACTGTGTTATTATACAAATACCTTATCATTGTCGTGGAGTGGACCATCTTTATATACAATCTGAATCTTCAATGACATATGGGAGCTTTCTCGATCACGGTCTAAGCGTGTTTACTCTGGATACGAGAACTAAAGAAGACATTAGATAGTGTTCCGTATTTGTAATTTTTTTTTTAATAGGTGAACACATTCTTTCATAACTTGAAACAGGTGTTATTGTCACCAGTTTTAGTTTTGTTTCCCCCCTTAGTCCAATCCAAGTAGTGATACTCGAAGTGAGTCCACATATTAAAATATATACCAATACGAGGGTATCGAGAGGACTCGGTGAAAAATGACAGAAAAATTTTATTAAAAAAAGTATTCAGAAAAAATAATCCAATATACAGCGGCGAAGAGTAATACAGAACGATGCGGCGATAGTGATGAAGGCAGCGGCTGGGTGGGAAAGGTAGCCTAGGTGGGCCGCGGCGGCTTGTTGGCACAGTCTTCGATCGGTGATGGCAAAGGGGTAGCGGTTCGGCTGGATAGAAAGCCAAATGGTCCGGCGTGGGCAGCGATCCTTGTTATCAGTTCTGGGGTGGCGGCGGCGGTAGTCTCGTCTATCTAGAAGATCTAGTGATGGCGGCAGTGGCCACTAGCAGAGTCGCTGGTTCACTGTCCAGAATCGACTCGTCGCCAGCAGAACTGGAAGCCTCTTGTGTAGCGCTGGCGATCTCACTTATACCTGCCGCGCGCTGTTCGTTAGCCCGTCTCGCGGCATTGTAGCGGAGGAAGGCGCCCATCCCTCCGTTTGTCAGTCGCCCCCTCGTATCAATCGTTGCTAGGCAGAATAACGGCCGGCGGAATTTACCAGAGCGGGATCAGGGCAATTTCATAGAATTGTGTTGCCTGTGCATGATCCCGATAACTCTAACTGCTGGGTTATTTTCTGAAAAACTGGTATAATGTTCCATACGTATCAATATAATCTGAAATAATATTCATTCTAAATATTGATAATAGAAAAGTCATATTGATATTAATAACATGATTTATTTATTCATAATATGAAAATTAAACCTAGATATTAGTAATTGCTGAAAGAATTAAGCTTATTAGAAAGTATTAACCTCAGTCATTGCCAATGCACTACTGAATGAAGACCTTCCCGTAACTCTTGTTACTTTCTTCTGTATTTTACATTCTTCGCCGCACCACTCCCGATACTCGGATAATATAGTAAACGATATATGCGATGAATAGACTCGTCAGTGTTTACTAGATCGTTTATTATGCTTGTCTCCTGGAATGGGGCTCGAACCCCGATCACTATATCACTAGAAGAGTGTCTTAACCACTAGGCCTTAGATCTTGATGCGATATAGAGTTGAAGATCTCAAAAGCAATAGAATACGTGAATAGTTTGAGCTATACATTATAAGGCGACTAAAAACTTTTGATATGTGGGTCTACAAAAGAATGGTCAAAATAAGTTTGATGGATAGAGTTACAGAAAAGAGGACTTATACTCCAGCAAACGAGAGCAGGACTTTTCAAGAAGAATATCTGTCAAGGAAAGACAAGCACTGTGCAATGGTTACCAAAGGCGACAGATACAACCCATCATAAGAACAAAGTCTGACCGCCCCGAAGAACATATAGAAGCTGAGGGCAAAAGCATCGCCTTCCTGCCTTTTGTTCAAAATGTCACGAGGGTCCTCAAAAAACGAGATAAAATGACGGTTTTCGGGACTAACGCCAAAGTAAAAGACCTGCTTAAGATCAACGAAGGATCGAGACACCTTGGAGGCGGACGGTGTTTATAGACTCGGCTGTCAAAATTGCGAGAAAGTATACGTGGGACAAATAGCGCGCACAATTTCCAAAAGGGTTAATGACCTTGGCTGGAACACTTTCTGAAAACGGGCCACTATTTTGCATTTGAGCTGAAAATCTTAGAAAAGCCTAAGAGGCGTCGCGCACGTCTGGTCAAAGAAGCAATTGAAATGTACAAACACTCGGTGAACATTAATAGGAACGATGGCCTAAAATTAAAAACCACGTGATATCCGGAGCTGCAAAACTACTCACTTCATACAGCACCTGTTCTCAACACGGTAATGCAAGGCAGTACCTAATAAACGCAGACCCTGATTTCGACACGGTACTGCAAACAAGTACTTAACCATTGCAGTCATGCATGAACCCTGCAGTGGGATCCGAAACGTCGGCCAGTAAGGTCATATATGTACGGTAGAATAGCCCAGAAAACTATTCACAGAAGAATCTGAACGGCCGTGAAAACCTAAGAATATTTTCAAGGAAGATGGATGGATAGTTATGAATGAAGATGATACGGTTCAGATGAATAAAGAAAAATAAGTATTTAATACATTAAAACTCCGAAAATGATATGTTTAGAGATATTGAGATGTTGCACCTCATAATGAAGGAAAAGATTGCTGGAAGAAGGTGACCATTGTGGCTGAAGAACTAAAGCAATGAATTGGGTAGTCTACTGTAAGTGAGTGAGTCTAAAGTGATGATAGCTAACGTCCGTTGAATGGATAAGGCACGAAAGAAGAACAGTTTACAAGAAAATAAAATAAAATAGAGGCGGCTATAAATAAGTGAGCTAAATATGTTAATATCAATAACATTTAAAGATGGTCTGCATCACATGAGCCCATTGGGGACCGTTCCCCGATCTGGACCGGCAGTCAAATACATAAAATTTGAAGAATTGAAATTATAATTAATTGACTCGTGTACCTTGCTGGACCAAACCTATCATTTTGTCTCAGATGCCTAAGCAGATGAATTTTTAAGTTTCCTTTATGATTGCACGAATAATTACACAGAGAACATGAAAATAGTTTCTCTCCAATATGGGTAAGCACATGTCTTTTTAAGTCTCCTTTCCGATTGCATGAATAAACGCAATGTGCATATGAAAATAATTTCTCTCCAGTATGTGAAAGTTTATGAATTCTTATGGATACTTTTAGATTACTCATGTACGGGCACTGCGAACATGAAAATGGTTTTTTTGCAGTGTAAGCACATGATTTTTTAAATTTGTTTTCCGATTACACGAATAATTGCACTGTGAACATGAAAATGGTTTCACTCCAGTATGCGTAAGCACGTGACTTTTTAAAGTTCCTTTTTGAATGCACGAATGCATCGTGTCATGCTCTTGATCGTTCGTCAGTACGATACCCCGCACTCTAATGGAATGTTCGCTTCGCTCAATGGTTATGGGAAGAACACAGGTGAATATGAACACACGAAAGATGCACAAATTAGACATTTATGAAATACACATTTACATTCACGGGCAGGTGGAAATACTCATAACTAACTTACTATAAAACTATGTCTACCTCGGATTACTTGGCGATGTTCTTCAGGATCTTCTTCCGAAGACCTGGTCTCAGGCCGACGGAATGATGCCGTTAGCACCCGCCGTGTGCGGCTACCTGCTGACTGCTCTGCAGGATTGCGGACTGGTCTGGGCAGCTGCTCCTGGGTGGATTGCTGTGAACCGTGGGTCCTTACCCTCCGATTCTCTGGCGTCGTTCGGTCGGATTTCCGGTGTCGGCTTCCACTTCAATGTCCACTTTCGAATCCCTTCCACTTCCGACTCCGATTCTCGTTCTCAACTGCGTTTTCAATTAGCGTCTGGGATTCAACTGGCGTCTCGACTTTCGAATTTTGTGCTCGACTCTGTGTCTTTCACTGCGTGCCTTGAACTGACGTCTTCGACTGCTCGTCTTCGATTTTGGTTCCAATTGTGGCTTACTTGACGTCTCTTCCAGACTTCGATTCCAACTAATAGAACGAGCTCTCGCCTCTAGCCCTTACTCCCTTACAACCGACTCCTCCGGACCTCGTGTTCAACTGGTCCCTCCGGGCCTCGTCCAACTCGTCCTCCCGGACCTCGTTTTCGACTCACTTCTACGGATATCGTTTTTCAACTAACTTTTAAAATGGCGTTCTGGGCCTTTTAACGTAACGGTGGCGAGGGCGTACTTCTCGCTCGGGGGTCGGTCCGTCCTCACAGGATTGACGATGCCTCATTGGTCCATCCGTTGACAGAGGCGTTACACCTTCGCTTGTAGACCTAATCTTCGTTTCCGCCCACTTTCTTCGTAATTAATTACATTTTGTTGCACAATTTATTCGTGTCCGCCAAGTCACCTAAATCTTCGAGTTCATCTCACCCGTAGATATAAACACTTAACATTGTCTTGTTAATAAAACTTTTAGGCCAGTGACCTCACTACCGCTAATCATTATTCTCATCAAATTAGAACTAAATTTATTTCTATAGTAATTTTACATAGTATGTTGATTTTTTTTTTTGCTACAACATTAAGAACATATGGGATCACAATACGAATAAAAATAACAGATACTATGTAGGAAGAGTGACCAATATTGATAAAATGGTATCTATAAGTTTTATACAAAAAAAAAACATATTCTACTGGCCTCAAGTTAAAGATGAGTCTCGAGTGTATCTTTTTGATATTGTCAAAACGATATCAATTCCGATTGCTAAAATTTAACGATGATATGAATAATTTAAATATTCAGTAAGGTTCAATAATAATAATCTAATATCCAGTAAAACACTTTGATTGGGTATGAATATTGTGGAATGAAACAAAAAACATATGTTATTGATTTTTGTGAAATACATGTGAAAATGTGAAATATTACAAAATGTTCTTTATTACCAACCTGCTTAGCTTAGCTTAGTTATACGAAATTATTTATTATAGTTACCACCTACTCATTTACAAATTAATATTGTATTCGTTCATTCAATATTTTCGTAGAATCGACAATATTGTTGCTATTTTATTGGTCTGCAGTTCGTAGAACTGTTTAGTGGCAGCCCTAATTTGTTGAAGCCGCTAGTATGAAAAAGGCGGAGATGGCTTGGTAACATTGCCCGATCGTTTTTTGGCTTACGTATTGTTAATTAAACTTCCGTATTTAATTACAATTTAGTATTTTCCTGGACAATTACAATATATATTATGTATAGGTAAAAGGCATATTTATTATGTATAGGTAAAGGGCATATTTCGATGAAAATAAGAAGTGGGCAAAGTTGGCTAAAATTACAGGTAATTTTGCCCACATAAAAAAAATCGAATTTTAACCATTTTTATTGTATTTTTCCTGTTTTTGTTTTCAAAAATACAATTCTGCGATCATGTTACTGTCTGTTGTCATTAAAAAATATATATTATTGTTTCGAGAAATATCAAGTTTTATGAAAAAATCGGGCAATGTTGGACCATTTCACGGTACCTATATTTAACGTTTGTGACTGTGAGTGAACCACGGTGTTATTTTTATGTCAAGCGGTTTCGATACTAACGTATCTAGGTTCAATAGGTTAATAATAATTTAATAACCTATCAAACGTGACGTGAATAGAAAGCGCTGCGTTTGTGCGTCCATGTTATCCCATATCGGCACGCAGGATTCCGGAACAAAGAAATCACAATAATCGATTCTATAAGTCTTTAACTTTTTAAAGTCCACGAGCGCGTTAACACGCCAAACTTTGAACGTTAAGCCAAACATAAGCGTGTTAACACGCAATTTTTGACTATTGCAAGCTTGCACGGTTTTAAGTCTTAATTTTAAATCATTTTGTCATCAGCCTTTGATAGATAAGTCAAGACCGTTAAAGCCTAGTTTTACCCTGTGTGTTGTTTTCTATTTCAAATAGAATTGGCTGTTAAAATGTTAAATTCTATTTATATATAAGCTCTAGGATAATAATAATAGGGTCATAGATATTAAAATAGATATTTGAATAATCGTTAACTGGCATCGACTGAATCATCCAAGGTCCAGTCCAGAGCATCTCCTCAGAGCATCTCTTATCCTTGCCGCCGCCCCGCATTCTGACGTCACGTTAATCCCGTGACCCGAGTGTTTAAACGGAGTATCTTGGAGCTGATTGTTTAATTTTAGACCGGCATATTAAACATAATGGTAAAAATACTAGTGCGAACGCCCCAAGTACGAGACTCGCGGCTGCAACAACACGTTAATGTGTAGGTGTATTTTTGACGGCGGTAAGTGCGTTGCCGCTCGTAGGCCACACAATTGTTTAACGTATCTGTTTTCATAGTTATCAAGTCTTAATTTTAAATCATTTTGCCATTTGTGGACGACGGGTCACAGCTTTTGATAGACAAGTCAAGATCCTTAAAGCCTAGTCTTGTGCGGTATCTTCCGTTTCAAATAGAGTTGGCAGTGAAAAGGTTAAAAAGAGTCGCTCAAAAATAAGCAATCGTTCTAGTAGCAATGAAATTCAAATCAAATAGGGAGAGCCGGGAGGAGTGTATCTAATTCTCCTACTAACGTTAGAAATGGATTCATGTGCCGCAATCTATTAAGAAATATTATAAGAAGCGACAGTCCAGAGATGGTATGAATCCAAACAGTTTACATGTAGTACCATTTCAAATTACGGCAGTTTCATATCAACAAGCAAGTTGTGTAAGCCTTTTCTATCTATTCTATATTTCGATAATCATTTGCACCAGGACGTTGAGATTAACCAAATACCTTTATAATGAATTTTAGTTTGTGGTGTATATAAGGTGTCTCGTAGCTAGTTGTCCAAACTTCAAGAATAGGTAAATCAAGTAATATTTTTCGCCTGCCTGGCGAATTATCAACTTTCTATTTCTTTATTTTTCAAAATTCGCATTTAAAAGGTTAAGTATTATGTTATACATTCCATATATGAGAGTTCGATGACCTCAATATGTACTGACCCACTGATCTAGAATTTACAGGGAGGGAAAAATATAAGATAAAAAAATGCCGAGACTGACAACCTTTTTGAAAAGATTGATAAGATGGCCTGCATGACGTAAGCCCACAAAGGACCGTTCCGCGAGATGGACCGGAAATAAAAATAGACAATATTTAAAAAAATGTAAAATATTAATTGACTTGTGTATCTTGCTGGTCCAAACCTTATTCATCCGCTTCCTTCATATTGATCATCGCTCAGTTTGTGTAAGCAGATGATATTTGAGGGTTCCTTTTCGCTTGAATGAATAATTGCTATGTGAACATGTAAGTAGTCTCTCTGCAGTGTGAATCACTAAATGACTATTTATTTCTCCTTTCCGATTGCGAGTATAAGTACACAGCAAACATGTAAATAGTTTCTTTCCAGTACTTTAAAGTTTGCGAAACCTTAAGAATTCTATTAGATAACTCAAGTACATGCATAAGAAAATATATTCTTAACCATGATTGGACGAATAATTGCTAATGGTGTCTCTCCAGTGTGCGTAAGCACATGGCTTTTAAAGATATCTTTTCGATTGCTCGAATAATCGCACTGTCAACATGACAATAATTTATTTCCAGTGTGCCAAAGCAGATTAATTTTTAAGGTTCCTTTTTGGTTGAACTAAACTACATGAAACTGGTTTCTCTTTAGTGTGGGTAAGAATATGGCTTTTTAAACTTCCTTTTCTAATGCACGAATAACTGCACTGTGAACATGAAAAAGGTTTCACTCTAGTGTGCGTAAGTAAATGACTTTTTAAGGATCCCTTTTGAATGCACGAATAATCGCACTGTGAACATGAATATGGTTTTTCTCCAGTGTGAATAAATGTATGGGTTTTTAAGGTTCCTTTTTGATTGCACGAAAAATTGCATTGCGAACATGAAAAAGGTTTCAATCTAGTATGCGTAAGTAAATGACTTTTTAAGGATCCTTTTTGAACGCACGAATAATCGCACTGTGAACATGAATATGGTTGTTCTCCAGTGTGAATAAATGAATGGATTTTTAAGGATCCTTTTTGATTGCACGAATAATTGCACTGTGAACATGAATATGGTTTTTCTCCAGTGTGAATAAACGAATGGCTTTTTAAGTTTCCTTTTTGATTACACGAATAATTGCACTGTGAACATCAAAATGGTTTCTCTTGAGTGTGCGTAAGCATATGATTTCTAAGGGGACTTTTTTGATTGCACGAATAATTGCACAGTGAACATGAAAATGGTTTCACTCCATTGTGGGTGAGCACATGACTTTTTAACATTGTTTTACGATTGCACGAATAATTACACTGTGAACATGAAAATGGTTTATGTCCAGTGTGCGTAAACTCATGGCTTTTTAAGTATTTTTTTTCATAACACGAATAATTGCACTGTGAACATGTAAAGCGTTTTTCTCCAGTGTGCTTAAGCACATGACTGTTTAGGCTTCTTTTCTGTTTGCAAGAATAATTGCACTGTGAACATGAATAGTTCTTCTCTCCATAATGTGTAAGCACGTGACATTTTAAGGATGCTTTTCGTTTGCACGAATAATTACACTGGGAACATGAAAATAACTTCTCTGCAGTGTGGATCATCACATGTCTGCTTAAGTCTCCTTTCCGATTGCACGAATAATTACACTGGGAACATGAAAATAACTTCTCTGCAGTGTGGATCATTACATGTCTGCTTAAATTTCCTTTCCGATTGCACGAATAATTACACTGGGAACATGAAAATAACTTTTCTTCAGAATGGATCATCATATGTTTGCGTAAGTCTCCTTTCTGAATGCACAAATAATTGCACTGTGAACATGAATAGTACTTCTCCCCGTAATGTGTAAGCACGTGACATTTTAACGATGCTTTTCGTTTGCACGAATAATTACACTGGGAACATGAAAATAACTTCTCTGCAGTATGGATCATCACATGTCTGCTTAAGTCTCCTTTCCGATTGCACGAATAATTACACTGGGAACATGAAAATAACTTTTCTTCTGAATGGATCATCATATGTCTACGTAAGTCTCCTTTCCGAATGCACAAATAATTGCACTGTAAACATGAAAATAGTTTCTCCCGAGTATGTGAAAGTAGATAAATTTTTAATCATGCTTTTCGATTGCTCATGTACGGGCAATGCGAACAGGATAATGATTTCTTGCCAGCGGAAGGAAATGTGCTCCTCCTTTGTTTCTTTGGCAATAAAAATGTTATTCAATTTTGGTTTAATTCCCGAGGTAGATGTAGGTACATTTAGGATTTAAGAATCTTGTACTCCCAAGAGACCTGTAATGTGAACAAATAAACAGTTAAGACCAGTTCTGCGTTGATATATTTTTGGAAATAGATTTGCACATTTTGCAAGCGTATTCTAACGTAAGTCTATTTATATTGAAATGGCCAACTGAGTAAAAATCAGCTGTCATCTGTCAAATTGGCTGACACAGGAAAAAGTGTCGCCAATTTGAAAAACAAACCTTTAAAAAAAGCATCCTTTATAATAGTTTGGTGTGTCTATTGGTTGGTACCGGGAATGATACCGAAAACACATAGCATTTGACCATTCGCATTTGTAATTCAAGGTTGAGATCATGACTGAAGAACATATTTTTCATGTGGATAAAGATTGCACAAGCTTGCTCTATGTGTTATTTGATTTCAACAGAAGGGTCCCATTTTTTACTAACCTTTCTTCTCCGATGATGTAAACTGAGTTGACACTGTCACTTATTATGTGAATATATCAGTAAATATACTAAAGATAGAGTTAATATCATTTTAGACATTCCATCTTAGTATATTTATGTGTTGGATAAAATTATTATAATACACAAGTATTTACCATACCCAACAATAAAAAAGTTTTCTGGAAGTGTGAATATGTCGTATTATTACGTGCACCTCACAAGGTGCGGACGGCGCAGTGCATGGGGCGCGGGGTGCCGTATGCCAAACGTTACTTTAGTGGGAGTGTGCGCTGGCTGGGTTAGACTTGTGTCTTATGCGTCTTTATGCTGTCGTTCTTGTTGATTAATGTTTTTTTCTCTTTTTAGCACTTATTGATATATATGTCAACTATTATTAAAATGATTAATATAATATAAATAATACGAGTAAAATAATCATATTTATCAGACATAAAAATTGTAAAAGTCTACATGCACACTGAGTATGCAGCACCATAACGCGCGTTTTTATTTTAGCAGCGTAAGGGAAAGCTTAATATTATATTTTAGGAATACAGTAGCTTCTGACTATTTATACTAAAAGTTCTGGCCTTGGGTAATATTAAGTAACTAACCAGTCTACTGGATGTAAAACAAAACTCTCATTATTCACACATCCAAAATTCCTCATTAATAGTGTATTTTAAATAAATCTGAAATATTTTCAAACCTACCTGACATTGAGTACCGTACAAATACTAGGCCAAAAAATATAATCATTTTCTTCTGATAACAAGAAATATTCAGTAAAGTGAAGTGTCGGTGTATTTTTGGAAAATAAGTAAAAAATATTTGTAAATCAACTTCAACAATCGTGACCCATAACCGACTATTTTCAATGACTGCTGATGAAAGAATAAAGACCCACTCTCTGAGCATTTGTCCTCTCGAAAAACCTTAATATACCCGCTCTGGTAAACCAATGATTTAGGTATTTCGCCAACGTGGGGTCAGATTGATTTTTGACACCGAACTGTCAAGGTCTGTAATCTTTTCGCCGTGCTTGACGCTAGAACCACGAAGAAGCGGTGTTCTAAACAGACGGAAGTGCAGTGATCTTTCGGTTCTTCCCAACTAATGTGCTAGCCAACTGAAGATGAAAACGACGTCCAACCCAGGACTGAGCAAGGTAGGCCATATCTATCTGCTATTATTTTCCTTCATAAATCCAATTCGGGTAGCGTCAACTGATAAATATTATAATCGATACAGTCCACGGGATCTTATCCCGCCAATGACATTTAAGTATTGAGGAATCTAATACGCTCACAAATCACATCATATTCACAACATCATCTTTAAATCCTGACCTGGGGTCAACATACATATCCTCAAGGAATCTATGATCCATAATCGCTAACCTCTTTAATCATACATTCTCCAAATATCAAAGATATCATAAGTATTCAGACATTCAGTTGAAGCGACTTCTTCGACATTTAGTACATACTATATAACTCAATTTACATAATTTTGGAACAGATCACCAACCATGAACACTTTATTAATATTTTCGCAGTTCCACCGCAGATGTGAAAATTCTTGATAGACGTCCTCGGATTACATTACGGATTGGGGACACTTCAAAAAGGACACGTCCGGGACTATGTCTGGTAAATCTAAATGAAACCGTCTCCTTACCTCTGTGCTGGTCGGCCTTTTTAGAGTACTCCGAGCATTCCTGCTTTATGTCGGAGAGCGATATATCTATATCAATGTAGCGCACTCCACTGTCTTCTCCTTCATCGTCGCTCACGGTTGACGACTTGACTCAGGCTTTATGGCAGGAGCATCTGGGTCAGCACGGTACATGTTTCTAGAGCCTTCCAACTAACACACGACACAAGGTAAAACAGTGACAAATGGGGTTTGACCGTAGACGAATTGGTTCATAGATAATTTCTCTACTCTAATCTTTTTTATTTAAGCAATCCACCCATCAAAAGGGATTTGTGGTGATTCAATTGGGACACGACGTTGTGCGCCATGTGATTCGAGTCGGGGTTCGTTTAGGAGTTCTAATTCAAATAATCAATGGTTAATTGAACACGTAACATGCTCCTGATCGCTCGTCAGAACTACACCCCGCACTCTAATGGAATGTTCGCTTCGCGACCCATCCATCAGATATCACGCCTTCATTAGTACCATCGTTGTAAGAAGAACACAGGTGAATATGAACACATGGAAGATGCACAAATTAGACATTTGTTTATTATACACACATTTACACTCACATGCAGGTGGAAATATTTATAACTAACTTAATCTAAAACTATGTCTACCTCGGGTTATTTAGCGACGTTCCTCCGGATCTTCTTCCGGAGACCTGGCCTCAGGCCGGCGGAATGATGCCGTTAGCAACCGTCGTGAGCGGCTACCTGCTGACTGTTCTGCAGAATTGCTGTAAACCGTGGCTACTTATCCTCCTATTCTTTGTCGAATTTCCGGTGTCGGCTTCCACTTTGACTTCCGACTCCGGTTCTCGTTCTAATCTGCGTTTTCAACTAGCGTCTGGGATTCAACTCACGTCTGGGATTCAACTCGTACCTCGACTTTCGAATTTTGTGTTCGACTCTGTGTCTTTCACTGCGTGCTTTCAACTGACTCCTCCGGGCCTCATCTAACTCGTCCTCCCGTACCTCGTCTTCGACTCACTGCTCCGGATCTCGTTTTCCTCCCAAATCTCGCTTTCAACTCTTTCCTCCCCCCAAATCTTACCTTCCAGCTCCTCCTCCTCCCAAATCCCGCTTTCAACTCCTCCTTCCAAATCTTGCTTACGACTGATCGCCGGGCCGTATGTAGGCCATTCTTATACCTTGACAGTGGGGTGTTTTCCATCTGCCGGTCTGCCCTCTTCCCGTTATGGGACGGGCCACCATCCCATTGATCCATCCGCTTCTTCATCCGCCAATCCGAACCCAACCTGACTCCTCCTTCGTCTTATCGCTAACTATAATTAATCTTATATTCTAATTATTTACACTTTAGTCACATTTTTTACACTACTTGACTGAATATTATATCTAGTCACACATATTATTTAATTATTCTAATTCTATTTAGTTTATTTTCATTTTTTTATAAATGGAACATTCCGTTTACTTTAAATTTTACAAAATATCTATATGCTATCAATTGCATCTTGTTTTTCTTTACTTCTAATATACGTTGATCATTGTATTTATGTGCTACCCACTCGCACTTTGATTTCCTCTTTATATATATTTATTTACGCATTGAACACTAGACCTACTGTAATCGATTGTCATATTCGTTAAGCAATTACTAAATTCGCACTCATAGCTTCAGAACGCGTTCTGTCAAGATCACATTCGCGCGTCAAAACATATTATTTATTATATTCTAAGTGATCAAAATAAAGACTGAATCGGCGGACATTTTATTTCTTACAATGTTCTAAGATTTAGGAATACATTTATTTACATTCCGAACCGAGCCATGCGGTTCGTTCGGCATTGCATTCAAAGCAGATTACACAAAGGAACTGCGTCTTTTGTTTTTATCACGTTTTGACCCTGGACGCTAGCTAATGGGCACGTAACGGTGTCTAAATCTTTCTTCGGAAATCGATAGTCTCGCCGGTACAACGGGTCCAGCTTTAATGATTCCGCGATCTTCGGTTGTATCTGTTGGCATGGTGCATCTCTTCGAAACAAATCGCGCCCTTAGATTTTTGTTATCGCTTCTCAAGAAACCTTCATATTCCCGTTATTTTCGTCCCCCCGTCTCAATGTGCATTGCACAACACGTGGGCTGAAGATCACTACGGTCGTTATTCGCTTTTGAAGGAGCCGCTAGGTTTTTAATGTTAAGAGACGTCCAGTTCTGTTCGTCAGCGACCTGCATGTACTTGCGAGACTCGATTTCCTGCCTTTATTTTATTTCGTTTTTTATGGCTAATAAATGTGATAACTTCGCGTCACTTCACGCCGAGGTATATCAGTGGCTTTAATCAAGTGAATACTCAATTTTATAAAGTATATATAAAGGAATTTTATAGATATACATATAAAAGTCAATGCCATGTTCGTTAAAAAAATTAGATATTTGACGAGTTGCGGAAAAAAAATGGAATATGTTAGCCGGATGTTTAACTCTATTATTGACGAGATTAATGTAAAAAAAATGTGATTTTTCGACGGACAAGCAATACATTATTAAGGAGAACACATTCTTATTGTGAAGAACATAGCTCTGTGATATTTTAAATACTAATTAAACGCATTAATTAGACAGATAAACAAATAAAATCAATTTTACCGAAAAATATTGTTGTTGCTACCGAAATTCGATCCTGGATCTCTTCCAATTCAGGGAACGTGTATTACTCGATATTGTAACACATAGGTTCCAAAATTTGTCACCATAGTACCGTGTGTTGTATCATAATCGGTTAATGCACGTTCCCCGGATTAGACGAAATCCAGATTCGAATCCCGGTAGCAATTAGAGTATAAAATTAATTTTATATCTATTCCTTTAATACATTTATTAGTAATTAAAAAATACATCATTACGGTTTTTGCTACAATGGTGCAGCCGTGCATCGGTGGCCTGTCAGTATTACCGAGTCCGTGGTCAAAATATATAAATATATTGAGGACTACTGAATTACTGTTTCTTGCTTTCTGTTCTCGATATGATATCTTTCAAGAATAAAATAACACTCGGGAGTATTAATATAATCGCAAATCATCAACTCACATTTCCAGGAGCCGAGCTGTTCCTAACCTCCCACCACAACGGAATACAAAATAACTGTCACCTACGTCTGCACACCTTTGTACAGATATAACTTTAGTATAGAGGGGGCATTACATATTTATAAATTGTATTTGTTGTCACTCAAGTTAGAAAATTATGTTATACCTGTTAGTATGCAGCTCGAGACACAGCTATCAGCTGGCACCAGCGGTCTTGGAGAGGATACTGGAAAGATCTAATCAGAGGTCATTGAGATGTACGCATACAAAGTGCTTCCGTTTATAACAGGAGTGTGTCAAATTTTTCGAGTGAGTTGAGTTGTTCATTTTAATTTGATGGAATTTATTGCGGGTTGTTGAAAGAAATACATAGAAAACAAAAAAAAATGTTTTTATTAAAAAATACTAACACGTACTTTTTGAGAATTGCGTTATCTATAATTATTAAAAAAAGTGTACAATAATATGAAAACCTTTTCTATTTTAATTCACACGTTTAAGTATATGATATTGATTGAAAAAATACACCTATTTTAACAGACACGTATAGTCAAGATCGAGGCAGTCAAATTACACAATATTTAAAAAAATGGAAATTCATTTCAGTGCCGATAAATCGGCGTTTATTTCTATAACATTATTTTTAAAGCTTGCATCCATATAAAAATCCTTATTACAAATATTCTAATTCATTTCATTTACATGGAAGCTTGTTGGCTGCTTCCTACCTCGCTAGGTACATATAAAGTAGCTGTTCTGAGGTAGGTAGCCATAAGGTTCCATAAGTTAGAATATAAGTCAGAAGTAAGTTAACCAATTAAATTAAATGGTAAAAAACAAAAATCTAAAGGAGATCAGTAGAGATAATAAGTAAATTGAACAAAGTAAATTTTTCATACAAACTAAAGATATGTAAGAAGTAAAAGAAAAAAAACAATGAGGGAGTAAATAAAACATGATAATTGACTTTTGTGCCTTGCCGTTTCAAATTCTATTCATCCTCTAACTTCATCTTCTCTCGGCGTGCGTAAGTGCATGACTTTTTAAGTTTCCTTTCCGATTGGACGAATAATTGCAACGTAAACAAGAATATAGTTTCTCCCCAGAATGTGAAAGCAAATGATATCGTAACGATTCTTTCTGATAGCACGAGTACTTACACTGAGTACATGCAAATGGTTTCATTCCAGTGTGCGTAAGCATATGACTTTTTAAGTTTCCTTTTTGATTGCACGAATAACTGCACTGTGAACATGAAAACGGTTTATCTCCAGAGTGCGTAAGAACATGACTTTGTAGGTTTCCTTTTTGATTGCACGAATAGTTGCACTGTGAACATGAAAATGGTTTCTCCCCAGAATGTGTAAGCACATGACATTTTAACGATCCTCTATGATTGCACGAATAATTACATAGTGAACACGAAAATAATTTATCTCGAGAATGTGAACGCACATGATATTTTAACATTTTTTTCTGTTTGCACGAATATTTACACTGAGAACATGAAAATGGTTTCTCTGTAGAGTGAGTAAGAACATGACTTTTTAAATTTCCTTTTCTATTGCACGAATAATTGCACTGTGAACATGAAAATTGTTTTTCTCCAGTGTGCGTAAGCTCATGGTTTTTTAAAGTTCCTTTCTGATTGCACGAATAACTGCACTGTGAACATGAAAATAGTTTCTCTCCAGTATGTGAAAGAATATGAATTCTTAAAGATTCTTTTCGATTGCTTATGTACTGGCAAAGCGAACATGAAAATGATTTCTTACCAGGGGAAGGAAACGTACGCCTTCTTAAGGATTTTTTGGCAATAAAAATTTTATTCAATTTTGGTTCATTACCCGAGGTAGGAGGCGGTACAGTTGAGGTTGCAGGATCTTGTACTGCCATGAGACCTGTAATGTGAATAAGTTAACAGTTCTGTGTTAAACAAAATGTAAGATACATAAAGTAAAACTGTTGTGTATCTCGGATATCAGGTTCTAAAGTACACAACAATTCCAAAGTCTGCAATTAAACAGATTTTTTTGATGTTCACCATATGTAGAGTTGGTAAAATGATAACATCTGGATAGATGTACAGATTTTCAGGAACATTTCTTCTTTATAATGACGTATAGTGATATCCAACTTTAATAGCTGTCTAGTTTTTCCCGAAAATATGTGCAAAATAAAATCATATGTAAATCTACTTTTATAATTTTGACCCAAAATAGAGTAATTATAATTTTCGATGACATTTGCATTTTGTACAATACCTTTAAAAAATAAGTTTATTTTTTAACGGTGCCAAGAAAACTTAATTTGTCCTTTCTATTAAATGTTTTATATTATACTAGCTGAAGTACCCGGAGTTGGCCTTACGTAGTGTGAGGTTTCATTAAGGGGATGGGGGTAGTTTTATCGAGGTAGACAGTGATTTTACTCTTTTGGTCCATGGTCAATTGTGCAAAATGTTAAAAACTGTACTTTTTATTTATATGTATTGAAAACAGTTATGAAATAGAACACTACCAATAGAGAGCAGCTGTGCTCCATGCACTTTTTTCATATTTTCGTATCGTAGAATCACTTTGATGGACGCCCTCGGATTGCATTACGGATTAGGGTCACTTAAAATAGGACTCGTCTGGGACAATGTCTGGAAACCTAAAGGAAACCGTCTCCTTACCGCTATGCTGGGCGGCCTTCCTGGAGTATTCTGAGCACTCTTGCTTTATGTCAGGGACCGATATGTCTATATCAGAGTAGAGAACTTCACCATCTTCTACTTCATCGTCGCCTTTAGCTGACGACCCTGGCTCAGACTTGATGGCGTTCCTGGTGTATTCCGAGCACTCCTGCTTTATGTCGGGGAGTGATATATCTATATAAGAGTAGGGCACTCCACTGCCTTCTCCTTTATTGTCGCTCTCGGCTGACGACCCTGGCTCAGGCTTGATGAAAGGAGTATCTGGGTCAGCACGGTACATGTTTCTTGAATCTTCCAACGAACACGCGCACCGTTAAATGCGCATGTCCGTAGACAAAAGTTGTCCATAGACTATTTTATTATTTCTACATCGCCGTGACCTACGCAGGGTACTTACAGATAATGCTATGGCGTTATAAGTGTATTCTCTATCCTTTGATATAAACAATCCATCCTTCTAGAGTGATTTGTGCCATTAATCAAGTTAAAACATCTTTTTATAAAGTATTTACGATTTATTTTTTTCAGAAATTTATACATTATAGAGATCATATGTGGCGAGTTTAGAAAAGTTAGGCGAGTGACGTCAGCCGGGAGTTGAAAGTTACTATTAAGGAGATCACTGTAAAATAAATTGGAAATGGACATTTAAAAAAGACTTTATTAATACATTATTACTGTTTTTGCTAAAATGGCCGATTACTGAGCTCATGGTGAACATTTATTAGTGGATTGAGTATTTATTTATTTATTTATATATATTTTGACATCCTTATTTTTATACTAACAGAGGTGGATACATAATAAACGTACATAATACATAGTACATGGGATGGAATAGACTTCACCTCTGATATATACAGCGTTGTCCTGGCTACTTTGTTAGACTAAAGTCTGTGTTAAAGTAGACAGTTTTTTTTTTCGTGCTGTTGTGGTGTTATTTGGAATAAAAAGTGAATTGAGAAAAGAGAAAAAGACAAAAAAAATAAAAAATAAAATAAAAATATATGGAGTGGGAGTGTTGTAGGACTAGTGAATTATTAGTAAAATAATTGAATAAATTTTATTAAATTGTTGGATATCCATGCTTCTGACTCATCTCTACCTGATTGAATCATATATTGGGTCCATATTTGTGTAATCTTATAGGAATCGTACGATTTCCAGTTGGTACTGAGTGTATTGTATAGTTTCGGTGCTAGGAACATGTAAAATCTTTGATAAAATGTCGTTGTTGCTCTCGGAACTGGTGTGTAAATGTTTGTTGTTTGTCTTGTCTTGTGTCCATGATTTATTGCTTGAGGAGTGTTGTTAGAATGGAAATATTAAACGAGTCTCAACATAAATATTTAAAGAGTACTATTGAATAACACATAAGTTAAAATAAAACACTTGTTATTTGATTTAATTCGTTTAATTTAATTAAGACACGTCTCGCAACACGTAAAATTTTATCTCAACAAGTTGAATTTATAACTACAATGGGGACAGATACATAGCAGCAGCAATAGCTGATATTTCAACGAGTCAGTTTGTTCCTAACCTCCCATCGCAGCAGGTGGCGGAAGATACGATTGTTTTAAGGTAATTACAGCTGGCACCAGCGTACTGGGGGAGAAGACTGTAGCGAGCTAAGCAGAGGTAATTGAGGTGCACCAAAATTGAGTGTTTCATGTTATAACAGTAGTGTAAGATTATTGGAGGGGAACAGCTGCTGAATGGTGATATTTCTTTCTCTTTCTAGAGATTTGTTCATATTAATTTACGGGAATTAATGCTGGTTGTTGGATAAGAAAATTAAAAAATACATACAGAAATTTTTTTTTATTAAAAAATACCAACACACACATGTTTGACAATTTCCTTACTGATATAATTATAAATAATGCGTTTTATTAAAATGTTTCAAAACTACAATAACATGAAAACCTTTTCCATTATAATTCACATGTTCAAGTATATGATAATTTTGTTAAAAAAACATACAAATTAACCTATTTAAATAGACTCTTATATCAAACATTAATAAAAGACACTATTATGCTAACTTGATAGAAAAACATACTATCATTTCAAATAGTCTGACCTACAGAACACAATATATTTAAAAAAAAAAAGAAAAAAGTAAATACAAATTAATTTAAACATGGTAAAAAAGTACCGATTTACTTAACTTTAGTCTCAAAATATTATTTTAACAATATGTTTGTATTCTTAAATCACAATAAAAATCAACTGAATCATTGAGCAACTGAGATTCATGTAGATTTTGTGCTGTTAGATCAACTATTGGGTGATAAACATCAAATAAATTCCTAATAGCAAATAAAATTAATTGCTTTTGTACAATGGTAGATATTTGTTTATAAAAAATAAATCGACGGATAATTTGAAAGATTGAAAGACAATCTGAAATACAAGCGCCTCACTAGCGAGATCTTCAGGATCTGGAGTGCCTCTTACGTCTAAATATCCACAATGTTCACAAGCAAATTTATCATCTAATATTTGAATACGAATGACCATCAAATCAAAAATTTGAGCCATATTTCTTAAATGAAATTTATAAAAAACATCCAATCTTAAAAAAACTTAATTGAAAAATTTAACATTGCAGTCCGTTTTATTGAACCTAGACCTCAATGATGACGGATGCGGTATGATTATGTACAGTCATTGGGCGAGTAAAAATATATTGTTAATGCAAACTGGATCGGATAAATAAAGAAAAATAAATATTTAAAACAATCAAAATCCGACAACTTTAATATCTCAGACATGTAATAAAACATTAAAAGAATTCGAGATCTTGCACCTTACAATACAAAGAAAGATTGTTGAAAATGGAAGCAAGGCTGAAAAAAACCTAAGGCAATGAATTGGTCAGTCTACTGTAGAGCTTTTACGGGACGCAGTTAATGAAGTGATAACCATTGTCTGTTGAATGGATAGGGCAGGAGAAGAAAAATAACAGTTTACAATAAAATACATAAAATTTAAATATAACAGAGGTGGCTATGAGTATATCAGTTAAATAGATTTATATCAAGCACCTCTAAAGATGGTCTGCATCCCGAAAAAACATTGGGGACCGTTACCCGACGTGGACCAGCAGAATTAAAAATTAACAGAAATGTAAATATAAACAATTAACATGTGAACTTTTGATGGACCAAACCCTTCACCATCAACTTCTCTGTGTGTCTAAGCATATGACTTTTTAAGTTTCCTTTCTGATTGCACGAATAATTACACTCTAAACATGAAAAAGGTTTCTCTGTAGTGTGCGTGAGTACATGAATTTTTAGAGTTCCTTTTCGATTGCACGAATAGTTGCACTGGGAACATGAAAATGGTTTCACTCCAGTGTGCGTAAGGATATGGGTTTTTAAGTTTCCTTTTTGATGGCACGTATAATTGCACTGTGAACATGAAAATGATTTCATTCCAGTGTGCGTAAGAGTATGGGTTTTTAAGTTTCCTTTCTGATTGCACGAATAATTGCACAGTGAACATGTATAGTGTTTCTCCCCAGAATGTGTAAGCTCGTGAGATTTCAGCGACTCTTTCCGATTGCACGAGTAATTACACTGGGAACACGAAAAAGGTTTCTCTCCAGTGTGCGTAAGCATATGTCTTTTTAAGTTCATTTTCTGATTGCATGAATAATTGCACTGTGTACACATAAATGGCTTCTTTACAGTGTGAGTAAGCACATTGCTTTTTAAGGAATCTTTCAGATGGTAAAAATCATTGCACTGTGAACATGAAATTGGTTTCTCTCCAGGGTACGTGAGTACATGTATTTTTGTGTTTCCTTTTCGATTGCACTGAGAACATGAAAATGGTTGCTCTCCAGTGTGTGTAAGCAAATGGCGTTTTAAGGTTCCTTTTTGATTGCAGGAAAAATTACACTGCAAACATGAAAAAGGTTTTTCTCCAGTGTGCGTAAGCAGATGAATTTTTAGGTTTACTTTTCGATTGCAAGAATAATTGCATTGTGAACACGAAAATGGTTTCTCTCCAGTGTGCGTTAGCACATGGCGTTTTAAGGTTCCTATCTGATAACACGAATAATTACACTGTGAACATGAATAGCGTTTCTCCCCTGAATGTGTAAGCACGTGACATTTTAACGATCCTTTTCGTTTGCACGAATAATTACACAACGAACACAAAAATAATTTTTCTGCAGTGTGGATCACCATATGCCTTTGTAAGTCTCCTTTCCGATTACACGAATAATTGCACTGTGCACATGAAAATAAATTCTCTCCAGTATGTGAAAGTAGATGAATTCTTAAGGATGATTTTCGATTGCTCGTGTACGGGCACTGCAAACATGAAAATGGTTTCTTACCGGTGGAAGGAAGCGTACGTCTTCTTGAGGATGCTTTACCAATAAAAGAGTTACACAATTTTGGTTCATTTCCCGAAGTAGATGGAGGTACATTAGGAAATGCAGAATCTTGTACTCCCAAGAGATCTGTAAAGTGAATAAATTAACAGTAAGGAATAGTTCTGTAATATATAAAATCAGAAATACAATTTAAGGTACAAACAATTCTAAAAAGAGTATGTGATTTTCATGAACATTTCTTCTTCTTAAAGACGCATGGTGACATCAAAGTAAACTTGTAAATTATGTCCGGTATTTTTCGAAAATATGTGAAAAATAATATGTGTAAGTCTACTTCAATAATTGTGACCCATAATCGACTATTTTCATTTTTCGATGGCATTTGAATTTCGTAATTTGTTTAATAAATATATATTAAAATTGTTTCCCCTCTTCAATAAGCTATCAAATAATATAAAAGGCTAATAAAACTAAAATTTGGAATACAAAAGAAGACGAGGGTTTTTGGCTATATTTGGGCATCCAATAAACTCATGAAATTATATCATATTTAAATCATCTTTAAATCTTTCTGACTTGGAGTCAACATACATATCCTCACACAATCGATCATCCGTAATCGTTAATCTATATAATCATATATTCTCCAAATTTCTAAGATGGCATAAGTATTCAGAGGTTTAGTTGAGGTGACTTCTTCAACATTTAGTAACACCAAGCAAGAATAGATCCCACTTGAGAGCATCTGTGCTCTCTGCACTTTTTTCATATTTTCGCAGAATCACCACAAATGTGAAAATTCTTGATGGACGTCCTCGGATTATATGACAGATTAGGGACACTTAAAAAAAGACACGTCCCGGGTAATGTCTGGTAAACCCAAAGAAAAGCATCTCCTTACCGCTTTGCTGTTCGACCTTCCTGGTGTAGTTTGAGCACTTCCGCTTTATGTCGGGGAGCGATAAACTTATGTCAGAGTAGGGTACTCCACCGTCTTTCCTTTCATCATTGCTCTCTGCTGCCGTCCCCGGTTCAGGCTTGATGGCCTTCCTGGAGTAATCCGAGCACTCCTGCTTTATATCGGGGAGCGATAAACCTATATCAAAGTAGGGTACTCCACCGTCTTTCCTTTCATCATCGCTCTCTGCTGGCGTCCCCGGTTCAGGCTTGATGGCCTTCCTGGAGTAATCCGAGCACTCTTGCTTTATGTCGGGGAGCGTTAAACCTATTTCGGAGTAGAGCACTCCACCGGCTTTTCTTACATCATCGCTCTCGGCTGATGTCCCCGGTTCAGGCTTGATGGCCTTCCTGGAGTAATCCGAGCACTCCTGCTTTATGTCGGGGAGCGATAAACCTATATCAGAGTATGGCACTCCACCATCTTTTCCTTCATTATCACTCATAGTTGACGACTCTGGTTCAGGTTTGATGGCAGGAGCATCTGGATCAGCACGGTACATATTCCTAGATTCTTCAAACGAACATGTAACACGAAACAAAGCCACGTCAAGTATCGCTTGTCCATAGACAAGTGAACAAGCGTGGCCCATAGACCATTTCAATATTACAACATCGAGGAGACACACGATTGAGCGGTCATTTTATTAGAGAAGACTCGCACTATTTCGTTCTGATATTATTTCTAAATATCACATTTATATTTCGTTATAGTTATTAGAAGAGATCTATTATTAGAGAGATTATTTAAACACAGATTGATAAGGGTGGTTAGGAAATGATTATTATCTTTTTAATCAGATGTTCTTATTTATCTCTTTAGAGTGGCCGCGTACTCTGATATCACATCGCTCCCCTTATCAAATGTATAATATGATTACAGAAGATGATAAGAACCTAGTAATAATAAAATAGATACATCTTCAATCAGTGCGTCCTCTACTAATTAACCGTTTTCTAATAAATGGTTTTAATATGAGCCGAAAGAAAGTAAAAAGAGTGCTAAAATGGAGACTCCGTATTGAAAGCAGCTTGTTGCGGGGGCTGAGGTAAGAGAAGAATGGCGGTCTTCAAGAGAGGGGAATAAGAATTTTGAAAGGTCGTACAGAAAGATGCTACGTCATTTTTACGTCTTAAATTGATTGAACGATTTTCAAATCAACGTTTGATATTGGACAAAGTCAATTTGTAGCTGCGAATCATTTTCATTACTGATTATCAGTTTCTAATGAAGTTGAAAACAGAATGTGGCATGGTTTTTATGTGATTTGAACACTGTTGCACTGAGCCATAGAATCGAATCTTTATCCACACATGTTTGCAATTCTTATAATCGTAAAACAGCCTCGTTGATTACATATATTGCGTTGTGCAATTATTTATTGAATGTTTGCGACGTTAAGTTCCCAGAATCACTTGGGTCAATACTTAGTAGTCATTACTCACCCTGTTTTCAAAAAACTACAAATACATATACGCACGTACAGTAGACTCTCGATTGTGCGTGGTAGCATTAATTACTATATTATAAGGCGAAAAGTACTTGGCTGAGTAAGCTCCACTTTGGAAAAAGTTGTCTCCAAATCAATGAGATAAAATAAGAATAAATCCTTTCGGCAATGCATACTGTATATATTCGAATATCGAATAGTAAAACAACACAGAGATTCTTAAATTATATTTGTCGTCATTCAAGTTATGTTATACTTGTTAATACGCATCACGAGACGCAACTGTTAGCTGGCACCAGCGGTCTGGGGAAGAATACAGAAACGATCTAAGCAGATGTCATTGAGAAGTACCCATATGCAGTGCTTCCTGTTTATATTAAGAGCGTGTCAGATTGTTAGAGTGGGGCGGCTGCAGATTGGTGATATTTCTTTCTCTTTCTAGAGAGTTGTTCATATTAATTTACTTACTTACCATCACGCCGTTTCCCCGTGGGAGTAGGCAGAGATGATAGAGCGCCACACTCTTCTGTCCTGACACACAATTCTCGCCTCATCCACATTCATACATCTTCTCATACGAGCTCGCCGGTGTTGAGGCTTCTAACAGAACCATCCTCCATTATCTGGTTTACCTGGTCGTGCCAAGTCTTCCGCGGACGTCCTCTATTTCGGGTGCCATCAACACTTGCGTCATATATCTTTCTTACCATTCTCTCCTCATTCATCCGTTCCATATGACCGAACCACCTGAGTGATCCTTTTTTAATCTTACTCACTATACTAACATCAGCTTTACATTCTTTCCTTATTTCTTCATTCTTTACTCTGTCATAAATAGATTTGCCACAAATACGTCTAAGTGATCTCATTTCCACTGCATTCAGTCTACTTTCGTTTCTTTTCTGCCAGCTCCAGGCCTCACTTCCACACATTAGTGTCGGTACCAGGATTCCAATTTAATTCATATTAATTTGAAGGGAATAAATGTGGATGTTTGAAAGAAAATAAAGAAAAACAAAAAAAATGTTTCTACTAAAAAATACCAATACACACTTTTCCCATTTTTATTCACACGTTCAAGAATATGATACTTTTATTAAAAAACGTACAATCATTAAATAGACAAGTATATATTATACACTAAAAAGAGTCACCAATATGCTCACCTGTGCTGTTTTGATAAAAAACACATACTGCATCACGTAAGCCCTTGGAGACGGTTACCCGACTTATACCGGCACTCAAATGACACAAATCGTCAATAAATGTAAAAATAAATAATTGACATGTCTACCTTGCTGGACCAAAACTTTCATCTCCTCCCTTTATCATCATCTTTTCTCAGTGTGCCTAAGCACGTGACTTTTTAAGTTTCCTTTCTGATTACAAGAATAATTGCACTGTGAACATGAAAATGGTTTCTCCCCAGTGTGCGTGTGCATGTGCATTTTTATGTTTCCTTTTCGGTTACACGAATAATTGCACTGCGAACACGAGAATGCTTTCTCTCCTGTATGCGTTAGCACATGGCGATTTAAATTTCCTTTTTGATTGCATGAATAATTGCAATGTGAACATGAATATAGTTTCTTTTCAGTGTGCGTAAGCACATGCATTTTTAAAAATCCTTTACTTTTGCACGAATAATTGCACTGCGAACATGAAAATGGTTTCTCTCCAGAGTGCGTAAGCACATGGCGTTGTAAGTGTCCTTTTTGATTGCACAAATAATTGCGCTGTGGACATGAAACGGCACTTGTTCCAGTTGGCGTAAGCACATGCATTTTTGTGTTACCTTTTCGATTGCAGTGAGAAAATGGAAATGGTTGCTCTCCAGTGTGCGTAAGCAAATGGCGTTTTAAGGTTCCTTTTTGATTGCAGGAATAATTGCACCGTGAACATGTAAATGGTTTTTCGCCAGTATGCGTAAGTAGATGCATTTTTATGTTTACTTTACGATTACACGAATAATTGCACTGTGAACATGCAAACGGTTTCTCTCCAGTGTGCGTAAGCACATGACGTTTTAAGGTTCCTATCTGATAACACGAATAATTACACTGTGAACAAGAATAGCGTTTATCCCCAGAATGTGTAAGAACGTGACATTCTAAAGATCCTTTTCGTTTGCACGAATAATTACACAGCGTACATAAAAATAATTTCTCTGCAGTGTGGATCACCAAATGCCTTTGTAAGTCACCTTTCCGATTACACGAATAATTGCACTGTGCACACGAAAATAATTTCTCTCCAGTATGAGAAAGTAGATGTATTTTTAAGGATGGTTTTCGATTGCACGTGTACGGGCACTGCGAACATGAAAATGGTTTCTTACCAGTGGAAGGAGACGTATTTCTTTTTAAAGAGGCTTTGGCAATAAAATAATTATTCAATTTTGATTCATTTCCCGCGGTAGATGGAGGCACAATTGGAATTGCAGAATCTTGAACAGGTCTCTTACCTGTAAAGTGAATATGTTAACAATTAAGAACAGTTCAAAACGTGAAACTGTAGTGTACATCAGAAATTCAGAATCTAAGGTACACAACAATTCTAAAAAGAGTATGCGATGAAATAGATCTCTTATCTAATCGGTGTCACTACACAACATAATATGAATATTTACAATATTTAGGGTTAGCTTTACACGAACACTTCTTCTTAAAAACGTATGCTAGCATCAAACTAAGATGTGAAATATCATGTGTGTATATATCTACATGAATACTTTTGACCCATAACCGACCTTTTTCATTGTTCGATGGCATTTGAATTTCGTACAATATGTTCAATAAATGTATATAAAAATTGTTTCTACTATTCATAAGATATCAGATTACATAAAAGGCCAATAAAAATAACATTTGGAATACCTAAAAAGTCGACCAAATAGCAAAAATCAGTTGGTTTTTATCCGTGCCAAGAAAACTTGACATTTTATTAAATGTATTATATGTCCCGAGCGCAATACAAAATCAATTAATATCTACGAATGACTAAAGCTACACTCTGAGCGCACCCAGCAAGGCGGTACTTGCAGTGCACCTCCCACCAGCTATAAAGATGTAACAAACGCGGCCAGTAGCACTAGGAAGGACCATCTCACTATGAGTTTACCGATTGACGACGCTCTAGAAATAGCTTCCAATTTCAGTTCGCCCATCTAGCAGTAACGTCTACTATTAAAAAAAATTCAATAAATCCCACGCATCCGTTTGTAGTTTATGTTCTTGTAACCAGCCGCCTGCCACACACTCACTTCGACATACTTCCTCAAATATTTCGACACAAATACGAGCCGGAGTATACTTTGTGATACAAAAGAAACGAGGGTATTTTGCTGAATATTAGGACTTCCATACACTCATCAAATCACATCATATTCACATTATTCTGACCTCGAGGCAATAATCATACATTTTACATATTTTAAGATGTCACAAGTATTCAATTATTTAATTGAAACGACTTCTTACTGGACTTTACGAATTAGAGACATTGAAAAAAGGGCACGTCCGGGACAATGTCTGGTAAAACTAAAGAGAAGCATCTCCTTACCGCTGTACTGGTCGGCATTCCTGGAGTACTCCGAGCATTCCTGCTTTATATTGATGGATGATATATCTATTTCAGAGTAGGGCACTCCACCGTCTTTTCCTTTATCATCGCTCTCGGCTGACGACCTTGCTTCAGTCTTGATGGCCTTCCAGGAGTACACCGAGCATTCTTGCTTTACGTCGGGCAGCGATAAATCTATTTTAGAGAAGGGTACTCCACCTTCTCTTTCATCATCGTCCTTATCTGACGACCCCGGTTCAGGTTTGATGGCCTTCCAGGAGTAGACCGAGCACTCCTGCTTTACGTCGGGGGACGATAAACCTATTTCAAAGTAGGGCACTACATTTTCTTCCCTTTCATTATCGTCATCGGCTGACGATCCTGGTTCAGGCTTAATTGCCTTCCTGGAGTACTCCTGCTTTACGTCGGAAAGCAATATACTCATATCAAAGTGGGGCACTTTACTGCGTTCTTCTTTATCATCGCTCACGGCTGACGACCCTGGCTCAGGCTTGAGGGCAGGAATATTTGGGTCAACACGGTACATGTTTTTAGAACTTTCCAAATGAAAATGCGACAAAAGGAAGATCTACGTCAAACAACGTTTGTCCATAAACATATAGACAAGCTAGGACCATAGACTATTTCAATATTAGTACATCACAGAGAACTACGCAGGGTACCATATATTGATTGGGTGGCCGAGAGCGATAGGGCTAATAGGGGGCGGTTTGATATAATAGAGTTTTAATGGCTCTGATACAAATGGGACACGACGTTGTGCGCCATGTGATTTGAGTCGGGGTTTGTTTAGGAGTCATGATTCGATTAATCGATGATTAGTCGAATACGTATCAGCTCCTGATCCCTCGTCAGAACGATACATCCATCAGATATCACGCTTTCATTAGTACCATGGTTATAGGAAGAATGCAGGTGAATATGAACACATAAAGACGTACAAATTATACATTTATTAAATACATATTTAAATTCACGGGCAGGTTCAAATACTTATAACTAACTTAATCTAAAACTATGTCTACCTCGGGTAGCTTGGCGACGTTCCTCCAGAGATCTGGTCTCCGGCCGGCAGAGTGATGCCGTTAGCACCCGGTGTAGACGGCTACCCGCTGTCTGCTCTGTAGGACTGCGGACCGGTCTGGGCGGCTGCTCCTGGGTGGATTGCGGTGAACCGTGGCTGTTCCCTCTGTTGATTTCGGTCCCAACTGTAGTTTTCTTGACGTCTCTTTCGACCTTGTTTCTAACTAATAGAACACGCTCTCATCTCTAGCCCTTACTCCCGTCCTTGTCGCGTGTGTACATATTTTTTTTACTTCAGTTACAAATTTATGATGGTCCGTAATTTTTCTAATTGTGATGGGGAGATTGTTAAAAAATTTGATACCTTATGTAAACCTTTTCCATTTTAACTGACATGTTCAAGATATAATACTCCTAATCTTAGGAATTTAAAAACTTTATTGAGAAACATTGCAGTCTGTTTTACTGAGTCAAGACCTCAATGTTGACAAATATGGTAAAGTTATTAGAATGTTGACAAATATGGTAAAATTATTAGACTTGTACAGCCTTGGGCGAGTAAAAATATAATGTTAAAGAAAACTGTTGGACAACGTCTGAATACTTGTTTTTAGCACTTTTCATTGAATCATGGATCAGATGAATAAAGAAAAGTAAGTTTAAAAAACAATCAAAATACGACAACCTTAATATCTCAGCATGACATGAAACATCAAGCGAATTTGAGATTTTGTACCTCATAATGCAGGGGAAGATTGCTGGAAGTCGGAACCTTGAAAGAAGGAGAACATCATGGCTAAAAAACCTAAAGCAATCCAGTCTACTGTAGAGCTCTTCCGGGCCGCAGTGAACAAAGTGATCATAACCAACATCAGTTGAATGGATAGGGAAGGAGAAGACGAACAGCAGTTATAATTAAATATACATAATTTCAATAAAATTGAGGTAACTATAAGCGAGCTAAATAGGTTAATATTAATAATCTTTAAATATGGTACCATCTCGTAAGCCCATTAGTGACCGTTCCCCGATCTAGACCGGAAGTCAAATGACACAAAATTTAAAGAAATGTAAATATAAATAATTAACCTGTGTACTTTGCTGGACCGAACCCGTCATCTTCTCTTAGTGTGCCTAAGTACATGACTTTTTAAGTTTCATTTGTAATTGCATGAATAATTACACTGTGAACATGAAAATAATTTCTCTGCAGTGTGCGTAAGCACATGACTTTTTAAACTTCCTTTCTGATGGCACGAATAATTGCACTGTGAACATGAAAATGATTTCTTTTCAGTATGCGTAAGAGCATGGGTTTTTAAAGATCCTTTCCGATTGCATGAATAATTACACTGTGAACATGAAAATAATCTCTCTGCAGTGTGCGTAAGCACATGATGTTTTAGATACGTTTTTTGATTACACGAATAATTGCACTGTGAACATGAAAATGGTTTCTCCCCAGTGTGCGTTAGCACATGAGTTTTTAAACTTCCTTTTTGATGGCACGAATAATTGCACTGTGAACATGAAAATGATTTCTTTTCGGTATGCATAAGAGCATGGGTTTTTAAAGATCCTTTTAAATTGCATGAATAATTACACTGTGCACATGAAAATGGTTTCACTCCAGTATGCGTAAGAACATGCGTTTTAAGAAATTCTTTTCGATGGCACGAATAATTGCACTGCGAACATGAAAATACTTCCGCTCTTCTGTGCGTTAGCACATGGCGTTGTAAATTTCCTTTATAATTGCACTGTAAACATGAATAGCGTTTCTCCCCTGTATGAGTAAGCATGTGACATTTTAACGATACTTTCCGTTTGCACTAATAATTACACAGCGTACATAAAAATGATTTCTCTGCAGTGTGGGTCATTAAATGCGTTTGTAAGCTTCCTTTCCGATTACTCGAATAATTGCACTGTGCACATGAAAATAATTTCACTCCAGTATGTGAAAGTAGATGAATTCTTAAGGATGCTATTCTATTGCACGTGTACGGGCACTGCGAACAAGAAAATGGTTTCTTACCATTGAAAGTAAACGTACGCCTTCTTAAAGATGCTTGGGCAATTAAATAGTTATTTAATTTTGGTTCATTTCCAATTCCATAATTAAAATTGCAGAATCTTGCAGCCTCAAGAGACCTGTAAAGTAAATATGTTAACAATAATGAATAGTTCATACCATGAAACTGTAGTGTACATCAGATATTCATAATGAATATGCGATGAAACAGATCTCTAATCTAATCGGTGTCATTACACAACATATTTATAATACTAACAATATTTAGTTCACAAAAGTGCAAGCGCGGCCAGTAGTAAACGTCATATCTCGGTATCCCCCAAGGTACCGTATTAGGATTAGTGCTGTTTATTATATAAGTAAACGACTTTTTTTTTCAAATTATATCATATGCTGATGACACGATCATAATAATAAGTTAAATTAATTGGAAAAGTGTAAAACTAAATGCCACAGAAGATATAAACACAGTTAAGAACTTTTGATATCAATTTACTATCATTAAATAGGGAAAAAACCTTGCAATAAAGTCAAATTTTCCGAAAAAATTCAACATCATAATTCATGAACATCTAATTCACAATCACAATTATTGTCTCTTAAATTTAAAATTGAGCAGTTAGCTGCTCAATTTTAAAAACAACAAATAAAATCAAATATCTTGGGAGTAAAAATCGATAAAAATCTTAAATGAAAAAGTTCAGATTTGACAAGTTCTTAAAAAGATTAGTAAATTTATATACATACTTTTAAGAATCACAACATTTTTATCTATAAATAATTTGTACTTAGTATACTATGCATTTATTCAATTAATATTACAGTACGCCATCATTAGTTGGAGATCAGCTTATAATACTATCCTGTTTCCAGTAAAAAATGTTCAAAAACTAATTATAAAAGTAATACTCATAAAACCATAAAAGATTATCCGACAAAATTACTTCTCGAAGAATTCAGAGGACCAACATTTTGCGATCTACTTAAAACAAATTCTATTATTCAAATACAAAAAGAAAAAAAAAAATTTTATCACTGAAAAACGTAGTAATGAACAAGAACTACAGAATCTGGTGAGAAGAATGTACGATGTATGCAAGGAAAGCGACCTCATGATGAATGTTAACAAGTCGAAAGTGATGCTATTCGAGAAGGAGGGAAAGCAAGACACCATGCAAAATACTTGTAGGTAATGAATGTTTGGAACAAGTAGATGAGTTTGTGTATTTGGGAAGTATGTTTGATAGAAACGGAAAGGCTGAAAATGATATCAAAAGGAGGGTGACTGCAGGAAATAAAATGAACGGCGCTTTGAATGGAATTATATCTAATGGGGAATTTGTCAACCGAGACAAGACTAGCGGTGCACAATGGAATCCGGGTACCGACACTGATGTATGGAAGTGAGGCCTGGAGCTGGCAGAAAAGGAACGAAAGTAGACTGAATGCAGTGGAAATGAAATCACTTAGACGTATTTGAGGCAAATCTATTTATGACACAGTAAAGAATGAAGAAATAAGGAAATAATGTAAAGCTGATGTTAGTATAGTGAGTAAGATTAAAAAAGGATCACTTAGGTGGTTCGGTCATATGGAAGGTCAAGTGTTGATGCCAACAGAAATAGAGGACGTCCGCGGAAGACTTGGCACGACCAGGTAAACCAGATAATGGAGGATGGTTATGTTAGAAGCCTTAACAATCGGCGAGCTCGTATGAGAAGATGTACGAATGTGGTTGAGGCGAGAATTGTGTGTCAGGACAGAAGAGTGTGGCGCTCTATCCTCTCTGCCTACCCCCACGGGGAAACGGCGTGATGGTAAGTAAGTAAAACGTATTAGGCTTAAATTTGTATTTTCTTGCTCAATAATCAACACATCATTAGTACAAAACCACTATACGAACATAAGAAAAAAAAATTTAACAACTTATCCGAAATTGTCAGGAAGATTTATTATAACAAAGAAATAATGAATGCGATTAAAAAATACTTTAAATATGAATATGTACGCCGAAATTAGTATTATTTTTATATCGTTGCTATTAATATATTGTATTTTGTTTTATTATAAGCTGGTTATTGTGAACAATAATTATTAATATGTAACACGCTTCTCTGTAATATGTACATGCTTTTTAGAGAAGTTATAGAACTAAAAAAAAACTTATTATTGTATTGCATCATTGTAATTATTACAGATTATTAAATAAAAAATAAAAATATATCGTCACACAATCGATCATACATAATCGCTATCCTATATAATCGTATATTCTCCAAATTTCTAAGATGTCGTAAGAGATTCGGTTGAAACGACTTATGGGAGACATTGAAAAAAGGACACGTCCGGGACAATGTCTGGTAAACCTGAGGCAAAGAATATCCTTACCGCTGTGCTGGTCGGCCTTCTTGGCGTACTCCGAGCACTCCTGCTTTATATCGGGGAGCGATATATCTATATCAGAATAGAGCACTCCACCGTCTTCTCTTACATCATTGCTCTCGACTGTCAACGCTGGTTCAGAATTGGTGGCCTTCCCGGAGTACACCGAGCACTCCTGCTTTATATCGGGGAGCGATATATCTATATCAGAGAGAGCACTCCACCGTCTTCTCTTACATCATTGCTCTCGACTGTCAACGCTGGTTCAAGCTTGATGGCCTTCCTGGAGTACACCGAGCACTCCTGATTTATGTCGGGGAGCGATATATTCATGTCAGAGTGGGTCACTCCACCGCGTTCTCCTTTACCATCGCTCATGACTGACGACCCTGGCTCAGGCTTGATGGCAGGATCATCAGAGTCAGCACGGTACATGTTTCTAGAACTTTCCAAACGAATATACGACACGAAGACTAGCTATGTCAAAAAACGGTTGTCCATAGACATGTAGACAAGATTGGTCCATAGACGATTTTAATATTAGTACATCAACGAGACCTACGCAGGGTCGAGTTCGGCCAATACGTTTGATAATGAGCGTTAGATTATTATCTTTTACCCTTATTTTATTAGAGCGGCCCAGCATTGTTTCCATGTATCACATTGATATGCCTGAACGGTAATCTGTGTCGCGGGCCGATTGTGATTCGGACGTTATTTTTTGTTTTCTTATACATCGAACATTATATTTATACGATATCTAAATGCATTTATGTTTTACTCTTTATACAAATGTTTTACATGCTATTTATAAATATTTAAATATTTTTGTACATTGAACAATGCATTTACTTACTCTGAGTTTTACAATTAATTTATATGCTATACAATCGCATCTTGATTTACTTTTTATATGTATTTATTTGTACATTGAACACACTTTATTCGATATAGCCTTACAAAATAAGTTATACTTTAAGATAATACTTATTGAGAGCACAAATCACGAAAACCAAATGAATTTATGTGCTTGATACTTTCGTCTCCAGGCCACGGTATACCTGTCACATCGCCCACTACCGCCGTGTTTTTTTGTAGGTGTTTACTGCAAGATCGCTTTGCGCTGTTATACGACCTGTCATCGAGTTTCCGCGAACCACCGCTAGGCGGCACTATGGGTCCGCCACGACTTAGTTAAATAATTCTTACGGTTCTTGCTATAATGGTGCAACCGTGGGCTGTCTCATTATTACTGACTCCTTGGTGAACATCTATGGGTGGATGGAGGACTATTGAATTAATATTATTTCCTCCTTTCTGCTGTCACTATGCACATCTTCCGAGAAAAAATATACATCCAGGAATATTATTATGACCGTAAATTATTAGCTCTCATGTCGAGGAGTCGATCTATTCCTAACATCCCACCACTGCGGGTCGCGGAAGAGATAGTGATTACAACGGACAGCGCGATATGAAATATAAATTGACTGTCACCTACCTCTGCTCGCTGTTTTTCCAGATCTACCTTTGGTGTGGAGGGGGCATTATATATTTATAAATTATATAGGTTGTCGCTCAAGTTAAAAAATTATGTTATATGTGTTAGTATGCAGCTGCTAGCTGGCACCAGCCGTCTGAGGGGAGGATACTGGAGCGAACTAATCAGATGTCATTGAGATATACCCATATGGAGTGCATCCTGTTTATAATAATAGTGAATCAGATTGTCAAAGTAGGACGGCTACTGATTGGTGATATTTCTTTATTTTTTCAGAGAGTTGTTCATATTAATTAGAAGGAAATTATTTCGGGTTATTGGAAATAAATTCAAAGAAAATTAAAAAAAAAAATTTTTTTTAGTAATACTTACACACACGTGTTTAACAATTTTGTTATTGATATAATTATAAAAAATGCGTATTATTTTAATGTTATAAAACTACAATAACGTGTAAATCTTTTCCATTTAAACTCACATGTTCATGTTATAATACATATAATAAATGAAAATACAAATTTACCAATTTAAATAGACATGGAAATCATATATTAATCAAAGTCACTAATATGCTCACCTTGACAGAAAAACATACTATAATTTAAAATAGACTAATCTATAGAACACAGTATGTAATAAAAAATAAAAAAGTAAATACACAACAAAAAACCAATTAATTTAAATAGTAAAATATTACAGAATTACTCAAATCTTATCTCAATGATGCACGTTCTCCAAGTATTCTTAAATCACAATAAGAATCAAAAACTGCATTAAGTAACTGAGATTCAAATAAAAGTAATTGGTCAGAAATAAAATAATACTATGGCAGAAATAAAAATATTATAAAAAAGTAAGAAATACCTACGTAATTTGAAATATTGAGAATATATTGAAGTACAAGCGCCTCACTAGCGAGATCTTCAGGATCTGAAGTGTGAATACATCCTAAGTCTAAATATCCATAATGTTTACCGGCGACTACTATATCGTATAAAATTTGTGTACGGATGATCATCAAATCAAAAATTAGAACCACATTCCTTAAATAAGGTTTATGAATAACTTCTAATAATAAATATTTAAAAACTTCATTGAGAAATCCAACATTGCAGTCTGGTTTACTGAGTCAAGAGCTCAGTGTAGACAGATGTGGCAAAGTTAATTGTTTCTTCGACTTGTATAGCCTTGGGAGAGTAAAAATAATTCAAACAGTTCGACAACGTCAGAATATGTTTATTTTTAGCACATTTCGTAGAGTTACGGCTCGGATAAATGAAGAAAAATAAGATTTTAATGCAATAAAAATCTGACAACTTCAATATCTCGGACATGTAATGAAACATCACGAGAATTTGAGATCTTGCAGCTCATAATGCAAGGAAAGATTACTGGAAGTTGGAGCCTTGAAATAAGCAGAACATAATGGCTGAAAAACCAAAGGCAATGGATTGGCCAGTCTAATGTAGAGCTTTTCCGGGCCGCAGTGAACGAAGTGATGATAACTAATGTCCGATGAATGGATAAATCAGCTAAATAGGTCAATCAAGAACCTCTACGAATGGTTTACATAACTTAAGGCCATTTAGGCCAATCCCCAACCTGGACCGGCAGTCAAATAACACAAATCTGAAAGAAATGTAAATATAAACATTGCCTTGTGTAACTTGCTGGACCAAACTCTTCAACTTATCTCAGTGTGCTTAAGCAGATGATTTTTTAAGTTACCTTTCTGATTGCACGAATAATTGCACTGTGAACATGTGAATGGTTTCTCTCCAGTGTGCGTAAGTACATGCATTTTTAGAGTTCCTTTTCGATTGCACGAATAATTGCACTGCGAACATGAAAATGGTTTCTCTCCAGTGTGCGTAAGCACATGGCGTTTCAAGTTTCCTTTTTGATTACACGAATAATTGCATTGTGAACATGAAAATGGTTTCTTTGCAGTGTGCGTAAGACCATGTCTTTTTAAAGTTCCTTTCTGATTGCATGAATAATTGCACAGTGAACATGAATACTGTTTCTCCCCAGAATGCATAAGCACGTGACATTGTAACGATTCTTTCCGATTGCACGAATAATTACACTGGGAACATGAAAATGGTTTCTCTCCAGTGTGCGTAAGCACATGCCTTTTTAAGTTCATTTTCTGATTGCACGAATAATTGCACTGTGAACATATAAAGGGCTTTTTTTCAGTGTGCGTAAGAGCATGTCTTTGTAACGCTCCTTTCTGTTTGCACGAATAGTTGCACTGTGAACATACAAATGGTTTTTCTTCAGCGTGCGCGAGCATATCGCTTTTTATGCCTCCTTTCAGATTGTACGAATAATTGCACTGTGAACATGAAAGTGGTTTCTCTCCAGTGTGCGTAATCACATTCATTTTTGTGTTTCCTTTTTGATTGCACTGAGAACAAGGTTTTTCTCCAGTGTGCTTAAGCATATGCATTTTTAAGTTTACTTTTCGATAGCACGAATAATTGCACTGTAAACATGAAAAAGGTTTCACTCCAGTGTGTGTAAGCACATGGCGTTTTAAGGTTCCTATCTGATAACATGAATAATTGCACTGTGAACATGAATAGTGTTTCTCCCCTGAATGTGTAAGCATGTGACATTTTAACGAACCTTTCCGTTTGCACGAATAATTACACAAAGAACATAAAAATAATTTCTCTGCAGTGTGGATCACCATATGTCGTTGTAAGTCTCCTTTCCGATTACATGAATAATTGCACTGTGCACATGAAAATAATTTCACTCCAGTATGTGAAAGTAGATGAATTCTTAAGGCTCCTTTTCGATTGCTCGTGTACGGGCACTGCGAACATGAAAATGGTTTCTTACCCGTACGCCTTCTTAAGGATACTTTGGCAATTAAATAATTATTTAATTTTTGTTTATTTCCCGAAGTAGATGGAAGCACAATTGGAATAGTAGAATCTTGTACTCCCAATAGACCTGTAAAGTGAATAGGTTAACAGATATAGTTCTGTGTTATACAAAATGTAAGGTTCATCACATGATAATGTTGTGTATATAAGAAATTCAGAATCTAGGGTACACAACATTTCTAAAAAGAATATGCGATGAAACAGATCTCTAATCGAATCGATGGCATTACACAACATACTTTGAATATTTACCATATTTAGGAATGGTGTATCTGGTTAGATGTCAGCAGGGTTAGATTTTCACAAAAAATTATATATCTCAAAGACGTATGGTGACATCAAACTATACTTGTAATATCTGTCCGGTGTTTCTCGAAAATATGTGAAAATAAATATATATATATATATAAATTTTTTCCCCTCTTCAGTAAGCATAAGAGGCCAATAAAAATAACATTTGGAAAAACTAAAAAATTCGACCGAGTTAGAAATACATTTGGTTTTAATCGTGCTATAAAAATATTAGTTGGCTTTCTTATTAAATATAATATTTGTACCGAACGTAATACAAAATCAATAAATATGAGGGAAGGCCTAAAGTTACATTCTAATCATCACCGCACAGGAAGCTGAATCCACCCAGCAAGGCGGAACTTGCAGCACAACTCCCACCAGCCATAAAAACGTTGAGTACCGTCATGTTAGAGTACAAACGCACCCAATAATACTCGGAAGTCGATGAGACCACCTATCGACGTCACCCGAGTAACACATTTAGAAATTGCTTACTATGTCAGTTCGCGCATCTAGTAATAACTTCTACCATTATAAAAGTAACTTAAATAAATTCCCCGCATCCGTATATAGTTTATGTTCTTGTAACCTGCCGCATACCACACACTCACTTCGAAATACATCCTCAAATATTTCAACACAAATACGAGCCATAGTATACTCAGTGATACTCAGAACACTAGGGTATTTGGTTGAATATTTGGGCGTCAAATCACATCATCTTCAAATTCTTCTGACCAGGAGTTAACATACACATTGTGTTGTGATATTTTGAATGCGCGGCATAGAGGGGGCTGCTTTAACGACCGAAGTGAACGCGGTCGTGAGAAGAACTTCCGCAGAAGGCATGGTGTGTGGAGCGAGCGCCGTAAAATGGAAAAGGATTCGGAAGATTTCTGGACCTCGAGGAATGATCACCTGTTGGACTAGTGCGGAAATTTCCGACGGGCAACCGTGTCGAAATCTTCCAACAAAGAGTCGAGGCCTTCCAACTTCGCCTAAAATAAGATGGCGTACCTTTAATGTCAATCGGAGGCAAGATGAAATTTTGGCAAGGAGGACGGGCGCCACACCAACCCTCAGGTTGACCAAAGTATCAGTAAAATCGAAAACTCCGTAATGTCTTTCCCGTCACACAGAAGTGACAAAAATTGTTTAAAAGATCTATTAGATATACATAGACCATCTAGAACTCTCTAACGTGCTTACAATGTTGGGTGTCTCATGTTTAATATAATTAAAGTGTAAATAATGTGCTGAATCTAGTGTTGTTATTATCTGAGTCCATTCCTATCTTGCCGAAACAGACAAACCGACACCTCACATTACCTTACCCATAGACTAGGTCTAGCCAGTGGCGTGGTGCGCTGGCGTTCGTTTCACCGGTGCCAACGTACTATGTAACAATATTCTCACACAACTATCAACCATAATGGCTAACCTATATAGTTATACATTCTCCAAATAACTAAGTATTCAAAGATTCAGTTGAAATGACTTCTTCGTCATTTAGTCTGTATTATATAATTCAATTTACATTATTTAGTAAACAGTTATGAACAGAACATCAACCAAGAATAAATCCCACTTCAGAACAGATGTGCTCTCTGAACTTTTTCCATGTTTTCGCAGAATCATCGCAGATGCGAAAATTCTTGATCGACGTCCTCTAATTACATTACGGATTAGGGACACCTACAAAAGGACATGTCCGGGATAATATCTAGTAAACCTAAAGTGAATCATTTCCTTACCGCTGTGCTGGTCGGCCTTCCTGGTGTACTCTAAGCATTCCTGCTTTATGTCGGGGAGCGATATACCTATATCAGAGTAGGGCACTCCTCTGTCTTTTCCTCCATCATCGCTCTCGGCTGACTTCTCCGGTTCAGGCTTCATGACCTTCCTGGAGTATTCCGAGCATTCCCGCTTTATGTCGGACAGCGATAAACCTATATCAGAGTAGGGCACCTCATCGTCTTTTCCTTCATTATAGCTCTCGGCTGACGTCCCCGGTTCAGGTTTGATGGCCTTCCTGGAGTACTCCGAGCACTCCTGCTTTATATCCGGAAGTGGTAAACCTATATCAAAGTAGGGCACTCCACCGTCTTTTCCTTCATCCTCGCTCTCGGCTGAAGACACCGGTTCAGGCTTGATGGCCTTCCAGCAGTACTTCGAGCAATCCTGCTTTATGTCGAGGAGCGGTATATCTATATCAAAATGGGGCACTCCACAGCCTTCTCCATTATCATCGCTCACAGCTGACGACCCTGGCTCAGGCTTGATGGCTGGAGCATCTGTGTCAGTACGGTACATGTTTTTAGAACCTTACAAAGGAACATGCGACACAAGGCAGAACGTCAAATAATGTTTGTTCATAGACAAGTTGACAAGCGTGGTTCATAGACTATTTTAATATTACTACATCGGCGAGACATTCAGATTGGGCGGTCGAAAGCTATGGGACGTAAGGGGCGGTTTGACACTAGTGTTTAAATGGTTCTCAATCATTTTATTAGAAAGGATCTGTATTTAATGTAAAAATAATAACTAATAAAACATGATATAAAAAAATATCACCAGTAAAGTTTCTTCGGAATTCAATCAATTACCCTGATACAACCGGGCCACGACGTGTGCGCCAGTCGGTTCGAGTCGGGGTTCGTCTAGGAGTCATGATTCATACCATGCTCCTGATCGCTCGTCAGAACGATACCCCGCACTCTAATGGAATATTCATCCATCAAATATCACGTTGTCATTATTACCATGGTTATAGATAAGGATATGAACACGCGAAGATGCACATTATACATTTATTAGACACACGTTTTCATTTACGGGCAGGTGGAAATACTTATACCTAACTTAATCTAAAACTTATTCTACCTCGGGTTGCTCGGCGACGTTTCCGGCCGGCGGAGTGATGCCGCTGGCACCTGGCGTGGGAGGCTACTCGCTGTCTGCTCTGTAGGACTGCGAACTGGTCTGGGCGGCTGCTCCCGAGTGGGTTGCGATGAACCGTGGCTGCTTCCTTCGTCGATTTCAATCCCAACTGTGGTTGCCTTAACGTTTCTTTGACGATTCACTCCTCCGGACCTTGTTTTATAACTGCGTGCTTCCGACTTCTTTTCGACTGGCCTTCGACTTCCTTCCTATAACTCCCTTCCGGACCTCGTTTCTCTCGTCTTCCCGGACCTCATGTCCGACTCGCTACTCTGGGTTTACAACTTCCTTCCGAACCTCGTTCCCTCGTCCTCCCGGACCTTATGTCCGACTCCGGGTTTACAACTGCGTCTCACCACTCCAGGTTTACAACTTCCACTGTTTTTTACGACTCTTGCCTTCGACTCTCTACTCCGGGTTCACAAATTCAACTCCACTCCGTTTTGCGACCCCATCCCTCCAACTGTCTTCGACTGTCCGCGACTCTTTTTCGACTCTTTATCCGAGTTTACCACTGCGACTCACTCTCACAACTCCATCCCTCCGACTGTGTTCGACTCTAACTCTTCGACTGTCCGAATTCAACTGTCCACTTCAACTTCTTTTAGAAATGGCGTCCTGGCCCTTTTACAGAAACCGTGGTGAGGGCGTCTTTCCCGCTCGGGGTCGGTCCGTCCTCACAGGATTGGCGACGCCTCATTGGTCCATCCGTCGACATCTTCGCTACACCCTCGCTTGTAGGCCTATTTTTCGGCTCCGCTCACTTTCTTCGTAATTAATTATAGTCCTGCCTTATCACATAAAATCCAATAATACACTGTTCATTTAAATTGTCCACAAACATATATAAACTATTACTAACTTATATTCTATACATTTTTCACATTAAGCTTATCGGAATTATCGCTATCTCTAATTACCTCTAAGTACATCAATCAGTATAAAATACAATCAGTATAAAAACATTTCACATTCAAGATCCTAATTAAGAGCAAATCATTTTATTCTTTTTCATTGCCTCTTGAGACTTCTATAATTAGGTACATATGGGATTTCTTTATTTCAGCTTTATTACATCGTTTCGTGAGTAGTTTTCGCATTACCTACACTTATACCTATTACATATTTTCTCACCTGCCCAGTTATAATTACACTATTACTATATTTATTTACATTGCAATCTCTATGCCTGCCTTCATTCTTATTTGTATTAGTCGACTTGATTATTGCTAGTAGATTCAAGAACGAATGCCGACCGAATACTGCGGAAGTGCTACTACACCGGCACACTTTGATTAGATCGAACCGCGGTCGATCTGAGACTTGCTCACACGGTTTGTCCGTATTAAATGAATAATCGACGACGGAATAGTCCGATCTACGCACCACATGAGATGCATGAATATGAAAGATAAATCCGTGTACACAAACTTATCCGTACGCGTCTTATTTTCTCTGCCTACCCCTGCGGAGAAAAGACGCGATAGTCAGTCGTCGCTCACGGTGGCCCTTCCGCACGTGGGTGCTGGCCCGCATGCAACAAAAGATGCTTTATCACCCCGGAGTCAATTATCCTCGGGCAGAAAAACGCACCCGCTTCTTAATGGTTACCTTTTTTTTGTGCGGTCATTGTCTTATTGTCGACCCCCTAATTTACGGACGGTACATTGTTACTAGGCTGCTCCCGAGCGCGATACTTCTCGGAACGATTTCTCCTCGGACAAAAGGCAATCGATTGACTCCATAACATATTGCGTTACACGTGTGGTCATCCCTCGCAATTGCGGAAGAGATAAATATTCCCGATGAATGGCCTAGGAAACAAAGGACAGCTTTCCAATGACGGAAGAAAAGGTCCTCGTGTGACGTGGGTTCTTGCGAAATGCACTTCCAAGAAAACAAAGTATCCGCAGATGACAAATATGATAGGTCCGTCCGAATCAAAATTGGCTCGCGACACAGATTACCGTTCAGGCATATCAACCCCATAGTTATCAGAAAACAGTTAAGCATTTAATCACAGACACACAGTTCGATTTTGTATTTACTACTATGTGTAGATGGGCAGGTATACAATTTATGACAATCTTTATTTCTACCTTATGTCATGCGTGTTGGTCATCATCCCGCATATGGTCTTCAATCGAATTACGGGCGACGTTCCTTCGTCTACTTTGTGTCAGCTGACTGGGTTTCCGCGCATTATAGGGCTGGCTGCCTCTGTCCGCTTTGCGATTGCTGAACTCGTTTGATAGTTCCGACTTGAAGCTGGCAGAAATGAAACAATTGCTGACTTAATATGGTGGTAATGACATTGCTCTGGCACATACCTGAGACAGCCAATTAAAGAATGTGTAAGGAAGAGTGACATGTCGGGCGTGTTAAATAAAGAGAATCATACCTTAGGTTTATTTATTAGGATTGTTTGCGTTCCGAAGTCGGAACATACTATAAAGTATGCGATGCTGTTAGATATACAAGTGCAAAATATGCTACACTTTAGAAGAAAATTTATTAAGAGCACCAATCACCGAAACAGAATTTCTGTGCTTGCTACTCTCGTCTTCAGGCCAGCGTATGCCTGTCGCATTGCCCACTAGCACCGCGTCCCTTTGTCGGTGTTTACTGTAAGTTTGCTGAGCGCCGATATACGGTATGTCATCGAGCTCCTGAAATCCACCGCTAGGTAGAAATATCAGTCCGCCACATTATTAAATTATTATAACGGTTTTTGCTACAATGGTGCAACCGTGTATTGTCTTGTTATTACTAAGTCCGTGGTCAACATATATAAATGGATTGAGGACTATTGAATTACTAATTCTTTGTTTCTGCCGACAATATGCACAACTTCCGAGTAAAAATACACATCCAGGAATATTATTATTAACGCATATTATCAGTTCACATTTCCTAACCTGTTCCTAACCTCATACCACAGCGGGTCGCGTACAACGTAATAATTGGACACGTCACCTACCTCTGCTCGGCGTTTTTCCAAACCTACCTTCGGTGTGGAGGGGGCATTTTATATTTATAAATTATATTTGTCGTCACTCAAGTAAAAAGTTATGCTATACTTGTTAGTACGCAACACCAAACGCAGCTGCCAGCTGGCACCAGCGGTTTGGAGGAGGAGACGGAAGCCAAATAAGCAGATGTCATAGTGATATACCCATATGGAGTGATTCCCGTGTGTAACAATAGCGTGTCAGATTGTTACAGTAGAACGGCTGCTAATTGGTGATATTTCTTTGTCTTTATAGAGAGATATTCAAATAAATTTTAAGGGAACTATTGCTGCTGAAAGAAAATAAAAGAAAACAAAAAAATAAAGTTTTTATTAAAAAAATACTAACGCACAATTGTTTGACAATTTTATTATTTACATAATTATAAAAAATGCATTGTATTTAAATGATTTAAAACTACAATAACGTAAAAACTTATTCCATTTTAATTCACGTGTTCAAGTAAATGATACATATAATTTTGTTAAAAAAAAACATAAATTAACCTATTTAAAATGACACGTATATCATACATTTATAAGTCACTAATGTGCTCACCTGTGCCAACTTTATAGAAAAACATACTATCATCTAAAATAGACTGACCTACAAAACACAGTATGTAATAAAAAATAAAAAGTTAATATACCAAAAAAATACTAATTAATTGAAGTAAAACTCCGTAAAATAGTACCAATTTACTTAACTTTTTCTCAATGTTGCAGTCTCCAAGTATTCCTAACGTCTTACAATATATTTTCAATTTTAAAACACAATTAGAATCAGCAATTGCATTAAGCGACAGATTTATGTAGATTTCGTGATGTTATGGCAAATAATTTGCATATAAAAAAGTAAGGAATGAGTAATTTGAAAGATTGAGAATATATTGAAGTTTCGTAAGTCTAAATATCCACTATGTTTACCAGCGACTTTGTCGTCTAAGATTTATTAACGGATGACCAAAGAATTAAAATTTAGATTTAATTATAAGTTATAATTAATAGTATTTAAAAACTTCATTTTGAAATCCAAATTTTAGTCCGATTTACTAAGTCAAGACCTGAATGGTGACAGATGTGGTAAAGTTAATTCTTTCTCAGAAATGTATAGCTTTGAGCGAGTAAAAATATAATGTTAATGTAAACTATTTGACGTCTTAATATGATTTGTTTATAGTACTTTTAATATAGTTATGATTCGGATAAATAAAGAAAAATAAGTATTTAAAAAAATAAAAATCCGACAAGTTAATATCTGACATGTAATGAAACATCAAGAGAATTTGGCATCTTGCACCAAATAATGAAGGGAAAGATTGCAGGAAATCGGAGACCAAGAAAAAGAGAAAACGTCATAGCAATGAATTAGCCAGTTTACTGTAGAGCTCTTCCGGGCCGCAGTAAACAAAGTGATCATAAACAACGTCCGTTGAATAGATAGGGCAGGAGAAAAAGAATAACAATTTACAATAATATATATATAATTTAAATTAAATAGAGGTGGCTCTGCGTGAGTGAGCTGAATAGATTTATATCAATAACCTCTAAAAATGGTCTGCATCCAGTACCGTTCCCCGATCTGAACCGGCAGTCAAATAACACAAAATTAAAAGAAATGTAAATATAAATAATCGACTTGCGTACTTTGCTGGACCAAACCCATCATCTTCTCTCAGTATGCCTAAGCTCATGACTTTTTAAGTTTCCTTTCTGATTGCATGAATAATTGCACTGTGAACATGAAAATGGTTTCGCTGCAGTGTGCGTAAGCATATGACTTTTTAAATGCCCTTTTTGATTGCACGAATAATTGCACTGTGAACATGAAAATGGTTTCTCTCCAGTGTGCGTAAGCACATGGGTTTTTAAATTTCCTTTTTGATGGCACGTATAATTGCACTGTGAACATGAAAATGGTTTATCTGCAGTGTGTGTAAACATATGAATTTTTAGAGTTCCTTTTAGATTACACGAATAGTTGCATTGTGAACATGAAAATGATTTCGTTCCAGTGTGCGTAAGAGAATGGGTTTTTAAAGCTCCTTTCTGATTACACGAATAATTGCACTGTGAACATGAAAATGGTTTCTCTCCAGTGTGCGTAAGGACATGTGTTTTCAGAAATCCTTTTCGATTGCACGAATAGTTGCACTGCGAACATGAAAATGGTTTCTTTCCACTGTGCGTAAGCATATGACGTTGTAAGTTTCCTTTTTGATTGCATGAATAATTGCACTGTAAACACGAAAATGGTTTCTTTTCTGTGTGAGTAAGAGCATGTCTTTTTAAAGTTCCTTTCTGAGCGCAAGAATAATTGCACTGTGAACATACAAATGGTTTCTCTCCAATGTACGTACGAACATGGCTTTTCGTATCTCCTTTTAGATCGTACGAATAATTACACTGTGAACATGAAAAAGGTTTCTCTCCGGTGTGCGTAATCATATTTATTTTTGTGTTTCCTTTTCGATTGCACTGAGGACAAAGTTTTTCTCCAGTGTGCTTAAGCATATGCATTTTTAAGTTTACTTTTCGATAGCACGAATAATTGCACTGTAAACACAAAAATGGTTTCACTCCAGTGTGCGTAAGCACATGACGTTTTAAGGTTCCTATCTGATAACACGAATAATTGCACTGTGAACATGAATGGCGTTTCTCTCCTGAATGTGTAAGCATGTGACATTTTAACGAACCTTTCCGTTTGCACGAATAATTACACAACGAACATAAAAATAATTTCTCTGCAGTGTGAATCACCATATGTCGTTGTAAGTCTCCTTTCCGATTGCACGAATAATTGCACTGTGCACATGAAAATAATTTCACTCCAGTATGTGAAAGTAGATGAATTCTTAAGGCTTCTTTTCGATTGCTCGTGTACGGGCACTGCGAACATGAAAATGGTTTTTTACCTGTACGCTTTCTTAAAGATGCTTTGACAATTAAATAGTTATTCAATTTTTGTTCATTTTCCGAGGTAGACGGAAGCACAATTGGAATTGCAGAATCTTGTACTCCCAATAGACCTGTAAAGTGAATAGGTTAACAGATATAGTTCTGTGTTATACAAAATGTAAGGTTCATAACGTTGCGTACATCAGAAATTCACTGCGATTCTAAAAAGAGTATGCGATGAAACAGATTTCTAATCCAACCGGTGTCAATACATAACATAATTTGAATATTTAGAGTTAGATTATCACGAAAATTTCTTCTCGTCAAAGACGTATGGTGACATCAAACTATACTTTTAATATCTGTCCGGTATTTCTCGAGAATACGTGAAAAATAATAACGTGTAAAACTACTTCATTAATTGTGACCCATAACCGACTATTTTTATTTATCGATGGCATTCGAATTTCGACACAAATACGAGCAGCAATATGATCTGTGATACAAAAGAATACGAGGGTATTTGACAGAATATTTTGGCATCCAATACACATCGTATTCATAACATCATCTCCAAATCCTTCTGACCTGGAGTCTACATACATATCCAATACAATCGATCATCCATAACCACTAACCTATATAATTATAGATTTTTAAAGAGAATTTAGGGATTCAGCTGAAAAGACTTCTTCGACATTTAGTTTTCATTATACAACTAAATTTACATTTCAAAAAATGGATGATGTTCTATATTAAACTGTTTCCTTTGGGAACCATCCAAGAATCTAACCACTTGATAGCACCTGTGTTTTCTGAACTTTCACAGAAAGCACTGGTTCTATCTATTTCGCAGAACCACCGCAGATGCGAAAATTCTTGATGCACGTCCTCTAATTACATTATGTCCGAGACAATGTTTGGTAAACATAAAGCAAAACATCTTACCGCTGTGCTGTTCGTCCTTCTTGGTGTACTCCGAGCACTCCTGCTTTATGTTGGGGAGCGATAAACCTATATCAGAGTAGGGCACCCCGCCGTATTTTCCTTCACCACCGCTCTCAGCCGACGTTCCCGGTTCAGACTTAATGGCCTTCCTGGAGTACTCCGAGCACTCCTTTTTTATGTCGGAGACCGGTAGATCTATATCAGAGTAGGGCACCCCACTGTCTTTTCCTTCACAGTCGCTCTCAACCGATGTTCCCGGTTCAGATTTAATGGCATTCCTGGAATACTCCGAGCACTCCTGTTTTATGTCGGGGACCGGTAAATCTATATCAGAGTAGGGCACTCTAACTTCTATTCCTTCATTATCGCTCTCGGCTGACGACCCTGGTTCAGGCTTGATGGCCTTCCAGGAGTACTCCGAGCTCTCGTGCTTTATGTCAAGTAGCGGAATATCCATATCAAACACGTGGGTTACTTCACAGCCTTGTTTATCATCGCTCACGGTTGACGACCCTGGCTCAGCTTTGATGGCAGGATCGTCTGTGTCAGCACGGTACATGTTTTTAGAACTTTCCAAAGGAACATGCGACACGAAGCAGAACAACGTCAACTAACGTTTGTCGATAGACAAGGAGACAAGCGTGGTCCATAGACTATTTCAATAAGACTACATCGACGACAAATTAATTGATTAGGCTGCCGAGATCGTGATGGGGCTGTTTGATTCAATTTTGTTTAAATGGCTCTCTATTATTTTTTTAGAGTACCCGCACTATTTTGCTGTGAATATTTTCAAATATCATCATATATTTCAAATATATTATTACGCTATAGCTGTTGGAAAATGGGTCAGTATTTAATCACACATACACTGATCGATTATGTATTTACTACTACATATGGATAGGTAGGTGCATTGTCTTACGACTAACCTTATGTCATGCATGCTGGTCGTCTTGTCAGATCTTAAACCGAATGAATGGTGACGTTCCTTCTCCGCATATCCCTGGTTTCAGCTGACTGGGCCGGCTGCCTCTGTCTGCTTTGCGATCGCTCAACTTGTCCGATGGTTCTGATGCTTCGTACCGTCTGACTTGTTTGGTGTTTACAGGCGCACTTTGTCGCACGTAGCTTTAGACCTCTTCTGGATTTTCTGGACTGGTGTTTTATACCGTTTGTTAGTGCCAGCGGCGAGGGTGTGTCCTCACCGGTCGGGTAGTTCTCCCCTTCTCAAAATGAAAGATGTTTAATTGGCACATTTTTCAATGGCCTTCAACATCATTGGTCCCCCTAGTCTCTAATCTTAGTCCATCATTTTAGTTTTTTAATAATCACTTAATACAAAATTCACTTTATGGACTAATCACTTTATTGTATTTGATTTTATGTATGCCTGTCGCATCGTCCACTAGCGCCGCGTTTACTACAAGCTCGCTGTACGCTGGTATGCGCCGTGTCATAGAGCTACCGCAAACCACCACTAGATGAAACTATGAGTCCGCCACAACATTATTAAATTATTATTACAGATTTTGCTACAATGTTGCAACCGTGCATCGGTTGGTTGTCATTATTAGTGAGTCCGTGGTCAATATTTATCTATGTTTTTGCTGTCAATATGCACATCTTCGAAGAAACAAATGAACATCCAGGAATATTATCAATACAGAAAATTATCAGTTTAAGTTTCCAGGAGACGATCTGTTCCTAACCTCTTACTGCAGCGGATTGCGAGAGAAACAGTTATTACAACGTAATCATTGGACATCGGGATACAACATATAAAATAACTGTCACCTACCTGCACCCAGCGTTTTTTCAGATCTAGCTTTGGTGTGAAGGGAGCATTATATATTTATAAATTATATTTGTCGTCACACAAGTTAAAAAGTAATGCTATATTTGTTAGTAAGCGTTTGCTAGCTGGCACCAGCTGTCTGGGGAGGATACTGGATCGAGCTAAGCAGATGTAGCGTGTCAGATTGTTAGATGATTGGTGATATTTCTCTTTCTTTCTATTATCTCATATTAATGTCATGGGAATTATTATTGGTTATTGAAAAATAAATAAAAAACCACAAACAAAAAAAAGATTTTATTAAAAAATACAAAAAAACAGTTGTTTGACAATTTCCTTATTAATATAATTAAAAATAATGCCTATTATTTAAATATTTTTAAGCTACAATAATAAAAAGAATACCTTTTCCATTTTAATTCCAATGTTCAAGTGTATGATATATTTGTTAAAAAAATATACAAATTAATGTATTTAAATAGACACGTATATAACACATTAATAAAAGTCACTAATATGTTCACTATCCTCCGTCTTCTGTCTTCCGAGATTGACTTTCAACTTTACGCTCCCAACTTCTGTTTTCAACTGCTCCCTTCCAAATCCTGTCTTCAACTCTAACTTCCTAATCTTGTTCACAACTTCCTGTTCTTAACTGCGCATTTTCAACTCCGTACTCCGACATCATGTTTTTTAACACGTTACTTCGTAACCTTGTTCTTCAACTGTCCACTTCCAGATCTCGTATTCCACTCACCTTTTCCATGTCTTGTTTACAACTGCTGAAAAATTGCGTTCTGGCCCTTTTAAAGTACCCGTAGCGAGGGCGTACTCTTCGTTCGAGGGTCGGTCTGTCCTCACAGGATTGATGATGCTTCGTTGGTCCATTTGTGAGTGCGACATTAAGCATCTGCTTGTAGGCCTAGTTTTCAGTCCCACCCACTTCCTTTATAATTAACTACAGTTCGCTTTAGTATATAATAATTTAACAATATCACTGATCATCTTACAATTGTTTATTTAAAACCCCCACAATAATTCGTCGATGATACGGAACACCGTTCCCTATATTAAAATTATGAATAACTCATTTTCCATATTAAGCCTACTCCTTACCAGAATTATTACATCTAATTACATATAGAATTTTCTTTTATTACATCTGAGAAGAAAACTTTCATTATAATTAGGTACATATGGGGTCTGGTCATTTCTTTATTTAATTTTTACATTACACTGTTGCATGAGCGAAATTCGTATCGCCTACACCTATTACATATTTTCCCTTCCTGCCTAGTTATAATTACATATAATTCATAATCATTTATATTGTAATCTCCTTGGCCGCCTTCGTTCCTATTCATTCTAGTAGATTAGTAGACAGTAGATTAACAGATTACTGCGGAAGTGCTACTACATCGGTACAATTTAATTAGACCTAATTCATGATCGATTAGAGACTCCCTCAAATTGTTTTGCCATATGAAACGAACAATTACTGACGCCATAGTCCGATTTACGCACCACGTAAGATGCATGAATGAGGAAGATGTGAAACCGAGTACAAGACTTGTGAGTATGAGCTCTATCCTCTCTGCTTACCCCAACAGAGAAATGATATGACATCGAGTCACCGCTCACGGTTGCCATTGCATGTGTTCAGACCCGAATTCAACAAGAGAGCTACTATTTTACCCAGAAGATAATTACCCTGGGGTGACAATAGACCCGCAGCCTAATGGTCATTTTTTGGTGCGGTTGCTTGATGCATTGTCCAACGAAGATATATTATTATGCCTATCGCTTTTGAGCGAAATATTTATAGGAACAATTTATTACTAGACAAAAGGCAACCGATTGACTCGATCTTGGGAGCTCTTCCGGTTATTATATTTGTCACCCCGAAAATAATGTATCGAGTAATGCGTGTGGCAGTCGCTTCGTAATTACACCAAACATTGAAGGGATAAATCTCCCAAATTAATAGCCGAGATGAATCAATGGCTTTCTAATGACGGAAGAAAAGATTTCCGTGGGACGCGCGTCCCTGCGAAATGTACTCCCAAGAATATCCAGTATCCACGGCTGTCAATTAACAATCGGTCGGTCCGGATCAAAACACGCTCGCGACACAAATTATCGTCGGGACATATCAAAACATTTAAAGAAAGATACATGTAATATTTGCGAAACTCTTTCTATTAAAGAAAGTTTTGCCAGAAATGAAGCAGATGTAAGAAAAGCGCGCGACTTATATGAAATTTCCTGGAAAGAAGTTAGGGAGAAAATGAATAATGACATGAAGTTAGCATCAGAGAGTACGACAGTTGAATGTTTGACTCTTGAGTTAGAGAAAACTCGACCATTGCCAAGTATCCCTACAAATGTAATTTCTATAATCGTCAGCTTTGGGTATATAACTGCAGAATACACTCGGGACGTACTGATCAAGGACATTGCTATGTCTGGGTGGACGGTGTAGCTGGCTGTGGAGGTCAGGAAATGTGATCCTGCATTGTTAAACATATTGCAGAGCATTTACCTTCTGATACTGAAGAATTCATCTTATGGAGCGATTCTTCCGTGGGGCAAAATAGCAACATGAAGGCCTTTTTACACTCCCACACTACCTTAAAGAAAATTACTCGAAAATTTATTATTCCGGGCCAAGCTTCTTACCAAATGATGACGATTTCGCTTTTATTGAAAGTAGATTAAAAATACATCAACGTTTATACACACCCAATGATTACATAGAGATCATGAAAGTTTGTAAAGGAAAAGAAAAACCTTTAAAAGTAACCATAATGAATAAGGAACATTTTCATTGTACTTCGTCTGCAGAGAAACTAATATTAACAGGAAGAAAGGTATCAAAAATGAACATGGGAATTGGTCAAAAACCAGGGAAATTTGTATAAAAAAAAAAACCCTTTTTATATTTACATGAAAATAGGAGGTTCTGAAATAGAAGTTAGTTTAAAACGAATGGTAAGGAGCAGGCCGATAAAAATACGTTTTGAGCATTTGATCCACTGTGGCTGCAGGGAAAACTTATATAGCCTACCAAACTTAACATTAAATGAATAATGCATCTAATACGAAGACATCGGGAGTTATAGCGGTTCATTAAATTTTTATTTAGAAGATGATGCATTTTGAAAAATATTATAATCATTTTATTATTTGCTAACATGAGTTCTCTTTTAATAAAACATTTAAGCAGTCTGTTAACAAAACATGTTTTCGTATAAATAAACCTTTTTATTTCATTTAAATAATTCATTTTTAAAAATGTATTCGATAATATATGTTAGATGATAACAAAACACATTTTTATATCTAGATACTGTGCAGATATTTAAAAACAAATATCACGATAATAGTTATTATCAAGTGCATGCAACAAAACTAAGATTTTTCATGGATATATGTGTCCAATTATAATAATTATTTATTATAGATCTAATACAAATTGAGCTCTTAATGCATTTTAAATAATGAAAATCAATTTAAGCAATAATGATCCAACTCCATCAATTGCTATATATCTCATTTATGAAATATTAATTTCTAATAAACTAAAAGCATCAGTAAGAGAAATAAGCATTCCATTATTTACAATAACATTTTAAAGCTGGAAACTGACTGTGAATATATGTTTACCAATCTTATATTTCCTCAAATATCTCAAAATTAGTAGGTCGTCAGTTGGATCTTTTCTGCATATATACGTCCATTTGAAATATTGCAAACATGTGACAATGTGAAATTCAAGCGCCTTACTAGCGATATCTTCAGGATCTGATGTGTAAATGCATCTGAAGTCTAAATATCCACAATGTTTACCAGCGACTTTATTATACAATTAATAAAATTTATGAATACCTTGTAATCTTATGAATTTAAAAACTTCATTGAGAAATTCAACATTGCAGTCCGTTTTACTGAGCCAAGACTTCAATGTTGGGCTGGTAAAAATATAAAATGAATGTAAACTATTAGACAATTGATTTATTTTAAGCACTTTTCTTAGAGTTTCAATTATGGAATTATTCTATTATGCAAGTATCTTGCACCTCATAATGGAGGGAAGGATTGCTGGAAGTCGGGGCCATGGAAAAAGGAAAATGTCATGGCTGAAAAACCTAAGGCAACGTGGATTGGCCAGTCTACTACAGAGCTTTTTCGGAATGCATTGAACAATGTGATAACAGCCAAAGTCCGTTGAATGGATGGGGCAGGAGAAGAAGAATAACAGTTTACAATAAAATATATAAAATTTAAATAAAATAGAGGTAGCTATGAGTAAATGAGCTAAATAAGTTTATATCGATAATCTCTAAAGATGGTCTGCATCACGTAAGCCCATTGAGGAACGTTCCCCGCTCTTGGCCGGCAGTAAAATAACACAAAATTTAAATAAATGTAAATATAAATAATTGACTTGTGAACCTTGCTGGACCAAATCCTTCATTTCCTGCCTTCACCATCATTTACTGTCAGTGTGCCTAAGCATGTGACTTTTTAAGTTTCCTTTCTGATTGCATGAATAATTGCACTGTGTACATGAAAATGGTTTCTCAGCAGTGTGCGTAAGCACATGAATTTTTAGATGCCCTTTTCGATTGCACGTATAATTGCAATGTGGACATGAAAACGGTTTCTCTCCAGTGTGCGTAAGCATATGGGTTTTTAGGTTTCCTTTTTGATGGCACGAATAATTACACTGTGAACATGAAAAAGGTTTCTCTGCAGTGTGCGTAAGGACATGAAGGTTTAGAGTTCCTTTAAGATTGCACGAATAATTGCACTGTGAACATGAAAATGATTTCTTTCCCGTATGCGTGAGAGCATGGGTTTTCAAAGCACCTTTTTGATTGCATGAATAATTGCACTGTGAACATGAAAAAGGTTTCTCTCCAGTGTGTGTAAGCTTATGCATTTTTAGAGATCCTTTTCGATGGCACGAATAATTACACTGCGAACATGAAAATGGTTTTTCTCCAGTGTGCGTAAGCTCATGCGTTTTCAGATATCCTTTTTGATGACACGAATAATTGCACTGCGAACATGAAAATGGTTTTTCTCCAGTGTGCGTAAGCACATGGCGTTGTAAACTACCTTTTTGACTGCACGAATAATTGCACTGTAAGCATGAAAATGGTTTCTCTGCAGTGTGCGTAAGCACATGGATTTTAAGAGTTCCTTTTAGATCGCATGAATAATTGCATTGTGAACATGAGAGTGGTTTCTCTCCAGTGTGCGTAAGCACTTTCATTTTTGTGTTACCTTTTTGATTGCACTGGAAATAAGGTTTTTCTCCAGTGTGCTTAAGCTCATGCATTTTTAAGTTTACTTTTCGATAACACGAATAATCGCACTGAGAACACGAAAATGGTTTATTTCCAGTATGCGTAAGCACATGGCGTTTTAAGGTTCCAATCTGATAGCACGAATAATTGCACTGCGAACATGAATAGCGTTTCTCCCCTGAATGTGTAAGCATGTGACATTTTAACGATCCTTTCCGTTTGCACGAATAATCACACAACGAACATAAAAATAATTTCTCTGCAGTGTGGATCACCATATGTCTTTGTAAGTCTGCTTTCCGATTACACGAATAATTGCATTGTGTACATGAAAATAATTTCACTCCAGTATGTGAAAGAAGATGAATTCTTAAGGATCCTTTTCGATTGCTCGTGTACGGGCACTGCGAACATGAAAATGGTTTCTTACCGGAGGAAGGAAACGTACGCCTTCTTACGGATGCTTTGGCAATTAAATAGTTATTCAATTTTGGTTCATTTCCCGAGGTAGATGGAAGCACAATTGGAATTGCAGAATATTGTACTCCCAAGAGACCTGTAATGTGAGCAAGTTATCAGTTAACAACAGTTCTGTGATACACAAAATGTAAAGAAATTCTTAATCTAAGAATCGCACCAATTCTAAAAAGACTATGCGATGAAACAGATCTCTAACCTAATCGGTGTCATTACACAACATAATTTGAATATTTAACATATTTAGGGTTGGTGTATTTGGTTAGATGTTAGCAGTTAGATTTTCACGAACATTTATTCTTCTTAAAGATCATCAAACTAAACTTTTAATACTGTACAGTATTTCTCGAAAATATGTGAAAAATAATATCTACTTCAATAATTATAACCCATTTTTATTTATTGATGTCATTGGAATTAAGGACAATATGTTTAATATATGTGTATATATATATATATATATTAAACATATATAAAATGTTTCCCCTATTCATGAGCTATTGGATTACATAAAAAACCAGTCAAAATAATATTTGTAATAAATAAAAAAGTCGACCAAATTGGAAAAAACAGTTGGTTTTAACTGGGGCGAGAAAACTTGGCCTTTTATTAAATGTATTATATGTACCGAGCGTAATACAAAATCAATAAATATCTGAGAAGGACTAAAGCTCTGAGAGCACCCAGCAAGGCGGTACTTGCAGTGCAATCCTACCAGCCATAAAAACGTTGAATACCGTCATGTATTAGTACAAACGCGGACAGCAGTACTCAGTAATGCCAACTCACGATGAGTCTACCTATCGACGACACCCGAGCAACACCTCTAGAAATCGCTTCCAATTTCAGTTCGCGCATCTAACAGTAACGTCTACCATTATAAACGTAACTTAAATGAATCCTCCTCATCCGTATGTATGTAGTTTATGCTCTTGTAGCCTACCGCCTGTCCGCACTCCCTTCGACATACATCCTCCTATACTTGGACACAAATACGAGCCGCAATATACACCATGATACAAAATAACACGAAGCCGAATATTTGGGCATCCAACCACATCATGTCACAACATTATCTTCAAATCATTCTGACCTCGAGTCAACATATACATATCTTCATACAATATATCAACCATAATCGCTAACCAATGAAATTACGTATTCTCAAAATTATTCTTCATTCAGAGATTCAGTTTCTTCGACAATCAATCTTTTTTTATAACTTTATTTACATTATTTGGGAAACAGTATAGAACATCAGCCAAGAATACACCCCACTTGATAGCACCTGTGCTCTGCACTTTTTTCACATTTTCGCAGAATCACCGCAGATGAGAAAATTCTTGATGTTCGTTCTCTGATTGCATTACTGAATAGAGACACTTAAAAAAGCACACGTCCTGGACAATGGTAAACCTAAAGCAAAGCATCTCCTTACTGCTGTGCTGGTCGGCCTTCCTGGTGTACTCCGAGCACTCCTGCTTTATGTCGGGGAGCGATAAACCTATATCAGAGTAGGGCACTGCACCGCCTTTTCCTTCATCACTCTCGGCCGACGTCCCCGGTTCAGGCTTGATAGCCTTCGTGGAGTACTCGGAGCACTCCTGCTTTATGTCCGGGAGCGATAAAACTATATCTGCGTAGGGCACCTCATCGTCTTTTTCTTTATAATCGCTCTCGTCTGACGACCCCGGTTCAGGCTTAATGGCCGTCCAAGAGTATTCCTGCTTTATGTCGAGAAGCGGTATATCCATATCAGAGTGGGGCACTTCACAGCCTTCTATTTTATTATCGCTCACGGCTGACGACCCTGGTTCAGGCTTGATGGTAGGAGCATCTGAGTCAGCACGATACATGTTTATAAAACCTTCCAAAGGAACATGCGACACGAGGCTCTACCACGTCAAAAAACATTTATCCATAGACTTGCAGACAAGCGTGGTCCATAGACTTTTTAAATATACACTACTTTTTAGTTTTTTTAATGTAAAAAAACTTTTTGTTAATATCGTCAATTGTACTATGGTTATTAAAGGAGACAGGTGAGTGTTTAAGATACAGATAACACAGATTATTTGGGTTTTTTTTGGTGGTGTGGTATTTGTGGTGGTGGAGATGGCGGGAGGGTAAATTAAATTAATACGAGTTTCTATATACAGATTTCCACATTTATTACAACAAAAAATATGGAAATGGAAAATTCTTATATCTACCTTACTGAAAATTCTTATATCTAATCTTAATTAAACGCGGGCGCACTAATTGTTTTATCGTTCACTCACTTTATTGTCTCCTTTACACTTGAGGCAAGCTGCGCGGCCACATGTGGCCCGTCGCGAGTGCGCGCGACAAGCGGCATCTAGAGCCCGCCCCTGGTCCAGTTCCCGGACGCGGACTCTGTAGCTTCGCTCACCATGTGGTCTTCGTGGCCGCGTCCGGTTCTGTAGTGTGAGCGACGCCGCTTGCCTGGTGTCTACAGCGGGGTCCTCGGATACCTTCCATGAGATACATCCCAGCTTCCTGGCGACTTCGTCTCGAAGCAAAATAGCGGCAGGTATGAAGCTGCCCGGAGGCCGGCTGCAAAGTCGGCGGCGCTCCGGAGCAGGTCGCTCGACAAACGTAGAGTAAGAGCCTAGCTTCGGCTTGGCAAAAGCCCACCCCGGCCAATGCGCAGGGGAGGGGGGTAGCGACACTTCTTCCGCTGTGGATGCATGTTATGAGCAGGGTGGAGGGGTTTGCGTTGCCCGGCGCGCGGCACGCAAAGCAACATTTGAATATAGCTAAATATTAATTTAAAATTCGCACCGAGAATTATATTCGTAATACGCGAACGTCACACATGAGGTGCGACCGTAATATATTATAGAAAGTCATCACAGAAAACGAATTCAATTTTTATATTAATCTTTTTGTTTTGAAGTAAAATGATTTTTTGGTACATACCAGATTAACAAAGATTTCCTGTTCTAATAGATTATATATATATTGTATACACAATACATACATAAAACAAAACAGTACCATTCGACCATGACCATCGTCAAATCATTAAATCAATTAATTAATTTAAATACATATATATGCCAAATGAAAAGTTTTTATACACAACAGTTTCTACATAAAGAGGCATGATAAATTAATAAAATGAGGCTAATAAAACACTAATGGGAAAAGTACCAGGATTCATTTTATTCCAAATAACACCACAACACGAAAAAAAAACTGGCTTCTTTAACACAGACTTCAGTGTAGCAAAGTAGCCAGGACAACGCTGTATATATCAAAGGCGAAGTCTACTCCATCCCACACAATAAACTATGAATTATGTATCCACCTCTGTTAGTACAAAAATATTGATGTCAAAATATATATAAATAAATAAATAAAATTTAAAATAGAGGTGGCAGATTTCTACTTAATCTTTACAGATATTCATTATCAGTTCAAAATCTAATAAATTAAAATATTATCCTATTATGTATTGGAATGTAAATACAATCAGGAAAAGATTTATTCTTAATACTTGAAGCTTATAAATATTTGAATGACTCTGATAAAATAAAAACATTAATTAATCAAATAAATCATTTTTCACACGAATTTCTACCAAAGAAATTGAATAAAAAATATTAAATTATCATAATTAAAAAAAACTTTTTTTTCCACCATTTTTTGTCAAACATATACATAAATTTCTTAAAAAAAAACTGGATCGGATGAATAAAGAAAAAAGTATTTAAAACAATAAAAATCCGACAACTTATATATCGCAAAGAAAGATTGCTGAAAAATCTAAAGCAGTGCATTGGCCAGTATACTGTGGAGCTTTTCCGAGCCGCAGTGAATAGAATAAAGATAACTAACGTTGGTAAAATAAGTTACAATAAAACACATAAAATTTCAATAAAATAGAGGTGGCTATGAGTAAGGGAGCTAAATAGGTTTATAAAAATAACCCCTAAACATGGACTGCATAACGTATGCCCATTGAGGACCGTTTCCCGATCTGGGATGGCAGTTAAATGACACAAAATTTGAAGAAATGCAAATATAAATAATTGACTTGTGTATCTTGTTGGACCTGACCCATCTGCTTTCACCATCATTTTCTGTCAGTGTGCCTAAGCATGTGACTTTTTAAGTTTCCTTTCTGATTGCATGAATAATTGCACTGTGAACATGAAAATGGTTTTTCAGCAGTGTGCGTAAACACATGAATTTTTAGATTGCTTTTTCGAATGCACGAATAATTGCACTGTGAACAAGAAAATGGTTTTTCTCCAGTATGCGTAAGCACATGGGTTTTTAAGTTTCCTTTTAGATGGCACGAATAATTGCACTTCGAACATGAAAATGGTTTTACTCCAGTGTGCGTAAGCACATGACGTTGTAAGTTTCCTTTTAGATGGCACGAATAATTGCACTGTGAACATGAAAATAGTTTCTCTGCAGTGTGCGTAAGCATATGAAGGTTCAATGTTCCTTTTAAATTGCACGAATAGTTACACTGTGAACATGAAAATGATTTCTTTCCAGTGTGCGTAAGAGCATGGGTTTTTAATGCTCCTTTCTGATTGCACGAATAATTGCACTGGGAACATGAAAATGGTTTCTCTCCAGTGTGCGTAAGCACATGCCGTTGTAAGTTTCCTTTTTGATTGCACGAATAATTGCACTGTGTACAGGAAAATGGTTTCTCTGCAGTGTGCGTAAGCATATGAATTTTGAGATTTCCTTTCTGATTGCACGAATAATTGCACTGTGAACATATAAATGGTTTCTTACCAGTGTGAATAAGTTCATAGCTTTTCGTGGCTACTTTCGTATTGTGCGAATTGCACTGTAAACATGTAAATGATTTCTCTCCAGTATGCGTAAGCACTTGCATTTTTGTGTTTCCTTTTCGATCGCATTGAGAACAAGGTTTTTCTCCAGTGTGTTTAAGTAGGTGCTTTTTTAAGTTTACTTTACGACAGCACGAATAATTGCATTGTGAACATGAAAATGGTTTTTCTCCAGTGTGCGTAAGCACATGGCGTTTCAAGGTTCCTATCTGATAGCACGAATAATTGCACTGTGAACATGAATAGCGTTTCTCTCCTGAATGTATAAGCACGTGACATTTTAACGATCCTTTCCGTTTGCACGAATAATTACACAACGAACATAAAAATAATTTCTCTGCAGAGTGGATCACCATATGTCTTGGTAAGTCACCTTTCCGATTACACGAATAATTACACTGTGCACATGAAAATAATTTCACTCCAGTATGTGAAAGTAGATGAATTCTTAAAGCTGCTTTTCGATTGCTCGTGTACGGGCACTGCGAACATGAAAATGGTTTCTTACCAGTACGCCTTCTCAAGGCCTTTTTAAGGATTAAGGATGCTTTGGAAATTAAATAGTTATTCAATTTTGGTACATTTTCCGAGGTAGATGGAGGCACAATTGGAATTACAGAATCTTGTACTCCTAAGAGACCTGAAATGTGAGCAAGTTAATAGTTACGAAAAGTTTTGTGTCATACAAAATGTAAGGCTCGTAACGTGAAACTGTTGTGTTTATCAGAAATTCAGAATCTTAAGTACACAACGATTCTAAAAAGAGTATGCGATGAAACAGATCTCTAATCTAATCGGTGTTATTTCAAAACATTATTGGAATATTTAGCATATTTAGGGTTAGTGTATTTGGTTAGATATTACCAGAGATAGATTTTCAAACTAAACTTTTTATATCTGTCGGGCATTTGTAAAAAATAATATCATGTGTAAATCTACTTTGATAATCATAACGTCTGCCTTTATATAAGTGACTTAAATAAATTTCCCACATAGCTTATCCTCTTGTAACCTGCCGCCTGTCACACAGTCACTTCGACATACATCCTCAAATATTTCGACATAAATACGAGCCGCATATACTCCGTGATACGAAAGAACACGGGTGTAGTTGGTTGAATATTTGGGCATCCAATACGCTCATCGAATCATATCATATTCACATCATCTTCATACCCTCGTGTTAACATACATATCCTCAAAGGCTCAGTTATAACGACTTCTTCGATATTTAGTTTGCTTATATAACTCAATTTATATTATTTGGGAAACAATTGTGAATAGAACATCAACCAAGAATAGATCCCACATGAGAGCAGCTGTACTCTCTGCACTCTTTTCATATTTTCACGAAATCATAGCAGATGCTAAAATTCTTGATGGATGTCCTCCGATTACATTACGGAATAGGGACACCTTAAAAAGGACACGTCCGGGACAATGTTTGGTAAACTTACTGCTTATGTACTTACCACTTTGCTGGTCGGCCTTCCTGGTGTACTCCGAGCACTCCTGCTTTATATCGGGGAGCGATAAACCTATATCAGAGTAGGGCACCCCATCTTTTCCTTCATCATCGCTCTCGACTGACGTCACCGGTTCAAGCTTGATAGTCTTTCTGGAGTACTCCGAGAACTCCTGCTTTATTTCCAGAAGCGGTAAACCTATATCAGAGTAGAGTACCCCATCGTCTTTTCTTTTATCATCGTTCTCGGCTGACGACCCCAGTTCAGGCTTGATGGTCCTCCAGGAGAAATTCGAGCACTCCTGATTTATGTCGGAGAGTGGTATACCTATATCAGAGTAGGGCACTCTACCGCCTTTTCCTTTATCATCGCTCTCGGCTGACATCCCCGGTTCAGGCTCGATGGCCATACTGGAGTACTCTGAGAACTCCTGCTTTATGGCCGGGAGCAGTAAACCTACATCAGAGTAGGGCACTTCATCGTCTTTTCCTTTAGCATCATTCTCGTCTGACGACCCCGGTTCAGGCTTGATAGTCATCCAGGAGAACTTCGAGCACTCCTGCTTCATGTCGAGGAGCGGTATATCCATATCAGAGTGGGACACTTCACAGCCTTCGCCTTTATCGTCGCTCGCGGCTGACGACCCTGGCTCAGGTTTGATGGTAGGAGCGTCTAAGTCAGCACGGTTCATGTTTCTAGAACCTTCCAACGAACACGCAACACGGTAGAGGCATGTTCTTTACGGCTTGTCCGTAGACAAGCTTAGTCCATAGACTTTTTCAGTATCACTACATCGACTAGACCTACTCAGGGTACCTAAATATTATTAGGCGGCCGAGAGCGTATTGGCTAATAAGGGATTGTTTGACATAAAGTATAAATGAGTCTCAATCATTTTATTGGTGCGGCCCTCACTATTTTTCGCTCGGCGAGTATTTGCAAATATCACATTTTTATTACGCTATAGTTATTATAAGACAGGTGAGTATTTAATCACATATACACCAGATTGATTATGTATTTGCTATTACATGTGGATAGGCAGGTGTACAGTCTTACGACTAACTTAGACTAATTTAATTCTTCCTTATGTTATGCGTACTGGTTGTCGTGTCCGGTCTTCAGCCGAATAAAAGGCGACGTTCCTCTTCCGCGTCGTTTCGTCTTACTGGTGTCACCTATCTAGGTTTCCGCTGGCTTTCTCTCTTTGTCAGTTGTCTGCTTTCCGATCGTTCAACTTTTCCGTTGGGCCCGACGCTTCGTTGTATAGTTCGATTTATTTTAACAGACGATGCATCATTTGTGCATTTTTCGATGGCTATCAGTTCAGTTGGTCGTCCTGATGGAGGGTGTCCTAGCCTCCACTCATAGTTGATCATTTTTGTTATTTATCAGCGTCTGCTTAAAATCAATCACTTTTTCATTTGTCTATTTTGGTTTCCTATTTGCCTATTTGGCATTATCCAATAAAACTTACTACGGTGACTTTTAGAGTAAGCCTATGTTTGGTATCACTTTCATTTTATATCCCTAAGCACAAAATCAACAGACGGACTCAGTCTTATCAAATGGTTTCATAATCTAATTTTTATAGATTTATACACTCATATTAATCCTATTGCTTATCGAAAGTCTTACATTTAATTGCGTGTGCGAAATTTTTCTTAATTAATAGTTTTATACAATTTCAGTTGTTATCCGAGAATCCATCTATTATGAACTCATGTTATGGGCTAATCAATTAATTCTACTTGATTTTATTATCATTTATACATGAACGAGATTTATATATTCAACATACTTATACCTTTTACATTATTTTTTTAAACCTGCCCATTCATCATTATACCATTATGCTTGAAATATTGTGGTTCTGTTCTAATTCGTTTGCCTTTACGGGACGCCGACTGGCTGGCATCTACCTCGCGTTTTGTTTTCGACCTAGTGCTGACAGAATTGGAACTAAATACAGTGGTAATGACATTACCCTGGCACACTTGAAACAATCCAATTAAAGAATGTGTAAGGAAGAGTGACATCTTGCGTGTGTTAAATTAAGAGAATCATACCTTGGGTTTAGTTGTTTGGTATATTAGCGATCCGCAGTCGGAACACGCTATAATGTACATATAATCCCCGTTGATCGCGGATTCGTTGTATCGCAATTCTTTTTGTAAAAAAAATTATATGCCAGAAATTGTCATAATGAGTGATTGCACGTGCGTGCTATTTTTCTTTCTCGCTTACTCATATCATAAAGTCACGAGCGCGAGTGAGACATAAGAACGCAAGTACGCCGGTGACTGGAACGGTGGAGCCTGTGCATCACTTGGATCTAACTTCCAGTATAATCTCAGCTGCAGTGTCAAATGCACACTAAGTAAATTGACTGCATAATTACATAATTTTTAAAATGTGAAAAATTGGTCGACTGCAAGAAATGGATTATCATGCTTTGATAATGATGAATGAATGCTGTAAAGCTTGTTTGTAATGAATTATTTGAAAGTTATCGGCAATTTTTCCGTAATAAGCGCAAGAGAGAACAAACAAGGGAATCTAGGTTCTTTTTTCATCAAAGAATAAGTTAATGAATTATGTTATGTATGACATTTTTTTGTTATTCATAATGTTCATTTTATTAGTAAGTGTTTTTTCGAATTATAAAATTATTTTTTTAAATCCCCCGTCTATCGCGACTATATGCAGAACGTATCCCCGAGATCAACGTGAGTTGGCTGTCCAGATTGCTGTTAGATTCACAATTAAAAAATAAGATACATTTTAAAATAACATTTGTTGAGAGCACCAATCACGGAAATGAATGAATTTCTATGCTTGGTACTCTTGTCTCTAGGCTAGGGTCTGTCGGTCGCACCTCCCCCTAGCGCCGCGTGCCTTTTTCAGTATTTTCTACAAGCTCGCTATGCGGCGTATCATCGAGCTTATGCGAACCACCGCTAGGTGGCACTATGAGTCCGCCACAACGTTACGAAATTATTATAGAGGTTTTAGCTACAACGGTGTGACCGTGCATCGGTGGGCTGTTATTATTACTGAGTCCGTGGTCAACATCTAAAAGTGAATTGAGAACTATTAAATTACTGTTTCTTGTCCTCAACATTAACATCAAAATAAACATAATTCACTGTTTAATTAAACGCTCATACTCAAAATAATTTATTAACATGGTAAATATTTATTTATTACACATATATAAAGATGGAAACAATTAACAGATCACATAAAAAGAACAGTAAAGGTGAAAAACATTAAATCACCCCCCTAAAGGGAAAATAAAAAAGTGGACTAAGCACAAAATAAATACATTTAATTCCGACTAGGAAATCAGGACCAGCATATATTTGATCGGAAGGGGAAGGGCAGATGACCTTCTCCCTCAACCGCAGCATTCTTACGCCTCAAAATCTCCCAGCGGGTCACCCACAAACTCTCTAAAGTACCCGAATAATAGTTAACAATTAAATAGAGGTGGCGAATAATCAGTTAACATCAATAATCTGACGATGGTCTTCATCACGGAAACCCACCGAGGACCGTTCTCCGACAGTCCAGGTCGACAAATTACTAAATATTGAAAGAAATGTAAAATACAAATAATTTACTTGTGCATTTTGACGGTCTAACCCTATTCATCACCTTTCTTCATCTTGATCTTCACTGAGTGTGCGTACGCAGATGACTTTTGAGGGTTCCTTTTAGCTTGAACGAATAATTGCACTGTGAACATGAAAATGGTTTCTCTGCAGTGTGGATCACTACATGTCTATTCAAGTCCCCTTTCCGATTGGACGAATAATTGCATTGTGAACATGAAAAAAGTTTCGTTCCAGTGTGGGTAAGCACATGTATATTAAAGCCTCCTTTGTGATTGGACGAATAATTGCACTGTGAACATGAATATAAATTCTTCCCAGAATGTGTAAGCATGTGACAATTTAACGATACTTTATGATTGCACGAATAATTACACAAGGAACATGTAAATAGTTTCTTTCCAGTGTGGATAAGCATATGTCTTTTTAACTCTCCTTTCCGATTACACGAATAATTACACTGTGAACATGAGAATGGTTTCTCTCCAGTATGAGATATTTTATGATAACGTAGGGAATCTTTTCGATAACTCGTGTACGGGCATTGCGAACATGAAAATGGTTTCACTCCAGTATGCGTAATCAAATGATTTGTTAAAGTTATTTTCCGATTACACGAATAATTGCACTGTGTACATGAAAATGGTTTCTGTCCATTGTGTGAAAGCACATGGCTTTTTAAGGTTCCGATTTGATTGCACGAATAATCGCATTGTGAACATGAAAATAGTTTCTCTCCAGTATGACTAAGCTCGTGGATTTTTAGGGTTGCTTTTTTAATGCTCGAATAATTGCACTGTGAACATGAAAATGGTTTCTCTCCAGTGTGCTTAAGCATATGGCTTTTTAAATTTCCTTTCTGATAGCACGAAAAATTACACTGTGAACATGAATAATGTTTTTCCCCAGAATGTATAAGCACGTGTAATTTTAACGATCCTTTTTGTTTGCACGAATAATTACACTGGGAACACGAAAACAATTTCTCTGTAGTATGGATCAGAACATGGTTTTTTAAGTTTGATTTCCGATTACTTAAATAATTGCAGTGTGAACATGAAAACAGTTTTTTTTCAGTATGCGAAAGTATATGGCTGTTTAAGGATCCTTTTTGTTTGCACGAATAATTGCACTGCGAACATGAAAATGGTTTCTCTCCAGTGTGCGTAAGTACATGGTTTTTTAAGCTTCCTTTTTGAGTGCACGTATAATAACACTGCGAACATGAAAATGGTTTTTCTCCAGTGTGCGTAAGCACATGACTTTTTAAAGATGCTTTTCGATTACACGAAAAATTACATTGTAAACATGAAAATGGTTTTTCTCCAGTGTGCGTAAGTATATGAGCTTTTAAGGCTCCTTTTAGATAACACGAGTAATTGCACTGTGAACATGAATATCGTTTCTCTCCTGAATGTGTAAGCGCGTGACATTGTAACGTTCCTTTCCGATAGCAAGAATAATTACACTGTGAACATGAAAACAATTTTTTTGCAGTATGGATCACCGCATGTTTATTTACGTCTCCTTTCCGATTGCACGAATAACTACATTGTGAACATGAAAATAGTTTCTCTCCAGTATGTGAAAGTAGATGAATTCTTAAGGATCCTTTTCGATTGCTCATATACGGGCACTGCGAACATGAAAATACTGTCTTACCAGTGGAAAAAAACGTACGCCTTCTTAAGGATTCTTCGGCAAAATAAATGTTATTTAATTTTAGTTCATTTCCCGAGTTAGGTAGAGGTACAATTGGGATCGCAGGATCTTGTACTCCCGTGAGACCTGTAATGTGAATAAGATAACAGTTAAAAACAACTATGTGTTATACAAAATGTAAGGTACATAACGTAAAACTGTAGTGTACATCAGAAATTCAGAAACCAAAGGACACAACAATTCTAAAAAAAGTATGCGATGAAACAGATCTCTAATCTAATCGGTGTCATTACACAACATAATTTGAATGTTTACCATATTCGGGGTTGGTAACCATGGTAACATCTGATTAGATGTTCGGATTTTCACGAACATTTCTTCTTCTTGAAGACGCATGCTGACATATAAAAGAAACATTAATATTCCTTTTTTTTTCGAAAATATGTGAAAAATAATATGATGTATAAATCGACGTCAACAATTGTGACTGTTTATTTTAAATTTTTAAGATAAACAGTCACAATATGTTCAATAAATATATATTATAACTGTTTTCCGTCTTCATTAAGCTGTCAAATGACATAAAAAGCCATTAAAAACAATATAACTTTAGGAATTACTAAAAAAATTCGATTGAATTGGAAATAAAGATTCGTTTTTTAGCTGTGTAAAGTAATGTTGAGTTGGCCATTTTATTAAATGTCGTCACTGCACTGGAAGCTGAGCGCACCCAGCAAGACGGTACTTGCAATGCAACTCCCGCCAGCCATAAACGCGTTGAGATCAATAACAAGTAACAGTACAAACGCAGGCAGTAGCACCCGGGCCAACTCACGATCAATCACCCGAGCAACACCTCTGCTTTCAATCTCAGTTCGCGCATCTAGGAGTTCGTCTACCTTTATACAAGAATCTTAAATAAATTCAGCGCATCCGTATGAAGTTTATGTTCTTGATGTTCTTGTAACCTGCCCCTGTCACACACGTTGTCGACGTGACATACATTCTCAAATATTTAGACACAAATACGTGCCGCAATATTTTCTGGAGTCAACATACATATCCTCACACAATCGATTGTGTTCATATTATCATATATGATGTATCGACCATAATCGCTAACCTATATATCTTAGATGTTCTAAGTATTCAGAGATTCAGTTGAAGCGACTTCTTCGACATGTAGTAACACCAACCAAAAATAGATCCCACTTGAGAGCAGCTGTGCTCTCTGCACATTTTTCGTATTGCACTGCATATGCGAAAATTCTTGATAGACTTCCTCGGATTATATTACGGATTAGGGACATTTAAAAAAGGACACGTCCGGGACAATGTCTGTTAAGCCTAAAGCAAAGCATCTCTTTACCGCTGTTCTGGTCGGCCTTCCTGGTGTACTCCGAGCACTCCTGCTTTATGTCGGGGTGCGATATATCTATATCAGAGTAGGACACTCCACCACCCTCTCCTTCGTCGAAGTTCTCGGCTGACAACCCTGGTTCAAGCTTGATGGCAGGAGCATCAGGGTCAGCACGGTACATGGTTCTAGGATCTTTCAACGAACATACGTCAAGACCTAGAACCATGTCTAATGACGCTTGTCCATAGACAATTATAGTCCATAGACTATTTTTTTACTCCATGCACTTTTCTTCTTCTTTTACTCACCAATCCACCACCAAAGAGTGATTAGAGCCATTAATCAAGCTAAAACTACATTTTATAAAGTACGTACGTTACAACACTATAGATATATTAAAAGTCAAAGCTTTTTTCATTCAAAAATGTATTAAATATAAAGTTTAAACGTGCCGAGTTGGGAAAAAATATGATATGTGTTAACCGGGTGTTGTATCTTAATTTATCTTATTTTCCGCTAATAAAATAACAGACAGGAATATTAATATGACCCCAAATCATCAGCTCACATTTTCAGGTGTCGATCTGTTCTTAATCTCCCACAGCAGCGGAATTTAGAATATAATTTTTTTTTTTTTATAAAGAACAGCTAGAGGGGGGGAAGGGACCCATTATTTTCTAATTTAGAAGCAAGGGTTTCCTTGTCAGTCCTACTCATCAAAGCTAATAAAAATGCGCAACTTTAATTCTATTACATTTTACAATTACAAAACGAAAAAGGAGAAGAAATTAAATGTAGTTATTAGCAATTACGTTTTAAAATTTAGACCCTCCTGCGTCCCTTAATTTTTTATTCCTAAAAAATCGTATACAGTGAAACCTGTTACATTGAACACCTTCTCTGAATGAACACCTCTCTACATTATATATATTAAATGCACACACAGCTATTTTCTCACTAATTCACCTTTTCTGAATGAACACCTCTTTACTTTGAACATTGAACATTGAGAATAGTATTTATCTCTTTATTACACACTGTTAGAATGAACATTAAATAATTTTAGACAAGATAAATATTATAAGAAATTGTCCCCCTTTACCTTTAGCTTCTGATAAACACCATTATCACAAAAAATCCAGGTAGTGATAAACTGCCTACTTTGTTCTATACTGTAATCTCCTCCGTTTTCAGCGTTCCTGGTACCGTTAGATTGCTCGTCACATTTCCTGTTTGCCTATATGTAGAACGCTAACATTGGATGTGTTTAGACTAGCTTTCGACACTGAATTCATTTTTGATATTTTGAAAAACATGTCATCAACATCTAAGAAAAGAAAGTACAATGAAGTGATTTTAGCAGACAAAATCACAGCTATAAAGGATTTAAACAATGGAATGTCTGTCAGGGATTGTGCCAAAAAATTTTCTGTTTCGGTTGGCACTATTGTGAACTGGAAAAAGTAAGAAAACATTACAACAGCAGCTTTTGAAAACCCAGATCTTTCAAGAAAACGACCATCAAGAGTTGCTGGTGAATCAAAATTACTTGACCAAAGAGTTTTTGACTGGTTTGCTACTGCACGTGCTCGCCATATACCTGTGTCTGGGCCAACAATACAAGGCAAAGCATTACTTATGAACATTTAAATTAATAAAAAAAATTTTTTTTTTAAAGAATTTTTTATTTACCTGTTAAATTGAACACCTCCTTATATTGAACATTTTTTTCAGTACACTAGTGGTGTTCAATCTAACAGGTTTCACTGTAATATAAATCGATAGAACATAGTTTTACGTTCAGATGGAAAACTAAGGAATAGTAATTCAAGACAGATACTCAGGGATCCATTCATCAAAAATGCTTCCAAAAGAGGGACATTGGACGAGACACAAAATGGATTGAATCACACTTACATGAACAGATTAACTAAATTACAAAACACGAGGCATTAAGAGTGTGATATAAGTAAGTAGATGGAGTCCCACCCACGCAGACCAGCCTGACTACTCACCTAAGGAGCTTCAACGAGTCACCCATACCCGAAATTTTTTAAAATATAAAATAACCACTTCTGTTCGGCGTTTTCCTAAATCTATCTTTGGTATTATATGTAATAATATTTATCGTCACTCAAGTTAGAAGATTATTCTATACTTGTTAATGCACAGCAGTCAGCTTGCACCAGCGGTCTGTGGGACTACATTGGAGCGAACTGTTACATCACCGATCAATTACAAGAAAGACGGGGCGGTTACCACTATAGCTTATAAAAGTGGGATGAGTTATGTCGAAATGTGTGTTGATCAGAACTTTGAATGTGTGAAGCCTGGGACCTATTCCTCTGAGTTCTTTACTGAGTTCGTTTGAGGATGATATGTGTGTAGGTGTGTGCGTGAATGTGGCTAGAATAGGTTGAACAAATTAACTTAGAATTGATAAAGGTTTATTGCGAATAGATGCACAATAACAGGTAAAATATGAGCAGTGAAGACGTGAAGCGTCTGCTGGTAAACTTTTCGGGAAGCCGACGGTGAGAGACCTGAATCATTATGACCGGCTTACCAGACGGCTGCGCCGCGATGTATTGTCGTCAGTTTATGTGTCGGTTGTGTATTTTTAAGAATGATGAGAGCTTATTGTTTTCACACAGGTATTTTCTGGGTGCGAGCAGATTATGGAGGTGATTCCTCCCTAAGTTAGGTGTTCACCTAATAAAACACACGCGGAGCAAACGGAGTTATATACACTTTTATAATTTATTGTAATATAACAAATATCACGCAATTTGTATCATTTAGCATTGGTGATTTGTATTCCATAGGCGCATTGATTATTATTTTAATTAAATTGATATACCGTGATCACATTACGTTTTTCTCTGTGAATGTAGGCATTCTGGATATTGACAAAAGTATACTGCGTGCATCTTGCAAGTCGTTATCATATTTTTTTTATCTACAAAACCTGATTTTATTTACAAAACAGATTTTTTATGAATATAATGGGCTGGCGCCTATTTCACGCAATTTATATACCTTCTAGCGTTGGTGATTTGTATTCCACAGGAGCATTGCTCATTATTTGAATTAAGGAGATTATTCACACATTATGTGTTTCTCTATGAGTTTAGGCACTATTTATGTTTTTAAAACTTCTGGAGATTGACAAAAGTATACTGCGTCTAATTAAGTTGGCTTTATCATATCGTCATCTTTATATCTTCGTATTTTTTATATGGAAACCAGTTTTTAAGATACTTTTACTGAATTTTTTTTTCATCTTTTTCACTTTTTTATTAACACTCTTAATTCTTTAACGTATTTGCTCCCGTGCCTGAGCTGCGGGCAATCTAGTTAGTAATGAAAAATATATTTATGCAGGTCAACTGAACAGTTAGATATAATTATTTAGTTGAATAATTATACACCAACGTGTCTTATAAATATGAGACCCTGCTACAATACTGTATTTATATCGATGTTTACAAATGTTAATATATAGACGGAGTGTCAACCATCTTGGATTATGTTGTTTAGAGCGTTGTTGCGGGAAGGCTCACTTAGAAATTGTGTTTAATACTATTTATTTGATTTGGTTATTTAATATAGGTACCACTGTTCTCATACATGTATTTTTTATTTTATATTTAGGTTTACTATAATTACGAGCCTCTAAACCGAGACGATTATCACTCCGTATTTGATACTCGCAGCACCAATCTTTGGTTCGAAGAATTTTTAAATCAATACGTACAGTCAGAGATTTTCATCTTGAATGGAATCATTGTTATTAAAAAATGTTTTAATTGATGGAGAGCTTCCGAAAACCCATAACACGATCTGTTATGTCCACTCGCCTACCGTGTGCAGTAAACAATTCTAAGAAACATTACTAGAACTTCACTTTGCAGTCTTCATCACAAGTCTGAAATGTTACAAATTCTGTGTCGTATACAGACTATAATTGTGTAAGATTTTTACAGAAACATGTCAACCTTTTAAACGCTACTACTCCCAGCCCTGACACTCCCATACACACAATCATCAAAATAGACAACTTACGCATGATTTATCGCCTCGGGTAGAGGTTATCTTGTTCAATATGAAACCAAAACACGGTATTTATAAATAAAGATAAACTCCATACAACAACATACATAACGGTACAGCAATGCGGTAGCTGCTCGAAACACGTGACAGATTATCGATATTTTTTACGAAGTTTTTATTTTCCAGAAATATCTAAAGATGTCAGTACCGTCAAAGTATTAGGATTCTTCTGGTGCATGTTAAAATATTGTATGAAATAGGCGCATTATGTGAATACGGACCAAAGTCCCCGCATACAAAAATCAATTTATACTGTTATACTGTTGATACAAAAATAGTCAACGCACTTCGAAAATTAAGTATTAGTGAAATTGCTCCATTATTATTAAATATCTTTGCGTCATCTGACAGTCTGGCTGTTCAAAGTTCGATGGCCTTATTTTAAAATCAATGAAATATTTAAATTAATCGAAATAAACGTTTAACTATGCTTTCTGCTCAATTAAGTGATATTTATCCTTGACATGAAGAGTGGAAACGTGACTGAGCTGTGAAGTGCTGCATGACAGTCAGGGAGAGCGCTACTAAAGTAGGGAGGGCGTCAGAATTGGCAAGTGGGCGGCGCAAATAATGTTGTTTTGAACAACATGTAAAATTTACGTACGATACAAATCGCGAATAACTCATATTATATATATATACATATTGTGCACTCGGTGTGTTACAGCTAATATATATGTAGTTGTGAAATTGGGTTGGGAAATTCAAGCTGGTCCCACGTAGTTCCGCGTTGAAGAACGTTCGTCCAATCGAATTCAGTGAAAATTTCTCCGCACAACCCTTTTAGCCCGGCCATAGACAATTTGTCGAGTGTTATTACATTATCTGTCAATTTTTCCCGCGCTAAATGACCACACGGCGGACGCACCGGCTCCCACATGCTCCACCCAGGGCCGAATCGGGCCGGCGAACGCTCTTATTTTCGAATTCATTAAATTTTATTCATGTAAACTCGTAATACTACAATGAGAGCGGACCCAATACGATCCCAGAAACGATTTAATAATCTCAAGCCTCCTATTTCTGTCCTCTTACGCCGCCTGGTTGGAATTTTTTTTAATGCTACAATGGCGGCTGTTCGATAGCGCCCCGCATACAGTGACAGAGCGACACCGCGCAGTTGTTTGTTTTATTTTTATTATAATAATATACATAATTATTCATATTCGTATATTCAGAAAAGCAAACTTCCTGCTAGGCCGAGCGGGCGGCTATTGTGGCTGCTGCACGAGCAGGGTTTCTGTACAATCTGTATTTCAATGTTCAAATTCTTTATTATATTACTTCAATTGCAAGGTTATTACAGGTCAACTTTAAAAAAAAAACAATAATAATAATAATGTGTTTATTCCAGCGTGATCAGGTTTTTTTTTTAACCCGATTCGCCAAACAGATAATATATATTATGTTATACATTAAGGTTATGAAATATATATAATGCTATGAAAAAGAAAACCAAGGAAAATATTAATAAATAAAAGAACACAAAATATAAATATTACATATATAACTACTTCAATCACGGCCATTGTTGTATATGTAGCTATTCTGTAGGCGCTGCCATTCTCTGGTCAGGGAACCAGCTTTCCATGAGAGCGCCGCTTGCACCAGAGAGGTGCTGAGTGCTGAGCTCCAGCCGCAGCTTTACACCAGCAACTCGATGTCTCAAAAGCGGAACAAATCCATATATACAGCCTCCAGCAAACATTGTAGGTGCGCTGCAATAACGCGCCAATCCGAACAGTATTCTGTATGAGTAGTTGTACTGAATTGTACGTCACTTGCTTGTATTCCGACCAGAGCTCGCAGGTATACACGCTGGTGAAGAAGGATTTAAAGAGGATGCTCTTCACCTCCTTACTGCATCGGTAGAAACGCCGTGACAGCATATTTGCACGAACGCTCAACTGTCTCCTCTGCCGTTCTATATCTTCACCGTTCTATATGCACCACTTAATGTAAATAAAATATTAGTAAAATGATATATAATATATGAACATGATTTTACAATAAATACTTTCTGAAACAGTACTTTCGTCAGATCCATAATTTTTTTTATTTATTTATATATATTTTGACATCCATATTTTTGTACTAACAGAGGTGGATACATAATAAACATACATAATACATGGTTTATTGTGTGGGATGGAGTAGACTTCACCTCTGATATATACAGCGTTGTCCTGGCTACTTTGCTAGTCTGAAGTCTGTGTTAAAGTAGCCAGTTTTTTTTTTGTGCTGTTGTGGTGTTATTTGGAATAAAAATAGAATTACAAATACGTATAAAAAAATTAAAAATAAAATAAAAATATATGGAGTGGGAGTGTTGAAGGACTAGTGAAAGAATTGTATAAATTATATTGAATAACATTGTGAACTAGGTCTATTTTACTCTATATATATATTTGATTTATTTAAATACTTGAGTGAAGTAATGATAAGTATGAAAAATAAACTAATGTAGTTTTTTTTTAATTTAATCTAAATTTGTAATGTCATAATGCATTATTTCAGTATTCTCAGTGCCTTTCAATTTCATGAAACTGTGTTTAGTATTTATTTATTCTTACTTACTTACTTACTTACCATCACGCCGTTTCTCCGCGGGGGTAGGCAGAGAGGATAGAGCGCCACACCCTTCTGTCCTGCGCACCGAAGAAGCTGTTAGGCCAGAACGTTACAGTCAATGGAGAGCGCTATAGATCCATGATTACTGACTTTTTCGTTCCCCAATTGAAAGGCATTAATGTGGAAGAGCTGCGGCTTCAACAAGACGGCGCAACATGCCGCACAGCGCGCGACACAATATATTTATTGAATGAAACATGAGATGAGCGCGCAATGGAGCTGTGGATTGGCCTCCAAGATCGTGTGATTTAACACCTTAGGATTATTTTCTGTGGGGATATGTGAAGTGGCTAGTCTACGCCGATAAACCAGAGACGATAGACTACTTGGAAGCAAAAATTCGTCGCGTTGTTGCCGATATTCGCCCGCAGATTTCCATATGTTTGAAATCATATTTAAACATAAATGGCATAAAATTATATTTCCAATAATGCCAATACCATGGCGATTGCCACGATTTATTACTTTAATATAAAAATGTATTACATCTTGCCGAAATCATTTCTAAATGCGGTCCTGCGTGTGTGGGAACCGCTGGAGAGAAAATCGAATTAGGAACGCTTTCAGCGTCCTATCATAGGGGCGACGCGCGCGGCCATCTCGCGCTGTTGTTGTTTGAACCTAACTCCATTACGAGAAGTGATTGGAGTTTAGTTTGTTCAATTATGATGGCGGTAGCTTCCCGTAGGGGTTACGCTCTAAATATCACGCGTCACTGTGGATTCTATCAACCAAAACGCCATACGTTTCTGACTCTTCTTCTTGTCGTACCTCATCTGTTCAACAGATGTCAGATATCGTGATTAGGTTTCACATTAGACTAGCCTAATTAACAATGATATATAGCTGAAAAAATAACATATTATTTAAATTATACATTTAAGTTAAATAAATAAAAACTTTAGATCTCAAGTGAATACGTTATTTTTTGTAAAACCATTTTGAACTGCAAATATTACACATCAGTGACATGTGTTGTACAATGCGGAAAGAATATAAATTAATAATAATACTCTTTGCTTATCTGTACTGCCATCTAACGGATTTTTTTAAAGAAAAAGGACACTAACGATAACAAAATTAGTTGAACTATATCAAATAAAATTATTAATTCTCCCATTGTTTATATTGGGTTTTTTCAAATTGTTGTCTAGAATGACAAAAATTACCGCAGAAGACCGTATTCTGATCAAAAAATTGCCAATTGAAAAACGTTGGGGTGCTAGGGAAATGATCAAAGAGTTTCAAAACAAAGCCTGGAGTATAGCTAGACATTACAGCAGGACGGAGCTCCATCTCATACAGCCAAAAACACAGTAAACTTTCTTCGTCGTGTCAATGTTAATTTCATCTCACCAGGCGTGTGGCCACCGAACAGGGCAGATGTAAACCCAGCAGATGATGCAGTATGGTGTGTTTTGATGATTTCTGATTAGCTAAATATTGTGCAAAAAAAATGACATTAAGAATTATAATTAATTATATCATGTTTTGAAATAACTCATGTGTTACGAGATGTTCTCACTTTTTTTTGTTCCAACCTGTGTATAGATTATACTCGCAATGAATTTTATATATCTGGGCTGTAGCTTAAACACGTTAAATAGGATAATGGAAGAATTGAAGATCCGACTTCTAGCTGTATGAAAAACTGCTGGGGTCGAAAATACTGAGTCAACGAAGCAAAGTGTTAACATATTAAACTATAAGACCAGTGGTCACTTATGATTAAAAAACGTAGTGTCTATCTAACCTTTGGGTTAAAATAAATCGGCAGTTTTTGATCGTAATGTACTAAGAAAAATTTATGGACTTACACCAGCAAATGGAATAAATGGATTAGATCATTTATTTATTTTTATTAAGGAAAACACAAGTTGTAATTATTCAGAACATAGGTTTGTGATATTTTAAATACTAAATTAATGTATATATTTATAATTAATACATCAATTTAGTATTTAAAATTTATTTATTTATTAGACTTTATTGACATACATGTTATTGTTGTAACAGAGGTGAATATATTATAATATAATTGTATTGCAATTAAGTATATACTCGTAGTTTATTGTGTGGGATGGAGTAGACTCCACCTCTGATATATACAGCGTTGTCCTGTCTACTAAAGTAGACAGTTTTTTCGTGCTGTTGTGGTGTTATTTAATTCAAGAAAGATTCGAAGAAATAGTGAATTATTAGTGTAGGCTCTGTATAATGATTATGTTAGAATGTTGGATAGCCATGCTTCTGATTGATCTCTACATATTTGGTCCATATTAGTGTAATCTTATTAGATGTGAACGGTGTTGAGTGTGTTGTACAGTTGCGGAGCTAAGAACACGTAGAATCTTTGATAAAATGCGGTTGTTGCTCTCGGAACTGGTGTGTAGATCTGTCTTGTGTTGCGAACATGATTTATTGCTCGGGATGAGTTGTTGTCAGCATGGAAATATTGGACGAGTCTCAACATATAGATTTGTCCTATGTCTAGGGAATTGTACTCTTTAAATACATGATCTGATGAATATCTAAAATAATAAAAATGAATTATGAGCACTCTGGGTTCCAAAGACTGCGATGGGTTGGCCGTGTTGAAAGAATGTCAGGTGACAGGACACCAAAGATTATGATTAAGGGCAGGCTAAGAAGTGGGCGGAATAAGACTGGAGAAGGATGGGATGGTCCGAGAACTGAAGAAGAGTGACGATGTGGTGCCGTAGAAGAAGGAGATGAAGAATACTGCCTAAACTATTAGAAGCGGGTTGTGAATGGTATTGGTATTTGAGGCTCGAACCCCTGACCACTAGATTGCTGGGCGAGCATCGTAGCCACAAGCACGTCACGTCACAAGGATCACGAGGGGACGGAAGATAGATGAAAGCGAGAATGAAGCGTTAGCTGGCTCTCTTGAATATTTTCGTCACGCATGACGGCCGCGTAATTGAACACTTCGAAACAACAGACTGCATTATAACCAGAGGCGTGCAGTGCATCAAGCAAAAGAGCTGTGCATTACAAATAATTTTGGGAAACAAATATAAATTAAATAACCCATATGTTATAATTACGCTAACGCTCACCGTGTATCAGCGCTGTAGTCCCATACTGGGTTATTCTTCATTTTTTGTTACTACAATTGCTAGCCACTATTTTAATCTATCATTCTAATCAAGCCGTGCAATTGCTACCAACTGAATTGAAAATTCTACTCGACAGAGTCAGAAATGGATTGTACGAAGTCCTTACTTATGCTGTTTCCTAACAGAATGACATTTGAAAGGTTTTGAACTTGGCTTAGAGCTGATCGAAGCATCTACTTCCCCATTTAATAATTGGCAAATTTGACTACCTTATTAAACGTGTTGTTTTCGTGATTGTTCTTTGCGTTCGAGGATAATGCATTTTTATTATGACGGATTCATTCTGCCTAAAGACGTCGGTTAAATGAAACCTATCTACTGTACAATGTAGTGTATGTAATATAGTATCACGGCAACAGTCTATAACTACTGCACGCCACTGATTATAACGCAATCGGTGGTTTGATCAAGTGGATCTGATGAACGAATAGAGGATATACGACGAAAGAAAATTGTACGATATAGCGAGTGATCGTAATGACACTACAGGAGACGATCGCAAAATACATAGCATGACCTGACACAACCTTGGAAGTTGGTCCCGTTAGAAGCCTCAACAATCGACGAGCATATATAGGGTATTTTAATAAGGACGCTCAAAATTTGTTAGGTTATAGCAGCCATGTTGTTAAAGTGACATCTGTCAAATTTATTGTCAATTGTTAAGTAGTATACGGCAAATCACCACGGAAGGTTGAACAATGTGTGCAAATCATCAAATTTTGAGGGCAATTTGACAATCGATTTGAGGGCACGGTTATATGGCGCGACGGTGACGCGAACTGGCCACAGAGATCGTGCGATTTAACGCCTTTAGACTTCTTCCTTTGAGGCTATCTTAAATCGCAAGTCTTTACGAATAAGCCGCAAATAATTGACCCCCTCAAAGTCAACATAACAAACGCCATCCAGCAAATTTAGCCAGATTTATGCGATAAAGTCATAGAAAATTGGACCTCCCAAATATGCTACCGAGCAAAGCCGCAGCGGATATTCGAACAACGTTATATTCCACACTTAATGCCATAAAATATACTTTCAAATGAAAGAAAAATTGAGTGAATATCTCACATACAACCTGTTTAACTTACATTTTAAAATTGAGCGTCCTCGTTGAAAGACCCTTTATGAGTGTGCATGATGCAAAAATGGTAGAAGCAGACTCGGCCAAGTGAGGCAGAACCTTAGGGTGTCACTTTCAGCAGCGACAAATTTAAGATAAAATTAAACGAACAAAGAATAAGAATATTAGGCAATATTAGAAAGATTGCGACCATTAAATTCGTTTTTAGTTTGCCAGAAAATTGTCTAGTTTTAACAAATTCATGCACAAAGAATATATTTTCTTACTCTTCTAAAGTCAAGATCACGAAGATAAAACTGTACAAAAGAAATTAACAAAATCTTGAAAATTAATAGAGTTAAAAATTATTGCATATTTTGATGGTGTATTCGTGTAAAAAATCGATTTTAATTATATTTTATTTATTTACATGCTTTAGGGCTTCAGTTATCGTTAAAAAATTAAGTTTTGTACCTAAAGGGACATTAATTTAATATAAAATATTTTTTTATCGTGATATGAATACATGTTTTATTAGTTTTTGATGACTCGTATAGGCAAGTGCCTAGTGCGGTGATGGCGAACCTATGACACGCCACAGCGTTTTGGGCGACACGCCAGCGTTCACTAATATCAGACTTATCAAAGAACCCGTGCCCCGCCACCAGATGTCTACCGGACAACAACGTTGGAATTGATCACTACGTACATATTACATATGTATCTTTTTCGGGTTCCCTTTGTGAAAAAAACCATTAATTAAATGAAGCCATTAAATATATAAATGAGTATGTAAATATTTTTTTTTAAATATAATTAAATATTTGGGGGTTAGGACGGTGGTTAAATGAAAGAAATATTGTTTTCGTGTTGAGGTGTTTATTGTGATTGGTATACCAATGAAGATGGATGAGAAAGATGTGAAGTTCGAAGTGAAGCGAGTAGGCGGTCTCGCTCGGCGCGCGCGGGCCGGCAAGACCGCCGTTGTGAAACCGTGAAACTGGAGAGACCGCTTGGCGGTGAATCATCGAGCCAGACTTGTAGTGGCAACCGGCCGCGCTATCGCTAGCGTCGATGCCGGCTGAGATGGCGGTAGATGTGAATTCTGATCGCTATAAATATGTTTGAAAAAACTTTTTTTTGGGGAATTTTGACACGCCGAGCCCATTAGCCGGAGTATTTATATAGTATTTTAAGATTACGAAAATATTTCATGTCAATTTGTTTTATTGTAAATATATTACACAATGGCAGTATTTTCTAGCTTGTCTAGTGATCTTGCTCCATCAGATTTTCATATATTTCGTTATCTATTCGACAATCTTCAGTAATAACGACGCTGCTCTTGACTTATCATCTCAAAATGTTCGGATTTCTTCAGGCGAACATTGGTAGTTAAACGTAAACAATGCGGAAGAATATATTATTGATCAGTATACGATTTATTTATTCTAAATGCTACAAACTTATGCATTAATTCAATAAAGTGAATGGATAATATTGTTATTTCTGACAAACCTTTATAAAATGAAGTCAACCCACGCCACGCGCCGTCTGTGGGCCCCTTTACACCGATCGCGATAAACATTATTCCCGGCCTTCTGACAACTTGACAATTAACGGCGCTCCTGTCATCTGCCCGGATAGCTCAGTCGGTAGAGCATTGGACTTTTAATCCAAGGGTCCAGGGTTCAAGTCCCTGTTCGGGCGACTCTTATTTTTTATTGTTTTATATCTTTTTTTTGACTGGCGTTATTTTAAATAAACGTTCAGCATTTACAATATAATAAATCAGAACGCAATATCAATAAAATGTATTAAAAATTTACTGACAAAAAATATCAATTCTATTGAGATAATTTTTTAGTCATGCTGACCAAATATTATTATATACTAACTAATTATTTGGCAAAACATTATACGACTGTACTGACTAAATACATAGGAAGTGTTAAATATTAATTAAATATATTAATTAGAAAGATATACATATAAAATCAATTTCATAGAAAAATATTGTTGTTGCGCCACAGGGATTCGCACCTGGATCTCTTCCCTAACCGGGGAAGGTGTATTATCCAACTATGCTACTGCGACAATATTTTTAATGACAATTTTCAAACCTGTATGTTACGTTTTTGATATTAATACATTTAATCGTTCCATTATTCGAAAGAGACATCTACCTTATTTTTACAGAATCTCAAATACCTTTGAGTAATCTGATAGCAGACGCCAGAATTATCTGATTTGAACACGTGGTTTCGAGTAAATTTGACATTTAAAAAATATGCATGTTTAAAATTTTGATAAAATAACTAATTCCATCAGCCGTTTCCCCGTCGGGATAAACAGTGCAGATAGTGCACCTTCCCCGGTTAGGAAAGTGATCCAGGTTCGAATCCCTCTGGCGCAACAACAATATTTTTCGATAAAATTGATTTTATATGTATATCTTTCTAATTAATATATATATAATTCATATTTACAAAATTCTGTTTATCGAAATTCAGAATCTGCCGCTAGGCGGCGTCAGAGTCGCGTGTTCGCGGTACGTTAGGTATTTAAATCATTTTCAACACAATAGTTATGAAAATAGTGCAGCAATATAATAATTTATTTTTTTGACAAGTGATATAATTGTAAGCAGATCTTGGTTTATACCATTATGCTTTATTCTATGTTGCTTTGCGACTGTTTTCGGAGATGGTGTCGTTAGAAGCCCTGACAATCGATAAGCGTCCATTAAAATATCTAATAATGTGTATTAGGCGTTGATTCGAAGGGCCCGCTTTAACTTTTACATACTTATCTGTCACTCCGGACAAAAATACAAATAACCGCCCTGTGATATGTATACGCAACATGTTATGCCAACATCATACGTCGAAACCGATATCACGCGACGGTGATATGAAATGTGTCGAGTGCCGTATTTATAATACATGCAGACTGTACGACTCTGGATAACTCGCATTTGTTAGTTATTAATATTTTGCTTCCTACCTTAATAGATTTGTCTGCCATCGCTAGAATTCTATTTCTTCTAGAATTTATTTAAAACCTGACGAGGCGGCTGGGCGGTCACGCGTCCTTGCTTTTCCAGGTCCTTCTCCCTGAACGCACTCTCTCCATTACCTCAACCTCCCGGTATTGTTTAATATTCCACCATTCAACGGAAAGAGACACGATGAGACAATATCAAGTATTGAGAGATCAGCTTGAGATTGGTAAATAGAGATAAATACTCAAACTAACGCGCACGACGTGATATGGACATCTCGTAACACATGAGTTATTTCAAAACATGATATAATTAATTATAATTCTTTGTTATTTTTTTGCACAATATTCAGCTAATCAGAAATCATCAAAACACCCCATACTGCATCATCTAGTGGGTTTAAATCTGGCCTGTTCGGTGGCCACACGCCTGGTGAGATGAAATTAACATTCTCACGACGAAGAAAGTTAATTGTATTTCTGGCTGTGTGAGATGGAGCTCCGTCCTGCAGTAATGTTGAGCTATACTCCAGGCTTTGTTTTGAAACTCTTTGATCATTTCCCTAGCACCCCGACGTTTTTAAATTCGCAAATTTTTGATCAGAATACGGTCTTCTGCGGTGATTTTCGTCATTAATTAAATTGAAAATTAATAATCAAAATGGCGACCGGAAATTGTCGAAATAAAACGTAATATAGGTAAATAGGTAACTAAGTTTGGGGGTTAGGACGGTGGTTAAATGAAAGAGTTGTAGATTTGGGGTGTTGATGTTTATTGAGATGGATAGATCGAACGAAGAAGACAGATAGTATGAATACAATGAATGAGTATAGATGCAGAGATGAAGAAGGGGTGCGTTTGTTACGAAGTGAATCGGCGGTCTCGCTCGGCACGCGTGGGCCAGCAAGACCGCCGTTGTGAAGCGATGAAACCAGCGAGACTGCATGGCGGTGAATGATCGAGCCAGACTTGCCGCGCTGTCGCTAGCATCGATCCCGGCTGAGATGGCGGTGGATTTGAATTCTGATCCCTGCGTAAGTAAATCAGTAAACTATTGAAGCTATTGTTGATATAGTTAAACTAATTTTTGATGTAATTATATCACATTTTACAAAATATTCTCACTTTTTTGGGCCACCCTTTATATGTATCAGACTGTATTTCTAGCTACACAATATGTATTATATGTGTCTAAGAAATAAAATAAAATAGAATATAATTCATGCTGAACTCTGTGTCGTTCAAAACGTGCACTCGAGCTGAGAGAAATCACATCTGTGGATACGAGCCACATGGACGCAGAATTTGGACGTGTATCGCTGTGTTATAACGTGTCATGATGGTACTTCCGCTTGTATAATCACATTTCGAAACTGGGCACGGCCGCACCGGGAATAGCGAACTTCAAAAGTAATTTTCACCCTGTGTGACGTCACCTAGCACTCGCCCACCCCCGGGCCCGGCTCGCTCGCCCCCGGCCGAGTGGTATAAATGGCCCGTCGGACCGGCCAACAGCATCAGTTCTTCACATCCCTCAGCGGTCACCGGACGAGATAGACAGCAAGGAACCTCACCACAACACTAAAATCAGTAAGAGCATCTCGTCATTTATACGAATTTTTAAATCTTAATTCAAGAATTATATATTTTTATTTGAATATCAATTCAATTCGAGCAGCGGGGTAACAATACCAAAACATTGGGGCCTTAAAGTTTGCACCGTCAAAATTATAAAAGCCAATATTTGGCGTTGACACAAGTAATAAATGAAATTATACTCTTCTTCAATTACTCTATGGCCTCATTATACAAAATACTTTGTTTAAACCACTATTTATTGATTATTCAACATGTTTCGATACCTATGGTATCTTCTTCAAGAAACAATGTATACTGAAATTAAAAATACAAGCATAGATAAAAACAAAACTCTAAAATGGTGAACAAGTAAGAACTAATATGTAAACAAATTTAAACGGTGACTATTTGCAAAGATGATTTGGTTATTCATAATATTTAGCTTACTATTAACACTTTTTCTTATTTTTAACATTTCAAATTGATCTAACTGTAAATCCCTAGTATTTGTATGTATAATTTCTAAACCCTTTTTAATATCAAAAGAATGGTTTGTTTCCAAAAAGTGATTAGAAATTCTGAATAGTTGTTATTATTATACAAATTAAAAAACCGTTTCTCTCGTTTTAAATTGTAAATGCTTGTTTCTTTCATGAGACAAGAGTATAATCATAATTTTATTTCGACTATTTAATGGATAAATCACACCGTACTTACTAATATTCATATATTTATATATAAATATATACAATACTTATTTAGGGAGCCAAATCGAGAATCGATTGTTAAATATGGTGGACTATTCACAGCTCTTCTAAATATCATCTGACACATTGACACTTGGAAAATTGCAGTACACGACAATGAATCATTAAATATCCCGTTATTTTAGTGATGACAGTTCGTCCGATGATCTCGTTATTTAATACATAACACATAGTTCCATCACAAAGCATATTTCATGGTTATTTGACACACCTATAGACATCTCCGTCTATGCTTTGACAATAGTAAATTTGACGTTCAAACAACCCGCAAATGATTTTATCACGGGCGTTAGTAAAAATTTACCACTGATCTCACAACCGTCCCTATTTAACTGAAGATATTTTATTAGACTATTTCACCCTTCCGATTCATGTGTCAATATAAAATATTTATGATATATATTACAATAAGGAAGTTAGTAAAAGTGTCAAAACGATTAGCCATGTGTAGTACTCAAGAGTATTGTAGATTTTAAGGTATTATAAATTAGACTAACTAACTTAAAATTCTTTTTTAAATAACGAAACATACTGTTTTTAAATAATAAAAATCATTCCCATTCCAATGACATATATAACTCAAAATGGTTGAAATCAGTAGTAACATATATAACTCATAACGGTATTTCATTACATGCACAATTCGAAATGTGGTGTTAGCGTTGCATGGTGCGTACACCATGGACTGCAAGACGAATAAAATGTCTCCATTCTTGAGGAATTTCGAAGAGTGGGATCAAGTCGCGTTATAGAAGCACACCAAAGAACCGCGATGCCGATATGAGAACATCGACATCCAACACAACCTGTAAATTTTAACGTTTTGTTTATTTTAATTGTTAATTTTGTTCCAGAACATGTTTGGAATGAACAAGTCCCTGCTGAGCGCCACCGTGTGCGCCGTACTTGTCGGGTTTCTGGTGCTGAGTCTGATCTCTGGGGGGGACGCCACCTACAGGAAGCCCCCCTTCAACGGGTCCATCTTCGGCAAGAGGGGGAACGCAGCCGGTAAGCGTCAGTCAAATACCACATCTATTTTAGGTCGAGATTTCATTTACGATATAAAAATATCGCTCGACTTATATTTCGACACCGATCATAGATTGTGAATAAATAATAAATTTGTAGCGACCGGAATTCAAATCCACCGCCATCTCAGTCGGCATCGACGCTAGCGACAGCGTTGCCGGTTGCTGCCACAAGCCTGGCTCAGAATTCACCGCTAGGCACTCTCTCTAGTTTCAGCGTTCTACAGCGGCGGTCTCGCCGGCCCAGGAGCGCCGGGCGAGACAGCCAAATTGCTTCACATCATTTCATTTCACATTCGTTCATTGCATTCTTTATTTCTATCTGTTTTCATCATACTGTCATAATGTAATAAAACCTCAACACGCGCAAACAAACATCTATTTCATTTAACCACCGACATAACCCCCAAAAATTAAATGTAATTTGTGGGAATTATCACTTGAACACCATCTGTGATTTTTGACATATTAGTTTAATTAAGAAGCATATTGTCACCGTCAGCAGCAGTACCACATATCTAAGAATTGTATACTTAACAGAAGAAAGACATAACTAATTTTAAATGATTTTTTGTAGAATTACTCAAGTATTACTTACCTTTCTAGAGTTGTAAAGAGGAGAAAATTCTTTCTAAACTTAAACTGAACTAAACTTAGATACGATTCTTTCGACTTGTGCGCAGTTGACAGGGAGGTTAAAAATGATATGTGGTGATTACATTTCTTTGATTTGCATGCCCCTATCATGAAACTAATGATATAGAACCAAATAGAAGAAAATTCAAATCCAATGCTATAAATATCTTCATTTGACAAAAAATTGAGATATGCGGTGTTGCTGCATATATATTATTCACTGGACGCGAAGTTTACTACTGCTTCAGTAGTTTAATATGAAAAATGATTAATAGAACCGTATACTATTTTACAAGACTGTACTAATGAATCTTCAAATATTCCTCAAAAGTGATTTTTTTAGCAATCTTTTTATTTACGTATCTTGTATTTTGAAAAAAAAAATCCATTCGGAATCTATTTTGAATCCCAAATATTTATTTATTATTATTATAGTGCATACATCATCGATTTCTGAGATTTAGCCTTCTTCCTGAATGGCAGTCTCAGTCTATTCCATTCTCTTGTACGATGCTCGTACTTATGTTGATTTGCATCTATTTTTCGTATATTTTCTTAGTGACGATTCTATAAATAAATACCATTACATTGAAATATATTTATTGCTCAATTTTTCTATTAGGTATTATTCTCAAAGCTTTATTTGGCAACACTGACAATTGTTGCATTTATTTGATAATTTGGTATTCTTTTATTTCCAATCTTCATGAAATTAGTTTTGTTTATTTTCGGTTTTAATTTATTGTTCTCCAGCCATATTGCTAAATTGTATATGTCGTAGTTTCATTGATTCATTATAGTTTCATAATTGCTCCTGCTCTTGTAAATAATAAAATTATATAAATGAATATTTAGCAACTCTAAGAATTTCTCCCAATGTCTTGCCACTCCATTCAACTATATTTTCGTTTTTCACACTACATAACCTATAATAACTGTTGTTTATTTCCAGATTATGACAATGCAGGAAAAGCTCTGTCAGCTATGTGTGAAATTGCCAACGAAGCGTGCCAATCATGGTTCCCCGCTCAAGAAAACAAGTAAACAACGCGACACACCTCCACAAAAAAGATCCGCCATTTTTAAAACATGAATTTCTTCTTTGACAACTGAGTTAGAAATACAATCTACAGCTACATTACCCGCTTTGATACTAATATTTAAGTAAACACTAAAAAATATAATCAAATTTGCCCCATTTTCAACGGTAGTTGTAGTTAGGTACCGAGCTTGTTATATTACCATAGATTGAAAAAAAATCAAATTCATAGTCACTCGAAGTGCGCTCTTGTTTAAAAATGGCGGTGTATGAAAATTTGGCGCGTCCAGGATCAACGATTCTCCAAATAAAATGGCTGACATGACAATATCATCGGTGTTTTGTAATAATGCGACTAATATTATCCATATTTAATGTCTTCAATCTTGTATTTTGACATTTTGTTATTCGTTTAAGCTGGAAATCCTAATAATGTGGCTGGTAAATATGGATTTATAAAGTGTTCTAACAATTACTTTGGACATGACAATTTTACATCAGTGTGTGTTGTGTTCATGTGTATTTGTTATTATATTTTATGCAGTTCATAATGTATAACTTAATTTGTTAATTTATAAATCTTTACATGTAATCTAAATGACAGATATGTTTATAAAAGGCTAAATATTTAACTGTTGTAATAAACTGATCTATTGCAATGAAAATTGATTTGTCATTTTGTCTATTCCCTGTGTTCTGATATTCACAAATACAACAAAACGTAATACATGTCACAGACGCGTATCATATCATCCATGCAAAGAATACAAACAAAATAAGGAAAACTGCCTACATATTTTGACGACACTGAAACATCTCATAATTTACAAATCTAAAAATAATACATTATACACTTTTGTATAGTCACGTTTGCAATGCGGTATTATTGAGTGGGGAGGAGCATATAAAGCTTCAATATCATACTCAAAAAAAAAATGATGATAAAGATAATTTAAAAAAAAAAATTACTTATGAATTCAATGTACCAAAAATAATAAACATAATATTCAATAATCCTAATTTTTTAAATTAACATTAGAAGCGATTTCCGATCTACAAGATTTAGAGACAAAATTGATATTCCAAAACTTAAATATACCGCAACCCAAAACAACTATATCAAGGCATCAAATTCTTTAATAATCTGCCCCTCACAATTTGAAAAATTAGACTATTATAAATTTGTATCTGAAAGCAAAAAATATGTGTACTGACTAGCAGAGACAAATTATATACTCCTCTATACATGAGTCTCTGACTCTCATAGAGAAGAAGTAAATGTAAAAAGAAATATTATTAATTACTGATTATGTTTAAAAATATATATCTTCTAATAAAAAAAGATGTATTTTGTTTTAATCTCCAAACATTGTCTGAATTTTATTTCAAGTTCAGGTAGAGTTCTTTTGTTTTATGTTAATATTTTCTTCTCGGCGGTGTCTTCGAAGATACTAAATAACCCTAACAGTGTTCTTATATATTACAGTCCACGCGCAAATGTTACAAAATTAATCTAAGAAGCCTCCGGAAAAACATTCTATATTAAAAAATAACTTTCATTCCTGGATATCAAATAATCTTGATAAACATACATGCTACTTGTTTTTTAAATGGCGACATTTTATTTCTTTTAATCTTTTCTTTAATCATTTTGTTAGATTATCAATCAATCATGCGGTACATAATAATTTCTTGTGACCACTATTGAAAATACTGAATTCAACAATACTGATAATTGAATTTATAATCAAGCTAAATAAATCACATTATGAATATATTCATATTTAAATAACATTATTTAAAAATATTTAAGCTTTCATCAGATTAAAAATCCATCCACTAAATATACTCAATGCACACTGACTGAGTATTTAAAAAAATTGAATAATTTATTTTTATAAGTTTAATTGGTAATATTACACATTAACATACTGTAAAATTACTCTGAAAGATGCTTGACAATTGAATATTTACTGCCAGCGTATGTAGGCAGTTAGAAAACTAACAATTTTATTGTAGTCGCCCCCTACAACACACAGGCATCAGTGAGGCAAGATCCTCAAAATGATTTCCTTCCATCAGTGCACCAGAGAATGCTGAATGCCTGCCAACGTTTTCTTCTTGTTAGGTTAAAATTAGGGATATTATTTAAAATGTTATTGTGTTCAATTGTAACGATGATTGGTAACTGATTATTTGTAAATCTTCGAGGTTTAAGCCTCCAATCATCATCATTATCACAGTCACATAACGGTTTATCAACACTAGTTAATAGTTAACTCTGACACTGCACTAAAAACAGATACTTCCCTCTCCCCATGGCCACCATATCATTTCCCTCCAATATGAATGCCGTTCATTTAAAATTGTGTTCAATTGCACTCCAGGATCCTGAGGAAAATGTAATATTACTCTCTCCTTGCCTAGACCAGATTTTACATACATGATTGACTGTGCAAAACTTCCACTACATCCAAATTTTAATTATAATTAATTCTGAATCCCGGGCAATGCTGGATAGGGACTGTCAGAGAGATAAAACAAAAGTATTTTAATATAAAATATATATTTTAAAATGTCAAATCAAAATCTAATCTCATTACACAATCTTAAAGAAAATTATTTTGAATGCAAAAATAGGAACACATTGTTCTTTAAATCTCAACAAAATGAGTCAAACTTTAGCGATTATTTTTTTAGCATTTTTGTTGAAAAACAATAATTATTCACTCTTATTTTTATCTCTACATGAAAGAGTAAAATATATCAGGCTCGTAAATTTGAGAAAAATACACGAGACTCGTATATTTGAGAAAATTATACACTAACTCGTAAAACAGAGAAAATTGTAGATCAGACTCATAAATTGGAAAAAAAAACATCTATAAATGTATAATTTTTGTATTGGCAAAGCTTTGTTGTATATACAGTGAAACCCTCTTAATACGTTTTCCAAGGGACCGCCAAATAAAATCTTATTAAGCAGGAAAACTTATTAACAGTGATTTCAATATTTCCATGCTTTATTTGACCATAACATCTAATATTGTATTTTAACTAACATTAGAATAATTAAAATATTTTATTTATAAAAAAATTATTAAAAAAGAATTTTACTTATATAAATATACATTTGAAAATCACGGCCATAAATAGGCATACCTAAACGAGTAACAAAAATGCAACAAATTAATAATAACGAAGAAGATTAAATGAATGATAATAAAATGTAACTATAAAAATGCTAATAAAATGATCAAAAACAAACTTATAAAATGTTGATGACTATCCTGTTGCCAACCAAACAAAAAGTGGTCGCCTCAAGAAACCCCACTAGGGTACGAGCGGATTCACCCGACCGCAGTCAAGCTTCTCCACTCGCTCCTAATCGCCGGTGGTCGTAGGTCCAAAATGCCTTCACTAGGCAGAGAGCACAGGCTGGAAGGCAGCTGGACGGCTGCAGCGGCGAGACTCCAAGAGAAGAAGGAGGAGAAATGAGACACTTGCTAGGTGTTACCGGCGCGCCGCAGACGAGACGAGTGCGCTCCGTACTGCGGCGCTCCACTATTTATTCAGTGCGGGCGGGCGCGCTCCGCCGGCCGGCAGAAATGGTTTTGCGGATACATTTATTAACTTAAAAAATATAAATATTTATTTACGGGATATCACGAGTAGGGGATGTGGTAGAATATATTATTCCTCGTGTTATCCCGAAACAAGAATTGCTGGGCCAGCGCTCCTTCAAAAGTTATTGATGTTTTTCAGGGCCGGAAATCAGATAATGAGCAGAAGGCTCATTCCTTGCGGCCCTGAAAGAGGCCTTTCAGGCCGTGGAGCAGAAGGCTCATTTCTTGCGGCCCTGAAAGAGGCCTTTCAGGCCGCAGAGCAGAAGGCTCATTTCTTGCGGCCCTGAAAGAGGCCTTTCAGGCCGCAGAGCAGAAGGCTCATTTCTTGCGGCCCTGAAAGAGGCCTTTCAGGCCGCGGAGCGGAAGGCTCGTTTCTTGCGGCCCTGAAAGAGGCCTTTCAGGCCGCGGAGCGGAAGGCTCGTTTCTTGTGGCCCTGAAAGAGGACTTTTAGAAGGGGCGCTGGCATCATATATGGGTGCCGTGGACTATATCATTTGTTTATTCTACTGCGTCCACGGCACCGTGTCAATAAAGAAACTTAAGCCTATCAAACACAAGCGGCGTACCAACGGGTGGGCAAAGTTTATTGTGTTCCCAATCCCGCGGCACGCCGCGCAAGTAACAACAACAATGACATATACAAAAAATATCTCTAAGTGTACAATCCAAAATATTTATATACAAAAATGTCTCTGTGTGCAACATATCTAATAAAATACAACTAATCTCCTAATGTACCCTTAAAATATATTAAATACTACTTATCGGAAACTAAATATTATAAGGAAACTAAATGAAGTATAAAATTTGAACTATCTAAATAATTACCTATAAAAAAATTACTAAACTACAAAAAAAAAATTACAACTAAAAAGTGATTATAAAAAAAATAACTAAAAAAAAAAAAATTTAAACTCACATAAAATATCTAACTACCTAAATAAAATAAATCGACGTAACAAAAGAGAATATAAAACGAAATTAAAATTAAACCCGTAAAGTATCTACCTTAATAAAGTAAATCGACGTAGCAAAGAGTAAAAGAACCACTGACAACAAGATCAAAACACAAAATGATTTCAAATTCAAATTATTCGGCATTTTATAGTAAAATAAGGGTAGGCCAAAGTTACTCGGAGATAAAATACGCCACCTGTAAGTCCGATGAAAGTTCATACTTTTACGAAATGTAAAATTGTTTGCACGACAAGACGTTCGTATCTTTTTCTGGCCAACTTGGCAAATGCACATTTAAAAAAAGTACTGTTTGTAAATGAAAACCTGTTGGACAGCATATCTAAAATTTATCCCTTTTGATGAGTTTTACATAATTTACATGTACGCTCGACATATTGCCTTGATCAGTGTAATTGAGACATGGAATACTCGCCCTTACCGAATCTCAGTTCAGGGAAATTATTGTCGGCATTGACATCGACGATGGCAGGCCCGAACTTACAAAAATACGTTAATAGTATTTTTGTATAAATGGGTTTATAAAAAAAATTCTCAGAAAAACGTATTACAAGGGACATTTTGTAGGGATAAACTGAGTTCTGTCAGAAATATTTTAATTTATTAGGCGGGAAACTTATTATTTGGAAAACGTATTAAGCATAAAAAAAATACGTAATTTGTATGGGACTTTTTCGGGACCGAAAAATGTAATACTATAAGGCATGAAAACGTATTAAAGGTGATCGTATTAAGAGGGTTTCACTGTATTTTAAAATTGTAGATAATTTCTTTATATAAAAGCCAATTTAAATTATAAAAATATACTAAGACAATAATATATTATAATTATTAATCAAATGGATTTTTGGCTGTTTACGGTACGGTATAAAAATAAACTCTACATATAATTCTAACCAATGATACAATGTTTTTACTTAAAACTATAAAAAAAAAGAATTTCATTAAAAAATATCACCATCTCTTTCTTTTAAACAAGCGTATACTAATATCATTCCAAGAGCTATATTGTCATTCAAGGCATTATACGCTGTAAGATGTTTTAAAATCTTTTAACTATACAATGTGATAAGTCTTTTGTTTATATGCCTCTATGGAGTAGAAACATGGTGTCGGACCATGTCTCAATTTTACAATTGGATATTCAAGATTTATGACGGTTTGTTGTAACTGCGGTTACGGAATTTCGAGTCCTATGAGACCGTTGAAGAAAAAGAAAAAATTAAGATCTGTCTGACACGTCCTCTAATTTTGCGAACACATCGCCCACACAGAGGGGCCGATGGTGATTGGAAAAATAGATCAGATTGAAGGTGCTACTAGTAATCCCATTTGCAACGGCAATCTGAACCACTGGCTGCAGATAACGGTGGAGGCAAGAGCATCAACAGATCCAGTAATCCGCAAGTCACAATCCCCAGTAATGAGGGAAACTACTGAACAATTGCCAATAACACACTTATATTAAGAGAATTAAGATGGCAGTGATTTATGTGCTTCGAAATAAGATTTAAAATGTGACACGTGAGACACATACTATACATGTATTTTATCGTAGACCCCTAGCAAAATATATTAGTTGTATTACTGATACAGTGTTGTTGTGCTAGTGGTGCAGAGTGTTGAAAAACGAGCACCAACGAACTCAACTTTGGCAGGATGGATGGACAAGACGGAGCACGCGGGTTATTTAGGTTACACCTGTCACAGAAGAGATATGAGAAGATGGACAAGCAGACCGTGTCATCAAAACTGCATTAAGAATATATACTGGCAGAAGATAAAAACATTTACTCAACTGAAGATGTTCAACGTTTGTTTTCTCAAGGTTCAAGTCACGAATAAGGTTGTTTAATTCAAACAAATTTTTACATAAATAAAATTTTCATTTAAATTTATTAACGCTACAGCAGAATACGAGACTTGTGAAAATCACATAGATGCATTTTGACCTCATCGGGAATCGAACCAGGAACCCCCAGTATAAGAAACCAGCGCCTTGAACGCTGAACTACGAGCGTTGATTTATCAGCTGTCGCTCTTCTATTCGACTTGATCTTAACTGTGAACGCACAGGCGCGCTGGCAACACTGGAGGAGTGAAAATATTGACTCACGTTAACAACATTAGAAATTAATGAAGAAGTTTAAGGACATTGAAATAAGAATTTTAAAATTTAAAAAAAATGTTAATGTATTTTTAAAAATATGAAAGAGCATTTTGAGATTGAACAGTGTTATCTGCAGGCTGACAAAACTTACAATACTATTTTGAATGTACTGAGTTTTCTGTTATAATTCACACCTTAGTCAATTTGCCACAAGGTTTATCAAAGGACTGATGTCGTTGATACGATATATTGGCGAAAGAAGACGTGGTAAAATGACCCAGAAAATACATTGCAAAAGATTCTAAACAGTCAGGTAAAATGAAATTCTAAAAGTTTGCAGTAGAATTCAAAATTTTTAAATGTTTTTGCATTTAGAAAAGCTTATTAAAAAACATCACAGCAAAGAAATAGCCACAGACAAAGTCAAGAAAGCAAATCCAAAATCTGACAGTTTGCCCGCTGCCGAACCGGTGGTTCCCTCTTCCCGAGATATTTCGTTTTCTCTCTCCTTCTCCTTGATTCGTTTCTCCAGCTCGTCCTTGATAAACATCTCCTGCTCGGCTAATATAACCGCCTCGTTCAAAGTTCTCAGAAGCGGAAAGTTGGCGGTGGTCCTCAACGGAACGATGAGTGTGAGGACGCCATTTTGGATTTGGTAAGCGTTGCGGGATGCGCCACCATAGTAATCTTGAGATGCGTTGCTTCCTTCTGCAGTATCTGAAATGAATGTTGTTGTTTGATCATAAATATGGAATATTATAAAGAAGTCCAAGAGTCCATATTACATTTTTATTATGTTATATTTTCTGCTTTATTAGGATCGATATCAAACGCCTCCACAACATTTTTGAAACCAAAAATATTTCATATTATACTGTTGTCAAATTTTCATGTAAGCGTATTATATTAAATAAAACACAATCATTTTGTATAAAACCACGAATTTTATTAAACACCAACCGGTTTCGTTTAGCTCGAGCTTCATCGGAGAATCTTTAAAACTAACAATAAATACAAAAAGAGTGCAATATAGGAAAGGATGTAGTTAAAAAAAAAAAATTTAAGCTCATAGTGCCTAGCAAGCACCCCATTCTTCGGGGACAAAAAACCCTCTAACCTGCCACACCCCAGACTACGAAGACAAGGGGGCCCAGCCCATATCACTTCATAAATCATTGATAGAACAGAATATAGGAAATGATGGAGTCTGATTACATTTGTTCAATTAAAAAAAGCTTTTACATAAATTTATACCCTTCCCGCTGTTAGTGTTAATGGTAGTTATTCATCTTATATTCTTTAGTGGTACCCTTATCGGCCTATCGCCCCAACAAGATACCTAGGTAGACGCGATCCACTGGGCGCTTTCCTTCTAGGATCACCATCATACACAATTTCCTCACATTCGTCTGTAATGCACAACAACATAAAGCAAACAAATCAATAGCAGTCTGTGTCATACGGCCACACAAAATAAACAAGATCTGCTGTCAAACATATCATGTGGATTTTTCTTCTGACTTTGCTGGCAGAAGAGGAACGAAAGTAGAATGAATGCAGTAGAAATGAGATCACTTAGGCATATATGTGGCAAAAAAGTAAAGAATGAAGAAATAAGGAAAGAATGTAAAGCTGATGGATGTATAGTGAGTAAGATTAAGAAAGGATCACTTAGGTGGTTTGGTCGTATGGAACGGATGAATGAGGAGTGAATGGTAAGAAAGATACATGACGCAAGTGTTGATGGCACCAGAAATGGAGGACGTCCGAGGAGGACTTGGCACGACCAGGTAAACCAGATACTAGAGGATGGTTCTGTTAGAAGCTTCTAAAATCTAAAATAAGATGTATGAATGTGGATGAGGCGAGAATTGTGTGTAAGGACAGAGGAGTGTGACGCTCTATCCTCTCTGCATACGGAAACAGTGTGATGGTAAATTAGTTACAAATTGTAAAAAATATCTACTCACTTTTAACCGCATCAAGTTCTGGAAGGGAGCTCTTGTAGTAGGGGTTCTCCCTCATAGCCTTGAGATCTTCTAAGTAGTCCACATACGTGTCAGTCTCCGGTGCACAATCTCCGTGGAAGTCGTCAGTGTCAATACTCCACACCATCATACCGCGCAGCTTCTTGTTGATTGCAAATCTGAAAAGTTGATGTTTATTTGATTAAGTATATATTAAATTCAAAACATCTCTCTCAGCCATGGTCTTGTGGTTTGCTTCTACAGTATGACATGTTTGCCTTCATTCTTTGCTGGGTAGTGAGGCTCCGGACATTTCTCAGTATTGTTTATTTTGGAAAAAAACTGTCAACAGACTCTTTAATATGAGGCACGGTTTTTATATACTGGATTTTTGTTAAAGAAGTACAACGTCATTTTTGTAACACTTTACTTTCTTCGGATGCTACACATCTTAAACTACTTCTCAACATAGTCGCTACCATTATTAAGGCACTTGTCATAGTGGGGCACCAAATTTTGTATACCTTTGCCATAGAACGACGACGCCTGAGATGAAACTCATTTCTGTACTCCATCTTTGAGTTCATCATTGTCATCAAAACGCTTGCCACCAAGGAACCGCTTCGCAAACAGGACACACTTGGCGATGAATGTGAGCCGGTTTCATGTTTCGTGCATTCAAGAAACAAATCACGGACCGTATCTCACAGTCGGCGAGCTGATCTATTGTCATAAACATTTCAACCACTCACTACAAGATGGCCACACTGTGAATGTCTCTAATGTTATATGTGGTGTGTCAACAGATGAAGGAAACCATGCGCATACGCAACATCAGAACCGCAGCGTTACACTGGGAATATCCGACATTGGTACTTACTTAAAAAACCACGCTTCGTATATTGTTTGGTATCTGTGTGTGGTGTATGAAGAGAATGAGGTGGATAGGAGTGAGGGTAAATATAGGTTAGGTTAGAACGGTTCCAGATCTCAGTTAAGGATAAATGTGACCGGACCTGACATCTATGAAGCAAACACAATACAAGATAAGGTTTGACAAGATGTTATTGACTCATTCATTATGTTGATCAATGTTTCCTCTAACTTTGGATCGCGGTTTGTGCTTAAAAATTCTTTTAAGTAATTTTAAGGACCCGTGCTATTATTTGGGGGAGAAAATAATGAAAGCATTACCATACCAGTGTAAGACTACTGTGGGTTGACCACATTACTAATGCACATATATTAAGACGCACAAATAAGTCAACAGAACTATCAAGAAAATCCGTATATTGAATGAAAACTATGATATTTGACAAGTCATTATGCAGCAGAGCTAGTAATGGAGCTAGAAAGAGATTATCTTGGCTGTGTAACCTCAGGAAGTGGTTCAATGTTGGTGATCTTATACAGGATAAATCAACATGGTCGCCAACCGAAGTTTTGTTAAAAATTGTCTACACTTTATATTTTTTGTGTTTGCCAAATCGTGTGCATGCGGGTAACATTAATCTTGACAGTTTTCCGGTAGATCAGGTCATGTTGACCCGAAACCTCTTAGGAATAGAGAATAGGAAACATATTTTTAAATATGTTTGTAACTTTCAGAGTGAAAAAAGAAATGGATTGAATTACCTGACTTTTTCAGCAAGCGATCTCTGGTTGTCGTACACAATGATCCGGTCCTGGTTCACGAGGTAAGGAGTTTTGGATCTCTCGTCCCAGAACGGGGACCAATTGGATGAAGAATTAGCCATCTCCGTACAAATCTAGAGAACACAATAATGAATTAAAACAACATGATCTAATTTTTAATTACATTATTATTGTGATAAATTGGAATGCACAGAGTGAATATTATGTTCCAGGCCGATTTTGTTAGGCTACCATTTTGGTTTGGCAGACATTTTTCAGTTGACATTTGGTAGTCATAGAGAGTAGTTGATTATAATTTATTATGAAGCATTTAGATGCCTCAATATGTTTTGGACTTGTGAAAAAAATCATCATGTGCGATGAAAATCCTCAATTGATTCGCTAATGACCTTTACACCCACACAGAGTTACTGTAGTATCATTGGGCTCTACACCATGCTCTAGCTGTAACCATTAATGGTGATAGCTATCATCACAAATTGGAAAATTTCTCAGTGGTCAAATTGGATCGATTGGGCCTGCAACACATGCGGTTTCAACATGATGGTGCCACCTTACATACAGCCCGAGATAAGCTTGAAATTTTGCGAGAAAAAGAGCACCCTATAAAAGCTCTATTAGTTTCAGTGGAAAAGGTATATATTTTAAAAATATATTAGATCCAGCAGGCTCACCTCATTGTATCCCATGAAGCCAGACTCTCGCGTGAAGGGACCCTGGAAGCCTCGGCTCTGGATGGTAGCCCCGATGTGCACACCGGGGGAGGAGGGCGCCTGCTTGATGAAGGTGCGCCCGTAGAATGGGACGCCCATCACCAGCTTGTGCGGGGCCGCTCCCAGCTTCAGCATGTACTCCACGGTAAACTCCTGACAATTTAAACAAAAAATCAGTTATAAGTGTCAATTAAGAAATGAAAGGAATCTCAGATATTTCCAAGTATTAGGGTGTGCTGGGGATTGCTGGGATGGGAGACGCCTGGAAGAAAAGTGGCTAGAGAGACCTAACAGAGCACTCTACTGGCTCTCCCTCGCACCTCTTGCGACTTGGACGGGGCGAATTTCTGGCGGACTGTGACCGAGTTCTGCGATTGAAACACATAAATGTGACGTCTACCCTCCCCTTTTGGGGGTATGTGATTTCTATAGCTTTTTTCTGGCTGCTTTTCGAAAGTAATGTGATAACAAGTCTCTCATATTGCACAGGTATGGTTCTGGTACGACAATACTGGAACCAACCTAAGATGGTATTATGATAATATAACTGAATGTAATAAAAATATATGTAATTATAACGAATCGAAACAAGGGTAAACAACTCTCAAAATGATTCTGGATAGGGTGTAAATATAAAAATATAAGTGACAATCTAAACAACTAATTTAGTATTATGAAGAACACATTATTATGTGAAGTTGTAATTATTCAGAACATAGCTCTGTGATATTTTAAATACTAATTAAATGTATTCATTAGGAAGATATACACATAAAATCAATTTTATTGAAAAATATTGTTGTTGCGCTGCCGGTATAGCTTTCAAATAATGGAACAATAGATGTATTAATTTGAAAAGTGTAACATATAGGTTTGAAAATTTGTCATCAAAAGTATTGTAGCATAGTTGGATAATGCACCTTTTTCGGTTTGGAAAGAGATCCAGGTTCGTATCTCGATAGCGCAATAACAATATTTTTCGATAAAATTGATTTTATGTGTATATTTTTTTAATTATTTAAAACTAATTTAGTGATTACCTACTGTGCGATCACCGGGTCCCACTTCCCGTGGAATGAATTACGATAATTCCGGTTGTAAGACGGAATTACCACAAAGTGGGAAAAGAAATCAGGAGACTGATATAGGAAGAGGTTGATGAGGGGAAATGGATTTTTCAAAGGACCAACGATCTCGGGATTGTTGGACCGACCAAGTGAAAAGGGCAACAGGCACTTCTCTGGTGACAGTCCTCAGATTAGAGAAAAGTGTTTTAATTTTATTTATATTGATATTAAATGGTTTAATGAAGCAATCTGACACTGCTTTTGGATAGAGAATGGCATTTTTGGTCTTAAGTATGGATGCAATCTGGTTGACATTACTTTAAAAAAAGTTTGGTTAGATTCTATTAACATTTTATCTGCCAACTCTATTTGAAATGGAAGACACCACTTAGGATAAGACTAGGCTTTAAGGGTCTTGACTTATCTGTCAAAAGCTGGGACTTGTCGTCCATAAATTTAAAAATATGACTTTAATCCCTGCAAGTTTGCAAGGTCCAAAAGCGTGTGTTAACACGCCTATAGCTTGGAGTAATATACAAAGTTTGGCGTGTCAACGCGCTTGTGGCATTTAAAAGGTAATGGTTATATTACTCACAACGCTCAGTTTATCCTGCTCATTCATCGAGTGCAGCGGCGCATTCGGTCCAACCTTCTCTTCCCAAGCTCCGTGGTAGTCGTAGCACATCATGTGAATCAGGTCCAGGTACTTGGAGAGCTGCACCACATCGTAGGCTACGTCGATGGTCTCCTTGCTGGCGCCCAGAGCGGCAGTCAGGATGTAATTGTGCTTCTTGAACTCGGTCTTCAACTCCTGAAATGTGAATGGAAGATGTTAATAAGAGAAATAATAAGCCTCGTAGTCTATTGATGGTTTAAGCAAACATACTCTGTAGTGCACCAGGGTGCAATGCCTGACCATATTTTCTTGAATTGTGAGATACTGTTGAGATGCACGTGAACGTATGATTAGTGGCTTAACTGGATTTAGACACCGCCCGCCCAGGAATGCAGACCTCATTAATAATGGGACAAATCTTGTTTTATATAAAGAATTTATTCTGGTATGGGTGACACGTTGGAGCTCCTTGAGTAGGTACGCGCCTGCCTCTCTCTCTCTTCATACCTCGTGTTTTGCGACTCCATTAGTCTGTCCATGTAAGTGTGACTCAATCAATTTTGTATCTCATCCACTGTCCCAATTTTGGGAATGTTTTTGATGAGTGTATCCCTGAGTGTCTGCCTTGAACTACTGCACCTTAAATATCCATCTACATGTAAAACTATGTATTCTATGGATTTATGTTATGTTTTGTTAATGAATAAAGACAGTAGGTACTTAAGGGACGCTGTAGGGTCAAAATTTTTAATTTTGAGCAATATTTTTAATATCTTTGATGAGTGGGACCGACAAAGAAGCTCCAGCTTCTAAACCGGTCCCGGGTAAGAGTGTAAAAAGCTCCAGCTGCTTTTGTAAAAATAAAAAGTGCACCAGAGTGTTTGGTAATGTCTTTGAAACGTGAGTCGAAGTTCGAGTCTCGATAAGGCAATCCTTCAGGGGGTTTTAGAGCAAATAATAAGTCTTTATTGTTCATAGTGTGGGTGGCTATCGCTTCTACTCTCGTCACCGAGGCCGTGATAAAGCCGCTGAGTACCTACAGCATGAAGCATCTTTAACGCGAAAAACAGCACTCAGACGGCTGACACACATTGTCGTATTGACCGAGCAAAAGTTCCAGAAACCGCCTTCGACAATTTGTGCATCTAGCAATAACTTATTTGTACAGTTAACTTCAACTTTTATTCAAATTCAGTACAATTAGTAACTAGTTTCGTAACCTACCACTTGCCACACACGCATCCATATGTATTCTCACAAATACACACCGCAATACACTCTGCAACATCAAACAAACGCGAGACGTACGACCCGGAGATTGCAGAGGTTTTTGACACTCCATCTGAACAATATATAACGCGAATGTTGATACCGCATACTAATAGGCAAGACTAACAGTGCATGGCGGATTCCTGGCACCAATATCGAAGTGACACTGTAAACAGTCTACATACCCTGACCAAAGCGGCGAAGTTCTGCTTGTCGTGGGGCGCTCCTCCGTGCTTGGCCGGGTACTCCCAGTCAAGATCCAAACCATCGAAGTTATACTTTCTGGAAATACATGAATAAAATGAATTAAGAACTTGTATGTAACTTTTGAGGCAAAGCCTTGATGATGGCACATGTTACAGTGCCGCGCAAACATCAGCATATAGTTGCTACCCGAACCTGCCTGCACAATGCTCTCCCAGCTGAGCTAAATCATCTAGATTAATTTAATGCGAATGCGAATGTTTAAAAAAGGGAAAAATGAATTATCAAATTTGGTCCATAGATGACGATGGTGTTGTGGTACTCGAAGCGAGTCCACATACTAACATATATATAACATTAAAAAATTTGATACATGTGGAGATTTAGAGGTGAGAATTGGTGAACGTTATATATATATATATAAGTCAGCCGAAGACAGGTCGTAAGCCCTGTAATTACCCCATAAAGCTATGAGGATAAAACTTAGAAAAAATAGATATACTCGTATCAGTGCAATTCCGAAAAATCTGAATATCATGACCTTTAGGCGGAAAATATATTTTAATACAATGGTATTTATTTACTAAATCATCAATAAGAAAATATCAGCGGAATTCACACCAAGAGTTGATGCAAATCAACATTAGCACAAGCACCGTACAAGGGGAAGGGATAGACCGAGACTGCCATTCAGGAAGAAGGCCAAATCTCAGATGTACAGTGCCATGAAGATATTTAATGAAATGCCAGAAGATATAAGACGAAAAATGGATGCAAATCAACATGAGCACGAGCATCGTATAAGGGGGAGGGATAGACTGAGACTGCTATTCAGGTAGAAGGACAAATCTCAGGAATCGATGATGTACAGTGCCATGAAATACTTTAATGAAATGCCTGATAACATAAGAAAAGAGGAGAAATTGAATAGATTTAAAATGAAACTGACCAAATATGTAAAAGATAAGTTTTAGTAAAAGAAAATACTTTAATCTTGTTTATATTAGAGCATATATAAGGAGTGCTTATGTATGCACTTTGTTAAGAATTAGTTATATTATTATTTGTTTAATAACAGTGCCATTATAGATAATGAATATGAATGAATTTAGCCAATAATTTTGAAATTAGTAATACTAAAAGAAGTCGTAGATATAACGCCATACACAACAACAATGTGTCCACAAATACATTCAAAGCAGATTAATTGAACACCTCAAAAACTGCACAGCTGAAGACACAAAGGTCTGTCGCTCGTGAGGATTAGCGGCCATCTTGGAGTAGTTCTCTGAGTCTTCGTTCCACCCCCCGATGGCCAGCATGACCTTCAGGTGAGGGTAGCGCGTCTTCATGCCGGTGACCTTCTCAAAGTTGCCCTTGCCATAGTTGTCCTTCAAATCCTGCCAAGGATCTGTAAATACCCGTCATATTATTAGACCTCTAGGTTTAGATTATTTAAATGTTTTATCTTTTATATATTCAATAACAGTATGTAAATATATATTCAATTTGAAATGAACTGTTCATTGGCTTTATTACGAGTAAGAAAATTCATACAGTAGCGAAGTATTATGAATTTTTCCGACTGGCGAGTAATTGACCATCTATTATGTCGCGTAGTCTATCATCTATAAAATATACGTTCGTAATGTTTAAACGTGATCTCAGTTTTTTCAAAAATGTCTTAATTGGAATGACGTTGAATAATTAATTATTCTTCTCATTGTGCCATATCCATTCAACGGACGTTGACAAGAGCTGCAGTTCCGACTGCATCAGTTATTATTTATTTAAATTTATGTATCATTATTGTTAATTTACAATTTATTTATTAATTTTTAATTTCCCTCATCTCACAGTGGTCATTATTCTCACAGGGGTCATACTGAAAATAAGTTATGACCTTAAAACTGATTGAATTTTTTTACTCAAAACAAAATATACATGAATATAACAGTGTCAGTGTCAGATGGAATCCTATTATTTTGAGGGATTGATTTATCTAATTTTGATAGGCTAGTTAGTCTTGTACATATTAATTTGCCTTATGCCTTATACGTATGTACTCACCTCAAAAATCATAGAAATTTTATATGTCTGATTCTATACTTCATATATATATATATATATATATATATATATAATTAAAGATTTATTGAATTAAAAATACCGTTTGTATAATTCTAGGGAGGGCAATACAGAATACACTAGCAGAAAAGCAATCAGCTATAGGCCCTGCGGGCGGCTATAGTGACCGCTACGCTGTGCGACCAAGGCTTCCGTAGAATCTATATTTCAATGCGGAATTCGCTTTAGGAATATAGAATAATAATTTTAATATTCAATAGTGGATTGGGCTAGGCCGTAATATACCATAATTTTTATTATTTTTATTTATTTATGTATTTTTTAAATAGAGATGCGTACACGGAATACATGTCACATCAATATTCTTACTATTTTCAAACTAGGCTAAATGCTTGTGCTATCAAAATAGGACTAACTTGCTGGTGTCCTGGAACGAAGCGCGAACCCCCGACCGCTAGATCACTAGGCCAACGTCTTGACCACTACACCAACAAGCTACTCAAAAAGTTGGTTTTTGAATATCCACATCAATTTTTTAATGTATCATTTCTACATGTCAGTTCCGTTTAAGGATAGATAGGTTCAATAATATGGATTTTAAAATAATTATCAATAATGTTTCTAATAAGCCTGACTTACCAAGAGACTTGATGGACGAGGAGGTGACGTTGAGTCCGGCGAAGGCATACACCAGGTGGGTGCAGAGGTTGGGGTCCACGTCGTCCAGGGTGAAGGAGCCACGGCTGGGTCGGTACAAGGACCAGGCGCCGATGTAGCAGACCACCACCTTGTCGTGCGTCGGTCCTGCAACCAAACATATATGTTTATTGTATCGGTACCCCTGTAAAGCTTGTCACGAAAACGGCGTTAGTGAGCAGAAAAACTAATTGGATAAATTGTATAGCGCCATTTTTGTAAAAACTTTCACCTCGAGGGCGCTTTACAAATCAACTGTTTGTAGTTCTTCAATTATCTTTGGTTTTTTTTAATTAAAAATTGTTATTTTCTTTGAAATGACCCAGCGATTGGAGTTACCGGCGCCATACACAGGCGACATAATTCCATGATATTGCCTAGAGCTCGCTCTGGTAAATTCCGTTGGCCATTAGCAACGACCGATACGAGCGGGCGACTTACAAACGAAGGGGTGCGCGCCTTCCCCACCACACAACCGCGAGACGGGCTAACGGACCGCGCGCAGGTATAAATTAGACAGCCGGCGCTACGCAAAGGGCTCCCAGTTCTTCAGGCGACGAGGATGGCACGAGTCGATTCTGGACAGTGAATCCAGCGACTCTGCCCGAGCGCGCCGCTAGCTGCCATCGTCGCCACCCCGGAATCTTCGTGCCGCTGACCTCTGTCTGGATAGACGAGACTGCAGCCGCCACCCGAGGACTGATTACAAGGAACGCTGCTCACACCGAACCACTTCTATCCTGCCGAACCGCTGCACGTTGTTGCCATCACCGATCGAGGAGTTTGCCGCCGGCAACTGTTGACCCAGGCTTCTTTTCCCGCCGGAAGCACTGCGCCACTGAAGAGGCCATTTTCAGGACTACGTTAGCCGCTGCCTTCACCACACCCGCTGTATATAAGATTTTCATCGAGGATATTTGTTAAATACATTTTTCTGCCATTTTCCATTGTCTTTCATTGAGCCCTCTTGATACCCTCGTATCAATATTTGGGGGTTAGGACGGCGGTTAAATGAAATAAAAATATGATTTGACGTGTGGCGGTTTATTGTGATCGTATGATGAAAACAAGAAAGACATAGAATGAAATGAATGATGTAGAAGGTATGTGTGTATTACGAAATGAAATGATGTGAAGCGATTTGGCGGTCTCGCTCGGCACTCCCGGGCCGGCAAGACCGCCGCTGTGGAACGATGAAACTAGAGAGAGTGCCTGGCGGTGAATTTCGAGCCAGGCTTGTAGCAGCAGCCGGCAGCGTTGTCGCTAGCGTCGATGCCGACTGAGATGGCGGTGGATTTGAATTCTGGTCGCTACAAATATAAATGGCTGTAATTGTTCTAGAACAGCAAGTTGTAAATCTATAAAGAATTTGGGAATAATTGTTCTCTAGTGAGACGGGCACAGTCCAAACATATTTTTACATTGTGTTATATGTATAAAATATTATTTATATATCCTAAACATCAAATTTTAATACTAATATAGAATTTTATTTGCAAGTTACACCTGGTGATCTTTGCCATTTAAAAAAAAAATATAATGTAACAAGTTACACCTGGTGATCTTTGCCATTTTAAAAAAAATATATATTGTAACATAACCAAAAACGAAAAACTCAAATCGTATTACGATCAATTATCATTCGGGGGCGTAGTCACCATCAACGTCAATTACTGCTTCCCATGCTTTTTTGAGGCAATCCAGGATTTGATATCTTCCACCAACTCCTCCAAATCGTCAGAGACTTTGCCAACCTATCAATTTTTCCGTGGAGACCTCGGTGGAAGAGTAGGGCAAACGGAGGAGCAAATCTTATCTCTCGCTAGCGGTGCATTCGATCACACGGCGTTCGACATGAGAGCGAACGTTGTCGTGGTGGTTTGCGCGATCTTTTTCGCTGAATGGCAGTACACAAGCAATCAAGCCGGGCCAGGTACTCATCGCTGTTGATGCTGTACTGCCTTGGGCCATTTCTGTCAGGGATTCGCCACTCCTCAATGTAATTCCAGTCAAATTCAAAAAACAAAACGTCAGTGAACTTGTACATCAACATTTCCATTCACTTAACTCAGCCAAAGGCTCAACAAGGCCTTTCCTCTGAAGGCCTTGTTGAGCCTTTGGCTGAACCTTGAAGGCGCCTCACAGTCAGCTGGATGATTCTGATAATAATCGACGAACTTGCATGAGAATATGTTTATATGTGGATGAGAAAAGTGTGGCGCTCTACCCACAATGCCTATCCCCGCGGTGTGATGGTAAATAAGTTAGTCAGTTATATGGTTACGTAACATGATTTACTTTTTTAAGATCGATTGGCCTGAACCAAGTAATTTTGCGTTTGAATTGAGACGATCGCCATCGTTGACGTCTAAAGACTTCACACTTTCTGGATTTTGATATGCACAAGTGCGCCAGGAATTCCGTGCAGTACCGTGCGCCGCGTGCACATGTGATGGGCGGAACCGGGTGGCATGATGGCGGGGGGGAAATACATTAAATATTTTATGATTCATTATCATTTAAGGTCTCTGTCAAACCAGGAAAATTCTTTTATATATTATGTGTGTGTGTGTGGTTATATATACAGAGTACAACAGACCTAGTCTACACTAAATAATAATAATAATATTATTATTATTGTTAATTCCATAGTATTGTTATAATCAAACAACATTGCAGCAAAGTAAGATATATATTTCGGTACCCTGACTGCTACACTAGCATTTTACTGTATTATAGCATACATTAAACAAAGTGTAATGTTCAATGTACAAATATACAGGGTGATCCAAAAAATTTATTTATTATTTGTTATTTCAAAAAATAATGTAATTTTTATTGCACAAAATTTAGCTAATCAGAAATCATCAAACCACCCCATACTGCATCATCTAGTGGGTTTACATCTGCCCTGTTCGGTGGCCACACGCCTGGTGAGATGAAATTAACATTCTCACGACGGAGAAAGTTGATTGTATTTCTGGCTGTGTGAGATGGAGCTCCGTCCTGCTGTAATGTCTAGCTATACTCCAGGCTTTGTTTTGTAACTCTTTGATCGTTTTCCTAGCACCCCGACGTTTTAAAATTCGCAAATTTTTGATCAGAAAAAGACGAAATATGGTAAAATTAATAATCGTAATATATGTAAGTAAGTAAATTAGTAAACTATTGAAGCTATTGTTGATATAGTTAAACTAATTTTGATGTAATTATATCACATTTTACGAAATGTTCTCACTTAAAACATAGTTGGATAATGCACTTTCCGGTTTGGAAAGAGATGCAGGTTCGAATCCCGATGGCGCAACAACAATATTTGTCGATAAAATTGATTTTACATGTATATCTTTCTAATTAATATTTAAAATATCACAGAGCGTCTGTTCTGAATAATTACAACTTCACAATAAGAATGTATTATATGTATAATCTCCTACAATAATATGAAAATATTATTGTAGGAGATTTTTTACAAAATCATGTTAACCTCTACGTCTACATACTTTGAAATAAATATTAGCGAAATCGCCACATTATTATTGTACATCATTGTTTCAGGCCCTAAATCTGGTTCAAGTTCCATGAACTTTGATTTTTTTTTATTCAATACAGAATTTGGAATTAATAAAATATTTCAATTAGTCTAAATTATCGCACAAATACGATATCTTTGACATGCCACAGTCTAATCTGTCTGTCCCTAAAATATTGTGTTACACTCGATTTCTTGGTACGCAAAGACTTTAAAGAATTATGAATCATTAAACATGTTAATAATGCGTACAAAGAAATTATACTCGCATGACGTGTTCCATATAATATTGTTTCTACAAATACTTAAAGTTCGATATAAGTTCGACGATTGTCCAACGTTTTATAGAAGATAAGAAATATTGAAAAAAATTTTTGCTCCTCCATAACTGTCGATATGTTACTCCAAGTTTTAGAACATTCTCGACTCATAATTTAGGCCGGTAAGGCAGGTAACCTCCAAAGCTGAAATCTAATCTATACGACTCCCAAAAATGCCAATTAAGATTCAAGATTGCACCCATGACGATCATGTAATAAGCAAGCCAGGTGATCACATCGTCAAAACAGCGTTGAGAGTAAATACAGGCAGAAGACAATGAGAAAGCAACCTGGTGGTCAAACATCGAAAAGTAAATGAAGGATTCTCGGTCTCGCTGTCAGGTCACAGCGTCCTTGACGTATGACATTACACCGCCGGAACGGTACATTACGTATTTAAATAATTTTAAAAACATGCCATGTTACCTTGTATTGTGATAGACCGTTTCTCTTTTTTTGATAATGAATTATGTTTTTAATATTGGTAACGTTATTAGATTATACGGAACGTTGGAAAAACAAATTAAGCATTTACTTCCAGAAATCAACCCCTCGCCAAAAGCTAACACGATTTAATTTTGCAATTTTTTTTTAAATCTCAAACAAAAAATGTATACAGAAAAAATGTAAAACAGACAGATTTTCCAATTCGCTCGGGCCCAAAAATGAGTAAAATCGGACATATAAAATAATGCCCCCCCCTAAAATCACGGGCCCAATGCGCCTGGTGCACCAATATTATTAGGAAATATTTTAGTACTGCGTGTGTACCATTGGAATATACCTAAATATCAATACAACAAAAAAAATATTGCATAATAAACAAATGAAATGTAAAAAGATATATACATGACATTTCTTTAAATTTGTTTTATTATTAATATTCTAGAGAAAGGCGTCCTATCCTCTCCGTTAGACGCGCGAAGGACAACTCGTGACAGTGATTATAGTAATTAGTATTAGTAATATCCAAGAACATGTTACCTGTGAGTCCGCTAGCATAATGTGGTGACGAACTTATCCAAAAATTTGAAAAAAACAAAACAGAAGCGATTTTAAACATTTTTCAACACTGAAATACACGATAAACTGTCAAACAACGCACCAGAACTATACTTTGAATAATTTTATATATTCTTTAAGGTTAAAAACAAAAAAAATACAACATTCTAATAGTCCGACCCGCTCAAAGAACAAATCAACTTACTGCTGACTGTCGACTATTCAATTTGAACCAAATGTCAAAACTGTCTGATATAAACTAGTTTTTAAAACTCGCCGGCAATATAGCGACACTGAATAAAAAGAAATAAACGCGCTAATGTAAATATCAATCATGCAATATCATGAATAAATCATTTTCATTCGGTGTCTTTACTCAAATTACGTAAATCTGTAGATTCAAGAATTGTATGTAGTCGAGACAGCGGCAACTTCGTTAATAAACTTTTAAAAAGCTCCATTTTGTTTATATCGCTTTAAAAATGACAGCAAAAGTTTTGATGCACTTTTCAATGAGGTGTGTGTATTTTATGCGTGCCTCTGTTTGGTTAGATCATATGATCTACAACATCGGTTAAGGAGATGTATCAGTGAAAAGGAATCTGAAGGATATAGGAAGCGGGAATTTTATAAACATTAAAAATAAATAATATACACACGATTGCGTATATTTAGCAGACACAAACCGCTTTCATTATTTCGCACGTCAATCGCCTTTCGACCATGAAACAAGGTGGGCGTGTGTCACCGGCGGAATGGTACATTACGTATTTTATCAGTTGCGCTGTATTAGTTTTAATTTTCAATTTAAGACATTTCCTCAAATTTGTTTTGATTTCAAAAATATTTTGAAAGCGCTCGATATCGATCCCGGCACCGTATATAAAAAAATATCTAACAGTTTTGCATATCTGCCGAATAAACATAATATTCAATATTATTAAGGAAAACACATTCTTATTGTGAAGTTGTAATTATTCAGAACAGACGGTCTGTGATATTTTAAATACTAAATTAATGTATTAATTATAAATATATACATATAAAATCAATTTTGTCGAAAAATATTGTTTTAGCGTCACCGGGATTCGAACCTGGATCTTCATTTCCAATCCGGGGAAGTGCACTACCTTTGTGCTATAACGCCAGTATTTTTCTTGACAAATTTTCGAAACTATATGTTACATTTTTCAAATTAATACACCTGTCGTTCCATTATTTGAAAGCCATCTACATTATTTTTACAGAATCTCAAATACCTTTGAAAGTGCTTTATTCTATGGTATACCATAGACAATACAGATAAGAAAAGATGACAGATGTCGTGTATGTTTTTTCTCACTATAAAGTCAATGTACACTTCATTTCAAATTGAATATATATTTACGTACTGTTATTGAATATATAAAAGAGATAACATTACAGTAATCTTAACCTGAAGATATTAAAAACACATTCGTTTTTGTCCTGCTCGTGTCTCACAGACCTGGCTGTTTAATCAAGCACTGTACAGCCATAAGGATACTGGCAAATGACACTGTCATAGAAATAGATGGGGTAACGCAATATATAATATAATGGATAACCGTTAAGAAATTTCAGAAAGTTTGAAAAAATAATTATTATCAATGTGTTAAATATACTTTTATTCTGTATATAGGCGCAATACAATGTGCGCAATGTACACAACCAATATTATGCACCAACCGATGTCAAATGCGTAGTTGCATCACTGTCGGTAACATGAAGCGGTCCTATAACTCGCTTAGATAATGCTCACGCACACATCGATGTGTATTGTTACACAACACAATCTCGAAGTGCCGTGATCAAAAAATCAACCTGTACAATTGAATGCCTTAGAATATGTACAATGCGTGTGCATTCATAACTCAGACCTGCCCAAAACCGATATACAGTGTTGTTGCGGGGGTATCCGATATCTGGAGAGAATGCGGGCAATAGATCGCCCGAGACTAATTTGGGATTAATCTCGATCGGTCATCAATTGGAGCGGCACAAGTCAGGGGAAGATGGAGGTGCTTTGTTAGACTTTGGACCCTTAAACCTCCAAGTATCAGAGGATGAAAATGACTACAATGATGAACTATAATTCCGAATCGAATCAAATCACAATTGTCGCGCCGTAAAGCCGTCACAATGGCGAAATTGTGACTAAAATAAAACATGATGCAATATGAACAATGCGTTCCCCCCCCGGCACTACGAGATGGCGTAATCCTGCTGCTTGTCGGCGGCCGCCTTGCAGTTGTGTCTCTTGAGCAGGTGCTTGCTGTCTGTCTTAAAGCTGCACGTCTTGCAGCAGTAGTAGGTGATGAAGCCGTCGTTGGTGTGCGCCTCATACGTGTGGTACCACTTGCTCTGACCTGCAACCCTCAGAATATGGTTATTATGACATAAGGGAAGAACAATATTTTGGCATCAAGTGTCGAAGATTCGGCAGTTAAATCAGTCTGTTTGTTAAGTTATTTATTGTCAGTCTGACCATAAATAACTTAAAACTACAGCAATAATATTAAGTGATATTCAAATATGGAATCTTAATAATATTTTAAATATTAAATTAATGTATTAATTATAAATATATACATATAAAATCAATTTTGACGAAAAATATTGTTTTTGCTTCACCTTATTCATAAATTCACCCAGTCCAGGTCGCCAGAGGGAGCCAACGGAATGCTCCGTTATTTTTTAAGTTGTTGAACATTTATTGAGTATTAAACTGTCGCTGTATGATGTAAGCCACATGCTGCAACGCACAGCACTGAATGCAGCTGCTGGTGTCCCCGGGCTTGTTAATATCGTTTTACTACAACCTTGTAATAGCATTCCACCACATAAATAGTACCCGTATGATATTAATCATTGTAAAACAAAATTCTGTGTTTTTTGCGAATCAACTTGTTATTAATTCAATTACATACACCGATTACTCCTGATCCTAGTCACAAAACTTGTGATTAAACTATACATTTAGATGAATGCTTTAATACTAAATATGAAACATAGTCAAATGACATTAAAAAAATATTTTCAGATTCTACAACTAATCAATGTCTAAAGACATATAGTCAATATATTCCACAAGCTTTCAAGTAGGGATTACATACAAAATTTCGAAATTTAAATTATAAATATGTATTACTCTCTCCTTACCTAGACCAGATTTTGCATACATGATTGACTGTGCAAAACTTCCACTATACCCAAATTTTAATTATAATTAATTCTGAATCCCGGGTAATGCTGGATAGGGACCGTCAGAGAGATAAAACAAAAGTATTTTAATATAAAATATATATTTTAAAATGTCAAATCAAAATCTAATCTCATTACACAATCTCAAAGAAAATTATTTTGAATGCAAAAATAGGAACACATTGTTCTTTAAATCTCAACAAAATGAGTCAAACTTTAGCGATTATTTTTTTAGCATTTTTGTTGAAAAACAATAATTATTCACTCTTATTTTTATCTCTACATGAAAGGGTAAAATATATCAAACTCGTAAATTTGAGAAAAATACACAAGACTCGTATATTTGAGAAAATTAAACATTAGACTCGTAAAACTGAGAAAATTGTACATCAGACTCATAAATTGGAAAAAAAAAAAATCTATAAATGTTGTATACTTTACAATCTATTGGCAAAGCTTTGTTGTATATATTTTAAAAATGTAGATAATTTCTTTATATAAAAGCCAATTTAAATTATACAAATATATACTAAGACAATATAATATATTATAATTATTAATCAAATGTATTTTTGGCTGTTTACGGTACGGTATAAAAATAAACTCTACATATAATTCTAACCAATGATACCATGTTTTTACTTAAAACTATAAAAAAAAAGAATTTCATTAAAAAATATCACCATCTCTTTCTTTTAAACAAGCGTATACTAATATCATTCCAAGAGCTATATTGTCATTCAAGGCATTATACGCTGTAAGATGTTTTAAAATCTTTTAACTATACAATGTGATAAGTCTTTTGTTTATATGCCTCTATGGAGTAGAAACATGGTGTCGGACCATGTCTCAATTTTACAATTGGATATTCAAGATTTATGACGGTTTGTTGTAACTGCGGTTATGGAATTTAGAGTCCTATGAGACCGTTGAAGAAAAAGAAAAATTTAAGATCTGTCTGACGCGTCCTCTAATTTTCCGAACACATCGCCCACACAGAGGGGCCGATGGTGATTGGAAAAATAGATCAGATTGAAGGTGCTACTAGTAATCCTATTTGCAACGGCAATCTGAACCACTGGCTGCAGATAACGGTGGAGGCAAGAGCATCAACAGATCCAGTAATCCGCAAGTCACAATCCTCAGTAATGAGGGAAACTACTGAACAATTGCCAATAACACACTTATATTAAGAGAATTAAGATGGCAGTGATTTATGTGCTTCGAGAATAAAATAAGATTTAAAATGTGACACGTGAGACACATACTATACATGTATTTTATCGTAGACCCCTAGCAAAATATATTAGTTGTATTACTGATAGTGTTATTGTGCTATGTGGTGCAGAGTGTTGAAAAACGAGCACCAACGAACTCAACTTTGGCAGGATGGATGGACAAGACGGAGCACGCGGGTTATTTAGGTTACACCTGTCACAGAAGAGATATGAGAAGATGGACAAGCAGACCGTGTCATCAAAACTGCATTAAGAATATATACAGGCAGAAGATAAAAACATTTACTCAACTGAAGATGTTCAACGTTTGTTTTCTCAAGGTTCAAGTCACGAATAAGGTTGTTTAATTCAAACAAATTTTTACATAAATAAAATTTTCATTTAAATTTATTAACGCTACAGCAGAATACGAGACTTGTGAAAATCACATAGATGCATTTTGACCTCATCGGGAATCGAACCAGGAACCCCCAGTATAAGAAACCAGCGCCTTGACCGCTGAACTACGAGCGTTGATTTATCAGCTGTCGCTCTTCTATTCGACTTGATCTTAACTGTGAACGCACAGGCGCGCTGGCAACACTGAAGGAGTGAAAATATTGACTCACGTTAACAACATTAGAAATTAATGAAGAAGTTTAAGGACATTGAAATAAGAATTTTAAAATTTAAAAAAAATGTTAATGTATTTTTAAAAATATGAAAGAGGATTTTGAGATTGAACGGTGTTATCTGCAGGCTGACAAAACTTACAATACTATTTTGAATGTACTGAGTTTTCTGTTATAATTCACACCTTAGTCAATTTGCCACAAGGTTTATCAAAGGACTGATGTCGTTGATACAATATATAGGCGAAAGAAGTGATAAAATGACCCAGAAAATACACTGCAAAAGATTCTAAACAGTCAGGTAAAATGAAATTCTAAAAGTTTGCAGTAGAATTAAAATTTTAAAATGTTTTTGCATTTAGAAAAGCTTATTAAAAAACATCACAGCAAAGAAATAGCCACAGACAAAGCCAAGAAAGCAAATCCAAAATCTGAAAGTTTGCTCGCTGATGAACCGGTGGTTCCCTCTTCCCGAGATATTTCGTTTTCTCTCTCCTTCTCCTTGATTCGTTTCTCCAGCTCGTCCTTGATAAACATCTCCTGCTCGGCTAATATGACCGCCTCGTTCAAAGTTCTCAGAAGCGGAAAGTTGGCGGTGGTCCTCAACGGAACGATGAGTGTGAGAACGCCATTTTGGATTTGGTAAGCGTTGCGGGATGCGCCACCATAGTAATCTTGAGATGCGTTGCTTCCTTCTGCAGTGTCTGAAATGAATTTTATTGTTTGATCATAAATATGGAATATTATAAAGAAGTCCAAGAGTCCATATTACATTTGTATTATGTTATATTTTCTCCTTTATTAGGATCGATACCAACCGTTTTTTTTTTTTTTGAAACCAAAAATATTTCATATTATACTGTGGTCAAATTTTCATGTAAGTATATTATATTAACTAAAGCACAATCATTTTGTACAAAACCACGAATTTTATTAAACACCAACCGGTTTCGTTTAGCTCAAGGTTCATCAGGGAGTCTTTAAAATTAACAATAAATACAAAAAGAGTGCAATATAGGAAATGGTGGAGTTTGATTACATTTGTTAAATTAAAAAAAGCTTTTACATAAACGGTATTAATACCCTTCCCACTGTTAATATGTTAATGGTAGTTATTCATCTTATATTCTTTAGTGGTACCCTTATCGGCCTATCGCCCCAACAAGATACCTAGGTAGACGCGATCCACTGGGCGCTTTCCTTCTAGGATCACCATCATACATTATTTCCTCATATTTGTCTGTAATGCACAACAACATAAAGCAAACAAATCAATAGCAATCTGTGTCATACGGCCACATAAAATGAACAAGATCTGCTGTCAACTATATCATGTGGAATTTTCTATTGTATTTTTGCTGACTTTGCTGTAAGATTAAGAAAGGATCACTTAGGTGGCTTGGTCATATGGAACGGATGAATGAGGAGAGAATGAAAGATACATGACGCAAGTGTTGATAGCACCAGAAATGGAGAACGTCCGAGTACGACCAGGTAAACCAGATACCGGAGGATAGTTCTGTTAGAAGCTTCTAAAATCAGCAAGCTTGTATGATAAGATGTATGAATGTGGATGAGATGAGAATTGTGTGTCAGTACAGAGGAGTGTGACGCTCTATCCTCTCTGCATACGGAAACGGCGTGATGATAAGTTAGTTACAAATCGTAAAAAATATCTACTCACTTTTAGCTTCGTCAAGTTCTGGAAGGGAGCTCTTGTAGTAGGGGTTCTCCCTCATAGCTTTGAGGTCTTCAAAGTAGTCCACATACGTGTCGGTCTCCGGTGCACAGTCTCCGTGGAAGTCGTCAGTGTCAATACTCCACACCATCACACCGCGCAGCTTCTTGTTGATTGCAAATCTGAAAAGTTGATGTTTATTTGATTAAGTATATATTAAATTCAAAACATCTCTCTCAGCCGTGGTCTTGTGGTCTGCTTCTACAGTATGACATGTTCGCCTTCATTCTTTGATGTGTAGTGAGGCTCCCAACATTTCTCAGTATTGTTTATTTTCGAAAAAAACTGTCACTGGACTCTTTAATACGAAGCGCGGTTTTTAAATACCGGATTTTTGTTAAAGAAGCACAACGTCATTTATGCAACACTTTACTTTCTTCGGATGCTACACACCTTCAACTACTTCTCAACATAGTCGCCACCATTATTAAAGCATTTGTCATAATGGGGCACCAAATTTTGTATACCTTTGCCATAGAATGACAACGCCTGGGATGAAAATTATGTCTGTACTCCATCTTTGAGTTCATCATTGTCATCAAAACGCTTGCCACCAAGGAACCGCTTCGCAAATAGGACTCACTTGCCGATGAATATCAGTCGGTTTCATGTTTCGTGCATTCAAGAAACAAATCACGGACCGTATCACACAGTCGGCGGTCTATTGTCTTAAACATTTCAACCACTCACTACAAGATGGCCACACTATGTGAATGTCTCTAATGTTATATGTGGTGTGTCAACAGATGAAGGAAACCATGCGCGTGCGCAACATCAGAACCGCAGCGTTACACCGGGAATGTCCGACATTGGTACTTACTTAAAAACCACGCTTCGTATATTGTTTGGTATCTGTGTGTGGTGTATGAAGAGAATGAGGTGGATAGGAGTGAGGGGAGTAAATATAGGTTAGGTTAAAACGGTTCCAGATATCAGTTAAGGATAAATGCGATCGGACCTGACATCTATGAAGCAAACACAATATAAGATAAGGTTAGACAAGATGTCATTGACTCGTTCATTATGTTGATCAATGTTTCCTCTAACTTTGGATCGCGGTTTGCACATAAAAATTCTTTTATGCAATTTTAAGGACCCGTGCTATTATTTGGGGGAGAAAATAATGAAAGCATTACCATACCAGTGTAAGACTACTGTGGGTTGACCACATTACTAATGCACATATATTAAGACGCACAAATAAGTCAACAGAACTATCAAGAAAATCCGTATATTGAATGAAAACTATGATATTTGACAAGTCGTTATGCAGCAGAGCTAGTAATGGAGCTAGAAAGAGATTATCTTGGCATTGAAATTAAAATTGTGTACACTTTATATTTTTTGTGTTTGCCAAATCGTGTGCATGCGGGTAACATTAATCTTGACAGTTTTCCGGTAGATCAGGTCATGTTGACCCGAAACCTCTTAGGAATAGAGAATAAGAAATATATTTTTAAATATGTTTGTAACATTCAGAGTGAAAAAAGAAATGGATTGAATTACCTGACTTTTTCAGCAAGCGATCTCTGGTTGTCGTACACAATGATCCGGTCCTGGTTCACGAGGTAAGGAGTTTTGGATCTCTTGTCCCAGAACGGGGACCAATCGGATGAAGAATTAGCCATCTCCGTACAAATCTAGCGAATACAATAATGAATTAAAACAATATGATCTAATTTTTAATTACATTATTATTGTGATAAATTGGAATGCACAGAGTGAATATTATGTTCCAGGCCGATTTTGTTAAGCTACCATTTTGGTTTGGCAGACATTTTTCAGTTCACATTTAAAGTCGTAAAGAGTAGTTGATTACAATTTATTATGAAGTATCTAACGTCTCAACGTATTTTGGATTTTTGAAATCCTCAATTGATTCGCCAATGACCTTTACACCCACACAGAGTTACTGTGGTATCATTGGGCTCTACACCATGCTCTAGCTGTAACCATTAATGGTGATAGCTATCGTCACATATTGGAAAATTTCTCAGTGGTCGAATTGGATCGATTGGGCCTGCAACACATGTGGTTTCAACAGGACGGTGCCACTTTACATACAGCCCGAGCTAAGCTTGAAATTTTGCGAGAAAAAGAGCATCCTATAAGAGCTCTATTAGTTTCAGTGGAAAATGTAGATATTTTTAAAATATATTAAATCCAACAAGCTCACCTCATTGTATCCCATGAAGCCAGACTCTCGCGTGTAGGGACCCTGGAAGCCCTGGCTCTGGGTGGTAGCCCCGATGTGCACACCGGGGGAGGAGGGCGCCTGCTTGATAAAGGTGCGCCCGTAGAACGGGACGCCCATCACCAGCTTGTGCGGGGCCGCTCCTAGCTTCAGCATGTACTCCACGGTAAACTCCTGACAATTTAAACAAAAAATCTGTTATAAGTGACAATTTAGAAATGAAAGGAATCTCGGACATTTCTGGGTATTTATTAGGGTCTGGTCTCCCGCTGGGGATTGCTGGGATGGGCGATGCCTGGAAGAGTAGTGGCTAGAGAGACCTAACGGAGGATTCTACTGGCTCTCCCTCGCACCTCTTGCGACTTGGACAGGGTGAATTTCTGCCGGACCGTGACCGAGTTCTGAGACTGAAACACATAAATGTGACGTCTACTCTCCCCTTTTGGGGGTATGTGATTTCTATAGCTTCTTTCTGGCTGCCTTTTGAAATTAATGTGACAACAAGTCTCTCATATTGTACAGGTATAGTTCTGGTACGACAATACTGGAGCCAACCTATGATGGTATTATGATAATATGAAAAATATTGTTGTTGCGATGCTGGTATGGCTTTCAAATAATGGAACGATAGATGTATTAATTTAAAAAGTGTAACATATAGGTTCGAAAATTTGTCGTCAAAATTACTGTCGCTGTAGCGTAGTTGGATAATGCACAATAGTTGGATAATATCTTTTTAATTATTTAAAACTAATTTAGTGATTACTCACTGTGCGATTTCCGGGTCGCACTTCCCGTGGAATGAATTACGATAATTCCGGTTGTAAATCGGAATTACCGCAAAGTGGGAAAAGAAATCGGAAGACTGATGAGAAGAGGTTGATGAGGGGAAACGGATTTTTCAAAGGACCAACGATCTCGGGACTGTTGGACCGACCAAGTGAAAAGGGCAACAAGCATGTCTCTGGTGACAGTCCTCAGATCAGAGAAAAGTGTTTTAATTTTATTTATATTGGTATTGAATCATTTAATGAAGCAATTTGGCACTGTTTTTGGATAGTGAATGGCATTTTTGGTCTTAAATATGGATGCAATCTGGTTGACATTACTTTAAAAAAAGTTTAGTTAGATTCTATTAACATTTTAACTGCTATTTGAAATGGAAGACACCACATAGGATAAGACTAGGCTTTAAGGGTCTTGACTTATCTGTCAAAAGCTGGGACTTGTCGTCCATAGATTTAAAAATATGACTTTAATCCCTGTAAGTTTGCAAGGTCCAAAAGCGTGTGTTAACACGCCTATGGCTTGGAGTAACATACAAAGTTTGGCGTGTCAACGCGCTTGTGGCATTTAAAAGGTTATGGTCATATTACTCACAACGCTCAGTTTGTCTTGTTCATTCATCGAGTGCAGCGGCGCGTTCGGTCCTGCCTTCCCGTCCCAAGCTCCGTGGTAGTCGTAGCACATCATGTGAATCAGGTCCAGGTACTTGGAGAGCTGTACAACATCGTAGGCTCCGTCGATGGTCTCCTTGCTGGCGCCCAGAGCGGCAGTCAGGATGTAATTGTGCTTCTTGAACTCGGTCTTCAACTCCTGAAATGTGAATGGAAGATGTTAATGAGATAAAAATTTAATAAGCCTCGTAGTCTATTGATGGTTTAAGCAAACATACTCTGTAGTGCACCAGGGTGCAACGCCTGACCATATTTTGTTGAATTGTGAGATACTGTTGAGATGCACGTGAACATATGATTGGTGGTTTAACTGGATTTAGACACCGCCCGCCCAGGAATGCAGACCTCATTAATAATAGGACAAATCTTGTTTTATATAAAGAATTTATTCTGGTATGGGTGACATGTTGGAGCTCCTTGAGTAGGTACGCGCCTGTCTCTCTCTCTCTTCATACCTCGTGTTTTGCAACTCTGTTAGTCAGTGTGACTCAGTTCATTTTGTGTCTCGTCCACTGTCCCTCTTTTGGGAGTGTTTTTGATGACTGTATCCCTGAGTGTCTGCCTTGAACTACTGCACCTTAAATATCCATCTACATGTAAAACTATGTATTCTATGGATTTATGTTATGTTTTGTTAATGAATAAAGACAGTACTTAAGGATCGCTGTAGGGTCTAAATTTTTAATTTTGTGCAATATTTGATTAGCTTTGATGAGTGGGACTGACAAGGAAGCTCCAGCTTTTAAACCGGTCCCGAGTTAGAGTGGGTCCTTACCCCTCCAGCTGCCTTTGTAAAAATAGAAAAAAGTACAACAGGGTGTTTGGTAATGTCTACGAAATTTGAATCGAAGTTCGAGTATTGATGAGGCAATCCACAGGAGGTTTTAGAGCAAATAATAAGTCTTCATTGTTCATAGTGTGAATGGTTATCGCTTCTATTCTCGTCACCGAGGTCGCCCATAAAGCCGCTGAGTACCGACAACATGAAGCATCTTCAACGCGAACAACAGCACTCGGACGGCTGACCCACTATCGACCGAGCAAAAGTTCCAGAAACTGCCACCGACAATTCGCGCATCTAGCAATAACTTATTTGTACAGTTAACTTTTATACAAATTCAGTGCAATTAGCAACTAGTTCCGTAACCTGCCACCTGTCACACGCGCATCCATATATATTCTCACAAATACACGCCGCAATACACTCCGCGACATTAAACAAATGCAAGAGTATGTAAGTAATTTTTGGGGCATCCAATATTCTAACAGTAACCATATCATCTCATTTTTCAAATCCTTCCGATCTGGAGCAACATGCTCACAACCACACAAACATAAAATAGTACTCGACAGAGAGTATTTACATTACAAAATATTCTTGTCACATGCCCGCATCCAAATTTCCTACCCATGACCTATTCTACAGCTTGCCCACCACTGTAAATTGTGACAACTTGATCAATATTGGTATTGAAAAAAAACGTAGATCCCGCGCCGATATGGGATCTAGAGAACGAAATTGTGCAATCTTCGAGTCGCGCGTCCCGCAAATTGGAATACGACGATTCCAGTCGTAAATCGGAATCGACGATGGAGGGACGGTAAAGGGGGAATCGGGAATCTGAAGGACTGCTCGCCTTACCTCCCGCAGTCGCAGCCGAGATCACACAAACAGCACGCGAACGAGTAGATCTCCGCTTCCAAATGAAGACGGCGATATCAAATCACTTCACCCACGGCTCACACAATAATCACTGTCCCCACAAATCACAGGATCACAATATAACAGTGCTGATGCACCGGAGGTGAACAAAACCACACCACTAATGCAATTGCGGCGTTGCAACCGAACAAGTATCGCGTCGCGTTAACGTCTGCCGATGTCAAGGCCACTATTCACACTGGTCAAGCAGTAGGGAAAAAAGGATGGGTGGGAATTTGAACGTGGAAAGGTGTCAATAACACGGTCGCGCCCGATTCGCAAAGCGCTAAAAATGTGTTTCACGAATAAGGAACGGGTATATTGGACCGTTTGACTCCAGTGTACCAGCATTGTTTTGTGTAATCTGTGATTTGTAAGTACATTGTTTATGTGAACAGTGACTACCGTCCTCAGTCGGGAACGGACGTCGGTGACTATCAACACGCACGCGGCGTGATTTCGGAAGCCTTACTAGGAATTTCGGGGGTGTCATACATGAGGTAAAGCGAGCGGTCCTTCTCTGAAATTCCTTCCCCTCACCAACCTCTCCCTGTTCCACGTCTCCCGATTTTTCTTCCCCACCCTGCGGTGATTTTGATTTACAACCGGAATTTTCGTAATCCATTGCGCGGGACGTGCAACCCGGAGATTGTAGAGAGATTGACACTCCATCTGAACGATATATAAAGCGAGTGTTGATACCGCATACTAATAGGCAAGACTAACAGTGCATGGCGGATTCCTGGCACCAACATTGAAGTGACATTGTAAACAGTCTACATACCCTGACAAGAGCGGCAAAGTTCTGCTTGTCGTGGGGCGCTCCTCCGCGCTTGGCCGGGTACTCCCAGTCAAGATCCAAACCATCGAAGTTATACTTTCTGCAAATACATAAATAAAATGAATTAAGAACTTGTATATACATTTTTAACTTATAAATCTCCCACAGTTGAGTCGTGTGGGAGATTTATACGCGAACAGTTACGGTTGTACCCTAACTTTTGAGGCAAAGCCTTGACGATGGCACGTGTTACCGTGCCGTGCAAACATCAGCATATAGTTGCTACCAGAACCTGCCTGCACAATGCTCTCCCAGCTGAGCTAAATCATCTAGATTAATTTAGTCGAATGTGAATGTTTAAAAAAGGGAAAAATGAATTATCAAATTTGGTCCATAGATACCGATGGTGTAGTGGTACTCGAAGCGAGTCCACATACTAACATATATACAACATTAAAAAATTTGATACGTGTGGAGATTTAGGGGTGAGAATTGGTGAACGTTATATATATATACATATAAAGCGATCACTTAAGCCAGCCAAAGACATGTCGTAAACCCTGTAATTACCCCATAAATCTATGAGGATAAAACTCATAAAAAATAAATATACTCGTATCAGTGCAATGCTGATGAAGAATATGATGACCTTTAAGCAGAAAATATATTTTAATACAATGGTATTTATTTACTAAATCATCAATAAGAAAATATCAGCGGAATTCACACCAACAGTTGATGCGAATCAACATGAGCACGAGCACCGTACAAGGGGAAGGGATAGACTGAGACTGCCATTCGGGAGGAAGGAGAAATATCAGAAATCGATGATGTGCAGTGCGATGAAATTTTTTAATGAAATGCCAGAAAACATAAAAAAGAAGGAGAAATTGAATAGATTTAAAATGAAACTGACCAAATATGTAAAAGATAAGTTTTAGTAAAAGAAAATACTTGAATCTTGTATATATTAGAGCATATATAAAGAGTGCTTATGTATGCACTTTGTTAAGAATTAGTTATATTATTATTTGTTTAATAACAGTGCCATTATAGATAATGAATATGAATGAATTTAGCCAATAATTTTGAAATTAGTAATATTAAAAGAAGTCGTGGATATAACGCCGTACACAACAACAATGTGTCCACAAAATCATTCAAAGCAGATTAATTGAACACCTCAAAAACTGCACAGCTGAAGACACAAAGGTCTGTCGTTCATGAGGATTAGCGGCCATCTTGGAGTAGTTCTCCGAGCCTTCGTTCCACCCCCCGATGGCCAGCGTGACCTTCAGGTGAGGGTAGCGCGTCTTCATGCCGGTGACCTTCTCGAAGTTGCCCTTGCCGTAGTTATCCTTCAAATCCTGCCAAGGATCTGCAAATACCCGTCATATTATTAGACCTCTAAGTTCACATTATTTAAATGTTTCATATTTTACATATTCAATAACGGTACGTAAATATATATTCAATTTGAAATGAAGTGTTCATTGGCTTTATTACGAGTAAGAAAATTCATACAGTAGCGAAGTATTATGAATTTTTCTGACTGGCGAGTAATTGACCATCTATCATCTCGTGAAGCCAATCATCTATAAAGTATACGTTCGTAATGATTAAACGTGATCTCAGTTTTTTCAAGAATGTCTTAATTGGAATGACGTCGAATAATTAATTATTCTTCTTCTTGTGCCCTATCCGTTCAACGGACGTTGACAAAAGCTGCAGTTCCGACTGCATCAGTTATTTATTACAATTTATTTATTTATTTTTAATTTCCTCATCTCACAGTAGTCATTGATAATACTGAAAATAAGTTACGACCTTAAGACTGATTGTATTTGCATACTCAAAACAAAATATACATGAATATAGCAGTGTCAGTGTCAGATGGAACCCTGTTATTTTGAGAGGTCGATTTATCTAATTTTGATAGGCTAGTCTTGTACACATTAATTTGCCATATGCCTTATACATATGTACCTACCTCAAAAATCATAGAAATTTGACTTGTCTGATTCTATACTTCACATATATATTGTGTCTCGCCAAGGAGAAATGGCGTTAATAAATAACAAACACAAATCTTGGATGAGGATGGTGGATTCAAGGGGTCGAAGCATCGATCTACCCGCGTGTGACTGCTCCTTGCGGGGCCTGGCGTGGAGACTGCCGGTAAGCGATGGCAGACGGATGGGCTCAACGGACTCCACAGTGACCGGATGGCATCGGGGTGACCTTCGGGAGGAAGAGTTCACTTCTGGAACGGGGCGTGGCAAACTGGGCAGTGATCGTATGGCTAAATCGGTGACACGGTGTGTCCCCACTAGGAGAAGAGCGCGACGTGAAGATAGAAGATTTCAAAGACAATGACTGTGCTTACAGTGTCGGGCTTTGTGTATTTAAGTGGGAATAAATGATTCTGAGTGCATAAAGTGTTTTCCATTGTTCAGACCTCCCCCATCCATCTGAGACAGGCATTCCGACAACAATGTTTATTAACCCACAGACTGAGTCTAGCTGGTGGCATGGTGCGCTGGCATTCCATTCACTGGTGACAGCGCGCAACGTAACAATATATATATGTATATATATATATAATTCAAGATTGATTGAATTAAAAACACCGTTTGTACAATTCCAGGGAGGGCAATACAGAATACACTAGCAGAAAAGCAATCAGCTATAGGCCCTGCGGGCGGCTGTAGTGACCGTTACGCTGCGCGACCAAGGCTTCCAGTGCAGAATTTTCTTTAGGAATATAGAATAATAATTTTAATATTCAATAGTGGATTGGGCTAGGCCGTAATATACCATCATTAGAAGTTGGTTTTTGAATATCCACACCAATTTTTTAATGTATCATTTCTATATGTCAGTTCCGTTTAAGGATAAGTTCAATAATATGGATTAGAACATAATTGTCAATAATTTGATGTTTCTAATAAGCCTGACTTACCGAGAGACTTGATAGACGAGGAGGTGACGTTGAGTCCGGCGAAGGCGTACACCAGGTGGGTGCAGAGGTTGGGGTCCACGTCGTCCAGGGTGAAGGAGCCGCGGCTGGGTCGGTACACGGACCAGGTCCCGATGTAGCAGACCACCACCTTGTTGTGCGTCGGTCCTGCAGCAAAACAATATCAAGGACCTTACTGACGATGTGGAATTTTTAACATATATGTTTATTATATTGGTACCCCTGTAAAGCTTGCCATGAAAACTGCGTTAGTGAACAGAAAAACTAATTGGATAATTTGTATAGCGCCATTTTTGTAAAAACTTTCACTTCAAGGGCGCTTTACAAATCAACTGTTTATAATCCTTCAATTATCTTTGGTTTTTTAAAATTAAAAATTGTTATTTTCTTTGAAATGACCCAGCGATTGGAGTTACCGGGGCCATGCACAGGCGACACAATTCCATGAAATTGGCTCGACCTCGCTCTGGTAAATTCCGTTGGTCATTAGCAACGACCGATACGAGCGGGCGACTTACAAACGAAGGGGTGCGCGCCTTCCCCACCACACAACCGCGAGACGGGCTAACGGACCGCGCGCAGGTATAAATTAGGGCTCCCAGTTCTTCAGGCGACGAGGATGGCACGAGTCGATTCTGGACAGTGAATCCAGCGACTCTGCCCGAGCGCGCCGCTAGCTGCCATCGTCGCCACCCCGAAATCTTCGTGCCGCTGACCTCTGTCTGGATAGACGAGACTGCCGCCGCCACCCGAGGACTGATTACAAGGATCGCTGCTCACACCGAACCACTTCTATCCTGCTGAACCGCTGCACGTTGTTGCCATCACCGATCGAGGAGTTTGCCGCCGGCAACTGTTGACCCAGGCTTCTTTTCCCGCCGGAAGCACTGCGCCACTGAAGAGGCCATTTTCAGGACTACGTTAGCCGCTGCCTTCACCACACCCGCTCTTTGCCGCCCGCTGTATATAAGATTTTCATCGAGGATATTTGTTAAATACATTTTTCTGCCATTTTCCATTGTCTTTCACTGAGCCCTCTTGATACCCTCGTATCAATATAAAAGGCTGTAATTGTCGTACAGCAAGTTGTAAATCTATAAAGTATTTGGGAATAATTCTTCTCTAGTGAGACGGGCACAGTCCAAACATATTTTTACATTGTGTTATATGTATAAAATATTGTTTATATATCTTAAACATCAAATTTTAATACTGATATTGAATTTTATTTGCAAGTTGCACCTGGTGATCTTTTATACAAGTTCAATTGTTAAAGAGTTTAAAATATTTAAAATGTTTATTTTTACCCCAGTTTTATCAGTCCCCCTTTTCACGCGAGGACCAGTCCTCAGTTCTATGCCGGGGATATATTTTTTAATATATTTAAATGAATTTATGTATACGTAGCGATCGGAATTCAAATCCACCGCCATCTCAGTCGGCATCGACGCTAGCGACAGCGCTGCCGGCTGCTGCTGCAAGCCTGGCTCGATAATTCACCGCTAAGCAGTCTCTTCAGTTTCATCGTTTCACAACGGCGGTCTTGCCGGCCCACGCGCGCCGAGCAAGACCGCCAACTCGCTTCATTTCATTTCATAATACACGTGCACCTTCTACATCTTCATTCATTCTTTAATTCTATCTGTTTTCATTGTTTTTATCACACTGTCATATTAAACCTCTACACGCAAACAAACATTTCTTTCATTTAATCACCGTCCCAACCCCTAAATATATTTTTTCGAATAACAAACATATTATATGCTTGGATCGTATGACACATGGAACTTTTTATTTATTCTGACCGATGCTACCGTCGCCAAATATCATGGTTTATCAAGCAAGAAACGAAGTTGCAGGTGTGCGAAAATAAAGTCTTAAAGTCGCAAAAATATTTATTTATTTATTGTGATGTCCTTGAAATCGTATAGATGTGTGTGTGTGTGTGTGTGTGAGCGCTGCACCGCCGCGGCAAGATGCATATCTGTGGGCGTATGTGCGTGGATATAAAGGGCGACGCGCGCCAGGCGCGCCCTCTTTCTGCGTGCTCTTCTGCATTATCGTTTGACTTATACAAGTGATATATCTTGTATCAAAATTGTATGTACTCCGATCTGCTTAAGCGTGGCAGAAATCTGGAGTTGTTGAGAGCCTTTGTTCTCGTGTGGGTCTCCAGATGGAACATCTTCCGGAGGACTGCTGCTGCTGAGTAGCTTCATCATTATTATTTTGTTTTTTTTTTTCTACCTGTTTCGTATTCATAATGAATTATTATTTTGTACGTGAACATATATTCTTTCATACTTATTCATTCTGTCAAAATATTGTAGAATACTGTCACCAGTTTTTAGTTTATTCATACCCCCATAGCCTATTCTCCCCGGTACGTATTGTTCCTTTAGCTAGACCCGTTGTCCTTTTGGAGATCGAAGAGAGGAAGTGTATTGCGTGATTATTCGCGGTGAATCATTAATCGCACACACCGCTGTGAAAGTTTATTAGAGTGAACGTGATGAATTTATTACATTGGGTGAACTTCCGGAAGTGGAACGTGACAGCGTCACCAACCAGGAGTCGAGCTGTCTTTTGGTTCCATCCTGGTCCGTTATCGAAGGTAACCCTCCTCCCATCATCCGATTCCCTACTTCCATCCACCGGCGACTTGCGTCGGTCACACTACCTTCTGCCCAAATATGATCTGCGTGTACTGTTCTTGTGGGTTAAATCTGCCGACAGTGTTGCGTGGAGGGTGAGTGCCTCTTCACTCCCCCTCTGCTCACCGGCCTTGTTAATTGTATTATTTTATATTTTCTTTGTGTTATGCATTGTAAATATTATTTATTTATTTACTAATAAAGTGATTCAAGCGCGGACAATGAGGGCAAATTTTGTTTTGGCAGCTGTGGGTATCGCCCTGTCAATATACGGGGTGCTATCGAACATCTGCTGCCTTGAGCTTATTGCATCGGTCCTGGGTAAGCGGCGGGTCCGCCCTCATTGATGTATCATACTTTAATAAACGTATAATTGTTATAAAGGATTTTTTTGGACCTTCAACATTTACGAAGTGTACACTGAAGACGTAATTAAGTACGCAAGTACGTAATATTTTTATTATATTCACGCCCTTATGGCCTATTACAAAATAGGTTTGGTATAAAAAAGCATATGAGCACGAAATATATAGATAAAAAGAGAAATTTAAAAATAAGCAAAACAAACTATTGATAATAATAAAGGTTCAAGACTGAAAAAACAATAAAAATTTAGGTTTGACACAGAATGGCTGAGTATCAAAATCAGTTGTACCTTTGACTCAAAACAGCATCTAAAACATCACTCTTATATTTAAACTTTGAAAATCGGAATATATCCACAAGACCAAAATCGTTCCCAAGCCTGTGAAGTCTTTGTGTGGGTGCATTCCTATACAAATTAGTATATGATGTATTTACATGGAACAGTGCCGACGACCTGGTACTTCGCGCAGGAACGTGGTATACAATCAGTTCAGTTAAATTAAGGGCGTCCAGTGTGCCATTTACTATTTTAAATAAAAATAATAAATCACTTAAAGTTCTTCTACACGACATGTTAGTTCAATTAAGAGTGTTCATTAAAAAATTATAATTAATTTGTTCAACCCTTGAATTGCACTTTACGGCCAAATACGTGATATGGAAGAGATTAAAGAACTTGAAACTTTGGGAATGCTATACTGCCTCGGATATATTCTTTAACGCACACAAGCCAAGATGATAAATACCGAGACAAGACGGACCTGCGAGAGGTGCTACAGCGGCGATATCGAGGGACTGATGGCGCTCTGTAGTAACTACGGTCACAGACTTCAACGAGACCGCTAAAGAAGTTGAAAAAGAAATCTCCAATGTTTTGTTTTACACGTTAACCTGGGTTTTTATCTTTACCGCGCGTTGACATACTTTCATACAACATTTACAAAAATTACTCCAATGCTATGAGGTTTGCCAAACAATTCAAAGAGGCGCATCTCGAATTTAACAATATTGTGTAGAAAATGATAATAATTTTTTTTTTTACCGATTTCTACGGATATTTTTTTGATTTAAATACAGTGTGAAATGTATGTAACTCTCCCCAAGCAATAAATCATGGACACAATACTAGACAAACAACAAACATCTACACACCAGTTCCGAGAGCAACAACGACATTCTATCAAAGATTCTACATGTTCCTAGCTCCGAAACTATACAATACACTCAGTACCAACTGGAAATCGTACAATTACTATAAGATTACACAAATATGGACCCAATATATGATTCAATCAGGTAGAGATGAATCAGAAGCATGGATATCCAACTATTTAATATAATGTATGGAATTCTTTTACTAATAACTCACTAGTCCTTCTACACTCCCACTCCATATATTTTTATTATATTTTTATTTTTTTCTTACTTTTTTATTCATATTTGATTTATCTTTTTATTCCAAACAGCACGAAAAAAAAACCTGGCTACTTTAACACAGACTTCAGTCTAGCAAAGTAGCCAGGACAACGCTGTATATAACAGAGGTGAAGTCTACTCCATCCCACACAATAAACTATGTATTGTGTATGTTCATTATGTATCCACCTCTGTTAGTACAAAAATATGGATGTCAAAATATATATAAATAAATAAATAAATTTATTCCATACATATAACTTATTAGTCATTTGTAATATTGAGCGAGAGAATGTGACCCCAGTGACCATCTTAAATATAAAATGAAAAGACACATTCTCATCTAATTATTTGTTTCGTTTGTTAATTTTTTTTTTTTAATTACTATAAATAAGGGCAAAGTAAAAAATTACTACTGATCTTAGTCTAATTTTGAAGCTTTTTAATTTCTCTTCTTTTCTTATGTCATTTGGCATTTCAATGATAATCTTCATCGCACTGTACATCACTGATTTCTGATATTTAGCCTTCTTCCCGAATGTCAGTCTCGTTCATGCATTTTTCTTATAAATTCTGCCGACATTTGTTCAGTGAGGATTTAAAAAATACATTTTAAAATAATGTATCGATGTTTTCTCGCGACTGTTCACCGCAAATCGCCACAACGGTCGACCGTGGAGCCGCCCTCAGTGTTTGTGGTTTCCTCGGAAGATAGTCGAACAAAAAACCAATATGACTCAACCGTGACAGCAGTCAAAACCGGTGTAATTATCCTCGTCGAATTTTAGAACCAACAACAGTTTTTCGTCTGTCGAGAGAGAATCGATTAAGAAAAATGACAGATAACGGAAACTCTTGCCTGTCAAAGCCTGCACAGATTAAGTGGACCAAGGAAGCGGAAACATCAGCCACAATTGGCATTGTACTCGAGACGTGAAGAAATGTTTACCTATTCCGTAACGGATAATGTTTAACGAAATTTGACAATACTGAAATCTATTAATTAATTAATTAATTAGAGATTAAAGGAATCTCGGACTTTTCTTAGTATTTTAGTTGGGTGTGGGTCTCCCGCTGGGGGTTACCGGGACGGACAGGGAGACCTAACGGAGCATTCTACTGGGTCTCCCTCGCACCCCCGCACGCCGAACTGTGACAGAGTTTTGCGACTTAACATAATGTGACGTATAACATCCCCTTTTGGGGGTGCATGACTTCTATAGCTTCTCTCTGGCTGCGAGGCTCGTGACAAATTCATACATATTGCTCTGGTACGATGATACCGGACCCAACCGATATCAGTTAATGGCCAAATGTAATTATGACAAAATGAAATAATTGTAGCATACAATAAAGAAAAACAAAAAAGTTAACTATAAAGGGGCACCACAAGGTTTTAGTAATTTTAAAATATATTCCAAAAAAGCTTTGAAGATTTTTTTAAATATTACACGCGTTGCTGTGTTGAGTGGAATCGAAGCGAGAGTAAACAACTGTCGAAACGATCCCCTTTGGGGTTTCCTTCATAATGCTGAAACAAGCCATTAGGTTAATACATAATTATTTTGCCATTTTAAAAAAAATATATTGTAACATAACCAAAAACGAAAAACTCAAATCGTATTATGATCAATTATCATTCGGGGGCGTAGTCACCATCAACGTCAATTACTGCTTCCCATGCTTTTTTGAGTCAATCCAGGGTTTGATATCTTCCACCAACTCCTCCAAATCGTCAGAAACTTTGCCAACCTATCAATTTTTCCGTGGAGACCTCGGTGGGAGAGTAGGGCAGATGGAGGAGCAAATCTTATCTCTCGCTAGCGGTGCATTCGATCACACGGCGTTCGACATGAGAGCGAACGTTGTCGTGATGGTTTGCGCGATCTTTTTCGCCGAATGGCAGTACACAAGCAATCAAGCCGGGCCAGGTACACATCGCTGTTGATGCTGCACTGCCTTGGGCCATTTCCGTCAGGGATTCGCCACTCCTTAATGTAATTCCAGTCAAATTCAAAAAACAAAACATCAGTGAACTTGTACATCAACATTTCCATTCACTTATCTCAGCCAAAGGCTCAACAAGGCCTTTCCTCTGAACGCGCCTCACAGTCAGCTGGATGATCCTGATAATAATCGACGAGCTTGCATGAGAATATGTTTATATGTGGCGCTCTACCCACAATGCCTATCCCCGCGGTGTGATGGTAAATAAGTTAGTCAGTTATATGGTTACGTAACATGATTTACTTTTTTAAGATCGATTGGCCTGAACCAAGTAATTTTGCGTTTGAATTAAGACGATCGCCATCGTTGACGTCTAAAAACTTCACACTTTCTGGATTTTGATATGCACAAGTGCGCCAGGAATTCCGTGCAGTACCGTGCGCCGCGTGCACACGTGATTCATCCTCATGGGCGGAACCGGGTGCCATGATGGCGGGGGGGAAATACATTAAATATTTTATGATTCATTATCATTTAAGGTCTCTGTCAAACCAGGAAAATTCTTTTATATATTATGTGTGTGTGTGTGGTTATATACACAGAGCATAACAGACTTAGTCTAAACTAAATAATAATAATATTATTATTATTATTGTTAATTCATAGTATTGTTATAATCAAACAACATTGCAGCAAAGTAAGATATATATTTCGGTACCCTGACTGCTACACTAGCATTTTACTGTATTATAGCATACATTAAACAAAGTGTAATGTTCAATGTACAAATATATAGGGTGATCTAAAAAAGTGAGAACATCTGAGAAAGTTGATTGTATTTCTGGCTGTGTGAGATGGAGCTCCGTCCTGCTGTAATGTCTAGCTATACTCCAGGCTTTGTTTTTTAACTCTGATCGTTTTCCTAGAACTCCGACGTTTTAAAATTTGCAAATTTTTCATCAGAAAAAGACGAAATATGGTAAAATTAATAATCGTAATATATGTAAGTAAATAAATGAGTAAAGTATTGAAGCTATTGTTGATATAGTTAAACTAATTTTGATGGAATTATATCACATTTTATGAAATGTTCTCACTTAAAACATAGTTGGATAATGCACCTTCCGGTTTGGAAAGAGATGCAGGTTCGAATCCCTATGGCGCAACAACAATATTTGTCGATAAAATTGATTTTACATGTATATCTTTCTAATCAATGTATTTAATTAATATTTAAAATATCACAGAGCGTCTGTTTTGAATAATTACAACTTCACAATAAGAATGTGTTCTCCTGAAAATATTATTGTAGGAGATTTTTTACAAAATCATGTTAACCTCTACGTCTACATACTTTGAAATAAATATTAGCGAAATCGCCACATTATTATTGTACATCTTTGTTTAAATCTGCTCCAAGTTCCATGAACTTTGATTTTTTTTTATTCAATACAGAATTTGGAATTAATAAAATATTTCAATTAGTCTAAATTATCGCACAAATACGATATCTTTGACATGCCACAGTCTAATCTGTCTGTCCCTAAAATATTGTGTTACACACGATTTCTTGGTACGCAAACACTTTAAAGAATTATGAATCATTAAAAATGTTAATAATGTGTATTACAACAAAGAGATTAAAAATTATACTCGCATGACGTGTTCCATATAATATTGTTTCTACAAATACTTAAAGTTCGATATAAGTTCGACGATTGTCCAACGTTTTATAGAAGATAAGAAATATTGAAAAAAATTTTTGCTCCTCCATAACTGTCGATATGTTACTCCAAGTTTTAGAACATCCTCGACTCATAATTTAGGCCGGTAAGGCAGGTAACCTCCAAATCTGAAATCTAAACTGTACGAGTCCCAAAAATGCCAATTAAGATTCAAGATTGCACCCATGACGGTCATGTAATAAGCAAGCCAGGTGATCACATCGTCAAAACAGCGTTGAGAGTAAATACAGGCAGAAAGCAACCTGTTTGTCAAACATCGAAAAGTAAATTAAGGATGCTCGGTCTCGCTGTCAGGTCACAGCGTCCTTGACGTATGACATCACACCGCCGGAACGGTACATTACGTATTTAAATAATTTTAAAAACATGCCATGTTACCTTGTATTGTGGTAGACCGTTTCTCTTTTTTTGATAATAAATTATGTTTTTAATATTGGTAAGGTTATTAGATTATACGGAACGTTGGAGAAATAAATTAAGCATTCACTTCCAGAAAACAACCCTTCGCCCTCCCTCTCCACCAAAACTGACACGATTTAATTTTGCAATTTTTTTTTTAAATCTCAAACAAAAAAATGTATACTTTCAGAAAACAGACAGATTTTCTAATTCGCTCGGGCCCAAAAATGAGTAAAATCGGACATATAAAATAATGCCCCCCCCCTAAAATCACGGGCCCAATGCGCCTGGTGCACCACTGCTCATACTACGTTATCTTCAATATTATTAGCAAATATTTTAGTACTGCGTGTGTACCATTGGAATATACCTAAATATCAATACAACAAAAAAATATTGCATAATAAACAAATGAAATGTAAAAAAATATATATATGACATTTCTTTAAATTTGTTTTATTATTAATATTTTAGAGAAAGGCGTCCTATCCTCTCCGTTAGACGCGCGAAGGACAACTCGTGACAGTGATTATAGTAATTAGTATTAGTAATATCCAAGAACCTGTTACCTGTGAGTCCGCTAGCATATTGCGGTGACGAACTTATCCAAAATATTGTAAAAAACAAAACTGAAGCGATTTTAAACATTTTTCAACACTGAAATACACGATAAACTGTCAAACAACGCACCAGAACTATACTTTGAATAATTTTATATATTCTTTAAGGTTAAAAACAAAAAAAATACAACATTCTAATAGTACGACCCGCTCAAAGAACAAATCAACTTACTGCTGACTGTCGACTATTCAATTTGAACCAAATGTCAAAACTGTCTGATATAAACTAGTTTTTAAAACTCGCCGGCAATATAACGACACTGAATAAAAAGAAATAAACGCGCTAATGTAAATTTCAATCACGTAATATCGTGAATAAATCATTTTCATTGGGTGTCTTTACTCAAATTGCGTAAATCTGTAGATTTCAAGAATTGTATGTAGTCAAGACAGCGGCAACTTTGTTAATAAACTTTTAAAAAGCTCAATTTTGTTTATATCGCTGTAAAAATGACAGCAAAAGTTTTGATGGACATTTCAATGAGGTGTGTGTATTTTACGCATGCCTCTGTTTGGTCGCGTCTTCTCAGTAGTGCGAGGGCATGAAAGTAAGGTTGTTGGCTGTTATGAATAAACAGTTATAATTTGCGGTGAATCCAAGCGATAATGAGCCTTGTGGATTTGGCGTTACGTCACGCGTTTCCATGCTTGAGGTGTGCTTTTAATGACGTTAGTATGCACGCTAGCCGAGCGTACGTGAAATGACAGTTAATTCAAGATGGTGGAAAGTTTTTCGTAGTATTTAAATATAATCAGCTATTTTTTTTATAAGCTTATTTGCATAGGTTTTAGAAACGAAAAATTACATCATATGATCTATAACATCGGTTAAGGAGATGTATTAGTGAAAAGGAACCTGAACGATATAGGAAGCGGGAATTTTATAAACATTAAAAATAAATAATATACACACGATTGCGTATATTTAGCAGACACAAACCGCTTTCATTATTTCGCACGAAAATCGCCTTCATAGATAAGAGATATACATCGCCTTTCGGCTATGAAACAAGGCGGGCGTGTGTCACCGGCGGAACGGTACATTACGTATTTTATTACGAATTGTGTTAGTTGCGCTGTGGTAAACCACGTCGACATAAAACCGTGTCATCGTAGGGCGATGACGTCACATATCTACAATATAATATACTAGTTTTAATTTTCAATGAGCCACTTAAGCCATTTCCTTTGATTTCAAAAATATTTTGAAAGCGCTTGGTATCGATCCCGGCACCGTATATAAAAAAATATATAGCACAGTTTTTCATATCTGCTGAATAAACATAATATTCAATGTTAATAATACATTTTTATTTGGTATTTCACAATTTTTATTAAACAAATCTTTATATTATACATACATTATTTATACAGTTATCAAGTCCACAGTTACAGAGTAGAAAAAAATTTCTCAAATAATCGCCACATCGTCAAGGCCGAAAGGATTCTCTCGATACACATGACAAGGAACTCAAAAACTTCATCAAATCTCTTTGGTAAAAAGATGAAAATTTACATATCTGATTTGACACTTTACAATATAGTTGCCAACAAACTGGATACCCCCTTGATAGTGACCTGAACACTTCCGACCAATGTTTGACATCTCCGACTCTACTCCCTCGACACTGCAGTAGACCGTCTGCGGCTCTCGAATCAGTCAAAGCACACGGGAGGTGGAGAGAGACGAAGCACAGATACGCAACTAAGTGGGAATGAAAGGGGATCCTCAAATGCGAGGTCTGGCATCCAACCAAACATAGTATATATTTAATAGATATTTGAGATCTCCATCTCTATTTAACATCAAGATTTTCAACACCAAACTAGGCTGCTTCTCTCTCCTGCCTAGTATAGCGTATAACGCTTACTAATGAAGAGTTAAACTGCTACTTCTGAATCAGTTGCGTGTGTGATTCAATGGTAACAGTCAGCGCCATGCAGTCAATACATTAAAATAAGTTTTACTTAAATAGAATTTCTGCAAAATAAATCAAAACAAAATATATATTTAGTCACAATTATTATCATTTAGTCAAATTTTAATATAACAATATTCTGTCAGACAAATATTTAATTTCGATATATTTCCCAAAATATAGAATTACGTACGGCTTATTTCAATGTAATGACTTCTCACGCCTGATAACAGTGATTAGTACCTGTGATTTAGAGGTTTAGTTTCTGGTATATTGCTCATTGAATCATGAAAACATTGATATCTCACGAATCACATTATACATATTCAATCGCTGTTGGTGATTGTGATTTAATATATCGGTGATTGATTCACAGTTTGTGATTCGGACAAATTTTGAAAACACAGCACTGTCGCGTGTTGCGACAGTTTCGGTTTTGAATAGTGGGAGTGACGTGGCAAAGATTAGTGTAGGACCAAGTAACAGGGAGGCCTTCATCTAGCAGTGGATCGATAATAGTTGAACATGACAATGATTTAATTGATTCAATTACGCTTGCTATATGTATGACATACACGTCAAGAATCCACCAAAGGCCCGCTGAACCGATGGATCTGTGGTACCAGCAACAGAGATGCTTGGGAAGAGTTATGCTGATGATATTGTTTGTCTCGTATCAGCTACCTGAAGGATAATATATTTTACCAAATTAATAATATGTTTTCAGTAAGAAAACGAAAACACAACATAAACAGAAAAGAACCGCAATAAGGCAGACCTTACTTTGATATATATATATATATATATATATATATATATATATGTATATATATATATATATATATACATATATATATATAGAAAGATTTCAATTGAGGTGACTTGGACACGTCTTTCAAACTCCAGAGGCAAGATTACCAAGATGTATCTTCTTGGCAGTTCCGGAGAGAAGACAATTAGACCGAACATGTGGTCTTGCAAATGTCCCTGAACGAATCCAGACTGGCATCATCGGATGTTTAAGGGGAGTAGCAGAAGTAACAGTAAAGGATCAAGTGACAAATGAGATACCCTCCCCTGTGACAACACTGTATATTGGTTTTTACAAATGTTGATAGACTGACCAGAGCGTCGGCCATCTTGAATGACATTGTTTACAGTGTAGTTGCAGGGAAGCTCGTAAGCAGTATAATTTTTGTTATTATTACAATATATTTTGTACGTAGATTTGTTTAATGTTTAAAATTATTTAATGGATAGGAATGAAATAATATTAATCACATCTTAAAAATAATAATGAGTGTGTCATTACCCTTCGTCGGCTAAAACTACAATGTGAAGAAAATAAATTTTGATTAAAAATGAACAGTATTATGTTAACACTAGCAGATAGCTGCGCAGTAAGGGTTTCAATAATATCTATATTTTAATGATAGAGTATTCCCTAAAACGAATCACGCGTAAATAAAATCTCGATGTAATTAAAATTATTCCACCATTGTTAGCAGATAGACAATAATAAACACAAAAATGCTATTTGGAATCGGATAAAAAAACAACCAAAAATCATTGTTTTGACATTGCAGAAAGTGCTTTATTCTATGGTATACCATAGACAATACAGATAAGAAAAGATGACAGATGTCGTGTATGTTTTTTCTCACTATAAAGTCAATGTACGCTTCATTTCAAATTGAATATATATTTACGTACTGTTATTGAATATATAAAAGAGATAACATTACAGTAATCTTAACCTGAAGATATTAAAAAAACATCCATTTTTTGTCCTGCTCGTGTCTCACAGACCTGGCTGTTTAATCAAGCACTGTACAGCCATAAGGATACTGGCAAATGACACTGTCATAGAAATAGATGGGGTAACGCAATATATAATATAATGGATAACCGTTAAGAAATTTCAGAAAGTTTTAAAAAATAATTATTATCAATGTGTTAAATATACTTTTATTCTGTATATAGGCGCAATACAATGTGCGCAATGTACACAACCAATATTATGCACCAACCGATGTCAAATGCGTAGTTGCATCACCGTCGGTAATATGAAGCGGTCCTATAACTCGCTTAGATAACGCTCACGCACACATCGCTGTGTATTGTTACACAACACAATCTCGAAGTGCCGTGATCAAAAAATCAACCTGTACAATTGAATGCCTTAGAATATGTACAATGCGTGTGCATTCATAACTCAGACCTGCCCAAAACCGATATACAGTGTTGTTGCAGGGGTATCCGATATCTGGAGAGAATGCGGGCAATAGATCGCCCGAGACTAATTTGGGATTAATCTCGATCGGTCATCAATTGGAGCGACACAAGTCAGGGGAAGATGGAGGTACTTTGTTAGACTTTGGACCCTTAAACCTCCAAGTATCAGAGGATGAAAATGACTACAATGATGAACTATAATTCCGAATCGAATCAAATCACAATTGTCGCGCCGTAAAGCCGTCACAATGGCGAAATTGTGACTAAAATAAAACATGATGCAATATGAACAATGCGTTCCCCCCCCGGCACTACGAGATGGCGTAATCCTGCTGCTTGTCGGCGGCCGCCTTGCAGTTGTGTCTCTTGAGCAGGTGCTTACTGTCTGTCTTAAAACTGCATGTCTTGCAGCAGTAGTAGGTGATGAAGCCGTCGTTGGTGTGCGCCTCGTACGTGTGGTACCACTTGCTCTGACCTGCAACCGTCAGAATATAGTTATTATGACATAAGGGAAGAACAACATTTTGGTGTCAGGTGTCGAAGATTTGGCAGTTAAATCAGTCTGTTTTATTTCCTCTCCAAGCAAAATGCAATAGACAATAAATGACTTAAAACTACAGCAATAATATTAAGTGATATTCAAATATGGAGGGTTAATAATATATATAATATGCAAATAAAATTGTTAATTACTCATTATAAAGGAGTGTCTAAAGGGAAATTTTCAAATTTTATATAAAATAAAAAATAAAAACTACAATGTTATTCTCATATTTTATTTATACAAAATGGAGTTTAATGATGCGGACTCTACATTTTATAAACAAATGCCGTTCATTCATGCTCAAGACACTCTTAAATTTGTGAACACGTGAGAACAAAGCGTTGGTTCAATGGCAGCAACTACACAGTGAATATTTTCTTGTAGGGCCTGAATTGTTCGAGGATTGTTACTGTAAACTTTCGACTTAAGGTATCCCCATAAAATCCCACGGTGTAACGTCCAGTGACCGAGGTGCCCAGGGTATGTCTCCGTACTTACTGATTAATTTATTGGGAAAAATTCCCCTCAGCTTCTCCATTGAAACTCTAGCTGTGTGTGGAGTGGCCCCGTCTTGCTGAAATTGTATCTTGTTGTTGAACCTGGGAAACAGCTGCAGTTAATGTGCACTGTTAATTTTTTATTCCAGTATAAGCTGCAATCTTCCTTATCAATTTACACGGATTGTGCATAATTTCAAATCAATCGCGTCAAACAATACCCCTCCCACTTACCTCACCCCGATGGTTTAACGAGCAATTTCAATTTAATCTTGAAATTTTTACGCTGGACACCCTTTACATAACAAAACTTACTATCTTAGGTTCAATATTAACACGGTTATAATTATGAAGGAAACCCTGAAGGGTCCCACCCTATCTTGGAATCGTTTTGAGAGTTGTTTACTCTCGTTTCAATTTCACTCAACAAAGCAACGCGTGCAATATTTTACAAAATCTTAAAGCTTGTTTTTGGACTGTATTTTTAGAGCAGTTAGTTATGTTCCGGCAGTTACTAAAACCTTATGGCTCTCCTTCGCGTTAACTTTGTTTTTTTTCCTTTTCTTTAGTATTACAATTGGTCAATATTACATTTTTTAATTTTATTACATTCAGTTATTAACGTCTTAATACCATCATAGGTTGGCTCCGGTATCATCGCACCAGAGCCGTACCTGTACAATTTGACGTGAGACTCGTTATCACATTAAATTCAGAAAGCAGCCAGAGAGAAGCTATAGAAATCATACTACCTCAAAAGGTAGGGGGAGACGTCACATTTATATGTTGCAGTTGCAAAACTCGGTCACAGTCAAGCATAAATTCATCCAGTCCAGATCGCCAGAGGGAGCCAGCGGAATGCTCCGTTTTTTTTTTAAGTTGAACATTTACCAATTTTAAAATGGATGGCGGAGCACACTAGTTAACGAACTTTGGTGATATAAATTGATATAAATTATGATTGCTTTTCATGCCCACAAAATCTGTTACATGTGGGGTTGCGCTTCGGGCCTTCCAGGTCCATTGCCGAAGAAATAATGAAAAAATTCCAAGATATTATGTATATCCATAGTAAAAAATTGGTTAGATGTTACTTACCGTCCGAGGATTTGGTTTTTTGTGCCGTATGATGCTTCGTTATGTGCCGGTTCATCTGAAACAATAATTGTCAATGATCAGTGGTTGAATATAAATTCTTCAATCTTATTGAGAATAAACAATTGTATGAAAGGTTGCAACTGTGAAGCGGATATATAATATATACCAGGGGGCAATATTCCCTCTATGTTTCTAGATCGATTTGTGCAATTTTAAGGACTGATAAGGTGTTGATTCCATGGCTGTTCTTTGCATTCAAGGTGTTTTTGGTGCATGAATTTGTTTTTAATTTGGGAAAAACAAAAAGCAATTGGCAGAACTATTTCCTATGTTAACCTTTAATAAAAATAATTAAGTATTTAGTTTAGTTATTACATGAAGAATTTTCAAACAATAAAAGAATCATGTTCAGTCATAAAAAGTGTTCTTAAAAACATCCATACATTTTTTATATGGGTAAGAAGGTATTATTTTACGTTAAAACTAAAACTTTGAAAACACTATTAATAGTAGTCTACAAGTCTAAAATTACAAATAAATACATGGTAGGGTCATATAAATGACGGATTAATTTTGTCTAAAGACGTTGGTTAAACGAAAATACATATATTATATATGATTGGATAACCATATATCAGTGAACATGTTACCTGTAGCCTGGTGGAGGCCTTAAAGTTGCACTGGTCGCAGTGTTCCACAAACTGCGTCGGCTCCACCTCAATCTCCACCTTCTCGGCGGGAGGCTTGGCCAGGTTCCTGTAGCGTCCGCTGCCCATCCCCGGATGCGTCGCCTGCAATCGTACAAAAATACATCGGTCGTCATCGTCAAAGGTTCACTAACCGACGGAGCTTCTACTGCACACAGGTATTTAGTTCACCTGACTATCGGGCATTTCAATAAACGGATTATATTTATTTAACTGCACCCTGCAAGACAGGCGCACATATAGACAACTGCGCACAATTAGTTTATTCTCTGGTGCTGTGACTTCATATTAAATAACCTAACCTGATGTATAATAACTAAAGTAATATGTTATATTAATCCATCAAATATTATATATTACTTTGTGTTAAGTTGACTAAGTGTGCAGTTGCCTACGTGAACCCTTGTCTCGTGTGTACCTGCCGTATGTGCAGTTATCTGATAAACGCCAAATGAGAATGGAGAAAGAGTCAAATGTTGTCACCTTGTGGGCGGTCAGTTCCTTGATGGCATTACATTTAAAATCGCACATCTTGCAGTTGTACAGGAAGAGCTTGAAGTTTGGAGACTCCAGCACGCCGGGGGGCAAGATGAATTCGCCGCGTTTCCGTCTCCTGAAAATTATTTAAATTACAATGTGTCACGGCGAGCTGAATACAGTCCCAAACGCGCCTGATGGGACAGTATTAAACTGTCGCTGTGTGATGTGAGCCACATGCTGAACGCACAGCACTGAATGCAGCTGCTGGTGTCCCCGGGCTTGTTAATATCGTTTTACTACAACCTTATAATAGCATTCCACCACATAAATAGTACCCGTGTGATATTAATCATTGTAAAACAAAATTCAGTGTTTTTTGCAAATCAACTTATTAATTCAATTACATACACCGATTACTCCTGATCCTAGTCACAAAACTTGTGATTAAACTATACATTTAGATGAATGCATTAATACTAAATATGAAACATAGTCAAATGACATTAAAAAAATATTTTCAGATTCTACAACTAATCAATATCTAAAAATAAATCAATATATATGATAAAGTCAATATATTCCACAACCTTTCTAGTAGGGGATTGCATATAAAATTTCGAAATTTAAATTATATAAATAAATAAAAATAAATAAAAAATATAAATATATAAAAAAAAAAAAATATTACACAATGAGTAATCGCAGAATAGGGGTGTCTAGGCGTTCTGAAGTGATTGTTCTTAGAAAGCTATATAGAGATAATGCCTTCATGAAAGAAACCGATGCACTCGGCCGGCACTTAAATAGACAAAAGACGGTGGTTGCATCAGAGATGTCTGAAAACTGGCAGATCAGTGTTGATTTATTTTGATTTTATCAGATTTGTTTTGTCGAGTTCAGTGTGTATTTAGTTAGTCTGCCTTGATTTTCTATTATTATTATTTTATTATACAAAAATAATTTCACTTCTTCAATATTTGCAAAATTATTATTATATATTCAGAATTTTCCTATCACCTTTTGGAAACAAACCATTTCTTTGATATTAATATAGGTTTAGAAATTTTACATACAAATACTAGGGATTTACAGTTGGATAAAATTGAAATTTTAGAAATAAAAAAAGTGTTAATAGCAAGCTAAACATTATAAATAACCAAATCCTCTTTTGTTTTCATATTAGTTCTTACTTAATCTCCATTTTATAGTTTTGTTTTATATTTTTTAATTTCAGTATACATTGTTTCCTGAAGAAGATATCATAGATATTGAAACATATAGAATAATTAATAAATAGTGATTTAAACAAAGTATTTTGTATAATTATTAATAAAAATTTCAAATTCCAAATTTTTTTATTTTGTCTTTGCAATTTGCAATCCCCACTTTTAAGATATTTCGGGTGTATAAAATAAATGTTATCATTTTACCGCACTCAATTTATGCACTCACCCGGGTCTGATGGGTCCGGTCTGTATGTGGGGCTTGGGCGGCACGGGCTGCGTGGCGGTGAAGTACACCAGCGGAACCTGGTCGCGCTCCACCACCTGCACGTACTGCACATCTGTAAATAAATTTTTCATTTATATTTTATTCATAATATAGAAACAAAAGTAAAATTTTCTGTAAGGATTTGACAAGATGGGAACAAGTCGTATCAAATAATGGAGAATACATTTTAGATTAATTTATATTATTTTGTTCCCAAAATATAAATGTATGAAAAAAAACGGAAGTCATCTAATAGAATAAATTAAAATCTAAAATTTTGCAATAGATATTCAAATATGACATTAAAGTTTGTATAAGTGTAAAAATTATGTGATTTGTCCCGCTCGGCCACTTGGTTTTCCGCACAGAGACCCTCTTGTCTTAGAGGGAACGTTAGGGAATGATTACCGACCTCCATTAATGGCCTGTGTCCGCGAATGAGATTTTCTACTTAAACATAACATATGAACATAATATCTGTCAGTGATTCACCATCTTGTGCCTCACCTCATCCCTGTTGCAAGTCAAATGTCGGCCTATTGACGTAAAACTGAATAAATATTTGTAATTTAACACCTACAACTTTTCGGAATAAATAATTGTAGGTATCTGTGATAAAAATAAAGACACAAATTCAATGCTGAATTAATTTTAGTGCCTTATTACTTGATAAACATCTCCAAGAATGAAAAAGAGGCTCATCATCATCAAATAAAACTAATTAATGACTGACTCGGTTGATGCTGCATGTTGTGACGCTCCTGTATGGTATCTTCTTGATCCAGCGTTGGCAGACCCTCGTGGTGACCCTCGTCTATACCCTGGAAAAATTAAAACTCGAGCATCACGTGAAATGTATTCCCAATGATGAAATATTCTTTTAAGTGTTAAATTGTCTTAATCGAGATGCACACACGCATCGCACAATACGCCATGGTGCGCTTTTTTAGTCTAGCGGTAAGACACTCCCACAAGTTCTGGGAGACAAGCAGTACTAAGAAGCTAGTGCAGTAAAACTACGTTAATTCGTAACTCACGGGACCGAAATTTAAAAAAAAAAAACAATTACGAACCAAAAACCGAATATAAAATCAACAGAACTGTCGCACACAATTCATTTATAAATTACTAAATTCAATGAAAATTGTTCAAATTATTTACAATTATTGTCGAAATAACAACAAATTTTATAAAACGCACTACAGAATTAGGTATACATAAATATGGTATCACTCAGTTGTAAGCTCTAAGCGCGCCAATCTATTGCGATAAAGAACAACGCCGGCTAGGGGGTGGAACTAGCTACGAAGGGATGATGGATGTGTTTTCGCGCAAATTTGGATTTAAAAAAACACATGAATATGCGAATTACGTGAACAAATTGTTTACTTTGGGTATAAAAAATGCATACGAACTACGAATAACAAGGTTTTGCAAATTATCGGAAGAAATTAGTACGAAATGTTATTTTCGAGGCTAAAACTTTGGAAAAAAGTGTGAATTATGTGAAAATACGAAATATGGGTATACGAATTAACGGAGTTAGCTGTAGAATTAACTGTACTAATAAGGAGTTTAATATATGTGTCAACCATTATGTTTGCATATTATTAATATTCACGCCTGGTACGTGGGAGACCAGGTTCTCCGGCAAGGAAATTTTATTTGACTGAATTTTTATCAAACCAGAAAAATGCAATATTATAAATGAAAGAAATCAAATGCTGCGTTGAGCAAAATTGCGCAACCTTTATCCGCATGCAATGCATGTTCTGCAGTCATCATCTCAACCTTAGATTACTAATGAGAATAGTCAGATGCCGTGTGTTCTGGATTTTATTTTATTTATTTTCACAATGCAGGGAAAGATTGCTGGAAGTCGGAGCCCTGGAAGAAGAACGTCATGGCTGAAGAACCTAAGACAATGAACTGGCCAGTATAGTGTACAGCTTTTCAACAAGAAAAATAAAAGATATTTCAATGAGTGTATTGATACGCAAATTGCACACGTAGAATATAATTCTCACATTTGCTATCTGTACATAATGATGTTCCTGTTCCCGCTGCTCGTCTCCCATTTCGCCTCCCATGCTGACATTTCCCTCTTCTGACGCCATGACTTGCGCGGTGCCGTCCTCGTCATATCTGGCAACACACAAAGTGTACAGAAGTATTTAATAACAATGTGTAAAATTTTTGACTCTAAATATGATTCTGAAATCTAAATTTTGACTTATTTTATAAGTTAGATACATCGTGTGTATGACAAGTAATAAATTGTTATAATTTTAAACATAGAAAATGTTTATTTAGCGTTTACTTGCTTTGTATTTTTCGAGTTATTTGGTTTTGTGAAATGTAATTTAAACAGGCTTGCCTAGTTGGGCAATGTATTTTAAAATCTGTGTAAAATATATATAACAAACTGTCTTTTTTTTTAGCTGTACAATGCTTATATGTTATGTGTATATATATATATCTGAGACATGTAACTTGTTTATTTTACCTAATTAGTCTAAAATTCATGAGATCTATTTCCACCACCCTGTCTCCGTTTTCCTGGCCGTCATCGCAGCCGACTATCCTGGAACTCTGACTCTGGTTCTCGTTCACAATCTCAATGTACTGCTGCTGTACTCCGTCACCCTGGAAATATTAAACTCAAGCAAGTCAAGCAAACTGATGATACTTGTAATCAGAGACTCGATATAATCAGATAAATAGGTTTAGGGCCAGTCGTGTAATCAGTGGTAAATTTTTATCATAAATTGCTATGTGATAATGACGGTAAATAGCGATTTTGACTCAACATGATACAATTTCGCTCTGAGCATAAAACTAACCTGTAAATTATAATATACAGTGGCACCTCTATATTTGTCATCAATTCATTCCTGAGAGCCTGACAAATATAGAAACAGTTTTTCCCATAACAAATAACTGAAATTCAATTGATTCCTTCCCAGCCCTCAAAAATAGTACACAAATGAATAAATTTTACGTTAAAACTTAACCTTATATTTTTTTTTTTTTTTCTCTCTCCTTAAATTTTTTTACATTATATGCTATGGTATGTTTCCGATCTTACTGTGTTTTGCCTTCGATGAGTTTTGGTTTTATAAAATATATTAGTTTATCAATTTGCCCTAAAACAGGCTTGCCTAGTTGGGCAATGTATTTAAATGTGTGTAAATATGTAAATATGATACATTTGAAAGAAGAATTCAGCTACAATATTATTATATAATATTAATGATAACCAAGAAATAATGAATGCTATTAAAAGATACTGTAAAGATGAACATGTATCCCGAAATTCATAATATTTTTATATTGTTGTCATAAATATATTGCATTTTATTTTATAATAGGCTAGTTATTGTAAACAATCATTATTAATATGTAATCCTATTCTCTGCATTGTATTGTATCATTGTAATTATAACAGATTAATAAATAAATAAATAAATTGTTCTGAGGAGAAATGATGGTAGAAGCGGAAGAAGTAGACAATTTAAACATCAAGTAACTCTAATTCCGGTGGTGGTTTTCGTTTGCCGATGATTTAGTAGCACTCCATTTAACAAAGAACTTGCCCAGTGTTGCTTGTTTGTCAGTCTGTTTTTAAAACCTTTGTTCAGTACAGGAACAAGACTGTATCAAATCGCTTAGGTGCTGGTTCAGTGCGGTCCGCTCTATCTCTCGAACGCCGATATTCTGCAGCTGTATGCAGTGGTCCAAGGGGGTCCAAATCGTGTCCAGTGTAGTCGCAGAGTCGTGAGTATCTTCCAGGATCAGTCCAAGTGTGAAAGCTAAAGGTCGAATCCAAGGGGAAGAAAGTCCAGGTGAAAGCAGGGTCGAGAATAAAAACACGTTTTCTTGTAGAGAAGTCCAGCGGTGCAGGCGAAAGCGAGGCAAGTGATTTTGCAACCGCTGGACCGTTTATTTATATTATACCTCTAGCCCTGGGAGCTTATGGCTCCCTCGGAATGCTGGGACCAATCAGGATGCGCAAGCATCCCCCGCGCCACCCCGATTCGGTCCCGCGCCGACACCACCTGGCGGCCAAATTCAGCAACATTTGCCATTTTTTCTGCCGTCCCGTATGGGGCGGCAGAACTCTATTTTGTCCGCAATTTTCTTAATTACAAATCAACCGGACATTTCCCCAGACATCGCGAGTATTTTTTATTATTAACATTAACCTGCCTCGCGATGTCTGGTAGTTTTTATTGCGGGCGATCCCCCGGGGAATTTATTAATGCACCTTAAACTTTTAAAAATCCAATTTTATTACCTAAACGATTTTTAAGGTGCATTAAACTATCTTCGGGCGATCGCCCTCTCAATTCTCTATTTATTAACATATCGTTATCAGACATAATAATTTTTTAAAGTGAAATATATTACAAAATCATAACAACAAATTCTGACGGCGCTGGGGCGTGGCCTCGTCCGCGGCTCGGCTTCCCCCCTCTCCTCGGCGGCCCACTGTGTTTCCAAAGGCGTCTCGTGCCGGACGAAATATTGCCGTAAAGCGGCCAAGTATGCTTTTTCGTCCGGCGTTTTTTCGAGCCGCGTAGCTGTGCGGAACAACCTTCATGAATTCATTCATGTTTTGGTCGACTACGGCAACATTTGGGTGCCACTTTTCGATCATATTCTGTGTTTTGCGTCAGTCAGACATCATTGGCGGGCGGTGAAAGTGACAAATATAGAAAATATTGACAAACATGGAAACATTTGTTTCGTTATCAAAATGTGATGAATATCGAACCGGACATATGGGTTCCACTGTAAGTAATTATTTTGTGTGAATTTAGTCACGTCAATGAATAATCTCTAATTACAAAATTAAATATTATTGTACTTAATAATACATTTTAAAAATCTAATCCCAAAGTCACTGCTTTCAATAATAAAAATATTTTTGCTTCAATTATCATTTTACATACCTTAATCATACCTATTTTCTATTTCCGCTTATGACTGATCGATTATGATGATATGTGAAGTTAAAATCACAAACTCAAAATGTAAATACTTTCATTTCGGTACTGTGTAGGAGGAAAATATCATTATCTACAAATACACAATATCAATAAAATATATTTTTATCAATATACAGGATGAATATTATGTTATATGCTGTTTTCAAATAACTAAGAAATAAAACACAATTTATTAATTTTGTTTTTTTTTTATCAATTATTTATCGTTTATTACAATCATGTACCATTACCATCCAATATCGGATGGTAAATCGTTAGTTAAAAATGGCGGACTCTTCATAGATGTTTCAAAAGTCATCTGTCACATTGATACTTTGAAAATCACAGTATAACGACAATGAATCATTCAATATCCAGCTGTTTTAGTGATGAGAGTTCGTCCAATGACGATCTCGCTGTTTAATTTATATTACCGAAGATTTTACGCCAGCTAAGTGACAGATTTCGAATGTGAGGGTGAATAAAAACATAGATAAAACATAAAAATGTATTGCCAATGGTGAATATTTAAAATAAATCAATTTTGGTAAAATTCGCAGATATTTGATGATTACTCACCTTACCACACGATTAGGCACGATTAACAGTGATATATGAACAATCCACAAATGTATTTTGCCACGGGCGATGGTAAAAATTTACTACTGATCACAGAACCCGTCCTTAGTTTTGACCAAATACATGTGACAAATCAAGCGTGACATCAACGAACCTGTTCAACAAGACGCGACTGCCTCACGATCTCGGCTATCTTCGCCTCCAGAGACGCGTCGTCCGCCGACAGCGTGATGGTCTTTTGGCCGGCCATCAGCGCAGCGCGGATCTCCTCGCGGTGGCTGTCCTGCAGCGGAGCCTGCTCCCGCCCGCTGTCCGCGTACCACCCCTCGACCGTGCCCGCATCTGAAACTACATTAAATGTTATGCCTGATGCGTTCTGATCATACATTAAAATATTCTTGCTTAGTCTAGTGATAAGATATTTGTTGAGAGCCCAAATAGGCATGGGTAATGTTCCCTTTAATTTAGGATCGAACTGTGTAATTTTAAGGATCCGTGGTATTATTAGTGCGCTGGGGGAGAAAATAATTAAAACATTAAGACACCAGTATACGGCTACTGTGAATTGACCACATTACTAATGCACATGTATTAAGATGCATAAATAAGACAAGACAACTAATAACAACAATCAGGGAAAGCTGCATACTTGGGACACATTCTCCGCAATGAAAAATCTGATATTTGACCATTCATCATGCAGGAGAAGATAGAAGGCGGCAGAGCTAGAGTATAGGTAGAAAGAGGTTATCTTGGCTGTGTAACCTCAGGAAGTGGTTCAATGTTGTTGATCTAACACAGGATAAATCAACATGGTCACCAACCTTATAGAAGGCGGTACACGAAGAAGTTTTGATAAAAATTGTGTGTACGCTATGATGCCAAAACTGTGTGCGTGCGCACACCCGCACACCCTAGAGGGAATATTGATTGTTAGTTCAGCATAGTCCCAGAAGATCAATATGTTAGTATTAACATGATATGTAATCTGCGTGCATTTTAACATTTTTAAATATGATGAATTAAAATTAAAAATGACACAGTCTCGACAAATAGACAAAATTATCTGAACAGTGGGAAAGATTGGCAAATAAATGAAAATTAGAACCAACCCTGTTCCACTTGTGTGTATATGGTTTGCTGCTCCGCGCCCTCCTCGCCCGCCGAGTCTCCATCCGCGGTCTGTAGAATTGTATCAGACATGGCTACGCAACGTTGCACGCCTCCAACTGCAAATATGCGCAACATGTGAAGCTTCCAGATAATCATCATTAATACTTGCAAAGGTCCTGCTCGCGCCTCACAGACCTGGACGCTGAGTAGCGACCGAAATGTAGTCAAATACTATTCATTTTTTATTTTTAGAATATTAAAAGAACAAAACTATAGATGGTTCAGGAGGACACACTTGATTGGATTCTTAAAAAGCCTTTACAATTATAACACTGCCATAGTTTAAAATGTTTTTCCCCGCGCCACAAAATAAAAAATTAGAGGGGTAGCTTCAATATTTGATCACGTTAGATCTTTCGCTAATGCCCTCCGTTTTTGTTGCCGCCAACAGTCGCCTACATTTTCTTAATCATCCTTGCATCACTAGTAAGTTTCGCATGACCAAATGTCGTCAATAATTATACACCTAAAATGTTGACATTATCGTTATGACGATCAATAATCATTAGTTTTGTTTTTACAATATTTATTTCTCAAGATTCAATTTTCTGCTTTCTTCTTCAATGCAACAGAGTGGTGCAGAAATTCCTTCTTCATATGATGATGTAGCAATTAGATTTGTATCATCTGAATACCTGAGAATGGAAATCTTTCTTTCGCGGCTGAGCGGCCACATTTCCACTGCATTCAGTCAACTTTCATTATTTTTTTATGAAACGGATACTTTTGAAATAACCAGTAATTTATTAAGGAGAACACAATTTGCTGTGAAGTTGCAATCTGTCGTATTTTAATAATACAAATTAAATTAATAAACTGGAAAGATATACAAAAAAAATCTATCTACCGAAAATATATTTAATCGCTACCAGGGTTTGAACCTGGACCTCTTCCTATCTGGGAAAGCGCGTTCTCCGATTTCGCTATAGCAAACAAATACATTTCCGACAAATTTTGAACTCGTAGTCCATAATACTTCCAATAGATAAATTAATTAATCCATTTTATTAAATTTGGGAATTTTAATACAACTTAAATATTAAGGGATAGGAAGAGGTTCAGGTTTGGATCCCAGTAGCAATTAAATATTTTTCGATAGATAGATTTTTTCTGTCATCGTTCTATTTGATTAATTTGTATTAACCAGTAATTTACTACAAGTGTTCTATTATTTATATTAAACGTGTAGGTTTTTGCTGACGACTTGCAAATATTCAAATGCCGACTGTCACAAAGCAAGCGAAATAAATTAAAAATAACTAAATTGCTTATTTAAAAATCTACTGCGTAGGGAAAATGTCAACAGTCAAAAATAAACAATTACAAACAAATTTCGAAATACTTACTAATAACTACAGGACGAATTGACGTGTATTTTATAATATAAACAAACAAAATAATTAAATCGCGATGTTCACTGCACAAATTATTTTTTTCTAAGGTCGTGCAGCGTACAAAGATCGCGACACATGAATACTCGAATAAGCTGAGAAATAAATACAAGGAACAATAAATACAAGCATTATATTTACCTTATTTAACAAATAAATACATAAATCCACCACTAACAACAAATATAAACGTCAAAAATCAAAATGAAGGTTAAAGCTGTGTGCTGCCAGCAATAATGGCGCTGGATATGTTCGGTAACAGGGCAACAATGAAAAATGTAGTAATTTGCTTTAAAACAAAACTATAGTTCTCTTTTGGAAATACTTACAACATTTATTTTTTTAAATAGCATATTTTTTAAAAGAGATAAGAAGCTGTTTAAATGATATTATTGGAGGAATAATTAATATTTGTAATAAATTAAATGTAAGTCGGATGTTGTAAATGGGGTGGCCATACTTGAGCGAGTTTCGTTGTATACCAGGGTAGAATGTTTCAAACCATGGATATACTTTTGAAATTTAAATTAATTTAAACATTACGTCTACAACTCTATGTCTTCACATACGATTGAGTGCTTTCATCTAATTCGCAAGTCGGCGACAAACGTTTGTGACTTAAGAAAATACATTTCATTCAAAGTCAAAAATATGGTGATTTCTCTCTTATGGAGCCAAATACAGCGAATTCCATTATAAATTCTCAGCTTGATTTCATTTGGCATATTGTAGTCTACGTGGCTCCAAGGTATTCAAAATTATTGACGGTTTCAAAATAATTTAGAAATAATTTATTTATTTTGGTATGGATGTAATAAAGAAACTGGTATAAAGTAGAATCGAAGGATTTAATTTAGATGAATGGAATAGGTGAAGTCTGCAACGAATGACTCACTTCAAAAAACTGTCAGGAATGCTGCAGATGGGGCAAAATTGTCACAATATCATGTTTCGAATTAAATTTGATTTTACCATTCTACATGTAACAATAAATATGATATCTAATGTAACAGCAAATTCAACATTAAACGTAATGTATACGCGCAACTGATTTCCTCAGGGTGTCAATCAAAATGTGCTAATATTTTGAAGTTATCTAATATTGTGACTCAATTAGCCTATCTCATCTGTTCGTCTGTTTCTTTACACTCGCTTATAACACTCTAACAGTAATAGTTGATTAAATTATAGACTAATTTTAAGTAATGTATTTTTATTTTTAGATTATTTGGTCGTTTTTCACTAAAATTTTGAATTCAACATGATTTTATTCAGCTGCATAATTAAATAATCTGTCATGTTTTCTCATTATCATATTGTACGAGGCCTCGTGTCCTTGTAGCCGGTCGTCATATTAGAACACTGCGCCGTGCGCTCTGCAGTTGTGTTTCGTAACTAAAATTGACACTTGCCTCCGAATACCATAACACTGGATCGATCTGATTTTTTCCGATTATCCGCAGCGCGTATTCCCTCCAGCGCGCTCGCACGGTGACCAAAAAACCCGCAATTAATTCGGATTAATCGTCCCAGTCGCGTCAGCGTGAGCGTCGCGTTGCCCTCATTTAAAACACCGCTTAAAAATAACAAACTATCAATCGGCAAATTTAGACCAGTTTAAACAGCCCGCATCCCCGCTAAATGTTTGCAAAGGTGTTTCAGCTTACCAGGGAAGCGTTTGAGCCCAGTAATATCTCGATTATTTAGTGTTGTTATTTAAGCATTTCGCCGCCATCATGGCCGAGGCTGCCGACGCGAGTTCTGGAGAGAAAACATCCAACAATCTGGCTGCGGTGTGCGACAGCCCGGTGACCGACCCGGGCTCCGCTGTGAAGACCATGGACGGGTCGGCGGCCTTCGCCGGCAGGAACAAGATGGACAAGTCCGGAGCCCTGAAGAAGGCGGCCCGCTACAGGAGTAGATCTCTCTCGGCATCGTCTGCCGACTCGTACAGCTCGGCATCTTATACAGGTTAGATTTATTTGATGTGCTTCTTCTTATTTGTTTTTATTAGACCTCTCGCGGACGTTAGTCATTGCAGCTACAGTCACAAATGTGAGAAATGACACAAAAAATTCTTTAGTTAGTTATAAATAATTCAAAACAAGTTTATGCAAACTTTAAACTATATATTGCAATTAGCCCAGCATCACTATGTAGATTCACTGAATAAATGCGATATTTTATGTTTAAAAAACAAATGATACTTAAACAAATTTTGTCAAAACCAGTTTAATTATCCTCCCCTTTTGTTATTAATAATTGGTCCATGTCCCATCGTGAGTATCACGCTCTCCTATAGTGAGAATGTGTTGAGTTTACAATGATTTGTTCTTGTTTCATTACCAATATTTAAAAACCTAATTAACAATATTTTTCAATGCAATAATGTAAATGATTTTGTCTTGTTTTTGTTTTTATGTTCATAACTTTTTACATTTTTTAAATAGTATAAGTAATAGTATAGTCGTTTTCTTATCCGTGTGAAATATGTTATGATATAAGTTATCCAATATATAAATAAATACATTATGGTTATTTGGGGTCGAAGGGTTGGTTCATATACCGATAGCAACAACAATATTTTTCGATAAAATTGATTTTATATGTGTATCTTTCTAATGAATACATTTAATTAATAATAATAATAATTAATAATAATTACAACTTCACAATAAGAATGTGTTCTCCTTAATAATATTAACAATTATGATCAACACAATAACGCAGAAAAGTAACAGTGTAGAATTTGCATTGTTATGTATACTTTCTGTCGGTCTTCTAACATTTCTAAGTACGGTTATGGCAAGAGCCGAACGTTTGGCTTTGGCCAAAAACTGACCCTCAGTCGGACACTATTTCCGCATATATTATTCAAAGTCCATACAGGCCACAGATCAGTAAATAAAATAGACATGAAATAAAGTATACATATAGGAGAAGGGTTCGGAACATTAGTTGCGGGACGAGGGGCATTCTACACACATTATTTATGAAACATAAATCCGATTGTTTATGACACATTTCTGCAATATTAAAAATATTGTAATAATGTGTTTATTCCAACGTGATCAGATTTTTTTTTTTAACCTGATTCGCCATACAGAAAATACATATTATGTTATACATTAAAATTATAAAATAAATATTATGCTATGAAAAAGAAAACCAAGGAAAATATTAATAAATAAAATAAGTTAATAAAAAGTAAAAAGTTCACACATATATACACACAAAATATAAATATTACATATATAACTACTTAAGTCACGGCCATTGTTGTATATATAACTATTCTGTAGGTGTTGCCACTCTCTGGTCTGAAAACCAGCTTTCCATGAGAGCGCCGCTTGCACCAGAGAGTTGGTGCTGAGCTCCAGCCGCATCTTTACGCCCGCAACTTGATGTCTCAGAAGCGAAACGAATCCATGTATATGGCCTTCGGTAAACATTGTAGATGCGCTGCAATAACGCGCCAATCCAAACAGTATTCTGTATGAGTTATTGTACTGAATTCGGAGACGGTTATACGTCACTCGCTTGTATTTCGACCAGAGCTCGCAGGTATACATGGTGGTGAAGAAGGATTTAAACAGGATGCTCTTTACCTAGAAACGCCGTGATAGCATATTTGCACTTATGCTCAACTGTCTCCTCTGCCGTTCTATATCATCATCGTCTTGTCCATCTTCATTGAATATATGTCTAAGGTATTTGACTTTATTTTGAACGCTCAATTTCGTCCTGTCCAGCCACATGGGAGGGATATTATCTGGCCCTTTTCCATAATACTGTCAGTAACTGCTCTACATCATTTTAACAACCAATTTGATATGTAGTATTGCATATTGATCATATTATATTGATAATTTTAAAATTTTTTGAATAATGACTCGACAAATGAATGCACGATTCAAGATTGATGAGTCATATGTTCTATTATTGTAGGAACAATTGTCAAGTCATCACAATTAGCAATGTTTTTGTCTCACAACGGCTTCCTAATAAGGTTCAGCAGTAATCTCACATGAATCATGTTGCCAATCACACATATGATTCTCCTCTGCGACCTCTAGACATCTATTAGGTTGGTACACACCTTGGAAACGTGCTCTACCATAGTATTTAATCTCAAGTTTGTTTCCGATCACACTGTATCATCTGACATACTAAATATGATCATCCCAACTATCAGGCTGGGAGCAAAACTAATGAATATGTTATTTTAAAGATGTCCAAATTAGGAATAGGACAGAGACGTGCATCGTACATTGCTCCTAGACTGTATAACCAACTGACAAAATTAACTAAATTAGCAGCAAATATAAATATGTGTACAAAAAAAAAGATTTAAAATAGCTTAAAGGTCTTCAAAATTATTAAATAATTATGTATTTGCCATCTTTCTTATTCCTATGTTGTAATCCGATCAATTTCTCAACATTTTCATATTGTTTTATTATATATGTGTGTATATATTTTTTATTTAGTTTTAAAAAATTTCTTACATCTAGTATATATATATATATATATATATATATATTGATCTTGTTTTATATAAATGTTGATAGCCACCTCCATAATTCTAGATCTTTCTTATTTGGGGGTGCATAACTCTACTATTGTTTTTATATTGTCAAATGTATATATATATATATAAATAGACTCCACGACAACTGCGCGCAAGAGAAGTGCGCACGTAGACAAATGCATACAATCGGCGTATTACTCTGCTGTCATGATCTTAAACAACCTAACCTAACTTAACGGTTAAATACCTTAAAAGTATATAAGCTATTATTTTATTTATACATATGTATGCTCTAATATAAACAAGATCAAAATCGTTTCTTTTTACTACAACTTATCTTTTACATATTTCATTTTGAATCTATGCAGTTTCTCCTCCTTTCTTATATCATCTGGCATTTCATTAAAAATCTTCATCGCACTGTACTTCATTGATTTCTGATATTTAGCCTTCTTCCTGAATGGCAGTCTCAGTCTATCCCTTCCCCTTGTACGATGCTCGTGCTCATGTTGATTTGCATCCATTTTGAAATATATTTTCTGCTTAAAGATCATCATATTAAAATCTTTCAGCATTGCACTGTTCCGAGTATATATCTATTATTTTCAAAGCTTTGCGATTGTTGCATTTCTTCTTCATTAGCCAACAATAGAATGCTGCTGCAGCAGTTGACGTGAGAAATAATAACAGACCTGTATACTATTTTACTATACTCGGTACTGATGAATCTTCTGATCCTTCCCAGAAGTGACATTTTTTTTTAGCAATCTTTTTAGCCGTGTGTCTTATATTTTGCGATAAATTATGAATTAACTTATTTAAATTTTTTTCTAATTGGTACGCAGTCGCGCGGTCACTACTGAATATTTATTGATTTATATTCTCTTCTTTGTGTGCCGTCTTCTGTCGAAGGTTGACTACCAAGATACCCTCTTACTACCTTCTTCTCTTCTGTCATCTTCTCCTGCATGAGGTCACGTTTCTCATCAAGTATACAGACTTTTTTTTTTGATAATTGTTATTAGTTCTCTCGGCTCATTCATGCGTCTTAGTACCTCTTCATTGATTATGCGGTGAACTCATAAGATTTTTAGCATACGTCGATGTAGCCAACATCATAAATGCCTTCAGCTTTTTAATGATGGATTCTTTTAACGTCCGTACCTCAACTTCATGTTTCGACTCCACACAGAGAGAACACTAATAATGTAAGCACTGTACGTTTAATTCCGTTCGCGCTCCTGTCATAATATCCAATCATATCCTCACAGCAAACCAAGACGAATACCGCGAGAGATCCAGGTTCGAATCCCCGTAGCAACAACAATATTTTTTCGATAAATTAATTTTATATGCATATCTTTCTAATTAATTCATTCGATTTGTATTAAAAATGTGATTTGATCAAAAAATTTAAAAAAAAATTTATTGACATGCACGGCCTCGTTTCACGTGTGACGTCACGCACGGACAATTACAGCGTGTGATATTATATGTTCCGCTTGGCATATTTGCATACGATTTAAGAATATTCCGGCGTGCCGGTTACCTAACTGATTGCATAATATCCCCACAGATGGTAAATATATATATATATATATATATACTGCAGTGATATTATTTTATTTCGCGTTTATGCTAAATCATACAGAAAAGCAACAATATCGACACAATTGAGTGTGTCGAGCAGTGGCTCTCAACATTACATTAATGACATTTTAATTTGGCTCTATTTTTGCTGTTGTGCTTTGACAGTCAAATCAAATATGACCAAGAACACGCAATTACAGAATTTTCACCTACAAAGGCACTGTTATTATAAACGAATATCAGATATCTCACAGAGACGAGAATATTTTCTCAAAAAAAAAAAATTGTTTCATTATTAAGACGAATAAATTTTTATTGTGAAGTTGTGATTATTCAGAACATAGCTCTGTGATATTTTAAATATTAATCAAATATATTAATTACAAATATACTCGTATATAAAATCAATTTTATCGAAAAATATTCTTGTTGCGCTGCAGGTATTCGAATCTGGATCTCTTTGCAAATTGCGGAAGGTGCATTATCCAACTATACTGCAGTGACAGTACCTTTGACGGCAAGTAGATGGCTTTCAAATAATGAAACGATACATGTATTAATTTGAAAAAGGTGTAACATATATATAGGTTCGAAAATCTGTCGTCGAAAGTAGTGTCGCTGTAGCACAGTCGGATAATGCACCTTCCCCGGTTGTGGAGAGAGATCCAGGTTCTAATCCTCAATAACTATGTTATGTGTATCTTAATTCTTTAATTAGTATTTAAAAATTGTTTTATTTCATGTTTATATTTTTCACTCTCGTCGGGGGGACACCTTTAGTAAAAAGGGAAATATTCATTTTTAAATTATTTATAATATATGTATGCACTGTGTTAAGATTATTAAGGAGAACACATTCTTATTGTGAAGTTGTAATTATTCAGAACAGACGCTCTGTGATATTTTAAATATTAATTAAATGTATTGACTATAAAGATATACATATAAAATCAATTTCATCAAAAAATATTGTTGTTGCGCTACCGGGATTCGAACCTGGATTCTCTTTACCAATCCGGGAATTTGTCGTTAAAAATACTGTCATGTTGTCTGTGATGTTTTTAAATACTAATTTAATGAATTAATTAAAAAGATTTACGTATAAAATTAAATACTAAATTAATGTATTAATTATAAATATATACATATAAAATCAATTTTGTCGAAAAATATTGTTTTTGCGTCACCGGGATTCGAACCTGAATCTCTTTTTCCAATCTGGGGAAGTACACTACCAATTGTATTTTTCTTGACAAATTTTCGAACCTATATGTTACATTTTTTTCAAATGAATACACCTGTCGTTCCATTATTTGAAAGCCATCTACATTATTTTTACAGAATCTCAAATACCTTTGAGTAAACCGACTGCAGACGCCAGAATTATCAATTCATTTTTATTAAATTTTGGACTCATTGATACAACATATATTATTAAGGAAAACACATTCTTATTGTGAAGTACTAATCTTATAATCATATAAAATTAATTAACACATAGGTTCGAAAATATATCATAAAAAATACTGGCGCTATAACACAATTGGCAGTGTACTTCCCCGGATTGGAAATAGAGATCCAGGTCCGCGGCGCAAAAACAATATTTTTCGACAAAATTGATTTTATATGTATATACATTTAAAATTAATACATTCAATTAGTATTTTTTATTTATTATCTTAGTTTTATTAACCACTGAATTGAGTTTAAATACATCTACCGGTTTCGTTCTTCTTCAGGATGTCATAACTAACTAAACAAAGATAATAAATAAATAAAAATATGAATTTTAACCACAAAGTTAATATTGCTAATTTTAAAAGTAGAATTAGTATTTTACTATATGGAGAATTAATAAGTTAATATACGCGCATCAGACGAAGAAATGAGTGCGTATATATCGCCACATGCGCATATCGACCAAGTGTTTGTTTCCCTTAAGAACCTTTGAAGCCTCTCAGTTCTGCAAGGGCGGCCGTCGTGGTGCCATCACGCCCCGTTTCACCGGCGGGGGAAACGTTGCATGTTTTGATATATTTTCACTAAGACCGCGCGAAATCAATATTTTCTTTTATAATTTTCAATCCAACATGGCGCCGATATTTTAATTTCGATATAAAACGTAACATTGACGTCGCATTTCCATCGCGTGATGCCACGTGGGCGCGTGACGTCACGCTCGCGGAAAGAGGAGACCGTTTACGCGGGAATCTGAATTGATAGCCTTCGTTTCCATAAAACAAAATATTTATTTACTTACTTGCTTACTTACCGTCACGCTGTTTCACCGCGGGGGTAGGCAGAGAGGGTAGAGCGCCACACTCTTCTGTACTGACACGCGATTCTCGCCACGTCCACACATTCGTACATCTTCTCGTACAAGCTCGCCGATTGTTGAGGATTCTAACAGAACCATTCTCCATTAACTGATTTACCTGGTCGTGTCGAGTCTTCCGCGGACGTCCTCTATTTCTGTGTGCCGTCAACACTTGCATCATATATCTCCTCATTCATCCGTTCCATATGACCAAACCACCTAAGTGATCCTTTTTTAATCTTACTCACTTAACTTACATCAGCTTTACATTCTTTCCATATTTCTTCATTCTTTACTCTGTCATAAATAGATTTGCCACAAATACGCCTAAGTGATCTCGTTTCCACTGCATTCGGTCTACTTTCGTTCCTTTTCTGCCAGGTCCAGGTTTAACTTTCATACATCAGTGTCGATACCAGGATTCCATTGTGTACCGCTAGTCTTGCCTCGGTTGACAAATTCCCGTTAGATATAATTCCATTCAAAGCGCCGTTCACTTTATTCCCTGCAGTCACCTACCTTGTCGTTTCTATCAAACATACTTCCCAAATACACAAATTCGTCTACTTGTTCCAAACATTTATTACCTACAAGTATTTAGCTTTCCTCCTTCTCGAATACCATCACTTTCCACTTGTCAACATTCATCTTGCACACATCGTACACTGCACTCCCTAGACGCTGTAGTTCTTGTTCATTATTCGCCATTAGTACTGTATCATGGGTGTACAATAAACAGCATACTGACTTGAAAACTTGTAATATAATATCACTCTGTATTATTTTTAATATTTATATTGCATAACTTAACACTGCGATTATTAATTCTGGTTCATTATGGGGCCGGGTTGTGCGATCGGTAGTCACTTTTTTTTTTTTTTACTTTAGTTAAGTAATTTTTGGTAAGTTGTCGGTAAACTGATTTAACTCTCCGATATCCGACAGTGAAAACGGGATCGACAGATAGATACGGTGGGACTACTCTTCACAACTTTTCAGACCGTTTTCACATCTGACGCATTACGATGAATCATTCAATATCCCGCCATTTTAGTGGTGATTTCACCACCACGGTGACAGATTTCGAACGCAGAGGAAAAAAAATCCATAGATAGCGCGGATGCATAAAATTATTTATCTCGCCTGTCTCCAATCTGCTCTTTGACAATAGTAAATTTGTTGCCGGTTAGTAAAAAGTTACCAGAGTAAAAATTTACTACCGATTACGCAACCGGACCTGAGTCAATTTCCACATATTTTATCATAGTAATATTTTAAGTTTGGTACTAGATTTATTTTTTTAATTAAATTTTAAAACATCGGTACATTTTCGACTAAGTATGGTTTAATTATTTTTTTCGAATTCGAATTTAATATATACGAATATCGAATTTAATTCATAAAAGTGTTTCAAAACTATCGCGACGTCAGTGACGCGAGTACCGCCCGACACCACTGGCGACACCGTCAGCGTCACCTCATCATCAGCGCGGATGGGTGAGTCGAACATTGATCACCTCTGTATCTTGGATCTGATTCATGGATATCTTTAATAGTATTTTTTTGCAGCGTCTTCGAGTGTGGACGTCGCCCGCGTCGTCGGTCAGGGGTGTGTTTGAATCTCTTGTAATGTTCCCCCTCAGGCGCGTCGAGCAAAATATAAATCCTCTATATCAATAATAATAATAATAATAGTAAAAGATAACACGTTAACGTTACGAAATATTATTTATTATTATTTATTAAAACCAAGGAAAATATAAATAAATAAATAAAAAGTTCACATTTCAGCCGCAGTTTTACGTCCGCAACTCGGAACGAATCCGTGTACACGACCATCGGCAAACATTGTAGACGCGTTGCAATAACGCGCCAATACGAACAGTTTACATTATTGAATTATTTATTTACGGCATTTGAGTACGTTTTACATATTATATCTTTTTAGTGCACACTGTAATTAAATTAATTTCAACAGATTCGGGTCGTGCAATAGATATTTTTTTATTAATTCATGTATTACCGTAGCGTCCTGGAAGGAATTGACAAACCGCGAACAAACTCACTTAAATTCATTTTAACAAGACGATAAGACCGCGAGCATATTTGTATATGATGTGACAAATTTTTTTTTTTTTTTACCGATTTTTCCATAACATATTTCGTGGGAATTTTCCAAGATGTGTGGGTGGTATTCGGTAGATAAGGCGTAACCTCTCTTGGAAATTTTTTTGGGTTATAATTTAGGACCTTGGAGATGAGAACATTTTTTTTTAATCTTTTATTTTAATCTTTGTATTAGTTTTACGACAGACAGTACCGACCAAATAATGAGTTCTGATTTACATTCCGACGTCACGCACACTCGCCGCGTAATATTTAATCTCAACCGTGTCAGATTTAAATTCACCGCCATCGTCGCCGCCCACCCAGCTGACCGACGACACCGGTGACATCTACATTCGGGGTCTGAGCTGCTGCGGAGAGTAGCCGCGCTCTGTCCGGCCCGACAGAATCATATTTAAAAAAAATTACAAAAGATTTATTTTTTATTTAATTGTAACTATATAATACAATGTAAAAATCTGTTTGGACTGTGCCCGTCTCACTAGAGAAATTCTGTGTCGAGACGGGCATAGTTTACAACCAATTGTACAATTAATTAGAATTACATTTATTACTACATGAAAGGTGTATATGAAGTACAATTTTAAAGTGGATTTAATTTTTGGATCACTTTGTAGCAATAATTAATATAGGTATGAGTCAATATGTTTGGGTGAGTGCACCAATACTGGCTCTACCCATATTACGAATCCAAGTTTTAATATATAGTTTCATGTTCTTGGGACAGTTCAATTGATTTAAATCTTTTAGCATTCTATTAAATAGTTTAGATCCAAAATATTTGTAGTTCCTTTGGCCATGTGTTGTATGTGCTCCTGGATTAATTGAAATATTTTATTGATTCGAAATTATATATCGAATACAAAAAAATGATTACTTTAAGATGATTTAGGGCCTGAAGCAAAGATGTACAGTAATAAAGGTTCAATATCGCAAATATTTATTTACAAATTTCTTTTATTTCATACATATACGGCACTTAGTTTGTTCATACACCTTGAACATTTTCGACTCGTAATTTAGTCAGATGTATGTAGGACTAGGTATGTCACACATATGTGTCCATTATTACGAAAGTGGTCAAAGTCAAGAAATTGAAAAAAATGAGTTTTTCAATTATTTCGCATCACGTAATATTTAAGTTGAAAATTGTGAAAGATTAGAAGTTTTATTATTTTCAGTGAATTGTCGCGACTTTCAGCGGTATTCCGCTAGTGTTTATTTTGATAATAGATTTGATAATTTCATATTTTTTTGTTTCCTTATAGACTGCATGCAACATTTATATGTCGAAATAAATTTCAAATCTAGTAGACTGAATAAAATTTGAAATATTGTACCGTGTAATATAAAAATATTTTTTTAATCAATACAAACCGCAAACTTTTAAATATCACGAAACGAAAGAAGCACGACTTACGTAATAACGGCACATATGTATTAAAATTAAAATAAAACGTTTTTTTTTAAATTTTATTCTACTCAATGAAACATTAAAGTGCAATAATAAAATATTTAAATACTAAATTTTTTTTTTTAAATCTGAGAAAGGATTCACGATATGCGCCGCGGAGATATTTTTTGTATTTTTGGTGTTTATAAAAATTTTTCCACGATTCTAGATGATTATTACGTTCGACACGATTGATATTTTTACGTTACACCCTGTGTACGTACGGTGATCGGTAATCTTTACCATTACTTTCACAATTTCTATTTAATTATCTGAAGTCTTTCTCTTTGCGCGTCTTCCACTAAATCAATGAAATGTCATCATTCTACCGGAGCGAGTGAAGCGATGGTATAGATGAATATGCGCGCTTCTATATTCAGATACATTCTATACTTGGACGGGCTAAACTCGGACGGGACCCGTCGGCAGGTAGCTAGCGCCGGCGGAGAATCGGACCACTGATGTGTGATAAGGTACCACCGACGTAAATAACGCACGCAAAAATATAAAATGTACAGCAGGGTTGTGGAAACGGGTCGACGAAGATCCGACATTATTCGAATAAAAAAAATCTCCGCACAGAACGATCTATTTTTGATTTATTTAAGGGGAAAACAATACAATCGACAGTGGTTAAGCGTGTCGCGACAAAAGCTCCGCGGACATTTGGCCCGACGGCGATGCGCACGCGACAAAAGATCCGGCCGACCGATCGTTGATCCGCGCGACATTAGATCCAACGCCACAACGGCGGCAAATAAAATTTCAAAATGATTTTTTTCTTTAAGAAAGCTTTCAAGAAATAAATAATAATAATTTATTTTTTGGTTCATGGTACAGTACAGTGTGTTATATTGTTATTATATAATCGGATGACATGTATTTCGGTACCCTGCCTGCCACACTAGTATTTCACTGTATTATAGCAGTATAGTAATAATAAAGTGTAGTGTTCAATATACTAATAAATATACATAAAGAGTAAATCAAGATGCGATTAGATAGCATATAAATACAATGTTCAATGTATGTAAAAAGTAAAAAAAAATATTATATAAAGAGTAAAACAGGATGCAATTAATAGAATATAAATATAATGTAAAACTTAAAATAAATGCAATGTTCCATTTATAAAAAATTAAAAAACTATGTAAAGTAAGAGTAAATAAGTAAATAATATACAAACTTGTGTAGAATTGTGATGCTCAGTATATAAAAGGATTGAAAAAAGTTCAGTTGAATGGCACACTATACTAGCACAACTACACAGAAGAAAAATGCAACATTCAATACGTAGATACTGTTGTTGTTCAATAACTAGCAATAATGACTTTTTAATAGCCAAGTTAGGATATTTTATAACACATCACCCCTAAATAATTAAGAAATCGATGTGTATAACCTTTCGCAGATTACTAAAAATAAGTAACCGTTCAAAACAAATCCGATGCGAAATACAAAGTTTACAGCTAGAAAATGAAATTTTTTAAATTAAAAACAATCGTCATAATTATACAAAAAAAAATACGATGCTGAAACACATACGATGCTGAAACATATACGATGCTGAAACATATACGATGCTGAAAATATGCGATGCTGAAACATATACGATGCTGAAAATATGCGATGCTGAAACATATACGATGGTGAAACATAATAAAGCTTTATACTTATGCTTTAATGCGAAAGGTTTTTTATTGATATATTATTATTATACACGCCCTATTCAGGCATTAATATAATTTGTAAAATAACATAACATTTCATCAGAAGTGCAATACACGAAGAAAATAATTATATAATGTCAGAATGTATCCGTTATCATTGAGTTGAGACACAAAAAATTGTATTAGTGCAGTCCTATAAAAAGTTAAATTTACAGGAAAAATGTCCACTACCTACGCATATTCTGACATTACTAGTGTAATAGAACAATGAATTGTGTCATACCATTGATGATCCTGTATAAATGTAAGGTCGATCATCGTACATTACATCTCACTGATAATTGTAACAATTTCAGCCGGCTAAGGAGATAATCATAATTGATATCCTCAGAGCGTATATTCAATTTAAAATGAATAAATTTTAGAAACTTTCTCTGGATTCTTTCGACCGCCGTCGAGTGAACAATGAAGTGAGGCGACCATATGACCTAATTGATACCTTTATTGGTTATCGAATCAATGTGGAGAATGAATTATAATTTACTGTCAAATATTACACCCAGATCATTGTTCTCCCTGACTAATATCAAGTAAAACTAATAGATTGGCACTTGGAGATATTAAGATGATTAATACGGAATTCAAATTACTTTGCATTATCATGCAACCAGGTACAACATTATTCGCTGATCTGAATATCTTCAGCAAAAAATAAAACTTGTACATCAAAAATATCGACAATACATTAATACAAATAATAAACAATATAGGTCCAAGATGTGAACCCTGTGGAACACCACTCAAAGCGATGGATTTATCAAATAACGAGGATTTAATAATTTATATCAGATTAATAAATAAAATTTAAAAAATAATAGTAAATTGTCGGTCTAGTGGTTAAGACCAGGAGACCAGCAGTATAGTCCTATTTTAATAGTACAGTCGTTTAGCTTAGTTTGAAAATAGTAAGAATATTATTCAATAATATAATCCATATTGCCTCAAAATACTGTATTACGTATTCGTTCGTAGTCACTTAGAGTGCGTATCTCAGATCTGGAACCCATGGTCTGCGAGATTAGAACGAATACAAAATAGGTTTATTCAATATCTTAATGTTAGATCTAATCTATCATTCAACTCCTATTTAAATGCAGCAAACTTCCACAATATTAATATCGAAGAACACGTGCTGACCAAATACTTCTCTTCGAACTACTGCAAGATCATATTGACTGTCTTAATATCTCTTCACATACCGTCTAGATCGACCCGGCAGTCCGCACTCTTCCACATTCCTAGAAGTAGAACATCTTACATACAAAATTCATTCATTCACCGGCCATGCAAATACCATAATGAGAAATTGACTTGTTGAACATTAGCCTTACTGCGCTTAAAGGGTTCTTTTTATGAACCACCACAATCTCAATTTTGGCCAATCATTCTACCTATAAACACACCTTGCTCTCCCTTTACCGCAACAACAGTTGCAACCTCTCCACCCTTTCTCCCACCTTTTTTCTTTTATGTTCTCCACCTAAACATACTTATGTACCTGAAAATTTCTGTAGATTTCATAAATATTTATTATGTTAAATATGAATTAAATATATTAATTAGAAAGATATACATATAAAATCAATTTTATCGAAAAATATTGTTATTGCGCCACCGGGATTCGAACCTGGATCTCTTTCCTAACTGGGGAAGGTGCATTATCCAACTATGCTACAGCGACAATATTTTTAGTGACAGATTTTCGAACCCATATGTTACCTTTTTGATATTAATACATTGAATCGTTCCATTATTTGAAAGAGCCATCTACCTTATTTTTACGGAATCTCAAATACCTTTGAGTAATCTGATAGCAGACGCCAGAATTATCTATTCATTTTTATTACATTTTAGACACATTGATACAACTTTATTATTAGGAGAACACATTCTTATTGTGAAGTTGTAATTATTCAGAACAGACGCTCTGTGATATTTTAAATATTAATTAAATATATTAATTAGAAATATATACATGTAAAATCAATTTTATCGAAACATATTGCTGTTGCGCCACCGGGATTTGAACCTGGATCTCTTTTCTAACCGGGGAAGGTGCATTATCCAACTATGCTACAGCGACAATAATTTTCGAACCTGTATGCTACTTTTTTGATATTAATACATTTAATCGTTCCATTATTTGAAAGAGCCATCTATGTATATCTCTCTAATTAATATATTTAATTCATATTTAACATGTTAAATATTTATTATGTTAATTAAAATCCATCAATAAAAATAAAATAATATTCCTGATAGTAAATTTGACTTTTAGTATCGCCCACCTGACAGCAAGACGTGGTTGTAATAGAACGATTGGTTAGACTTATCTAATTGTCTTGAAACGATTTTACATTATACCTCAATATCATGATAGGACTATCTATCACGGTCACTATTGACCTGTTGATAATCTGTATATCAAAATAATAATATTTTCAATTGATTTTTTTTTCCGTTCAAAATCTGGCCGGCTTAAGTGACTGCTCTATTTTTGAGATTTATTATGGTGATAACGGTTTTAATTGCGTTTTTTTTTTTTTTTTTTAAATACCCATGATGTATGACGGTTTGGCTAGACTTCAGAGGAGTTATTCCGGGCCGCAGTAAACTGGGTGATGGTAACCGACAGGGTGAAGAGAAAAAAATAACACCAATTATAGGTCGCGACATTTTGAATTTCTCCGCTGAGTTTGGTATTAAGCAATAACTATATATCAGATTTTACCGTTGTATTAGTTCGAAAATACAGGCTGTTTTTTTTTTTAGTCGTATAGAACTTAAAAATGAAATAAAACACATAAAAATCGTGGTAATGGCATTGTACAGTAAGACCCCGCTTAGCGCTGTTTCCTGATATTCCTCGAAAATCGCTCACCGCGTGGGATTCCCCGATATCCAAGGCGTAACGCGGATGAGTAGTATGCCGATCGTCGCTGATAAGAGTGCATCGTACATTTAGAACGAAATAGTGGAATTGGCAACACAAACGGGTGTAGGTGAGGTTGATGTGCAAGATCTTGAAGAGATATTAGAAGAGAGAGCGGAAAGTTTTTCTAATGATGAACTCGAGGAATCGGCGCACCAAAAAGGACGCGAAAATGTTTAAAGTAGCAATTCTGAAGAAGAGCAAAAAGAACTATCATAGCGAACTAGCATTTCTAAAATCTAGTTCAGACACTATAACGGAAATTATGGACCAATTTATTGAAAATGACACGGATTTTGATAGGAGCTCAGAGGCAAGACGGGCTGTCTGCCTGGTGGACGCCTTATCCGCTTATCGACAACTTTTCACACAGCGCTAACGATGAACGCAAATGACATTAGACACATTTTTGATAAAAAGACAGTAAATTGGAAAAGCGGAAGAATCTGAATGATCTCGAACGTAAATGATGACTTGGAATCTCTTTGATTTTTTATATTTTTCGCATCAAGCATCTGTTACTTGACGCGCTTTAAAAGGTCGGTTTAAAATTAATAATACCGGGTGCATGTTTATTGATGTTTCTATATTTGTAAGAAATACATTTTTGTTGTATTGTTATAAAAAAAAACATATTTAATACACTTAATTGACAAAATACATATTCATTATTAAAAATTTTCCCCTAACCCCAATATTTGCACGGTGACTTAACCTCGTTTAACGCTGTTTCCTATAAGGCTCTACTTTGCTGGAACGCATCCCCCCGCTTTAAACGGGGTATTACTGTATTGGCTTTATTGGAAAGATAATTTTATACCGTTAGTGTTTAAATATTATTTCACGCATATATAAGCGCTGCGGCTGGCTCCAATAAAGCGCAATCTGGAAGTGCAATTTTCGACCACTTATTGGAGCAGCTGGGGACGTAAATCGGCAATAACGCGACGAATGTTGGCTTCCAAGTCGTCTATCGTCACTGGTTTATCGGTGTAGACTGACGACTTCACATATTCCCACGGAAAATAACCCAAAGGTGTTAACTAACCCATCTTGGAGACCGATTCACAGGTCCATTGCGCGCTCATCGAATGTTTCCTTCAATAAATAGATTGTGTCGCGCGCTGTGCGGCATGTTGCGCCGTCTTGCTGAAGCCGCAGCTCTTCCACACTAATGCCATTCAATTGGGGAACGAAGAAGTGCGTAATCATGGATCTATAGCGCTCTCCATTGCCTGTAACGTTCTGGCCTAACAGCTTCTTCGGTGCGCACTGCGCGACGTCTCTGCGGATGCGTATTATCAATGAGAGTACGCGTGGTGCGAAAACGATCCGTGGTTATTGGAATTACTTGCTCGGATGGACGATTATGTCGACCGCAAAATGGACGCAGAAGATTTTATTTATTTATTAATTAACGCCCTCACATGGGCTTTTACAAAATAGGTTTGATATTAAAAATACAAAAAAGCGCACGAGCAGCTACACAAGTTGGCGGGTTATCGGCATGGCACTTACTTGTTGGTCTCCTATCTCTGGAAGCTGGTTCTTTTCTCCCTGGTCCACCAATTCACAAGCGACGCAGAATTATGTCACGCAATTGTTGACACTCGCGTTAAAAAAGTAATTGTTTTAAATTTATTAGCGGTAGTAAAAAATGATATATTAGCGGTGATTAAGGTTAGCGGTTGTAAGCGTATTTACAGCGACGACGACGTACCGTATTCAGTTTCAAAAAGAGGAGTAGTTCGTTCAGGCGTATCAATCAGACTGCAGGAATCTTCTTTCTCCCTCGTGCCTAGGGACTAGGATTGGACAAGAGTAAAAGGGAAAGGATATATTTCTGTAATCGTATGTATACGTGCGTAGTATATTTAATGGCGCTAACACAAGTAATAGAATAGAAAAATAACATTTTTTTAAATAAGCAAAACAAACTATAAAAATTAGTATCATAATCAGTTGTATCTTTGACCCAGAACGGCATCAAAAACAGCACTCTTATATTTAAACATTAAATATCGGAATATATCCACTAGACCAAAATCGTTCCCAAGCCTGTGAAGTCTTTGTGTGGGTGCATTCCTATACAAATTTGTATATGATGCGTTTGCATGCAACATCACCGACGAGCTGGCACTCCGCGCAGGAACATGGTGTACAATCAGTTCGGTTAAATTAGGGGCGTCCTGTATGCCATTTACTATTTTAAATAAAAAATAATAAATCACTTGATGTTCTTCTGCACGACGAGTTAGTTGAATGAAGAGCGCTCATTAGAAAATCATTATTCAATTGTTCAGCGAGTATACACAGTTTGAAGTTAATAAACCATAAAAATTTATGCTGAACCCTTTCTATTCTAACGGCGTAAGTCTGTCTATTCATGGTGAAATGGCAAACCAAACTGAGCACAAATCAGCTCGCTGTCGCTGGAAAATTTGTTGCCAATTCGAAAAAAAAAATCAACCTTTATTTCAATGTTTTTACAATATAAATAAATACACGCTTGATAAGGGTACACGTTGGCGAAGGAAAATCGCGTTTTGATATTATTAGGGGTGCCAAAAAAGAACGTCATTTTTTTTTTAAATAAAAGATTTGTACATCTTGTGTGTTATAATTTGTCCATCTCTGTGTTTCGTTTCTACGTCTTGTCGCTTGCACTAGACAAATAAATTGAAACACCTTTCGTTTCGCATTTTTATTGTAAACTTTTTTTTTATACTCGTTTTAAATCCCGTCCTAGGACGGGCGCCAAAAACTTACATGGGACGGTCGTGAGGTTTGCTTTTGTTCCCATATTTCTTAAGTACATTTTACTCATATTTTTTTCTTTCTCTATCTGAGCGTCACTTTCTCTGAACCGGATCGTTTTCCGTATTATCCAAACTCAGATGAAACGTCAAGAAAATGAAATAATTTTTACATATTTGATAATTATATACTTTTTTATTTTTTATTCTTCTCGTTTGAGATTACATATATAGCTGCACTTTTCTACATATTGCCATTAATATAACATTAAAATATCATTAGTATTGAAACACAATAGAATAATTAGAATCGTGCAAAAATGAGTATAAACCCTCTGAATTCCAATGAATAATATTCAAAATTACTACAGGTGTTCAGCGGAAAAATTTTAAGATTAAATTGTAAACCATCAGGGTGAGGTAAGTGGAAGGGGTGTAGTTGTACACTGGTCGGGAGCGCACCGCGCGTTCGCGGTTGAGCAATATTTAAAGTGTGGTGATTCATTAGTTCATGCGCGTCGCGCTTTTTGTACTCACTTTAATATTCGACGAATAAGTGATGGTCGGAGCACGCAACTTCGTGAAGATCTTCAAAAACATTTGCATTGTCCAAACGAGAGCAACAACGACATTTTATCAAAGATTCTACATGTTCTCAGCTCCGAAACTATACAATACACTCAGTACCAACTGGAAATCGTACGATTCCTATAAGATTACACAAATATGGACCCAATATATGATCCAATCAGGTAGAGATGAATCAGAAGCATGGATATCCAACTATTTAATATAATGTATACAATTCTTTTACTAATAATCCACTAGTCCTACAACACTCCCACTCCACATATTTTTATTTTATTATTACTTTTTTATTCATATTTAATTTATCTTTTTATTTCAAATAACACCACAACAGCACGAAAATAAAAAAAACTGGCTACTTTAACACAGACTTCAGTGTAGCAAAGTAGCCAGGACAACGCTGTATATTATATATCAGAGGTGGAGTCTACTCCATCCCACACAATAAACTATGTATTATGTATGTTTATTATGTATCCACCTCTGTTAGTACAAAAATATGGATGTCAAAATATATATAAATAAATAAATAAATATTTTATCTATACGTATGTACAATATAATAGATGGCTTTAATTTTCGTTTTGTAATGTCGACCATATTACAATTGTAATATTATACAAATTTTGCACGTCTGTCGTCAAACTGTTAACAAATATTCTGCACAATTGAAAAGAGAATGACATTTTGTCTCGAAAATTTTCCGGCCGACATTTTACCGGCGTGACAATGGTCGTGTAATTAATATCGCGGTGAATGTATTATGCCCGCTTGCATATTATTATACTCGTTTACGTTGAAGATGACTTCAGCTAACGACGCGAAGCTGATCGGTGGGTTTTTTTTTTTTTCCGACCGCCGACGAGGCGCTACAAATATCTTTTTCGAATAGAGGCCCTTCAGGCGCAGAAGAGTTGTAAAGCCGGCCTGCCGTTGCTAGAAATCTACATTCGATTAAGGGACATTTACTGTGGCAGGCCCAAAAGTGCGGAATTCATTGCCCTACGTCATGAAGAATTTACTTTTTGTTTATCCACGTCGGTCTCATTACTTTGCTACTTTTAGGACTGTCATCAGATTAAGTGCCCGTTGCCGGCATCGCTCGGTCGGTCCAACCCGTGTGAGATCTTCCTCTTTCTCTTCGTCTTTCGACATTGCCCACCATAATGAGCTTCTCCGAGCTGTCTTCCCATCTCGCAAGATGCCCGAAAATTGAAGGATTGTGTTTGAGAGTCTGTCTTTGATGTTCAGTTTCTGCCGAATGGGAGTCATTCGTGCGTCTCGTCGTCCACAGTATGCTCGATCGGTGTCGCAATTTATTTTATTTATTTATATATATTTTGACATCCATATTTTTGTACTAACAGAGGTGGATACATACATAATATATAGTTTATTGTGTGGGGTGGAGTAGACTTCACCTCTGATATATACAACGTTGTCCTGTCTACTTTGCTAGACTAAAGTCTGTGTTAATAGAGCCAGTTTTTTTTTTCGTGCTGTTGTGGTGTTATTTGGAATAAAAAGAGAATTCAAATATGAATAAAAATGTAATAATAAAATAAAAATATATGGAGTGGGAGTGTTGTAGGACTAGTGGATTATTAGTGAAAGAATTGTATAAATTATATTAAATAGTTGGATATCCATGCTTCTGATTCATCTCTACCTGATCGAATGATAAATTGGGTCCATATTTGTGTAATCTTATAGGAATTGTACGATTTCCAGTTGGTACTGAGTGTATTGTGTAGTTTCGGAACTAGAAACTTGAAGAATCTTTGATAAAATGTCGTTGTTGCTCTCGGAACTGGTGTGTAGATGTTTGTTGTTTGTCTAGTGTTGTGTCCATGATTTATTGCTCGAGGAGAGTTGTTGTTAGTATGGAAATATTGAACGAGTCTCAACATAAAGATTTGTCTTATATCAAGGACATTGTGCACTCTTTAAATATAAGATCTGAATGATATCTAGAAGGTCCCTACAGGGCAATACAGATCCCTTTTACCAAAACCGGTATTTTCGATATTCAGTGATGCCTTCGTTGAAATTTGATTAGATGTCGATTTATCAATGAAATAAAAATATTCAGAAAAATCACATTTTAATTTTTAACCCTTCCCAAACCGTGCAGTAACACAGGTCTACCGTCATTATTAAACATGTAATAATTGTGTAAATACATGCAACATACAATTCATATTTTAGATAATTCTAAAGAAAATATTAGCGCTTAGAAATGATTAAAACTAATTATGAAAGGGGAATCGTACAAAAACAATTATTTTTTCCATTCAATCCGTTGTAAAATTAATACGTTGGTAAAAATACAATTTGTGATATGAAAGACATAGATCACACACTATTTTCATAGTGAAAAGAATTATAAATATACAAATATAATTTTCTCTTTGTCACTAATTAAATGAAGATAATAGGAGAACACATTCTTATTGTGAAGTTGTAATTATGGCTCTGTGATATTTTGTATATGAATTAAATTTAATAATCAGACAGATATACATATAAAATCAACCTGGATTTCTTTCCTAACCGGGTAAGGTGCATTATCCAACTGTGCTACAGCGACAATATTTTTAGCGACAAATTTTCGAAAGTACGTGTTGCCTTTTTGATATTAATACATTTAATCGTTCCATTATTTGAAAGAGCCATCTACCTTATTTTTACAGAATTTCAAACAACTTTGAGTAATCTGATAGCAGAAGCCAGAATTATCAAATCATTCCGGTTAGGAAAGAGATCCAGGTTCGAATCCCGGTGGCGCAACAACAATATTTTTCGATAAAATTGGTTTTATATGTATATCTTTCTAATTAATATATTTAATTCATATTTAACATAGTAAATATTTATGAAAATCTACAGAAATTTTCAGGTACATAAGTATGTTTAGGTGCAGAATATAAAAGAAAAAAGGTGGGAGAAAGGGTGGAGAGGTTGCAACTGTTGTTGCGGTAAAGGGAGAGCAAGATGTGTTTATAGGTAGAATGATTGGCCAAAATTGAGATTGAAATTCATATTTTAAAATATGTATAGGACACACTGTATAGGACTTAATGAATGCTCTAAATTATGTTATTAATCATTTTTCAAAAATTGTATACTCAATATTTCGTAAATTATAGTAAATTCGTGCCATTAAAGCTGTTTAAGCTAATAAAAACATTTTTTTCTAACAATTATTCGCGTTAACACGAGTTGACAACATGGCTGCGTTCGTTTATTTTATATCGTAGTATAGTAAAGGTTAATAAGCTTTTAACAATACAACACAATGTTTTCCTGAATAGTTGCTCGGACTGTATTCCTAGTAAAATGTATTTCCTCTGACAAACTGACAGTGCTAACGTTGACCGCGATCTTTATTAGACTATACCAATTAATTTATCAATAATATGAAAACGTTCAGTTCCCAATCCTGTACGTTTGAAAACAAAACTGATCACGACACGTGATTTTTTACAAATGAATCGCAGAACACGGATCTAGTCCGTTGTCGGGCGATCGCATCGACAGCTAGCGCAGTCGAGACACGCGGTGCGAGGGGTTCGCACGACACATTGTTATAACTACGACATGGAATCCAAGAAAAGTCGTTTATATTTTTTGTTAATGAAATACCGAAAATTTTTGGACAACAAATATCTGTTTTTAGTCTGGTGGGGATCCCGGTTTGCGACCCCTAAACCGCAGTCGTCTTCACGATTCCACCCCATGTAAGAATATAGAATGTGCCAGAGACTGTACAAGGCTGGAGCTTGGTTGTCTTGGTCGTTAGTAATTAATTTTAGAGAGATTGAAAACGCACTCTCAAAAAGATTATATTCATTAGTTAAATAACAGTTTTTAATTTTAAATTCAAAGATGGTGTGTGACTAAATAGTTGATGTGTAAAGCGCCTTTGAGGTGAATTTTTTTTTTTTACGAAAATCCAGCTATATGAATGATTAAATCTAATATTATTATTTAAATTCTACTACCTATTAAGAACTTTAATTTGAAGCGACACACTCTGTTCCGAATTCGTAAATACTCTTTTGGCGCGTCTTTTCCATTCAGCCGCATCCATTGTTATTGACACAATTCCGCATCCAAATTCACATCCATACATTTTCTCGTGCTCGTCTCGTCAGTGTGAATTGTGAACTTGACGCCGGCAGACGTCAACTTGACCGATATTTATTCGATCTCGACATCGCGATAGCATTCGCGGTGTGGACCTGCACTGTGTTTTGATCACGTATTGTTTGTGTGCCGTGGGTGCACTTGTGACATCGCCGCATTCAATTGGGATCGGAGATCGAAGATCGGCTCATCCGCGTGCCGTTTGTGTAATCTCGGCGGCGACTGCGGGAATTGCGGAGACATCATATGCAAGGTAAGGCGAGCAGTCCTTCCGAATTCCGGTTCCTGTGATCACTGATCTTTCGACTAGAACCCCTATCCCCTCACCGACCTCATCCTGTACCAAGATTTTCCTACTTCTTTCCTATACCTCGCGGTGATTTAGAATTATCGTATACCATTTCCGCGGGACGAGCGGCCTGGAGTTTGCGCGATTCGTTCATTTAGATCCTATCGATCCGGATTTACAGTTCGAATTCACACTCAGCGTCACAAAGCTTGGACTAAACACCCATTTTCCATTTAAACATATCATTCTAAATCCCTTCTCACTGCTTCTATATTTTACGATTAAACCCGTGTCTTCGCCATTATTTAAGTAAATATAATAATCCCAACCAACCTTGACCCACAACATGAATTCAAAAACAATTTGAATATAAAATGCACTCTGTCTCGTTGAAATGGTCGACCGGTTCCAGTCGCCGCCGCATCGATCCAATGACGGCTCGTTCCTTATTCGTTTTACTCATTCCGAGCGAAATTGACTCGATATCGCCGCTAACGAAGCTCTCGTCACATGTAAACAATTCCAACAAATTTTAAATACGACATCGGTCATTTTCTAGCGCGGGACCATTAATTCAATTTTCATTTATTTTTTCAATTTAAGGTAAACAAAGTTCTTTTTTTAAAATCTAAAATATACACTGTATCGCACAGAATTGCGAGGTCGCAGCAGGGTCGCCATACAATTGATATGATAAGACACGTGTCAGTAATTTAAAGGTGTAATCGTCGCCGTGGCGCCATAAAACCCGTGGGATAGATTTCAGGAAAACAAAGACGTCTGAGTAATGCAAATATGACTTCATGTGTTGTTATGAATTTGAATAAAAATAGAGTATTCTGCTGGCGGAAGCCGTTCTCGATTCTGTCGCCGTAGTGTGGCCTATATTGAACATTTTTTGTGTTTCATTTCTTTCGATCTCGTAATCATCATCTTCGTCGGTTGAGAGAAGCTGAGATCAGCGAACCACCCTTGTCTACATTCTCGTTTCCTGTACTCTTTTTCATTTTTTACAATGCTCTTCCGTCTTTCTGGCAGACTTACAAGGCCCCTATTCCAAAATTCACCTGTTCGTGACTAAAAATACTCCAGTACTGTTCTACTGAATTTATATTTTTTTCCGTTCAAATGATTTTGAAAACTGCGATATAAATGATAATCAGATGTGCCAATGTCCGGCGAATATGGTGGGTGGGGCATCGTTTCCGAAAAAAGGTTAAAAGGAATAAGAGCACACGTTCACATTGATCCAATTTGCTGACGTTTCCGGTGTCGATGAATGGTTGAATGACCAAATCCAAGATTCTCCGCTGGTTCCTCAACAGTTACGACTGAATTTTGTTCCACCAGGGTTTGCAGGACGTCTTCATCGAACTCTACGACGAGGCTCGTTTTTTAGGCTGTAGTTTGCGGCTCGAAATTTCTGGAACCACCGTTGACACTGGCTTATGTTTTTTATCCGATCCCCTTATATTGAATTAATATTTCTCGCACTTTGCGTTGCTTTGTTGCCTTCATTGAACTTGATATAATGAGGGTCCCATTTTGGCGCCACTTGATATAATGAGGTCCCACTGGTTGGGCACCGCTAATATGACGTTGGGCTCTCTCTTTGCCCAATCATTGTATACATATTTACAATTTATTATGCATTAATTTAACAAGAGAAATAAAAATAAAAATCGGGTCAAAATTTTAATCTACCTTAATTACTCCGTCGGATACTGCTGGGGGCGACGTCCGGACTGCAATGTCACGGAAGTGGACGGACGGGGCTCGATCACCGTCGCGTCCACTCTTGACTCATCTTCGTCGGTGGCGGGCCTGCGCCGCCGTCGCTGTTGCGGCCCGTCTTCACGGGAGGCGGTGCCGTTCCTCTTGATAGTCTGCGCCGCTGGCAACCGATAGCTCAGATGCCAGCTGGATCGGGCGCCTCTAGCCTCGTTCTTCGTCCTGGTACTGGTCGCCAACCGTTCGATGGCTGACGTGTGGCTCCTCATTTCGAAATTCCATCCCACTCTACTTCCAATTCCGCCGGGATCCTTACTGTTACGGGCGGTCTTCAACTGCTCCCTTGTCTTCCGTGTTCCACCTCCTTTAACTCGGATGTTCGTTCTGATGCTGGCCGATCTCGACAGACGGGGAGTGGGATGGTCAACTCTTCCCACGAGAGTTTTTAACTTTGCTTTGTTTCAACTATCTTTCTTTTTTCTGACTGACCTTTAACAAACCCGTAGAGCAAAATATGCCGATAATGTTCCTTTGTTACATTTTTTTTCAGAATATCTTATTGATATGTCAAAATTCGCATCCGAATCATAATCTGTCATTAGTCCACATGTCAAATGCTTCATGTCACTGTACCATTGTTCCAGTGATTTCATTGATACATTGTTACTTAATACAAATTTAGTGGAATAATTTTAGAATGGGACTCGTAGTTCAATTCAGTTGGTTGTTTATAATTGTTTGATTAGTTTTACACGCTTTATTTATCTCCAACGATTCCTAATTACTTCATTTGTGACCAACACCGTTTATATGCAAAATTGACAATCCCAATTTTTTATCAAAATCATGACCATTTTCTATCAAATGATTAGCAAATTCTGAAAACCCACTATTGTTCAAACATCTCAAATGCTCCCTTACTCTTATATTAAAATTTCTCCCCGTTTTCCCAATATAAAATGCAGCACAATCCTCGCAACTGAGTTTATAGACACCAGAATTGTTAAATTTATCATCTTTGTCTTTAGAATTGATGAGTAAATTTCCTATACTATTATTTGTATAAAATGCCCGTCTAATGTTGGTATTTTTCGTAACATGCATTTAAACTCAATATAATGAATTTTAACCGCAAACTTAATTTTGCTTACAATTAATACTTTTACTGTTGCATAAATGTGTCATAAACTAACGGATTTATGTTTCCACAAATAATGTGTGTAGAATGCATCTCGTCCCGCAACTAATGTTCCAACCCCCCTCTTCTACATGTCTGTTAATTTACTGGTCTGCGGTAATAATACTCGTATCGGCCAGATTATCGAAGACCCCCCCCGTTGATCTGGCCGTTTCGCAAAGTGTCAGTGCGACATTGACGACGGTGATTACTTTTTATGCGCGCCCCGACAGGCCGGACATTTTTAATAAAGATCGATGATATTAATGCATCTGGTGCAATGTCGACCGCCCACGTTTATTTATCATTCGAAGTGCATTCTATCATTGACATTCTATATTTTTTAAATGTAAAAATTACAGATTATATAATAATTTTATTTTTTTATTTATTATCCACTGAATTCAATTTATGCAAATAATAGTATAGGAAATTTACTCATCAATTCTAAAGATAAAGATGATAAATTTAACAATTCTGGTGTCTATAAACTCAGTTGCGAGGATTGTGCTGCATTTTATATTGGGAAAACGGGGAGAAATTTTAATATAAAAGTAAGGGAGCATTTGAGATGTTCGAACAATAGTGGGTTTTCAGAATTTTCTAATCATTTGATAGAAAATGGTCACGGTTTTGATAAAAAATTGGAATTGTCAATTTAGCATATAAACGGTGTTGGTCACAAATGAAATAATTAGGAATCGTTGGAGATAAATAAAGCGTGTAAAACAAATCAAACAATTATAAACAACCAACTGAATTGAACTACGAGTCCCATTCTAAAATTATTCGACTAAATTTGTATTAAGTAACAATTTGAGTTAGGTACTAAATAATTGTTTTTTTAAAAATAGATTCTGGTAAAGAAACAATAATATATATTTTTAGTTAGTATTGACATCCTGAAGAAGAACGAAACCGGTAGATGGATTTAAACTCAATTCAGTGGTTTATAAAACTAAGATAATAAATAAAAAAAATATGAATTTTAACCACAAAGTTAATATTGCTAATTTTAAAAGTAATAATTTTATTTTCATAGTTTTGTATTAACACGTGTGGCACACCTCTTTTATAATATCATCTCGTGAACAGGATCAAATCAATGAGAAGTGCGAAGACGAGGTTTTAAGATTAATTCAAACCTTATACACTTCTTATTAGGAGGACACATTCTTATTGTGAAGTTGTAATTATTCAGAACAGACGCGCTGTGATATTTTAAATAATAATTAGAAAGATATAGATATAAAATCAATTCTATCGAAAAAATATTCTTGTTGCGCTACAGAGATTTGAACCTGGATCTTGCATTACAGGTATATTATCCAACTACGCTACAGCGACAATATTTTTAGCGACTAATTTTCGAACCTACATATTACCTTTTTGATATTAATACATTTAATCGTTCAATGTTGTATCAATGCGTCTAAAATTTAATAAAAATGTATTGATATTTCTGGCGTCTGCTATCAGATTACTCAGAGGTATTTGAGATTCCGTAAAAATAAGGTAGACGGCTCTTTCAAATGATGGAACGATTAAATGTATCAATATCAAAAAGGTAACATGCAGGTTCGAAAATTAGTCGCTGAAAATATTGTCGCCGTAGCATAGTCGGATAATGCACCTTCCCCGGTTAGGAAAGATATCCAGGTTCGACTCCCGGTGGCGCAACAACAATATTTTTCGATAATATTGATTTTATATGTATATCTTTATAATTAATATATTTAATTCATATTTCTTATACACTTCGTCCACGTCAATCTTTTCTTTTCTTACAATATATACAATGTTCTAAATGTTCAATATTTATATTTTTTATTTGTTACCTTAGTTTTATTAACCACTGAATAGAGTTTAAATACATCTTCCGATTTCGAAAAATACCATTTTCTTCTTCAGGATGTCACACAACTTATGACATTTTTCGAACATTTGAAGAAAATTGTATTTTTTGGAAACCGGTAGATGTTTTTAAACTCAATTAAAACAAAGATAATAAATAAAAATATATGAATTTTAACCATAAAGTTAATATTGCTAATTTTAGAAGTTCAATATTTAGTTTACCTTAGTTAACCTTTCCTCTCCTGTGTGTGTCTAAAATAATTACAGTATATAAGTATCAAATAAGCGGAATGTTGTTCTGATTAAGCGATTTGGCCGAAATAGGCGATAGTGCCCCAATTAAACGGAATCGACTATATCTATCGACAAGAGATCCTGGATGGAACGATAACATCAAAAGACTGGCTGAATTGGCGATCTTTCGGACAGGCACGTGTCTATGTCAGCGGACGTGGTAAATACAACGAGAATTGGCAAAACGATTCGAATCACCTTGCGCCGGTGCAAAACCGCAAGTCGCGTGTCCCTATTGCGATGTTGTGCAATGAGGTCGCTCAATGTCTTGCGCCGGTTGGTACTCTATTTTATTACGACCCACTTGTGCGATAATGACGTACACACACACTCACGCACACACACACACACACACTTTTCATCATTACAATTATTATTATTCTTCATAATCTCCGCGTTCGGTACGGGAACTGATAATTAAGTTCGTAGAACATGTCTCGTGACGCGAGGATAAACTGTTGGTGGAACATACAGACAGAGTTCTTGCAATGTATGGTGTCTTCTTGTGTGCGGGATTCAAGACGCACAATTATAAGTACAAATATATTAATACAAATTAAATTAGAAAGATATACATGTAAACGAAAAACGTTCCCTGGATCACTTCCGATCCGGGGAACGTGCGTTAACTGATTGTGCTATACCAACACGGTGCATTGACGGCACATTTTCGAACCTATATGTTACACTTTTAAAATTAATACATCTGTCGTTTCATTATTTGAAATGTACCTCTTGTATCTCGGATACCTTCGAGTTATTCGATAGGAGACGTCAGAATTCCGATGCCCGACTGTGGCAAGCCTGCTTTGGGGCAAAACGCAATCAAATAGAATAATAAAATTAAAAAAATAATACCAATGTGCAATACATTATGTAAAAGAATGCGTGCGCATATAAGGTAAAGGGAATTATTTATTTATTTTATTTTTTATTTTTTGGAGAAACAAACAGTGTAACAATAATAACTGATAATTACATAATATATAAAAATAATACCAGTGAAGTTTCTTCGGAAATTAAATACATAGTACATAATAAACTAAAAAATAGTATATATTAATAAAAAAAATAATAATATTAATAAACTGAAAGAAGAAAAACAAAAAAATAAAAGAGTGATTTTAAACTGAACATACAAAGAGGAAAGGGTAAGGAGGGGAGGGAAATGGGATGCAATATATATGCAAGATCAAAACCTACAAAATGCAGTTATAAGAATTATTTCATTGTATAAAACAGTTTACTCTCAATATCAGCTCTTTCTAATTTCAACAACCAATTTGAAACACCCCTTTTAAAAGCCTTAATGTCACTTAAAGTTCTAATATTATTTCCAATTTGATTGTATATTCTTGGAGAGCTTGAAAGGTTAATAATCTTTGACCAAAACTAGTTTTCATTCTCGGAACGATTTTAAGATAATTAGCTCTTGTGGGATAATATCTCTCAGTCCTCACAGATGGAGCGCTTATTTTCCTATGAAAGCTAGTTAGTATGTTCAGCACATATAATTGTCTTACACTCAAAACCTGAAATTCCCTAATAAGTGGTTTTTGAAGGCATCAAAGACTGCACACGCCTGTTGTTTTGGATATACCGCGATTATTACATGCCTTGTCCAGTCTGGGCACGGTCAAACGCACTCGTGCAAAATTTAAATTTGATCCCTGCAGCCTGCGCCGAATTAAAAAAAAAAAAATATATATATATTGTGACATTTCAAATAAACGTGCGAAGACCGATGCGAGTAGACGCGGCCGGTGGAAAGTAGCAGGGGACTTCGTGCCGAGCGCGCAGTGTGAGTAGAGCGCCGGGGCGGCGTCTCGCCAGGCAGAAATGGCGTTAATAAATAATGGTGGATTCAAGGGGTCGAAGCATCAATCTACCCGCGCGTGACTGCTCCTTGCGGGGCCTGGCGTGGATACTGCCGGTAAGCGATGGCAGACGGATAGGCTCAACGGACTCCACAGTGACCGGATGGCATCGGGGTGACCTTCGGGAGGAAGAGTTCACTTCTGGAACGGGGCGTGGCAAACTGGACAGAGATCGTATTGCTAAATCGGTGACACGGTGTGTCCCCACTAGGAGAAGAGCGCGACGTGAAGATAGAAGATTTCAAAGACAATGACCGTGCTTACAGTGTCGGGCTTTGTGCATAGTGCATAAAGTGTTTTCCATTGTTCAGACCTCCACCATCCATCTGAGACAGGCATTCCGACAACAATGGTTATTAACCCGCATACTAGCTGGTGGCGTGGTGCGCATTCCATCCACTGGTGACGGCGCACGACGTAACAATATATATATATATATATATATTGTCATCCAGCAAAACTATTCAAACAATTGTCAACCGCGCGCGGGCGACACCAACACCACCATAAATCTGGTTGTAAAAACACACGTTTAGAGATTGCATCTGATTGTAAATCTGCACGGCAAACGCGCCCCTGGGCCCCCTCGGCTAGGAACCATTGTCGCGCAATAACCGGTAGATATTAATTGTTTTCTGGAACGAATTGGCGCCGTGTAAACTCGGAGCTGCAGCCGAGGTCTGATAAGGGTGATCGAATGCCGCTTGAGATGTATATCGAATCAGCGCTTTTCGTACTTTAATCGTATATCGTCGATTATTTTTTTTAAACATTTGACACCTCCCCTGTAACAACACTGTATATCGATTTTGGGCAGATCTGCATTCAAAAGCTGTTCGAAGTATTTCTGTTGTTGGTCGGATGCTCTCCGTCTACGCGAGACAGTGTAGATGCTGCATATTTTGTGGACCTGGACCGGTTTAGAAGCTAGGGCTCCCTTGTCGGTTCCACACGTCAAAGTTAATACGCGACTATAATTCCATAACATATTCAAATAAATTTATGCAGTATATTACATTCATGCGTTATTAGCAATTTTCGCAAAGATAAAATTTAGACCCTCTGGCGTCCCTTAAGGTGATGGTGCCTTTATTCATATAAAACATATAACGTAAACACATAGTTAGATTACATATAGATGGTAAATGAAGGTGCAATAGTTGAAGGCAGACACTCCAGTCATCAAAAGCACTCCCAAAAGAGGGACAGTGGACGGGACACGGAATGGTCGGTACCACAGCGGTACAAGACTTCTGCGAGGGTCTGATGAGAAAAAATACTACTCTCTCGACACACTGGCGCGATTGTGATTGGTATTGGTAAATAATTAATATAATTCCAATTTAATACGATAACAAATAGAGTTAAAATGCTTTAAAAAATGTTAATATATTTTTCGCGTCAAATTCTCAGCAAATAAGCGTAAAACATTTTGGCAGAATCTACTAGATAACGCGGATCAAATTGCATTAATCTGGTAGATGCCGCTGATTCAAGCGATAATAGAATTTTTAATAAAAAATAATTTGATATTTCCAGATATTCAATCACTGACAGCGAGTGTGACTCAAATATATCAGTGATAGACTCGCGGTTCGTGATTTTGAGCTCGTCACTAGAGTGACTACATTATTAATGAAGATGTATAAATAAGTGAAAATGACTAATAGCAGCTATCAGGGAAGGCTGCATACTTGGACACATTCTTATTGTGAAGTTGTAATTATTCAGAACAGACGCTCTGTGATATTTTAAATATTAATTAGATGTATTAATTAGAAAGATATACATGTAAAATTTATTTTATCGACAAATATTGTTGTTGCGCTACCGGGATTCGAACCTGGATCTCTTTCCAAACCGGGGAAGTGCATTATTCAACTATGCTACAGCGACAAATTTTCGAACCTATATGGTTCGAATCTCCCCCGGTTTGGAAAGAGATCCAGGTTCGAATCCCGCAACAACAATATTTTTCGATAAAATTAATTTTATATGTATATTTTTCTAATTAATACATTTAATTAGTATTTAAAAATATATATGACAAGTCATCATGCAGGGAAAGATAGAAGACAGCAGAGCAGAGCAGAGTAGTGTAGCTAGAAAGGTGTGTAACCTCATAAATCAACACGGTCGCCAACCTTCCGTAGAAGTCGACACATGAAGAAGATGTTGCGTCTAAATAAATTATCGATCGTACTAATACAAGTAAAAATAAAATATAGGTATTTTTTATTTATTATCTTTGTTTTATTAACCACTGAATTGAGTTTAAATACATCTACCGGTTTCGAAAAGTACCATTTTCCTCTTCAGGATGTCATATGTGAATTTTAACCACAAAGTTAATATTGCTAATTTTAAAAGTAAAATATAGGTGTTACTCCCTTGCATAATTTCGGGTCAAAAATACGATTCCTAACCTTGGGTCAGGTAGCCACCGTAGGAATCGGACGGACAGTTTGATATTCGGCCGTCTAGTCGTCGCTGGCCGCAGTACATACGCACCGTGGCCGCGCGCGTCCGGCGTCCGTCAGTTTTCGCCTCGTCCGTGCACGCGCCGCCGGTGGCTGGCGAGTCCTCATCATTCGGTGGTCGATTCGCGAATTGTCTCCAACTGTCGGGTGATCGTACATATTGTAATAATATTGTTGCGAATTTTGTTTGGTTTTTTTTTTTTTTTTTACGATGTAAAATCGTATTTGGAAAGATGGACTTTGTATTTTGAGAGTTTATGACAAAAATGTTATTGACCTATATATACACAACGATCGTGGCTTCAATTCGATGTTTGATTTTTAAAAAAATATCAGTCTTAAGTCTTAGTTTTCAAATAATTTGACCTATATATATATATATATATATATATATATACACAATACTAAATATATATATACACAACAATCGTGGCTTCAATTCGATGTTTAATTTTTTTTTTAAATATCAGTCTTAAGTCTTAGTTTTCAAATAATTTGACCTATATATATATATATATATATATATACACAATACTAAATATATATATACACAACAATCGTGGCTTCAATTCGATGTTTAATTTTTTTTTTAAATATCAGTCTTAAGTCTTAGTTTTCAAATAATTTGACCTATATATATATAATATACAATACTATATATGTATATATATACACACAACGATCGTGGCTTCAATTCGATGTTTAATTTTTTTTTAAATATCAGTCTTAAGTCTTAGTTTTCAAATAATTTGAACTATATATATATATATATATATATATACGCAATACTAAATATATATATACACAACGATCGTGGCTTCAATTCGATGTTTACTTTTTTTTAAATATCAGTCTTAAGTCTTAGTTTTCAAATAATCTGTCCGGTACGGAATTAATATACACTCGGTACAGAGCGCAACAGATCCAGTCCCGCAATATTTTACGGGTGGATGTCTAACGAAATTACGAGTCGAAAATGTTCAAGAAATATGTGCCCAGTGTCGACCGTGTCAGAGATATAAGCATTTCAAAAAAAAAAAAATATTATTTCGATTAACTGAAATATTTTTTTGATTCTAAATTATATATTGGATACAAAAAAATTAAAGGTGTTTTGTTAGACGATTTAGGGTATGAAGCAAAGATGTAGATTAATATACTTGAACAATTTTGCAAATATTTATTTCGAAGCTTAAACACGATTTTGTAAAAATTGCAAAGAATAATATTTTCTGTTGAATTTGCTCATATTTCTTGAATACTTTCCATCTATAAAATATTGTGGAATAAGTCTGTTACACACTGTATACGTAGATATAAATTAATTTTTTCGTTTTATTGTATACTAGCGTTCTCTAGCCCCTTTTGCTAGGGATTTAAATTTAGTTAACATTAAATGAGAACAATGTATTCAAAATTTGTTCAGGCAGAAACATCAGGAGTAGCACGGTCGGGTGACTATATTTTTCTCAGGATCCTAGAGTGCAACGGAAGAAAATTTGCACGGTGTTCAATATAATGCGTTTATATCTTGGGGTGGGGCGAGGGGGGTCTGTGTTTTGCGCAGGGTAATAGAGCAGAAATAATGTGCAAAATTTAGTTTTGATTTTTATAGATCATCAAGGATGTGCTTTAGCATGTGTAAATGAATGCCCCATTACATTTTATCAATCTACTCACTTGCCCGTTTGAATTATAATGCGGAGCGTGCGTGTGCGTGCGGGCGTGACAATAAAACATGTTTGAAACACGGTTACGGATGTTTTTTTTTTAGAAGTTTGTTTTTCGAATTCGCGACACTTTTTCCAGCGACAGCTGATTTGTGCTTAGTTTGGTTTGCCATTTCATTATGAATAGACTTATGCCAGAACAATACTTGTAATAAATTTATTTCGAAAATCGTGGTTCGGTTCGTGAAACCTACCGTCCATTTTACGGTCTACATCAATGATACTCAACCTTTTTTTTCTTCGGGCCACATGCATATATTTGTAAAGCTACGCGGGCCGCAACACTATACTGGTATGACAAAAAATATCATGAAACCCACCACCCCCGTTTTTTTGGAAAACCATTTGAGATTTTAAAAATAATAAACCAAAACAGAATAATAATAGTACATATCATTTATCATCATACGGTTCGTTAAAAATTACAATAGTGAAAAAAATAAAATAAATAGTCGAAATTAATCTCAAGATATACGAAATATAGAATGCCAGATTTTGTAAATCATGTTCCTGATAATAAATGTGATGAGGGCCGCACAAAAAAAGCTTAGCGGGCCGCAGGTTGAGTATGTCTGGTCTACATAATCGTCCATCCGAGCAAGTAATTTCAAGAGCCATGGATCGTTTTCGCACCACGCGTACTCTGATTGATAATACGCATCCGCAGAGGCGTCGCACAGGGCGCACCGAAGAAGCTGTTAGGCCAGAGGCAATGGAGAGCGCTATAGATCCATGATTACGCACTTCTTCGTTCCCCAATTGAATGGCATTAATGTGGAAGAGCTGCGGCTTCAGCAAGACGGCGCAACATGCCGCACAGCGCGCGCCACAAACTATCTATCGAAGGAAACATGAGATGAGCGCACAATGGACCTGTGAATTGTCCTCCAAGATCGTGTGATTTAACACCTTTGGATTATTTTCTGTGAGGATATGTGAAGGGGCTAGTCTACGCCGATAAACCAGAGACGATAGACGACTTGGAAGCCAACATTCGTCGTGTTATTGCCGATATACAGCCCCAGCTGCTCTAAAAAGTGGTCGATAATTGCGCTTCATTCGAACCAAGCGCGGCGCACATGTGCGCAAAATATATTTAAACATTAATAAACCAATACCATGGCCATTATCACGATTATAAATATATGTTTTTTTTTTTTTGAATCTATGTTTAATAATTTCTCCTCCTTTCTTATATCTTCTGATATTTCATCGAAAATCTTCATCGCACTGTACAACACTAGATTTCTGAGATTTAACCTTCTTCCTGAATGGCAGTCTCAGTCTATCTCTTCCTCTTGTATGATCGTGTTTTCCTTTATAAATTCTGTAGATATTTTTTTAGTGAGGATTTTAAAAGTAAATATATTTTCTGCTTATAGATCGTCACCATCGCGCTGATCAGAGTTAATCTATTTTTTATTAATATTATTCTCAAAGCTTTATTTAGCAACGCTGACAATTGTTGCACTTCTTCTTTATTAGCCACCATTAAAATGCTGCTGCAGCAGTTGATGTGAGGAATAATAACAGAGCTGTAGACTATTTGACAAGACTCAGTACTAATGAGTCTTCTGATTCTTCCCAGAAGTGACATTTTTAAAATAATTTTTTGTCCCCTGGGGAATTGCCATCAAGATTAAGATGTCTAACAGAGACGAAGCTACTATTTTTTATATGAGAAGTACGGAAGTCTTGGGCATTACGATTTTACCATTTGGTAATAAATACGTGAAATGTTCCATCTTGATTTAATATGTACAACTTACAAAAGTTTGATGGATGTGGCAGCGTGGGTAAATTGGTGAACGTCACATTGTGTAAAGTGATCACTTAAGCCAGCCGATGACGGGTCGTTAAGTCTATAGCTACGTCTCTTTGTGACATCTTGACATTTATTTAGCTATTTTTTTAGTCAGGTGTCTTATATTTTACGATTAATTAAATTTGGATTCTATTTTGACTTCCGAATATGTAACTTCAGTCGCTTCCTTCAGACTTTCACCATCTGCGATGATTAACACCTTGTCTGTGACGTATTTTTGTACAAGCTTCTGGTAAGTCTGGCGTGCGTAGTGCATTATATTCCAGAAAGACAAATTATTTTTCTTTTAAAATATTATTAACCACTTACCCGCACCCCACCCCGCCTCTAAAGAACAACACTGCCGCTGGTGACAGTTCTTGGTAAGAGGCCAAGTTTTTCATTTGTCATTGCTCGGTCGGTGTACTTTTGCTGTATTCTTTCTCTCTGTCGTTTTTTTTCGATTCTTTCTTCTAGAATATTTTTTTTTATACCCGCTCTGCATACGTGACATCGTTGTCGTATTGTTTTGGTGCATCGTGCCGCGTCTCGGTGCCCGCGCTGTTACTTATTCGATAGAATGGTGAAAATTTAAATAAATCTGGTTGCCCAATGCTGAACGGTGTCGCCGAGATGCAGAGTTGCCAAATGTTGCCGGTGACCTATCGCCCAGGCGCGGTCGCTTCATACATGCTTTGGATGCTCCGCATCCCTTGTGTTCCAGAGTCAAGCTTTGGACATTTTGTTTCTAGTCGAAAACAGCACTGTTGCAAATAAATTCGTCCTTCAGAGACCTATCGTAACACACACTACGACACGGCGCAAACACAGAGCGAGTCGAAATGCATATACATACATTCTCAACTTTCGAGCGTATATGAATAGCGTAAACACATACATACCAGCAACAGTGGACTCTATCATTCGTTCCGTATGTACAAAGTTTGAAAGTATTCGACGTTCAGTTCTGCCTGTCAAGGTCTTCGAATACTGTATACGCATTCGTTAACAGCATCCGACGTCGCTATCCTTGTAGCTTGATGGTCCGCAAATATGCTGGTCAGCCACCTTCACACCTTCACACAACCGCTAATCCGAAATTATATATACTAAAAATTGTATTATTGCAGCCGTAAAAAGTCCGTCCGAATCACAATAACTCTTTTCCCAGAAGCAGCTTCGCTTTTGTTTTCTGTAAATTCAAATCTACACAAATAGAACACACATATTCAAAATTTTATATCAGGCCTACCTATCGAAGTATAAAGCGCGTAAACAGACACATTTTTAACAGTTTGGCTTGAATACTTAAAGCAGAATTATTGAAAATCCTTTGATTATACGAGTATGTTATATTTGTACATTTGATAGTATGTAGGTATTAAATTGTTATCCAGCATCCTTTCTACAAAAAGTCACCGACCGCCACTGCTATCGCCATCTACTTTGGCATTTCAAAAGTCCGAGTTCATCGTTATGGACCTTCCACTGATTTGATGATATGGTTCCTTCTGGACTTCCTCGGATCACCAATTTTTCCACGAACGCAATACTCTAATATAAGATGTCTCGTTCTCGTCGATTTTTGAAGCTTGTAACAGGGCCGTTCTTTCTCCAATATCTGGTCTAACTGGTCCTGTCAAACTTTCCGTTGATACCCTCTGTTCTTGCGCCTTTTACTCTCATATATTTTCTTTATTATTCATACAATCCATTTGCCTTAAGGGGGTGGGTCACTACCGAGAAAAATTTAAAAAAAAAATTATTTTTAATTTTTTTTTTTCATTATATTATTCTAGACTTTTTTTTGTATAAGAAAATTCAATTCGCACATATCTACGATAAGTAGAATTGCTTGAAATTTATATCGCCACATCAGTGAGGCGGCCTTCACCACCTATTATTGGCTTTCCGTTTGGTGGAGTTTGTTTGATGTGCAGGATGTTTTCAATTTTCTCAACCTAGAGCACATCCTCTTCTGGATGTGGATATGCACTATAACTTCTGAATCAAAAGTTCATCTTCATAAGATCGATTACTTTCAAAAACGCATTGGAATCACCATCTCCCAAATAGTGGAACTTTAGTTTCTCTTTTTTTTAAGTCCCATTATTTTGGAAACCATAACAGATATTGAGGTATTTTTTTTTAAACGTCCATAGCGTCAATGACTGCATTCCTGACTAAGGAAATTTCAAACGAATCGGCTGTTCAATTACCGCCTTTTTTTCAAATAGAAGGAAAAAATATCGAAATTTGAAAGCTGCTACAGCTTTTATTTTAATTTTTTTTTTAAACCCTTCAACTTACTTAATACTAAATCATAAGTGTGCAAAATTTCATTAAAATAGGATTAGCGGTCGCTGAGAAAATGGGTCTTACTTTTCAACATAAATGGTCCCCCTTAACCATTGTTAAGTTTTTCACCCCTTATAATCGAGGCAATCGTTCTGCGATTTGTCCACAGTGAACGCGCTGGTTGAATGGTCTGCCGGTGGATCTGTGGTTCGTGAACAGACATGATCAATATCTGATCCCCTCCTTATGTCGTCGGGAGTACCGCAAGGGTCAGTTCTTGGACCTATCCTTTTCAATATTCATCGTAAAATTGCAAAATAAGATTATTTGCAGACGACACACAGAATGAATTAAACTATGACTTAAATAATATAGCAATATGGCTGAAGATAAACATACTAAATCTAAATTCATGAACGTTGGAAATGAAAGAATACCAATCACGCTAGCAATTATCATAGATGGTGAAAGTCTGAAGGATGTGACTGAAATAAAATATTTGGGAGTCATAATAGATTCTAAATTGAATTTATCGCAAAATACAAGACGCGCGATTAAAAAGATTGTAAAAAAATCTCACTTTTGGGAAGGATCTGAAGATTCATTAGTACTGAGTCTTGTCAAATAGTCTACAGCTCTGTTATTATTCCTCGCATCAACTGCTGCAGCTGCATTTGCAATGCAACAATTGTCAGTGGTGCAAAATAAAGCTTTGAAAAAAAAAAAAAGATTTACTCGCATCAGTGCAATGTTGAAAGATATGAATATGATCACCTTTAAGCAGAAAATATATTTTAATATTCATTTATAAAATCCTCACTGGGAAAATATCGGCGGAATTAATACGAAAAATTGATGCAAATCAACATGAGCACGAGCATCAAAAGCGTGCAGCGGGAAATTTCCAAGTTTAATATTAAATAATAAAAAAAGAACTACATTGTATTCTCATATTTTATTTATACGAAACGGAATTTAACGATACGGATTTTACGTTTTATAAACGATATCGTCTAAATGCCGTCCATATCTCTCAAGACACTTGCAATCGTACTCTTAAATTTGCGAACACGTGAGAGCAAAGCGTCGGTTCAATGGCAGCAACTAGACGGCGGATATTTTCTTGTAGGGTCTGAATTGTTCGAGGATTGTCACTGTAAACTCTCGACTTAAGGTATCCCCATAAAAAAAAAGTCGCACGGTGTAAGGTCCGGTGACCGAGGTGCCCAGGGTATGTCTCCGTACTTGCTGATTAATTTATTGGAAAAATGTCCCCTCAGCTTCTCCATTGAAACACTAGCTGTGTGGGGAGTGGCCCCATCTTGCTGAAATTATGTTCTGTTGTTGAACCCGGGGAACAGCTGCAGTTGTGGTACCAAAAACTTTACGTCTGATAAACAATATCGTCTATATGCCGTTCATTTCTCTCAAGACACTCTTAAATTTGCGAACACGCGAGAGCAAAGCGTCGGTTCAATGGCAGCAACTACACGGCGGATATTTTCTTGTAGGGTCTGAATTGTTCGAGGATTGTTGCTGTACACTCTCGACTTAAGGTATCCCCACAGAAAAAAGTCGCACTGTGTAAGGTCCGGTGATCGAGGTGCCCAAGATATGTCTCCGTACTTGGTGAATAATTTATTGGAAAAATTACCCCTTAGCTTCTCTCTGGAGTGGCCCCGTCTTGCTGAAATTGTGTTCTGTCGTTGAATTCGGGAAACAGCTGCAGTTGCGGTTCTAAAAACTCGATTATTCGGCAATACACGTCAGCAGTGATTGTCTCTCGCTGATTAAAAAAATAAGGGCCAATTATCCCCGGGGCAGAAATTGCACAAAACACTGTCGTTTTTCGATAATGCAAACGTTTTTAATGGCGTTCCCTCGGGTTATCGGGACACCAGTGTCTCATGTTCTGTTTATTAACATAGCCATCGATATGAAAATGTGTTTCGTCAGTAAACAATATATTTCCAAGCGTTTGTGCTGTTCCAAAACGTTCCAGCGTTTCACGTAAAGAATAGTAATTTTCGTTGAGAAACTGCACGATTTACAGTTTGTATGGGTGGAACTGTAGTATATTTTTCAAAATAACGTGCACTGTTGATATTTTAATTCCAGTACAGGCTGCAATCTTCCTTATCGATTTACGCGGATTGCGCATCATTTCACGTCCAACTTGAGCCACATGTTCTGGAGGAGTTTGGTTAACCATTGTCCCTTCTTGTCTGAACTTTTGAACCCAACACTGGATAAGTTGCGTGCTCGGCTCATCACTTACTCGTCGAATATGCCGCGCACGAACCAATGAACTCTCAACCGCGAACGCGCGGTGCGCTCCCGACCAGTGACTCATTGCAACTGGCAAATCCGCAAATCGCGCGCGTCGAACAATACCCCTCCCACTTATGTCACCCTGATGGTTTATTCTATTAAATTCTGATTCTAGTAAAAATCAACGATTTTAGATTTTGTTTATATTGGAGCATATATAAATACTTTTATATGCACTATTTTAAGAATAAAAATAATTGAAAATACCGCATTTTCTGTCGTATTCTAGTATATGTTAATAATTCTAATGAATTTCATGTACACATGAAGAATATTGCCCCTACTTCATTAATAAGTCTCAACTACGGCGACATCTATACTATTATATGAGAAAGAATATCAAATTTTCAAAAATATAAATAGATGGCGACAGCATAGTAGGTAATAAATAAGTGAAATGTTCCATTCTGATATAATATATACAACTTCCAAAAATTTGATAGATGTGGTGGCGGCGTGGATAAATAGGTGAACGTTACATTGTGTAAAGTGATCACTCAAGCCGGCCTGTAATGCCCAAGACTTTCGTACTTCTCATACAAAAAATAGTTGGTTCGTCTCTGTGAGACATCTTAATCTTAAATAAATATATGCTTAATATATACTAGGTTCTGGAGGTTCTCGATTGTCTCGTATATTTAGACAATTTGACGTCGTTGTGCTGCATCACAACGTTTGAAAACTCGTGCTATAAACAAAACTACATGCTCGCATGGTGTGGGTGACACGTTCCCGATACCCACGACTCGTGGATAATGAACGAGTTGATTATGAAAAACGATCTCAGGCACGTCGGGCCCGTTACGAGAGAAGAAAAGCATAAAATAATGATTTAGGTCACTCGTGCTGCGGGAGAACGTTCAACGAATGTACAAGCGCGTGTTTCCTATCAAAACACTATCTTAATGAAGCAAAACTTTCTCTCCGGCTTCGGACACATCAGCAGCTTTTGTCACTCACTCCGTTCCCATTGTTTAGTACGTGGCGCGTTTTTTAACAACATAATCGCCACTTGTCATAGCGGGGCACCAATTTTTGTTTACTGTGAGAATTGTGTGTGTGTGTGTGTGTGTCATGAAAGTGAGTAAATGAGCGGTGGGAGGCGAGCCTTATATGAGGCCGCCTCTGGGGGAAGGGCTCTCTTCCATCACAGCTTCTTCTGAAGTGTATAATTGTTATTGACTGTAACAGGAATCGGGACCTAAGAAACTAGACAGTAATCAGTGGATAGAACCCCAAGGGAATCTGTGGTAATTTCAGAATTATCATATATACTCCGTTTTGGAGTTCATCATCGTCTTCGAAACGCTCGCTAACAAGGAACCGCTCCAAATGAAGGAAAATATGGAAATCGCTCGGCGCCAAATCAGAATATACTTGGCGACGAATGTCGGCTGGTTTCAGGTTTCGTGCATTCGAGAAATGAATTACGGACCGCGACGCGCAGTCTGCGGGCTGGTCTATTGGCGTCATTGTATCGAAACCATTTGAATATTAGTGTGCACTAATACGTGCGTAAATTTCGACCTGATCCGAGTCCGTGGGAAGGTAACAGATATCTGCGCGTGCACAATTTAGAGCGGTCACAATGCATTAAATGGTCGTGTATTGGCCCTTGATATGATTGTATCGAAATGACTAGTTTTAGTGTTTGGACTAATACATGCGTAAATTTCGACCTGATCCGAGTCCGTGGGAAGGTAATAGATATCTGCGTGTGTACAATTTAGAGCGGTCACAAGGCATTAAATGGTCGCGTATTGGCCCTTGATATGATTATATCGAAATTACTAGTTTTAGTGTTTGGACTAATACGTGCGTAAATTTCGAGCTGATAAAGACGTTGAGAATGTAATACATATATTGCATATGCACAGTGTGCTCATTTTGAGAGACTTTCTGGTCCAATTAGATCGTCCTGCCTATTTCCCTGGAATGTGTGGCTACTTTCAAAATGAAGAGCTGTGTTTTGGGAATTAAATTGTACAGTCCAGGGGGGCCTTTTCTTTTAGTGGAGGCGCCGTCTATATCCAGAACACTTACTGTGTTTGCCGTCCTTGTAAATCATACAGGTAGACAGCGGAGTAAAATAATGTCGCCAGCTCCGGACTGGACCCCTAGAACTTCCCAGAGAGAACTTGAGCTCGCGTCCGATTGTGACTATGATTGCCAACTGCGATTTAAAGGTCTCACATACGCGTGTCATAGCGCCCATGCATGAAGTGTTGAATAAATCAAATAAAAATATTAATCTCGTCAGAAATAGCAGCTTGTTACAAAATTGAAGAGGGGTAAAATTTTATAATACAAATTAAATGTATTAATTAGAAAGATATACGTATAAAATCAATTTATCGAATGTATATTTTTGTTGTTACCGGGATTCGAACCTGGTTCTCTTTCTATCCGGTGAAATGCGTTAGCCGATTATGCTACAGATTGATACATCTGTCGTTCCGTTAATATCGAATCTGCTTCGACACCAGTCTTAACCCTTCCCAAACCATGCAGTAACACTGGTCTATCATCATAATTAAACCTCTAATATTTCGGTAAATACATGCAACATATAATTAATATTTTAGATAATCCTAAAGAAAATATTAGCGCTCAGGAATGACTAGTGAAAAACCAATTATGGAAAGAGAATAGTACAAAAACAATTATTTTTTTCCATTCAATCCGTTGTAAAATTAATGCATTGGTAAAAATACAGTTTGTGATATGAAAGACAGAGATCGCACACTATTTTCACAGTGAAAAGAACAACAAACATACAAATATAATTTTCTCTTTCTCACTAATTAAATGAAGAGAGATAAGAAGAAAAACACATTGTATAGGACTTAATAAATGGTCTAAATTATGTTATTAATCATTTTTTCATTCGTGTCATTAAAGCGATCTAAACTAATGTAAATTTTTTTTCCAACTGTTATTTACGGTATCACGAGTTGACAGTATGGCTGCGTTCGGGTATTTTATGTCATGGTATGGTAAAGGTTAACATCGTCACTGTCAGTCACCTTAGGTATATTCAATCTGAGTAGTTATTCAATTTCGAAATTTCCAGAATGATATTTTTTGTACCACATTTCATAGTTAAAAAGTTAAAGTTAAAACACTATTTTACGTAATTGGGATTCTTTTGTTTTCCATTGCCATTGTTAACTTAGGGTTGTAAATATTGAAACGAAAAAATATCCCACAGAGACAAAGCTATTTTTTATTAATGGAAAAATATGTAAGTATGGGTAACTGCAGGGCTTGTGACCTGTCTTCGGCTGGCTTAAGTAATCACTTTACATAATGCAACGTTCACCATTCTACCTCCATATCTATCCATTTTTTTAAAGTTGTATATATGTTAATATGTGGAATCATATCGAATACCACTAAACTATCTCCATCTATGGACTAAATTTGATATTTATTTCCCTGAAACAGTATAATAGCACGAGTAAACCTGAAGACTAGGTGTTGACGAAAGAACGATCCGAAGAAGTGATCGGCTAGCTCCTAGGACTCGTCCGTCACGATGTATTGAAATCGTTTCGGCCCTATATGGCTTCGTCTAAATTTGATATTCATTTCCCTGAAACAGCATAATTGCACGAGTAAACCTAAAGGCTAGGTGTTGACGAAAGAACGATCTGCGAAGAAGTGATCGGCTAGCTCCTAGGACTCGTCCGTCACGATGTATTGAAATCGTTTCGGCCCTATATGGCTTCGTCTAAATTTGATATTCATTTTTCCTGAAACAGCATATATGTCACAATGAGAATTTAATTTTTCCAGTAATTGTGTGTTCTTGGACGGTATTCATATAGTGAAAAAATATCCCGTTACTTAAAAAGCACCACCGACACACGCGCTGTTGATGAACAACGAAATAATACTAAAAAATATATATTTTGTTTAAAAAATGTAATACATTTGAGCCTTGGTGGTCCAGCGCTGCGGCCGGTCCTTACACTGGAACTAGCACTGTCGCTTCAAGCCTCAGCCCCGGAGTAAACAGTGTCGTCTCTGTAAGATAACGCTCTGTAATATCAGCATCCGAGCTGATTATTCTCTCGAATGTTCTATTGTCGCCGTTGTTCTGCGTCACGCCGCGAATTCGTAACCTCGTCTTGGTAAATCCCTCCTCAAATCTACGTCATCATTTTTTTGTTCTCAAGTTTTCACGCCCATCTACTGGGCTATTGAATGCATTTGGTTAAGTGATGTCTTGCAATACCGTGTCGAAAACAGGGTGCGTCGCATCTGCCAATGGGTGGAATTTTAGGGATATAGATATATATATATATATATATATATATATATATATATATATATATATATGCAGTATTATATTAATTTTACATATGAGTATCGGTGTCGGTGTTGCTGCTAGAGCGTTGGTTGGCGTTTGCACTACAAATTTACATTGTTTGACGTTGAAATTGCAAGTGATCAGAGGAAAGGTGATCAATTAACCGGTTGCGTCGCGTTGTATTATTGTCTAAATTTTCGGACGTTACTTGGCGGCGAGGAATGTCTGTAAAGTGTTCGGTTTGATAGCCAGGTGTTGTGCAGAGCCTCCACGGAATACATACACAGTGCAGCACCCTGTCACCGGCACGGTATCGCAAGCCAGCACTTAAACGATTCAAGGTTTATTGAACAAGATGAAAATGAAATTAGCACACGTTAATTAAAATTTAAGGCTTCGTTTAGCCCATTGTGCCGCAACCGGTTATCGAATATGTTGCCGTATTATATATCGTGCGATGGCACGCGATGGCGGTTACTTGCATTCTACGGTACTGAAAATGTACGTTTAATGTATTGTGTGACAAATTTGTCCCAAGAGGGTGTCCATTATTTATGTGTACAAAAGGTCCATTTACTAAAAGACGTTAGAGTATTAATATACGCAGTAATATGTGTACTCTATATATATATAAATTTAATATTTCAAAACTGGTAAATTTATAACCGAAAATTCAAATTTTGTTCTTGAAATTTGTGTCTGTATTATCAGCATCTCTATGGGACGTCTGCACGAACGGTCTCCAGATTACCTGTCTTCTTCGTCTCTAAAGACACTTTGAAAATAGTCCGTTCCATGGCTCGTTGGGCTACCTCGAACTTGTGAAATAATGCGTAGATCAGGACAGAGGGAACGTCCCGATTGAACTCTCGTTTGGTTTGACGAGGCGTTGTGGAATTTTAGTCTTCCAAATACTGTCCATCCTGATCTTTAAATGTATTTTGTGAGATTCTGATGACCCGGCTGTATAGTCCAGTTCTACATGCCAAGTGGCGTATTTATAGTCGCAATTGAGGGGGTAAAAACTGAATTAATTCCGTAGCTATAAGCTCCGGGTCTGTTATTATTGATTGATTGTTTAACCTAAATCATTGTCTGTATATGATAGCGTTGCTGTTACGTTGTGATGTTGGTGTTCGCTGGTTGGTCTAGTGATTAAAACGCTCGCCTAGTGATCTAGTTAGTCGCGGGTTCGAGTATCATTCCAGATGACCAGCGAGTGGCTCAAAATAGTAGACTTCCCGAACCGTTGCTTTAGATTTCTTCATCCAGGATGTCTTGTTTTAATGGTTTATTTTTCCTTTCGCATCCGATTCATGAGATGGACATACGGAGGCGTCATCACGTGACTGTCGGCGTGCATGCCTTTTCTTAATGTAACTTTAGGTGAATAAACTGTGTGAACCACGTAAGTATACTTTACACATGCATAAAGTGTGTAAAGTAAAGCATATGAAGAATGGTGAGGTTGTGGGATATGATAACGTTGCTTCGGAGTATATCAAGGCTTCTGGCCCATTAGTTGTCTCGTGGCTTCATGCGTTCTTCAATCAGTGTTTAGAGGAGAGCAGTTATTATGCCTCTTGTAAAGGTAAAGGGTCGCGTATGGAATGCGGCAACTATAGGACAATTAGTCTACTAAGCTCGGTGGGCAAAATGGCGATGACGGAAAAGATTACGTAAAGATGATTTAAAAAAAAAAGAAAAAGTGTAACATAGAGGTTCGAAAATTTGTCGCTAAAAATATCGTCGCTGTAGCATAGTTGGATATTGCACCTTCCCCGGTTTGGAAAGAGATCCAGGTTCGAATACCGGCGGCGCAACAACAATATTTTTCCATAAAATTGATTTTATATGTATATCTTTCTAATTAATATATTTAAAATATCACAGAGCTATGTTCTGAATAATTACAACTACATAATAAGAATGTGTTCTCCTAATAATTACTTTCATTTTTATGTATTTTTTTTTGTACGTACTTTAACTTTAATTTACTATGTTAATTACTTTAATTAAAAGCAATCTTTAGTATGTAATATGTATCGATCAAATGCTTATTAGTTCTGCGGTTGAGACGCTCGCCTAGTGATCAAGCTATCGTGGGTGCGAACCTCATTCCGTGAGACCAGTTAATTATTTATTATCATTTCGGGGTCCTCTCGATGAAAAATGACCATTGGCGTGATGTGTTTCAGCACCTCAAACCGCGACCATGTTAAAAACTGATTAAAACATTTTTATTATTAGATATTGTCGAGTAAAATATAAAATCACTTACATATTTGAAAATAATATATTACGCGTTTGTACGGTCACATTTGCAATACGGTATTATCGGTTGGGGAGGTGCATATAAAACTTCAATGTCACAATTAGAAATAACTAAAAAAATGATAATAAAAATTATTCTTAAAAAAAAAAAGACTCCAAGTATACAACTTTTCACAGATTTTAAAGTACCAAAAATAGTAGACATATACAAAAAAAATTCAATAATTATCAATTAAATTTTAGAAGCGAATTCCGATCTACAAGATATAGAGATCTAATTGATATCCCAAAACTAAATTACACCGCAACTCAAAATAAATATATTTATCAAGATATCAAATTTTTTACCAATCTCCCCATCACAATTAGAAAAATTACGGACTATCATAAATTTGTAACTGAAGTAAAAAAATATGTACACAGACTAACTGAAACATTAATTAACTCGAATATACTCCTTCTCTATACACGAGTCTTACTCTCATAGAGAAGAAACAAATGTTAATATATATATATCCACTGATTATTGAAATTGTATTATATTTATAATATTAAAACTGTCTCGCTAATGATATATAACTAGCGTTGTCATTCAAGACACAGAACGAATCGACAAATTATCCACGGCCGTGAAAATCTAATAAATGTACAATATTGAGATGCACCACGCTAGGAATTTGATGTAATACACCTGGCGGGGTGCCATCTTTTTCTTCTATTTCACCGCAGGGCTCGGCGGTATCAAGGAGTGTGTACACAGTTTCATATTTTTTATTACTACCGACAGTAAGATTCTCACCATTTGTATCTAATCATACAATTATCTCTGTAAATAAACTAAATACAGAGTTCATATTTTAGGTATTCGTCCACAACATTTCTAGGTATTCGATAATACATTTGCAATGTATGAGTTTTTACCAGCGGCGTGCTGTACTGAAATAATCTAAATCTATCATTTCGTAATATTCTTATATTACAATTATTTTCATATTGTTCACGTTTTAATGTATTATTTCTCAAAATATATATTTAAGGACAGCTTATTTCAGTGTACCGACTGCGCGCGCGCCTGGTTTTTACCATATGCAAATAGTAATGGTAAACCGTGATTGTGTCGATGATCGGTAACTATGATTCAACTGTTGGACACTTACTTTCTAGTCTTTACACTTACCGGTCGTTGTTCGAAGAATTATGTTAATTAGTTATCAATCATCGTTAAAATCGAACAAAAATAACGATTTTACCATCACTAATGCGTAACAATAAAAAAAATAATTCTCGAAGAACCTGGTGCGAATTTGTCATTACGTGCGGAGTGATGTTGAACGGTGCCGGATGCCTGATCATCACTTAGTGTCATAGCGTGCGCTGGTCGAGTTAGACGTGTCGTATGCTGTTTTTCGTGATGATTAATGTTTTTTTTTTTCTTATTACACAATAATTTATATATATTTTAAGTATTATTTTAATGATTAATATAAGTAAAATATTCATATTTATCCGACTTAAAAATCGCGAAAGTCTACTAAATGTACACTGAGTTTACAGCATCGGAACGCACGTTTTTATTTTATCACCGTAAGGGAAAGGTTGACAAGACTTTTATCTTAGGTTGGCGACCATGTTGATTTATCCTGTATAAGATCACCAACATTTTGGACAACGAGCCACTTTCAGAGAGCCAAGATAATAATTATTTTTTAATTTTTCAAAATAAAACTTTGCACTACACACGCGTTGGGTTATTTTCACTGCTAGTTTCGAGAGGTGCATTCGTGTGAAGTATTGTAGTCTATTCGGGCAATGGATCGATTCAAAAAGTGGGAGGAAGTTTCGGTCGTTAACGGGAATATGGACGGTAAGGGAATGTTATGTTGTTAAATGTGTTTCTCTTAATATAAAAGTGAATTTTTGAATTCTCTGTAATTTTTACCTAATTGGTCAAATTCGATCATGCATTTCGAATATTGGAACCGGTTCCAAAAGTAACCGCTCTTATGATACTATTCTCCATCTGGAACCGGAATGTATTTGAAAAATTGGAACCGGTTCCGATAAACATTTTTAAACGTGTCTAATTTTATCTGATTGGTCAAATTCGACAATGCATTTCGAATATTGGAACCGGAATGTATTTGAAAAATTGGAACCGGTTCCGATAAACATTTTTAAACGTGTCTAATTTTATCTGATTGGTCAAATTCGATAATGCATTTCGAATATTGGAACCGGTTATAAAAGTAACCGATGTTTATTGTAATAACTGGAACCACCGGTTATTGCGATATTTTTTTGGAATCGTGTGTGCCGGCCGAGATTGGCCGCGATCTTTGGGTACGCAGCTTGTAGATTGCACTCCTGATTGTGTAATCGTAACCGTGCGGAATTATTTTCAGTGTTGCTTCGGTGCCGAGCGCGATAGGCGCGTCGCGAGTTCTAGAACCTCGTTCCACGCGATACGGAGTGACTTTTTTTTTTTTTTTTTGTGCCATAAAAGTGAATTCGACACCCGCCGCCCTGAACGAGCGCTGGCCGCGCGGTCGCCGGCTTTGACATGTCGCACAGATGTAAGTGTTTTATATTATCGACACGCTATTGTGCTTTGTAATTTAATTGGTCGAAAATAAAAATTGCGCGATTGCATTTTGCACTCTTGTGTAGACGTCTCGCTCGTGTTGCGTGTGCAGTTCACCAAGAAGGAGAGAAAAAAAAAGAATGATGTGAGAATATTAATGTCTCGACAGGCTGTTGTAGATACTTTGTTATTTAATGTGATTTAGTATTATACAATCATGTCCAATGTGCGCGTGTGGTATGTGTACAGTTCATTTGGAAGGAAGTGAGGAATGAAATATTAACATATTGTTATGCGTACAGTCCACCGGGAAACAAGGAAGAAAATCAATTTTATTACATTTATTTTTAACATTTAAAAATTTAATTTGTTAAAAAAATGTTTTTTTTTAAACACGTTTAATGTTGGATATTGCCACTCGACTAGCTCTAGAGCACGTTCCTGAGTGTCAATATACATATAGTTGTTTTTGTACGTACCTTAATATGTAAGCTTGATATATAAAATTTTTGATGATGCAGTTATACACGGTGTCAAAAAATACTTTTACCGAATTAAATACGCAGTCACATATTTACTATAGCGCGATTTATAGTTTTTTTTTTTCCATTTCATAATTCGATCCTCATCAATGTAGACTTTTCTCGGCATCCTGCATATCCGAGGGCCAGATGACAATGAATAATATATACTTATTGTTTCAGGGGAATGAATATTAAATTTCAAACCGCACACGGCGACAGCGAAGTTGTAGATAAATACTTGAACAAATATTTGCGGGTACAATTGGCGAACGTTGCATTGTGTAAAGTGATCACTCGGGCCGGCCGGTCTCTACGAGATGTGATTTTTCTTGAAAAATGTGATAAATTTTTACGAATGTATCCATTATTAATCTATATCATTGCTTCAGGTCCTAAATCATCTGACAAAAAATAATTCCGTAGCTTTTCATTTTTGTTTTGTATTCAATATATAATTTGGAAACAATAAAATATTTTAATTATGCTCAAAATGCTTATATATCTGACATGGTTGACTTAGACACATATTTCTAGAGTTCGACTCGTAATTTAGTAATACAATATTGTGGACTAGGTCTATTACACCATGTATGAATTGTGCGATCTCCGGGTCACACGTCCCGCGGAATGGATTACGACAATTCCGGTCGTAAATCAGGGCAGGGGGGGGAAGTAGCGAAACGCGGTTCATGATGAGGGTCGGTGAGAAGATGGAGATTCTAGTCGGGGACCGGAATTCGGAAGGACCGCTCGTCTTACCTTGTGTACGACGCCACTGTAATTCCTGCAGTCGCCGTCGAGAACACACTGTAAACGGCACGCGGATGAGCCGATCTCCGCTCCCGATTGAAGGCGGCGATGTCGCAAGTTCACCCACGGCACAAACGATACGATAAATCACTGTGCACACAAATCACAATACAGTGCTGAAAGGGTCCACACCGCGAATGCTATCGCGATGTCGAGATCGAACACAATGTCGATCAAATTGACGTCCGCTGGCGTCAAGGTCACATTTCACACTGAAAGATGAGCCTGAGGAAATGTATGGATGGAAAAGTGTGTTTACGAATACGGAATATTGCATATATATATATATATAATAAAGACACATTTTTATTGTTATGTTGCAATTTTGGAACACAGTTCTGTGTTATTTTTAATATAAATTAGATGAAACAATTAGAAAGATATACAGAAAAAAATCATATATTGGAACCGAACCCCTCTCCACTTTATTATGTACACTTTATTCTATGTCTTTATTTACTTACTGATCTGTGGTAATTACGCAAGTGATGGTATTCTAGAAGGGGGAAAGCGAGACACCGTGCTCAGTACTGTTTGGAACTAGTAGGTGAGTTTGTGTATTTGGGAAGTATGTTTGATAGAAACGGAAAGGAGGGTGACTGCAGGGAATGAAGTGAACGGCGCTTTGAATGGAATTATATCTAACGGGAATTTGTCAACCGAGGCAAGACTAGCGGTGCACAATGGAGTCCTGATGTATGGAAGTGAGGCCTGGACCTGGCAGAAAAGGAACGAAAGTAGACTGAATGCAGTGGAAATGAGATCACTTAGACGTATTTGTGGCAAATCTATTTATGACAGAGTAAAGAATGTAAAGCTGATGTTAGTATAGTGAGTAAGATTAAGAAAGAATCACTTAAGTGGTTTGGTCATACGGAAAGGATGAATGAGGAGAGAATGTTAAGAAAGATATATGACGCAAGTGTTGATGGAACCAGAAATAGAGGACGTCCGCGGAAAACTTGGCGCGACCAGATAAATCAGATAATGGAGGATGGTTCTTTTAGAAGCCTCAGCAATCGGCGAGCTTGTATGACAAGATGTATGAATGTGGATGAGGCGAGAATTGTGTGTCAGGACAGAAGAGTGTGGCGCTCTATCCTCTCTGCCTACCCCCGCGGGGAAACGGCGTGATGGTAAGTAAGCAAGTAAGTAAGTAGCTCATAGTGTACGATTAAATAGAGAACAGAATGGAGATATCTTACATTCAATTTTATACACGTATATTAAGTCTAATCAAACACATCTTTAAATAGACTCCGGTCTCATAAAAATTAATTCGCGATGAATTGGAACAATCTACATCAGATCACACATGTGGAATTAATTATATAACTATATATGCAGATCGCTCCGACGAACCGGGTCACGGGCGCGGTGTGCCGTCTCGCTCGCGCCCGCGTCGCGCCCGTCCGCGGCGCGCGACAGAGACGGAACGCCGCGTGTTTGCGCCAGCGACACGCGGATTAGTGATTGACGAGATGCGAACGTAAACCGGTCGGGGTCGGAAGAAGCGGGAAAGGCGACCGAATCGCGAAACGGCAGATTTGACGCCCTAATAGTCGTACGTATTTGATTTATTTATTATCCGCGTCGCTCCCTTTTGACTATGCTGTCGCCAGAGAAGTGCCCGTTGCCAGCGCCACCCGGTCGGTCCAACGTGCGCGGGGATCTTCCTCATCGTCTCCGATCTTCGACGTGATCCACCGCAATATACTTCTCCGAGCTTATCTTCCCTTCTCGCAAGATCCCTAAGAAATAAAATTGTCACAGGCAAATAATTGAGAGTCTGTTCTTGATGTTCAGTTCCTGCAGAATGTAGACATTGGTGCGTCTCGCCCTCCACTGTGTGCGCAACATATGTCTCCAGCAATGTCCCCTCTGAGGTGTGCGAATGCGCGCGCGCACACAGTTTTTAACAAGACGCGAATTCCTTGTTTCCTCTCTTGCCGTTGACATGTTGCCTCCAATCATGTGAATATCTTTGTTAATATACTAAAAACATAGTTTATATTTTATATATTCCTCCGTAATACATTTATCTATCGTATAAAATAATTACAATATATAAATATTTACCATACGTAACGATAAAAAATGTTTTCTCGAAGAATCTGACGTGAATTTGTCAATACGCGTATGTACGTGTACGTGGGGCGCGCGCGGGGTGCCGGATGCCGATCGTCACTTTAGTGGCCGAGTGTGGGCCGGCCGAGTTAGACGTATCTTATGTATCTCTTTATGCTGTCATTCGTGATTATCAATGGTTTTTTTTCTTATTTTTAGAACTTTTACACAATAATTGATATATGATTGATTTATATATATTCATATTTATCTGAAAAATTGTAAAAGTCTACATGTACACTGAGTTTACAGCACCGGAACGCGCGAAGCACCCTAAGGGAGAGGTTAAATATACGATTCAATTTAAACGCTGACAATATAATATTCATTAATGTAAAAAATACATCTTGTTTATACAAAGATTTAATTTTCGAAGAGTGAATACTTTTACTATTATATTAATGTGTCATAGATTATCGGATTTATGTTTCCACAAATAATGTGTGTAGAATGCCCTTCGTATATGTACACTTCATTTCATGTCTGGTCTGTGTGTGCGATGTTAGGAATAAGGTTCTTCTTATTGTCTTTTCCAGCGCAGTTCATCTTTAATTCTGAAAAGCCTTCCCTTCATTTGCAACAAAATTGACATTATTCATTTATTTATTTACACCCTGTTCCGGAATTGTTTTCAGAGTTCACAGTTTCAGTCGATATTACATTCAGTTATTAACATCATAATACCATCATTGATTGGCTTCGGTATCATCGCACCAGAGCCTCACCTGTACAATTTGACGTGAGACTCGTTATCACATTCAATTCAAAGGGCAGCCAGAGAGAGGCTGTAGAAATCATGCACCCTCAAAAAGGGGAGAGTAGACGTCACATTCACATGTGTTGCAGCCGCAGAACTCGCTTGAAATCCGGCAGAAATTCACCTTGTCCAGGTCGCAAGAGGTGCGACAAGTAGAATGCTCCGTTAGGTCTCTCTAGTCACTGCTCTTCCCGGCATTGTCCATCCCAGCAACCCCCAGCGGGACACCCACACACTAATGAATTCCGGAAAATGTTCGAGATTCTTTTCGCTTCTTAATTGCGAGTAGCAACCCTCAAGAGAAAAAATGTCAAGCTGATGTGTGTTTTTTTCTCTTTCCCCAGGGTCCAGCTCGTCCGAGGATGAGGTCCCGCCGCGAGAGAAGCAGCAGAAGTCGTCCAAGGGCTTCAACGACTTCTGCGTGAGGAATATAGCCCAGCATGCCTTCGGGAGAAGGGAGATCGAGATAGCCGAGCAGGAGATGCCTGGCATCGTGGCGCTCAGGACTAGGGCCAGCGAGGATAAACCTCTGAAGAATGCAAAGGTTTGTATTAGCACGTATGTAATTAACACATATCGAAACAGGGCGTTACGTTTTTGTGGGTTAAATCTGCCGGCAGTGGTGCGTGGAGAGTGAGTCTCCTATATGTTTTTTCTTTTGTGTCGTCTCGTTTTACGGAAGTGAGCACCTCTTCACTTCTCCTCTGCTCCCCAGCCTTATTAATTGTATAAATTTTATTTTGGCAGCTGTGCGTTATCGCCCTATCACGCGGGGCGCTATCGAACAGCTGTCTAGTAGCATTAAAAAAATGCCAACCGGGCGTTGAACGAGTAGCGCCGAAATTTCACTCCACTCTTATTGTATAGGGCGTTAGAGGACGACTCAGGATAGCTGCAGCTGAATAATATCGGAAAGGCTCTACAGTAGCCAAAACATTGCCACAGGTTCTTCAGCCATTATGTTCTCAAAGACGTTTGGTTAGGTTACACGTTTGAATTTAAACTGATAATTGATGTGCCGTTTTAATTTAAATTGATAATTGATGTGCCGTTTTAATTTATATTGATAATTGATGTGCCGTTTTAATTTATATTGATAATTGATGTGCCGTTTTATTTTAAATTGATAATTGATATGCCGTTTTATTTTAAATTGATAATTGATGTGCCGTTTTAATTTAAATTGATAATTGATGTGCCATCTTTGCATTTCCAGATTGTCGGCTGCACGCACATAAACGCCCAAACGGCCGTGCTCATAGAGACGCTCGTGGCCCTGGGCGCGCAGGTACGCTGGGCCGCGTGCAACATCTACTCTACACAGAACGAGGTGGCCGCGGCCCTGGCTGAGGCAGGTTAGTTCTGGGACTTTGCCATGGCACGCGGGACCGCAAAGTGGACGGTTGGACATGTGCGCTAAACGCCCTGCACGCCGCTAAATGTTCTTAGGTTTTCTAATCTGCTATGTATATCGGCCAGAATGTGGGATGAGAGTAATTAGTGTCAGCCACGAATTTAGTCACTGATGTTGCCACTGCGAGGAGTAATGATGTATTATTACCTACCAGAACAAGGTAATCGAACAGTGGGTAAAAGGTACTTACGCTTAAATCGCACGGTTTATACGATAAAGGTTACATTTTTTTTTTTTAACCTTTGGTGGATCCCGGAAGGAGTCACCCTCTCCCTTTATCGATTCTACGCTACAGTGCTACACTAACGCGATTTAAAACTAATAATTAGTCCTTAAGTCACAAATTTAATCAAAGTTACGAGCAAAATTAATCTAATCTTTCGGTGTCCTTTTAGAGCTGTCTTTATTTATTGTAGTAACAGATATATGCAAACAATATTAACATAAAATTGCATTCAAAATATGATGGAAGTTTTGCGCGATTTGAGACGTGGTGTTGTGTCAGACGAAGATTTGCGTGGCGGAGAGCCGTGATGCTGTTAGCTAGACGGGATACGGCAGTGGAATAATTGAGATAGTTGAGTTGAGTTGTCTGACGCTAGATGGCGCTATAAGTCCACGATGTTATTGTGTCGTTGAACCGGCATCGCCTACCATATACGTGGACTGTATCGATTGAAATTAATGATTAGTTGACGCAATCTCAATTGGAACAAGAAAAGAAATATTGATCTCGATCCTGAGTTGGACGTCAATTTTCACCTCCAGTTGACTCGCACTTTTGTGACGTGATGAACGGAGATATCACTGCACTTCCGGAGATGTTTAGAACACCGCTTTTTCGCGGTCCTGGCGTTACGCACGGCGCTACTCTCGAACGTTAAAAGAAACAGATGTTGACCGTTTCGTGTGGAAATCCTAGGGAATTAGTTGGCCAGAGCGAGAAAGGTATTAAATTAAGGTTTATATTGGAAGGACAAAATGCACAGGATGTAGGTACTCGCCATATATATATATATATAGGTGAAAAATCCCCTTGTAGAACTGATCGCATAAAATTTGTCGTCATAAAATATGCCGCTGCAGCATAGTTGGATAAATGCACCTTCCCCGGTTTGGAAAGAGATGCAGGTTCGAATCCCGGTGCCTCAACAACAATGTTTTCGATAAAATTGATATAATATGTATATCTTTCTAATTAATACATTTGATTAATATTTAAAATATAAATGATGGATAACTATGTCTAGGAACTAGGGTGAAAACAAATTAAAATTGTGACTATTTGCGAAAAAGATTTGGCTATTTATAATATTAAGCTTAATATTAACACTTTTTCTTATTTATAAAATTTCATATTTACCTAACTGTAAACCGCGCTAGTATTAGTATGTATATTTTCTAAACCCTTGTATATGTCAAAAAAATGGTTTGTTTCCAAAAGATGATTGGCGAATTCAGAATAGTTGTTGTTATCTCAAGTACTCTTTAATTCTAATTTCAACATTTCGCAATCGTTGCAAATTGACTCCAGATTTTTTTTAAATATCATACTTATCCTTATTATTTAATGTATATTTTTTAGATTTGTTATTAGGATAAAGGAACATTAAGGCGCGACTTGCAATAACAATTAAAAAATTTCGCGTTTTTTACGAAAATGTGAATTTTTATTATTCATTTATATCAGAAGTTATTCAATTGATTTTACTTTTTTTTCAACTATTACTTAGATTGGACCTTTACATTAAGATAAAACTAATAAATTTAATGTTTTTTTTTGCCATAATTAAGACGATAGAGACATTATAAGAAAGACCGCGATCATTAGATGCATTTTCCGCATGCTACGAAATTGAGTTAATACGCGAAATTAATGCATAAATGAAATATATTTTTTTTATAATCTTGAAGGCAAGATTACGGAGACAAATCTGTAGGAAACCAAATTAGCAAAATGTTAAAAATGAATAGAGTTATAAATCATTCAATTTGCAGTACATTTGATGAATTTTTGACGTTTTTAAAATACTTTGTTTTAGTAAAAACATACGTTTTTAAATAATAAACTATATTTACTCACATGCTTTGAGGCTTCAACTACTATTTAAATATTTTATAATCATATGTTTATCGACACAAACAATGGTTTTTATCATAAACATAATAATTCTTCATAGTAATTCTTAGGTGAGAACTTTAACAAATTATTTAATTTTCGCTTGATAATTTCAAATGGCAACACATGTGTATTATGAATGTTGAAGAAATTGCTATTTTCTGATAGCTTATTTATTACCTTGGAATTTAAGAAAACCAACAATTGTACACTTGTCCTTTTCTATTGATACCTTTCACCCTAGCAATATTTACGTAAAAAATGACGCATTTTAAATGTTTACTTGATATTGTAAAAGAATTAACTATTATAGTCTCATCTTGAAAGGGTATGCAAAATGAAATTGAAACTGGAAAAATGAAAGTTGCCTCTTAACTAATCTACTGAGATTAAATACCGCGGTAGAGCATTACTTATTTAATTACATTATTTATTTACATTAGATTAAATACTGCGGTGCACAAGGTATGGCGACCCCACCAACCTAGTCGATATCTAGACGACTCGTAAAATCTGATGGAGGTTATAAATCACCGGATAGAGACAGATCTGCACTGGTTGCGAGATCAGTGACCGCGACCAGTACATGACGGATGACAGCCGGAGACAACATCCGCTCCGCAGCCTCACTGAACTGTCAGACGCGTGTGTAATTGACGATGATAACGGGAAACTGTACACAATGCTTCACGAGCCTGTGATGACAGGATGCTGGAGATTATCGCAGCGAGGCTGATGCGATATGTCGCAATGGCTACGCACTCAGATAATGTATTATTGATAGTATCAAATGACCATGGTAAACAAAACAATTTTTTGATTTTTTTTTGTGTAACTTCACACCGATATATGATCACCTCTACAGTGTCTCAGTATTGCAATGTTGAGATAGCACACATGACTCTCCACCGTGGTACTACGATTTTTTGGAAGATGACTTATATATATATATATATTAAATTCCAACTTGTATATGGATAAATGTGTAAAAGAACTGGAACGTATGAGTGTAGGAGCAAAAATGGGCGATTTGATTGTATGCTGTTTATTGTACGCCGATGATGCAGTACTAATGGCGAATAATGAACTAGAACTACAGAGTCTGGTGAGTAGAATGTACGATGTGTGCAAGGAAAGCGACCTCATGATGAATGTTAACAAGTCCAAAGTGATGGTATTCGAGAAGGAGGAAAGCGAGACACCCTGCTCAATACTGTTTGGAACGAGTAGATGAGTTTGTGTATTTGGGAAGTGTGTTTGATAGAAACGGAAAGGAGGGTGACTGCAGGGAATGAAGTGAATGGCGCTTTGAATGGAATTATATCTAACATAATATCTAATACTTAATTCTAATCTTAAATCTACCTTAATTAAGTTGGCGATTCGGTCCGGGCTTCGGCGATCGACGTCTGTCGCGCGGATGGCGACCGACGACGCGATCTGGGCGGGACCGTGGCTTCATGTCCGCTCTGCAACACATCCTTTTGGTGGGCGGTCTCGTTCACCAGCTCCTCTGAACCGCTTTCCTCCACCTCCGCTCGAGTTATTCAGAGTCTTCCTTCCATGTGTAGTTCCGAGTCTTGCTTTCGTGCTGGCCGATCTCGAGCGCTGGTCGCCAGCCGTCCGATGGCTGACGGTGGAGTAGGATATTAACTCGAGAGTTTTAACTTTTCCAAGTCTCCAAGTGTCTAAGTCTCAAGTCAGTGGTTAACCGTCAGTCTGTAACTGTCTTCCTGTGTGCGACTAACTGTCTAAGTCGAAGTGACTAACTCCAAGTGACTAAGTGTCTCTGTTACTAACTCCAAGTCTTTAACTCCAAGTGTCTTCTTCACCGCCGCGTCCGGCCTTTTAAGGACCTCGGGGCGTGTCCGTAACACGTCCCTTTAGCTCTCTTTTCCTCGAACAGGTGCATTTTACGACTGGTTAATTACGGCCGTCGTAGATACGTATTTTCCCAGCCATTTATTATTATTGGAAAGGCAAATCGTCGACAATATACAATTAGGATTAGATGCATTTCTTGGGGTTGGACCGTCATAAAATGTCCCTTAATCCCCCAAGAAAGCAAACACGTTCGCCTAATCCTAATTGGTTATACGGCCCTGTTATTTATTTTATTTATTTCATCATCACGCCGTTTCCCCGTGGGGGTAGGCAGAGAGGATAGAGCGCCACACTCTTCTGTCCTGACACACAATTCTTGCCTCATCCACATTCATACATCTTGTCATACAAGCTCGCCGATTGTTGAGGCTTCTAACAGAACCATCCTCCATTATCTGGTTTATCTGGTCGTGCCAAGTCTTTCGCGGACGTCCTCTATTTCTGGTTCCATCAACACTTGCGCCATATATCTTTCTTACCATCCTCTCCTCATTCATCCTTTCCACATGACCAAACCACCTAAGTGATCCTTTCTTAATCTTACTCACTATACTAACATCAGCTTTACATTTTTCCTTATTTCTTCATTCTTTACTCTGTCATAAATAGATTTGCCACAAATACGTCTAAGTGATCTCATTTCCACTGCATTCAGTCTACTTTCGTTCCTTTTCTGCCAGCTCCAGGCCTCACTTCCATACATCAGTGTCGGTACCAGGATTCCATTGTGCACCGCTAGTCTCGCCTCGGTTGACAAATTCCCGTTAGATATAATTCCATTCAAAGCGCCGTTTACTTTATTTCCTGCAGTCACCCTCCTTTCGGCTCTGTTACCCATGCTAATAATCCCTTAAGGAATGCACCGCGTTCGGATTAACGTTAAGTGCTTTTTTTCTCTCCATAATATGGGGAAATTCGCGTCACCCTAATCGCCGGGCACATCAAACTTTAAAATTAAATACAATTCATAAAAATCGATTGATAGAGATTATTTCTCGCGTACGGATGCCGCGCGGCCGGCTCGTCTAGAGCGGTTCAATTTTCGACCACTTTTTGGAGCATGATCAATGTAAAATGCTACTCACAAGTTGCACTGAATTTATTTAAATAAGTTACAATAGGGTCTTACTTTATTAGTTGGCGAAATATATCGGAGACAGTGCCGGTGGGCTGGGCGTCAGCGGGAAGAGTGAAACCGCTAATACCTTCTAGACAAATAAATTAAATATATATCATAGAGACGAAGCTATTATTATTATATTTAATATAGAAATATGATAAATGTGGAGATTGAGGGGTGAGTTTAAATGAAAAAAAAATTTAACAGTTGAGTTTTCGATTCTTCTGTGTAGAGTTTTCTGAGCCATGCTGCCGTGTGTCTCGGACATGTCTACCCGAAGTTTCGGATCAAATTTCAGAGTCCATCGTCTAGATAATTAATGTACCTGATCGGTGTGACTGCATAGATTACTTCTAATTTCCAGGTTACAGTATATTTGCGTGGCGCGGCGAGACCGAGGAGGACTTCTGGTGGTGCATCGACCGCTGCATAGCCGCCGAGGGTTGGCAGCCCAACATGATCCTGGACGACGGCGGCGACGCCACCCATCTCATGCTGAAGAAACATCCGGCCGCGTTCAAGGCCATCAAAGGTGTGCGTCCTGGTTACACAATATTTCTTTCTCTGTCTGTTTTTCTGTTTTTAATAATTCTAATAGGCGAAATTCTTTTTCTTTTGCCATATCCAACAACTTGCCTAACTATCGCGTTAGTTATATCGGACAAGATACAATTTTAGTGTTTTAAGGGGCTACTTTAAAATTTTTTGCGTTTTTTACGAAAATGCGAATTTTTATTATTAATTTATATCAGTTATGTACACTAGATTTGACTTTTTTTTAAACTATTACTTAGATATGACATTTATACTTATTTAAAACTAATAAAATGAATGTTATTTGCCGTAATTAAGACAATACAAGCATTGTAAGAAAGACCGCGACCATTAGGTGCATTTTCCGCGCGCTACAAAATTGTGGTGATTTGGTAAATTATCGCATAAAAGAAATATATTTTTTTATAATCTTAAAGCCAAGATTTCGGAGATAAATTTTCGTCGAACCAAATTAGAAAAATATTAAAAATTAGTAGAGTTTATAAACCATTCAATTTGCAGTACATATGATCAACTTTTGACGTTTTTAAAATACTTTAGTTTAGTGAAAACATACGTTTTTAAATAATATATTTTATTTAATCACATTCTAATTAAAATAAAGTTTTATATCAAAAACGCAATAGTTTCTTACTAAATAATATTTACATCGGCCGTAATAACGTAAAAAATGCCGAAAATATATGTTTTTACGCATATTTTACCCACGGTATGAATTAATATTAAACTTATTCACAATATTAGTAACAAATTTCATAAATTAGATGTCTTTTTTTTACCGATTTTAAGGGAAAACAACGTTTTATGTAAGTTAGAATAAATTTTTTTTTTTTTTACATTTAACACTGTTGCATTTTAAACAATGCTGTCTGTTTCATAAATAGTATAGCTGTATGTTACACAAAACGACAACGGGTTCGTTTTACATCGATAATATTAAACATAATAATAAATTTAAGTTGTCTTAAAATATTTAAATTTAGAACATTGATTTTAGCGACCATCTTGTAGGCACTTTGTCTGATGTTAATTTCGATTGAATAATTCAAATGATAAGGCTCTAGACACGAGATGTTTGACATTTGTATCGAATGCGAGAAAATCAACAATTTTATTGTTGTCTCTTTCTGTTCAAACCTTCCTCTCTCGCACGATTTACGTAACAAATAACATAATTAATTATTTATCTGACACTTGAAATAATTGAAAAGTATTAGCGTCATCTTAATAAAATTTTTACATACCTGAAATGGTTCCATATGAAATTGATTTTAATGGCAACCATCTATCCTTATCTGGTTTCTCAAACTTTCAGGCATCGTGGAGGAGAGCGTGACAGGCGTGCACCGGCTGTACCAGCTCAGCAAGGCGGGGAAGCTGTGCGTGCCGGCCATGAACGTCAACGACTCCGTCACCAAGACCAAATTCGACAATCTCTACTCGTGTAGGTGAGATGTAACCCCTTCTTTCCCATCTTTCTTTCTGTCATTTCATTTTATTTGCTTCGCTTCCTCGTCTTTATTTATTTTGTTTCTTATTTCATTTTGTTGTCCCTATTTTTGAACTGATTTTTTTTTTAGCCATGATACATTAATTGTATCAATTGGAAAAGATATACATATAAAATTAATTTTATCGAAAAATATTGTTGTTGCGCTATCGGGATTCGAACCTGGATCACTTCAAATCCGGGGAACGTGCATTTATCGATTATGCTACAGTACAGTGCATTGATGACAAATTTTCAAACTTATATATTACACTTTTCAAATTAATACATCTATCGTTCCATTATTTGAAAGCCATCTACTTTATTTATGGTTCCCCAGATTGGAAGAGATCCAGGTTCGAATCCTATGTATATCTTTCTAATGAATACATTTAATTAGTATTTAAAATATCGCAGATCTATGTTCTGAATAATTACAACTTCACACTAAGAATGTGTTCTCCTTTATAAATACTTGGTTGTCAGGATAACATATAACTGATATTTGTCTTGTTCAGTTTGGAGTGATGTCAATAATAATATCTACCCTTACGGCTCATACGATCTTGATACAGAATTACAGAGGGTTAGTTTTTTGTATGTTTAAACATGATTATGTTGCGAGGTTGTGCGTTGATCAGAAGATTGTAAGCGCAGAATCTGGGGCCCGATATCTCCCAGTTGAGCAGTGTGTATGATGGCAGACTAGAGCAGGTTGTAAGAATAGAAACTGCTTACGGTTGACACTAGATTTATGAAACGCCGCAATCTATTGAGAAATGTTATAAATCAATATTTAAAGAGATAGTGAAAATCCAAACATTACTTTGCTCGTAATACCATTCGTTTTGCGATTATTTCTGTCGATTTTGATTTATAAGACCGGATACACTTACCTCATACACTTTACACCGGCGGTTTGCTGACTAGTGATGCTGTCTACGCATCACTATGATATGTCGCCATTTTACTAGTTTATTTTTTTTTAAACTCGGCCCGTTTTACCCGTCATCAAGGACCAAAATAACAAATTAATATTGTCACCAAGGAAATCGGTAAAGAAATTTTCATTATTTTAACAATTTATCAGAAATAATACAACTACTAGATGCTTTTACCGTAAATCTACTCATAATATGCTTTCAATATTGGGGAGGCACCATATAATTGATATGATAAGACACGTGTCGATAATTTAAAGGTGTAATCATCGGCGTGGTGCCAAAAAACACGTGGGATAGATTTAGGAAAACAAAGACGTCTCAGTGAAGCCTGTCGCTGTTGTAGGTACATGCAAATATGACTGAATGTATTGTTCTCAATCTGAATAAAGACAGGGTATTCTCGATTTTGCTGCTTCAGTGTGCTTATATTGAACATCTTTTGTGTTTTATTTCTTTCGACCTCATCATCATCGCCAGTTTAGAGAAGCTGAGATCGGTGAACCACCCATGTCTACATTCTTGTTTCCTGTACAGAACATCAGCTATCCTAAAAGATTACATTCTGATTTTTAAAGACTCAAGTTAGGAAATGGTTAACGATCCTTCTATCAAAGTCGTAACATAATCTTGTGAAGTTTGAGAACAGTTCAAAGTTTATGTCGATGATTTATAAGTCGCATTTATCCCGATTCACCTTGTATATATATAAATAACTGCAGTCTATTCTCAGTCTGTCTCTAAGGTTCGTTAAGTTGAGTTAATTGTCACTAATTAAGAGAAAGGCCTGCGTTAGAAACGGAAGTGAACGATGGCGTGTGCTTTCAGGGAGAGCATAATAGACGCGCTGAAGAGGAGCACGGACCTCATGTTCGGCGGCAAGCAGGCGGTGGTGTGCGGCTACGGCGAGGTCGGCAAGGGTTGCTGTCAAGCCCTGAGGGCGCTGGGCTGTGTCGTGAGTACAAATATTTTATTAATTCGCATTTATCTCAAAATTACATTTTCGCCACGGGCTTATTCCAGGTTTTGCCGTGTCGAGCTAGATTGTTACCGTGAACAGTCCAACCTGACAGCATTTCTTCAATATTAGCAAAATTACTTTAAGATAAAACATTTTAACCACTATTTATTGATAAATCAACCTGTTTTGATACCTATGGTATCTTCTTCAGGAAACAATGTATACTAAAATTAAAAACACAAAAACAAAACTATTAAAATATAAGTAGGAACTACTATGAAAACAAATTTAAATGGTGACTATTTGTAAAAAGGATTGGGTTATTTGTAATATTTAGCTTGCTATTAGGTAAGGTAACAACTATTCTGAATTTTCCAATCACCTTTAGGAAACAAACCATTCTTTTGACATTAACCTTTCCTCTCTGGTGACTTAAACTGAATTAACATTGTCTCTAATCATGTGAATATCTCTGTAAATATACTAAATACAGAGTTCACATTTTAGCTATTCATCCGTAATGTATTTATGTATAGGATAAAATAATTACAATATATAAGTATTTACCATACGCAACACTAAAAAATGTTTTCTTGAAGAACCTGACGTGAATTTGTCAATATGCGCGGAGAGGTGCGCGGGGCGCCGGATGCTGATCGTCACTTTAGTTAGTGGTAGAGGGTACGCTGGCCGAGTTAGACATGACTAATGATCAGTACTTATTCACATGAATATATACATTCACTTATCAACTATTATTTTAATGATGAATATAACTAATAAATGTTAAATATTCATATTTATCAGACTTAAAAATCTCAAAAGTCTCCATGTATACTGAGTTTACAGTGTCGGAGCGCGCGTTGTTATTTTAACACCGTATGGGAAAGGTTAACAAGGGTTTAGAAATTATACATACAAATACTAGTAGGGGTTTACATTTAGATCAATTACATAGGTATGGAAACATGTTGATGTATCAATAAATAGTGGTTTAAACAAAGTGTTTTATCTTATTATTTGTGACGTAACATTGGCTAGTGCGCTTGGAATAAGCCTGCTACTGCGAGTGTGATCATTGTAGTCGTTTTTCTCTCATTTTTGTTCACCTTTTGCCAGCTTCACGTTACATCGGTTAGTTCCAGGACTATGTGTTTGGACCTCAGCTTAAATTACTGGCGGAATAATTATAGCGACGTGTTTGTATAATGGATGTGTAATTTTTGCAGGTGTACGTAACGGAGATAGACCCGATCTGCGCCCTGCAGGCCTCCATGGACGGTGCTAGAGTAGTTAAATTAAACGAGGTATGTTTGTGTTACTGGAAAGTTGGCAGATTGTTGGGAGATAAAGAAAGGATGGCACTTACTTGATGATCTGCCTATCTCTGGAAGCTGGTTCTGGATGTCTCCCTGGATTTGCCAATTCACTAGCGACGCAGAATTATGTCACAAACACTTGTTGACACTCGCGTTTAAAGGAATTGTTTTTCTTTATATTAGCGGGATCAATAAATTGATTATTTTTATTAATTAATATTAGCAGTGGTAAAGCGACGGCAGAGTACCGTGTTCGGTTCCAAAAGCGTAGTGAGTTCGTTCGGGCGTGTTAAACTGCAGGGATATCTTCCTTCTCCCTCGTGCCTAGGGAAAGAGAAAAGGAAAGAATATATTTCTACAATCCAAAACGTTGTGCGCGTATATGTGTACACGAGTATATTAAACGGCGCTAACAGTTACGATCATCTTTTTCTTACTGATCATAATAAAATACGCAGCAAATTTAAATTTCTATCATAGAAATAACTTAATTTCTCAATAAAATTTGCCATGAAGACTGTATTAGAAAATTCTAATATTTTTATATTGTTACATACTTGTCTTCTAAGTACGTCTTTAGTGTACACCACGTCACGTGAAGGTCCAAGAAATAGACTTTGTAACAATTACACTTTTATTACAATATGATACAAGATATACCACTGGTATAGGTCAAACGAGTAAGCCAACTAACACGCAGAGAAAGAGAGAGCCGTGCCCTGCCGCGCAGCGTCCTTTATAGCCTCACACACACACACACACACACAACCGTACAATCCCAAGGACATCACATATACTTTTACTTTGTGTTTTATTTTCACCTTTATCAGGCACCTCTGAAGTCTTTTTGAAATCAAAATTAAAATCCACTCCCTCTCGCATGCTTAGCTTAGCTACTTCTCTAATGAAATGTTGTGTCAAATTGTTATATACATATAAAAAATGTTTTTTTTTTTTGTATTCTAATTTAATACATTATTTTATATTTTTGATGCTCTTCATTATTATATAAATTTGAATACTGATATTTAATATTATTAAAAAAAAAATAGTTACCCCTGTTGAACTTTGTATCAAGCTAGCATTAATAAAGAGATTAAGAGTATTTTAATGACAGATATTTTTTTTCACATACCGCTTTTTGCATTAATATATCGCCCTCAGGTAATCCGCAACGTGGATCTGGTGATAACGGCCACCGGCAACAAGGGCGTGGTGACTCGTGAGCACATGGAGCGCATGAAGAACGGTTGCGTGGTGTGCAACATGGGCCACTCCAACACGGAGATCGACGTCCACAGTCTGCGGACGCCGGACCTCGTCTGGGAGAGAGTCCGCTCGCAGGTGGGCCTTTATGCAAGTTGACAGTCGTGTCATACCTATCTTGATGGTGCTCAACATAGATGTGATCAGTTAACATTCTTCCACCGTTTTCGCTTCCTCCAAGTACAACCTGTGTATAGTCGTTGCGGGACTTCTGATTACTTCTGGTAGGTATGAGAAGCATGCTCGCTATTTCCTACGATGGTGTATGGTGGCGTGTAACTTCGCACCGGATAATTTATTTTATAAAAAATAAATATCAGATACCTCACAGAGACAAAACTATTTTTATTATATTTAATGAAAAAATATATGATTATAAGGCTTACGACCTGCCTTTGTTTCTATGAGATATTTAATATTTATTTAATAACAGTGCCTTTGTAGGTAAAAATCCAGTAATTGTGTGTTCTTGGACATATTCAAATAATAACATATACACATATTTTAGCGCTTTATAAAAAAAATTATAAAGCGCTAAAATATGTGTATATGTTATTATAAAGTATTAGTAAAGCGCATGCGGAAAACAAATCACTAAAACAAGTGTTCTACGGCACCAGAAGTAGAGGACATCCGCGGAAGACTTGGTACGACCAGGTAAACCAGATAATTCTGTTAGAAGCCTCAATAATCGGCGAGCTTGTATGAGAAGATGTATGAATGTGGATGAGGTGAGAATTGTGTGGCTCTCTATCCTCTCTGCCTACCCCCACAGAGAAACGGCGTGATAGTAAGTAAATAATTAAGTGAATACGAATAATAGTAGGTCATTTCTATGTAACTAACTAGTGGCCAAAAGTGGTCGCTACGCGGCCTCGGTATACATCAATTGAATCTATATTTCAATAGTAGAGCTCTACCCAGAACAAACTACACGTAAATAAAATCTCGATGTAATTAAAAATTTTCCCATAGAATCTATAATTCAGTGGACCATACTTCACATTTGTTTAATAAACTCAAAAATGCTATTTGGAATCGGAGGAAAAATGTAACTAAAAATCGTTTTTTTGACATTTCAGATAGTGCTTAATTCTATGGTATACCATAGTCAGTATAGATAAGAAAAGATGACAGATGTCATGTATGCTTTTTCTTAGCCGTAACAAGGACAATGTATACTTCATTTCAATTAATAATAATAATACATATATCAGGTTCACTTTTGATATGTATTATGTACTTGCATTGATAAATAATGTCTAACGGTCTGACGTATTACTCTTCCAAATTAATATTCACTAAATATACATTTTCACCTAGTTGATTACTACGAGGAGTGCTGCGTCATATTTCTAATGTCAGACAAATGTACCGAGGGTGTGCATTTCATATTTGGCAAAATAAATACAACATATCAATCAGAAAGTAAGACTTTTATTTGGGTACTCTGCCTGCTACACTAGTAATTGACTGTATTATAGCACACAGTGTTCCTCCGGTATAACAGTAAGCAAAGTGCAATGATCAATGTACACAAAAAAAAATATATATATATATATTGTACATTGATCGTGGAGACAGAACTGCATTTTTCGTGAAAAATGTGCAAGACTACGGTTGCAATCTTTCACTTTTGCATTTAGACCGTTGTATATTTTTGGTGCTAGAAATAAATGGAATCTTTGTGCAAAAGTTTTGTTTAGTTTTAGCACAAGATAGTGACAGTTAGCCTGCGTCCTTGTTAGGTGAGGGTGCGTAATTTGCTGGTAATATTATTCATGCCGGTAAAAGTGTTTTGGTATACCGAGAATATACATTTGACGGATGTCTAGGACGTGACATTCTTTGAATAGTTCATTTGAAGGATAATGAAAGGGTTTCTTATGAATAACTCTAAAAATCATATATTGGATTGATTTTTTGTATAGAATTGAACATACATTTGTATAATTTATTTATTTATATATATATTGACATACATATTTTTGTTTTAACAGAGGTGGATACATAATAAACATAAGATATTCTCATAGTTTATTGTGTGGGATGGAGTAGACTTCACCTCTGATATATACAGCGTTGTCCTGGCTACTTTGCTAGACTGAAGTCTGTGTTAAAGTAGACAGTTTTTTTTTTCGTGCTGTTGTGGTGTTATTTAAATCACCGACAGGAATAAAAAGAGAACTACAAATATGTATAAAAAAGTAAAAATAAAATAAAAATATATGTAGTGGGAGTGTTGTAGGACTAGTGAATTATTAGTGAACGTATTGTATAAATTATATTAGAATGTTGGATAGCCATGCTTCTGATTCATCTCTACCTGATTGAATCATATATTGGGTCCATATTTGTGTAATCTTATTGGAATTATACGATTTCCAGTTGGTACTGAGTGTATTGTATAGTTTTGGAGCTAAGAACATGTAGAATCTTTGATAAAATGTTGTTGTTGCTCTCGGAACTGGTGTGTAGATGTTTGTTGTTTGTCTTGTGTTGTGTCCATAATTTATTGCTTGGAGAGAGTAGTTGTTGTTAGCATGGAAATATTGAAGGAGTCTCAACATAAAGATTTGTCTTGTATCTTTACATTGTACTCTTTAAATATAAGGTCTTTTCTTATATCTAGGACAAGGATTTGTCTTATATCTAGGACATTGTACTCTTTAAATATAATGTAAAGTATATGTTTTTAAAAGAGACATTTAAGTATTTTTAACTTAGAGATATTTAATATTTTTACTTTTAATATTTGATTGAAATGAAACTGTATTTGCTTTCCAGGTGGATCATGTAATTTGGGAGAACGGCAAGAGAATCGTCTTGTTAGCCGAGGGCCGTCTCGCCAACCTGTCCTGCTCATCCCTGCCCTCGTTTGTGGTCTCCATCACGGCGGCCACGCAGGCTCTTGCGCTTATCGAACTGTTCAATGCGCCGGCCAACAGATACAAAGTGAGAAAATTCCAAATATGTAAATTATCGACATTGATAATATATCACATTGTATACTAATGCAAACTTTCCCCCAGGCCGACGTGTATCTGCTGCCTAAGAAGATGGACGAGTACGTAGCCAGCCTACATCTGCCCACGTTCGACGCGCACTTGACGGAGCTGACCGACGAGCAGGCCAAGTACCTCGGCCTCAACAAAGTCGGCCCGTTCAAACCCAACTACTATAGGTATTAAAGTACACATCGTTCCAAAATCGGACAAAAAAAGTTGCCTTTTAAATTAATCGCATACCGGACGAGAGACACCTCACGAAATCAATTTTTTTTCAAATTCGTTAGATGCTAACTGAGCTGGTATCATTGGCGTGTTTTCGTATGAAGATACACTTTAATTATATTATTTTATTTAATTTCTCTCTACGGAGATACCCATTTGATCATAATACACATGTTTAACAGATCTATTTGCCAAGATACACTTCAGTTACAAAGCGTAATTAACTTTTATGTATGTTTATTTAATATTCTGCAATCCACTGGACCCTATTTTACATGTTTCGTACAAAGATACTCTTTGTTTACATATTATAATTAAAGTGTATCTTGTCAGATGCACGCGTATCAGGAAAGCGTCCGTGATTGTAATATTTTATTAACCATGATTTGTTTCGAGGTTGTCTCTTTTCCGGTATATGCACTGCGTAAGGGGCATCTATATCCTAGCATATTCATTAACGCTTGTAAATTATTACGTCAGAAAGGCTGTCACAATAGGGTACTTACTCTTACTTATAGACCAAAGGTTTTTGTGGATTTTAATTTACAACGCAGTGTTAAATTTTCATGAGAAATATTCATGTATTATGTGTCATACGAGGTACACATGATATTAAAAATTAATATATATTCCGTGATTTTTCTGAGTCATGAGTCTCTGATCTCTTTGGATAATGTTTCTGATTTCATTAAAGGATCAACCGACAGAACTTGTACTGACTTCCATTAAGAGTGTTATGTCAATGATACAAAATATATATACACTCGATGAACATCAACAGGTGGTGGCCTAAAATCTAAAACCCGTTACCCAGTTAACTCAACACGGTATTGCCGCGAGAGATGTATTCACTAATGTACCCTGTTTTCGATACGGTATCTTGAATGTGATCGTTATTTAAACTGTTGTTACTGTGATTGTGTTCGATTGAAACTGATTATTCGCAATTCTTCGATCAATGGCATCAATCATCGTCAGTTAAACAACGGTTTACCATCAACGGGATCAAAGACGTCAGAATGTCTCAAAAACGGAAGGCCGTTGAAGCGGTAAATTAAAATCCACGAATCTTTCAAAGTAACAAATCTGAACTAATTTGTTTTTAAATTTGTCGAGGAGTTGAACTAAGTATAAAAATCAATTTTAATTTTTTAATATGATTAAGATTGTTCAAGAATTATTTGATTTCTGTACCCGATATCCTTTTTCACTATATACCTTATTTGATTCCATCAATGCTTAGATATTGCACAAAAATCGAACAAAAAATATATATTATACAAATCTCTTGCGGATACATTTTAATCATCGCGTATCTTGACAAATTTTTATTGAAAATTGTCGGCGGGCATCGAGTTATTATGTAATCATGATTTATGACAATTCCTCTAACCGTGATGAATTAATCAGAGTTGATCCTGTTAAACATCTTCGTGCGTATACAATGCCCATGAGCGTCGCCAAGCGACAGTGGGATGGTACTAACCAAAGATTTTGGTGCCAGCGTGGACTTACTGATGAATATGAAGGGATAGAGCAGTCACGTATATGACATTTTACAAGGGGTGATAGTGCTCATCTGGGCGAACTTCGGAAACTTCAAAATTGAATTTTGCTACTTGACAAAGGACGTAGCTAGACCAAACTCGGAGATGCAGATTAATGGGTGGCAAACGGTAGCTGAAATGGCAGTGAACGGGACAGTTGGTGAGACAAAATGATAGCGGATGGAGTGGAGAGGGGGCTGGCCAAAGGTTCAGCGGACCGATGACATATGGACAGTAATAGGCAGAGTGGAAAGAGCTGGGGAAAGCGTACACCATGTCATTGTCGACATTTTTTATTAACTACCGGTTGAAGGCGTCCTTCACATTTTTCTGTCGATTGTTATTCGCCGCCATGTATATCTACAGAATTTGATAATTTCAACAATCCAGCGGGTTTAGGGGTAGCCTGTCGGTCTTTTTATTCCTCTCGTGAATTCGCATATCGATTGTCCGTCCTCCGAGTAATGTGGCTTGGTCATTGCCTTTTCATTTTCTAGGCATATTCTATATACTTCTGTTGAAATCAAATCCCACCGCATTCTACAGTCATGATCTCAACTATAAATCTCGAATGTGAATGGTCAGATGCTATGTGTTGGCAGTATAATTTTATGGAATGAAAGAATGGACACTTATCGAAGAAATAATATGTCGACTTGAAGCATTGGAAATGTGGATCTACAGAAGAGTGCTCAATATAAACTGGATGGATTGAGTTACGAATGAAGGAAGATGTTATGTTTCAAGTGAATAAAGAAAAAAATTAAAATCAGAAAACTTCAATATCTCGGACGTTTGTTGAGACATCCGGAGAAGTATGAATCTCATAATGCGGGGAAAGATTGCCGGAAGAAGGAGAACATCATGGCTGAAGAACCTGAGTTAATATTTTGGCCAGTCTACTGTGTAGCTTTTCCGGGGCGCAGTGAACAGAGTGACGATAGCCTGGGGGTCCGTTAAAATGATGAAGAAGGATCTTCACCCTCGAATTGGATTGAGCGAGTGACGGCAGAGAGAATCAACAAGAACACAAAGTTCACAATTATGGCCTTGACAATATGACTTGACGTAAGTCATAGTTTAAATATCTCGATGCTCAGCGGTGTTGAAATTTAAAAAATATTTTTAAACAATTTTCAACTCAAATCAGATTCTCATTGAGTTGACATATTATAAGCCGTTTCAAGGAAAAATGAATTATCAAATTTGGTCGATAGATGGCGATGTTATAGTGTTACTCGAAGCGAGTCCATGTAATAACATATATAGAATTTTCAAAAAAAATTTGATAAATATGGAGATTGGGGGGTGAGAATTGATGAATGTTATATATATATATATATATATATATATATATATACTTAAGCCAGCTGAAGACAGGTCGTGAGACCTGTAATTACCCCCCATATTTTCTATATATTCCTTTAAAATATATTAATTAATTAAAAATATGTTCATCTCTATGAGATATCTGATATTTATTTAATTTTCAAGTATACTGCGATATAATTTTTTTCAAATAATTTCCACCCGTGTGTACTTACAGACTAGCTTTACAACCGCAACAACACCATTCCTATTTTTAATATTTTAATTATTTATTTATTTTATTAGTTTAGTAATTAGTTTGTTTTTTTTTTTTGTTACGGTCTTAATACAAGTACCGTTTTGTGTAAAATTACTAAAATAAATTATAATTACACCAAGTTACATTAATTATCCAACTTATATAGTGCTGTGCGGCACATTTTTTTGTCTGTTCAAATGATTCTCTTGTGCTGGCAATTTTGCACATTTTAGAAAAAATTTTCAAAGCCTTCAAGCCAACCTTCCTTGTTTAAAATACAGTGCGGTGAATTAATACAGGGTGGGTTTAAACCTGGACATGGATTATTAATTAATGCTATTTTCATTATGGTTTTTATACAGTAATGTATTATCTCCGACGGGGACATGGTCACGCGTGATGAATCCTTCACTTTCTAGATCTTAATCCCCCTGACTTTTTCTTTTGAAGTATTCTTATAGGGTTTATTCGATGAAGGCAAAGAGGATAGAGCTCCGCACTCTTCTGTCCTGACAAAACAAATTCGCCTCTTCTACACTGAATCGATGATGTGTGGACAAAGAAGATCGTTTTCAGCCATTTTCTATTCATTGTTGGATGACCAAGTGTCTCACTTTTCTCTGTCATCGTCATCATCAACCATTTTCTATACATATCCGGATGAAGGCCTCCCCAAGTGCCTTTCACTTTTTTGTAATCATTGTCACCATTTACCATTTTCTATCCACTGCCGGATGAAGGCATTCCCGTGTGTCTCACTTTTCTCTGTCGTTGTCGTCATCATCCGCCATTTTCTATCCACTACCAGATAAAGGCCTCCCCAAGTGTCTTTGTGCCAATTGTATTTTGCTGCTGCGTACATCTGCAGAATTAAATGATTTCGTCGGACCAGCACGTTTTTTTGTGTTGATTCAATTGGGTGCAATTAGCTGTGCACAATTCTTTTATCCTCCGGGCGATGTGACCCGCCCATGTATGTATGTCATTTAATGGACGCAAAGAATCGTTGAGGTTTCTGACAGGGCCGTCTGGTTTACCTGGTCATGCCGAGTTTTCCGCGGGTGTCCTCTATTTCCGGTGCCGTCAATACTTGCGTCATATATCTTTCTTTCTATTAATCCGATGCACACGATCGAACCAGCCAAGTGATAATTTTTTAATCTTATACGTTACGTGACTGAAGTCTCCAATATAAATTACTGTATTCAAAGTGCAATCGCCTTCCTTTCAATATTAATTATCTGAAGCAATGCGCATCACAGCTGACTGTGCCAGAATGTGCGGAGACAATACACCACTGCATCAATTTCACACCAATGTTGGAAATTACATTAATTTAATCAAAAATGCTATTAATTACGTTACATACATTACGTCCACCCTGTACACGAGCACTGTAAAAAATATGAATAAATATTTTAATAATTTTGGTTCTTATGTATATTATTTTATGATAAATAAATAAGAATAATAATTTGAATTAATCGAGCACTTATTTTTGTGCTTTTACCAATTAATGTTTTATTTTATTTGATAAGTATATTTTACCACGGCAATAAATTGAACAGAGACGCCATTAAGCTTTAAAAAATTGTAATTATTCTACAATACTGTGATTGATATCAATTTGTGAATCCCGCGTGATAATGGCTGCTCTAGTATTTTTGTCGCTCTGTGGTATTGACCATTTATAACTATGTATTTTTTATGTTTAATCTATTGGATCTGTCACAATTTAGATATTATCTCAATCGTATCGCCGTGTTTACAAATCTTGCCGCCCGTTTGGTCGAAATAAAACTGTTGCGTAATTTTTTAAATGTAATTTTTTATACGTCAATTGATTGCGTAAAAATTTTTTTTTTATATTTTGTGAAAATATTTACATCCAGTGATGGCAGAAACATGGTTGTCGGAAAAAATAATATTTTAACGTGATTTTCTTACGATGACGTACTGACACGTTTGATAGTTCTATTGTTTTGGATGGTTTTTTTTTTACTCAAATAAAATTAATTTTCTTTGTGTGCCGTCTCCTGTCGAATGTTGACATTTATTGTGATTTTCTCGCGTATGATAAGACATGGAGCCCTTACTTCTACATTTAGACAGATCTCAATTGAGGTGGCAAGGACGCCTCCTGTGAATTCCAGACGAACCATCTTTTCAAGTTGGAATAGACAGCTTTAAAAATGAATTAGACTATGATCGGTCATGTATGGAACATGGAAGCATTTTGTAGATTTGTTGTTCTCATTTACAAGACTGCTTCACTTTTTTATACACACCTTGTTTCAACCCAAACCGCAAATCATCTCGGCTGCATAACCTCACAGAGTAGCTTGATGTCCAATCTGGTGATCTTATCACACCTTGCACATGATAAAACAGCCAACCTTCGGCAGAGGACGGCACATGAAGGCAAAAGAATAACATTAAATTTGTGTTCCTTCAAATCGCAATATTACTGACAACAAATCTATTGATACCTGATCTTGGACCACCTCAAAGGCGGGATAATGTTGGTATTAAAAAAAATTGAATCGTCTTCCATACTATTATTTTTATTAATTATATCAATCCATAATGTGTATGACTTAATTTTTCAATACGTCCACAAACGAGGATGTCACCAATACGACTATCGAGCAAGAATGTATGTGATAACCATGGTTCCATCGCAAAATTAAATTGTACCGGAAATAAATGCGCGATGCCAGAATTTATATTTTGTGTATGATAAAGTAATATTGTAAAAAAAATGATAGCAATTATGAAATCGCAAATGTAGGGTAATAACGGTTATACTATTTTGTTTAAAGCAAACAAATTGTTACACGCTCCGGTGTTGCCGGAATTGTTAGCAACACACCGCAGTAGGTATTAATGTAAAAAGTATTGTTGCCATGTTAAATAAAGGTTTATAAATATTTATTTTGTTTATTAATCTGTTGCTGAGAGTGTCCAGTAATCCTAGAAGCACACCATAATGATATTTTACACAATGTGAACTATTTGGAGGACATGATGGCGTGTTTACAAATACAATCGTTGTATTCGATGCGTAAGTATACAGCAGACAAGGTAATGAATGAGTAAAAAGGTATTTACACTTATTCTCAAGGTTTATTCAATAAAGTTTTATTTTTTCTTACTTACTATTGACATAACCAACACGATCAACCTGCCAGGCACCGCTTGTTTGGATTTCTTGCTTGCGGTGGTCTTCCGATTATTTTGCGTATACTTTGTTGATAAGCCCAAAGTGTAAACACGGACCATGCACAATTGCAACAAGTCTGACACACTCAAATGTCAACGTCAGCAGTTTGACGTGCTCAATAGCGAAACGTCAACTAATCACAGAAAAATTGTCATAATGAGTGAAAAGGTATTTACACTTATTCTCAAGGTTTATTCAATAAAGTTTCATTTTTTCTTACTTACTATTGACACAACCAATACGACCAACCTGCCGGGCACCGCTTGTTTGGATTTCTTGCTTGCGGTGGTCTTCCGATTATTTTGCGTATACTTTGTTGATAAGCGCAAGTGTAAACACGCACCACGCACAATTGCAACAAGTCTGACACACTCAAATGTAAACGTCAGCAGTTTGACATGCTCAATAGCGAAACGTCAACTAATCACAGAAAAATTGTCATATTCTGGGTGTAACAGTTAAGTACTAGGACAGGGACCATGATGTCTTCATATTGGTGCGTTCAGACATAAGCGCGGCGACCATCGATCCATGGCTCTTGTCAAAGAGATCGAACATTAGTAAAACGTCTGTAAACCTTGTATAATATTTATCATTAACTTTGTATTGGCAATTTTAACAACCCAAAGTAGCCGACGCCAACTGTCTCAACTACCGTTTTTAATTCTATGTGTACTACATTTAAGCAGATCTACATTTATTTATAATTTGGTAACTCTTAATTCTATTCCATAGATTTTCATGATTATGACTTCATTTTCGTTGCGCAGTCTGCTTTCATTATTCTTTTGCCATTTACAGGCTTCACATCCATACTTTAATGATGGCACTAGAACTCCATTGTACACACAGCTAGTCTTGCTATTTACTCGCCCTCGATAGGTAGTTGTTTAAAATAATATATAAAGTGATTTTAAAATTAAGATAATTCACGCAAATGTTACAATCTTTATTCATGATAATAAAAAAGATTTTCAGCTATGGCTTTGTTTTTTAGCTTGTGTCAAGTTTCATTTATCTAAGATAGATGTCACTGCATAATAAAATGTAATAATTAAAAAGTTTCTAACATTGGTACACAGATGTCAACGTACAATAGAATTGAATTATAAATATGTATGTCGAATTGTTATTAGTGTCATGTGTAAAAATAAAACATTTGTATTTTTATTCTACTCGTTTAATTTACTTTAGACAAAGACGTTATCAATCCAGCAATTTAACTCGACAACTTGTATTTATAACTATAATGAGGAACAGCTATATAATTTTATTTGCACGAGATGAAAAAGGACAACATTATACATAGAAATTTTTCATACATTTAGAATGTTTCTAACAATTCTAAGTAACCATTCAGTTTCAACACTAATGATATTTTAATGTCAGCTATATAATTTTACAATCTAAGAAGACAATATGCGTCTCGGGTAAATTAAACTGAGTAGAATAAAAAAACTAGTGTTTTATTTTCACATGTGATTATGGATGTGGCGACTCGCGCGCATTGTCCAGATGTTCCTCATTCTGTCATTTCTCGCTGTTGCGCCATCCCACGCGAACAAAGCGGGAGCATTCGAGGAAGGCCGGACTGTGCCGGCCCAGTGGGCATGACACACGTGCACTTCAGATATGCACCAACACATGCAGCAGAGGAGGCGGTCTGCGAACCCGAACCGATCGGACCGCATATGCACATCCCGACTCTCAACTTCCACTATCCGCGCATCATTTTTTCATTGTCATGTATTCTGTGTTGTTTCTTGCTCTCGGTGGCTTCTCCACGATGAGAATAATCAATATTGGACAAGAATGGTTTTCACTTGAACACAACCAACCTTCCCACATAGAGTTTTACAGGCTTATCTCAGAAACAGTAAAATACGTTATTAGTATATTTTTGTTATGGATTTAAAGCACTTGAGAAGTTTATAATAATGAGATAGTTAGTAAAAGTGTCTAAGCGTTTAGCACTGATGCACTTGTAGTAGTAGATTAGCATGTAGAGTACTCGTGGTATCGTAGGCTGGGTAGACTTAAGGAATTGGGATAAAATGTAATACAGGCAGCCCTTGACTTTCGCTCTTAATTGGTTCCTGAAATGTGTGCGAAAGTAGAGTCATGTAAAATAAGCACCAAAATGGGATGTATCATCAGTTATGTATTTACTTATCAATCACACACATGTATCTAATAAAATAACAATACGTATTAGGAGTCAGGAATCTTCTTTATGAAATTGTCAAGATATTGTTGAATGTCAGCCTTTTTTTTCTTTTCCTGATAGAGAGTTCTATAACATGCCGTGTCTCTATCCATTGCCCTACGTAATTGAGTTAAACGCTCTGTATTGGGATCACATTAATCTATGATAGCCAAACAATTGTCAAGATGCGTGAAGGCTTCATTCGTATTTTTGATTGTCAAAGTCTTGACGATGTCAGCCTCTTCTCTGCCTTCATTTTCTATGTCATTTGCTTCTTGTTGTTCAATTAGGTATTCTTAGAAGAACACATTATTATTGTGAAGTTGTAATTATTTAGAACATAGCTCTGTGATATTTTAAATATGAATTAAATATATTAATTAGAAAGATATACATATAAAATCAATTTTATCGAAAAACATTGTTGTTGCGCCACCGGAATTTAAATCTGGATATCTATCCGAACCGATGATAATTCTGGCTATCTATCAGATTACTCAAAGATATTTGAGATTCTGTAAAAATAAGGTAGATGGCTCTTTCAAATAATGGAACGATTAAATGTATTAATATCAAAAAGGTAACATATAGGTTCGAAAATTTGTCGCTAAAAATATTGTCACTGTAGAATAGTTGGATAATGCCCCTTCTCCGGTTTGGATAGAGATCCAGGTTCGAATCCCGGTGGCGCAACAACAATATTTTTCGATAAAATTGATTCTATATTTATATCTTTCTAATTCATATTTTATTAGATATTCATTTGACAAAAGGCTCTGAATGAGATTCGATTAATTCATCGACTTCTTCGTTGACGTCCATGTTTAGTTCATTCATCATTGAAACTATTTTAGTTGTTTCCGGAGATTGTTCAGGGTTTAGATGATCGCCCATCATTTATGGGCATAATTTTTTTCAAGATCCTTTTGTTAAACTTAAACTTGTTTAGATACATTTTTATGACTGAGATAAAGACAGGGAGCGGAGGAGAGGAGAACGACTGCACGCGAGACAAAAAACGAGGATTTTATTTTGCACGATTGAGACATCTATCAACCTACTTACTCAACATTCTCTTACTGGATATATCTAAGAAAAATTGGTGCACAGATGTCACTGCACGATTTTATTGAATTATAAATATTTACGTTGAATACAGCACCGTCATAGTTATTAGTATTTTTTTTTTGTTGTTATGAATTTTAACGCTTCCAATTCATGTAAAACATTCGAGATGATTATATTAATATAAGGTAGTACGTAAAAGCGACAGGATTTTATCTTCATTTTACAGGATTGAGACATCTATCGAGATAAATGTTTCTAACCTTGATCAACAGATGTCAGACAACCAATCAATCTACAACTAACTAACTTACCATCGCGCCGTTCCTCCGCGGCCTCAGAGTGCCACGCTCTTATTTCATACGTCTTCTTACACAAGCTCGCCGATTATTGAGGCTTCTAACAGGACCATCTGGTTTACCTTTTGGTGCCATCAACACTTGCGTCATATATCTTTCTTGTCACTCACTTCTCATCCATCAGTTCCATATGATCAAATCACCTAAGTTATCTTTTCTTAATCTTACTCACGATATAATCTTCATTCTGTCATAAAGATATCTGACACGTGTGCGCCTAAGCGATCTCATTTTCATTGCATTCAGTCTACTGTCGTTCCTCTTCTGTCAGCTGAAGGCCTCCATTGTGCACCGCTAGTCTTGCCTCGGATGACAAGTTCTCGTTAAATATAATTCCATTCAAAGCACCGTTCACTTTATTCCCTTTCCGTTTCTATCAAACATACTTCCCAAATACACAAACTCATCTCCTTGTTCCAAACATTCATTACCTACAAGTATTTTTAGCGCGGTTCATCTACAAAAGGGGCAAAATCGAGTTTCCAATGTCTTCTGACAGTTCAAAATTGTATATAGAGTAATTTTTTTAAATCCAATTCTTTCAATACCTCTTCGTGATCATGCCGGCTAATTTAACACTGCTGTCAGTCAACTTGGGTATCATAATCTTCTTCTTCTTCTTCTTCCTTCATATCAATTGTTGCCGTAAATACTTCGATAGCTAGTTCTGGGTTTTCTATATGTAAGGTTGAATACAGTAATTCAATCTACGCAAATTCAAATTACACAAACCTTTGTAAAACTGTGCTGGTAGACGCCGACGTCGCTCTCCTTGTAGTCAGATGGTCCTTAAATCTGTTGGTCAGCCACCGAAAACCTTCACACAACGGATAATCCAAAAATATATAATACAAAATGTTTTTATTATTGCCGCCGTAAAAGTCCGTCTGAACCGCAAAAACTCTCTTCCCAGAAGCAGCTTCGCTTTTGTTTTCTGTTTTTAAATCCACACAAAAAGAACACACATATTCAAAATTTTATATCAGGCCTACCTATCGAAGTATAAAATCGCGTAAACATCAATATTGGCATAAATACGGTGCTGGAAAAAATATGAATATAATTTTGATAACTCGCACATGGACGAATCACATATTATTTTCGCTAGCAAACATGTACAAGGTGGCCAAAAAAAAAAAATGAGAACATCAAACGCAACACACGAGTTATTTCAAAACATAATATAATTAATTATAATTCTTAATGTCATTTTTTTGTACAATATTTAGTTAATCATAAATCATCGAAACACACCCTGTATTACATCATCTAGTGGGTTTAAATCTGGCCTATTCGGTGGCCACATGCCTGGTGAGATGAAATTAACATTCTCACGGTGAAGAGAGTTGATTGTGTTTCTGGCTGTGTGAGATGGAGCTCCATTTTGCTGTAATGTCTAGCTATACTCCAGGCACTTTGATCATTTCCCTAGCACCCCAACATTTTTCAATTGGCAAATTTTTGATCAGAATGCGGTCTTCTGCGGTGATTTTTGTCATTCTGGGCGACAATTTGAAAAAAACAAATATAAACAATGGGAAAATTAATAATCAAACATAGCGACCGGAAATTATCTAAATTTATAAACTATTGAAGCTATTGTTGATATAGTTAAACTAAGTTTGATGTAATTATATCACATTTTACGAAATGTTCTGTCTCCTTTTTTTGGGCCATCCTGTATATTTCTATATGATGTGGAATCATGGACTTTGAAGGCATTTGATATGTGGTGCTGGAGACACTTACGGTAGATGGCGAGACGCACGAACGTCTTCATTATACAGAAGCTTAACGTCGAGGACAGACTCTCGACCATTCGTCTGAGATGAATCCTTCAATTTTTTGGGCATCTTGCGAGAAGAGAAGATAGCTATCTTGGAGAAGCTTGTTGTGGTGGGCCACGTCGAAGGACTGTGAGGAAGAGGAAGATCCCCCACGCGTTGGACCGACCTAGTGGTGCTGGCAACAGGCACTCTTCTGGCGACAGCCCTCAGAGAAACGTAGTCAAGAATTCATGGAGATCAATATCCTCAGTTATGAGGGACCAACATAGGCACAATTTTTACATTAATTACCAGTGGTGTGCAGTAGATATAGACTTAGGTTATGCTGTTACTATGATATTATACAATACTACTTGCTACATTATACATAGGTTTATAAACTTTCGTTTAAGGACGTTCCCAAAGAGCAGTCGTACTCAATCTTCAAGAAGATTCCCCCGTATGTAAACTACTATGAATAGAATAAAAAACAATTGAGGTACACTGTACTTTTTCGCTTCCGTTCACATGCGCACAAGTTCAAAAATCTCTCACTATTCAAATTATAAAAGGGAACGTCAAAACCATTTAAAAAGTAGCTCACTTTTAACATTTCTTGTAACAAAACGAATACCGCTCGTTTTAGTTATTTTTACAGAAAGATATTTGTTAATTTTTCAATGAATGATTCTCAGTTTTCCAAAACAATGGTAAAAAAATGACTATCGCTGTTCAATGAAACGTGCGCCACAACATGGATCGGGGGATGGTACGTATGTTAAATATGCTCATTTTAATAGGCAATATTTACTAATTTACTACCGCAAGGACTATTGACAAATATTTCTACGTATAAAAGACACTCATAAGTATGTGTATTCAAAGTTTCAAAAGGATTGTAAGAAAAGTGATTTTTTTAGGAACGTCCTTAACCGTCTTTAATCAAAATGAATATAAATGTATATATATATGAAAATAGCAGTTAATAACGAATATAATACAGGTTAGATAGACACTATTTTAATAAAAAAATTAAAAGAATATAATAATCAAGTTTTATATAAATCACAGATAAAACATAATGATAATAATGATTATTGGCGTAGAATTTTATAAATAATATAAATAACTTTTCGAAACAAATATCTAAACACCTACCACGAAACATTAGACCGGCATTTTATACAAATAATAGTATAGGAAATTTACTCATCAATTCTAAAGACAAAGATGATAAATTTAACAATTCTGGTGTCTCTAAACTCAGTTGCGAGGATTGTGCTGCATTTTATATTGGGAAAACGGTAAGAAATTTTAATATAAGAGTAAGGGAGCATTTGAGATGTTTAAATAATAGTGGGTTTTCAGAATTTGCTAATCATTTGATAGAAAATGGTCACGGTTTTGATAAAAAAATTGGGATTGTCAATTTAGCATATAAACGGTGTTGGTCACAAATGAAATAATTAGGAATCGTTGGAGATAAATAAAGCGTGTAAAACTAATCAAACAATTATAAACAACCAACTGAATTGAACTACGAGTCCCATTCTAAAATTATTCGAGTAAACTTGTACTAAGTAACTATTTGAGTTAGGTACTAAATTTATTTTTTAAATAATTGTTGTTTTTTTAAAAATAGATTCTGGTGAAGAAATAATAATATGTGTTTTTAGTTAGTATTGACCTCCTGAAGAAGAAAATGGTATTTTTCGAAACCGGTAGACGTATTTAAACTCAATAAGTGGTTAATAAAACAAAGTTAACAAATAAGAACATAAATTAAATATTAATTAAGTAAGAAGGAAAAGAATTAAGATGCAAAATGAACTAACCACATATTTGGCTATTACAAACACTCTCATGTTGGGTTGGGACCCATATTATTGAACACTTTAACAAACTGCACGATTTCAAGTTTTTTTCATTCAAAGTCATATCCATTATAAAAATATACGACTTTCCAAGAGCTGTTGCATTTCAAAAGGATCCATGATGGACCCTTATTCCCCCCAATAAGGTGCCGGTGACAGAGATGTGTATATTGGGGCTATTGGGCGCAAGCACTAAACCATCTCGACCGCAATTCGGCGGACAATGGCCCGAGGCCGTAAGGGCCATTGCGAAGAGATAATGCAATAATCAGTGGCGTGCAGTAGGTATAGATTTAGGTTGTGCTGTTACCAGTGATATTATACAATATATGTACTTTCGTTTAACCAACGTCTTTAGACAAAATGAATCCGTCGTTTATACGACCCTACCATGGATTTATTTGTAATTTTAGAGTACTATTAATAGTGTTTATAATGTTTAAGTTGTAACGTAAAATAATACTTTCTTACCCATATATAAAAAATGTATGGACGTTTTTAAGAACACTTTCTATGACTGAACATGATTCATTTATTGTTTGAAAATACTTGACGTAATAACTGAAGCAAATAATTTTTTTTTATTAAGGTTATAAATAGTTCTGCCAATTGCTTTTTGTTTTTCTCAAATCAAAAACCAATCCACGCACCAAATTTAAAAACAATTATGAAATCAACACGTTAAAAACAGTAAGATAGTAAAATTCGCGAATTAGTAAAAGAGGAAGTAGACACTTCAATAATTTGCACGCAGTTGTAACCCTTTCTAATGTTATTTTGTTAATAAATAGCATAGGTAACGACTCCACACAAAACGGAGTCATTTATATGACTTGAGTAATTCACTAGCTTAAAGGCAGAACTGAGTAATGTAAATAGCACGACGCGGCGAATAAAAAAAGAGCGCCATGAGTGCAGCGGTGAGTTTTTACAACTAAGCAATTAAAGTCTATACTGGTACACAGATGACACTAGTTGCAAAATAATGTTTTCGTTAATGTTAATCCAATTTTTAAATTTATATTCGTTTTCCAGAATTTTTAATTATGCACAGCTTTTTTGCTCGTATGCACTGCACGCCCCTGGCAATATGTAATAATCAATTGATGTTTTTTACCAATCGTAACAAATGACAACGAAAGTAACGTATAGTATAATATTCGAAGAGTTGATAAATAATGTAAATATAGGGTCTTTCAACGAGGACGCTCAATTTTACAATGTAAGTTAAACAGGTTGTATGTGAGATATTCACTCAATTTTTCTTTCATTTGAAAGTATATTTTATGGCATTAAGTGTGGAATATAACGTTGTTCGAATATCCGCTGCGGCTTTGCTCGGTGGCATATTTGGGAGGTCCAATTTTCTATGACTTTATCGCATAAATCTGGCTAAATTTGCTGGATGGCGTTTGTTATGTTGACTTTGAGGGGGTCAATTGTTTGCGGCTTATTCGTAAAGACTTGCGATTTAAGATAGCCTCAAAGGAAGAAGTCTAAAGGCGTTAAATCGCACGATCTCTGTGGCCAGTTCGCGTCACCGTCGCGCCAGATAACCGTGCCCTCAAATCGATTGTCAAATTGCCCTCAAAATTTAATGATTTGCACACGTTGTTCAACCTTCCGTGGTGATTTGCCGTATACTACATAACAATTGACAGTAAATTTGACAGATGTCACTTTAACAACATGGCTGCTATAACCTAACAAATTTTGAGCGTCCCTATTAAAAGACCCTATATAAATACTGACCGTCACCAGATCGTCGGCTCGAACCATGAGAGTACCGATCGCGAATAATGTGCAAGGTGAGAGAACGAGAGGATGTGTTGTACCAAGAATTTTTAAAAATAATAATAAAGACTTATTAAACATAGTGAAAAATATTTTTTTTTACATATGTATTTATTAATCTGATATAATTACTGTGATACAATACAATAAATTATTTTCGTTCATGCTACATTTCCTTTGAAAGCATACACTTGCGCAGAAAAATGGACTGTATATAAATTAAAATTATTATTTACTAATAATATAATAATGGATGGATATAAATGAAACAATTTTATTACTCTAATTGAGTTTATTAGCACTACTTGATTTTCATCGATAGGTGAAGTATTAAACTAACTAGACTTAAATCTAGTAGTGCTAATAAACTCAAGTAGAGTAATAAGATTGTTTAATTTATATCCATCCATTATGATGAAACATTACAAAGTTAACGTCGATTCTATCAATAATATAATGTAATAAATTAATAGCAAGTTTCGGGGTGCATGTTTATCTTTGAAGTGTTTTTTGATACCATTAATCTTCTTGTTTTCAGGCTGTTAAATATTTTTTTCCTATGTGTATATATATATAGGTGTCGAGCAAATGTTGTGTGAATTTTTGAGCATGAATATACAAATTAAAATCTGATACGATTTTCAGTAATAAAATCATATTTTTCTTTTAAAATTTGAAGAATAAGAATTTTTTTTAAATAGATCACAAAATTTTGATACTTTGAATTCTTCAAAAAGTAATTTTGTCGAATAATCTTTCGGTTTATTTTAATATTATTTGTATGATTAGTTTTTGCACATTTTTTACTAGAATCTGTCTAGTATTATAAGCTGATCCCCAACTAATAATGCCATATTGTAATATATATTAAATAAATACAAATTTTTTATCGATAAAAATATGTACATATATTAATTTTCTAATCTTTTTAACAACTTGATAAATTTGATTTTGCCATTTAAGATTTTTATCAATGACGACTCCAACATATTTGATTGGGAGCTGTGTTTGGAATTTTTTTGAAAATCATTTGATTTTATTGCAAACGGAATAACGAAGATTTTTTCACTATTTGACGCAAGAACAATATTTTTCGACAAAATTGATTTTATATGTATATATTTATAATTAATATTTAAAATATCACATGTTCTGAATAATTACAACTTCACAATAAGAATGTGTTCTCCTAATAATAAAGTTGTATCAATGTGTCCAAATTTTAATAAAAATGAATTGATAATTCTGGCGTCTGCAGTCGGTTTGCTCAAAGGTATTTGAGATTCTGTAAAAATAATGTAGATGGCTTTCAAATAATGGAACGACAGGTGTATTCATTTAAAAAAATGTAACATATAGGTTCGAAAATTTGTCATGAAAAATACTGGCGTTATAACACAATTGGTAGTGTACTTCCCCGGACTGGAAATAGAGATCCAGGTTCGAATCCCGGTGACGCAAAAACAATATTTTTCGACAAAATTGATTTTATATGTATATATTTATAATTAACACATTAATTTAGTATATATTATTAAATTGATTATACATATTATAATATCCTCCTCGGTCGGATCTCTACCTTGTCGTGGTGAGGAGGCTTGCGTATTCCGATGATTCTTAGACCTTTGCTGGTGGTGGTCTGACTACCGGTAGAGATCGAAGATGAGGTTTCAGACTAAACGAGATCCACAGGACCAACCAGATTATTCATCTCACGATTTAATTAAGGCTATAATATTTATTTATTTGTATCCATCACCAGTCTACACAATATGGTGTCACGTGTGGACTATTGTAATAGATAATATCATACATGGAGTTTCCAAATTCTCTCATATAACATCCCTTTTACATGAGCTACATTGGCTTCCCAGAAAGAGTTGAATATTATTGCGCTAGTCGATGTACAAGGCGACACATAACATGGCGCTTCTGTACCTTCAAGAGCTCTGCATCCCAGACAACTTGAATGGTAGACGTCAAGGTCTCTGTTTAGTCTTAAGTTTAGTAAACAGGCATTTGCGGTAGCAGGACCTTTGCCCTTCGTCACAATGAACAGAGCGTCAGAGACTTTATTTTAAAATATATTAAACTGCACCTTTTCACAAAATTGTATCCGTAAGTGCAAATAACATTTTTTAATTTTAATTAATTAATGTGTAATGTTCCCTTAAGGTAAATTTTTTTTGAAATAAATATAGCGCTATATAATTATTTTTAAATAGAACACATTTTTGTAGTGAAATTGCATTTTTCAAAATATAGTTTTGTAAAATGCGTTAATTCAAATTAGATAAATAAGATAGGAAGTGGTCCAGGTGCGAATCTCGCTAGCATCGAAATATTTTTTCAGATAGATACATTTCATCTGTGCATCTTTATAAAGGTGTCCCAACAAGAGCGGAAAAATTAAATTTAAAATTAACTGTGGCTGGATTTCAGTGAAACAGAATCTAATCTCCTCCTTCAAGACTTGGGTGACCATCAGGCGCGGTCGCTTCATACATGCATTGGATGCTCCGCATCCCTTGTGTTGTAGAGTCAAAAAGATCTAGCCGAAAACAGAACTACTAGAAATAAATTCATTCTGTTCTTTAGAGACCAATCATAACACATACTAAGTCGAAATACATATACATTAACAACTTTCTAACATTTATGAATCGCGTAAACACACAGATACCAGCAACAGTGGATCCTATCATTCGTTCCGTATCCACGAAGTTTGAAAATATTTAACTTTTGCGCATACGCATTCAGTTCCGCCTGTCAAGGTCTTCGAATACTGTATACGCATTCGTTAACAGCATCCAACGTACAAAAACGACTTTGATGCTTATTGGCATAATGCACAGAATAGCATATTGGATTGTTTTGAAAAATTCGTTTGTATAACGCATTTTTGACAATTTAAGCCGAATTATTGAAAAATTGAATTTCAAACATTTTTTGCATTTTTGTGTCTCTATTATTTGCGGAAAAAAACATATTCTGGATACAGGAAAACCGACAGCATCCCTTCTACAGAAAGTCACCGACCGCCACTGGTGATCATAAACTTGCTGACAAATTTTTTTGACTGTTTAATGTTACCTTGAATAATGAGATACAGGATCTGGTATTTTTCTAGATGTCTCGTCTTACGGCCTAAATATTGAAATTTTTAGTTTTTTATCGTTTTAAGAATTTATTTATCCTTTTGTATTCGAATCAAATAATTACATTAGTTGCCCTATCAACCCAGCTAATTTTTAGTCATTTTTTGAAAGACCCCAGAGAAAGAAGTCCAAAGGCATTAAATCGCACGATCTAGGTCGCCCAAACGGGAGATTACGCGATGACGTATGGTCTGTAGGCTCGAGTCCAGTCGGGTTTTGCAGGCATGAAGACTCTGCATAATGCTACTTGAAATGTTCAATTCTTGAGCACGATGCCGCGTGGATATTCTGCTGAACGACCTGGACGAACATGCGTCGATGGTCAAATTTTTCGAGTGTTCTCTTCACAGTGGAGAATTTTGATTACCAAAAATGGAGGCCAAACGTTTTACCATTTTTTAAATAATGTTTAATTCAACAGTAAGAATGCGTTGTTGTGTCAAACAGCCATTTTTAATAATGGCGGACTGTCTTCTGTCGAACTGTCATTATGGTTTGACTGTCAAAGCACGACAGCATGAATGGCGTCAAATTTAAATTTGCTACTCTTGTTGGGACACCTTTAGTTTATTAATTATTATGGTATAAGGGGTGCAATCAGTAGTATCAATGTCCTGTACGGTTTGAACATTATGTGACAACAATATCTATGTCAGCAATCCTCTTAGACCAATATAAAATAAAATAACAGTGTTGCAAGTAAAAAATGCACGTACAGGGTGGCCCAAAAAAAGTGAAAACGTGAGTTATTTCAAAACATAATTAAATACTAAATTAATGTTTTAATTATAAATATATACATATAAAATCAATTTCGTCGAAAAATATTGTTTTTGCGTCACCGGGATTCGAACCTGGATCTCTAATGACAGGTGTATTAATTTGAAAAATGTAACACATAGGTTCGAAAATTTGTCATGAAAAATACTGGCGTTATAACACAATTGGTAGTGTACTTCTCCGGATTGGAAATAGAGATCCAGGTTCGAATCCCGGTGACGCAAAACCAATATTTTTCGACAAAATTGATTTTATATGTATATCTTTCTAATTAATATTTAAAATATCACAGAACGTCTGTTCTGAATAATTACAACTTCACAATAAGAATGTGTTCTTCTTAATATAATATAATTAATTATAATTCTTAATGTAATATTTTTTGCACAATATTTAGCTAATCAGAAATCATCAAAACACCCCATACTGCATCATCTAGTGGGTTTAAATCTGCCCTGTTCGGTAGCCACATGCCTACCAACTATTCTCAGCACCAACTCTGGTGCAAGCGGCGCTCTCGTGGAAAGCTGGTTCCCTGACCAGAGAATGGCAGCGCCTGCAGAATAGCTACATATACAACAATGGCCGTGACTGAAGTAGTTATATATGTAATATTTATATTTTGTGCCTATATATGTGTAAACTTTTAATTTTTTTTATTTATTAACATTTTCCTTGGTTTTCTTTTTCGTAGCATTATATATATTTCATAACCTTAATGTATAACATAATATGTATTATCTGTATGGCGAATCGGGTTAAAAAAAAAACCTGACCACGCTGGAATAAACACATTATTATTATACCAAGGATCAGAAGATTCATTAGTACTGAGTCTTGTCAAATAGTCTACAGCTCTGTTATTATTCCTCGCATCAACTGCTGCAGCTGCATTTTGGTTTTGGCTAACGAAGAAGAAATGGAACAATTGTCAGTGGTGCAAAATAAAGCTTTGAGAATAATACTAGTCAGTACAATGCTGGAAGATCTCAATATGATGACCTTTAAGCAGAAAATATATTTTAATACAATGGTATTTATTTACTAAATCATCAATAAGAAAATATTAGCGGAATTAACACGAAAAATGGATGCAAATCAACATGAGCACGAGCATCGTACAAGAGAAAAGGATAGACTGAGACCGAGATTCAGGAAGAAGGCCAAATCTCAGAAATCGTTAAGATGAAATATTTTAATGAAATGCCAGAAAACATAAGAAAGGAGGAGTAATAGAATAGATTTAAAATGAAACTGACTAGATATGTAAAAGATAAGTTATAGTAAAAGAAAATACTTTAATATTGTATATATTAGAGCGTATATAAGGAGTGTTTATGTATGCACTATGTTAAGAATTAAATAAATACCTGGCTCGATGAAATTAACATTCCCACGACGAAGAAAGTTGATTGTATTTCTGGCTGTGTGAGATGGAGCTCCGTCCTGCTGTAATGTCTAGCTATACTCCAGGCTTTGTTTTGTAACTCTTGGATCATTTCCCTAGCACCCCGACGTTTTTCAATTCGCAAATTTTTGATCAGAATACGGTCTTCTGCGGTGAATTTTGTCATTCTGGGCGACAATTTGGTAAAACCAAATATAAACAATGGGAAAATTAATAATCAACGATAGCGACAAGAAATTATCGAAATTAGTAAACTATCGAAGCTATTGTTGATATAGTTAAACTAATTTTGATGTGATTATATCACATTTTACGAAATGTTTTCACTTTTTTTGGGACATCCTGTATACTCGAGTAGCCGACGAGACAAGCGTTGTGCCCACATGTCAGGAGACTATTGTCTGCTCCCAGACCTTCGGGTCCCTCCACTTGGAAGCCCTGGCTTTGTGTGCTGTCGGTCGCTTTTCTAAATCATTCATTATTTGTATTTTCGACCATTTTTTTTTACGACCTTTCAACAAATATTTACGACTGTATAACTCAATACGTTTATTTAATTTCTCTGACTGGTTACGTTTTAATTAAAACATATTTTTGTTGTGAAGTTTCATAGTATATACCAAAATATTTTTTCGATAGATATATTAATTTAATTGACATACAAGCATGCCAAGAAAATGGTTCGATACCCTATTGATATACCATATATGTATGTGATATAAGATCAAACGAAGCATAGATATAGCGAAAAGTTCTATTTCCAACACAGCTTGTACAGTCTCTGCTGCATTCTATATTCTTATATGGGGTGGAATCATGGAGCCTGAAGGCGAGGGAGATATGCCTTTGAGATGTGGTGCTGGAGACACATGTTGCGCATACCGTGGATGTCTTCATTCTGCGGGAACTAAGCATCAAGGTCTGAGACGAATTTTTCCATTTTTGGACATCTTACCAGAAGGGAAGTTAGTTTGAAGAAGCTTGGCGTGGTAGGTCACGTGTCGAGGAAAGTGGAGGAATATAATCAAGATGGCTGGAGTCATGGAGATTCTATCCTCAATCATGAGGGATCGACGAGGTTTTTTTTATTTTTTGAACACATCCTTATTGTGAAGTTGTAATTATTCAGAACAGACGCTCTGTGATATTTTAAAATAAATACTAATTAAATGTATACATAAAATTATTGTTGTTGCGCTACCGGAATTCGAACCTGGATCTCTTTCCAAACTGGGAAAGGTGCATTATCCAACTATGCTACAGCGACAAATTTTCGAACCTTTTTGATATTAATACATTTAATCGTTCCATTATTTGAAAGAGCCATCTACCTTATTATTGTCGCTTTAGCACAGTTGGATAATGCAGCTTCCCCGGTTTGGAAAAAGATCCAGGTTTGAATCCCGGTGGCGCAACAACAATATTTTTCGATAAAATTGATTTTATATGTATATCTTTCTAATTAATACATTTAATTATTTTTTAACATTTTATTTCTTCTTTATTACATTTAAATTCGTTATAATTTTTATTTTTTGCCAAACTGCATTGTAGTTTTACCGCAAGGGTCACCTTTTACATAGTTAAACATTAGATAAGAAGATGTTAGATGGATTACTTAGAAAGATATAAAGAATTACAGATATATAAATAAATAAATAAATCTTTTGAAAAGATATACAATTTTTACAGTGCGTAATAGATAGTCTACAGTATTTTACGGGTGGATGGATACCTGAATATAATATAATATAACGAGGAAATAGAAAAATTGATAAGAATATTGTCACGCCGTGACCTTCATCCGCTGATGAAATCCGGTGCACAAAGCCACCAGCTAAACTCAGTCTGTGGGTACCTAAGGGTTGGTGTCAGAATGCCTATCTCAGATGTGTGGGGGAGGTCTCAGACAATAATAACACTAGTTTACAACACTTTATTCACAGAACAGGGAAAAATTGTCTTTGTTACGCGCAGAGGGATTCCTAACTTTCCGTGGCCGGACCAAAGCATCGTCTCGTCTTCTGGAGGTTTCCTGGTGACCAATCTTGTCGTCATAGCGCGGACGGTGCTCGTCCCGCTAACGTATTCGCTCGCAGCCTCCCGCTCGTTCCCGCGGAGAGTCCTTCCTTGATTGACATTCACGGGCACTACAAGGCCCAAATATGATTAATATTACATTAGATAAGAATATTTTCTTTTACTTTGTATTTTAAGGTGATCACTGGGTCGCATCATTTTTTAAAAGGTTTAATAGGTCCTTATTATCGATTTTGTTACTTATTCTTGGCACAACGCATTCTCTCGTCCTCTCACCGTCCACTTCGCGATCGTCCATCATCTCATGGATAGTCCCGAGGATCTGGTAGAACAGCCATGGTGAAGATCAGTATTTATATTTCCAATATTGTTACTTTTTTGTAAATAATATACTATAATCATCTCAGTTCTGTTATATACTATAAGTATTAAATATCTTAATTGTAATTGTTTCATTTGATTTATATGTCAGTCCATAGCTACTCACTCCATAACTGACAACCGAGTCGACCATCGCAAAGTGCAGTGAGTACAGTGCGGCCCGAGAGGTGCATAACCTTAACATAGATATATGTGTTACAGTAGTGGCAGAAGAGTAACAAAAATAGACTGTATGCAGAGGAAATGAGATCGTCTAGGCGTATATGCGGCAGATCCATTTATGACAAAGTAAAGAATGTAAAGCTGACCTTAAGTATAGTAAGTAAGATGAAGACAGGAGGACTTAGGTGATTTGCTCATGTGGAACGGATGAATGAGGAGAGAATGGTAAGGAAAGCATATAACGCAAGTGTTGATGGCACCAGAAATAGAGAAAGTCTTGGCACGACCTGGTAAACCAGACGGTCCTGTTAGAAACCTCACTTATTGTGTCGTCGTTAATGTGGCGTCATATCCTCTCTGCCTACCCCCGCGTGGCACGGCGTGATGGTAAGTAATTAATACTTCGCTCTTCTCATTAGAAAGTCTGCCGATCCTTGCTCTATCGCAATGTTAAGTTAGATATACAGGGTGGCCCGAAAAAAGCGAGAATATTTCGTAAAATGTGATATAATTACATCAAAATTAGTTTAACTATATCAACAATAGCTTCAATAGTTTACTCATTTACTTACTTATCTATATAACGTTTTATTTCGACAATTTCCGGTCGCCATCTTTCATTATTAATTTTCTAATTGTTTATATTTGATTTTTTCAAATTGTTGCCCAGAATGACAAGAATCACCGCAGAATACCGTATTTTGATCAAAAATTAGCGAATTGAAAAACGTTGGGGAGCTACAAAAATGATCAGAGTTTCAAAACAAAGCTTGGAGTATAGCTAGACATTACAGCAGGACGGAGCTCCATCTCACACAACCAGAAATACAATCAACTTCGTTGTGAGAATGGCCACCGAACAGCCCAGATTTAAACCCAGTAAATTATGTAATATGGGCTTTTTGATATTGTGCAAAAAAAAATTTACATTAAGAATTATAATTAATTACATAATGTTTTGAAATAACTCTTGTGTTACGAGATGTTCTCGCTTTTTTAGGCCATCCTGTATATTTAAAACTCTCCTACCCAGACGGAGGTGCGAGCTAATGATATAATGGAATGCACATTGTATTTCATTTCTAATGTGCAACAGGCTGTATTCAGCGAGTTGACTTCTCCGGCCGACTGCAGAAGTCCTGGTCAAAGAAGCCGCCGCAGGAAAGGTCCTGTCCTTATTGCCGCTGTAAAACTATAAACAGTCCTTGGCCAGCTCGGCCCGAGGACGATAAATGCTTCGTTTGTGGTGAAATTTTACACTGATTTACAATGTCCTCTGAATCAGCTGTTTTTTTTAATTTTTTTTTTAATATTACCCTACCGATGGCTCCACACTGTACGAAGTAAAAAATTCAAAATTATACCGACTATAGTTCGAATAATTCAATACTTAGATACAATACAATAGATAGTTCAATACTTCACACCACACCGTACACGTTACCAAATGATGCCCGATGCCTGAAACGAAGCTTTCAGGGCTAGCTGTATGATCAGTAATAACTTTTAACTATATACATTTATTTATTTACACCCTGTGCCGAATCGTTTTTAGAGTTGTCCACTCTCGTTTCGATTCGTCATAATTACATATTTATTTTAAATACTAAATTAATGTATTACTTATAAATATATACATATAAAATCAATTGAAAAATATTGTTTTTGCGTCAACGGCATTCGAACCTGGATCTCTATTTCCCATCCGGGGAAATACACTACCGATTGTGTCATAACGCCAGTATTTTTCATGACAGATTTTCGAACCTGTATGTTACATTTTTTCAAATGAATACACCTGTCGTTCCATTATTTGAAAGCCATCTACATTATTTTTACGGAATCTCAAATACCTTTGAGTAAACCGACTGCAGACGCCAGAATTATCAATTCATTTTTATTAAAATTTGGACACATTACTTTAGTATTTAAAATATCACAAAGCTATGTTCTGAATAATTACAACTTCACAATAAAAATGTTTTTCCTTTAATATTTATTTTATTTTATTAATTATTACCATAGTAACATCATAGTTTGGCTCCGGTACCATCGCACCAGAGCTACACCTGTACAATTTGACGTGAGACTCGTTTTCATATTCAATTCAAAAGTCAGCCAGAAAGAAGCTATAGAAATCGTACACCCCCAAAAGGGGAGGGTAGACGTCACATTTATGTGTTGCAGTCGCAGAACTCGGTCGCAGTCCGGCAGAAATTCAACCTGTACAGGTGCCACAAGTAGAATGCTTCGTTAAGTCTCTCGAGCTACTGCTCTTTCCAGCATCGCCCATCCCAGCAACCCCCAGCGAGAGATCCACACCTTAAAAAATTCCCAGAAATGTCCGATATTTCTTCCATTTCTTAATAGGTCATCATTCCTTTTAACTAAAGCAAAAAATGTTATTAAAGTAAAAATATATTTACTCTCCGATATCCGATAGTAAAAACGAGAGTCAATAGTTAAATACGGTGGAATACTAATTAAATGTATTAATTAGAAAAATGTACATATAAAATCAATTTTATCGAAAAATATTGCTGTTGCGTCAACGGGATTCGAACCTGGATGCTACAGCGTCAGCACCTTTCGTGACAAATTTTCGAACCTACATGTTACACTTTTTCAAATCAATACATCTGTCGTTCCACTATTTGAAAGCCATCTACATTATTTTTACAGAATCTCAAATACCTTCGAGTAAACCGACTGCAGACGCCAGAATTATCAATTCATTTTTATTAAATTTTGGACACATTGATACAACGTAATTACAACTTCACAATAAGAATGTGTTTTCCTTAATAATATATTTTCAGCTTAAAGGTCATCATATTCAGATCTTTCAGCTTTGCACTGATCCAAGTATGTGCAAATGAAATAAAAATATTCAGAAACAAAATGACGTCATAGTTCGTAAGGTTAAAACATTATACGCAATTGATCCGAAATGCTGAGAATTTGACCCGAAAAATATATTTTTTAATGGTTTTCATTCTCTTAGTGACGATATTAAATAAGATATAATACGAGAATCTGTTTTTTTAAAATTAATTTCGTGTATTGTGATATCCGTGCGGCGCATGCGTATAAGTAAGTGTATAAGTCACACTAGTGAGTCAACCAGTGGTACCAACGTACTTGCAAATTTATTAAGTTTTGTCCTACGCAGATGAATATCATATTTTATTATTATTTGCAATTTATTTCTTCTTCTAGTGTTTGTCGGGTTCAGGCCCGTTCAACGGTCGAGATTTCTCTCTGAGATTTGCTGTACGAGAGCTTTAACCCATGTTTAAAAATTGATGGAGCCACTGACACAAAATCTGTACACCATTGTTTACCGCCATCTTTCGAACGACGATTGTCAAATTTTCAGAGAGACTTATCGAGTAGTTTTATTTTGATTGTTGTTGAAAGTAGATAAGTTTGTTATGAACTATTATAAAAGAGCGATATCGGTCATTGATTCAATCTCTTTTTTTTTTATGGGAAAATCATTTAATATACAATGAAGGGTTCCAGTTTTCGTTCAGTCTGCATCCCTTAGCGATAATTTCTCTATTTTATCTGTGAAATAGAAAATATGAAAACGGTATATACCTAATACAAACAACATCATTTTTGCAACACTTAACTTTCTTCGGACGCTACACATCTTAAACTACTTCTCAACGTGGTCGCCACCATTATTAAGGTACTTGTCATAACGGGACACCAATTTGTGTATACCTTCGTCACAGAACGACGCCGCCTGGGATGAGAACCATGTCTGTACTCCGTCTTTGAGTTCATCATAGTGATAAAAACGCTCGCCACCGAGGAACCGCTGCAGATGAAGGAAAATATGGAAATCACTTGGCGCCAAATCAGGACACTGTCAGCTGGTTTCATGTTTCGCGCATTCAAGAAACGAATCTTACAATCTTATTGTCTTGAACATTTCAACCACTCACTACAAGATGGCCGCACTATGTCAACAAATGAAGGAAACCTTTGCGCATGGGCAACATCGCAACCGCAGCGCTACACCGCGAGTATCCGGCAACGGTAATTACTAAAAATACGCCCCTCGTGTATAATAAAAGGGATAACAAATGGTTTTCAATAATAAATTAAGATGCCGACACCTTCGAGATGTGGTGTAGGTACTACGAACTGCGTTCATCAGTTTTCTGCCAAAAATCGCGGAAAGTGGTGGCAAGGAATTCGCGTTGTGCACTATCTATCAGGGTCATTAATGATGTGATACCTATTAAAAATAAATAAATAAAAACACACACACACTCACTTGTATCAACATTGTATTCAGAAATATTGCGAGCACTCGTACGAGCACGTTGCTAGAAATATGAACGAGCAATTCGAGCAACAGTACTAAAATTCTGACGCCACTGACGTTTGGCAGCCGCGTTCATATCGAAAGCGCTTCGCCCAGTGATCGGCCGAATGAACACACACTGTACAAATGTTATTTTTTAGAAGATATTGAAATTACGCGGTGAATTAGACCCGCCCGAGGGTGGGGATGAAACATTGATGAGACCTTACGGGAAGATTTACGACTCGGGCCATTTTCTCCCGATTAACTCAATTATTAACATGTAGGACGTTCCCAGGGCGCGCGATTGGATAAAAAATGATTCCAATTTCAAACATACCGACCCCTGATTGGTCGCCGAGCCCCCGAGGAGATCCGCCCGTGTATAATTCACCGCGGCGGAGCAGGCTCAAAACTGAACCCACAGTATTTATTGGTTTACACTAAGCAATCATCTCTATGTCTGTACGTTCGTCACGTTGAACATATAGTTTCTAAATAATGGAAATGATAAATATCAAGAATATTCCTGACAAGAATTCCTTACTCTCTTAATAATCAACTCTTGACCAAGAAATCTGAAACTAAAGATCTTGGGATTGTATTGGATTCTAAATTACTCTTTACACATATTACATCCAGAGTAGCTTTGGCTACTTAACATTTTGATGTTAAGTTTCATTCTTCATATTATAACAATTCAAAAAAATACAGAATAACTTTCCTAGTTATCGAACCTTAACCGCCAATGCTGAGTCATCTATCATTTCCATCTCTAAAGTAGACTGTCTTGATTTACTCAAACGCACATCCGTTCGAGTGCCAGCCGGCTTAATCAGAACAAATCTCACATTCAATCTTCCAAATTGCAACACCAATGTCAAACAGAACTCGTTTTTATACCGAGCCTCCCCTTATTTCAATTTACACCCAAACAAAAACTTTAGTTAATTCGATTAAATCTAAATTCAATACATATAGTTTAATGGCCTTCATTTTATTTTTATCACACAGATTTTATTCCCTATCGCATTTTCTTTTTCCTTTCTCCTCACCATCCCATTCCCCTGGAATATTTTCTTTTATCTCTGTTTATATTTTTAATTTTTTATCTCACTTTTTTTTTTTGCATTAGATAAGAAAGTGTATATAGTCCTTTTTAAATTGTACTCGCTGTTTCTGCTTTTCTGCACGCTGCCATCAACCGAGACAGATTAAAAGTATTCGGAGACATCTTCATCATAGTGGTGTCACGCGTGGACTATTGTAACAGCATCCATGCTGGCCTGCCAATGTTCCAGCTGGATAGATTACAATCCATTCTAAATGCGTCAGCACGAATAATATATGGAGATTCCAAATTCTCTCATATAACATCCCTTTTACATCTGTTACTACATTGGCTCCGATTCCCTGAAAAATTTAAATTTAAATTGTGCTAGTTGATGTGCAGGGGGACACATAACATGGCGCCTCTGTATCTTCAAGAGCTATGTATCCCAGACAATTTGAAAGATAGGCGTCAAACACTCAGGTCAGCGTTGGCAGGCCCAAAAGCCTGGAACTCTTCTCCGTCATAAGAAACTGTGCATCAGAGACTTTATTTAAGAAGAATCTGAAAATTTTTGTCATTTCCATATGTGAAAATAACAGTTTATAATTTTAAATACAAATATAATCGTAGAACTATAAACAGTTGATGTGTAAAGCGCCCTCGAGGTGAAAGTTTTTTTTACAAAAATGGCGCTATACAAATTATCCATTATTATTATTCTGAGTAAACTAGTTAAATTTTTAAACAAATCTCAGATATCTCACTGAGACAAAGCTATTTTTTATTATATTTAATGGAAAATATATGGAAGTATTGGAAGTATGAAGTAATTACAGGGCTTACGATCTGTCTTCGGCTGGCTAAAGTGATCACGTTATGTATGTGTATATATAATTCGTCAATTCTTACCCCTCGATCTCCATATTTATCAATTTTTTAATGTTATATACATGTTAGTATATGGACTAAATGTTTTGTAACATATTATACTAGAAATATAATTAAAAAAATAGCTTTGTCTCTATGAGGTATCTGATATTTGTTTACTGACAATGCCTTTTTTTTTTTTTAAATAGAGATACGTACACGGAATACATGTCACATCAATATTCTTACTATTTTCAAACTAAGCTAAACGCTTGTGCTATGAAAATAGGACTAACTTGTTGGTGTCCTGGAACGAGGCGTGAACCCCCGATCTCTTGGCCAACGTCAACGTCTTGACCACTACACCAACAAGCTACTCCGTACCTTTGTAGGTGAAAATCCAGTAATTGTGTGTTCTTGGATCCAATATAATATTGCTAATATGTTAAATTATTGTTTAGCTTTTGTTATAAATTTTGTATATACAGAAATAAACTAAAAATCAGCTTTTCTAGTGGATGGTGCCTGTTCTGAAACCGCCCCGCCGATCTGCCTTCTCAAGGGGTTTAAGTGTGTCGATTGAATCCTGAATATTTAACCCCTGTCGCCCGAGTGAAACATCCCCCCACGGCGTGACGCGTGTCCCCTCCCCCCCCTTATTATCTGGCGGATGCGGATAGTTCGATTGTGATGGAACGCTAAAGCGACGCCCGGTTGCACGTAGAGAATCGAAAAAATGTCGTGATTTGATTTAAAGTGGTGTGATTAGGTTATATCCGTTGTAATATCATTCATCCTTGAGAACGTGTTCTATCTTGAGGTCTGACAGTAAGGAAAATCGGTACCCACGTGCGCAAGTCTGCCGAATCGAAGTTGACCAAAATTTCTAAGAACTACTCCATCTCGGGAGACCTTAAAGTGTAAAGGGTTAAAGCTAAAGCATGGACCCCGAAAAGAAAAGGAATAAGTTGAGGATATGACGTTGATGTAGTATTCTATGTTAAATATGAATTAAATACATTAGTTAGAAAAATATACATATAAAATCAATTTTATCGAAAAATATTGTTGTTGCGCCAACCGGGATTCGAACCTGGATCTCTTTCCAAACCGGGGAAGGTGCGTTATCCAACTATGCTACAGCGACGATATTTTTAGCGACAAATTTATAAACTTTTTGATATTAATACATTGAATCGTTCCATTATTTGAAAGAGCCATCTACCTTATTTCTACAGATTCCTCAAATACCTTTGAGTAATCTGATAGCAGACGCCAGAATTATCAATTCGTTTTTATTAAATTTTAAATAATTACAACTTCACAATAAGAATGTGTTCTCCTAAATAGTATAGTAAAAATAAAAAATTTACTAAATTTATTTTTTAAATAATTGTTTTTTTTTTTAATAGATTCTGGTGAAGAAACAATGATATATTTTTGTAGTTAGTAGTAGAAACCGGTAGATGTATTTAAACTCAATTCAGTGGTTAATAAAACAAAGATAATAAATAAAAAATATAATATTCTATGTGTACAATGGACTACAAAACAAATATTTATATTCTTCAGGAACTTCGTCCGAATGATAGATCCTCGACAACACGTTACTTTCCTTGGTTCATCTTGTTGATTAGTATTAGTCATTTATGTTGTGTGAATGTTGCCGCTTTCGAAAAGATCGCTGTTAAACCGCTGTCGGAGCTCAATTGCGGTCAGTATTATATCCGGTAAAGATCTCGTCGGGATAATACCCGAAGATAAGGACAATGCATCGGACCAATCAACGACGGCAGAGAAATACTTATTGACAATCAAGGTTAGTGGTAATTTTCATTCCACATACGAGTTGTCGAAGACATTCACGAAATCAGACTGTCTAGAGAACACTGCGAATGAATCTTCAGTAAGATGGTCAGCCCGGTACATGACACGTGTGCATCGAAGAGTAGACGCAGGTCACCCTGAAGAAGCACATTAAATAATAATTATATAATACATTTAAGTTAGGAAATATTATTTATGTTATGAATAGAAAACCAAATAAAATATAAATAAATAAAAAGTTCCCACACGGCCATAGCTATTCTGTAAGCGCTGCCAATCTCTGGCCAGGGAATCAGCTTAGAGTTGGTACTGACTTCTGAGCTCCAACTGCAGCTTTACGCCCGCAACTCAATATCTCAGAAGCATAACGAATTCATGTATTTTCGGAAAACATTGTAGATGCGCTGCAATAACGCGCCAATCCGAACAGTATTCTGTACTAGTTGTACGTCACTTGCTTGTATTTCGACCAGAGCTCGCAGTTACTCATTGACTGAGAGAGAGAGACTTTTATCCTTACTGAGCGACAACGTTATCAAGTTGCACAATCGATCATCAGAAAAGATGATTTAACTACGTCGGATTGAAGAGTTGCACTACATGTGTTGAAAACCTCACCTCACAGTTTAATTTGTAGCAATATCTAGAAACAGCCGCGGTCTCTTCACCCTGTATATATTTATTTATTGAGAAAAGCACAGATATCAATATGTTATATCTTAAAATATTTCACAAAACGTTAGTAGTAAATTGTGAACACAAAAGAAAGGAAAAATCAGGCTTATAAATATTAAAATATATCACTGTATGAGAGCCTAATCCAGAATTGGATCAACTCGTAGGAATGCCGAAGGGACGTTGCAATGGTGATGCTCGCGATGGGACATAGACATTTATTAGTGACAAAGGAATAGACAAGGACTAACCTTGAGCGCGTTAACACGTCAAACTTTGTACGTCACACACTTTTGGACCTTGCAGACTTGCGGGGATTAAAGTCATATTTTTAAACCATTTTGCCATCCGTGGACGGCAGGTTTTGATAGATAAGTCGAGACCCTTGAAGCCTAGATCGTCACCGTCCCGTGCATCATTGTGTAACAACAGGGATTTGCGGTGGCCTCATACTCAAGGTAATGCGAGCAGTCCTTTCGAATCCCGGTTCCCTAGATCATTAATCCTTCTTTTACTCTCTCTTTTCCCTCACTGACCTCTCCCTGTACTACGTTTCCCTACTTCCCTCCACTACCCTGCGGTGATTACGATTTACGACCGGAATATTCGTAATCCACTCCGCAGAAATAGCGGAAACACGATATAATGGTGAAAAGATCTGTGTTCAGACTTGACAAAATACGAATAGAATTTCCAAGACGACGAAGCTCAGTCTTACAGTCTCTGGTGCATTCTATATTTTTATATGACGTGGAATCATGGACCCTGAAGGCAAGGGAGATAAGATTTATTTATATATATTTTGACATCCATATTTTTGTACTAACAGAGGTGGATACATAATAAACATACATAATACATAGTTTATTGTGTGGGATGGAGTAGACTTCACCTCTGATATATACAGCGTTGTCCTGGCTACTTTGCTACACTGAAGTCTGTGTTAAAGTAGCCAGTTTTTTTTTCGCGCTGTTGTGGTGTTATTTGAAATAAAAAGATAAATCAAATATGAATAAAAAAGTAAAAATATAATAAAAATATATGGAGTGGGAGTGTTGTAGGACTAGTGAGTTATTAGTAAAAGAATTGTATAAATTATATTAAATAGTTGGATATCCATGCTTCTGATTCATCTCTACCTGATTGTATCATATATTGGGTCCATATTTGTGTAATCTTATAGGAATTGTAAGATGGATTGACGCCATTAAGATGTGATGCTGGAGACGCACGTTGCGCATACCGTGGACGGCGAGACGCACGAATATATCTATTCTGCAGGAACTGAACGTAAATCTTTCAACCTGAGACAAATCTTAAAATTTTTTTAGCATCTTGCTAGAAGGGAAGATAATTATGTTAGAGATACTTGTTATGGTGGGCCATGATGAAGGACGGAGACGAAGAGGAAGATCCCCCACCCGTCGGACGGACTAAGTGATGCTGGCAACATGCACTTCTCGAGGGCGGGAGTTCATGGATATCGCGATCCTCGGTCATGAGAAAATGATGTCCCAGGACAAGTTTTAAACACTAGTTTAAAAATATAATGAATCGGAATGAAAGACATCAAGACCTAATAATGTCTGTAGGAATATTGTAAATATAAATATCTCATTTAAATATTTTCTATTCTTCGAAGACATTGACACACTTTCGCTCCCAAAGACGACTCTTCAAAGGGGGCTGGCCACAATAAAGGAGCGACACAAACAGTCGTAAACACGCGAATACAAAGGATAAAGTTGTCGTTTGTTTTGCGAGCACTCCTGTCGCATTGCCGCCCGTGGACAAGACACAATGGTTACCGAATGATAAATTATCATGCTCAGTTTGTCCCACGATTTCTAATTCAGTGTGGAAGCTAATACGCCATGGTGAGTGCACTTGTACAGAGCGAACACAATATTGGAACATCACTGTTGTGTCTGAAAAAAATATTCAACTTGTTTTACAGGCAGCGCTAGCAATTAGCATTCTTATGTATGTGTGTATACAGGGTGGCCCAAAAAAAGGGAAAACATTTCGTAAAATGTTGCTTAAATAGTTTACTAATTTACTTACTTACTTGTACTACAGTGGCGGTCAGTGATTTTTTGTGGAAGGGATGCTGTCAATTTTCCAGTATCCAGAATGTGTTTTTTTTTTCTGCAAATGCTCTTGAAAATTAAATTATACCTTCATAAAATTAATTATTTTCCATGTTATTTTCTATATACATTTTATTCAAATGATGAACTAAATAGATAATAAGAATTCTAGCCAAATAGTCAAAAACGCGTCACACAAACAAATTTCTCAAAAAAATCCGTTCTTTTCGTAATATGTATGCTATTCTGGGCATTATACTCATGAGCATTAATGTCGTTTTTGAACGTCGGATGCTGTTAACGAATGCGTATACAGTATTCAAAGACCTCGATAGGCAGAACAGAATGCGCATGCACGAATGTCGAATACTTTCAAACTTTGTGGATACGGCACGAACAATAGAATCCACTATTACTAGTATCTGTGTGTTTACGCGATTCGTAGATATTCAAAAGTTGAGAATGTATATGTATTTCGACTCTGACACTCTGAAGACGAATTTATTTGCAGCAGTGGTGCTTTTTGACTCTAAAACACAAGGGATGTGGAGCATCCAAAGTATATATATGAAGCGACCGCGCTTGCTATATTACATATCTACATTAATTATTGCTACAAAGTGATCCAAAAATTAAGTCAATTTTAAAATTGTTCTTCATATACACCTATTAGCCCGTCTCGACACAGAACTTCTCTAGTGAGACGGGCACAGTCCAAACAGATTTTTACATTGTATTATATATACCAGATTTTTACATTGTATTATAGTTACGTCTCGACAAAGAACTTCTCTAGTGAGACGGGCACAGTCCAAACAGATTTTTACATTGTATTATAGTTACCAATAAAATACTAAATACTAATAATATTACATTTTATTTCAGAATGACAGAAATCATTGCGGAAGACCGTATTCTGATCGAAAATTTGTAAATTGAAAAACGTCGGGGTGCTAGGGAAATGATCAAAGAGTTTCAAAACAAAGCCTGGAGTGTAACTAGACATTACAGCAGGACGGAGCTCCATCTCGCACAGCCAGAAATACAATCAACTCTCTTCGTCGTGAGAATGTTAATTTCATCTCACCAGGCGTGTGGCCACCGAACAGGGCAGATGTAAACCCAGTAGATGATGCAGTATGGGGTGGTTTGATGATTTCTGATTAGCTGAATATTGTACATTAAGAATTATAATTAATTATATTATGTTTTGAAATGACTCGTGTGTTACGAGATGTTTTCACTTTTTTTGGGTCACCCTGTATAGTTGCTCATAGTCACTTGTTTCATATAGGTTTAATACATTACAGTATTCAAAAAAATATATAATATCTGACAAAATATAATGTTGCATTATGACGGTATGTCATATTCATCACAGTTTAACCACCTTAAAGCTGGATATTTATACCTGTTATTTTACAATAGTAAATAAACTTAGTGTTGGCTTTATTGGAAACATAAGTTTATTAAGGAGAACACATTCATATTGTGAAGTTGTAATTATTCAGAACGTAGCTCTGTGATATTTTAAATACTAATTTAATGTATTAATTATAAATATATACATATAAAATCAATTTTGTCATGAAAAATATTGTTTTTGCGCTACCGGAATTCGAACCTGGATCTCTATTTCAAATAATGGAACGACAGATGTATTAATTTGAAAAAATGTAACATGTAGGCTCGAAAATTTGTCATGAAATATACTGGCGCTATAACACAATTGGTAGTGTACTTCCCCGGATTGGATGTAGAGATCCAGGTTCGTATCCCGGTAGCGCAAAAACAATATTTTTCGACAAAATTGATTTTATATGTGTAAATAGGGTCTTTTAATAGGGACGCTCAAAATTTGTTAGGTTATAGCAGCCATGTTGTTAAAGTGACATCTGTCAAATTTATTGTCAATTATTAAGTAGTATACGGCAAATCACCACGGAAGGTTGAACAACGTGTGTAAATCATCAAATTTTGAGGGCAATTTGACAATCGATTTGAGGGCACGGTTATCTGGCGCGACGGTGACGTGAACTGGCCACAGAGATCGTGCAATTTAACGCCTTTAGACTTCTTCCTTTGAAGCTATCTTAAATCGCAAGTCTTTACGAATAAGCCGCAAACAATTGACCCCCTCAAAGTCAACATAACAAACGCCATCCAGCAAATTTAGCCAGATTTATGCGATAAAGTCATAGAAAATTGGACCTCCCAAATATGCCACCGAGCAAAGTCGCAGCGGATATTCGAACAACGTTATATTCTACACTAAATGCCATAAAATATACTTTCAAATGAAAGAAAAATTGAGTGAATATCTCACATACAACCTGTTTAACTTACATTTTAAAATTGAGCGTCCTCGTTGAAAGACCCTTTATTTATAATTAATACATTAAATTAGATAATTTTATACCATTAGTGTTAAAATATGATTTTGCGGCTGGCTCGAATAAAGCAAGATCTGGAAGTACAATTTTCGACCACTCGTCGGAGCAACTGGGGCCGTATATCGGCAAAAGCGCGACGAATGTTGGCTTCCAAGTCATCTATCGTCTCTGGATTATCGTCGTAGACTAGCGACTTCACATATCCCCACAGAAAATAATCCTAAGGTGTTAAATCACACGATCTTGGAGGCCAATTCACAGCTCTGTTATGCGAAATTATGCCCATGTTGAGCCGTTTTGTTGAAGCCGCGGCTCTTCCGCATTAATGGCATTCAATAGGGGAACGAAGAAGTGAGTAATCATGGATCTATTGCGCTCTCCATTGCCTGTAATGTTCTGGCCTAACAGCTTCTTCGGTGCGCACTGTACGACGTCTCTGCAGATGCGTATTATCAATCAGAGTATGCGTGGTGCGAAAACGATTGTGGATATGGACGATTATGTCGACTGACAAATGCACAAATTTGCACAATTTGCAAGCGTTGTTCTGGCGTAAGTCTATTCGTGGTGAAATGGCAATAGCGCTCTCCATTGTCTGTAACGTTCTGGCCGGCATCATTTTTGAAGAAACGACAGCTTTTTCGTTACACCCTGTTTATTTGAAAATTTTGCTCTTATCGAACGTTTCCTTGTAAGCCCTGTAATTACCCATATTTTTCCATTAGTATAAAATAGCTTCGTCTCTATGAGATATCTGATATTTGTTTAATAACATTGCCTCTGTAGGTGAAAATTCAGTCACAGTGTGTTCTTGGACATATTCAAATATTGTTAACTTTTCATTTCGACCAGTTCCCCGTACAAGTGCTGTGTACCCTGCCATCGATCTGCGAACCACCCCATCCTCCCGGGGGTGGACCGAACCCCGCCGGCCAGTACCTGATATCTAATCCCATAGCCTTCATGGAGTTTTATTCGGGCCGGACGGCCGCTGTCTGTATTACCGACGCTCCTTTTTCACAATTTGGCGGGAAGACGTGCCGCCATGATTTTATTTTCATGACTGCCACGAAGCAGGGGTCGCCAGCGATGGGCTCGCGCTTTCCGAGATTCTTCGACGAAAAATTATACAGTCCACATCATTTTTAACAAACCTTATTCTTAATGTACGCCAAGGACTACAAAATATATAAATATGAACTAACACAAATTCTTTGTTTCAAAATTTGCATTTTGGTGATGATTCCGCTTAATTGGGACACATTGGGTCCAAATAAGCGATGTTTAAAGTAAAATTAAAAAATTATACGTACATATTTTTGAATATTATTAAATTATTGAATTATAGAAAAATAATATATTATTTTAGATGAGTGATGGGGGCGAGCCTTATAAGAGGCCGTATTTGAGGAAACGGCTCTCTTCCATCGCAGCTTCTCCTGAATAACTAGTCTATCTCTGAATATATAATTTATATGACGCGTTGTAATAAACGTATTATATTGTTTCACTTACAGGGAATTGGGGCCCGAGTAATTAGACAATAAAGAGAGGATAGAACCCCAAGGGAATCTGGCGGTAATCCAAGAATTATCACAGTTAGGATTCAAAGTGCAACACATATGTAAATACCATTGGCGATCGGTGACTTTTTGTAGAAGGTATGTTGGATAATAAGTTTATACCTGTATACTATCAAATGCACAAATATAACATATAATCAAAGGATATTCAATGATTCAATAATTTCGCTCCCTAATATTCAAGCTAAACTGTTAAAAATGCGTCGCACAAACGAATTCTTCAAAACAACCGCTCGCTTCGTAATATGTATGCTATTCTGTGCATTATACCCATAAGCATTAAAGTTGTCTTTTGTACGTTGGATGCTATTAACGTATGCGTATACAGTGTTCGAAGACCTTGACAGGCAGAACGGAACATTGAATACTTTCAAACTTTGTGAATACGGAACGAATGATAGAATCCACTGTTGTGTGTATACGTATATCGACTCGCTTCGTGCGTTGTGACTGGTCTCTAAAGAACGAATTCATTTGTAGTAGTGCTGTTTTCGACCTTCTGGTCCAAATCTGACAAAATGTCCAAAGATTTTTGACTCGAGAACACAAGGGATGTGAAGCGTCCAAAGCATGTATGAAGCGATCGTGCCTGGTAAATACATATACAAGGTTTTAAAATCATGAATTTTTTTTTGAGTTGTGTCACTATTCTTGTGTACTGACGATTGTTCAAACGTTTTACAAGTACATACATACATATTTATTTAAATTTTTAATTCACTGTCCCAATTAAACGGAATGGTGTCCCAGATAACCGAAGTAAATTAGTGTTCTTTACTTTACCGTATATGACTCTTTTGGAACGACAATATAATATGCATTAATGTAAAAAATACGTCTTGTTTACACAAATATTTAATTTTCGAAGAGTAAATACTTTTACTTTAGCATAAATGTGTCAAACTGTCGGATTTATATTTCCACAAATAATGTGTGTAAAATGCCTCTCGTCCCGCAAACCCCTCTTTTATTTATTTAATTCTTAACGTAGTGCATACATAAGCACTCCTGTACATGCTCTAATATAAACAAGATTCATTATGTTTACTACACCTAACTGCCCCCTCACCCTATTCCCTATACCTTAGAATACGACTTTTTCTGTGACTTGTCTATGACTTTTGAACTGTTAAGGAGAGTGGATGCTGCTATGTGCTCGTCACTAACTTGGAGTTTTTATAAAGTTACTTTTTGCTAGTGTATTCGGTTACTCGCGTGTGCGTACCGAAACCGCTATAGTAGTTACGATGCATCGTGCTGATTATCGAAGAGTCGTGTTGTGTCACGTGGAAGAAGTTCCTCGCCGATTGTTGCCGATACCACTTTAATTCCCTCCTCAGAGACGGAAGAAAATCTCCTCAGGATATTGTCCCGGAGCCGCCCGTGTCGCCGGGACGCTCGCCAGCTCACCCTCGCGCGCTGCCCTGGGGTGATGTGGTGTGGGGAGTCGCACGGGGCGGGGAGTGACCGGATTCTCCAGCAGAACAGAAGCTGGTGCATCGCAATATGTATTTAGTACGAAGATAATTATTTATATTAAAATAAATAAAAAATTGCGAAAACGAGTTTGTTTAATCGTTGGTAAAAAAATATTTACTTCTCGAAAGTACACCACGTAGTAAACACATTTTACTCTCTGATAACCGATAGTAAAAACGAGAATCTATAGTTAAAAATGGCGGACTTTTCACAATTGTTTCAAAAATCATCTGTCACATTCAGCGGCGTGAAGTCGGTATTATAGACTTAGGTTATGCTGTTACCATTTATTTATTTATTTATATATATATTGACATACATACTTTTGTTCTAACAGAGGTGGATACATAATAAACATAAGACATTCTCATAGTTTATTGTGTGGGATGGAGTAGACTTCACCTCTGATATATACAGCGCTGTCCTGGCTACTTTGCTAGACTGAAGTCTGTGTTAAAGTAGCCAGTTTCTTTTTTCGTGCTGTTGTGGTGTTATTTATCGACAGGAATAATAAGAGAATTAAAAATATGTATAAAAAAGTAAAAATATAATAAAAATATATGTTTACCATGATATTATATAATATACTGTATGCTACATTGTACATAGGTTTATATGCTTTCGTTTAATCAGGCAAATTAAGTCATCGCACGTTTACTAAGGTAGTAACATTATCGAATTATTAAATAAGGGAGTGAAGCTTCGATCAGCTCTAAGCCAAGTTCAAAACCTTTCAAATTGTCATTCTGTTAGGAAACAGCATAAGTAAGGACTCACTGATCAGCCGATCAATTTCTGACTCTGCCGAGTGGAATACTTAATTCGGTAGGTAGCAATTGTATGGCTTGAATAGAACGAATTGTAGTAAAAAAAATGAAGAATATCCCAGTAGAAGAGTACAGCGCCCCGGTGGCGTAGCGCGGTAGCATCCAGAACTAAGCAACTAATGATTCTACTGGTGCACGGTGGGCGCTAGAGTAATTAAAATATATCGGGGAAGGTGCATTATCCAACTATGCTACGGCGATGATATTTGATATTGAATAATTGAATTAATATACAGGGTGACCCAAAAAAAGTGAGAACATTCCGTAAAATGTGATATAATTACATCAAAATAAGTTTAACTATATCAACAATAGCTTCAATAGTTTATCTATTTACCTATATTACAATTTCCGGTCGCCATCTTTGATTATTAATTTTCCCACTGTTTATATTTGGTTCTTTCAAATTGTAGCCCAGAATGGCAAAAATCACCGCAGAAGACCGAATTCTGATTAAAAAATTGCTAATTGAAAAACGTCGGGGTGCTAGAGAAATGATCATCAGAGTTTCAAAACAAAGCCACAGACATTACAGCAGGATGGAGCTCCATCTCACATAGCCAGAAATACAATCAACTTTGTTTCGAGCCAGGCGTGTGGCTACCGAACAGGGCAGATGTAAACCCACTAGATGATGCAGTATGGGGTGGTTTGATGATTTCTGATTAGCTAAATATTGTGCAAAAAAATTTACATTAAGAATTATAATTAATTATATTGTGTTTTGAAATAACTCATGCGTTACGAGATGTTCTAATTTTTTTTGGGCCACCCTTTATATATATATATATCTTAATTAATAATCTGTAGGATATATATATATTTTTTTTACTTCAGATACAAATTGATAGTAGTCCATATTTGTTCTAATTGTGATGGGAAGATTGTTAAAAAATTTGATGCCTTGATAAATATTGTGATTTTGTGTTGCGGTATATTTTAGTTTAGGAATATCTATTTAGTCTCTAAATCTTGTACATCGGAATTCGCTTCTATTTGTATTATTGATTTTTTATATATATGTCTATAATTTTTGACACTTTGAAATCTGTGAAGAGTTTTATGCATGAATAGTCTTTTTTTTTAGAATAATTTTTATTATCATTTTTTGAGTGATTTCTAATTGTGACATTGAAGTTTTGTACGCACCTCCCCATCCAATAATGCCGTAATGCAAATGTGACTGTACAAACGATATGCAAGTGATGAGATGTTTCCGAGTCTAAAAAATATGTAGGCAGTTTTCCTTATTTAGTTTGTGAGATTATTACTATTACAATGTATAAGAATGTTGGGAAACCGATATGATTATAAATAGGAAAAGATGTCAAATGCATAATTTTATAACTAATTTATATTTGCAGATAATCTAATTGATATTGCCAGTCGATTATATCATTTAGGAACCATGTGTGATGCGTGTCTGTGTCCAATTCTTAATTTAGACATTTTAAAAATAAGATTGTTAGATATTAATTTAAGATGTTTGACACATAAAAAAAGAGTACAATAAATCAGTACGCGGTTTGTTCGTCTCTTCACCAGCAAGTGCAGCAGACTCCTCTTATACCGACGCACCCGTGGCCGTAAATTTCCGTTGACAACCTATCAAAAGACATATGACGTATTGACGGTAAACTGTCTCAGCGTGACGTCAGCGATGTTTTACGGTCTGTCTCATTGTCCAGACTCCCGGTGCTGCGTCAGCGGCCAGGATCTGTCACGCTCTGCGTGACTGCGGTGAGATTGTTCTAGAATTGCTACCGGTTTTTGGATTGTCGGCTTTATGATCTGAGCTTTTGAATATTGAGGCTGTCATCTGTGTCATTCATTATTCACGCATTCTGTGTGACGACGTGTTTAACTATCTCGAGGTATTTACAACAGCCAAAATACACGCTACTTAACATTAAGGCTCTACGGTTTATGGCCGACGGCTCTACACGGGGTTAGGGGATTGTTTTTAAATAATTTTATTTAAAAAGATATCCAACTATCAATTAATACTGACAAAACATACTTTCTACGATTTTTCTACAAATTCACACCAAAGTCTGTACTCAAGAAGACTCTTGTGACCAATGTTCATCAATTGAAGAAAAAGACTGTACCAAGTATCTAGAAATCATAATAGATAACAGTCTCAAATGGGAAGAACATATTACTAATCTCACAAACTAAATAAGGAAAACTGCCTACATATTTTTTAGACTCGGAAACATCTCATCACTTACATATCTGAAAATAATATATTGCGCGTTTGTACAGTCACATTTGCAATACGGTATTATTGGATGGGGAAGAGCATATAAAACTTCAATATTACAATTAGAAATCACTCAAAAAATGATAATAAAAATTATTCTAAAAAAAGACTATCCAAGTATACAACTTTTCACAGATTTTAAAGTACTAAAAATAGTAGACATACAAAAAAAAATTCAATAATTCAAATTTTCAAAATTAAAAATCAATTAAATTTTAGAAGCGAATTCCGATCTACAAGATATAGAGATCAAACTGATATCCCAAAACTAAAATATACCGCAACTCAAAATCAATATATTTATCGAGGCATCAAATTTTTTAACAATCTCCCCATCACAATTAGAAAAATTACGGACTATCGTAAATTTGTAACTGAAGTAAAAAAATATGTACACAGACTAACTGAAACATAAATTAACTCGAATATACTTCTTCTCTATACACGAGTCTTACACTCATAGAGAAGAAACAAATGTTAAAATATATATATCCACTGGTTATTGGATTTGTATTATATTTTTAATATTAATAAAAAAAAAAAGTAACAATTGTATTATTATAGATGTAAGTATGTAACATATTTTTTTTGTCTTTTTTCATTCGTTGTAAACAAATTCTAACATCAGGGTGGCCCAAAAAAAAAGAGAAGATTTCGTAAATTAATTAACTATATCAACAATAGCTCAAATAGTTTACTGATTTACTTACTTACCTATTTATCTATATACGTATTTCCGATCGCCATCTTTGACCATTAATTTTCTCATTTTTATTTATTTATTTATTTTTTTCAAAAGACCGTATTCTGATCAAAAATTTTCGAATTGAAAAACGTCGGGGTGCTAGGAAAACGATCAAAGAGTTACAAAACAAAGCCTCGAGTGTAGCTAGACATTACAACAGGACGGAGCTCCATCTCGCACAGCCAGAAATACAATCAACTCTCTCCGTCGTGAGAATGTTAATATCATCTCACCAGGCGTGTGGCCACCGAACAGGGCAGATGTAAACCCACTAGATTATGCAGTATGGGGTGTTTTGATGATTTCTGATTAGCTAAATATTGTGCAAAAAAAACTACATTAAGAATAATAATTAATTATATTATGTTTTGAAATGACTGTTAATGAATGTTACGAGATGTTCTCACTATTTTTGGGCCACCCTGTATATAATATATGTGTTCACCTATTAGAAAAAATAATAATTATGAATACGGAACACATAGATTTGTGTTAAAAATACCACAAAACTACAATTTGTTCTGAAAATGCAACTAAAAATAAAATGTATTATTATTAAAAAGCTTAGTGTAAGTTACCTCAATATGTGTCTCCAGCACCACATCTCGAAGGCATCAATCCGTCTTTTCTCCCTTGCTTCTCGTAGATGTTCTCACATTTTAACTCTAGATCATTTAATAAGTTATATACTATAAACTACAAGCTATAAACTTTCCTGTATCATAGATTTTCTTCATTTTTATGTTTCTTCATTCATTCATTCATTCAGCTCAACTCGTCAAAATTGCCATTCAGTGCCTTAACTGGGACATCCTAACGCGTTCACCCTACAGTCTCGACCTCGTACCGTCAGATTATCACATTTATCGGTCGCTCTCCAATCAAATGTGTGGCGTTACGTTCAACAAGGACGATGACCTCAGAAATTGGATCGATAACTATTTCGATACCAGACCAGCAGATTTTTATAGAAGAGGCGTCGACAAATCGGTAGAAAGATGGGACGAAGTCCTCGATAATGATGGAGAATACACCATTGATAGAAAAATTTGATTTTATAATATATAGAGAATGTAATTCCATTTTAAAAACTGCACTAAACGAGCAACTTTTTTAAATAACTAGCCAGGTTAGCCTAGTACATTTTTTTTAGGTAGTAACATTTGTAAAAAAAACGATATACAGTGTTGTTGCATGGGGTTTTCAATTATGATGGATTATAACCTTGGGCGCTACTCTTATATAAAATAGTATATATAAAAATATCAAGTTTTTTCCAAACCAATATTTTCAAAATTAAATTAGTTTTGACTAATTTACCGTGCCCTCATGTCTGCGATTAGTTAAGTCCCGGGACGAGACTCAAACCCTCGATCACTTGTTCACCGCTACCGCTAGATTAAACAAGTTTTTTTTATAGCGTTTTGCAAAAATTGTTATATTATTTTTTAAACAAGTATCAGATATCTCGTAGAAACAAAATGGAAATGATATGGAAGTGCAGGGTTTACGACCTGCCTTGTATAACGTTCACCAATTCTGCCATGTATATGTATAACGTCCACCAATTCTCACCCCTCAATCTTCACATTAATCAATTTTTTAAAGTTGTACATATGTTAATATGTGGACTCGCTTCGAGTAACACTACACCATCGCCATCTACTACCATGATAAACTGTTTTTTTTTAATTATTTTAAAGCAATATTCTGTATCCGTAAAATATTTTTTAACATATTATACTAGAATGCGCCTGAAAAATCATAATTTTTCAATTTTTTATATATTTTCTTATTTTAGCCATTATATAATATTAGAAATATTTTTATTAATAAAAAATAGCTTCGTCTTTATGAGATATCTGTTATTTGTTCAATAACAGTGCCTTTGTAGGTGAAAATACAGTCATTGTGTGTTCTTGGACATATTCTAATATTGCTAATATATTATATTTCACTAAATCTAAATGTACGTAATTTGAATGGCCAAAGCATTGCCTCGTTCTTCAGTCATTATTTTCTCCTTTTTCAAGGCCCTTCAGCAATCTTTATGCATTATTTATTTACTTATTCAAGCATTAACATAATTAGCAAAATAACAGAAAATTTCATCAGAAGTGCAATACACAAAGAAAAAAAATATATAATGTCAGCAAGTATCCGTTACCATTGAGTTGAGACACGAAAAATTGTAATAATGCAGCCCTATAAAGAGTTAAATTTACAGGAAAAATGTCCACTACCTCCGCATATTCTGACATTACTACTGTAATAGAACAATGAATTGTGTCTATCATACCATTGATGATCCTGTATAGAAATATAACATCTCACTGATAATTGTAACAATTTCAGACAGCTAGGGAGATAATCATAATTGATATCCTCAGAGCGTATATTCAATTTAAAATTATTTAATAAATCTTAGAAACTTTCTCTGGATTCTTTCGACCGCCGTCGAGTGAACAATGAAGTGAGGCGACCATATGACCTAATTGATACCTTAATTAGTTATCGAATCAATGTGGAGAATGAATTATAATTTACTGTCAAATATTACACCCAGATCATTGTTCTCCCTGACTGATGCCAAGTAAAACTAATAGATTGGCACTTGGAGATATGAAGATGATTAATACGGAATTCTAATTACTTTGTATTATCATGCAATCAGACACACTATTCACTGATCTGAACATCATTATAAGGTGCAAGATCTCATGCTTCTCTGGATCTCTCATCACATGACAGAGACATTCAAGTTTTAGGAGTTTTACTATTTTAAATACTTTTAAAATTAGCAATATTAACTTGGTGGTTAAGATTCATATTTTTTTTATTTATTATCTTAGTTTTATTAACCACAAGGATTGTGCTGCATTTTATATTGGTAAAACGGGTAGAAATTTTAATATAAGAGTAAAGGAGCATTTGAGATGTTCGAACAATAGTGGGTTTTCAGAATTTTCTAATCATTTGATAGAAAATAGTCATGGTTTTGATAAAAAATTGGGATTGTCAATTCTGCATGTAAACGGTGTAGGTCACAAATTGAATAATTTGGAATCGTCGGAGATAAATAAAGCATGTAAAAGTAATCAGGAAATTGTAAACAGCCAACTAAATTTAACTACGAGTCCTATTCTAAAATTTTTTCATAAAAATTATTCGACTAAATTTGTATTGAGCAGCAATTTGAGTTAGGTACTAAATTTATTTTTTAAATAATTGTTGTTTTTTAAAAAAAATTTAAAAATAGATTCTGGTGAAGAAACAATACTATATTTTTAGTTAGTTTTGACATCCTGAAGAAGGAAAAGTGTTTTCCGAAACCGGTAGATGTTTTTTAAACTCAATTGTGGTTAATAAAACTAAGATAATAAATAAAAAATATACTATTTTAAATACTTATTTTTCTTTATGTATAATCGTATTATGATCTATCCATTTCATTACAGTTTTGTCTCCCTCTATACAGTAACCCGTCATGTGACGGGGCTCAGACGTGCCTATATTTACGAATATTGTGTAAAATGTCAGTCACTCAAGGCCGCTTGTGTGATCAGAGGTATTTTTGTATTATTAAGGAGAACACATTCTTACTGTGAAGTTGTAATTATTCAGAACAGACGCTCTGTGATATTTTAAATACTAATTTAATGTATTCATTAGAAAAACATACATATAAAAACAATTTAATTTTAAAATATTGTTGTTGTGCTACCGGATTTCGAACCTGGAAAGGTAGATTATCCAAATATGCGACAGTACTTTTCACCACAAATTTACGAACCTATATATTACCTTTTTGATATTAATACATTTAATCGTTCCATTATTTGAAAGAGTCATCTAAATTATTATTGTCGCTGTAGCATAGTTGGATAATGCACCTTTCTCGGTTTGGAAAGAGATCCAGGTTCGAATCCCAGTGGCGCAATAATAATATTTTTCGATAAAATTGATTTTATATGTATATCTTTCTAATTAATATATTTAAAATATCACAGGTCTATGTTCTGAATAATTATGACTTCACAATAAGAATATGTTCATATAAAATCGATTTTATCAAAAAATATTATTGTTGCTACCGGAATTCGAATCTGGATCTCTTCCAATCCGGGGAACGTGCATTATCCGATACAAAGTGGATTGATGACAAATTTTCGAACCTATTCAACTTAATACATCTATCATTCCATTATTTGAAAGCCATATACTTTGATTTTATATGTTTATCTTTCTAATTAATACATTTAATTAGTATTTAAAGTTTTTTTTTAAATTTTTTATGCGAAAACGGATTCTTTGATCTTTTGTAAAATAATATGTACTTGTCGAAAATACACGCATAGTAAATTAATTTTACTCTCCGATATCCGATTATAAAAAAAGAGAATTAATATATAAATATAGCGGACTCTTCACAGCTGTTCCAAAAGTCATCTGACACGTTGATTCTTCGAGTTCCGCGTATACTCCGCGGAGACTGCACTCTCACATATAACCCTCGGAGATGGACATGAACCTGGCCAACTGTAAGTTAAGTAAGTTAGGTAAGCATCTAGTTCCAATAAAACCTACAAATGTATACATAGTTTATTTTATTATGAACACATTTGAAGTTGTAATTATTCAGGACATAGGTCTAAATAATTAAATGCATTCATTAGAAAGATATACATATAAAAATAAATTGTTAATTATGGCGTCTGCTATCTGTTTACTCAAAGGTATTTGAGATTCCGTAAAAACAGAATAGATGGCTTTAAAATAATGGAACGATAGATGTATTAATTTGAAAAAGTGTAAAATGTACGTTCGAAAATTTGTCGTCATAAATACTGTCGCTGTAGCATAGCTGGTAATGCACCTTCCTCGGATTGGAAAAGAGATCCGGGTTCGAATCCCGGTAGCGCGACAACAATATTTTTCAATTAAATTGATTTTATATGAATACATTTAATTAGTATTCATAATCTTGCAATAATAATAATATCGTAATAATTTCAACAGTCCTTAACAATTATTGTGTTCAGTTTTATCAATTTTATTTATTTAAATTATGATATTTTTTAACCGAATAATAACTTCCAAACCCCTATATAGTCAAAAATGAAAAAAAAAAGTATATTTAAATGCAGCTTTACTAGGAAAAAATTATACTCGCGCTTGGTTCAAATACTGCACCACAAATAATAATTATATATGTGATATCCCGCTATTTTAGTAATGACACTTTATCCGATGATAATTTCATTGTTTAATATACATTAGTATAGGCGAAAAAATCTATAGATAATGCAATAAAATATGACACATTTCACGATTACTTGTCGCGCCTATAGACGTCTCCATCTATCCTTTGACAATAGTAAACTTGATGGTGAACAACCCGCAAACGATTTTAGTAAAAAGTTACTAAAGTAAATAGTAAATAATACACGGACAAATACAAATAATCTACAAACCCCAAGAGGACATACTACATTTGGTCAAAGGAACTACAAATATTTTGGACCTAAACTATTTAATAGAATGCTAAAGGATTTAAACCAATTGAATTGTCGCAAGAACATGAAACAATATATTAAAACTTGGATTCGTAATATGGGTAGAGCCAGTATCGGTGCACTCGCCCAAACATATTGACTCATACCTATATTAATTATTGCTACAAAGTGATCCAAAAATTAAGTCCATTTTAAAATTGTTCTTCATATACACCTTTTATATAGTAATAAATGTAATTCTATCTACTACATACAATTGCTTGTAAACTATGCCCGTCTCGACACAGAATTCTCTAGTGAGACGGGCACAGTCCAAACAGATTTTTACATTTTATTATATAGTTACTAATAAAATAATAATAATGTCAGTTACCATAGTAAAATGTAACTACTGATGACACGACCGGCCCTTAGTACAATATACCTGAGATGTACAGATAGTGGATGAACAGAGACCAGAGACATTATCGAGTCTCGCCCTGGATGCCCCATATAAACTAATAAACCCTGAAGCCTTTACGGCGTCGGTTCAATATAATATACAACCGCACATTTGTAAAGGAAGATTCACAATTACGCAGCTGGGTCCTAAATGGTAGCCAAAACACAAACTGCATTAACTATATTTCCCATATTAAAAATGTATCAATATTATTACCCAATTACTTAACGTTTGACGCAGATATAAATACATTTTTATAAAAAAAAAATTAAATACTGGGTGAATATTATGTTCCGGGTCGATGTAATTTTTAAATAACTTAAAAATAAGAAAAAAAAATTAAAATTTATTTTTTATTTATCAATATTTGATTTATTACAATTATGTTTAAATTATAACATTAGCCAAATGATCACCTCTGGCAGCGGCACGAATGCGTGCTCTCTTAACCATATTTTCGCTTGCTATTTCATCAACAATTTCATTTTGAATATTATCCTGTAGCATCGTAATTGCTGTTGGCTTATTGGCGTAGATCTTTCCTTTCAAGTCCTCAACAGAAAATAGTCGGTAGCCGTCAAATCAGCTGATCGAGGAGGCCAGTTGATATCATCAATTTTTGACATTCTTTTGGGTTGTGTGTGAGGTAGCACCGTCCTGTTAAAACAACATGTGTTGCAAGATCTATCGACTCAATTCTGCTTTAAAGAAGTTTTCCAACATGTGACCATAGCGATCAACCATTAATGGTTGATGCATGCAATGCCATTATTATTTAAATAAAATATTTTAATGACTTCAACACGTTGTCAGATACTTTATAATAAATTGTAATCAATTATTCTCTACGATTACTAAATATAAATTGACAAATGTCTGTCAATTTAAAATGGCGGCAAAACAAAATCGGCCTGGAACATAATATTCACCCTGCAGTTTCAGCTGATGAAGGCATCGACAGTCATGTGATTAATATTATTTCATTTCGTTTCTACAAAATAATTAAACATTAAATCTATATACTATTAAATCGTAATAACAGATAAAATTTTAATATTAATAATAATAATACTAATTAACAAATTTAAAACATATTCGTCAGTGCCACGGGTAAAAATCGAACTGTACCAATTTCCTTACTTTTGGGACAACTAGATAAAAACTTGATGATGGGACTTAACACGGATCCGGAGCGCAGACGCGCCCGGCGGGGTGGGGGGCTGCCAGGAAGCGATACAATCAAAGCGGGGGATATTTTACAGTGACAGTAAAAAAATAAAGTCTCCAATAAACCGTTTCACCCCCAAAATGGACAAAACTCTCTGAAGTCAGCGACCGTTGCCCGGCTGCGTTCTTGACGGCGGTGACGCGACGGCGGTGACGCGACGAGCGGAGCGACATGAACGGAGTCAATTATATATATAGACTGTCAACTTCGTATAATGCAATCTTTGTTCCGTACAGGAAACAAGAATGTAGACACAAGGGTGGTTCGCCGATCTCGGCTTCTCTCAATAATTATGGGGTGGAAAGAAATGAAAAACAAGAGATGTTCAATATCGACACAATCGAAAATGCAGAACACCATGTTTTTATTCAGATACATAACAATACATATAGTCATATTTGCAAGTACAACGTTATACTAAGAATGATAGACAGTCTTTGTTATCTTGAAATCTATCCCACGAGTTTTTTGGCGCCACACCGGTGATTACACACCTTAAATTACTAACACGTTTCTTATCATATCAATTGTATGGCGCCTCTGCTGCTACCTCGCAATTCTGTGCGATACAATCAGGATGTTGATTTCATGATACAGGCTCAATTTAAAGCAGAAATTGTATGATATGTATATGTTTTACATATGATGTAACGTATAAGGGTGTAGGTCTCCCGCTGGGGGTTGCTGGGATGGGCGATGCCTGGAAGAGCAGTGCGTAGAGAGAGCTAACGGAGTATTCTACTGATTCTCCCTCGCATCTCTTGCGATCTGGACAGGGTGAATTTCTGCCGGACTGTGACCGAGTTCTGCGACAGAAACACATAAATGTGACGTCTACCCTCCCCTTTTGGGGGTGGGTGATTTCTATAGCTTCTTTCTGGTTGCCTTTTGAATTTAATGTGACAAGTCTCTCATATTGTACAGGTATGGTTCTGGTACGACGATACCGGAGCCAACCTATGATGGTATTATGATGATATGACTGAATGTTATAAAATAAATTAAAATATATGTAATTATGACGAATCAAAACGAGGGTAAACAACTCTCAAAATCATTCGGAATAGGGTGTAATTTAAAAAAATTGAACATATGATGTAACGTATTTTGTGGACATGATTAATTTTTATCTACTTTTCAGAAAAACTGCGTATTATAATTATCTCGGTTATAAGCGTTTTTTTGTAAATACCGTTGCCGGATATTCATCTGTTGACTCACCACATGTAACGATAGAGACATTCACATAGTGTGGCCATCTTGTAGTGAGTGGTTGAAATGTCCAAGACAATAGATCAGCCCACCGATAGTGATTCGTTTCTCGAATGCACGAAACGTGAAACCAGTCGACATTCTTTGCTAAGTATGTCCTGTTTTGTCCTTATTTAGCGCCAAGTGATTTCCATCTCTTCCTTTATCTGAAGCGGTTCTGTAGAGTGAAAGTGAGACGCAGGACAAGCTCTCCCACTCGCTCGGTGGCGCCACGCGTTGCGTTGGCAGATGAGAGGATCACAGCGCCAGTACACGCGCAATGAACGAAAAGATTCCGAGATTTCTTCAAATGCCCCTTCACTAAACTTAAACGTCTACTATTCAAATTGTCTGGGATACAAAGCTCTTGAAGATACAGAGGCGCCATGTTGCGTGTCGCCTTGTACATCGACTGGCACAATTTAAATTCAACTCTTTCAGGGAATCGGAAACTCCATATAATATCCATGCAGCCGCATTCAGAATGGATTGTAATCTATCCAGCTGAAACATTGGCAGGCCAGCATGGATGCTGTTACAATAGTCCACACGTGACACCACAAATGCATTTATGCCTCAAGAGGAAGATTTCACTGACGAGTTCATGCATGGTTAAGTTCCTTAGCCAGCCAGATCCACCATCTTGCTCTTTAATGACGGCAGTTCGAAAATTTAAAAAATATTATTCTTAGAGAAACCGGAATGTTTCATATAGGTTCGAAAATTTGTCGTCAATGCAATGTGTGCTGTAGCATAAACGGTCAATACACGTTCCCCGGATTCGATTAGTTTGAATCCCGGTAGCACCAACAATATTGATTTTATATGTATATCTTTCTAATGAATACATTTAATTAGTATTTAAAATATATTCTGAATAATTACAACTTTACAATAATAATAATGTGTTATCCTTAATAATATATTTTCCTTTCACACTTGGACGAAATCTACTCGGTTCTTGTGGCCGGTGCTGAAACTGAGATTTTAGCTCGGATCGCTCCGTCACCTCGCCGGCTGGCTGAACGCACCCGCGGGGGAATGTTGCCAGGATACCCATTTTTACTCTGCCGGGCTCGTAGATAGCGCCGTCTCGTTTCCGCGTGCCTAAAATGGCGACGAGCTGGAAGCGTTCAAATGGGTGCAATATCATACAGTCGCTTTTCTTTACAGTGGCGTGCCTGCCGGTTGTAGTTCTGATAAGTCTTTGATGACAAAAATGACATTTTTTCCGCTCTAAAACGTCAGTGTCACCATTTTACGGTATTTTATAGATTTTGTTTATTTTTGGGATCAGATTATCACCTTTTTCGGTCGCTCTCCAATCAAATGCGTGGTGTTACGTTCCACAAGGACGATTACCTCAGAAATTGGCTCGATAACTATTTCGACACCAGACCAGCCGATCTGTATAGAAAAGCCATCGACAAATTAATTGAAAGATATCAATAATGAAAAAAATATCATTAAGGAGAACACATTCTTATTGTGAAGTAAGCGACAATTAAGAAATGAAAGGAATCTCGAACATTTCCGGGTATTTATTAAGGTGTGGCTCTTCCGCTGGGGATTGCTAGGATGGGCGATGCATGGAAGAGCAGTGGTTCTTTCTGGCTGCCTTTTGAAATTAATGTTACAAGTCTCTCATATTGTACAGGTATGGTTCTGGTACGACGATACCGGAGTCAACCTATGATGGTATTATGATGATATATGTAATTATGAAGAATCGAAACAAGGGTAAACAACTCTCAAAACGATTCGGAATAGGGTGTAAATAAAAAAATAGTGACAATCTAAACAACTAATTTAGTATTATTAAGGAGAACACATACTTAATGTGAAATTGTAATTATTTAGAACATAGGTCTGTGATATTTTAAATACTAAATTAATGTATTAATTATAAATATATACATATAAAATACATTTTGTAGAAAAATATTGTTTTTGCGTCACCGGGATTCGAACCTGGATCTCTATTTCCAATCCGGGGAAGTACACTACCAATTGTGTTATAACGCCAGTATTTTTCATGACAAATTTTCGAACCTATATGTTACATTTTTTCAAATTAATACCCCTGACGATCCATTATTTGAAAGCCATCTACATCATTAGGTTCGAATCCCGATGACGCAAAAACAATATTTTTCGACAAAATTGATTTTATATGTATACATTTATAATTAATACATTAAATTAGTATTATTAAGGAGAACACATTCTTATTGTGAAGTTGTAATTATTCAGAACAGACGGTCTGTGATATTTTAAATACTAATTAAATGTATTCATTAGAAAGTTACACATATAAAATCAATTTTATTATCGTCAATTATGTCTACAGGGTGGCTCAAAAAAGTGAGAATATTTCGAAAATGTGATATAATCACATCAAAATTAGTTTAATTATATCAACAATAGCTTCAATAGCTTACTAATTTACTTACTTACCTATATCACGTTTTTTTTCGACAATTACCGGTCGCCATTATTAATTTTCCCATTATTTATATTTGGTTTTTCCAAATTGTTGCCCAGAATGGCAAAAATCACCGCAGAAGGCCGTATTCTGATCAAAAATTTGCTAATTGAAAAACGTCGGGGTGCTAGGGAAATGATCAAAGAGTTTCAAAACAAAGCCTGGAGTATAGCTAGACATTACAGCAGGACGGAGCTCCATCTCACGTAGCCAGAAATACAATCAACTTTCTTTCGAGCTATTGGGTCTAAATCTGGCCACCGAACAGGGCAGATGTAAACCCAGTAGATGATGCAGTATGGGGTGTTTTGATGATTTCTGATTAGCTAAATATTGTACAAAAAATATTACATTAAGAATTATAATTAATTATATTGTGTTTTGAAATGACTGTTAATGAATGTTACGAGATGTTCTCACTTTTTTTGAGCCACCCTGTATATGATATATGTGTTCACCTATTAGAAAAAATAATAATTATGAATACGGAACACATAGATTTGTGTTAAAAATACCACAAAACTACAGTTTGTTCTGAAAATGCAATTAAAAATAAAATGTATTTTCATTAAAAAGCTTAGTGTAAGTTATCTCAATATGTGTCTCCAGCACCACATCTCAAAGGCATCAATTCGTTTTTTTTCCTTTGCTTTCAGGGTCCACGATTCCACACCATGTAATATAGAAATACTCTGGAGTTTTTGCTGAGTGGGACTGATGCAGCCACATATAAAATGTTAGGGGTCGTTAATTAACTTTGGCCCTGAAGGATGGCCACATCTGAGGTTCCGTGAAGCGAGTCCGCGTTTATAATAGCAGCGTTTAGCGACTCCATGGCCTCCCCGACTGTTCTAATATATTCATTAGCTCCGGGAACGGCAATAAAGCACGGAACAGCTCCCGATAAGGGATGGAATAAATTGGGGCTGTATCCGACCGCCATCGCTGCGGGGCGGGCAGGGGGGTCCCACCCCGCCCCCCGCCCAGCCACCCGCGCCACGGGTACGACAGACTGCACGGTGGACCGCAAATTGAATATCTGAATTTAAAAATAATGCACACCCTGTACCTTGGCGCACAAGACAACGAAGAGGAACACCTGTAACTTAGTATAAATTAGAACAGAGCTTAAAATATCAAAAATATATATTACTAATACAACAGCTGATTGCTATTCTACTAGTGCATTCTGTATTGTACAAACGGTGTTCTTACGTATCAATTTTAATATTATATATTTTGAAAAAACTGATGTCATGTGTACAATAAATCCTCGCTACGAGGATGACGTCTGCCATGGTGCACGATTGCGAGTTCGAGTGTGGCTGAAGAGACCTATTCTCGAACCGCATACCTGTCCACATGTAGTGCACGCAGTGGCGTGTAGGAGGTAAAGATTTAGGTTATGCTGTTGCCAATGATATTATACAATCATATATGTACGTTCGTTTAACCAACGTCAAAATAAATTCGCCATTTATACGACAATATCGTGCATTTATTTGAACTGAGTAATCACTAAACAAGCGTAAACATTACGAACATACATTTGACAGATGTATGACTATTGCTGCGACAGATTGTCAACATACTCGCCAGTCGTAAAAATTCTAATGATTTCGCTAATGTATTCATTTCAAATTGGGAAATTTTTCTAAATCGTGCCATCACAGTATTTAACGCCGCTGAATAATATTTTAAAAGTACGTATTTTTAATAATATTTTTTGTAAGACAATAATTCAATTGTTATTTGCGTCAGTTGTTAATACGACCGCATGTACTAAACTATTATTATTTATATACTTAATATAGTGCATACATAAGTATATTTATATATGCTCTAATACAAACAAGATCAAAATTGTTCCTTTTTATTATAACTCATCTTTCACACATTTGCTTAAATTCATTTTGAATCTATGAAGTTCCTCCTCCTACCTGAATGTCTGTCTCAGTCTATCTCTTACCATTTTTCGTGTAAATTCAGCCTATATTTTCTTATTGAAGATTTTATAAACAGACACCATTAAGTATGTAGCGGCCGGAATTCAAATCCACCGCCATCTCAGTCGGCATCGACGCTAGCGACAGCGTTGCCGGTTGCTGCCACGAGCCTGGCTCAGAATTCACCGCTAGGCACGCTCTCTAGTTTCATCGTTCCACAATGGCGGTCTTGCCGGTTCGCGAGAGCCGAGCGACACCGCCAATTCGCTTCACATCATTTCATTTCGTAATATACACGCACCTTCTACATTATTTCATTTTTACATTTATTCATTTCATTTAGTCTTTCTTATTTTTACCATACTGTCATAATAAAACCTCAACACGCGCAAACAAATATCTATATTTCATTTAACCACCGACATAACCCCCAAAAGTATATTAATCATCACATTCAGATCTTCCAGCATTGCGCTGATCCGAGTATATCCGGTGGTTTGGTCACGTGGAACGGATGAGCGAGGAGAGAATGGTAAGAAATACATATGACGCAAGTGTTGGTGGCATCAGAAATAGAAATTCTTTTAGAAACCTCGGCGAGCTTGTATGAGAAGATATATGAATGCGGATGAGGCGAGAATCGTGTGTCAGAGCAGAAGAGTGTGGCGCTCTATCCTGTCTGCCTACTCCCGCGGAGAAAATACCTGATGGTAAGTATTTGTTACCATCTCGATATGGACTCTGGGAATACATCAAATATGTGAATATGTTGAATATTATTGACTTATCGTAGGTTAAGCGATTCGGATCAGAAAGTTTTGTACACGGCGAGACTGAAGACCCTAACTCTCTTCTAGTCTCACGCGTGTTGGTGCACGCCGCTGTGTATATGAATGCGCGTGTGAGTACTTATGCTGTGTCTAGAGCAAGATATTTAAATAAAAGAGAACTTGGAGTTGATTGCGACGAATAAACTTGAAGACTGGAGTTGCTCCCTTGAGATGTTGACGAAATAAATTAAGATGTGTCGAAATTGAAACCTGCTCATTGGTCAGTCCGTTTCGGTCCTGTAAGGCTGTCAGGACCACCGCAAATAGATCGATACATTTACTATACATTTCAGTCACTCTCTTCAGACTCAAGACTGTCTACGATAATTGTTAGCCTAATTGGTATTGTTCTATTGGCAACGGTATATAGGAACAAAGACATAAATAAATAATGAATATGTTGGACAATAAATTTAAAGAAATGAATATGGTCCAGACTTACTATCCCGCCTCCTCCAGAGATCACATCCATCCCAGGGGCTCGTTTATTATATAAACTTTGTGGAAATTGGAAAAGTCGTTTCCCATCCAAATGGGAAAACGGATAATGGGGGTGGAATCCGGCGATTCATTTGGTTTTTATTTATTCCCAGGCAGATAAACGCCCGCCATATAAATGCCGTGCGAGAGGGACGGGCGCGCCGGGGGACAGGGACGGCAGACTCCAATTTATTTCCCGTTTTTACAGGAACATGGAAACGATCCGCGAGCTGGGCCGAATTGAGAAACAGCTGTTTTGTGAATGATATAAAATGATGTTTGTTAGTGTTAGTGTCCGAGTACCCCAAATAAATGTACACCGGACGCTTACATGTTCGTTAGAATTACGACGCGGGGCGTGCGAGTGCGTGGCCAGAGCAGAGTGTACAATAAAATACCACATACAATAGATCGATGTTTAAACTAAAATATACCGCAACTCAAAATCAATATATTTATCAAGGCATCAAATTTTTTAACAATCTCCCCATCACAATTAGAAAAATTACGGACTATCATAAATTTGTAACTGAAGTAAAAAAATATGTACACAGACTAACTGAAACATTAATTAACTCGAATATACTCCTTCTCTATACACGAGTCTTACTCTCATAGAGAAGAAACAAATGTTTATATATATATATATATATATATATATATATATATATATATATTTACTGATTATTGAAATTGTATTATATTTTTAATACTAATTAAAAAATAAAAATTTATGCTTGTGACAATTATGGTTTCAAGTATAAGCAGTAATATTTCTACAACGCGAAGCGTTGGTTGTTAAACTCGTCTGGAAGGCTGCCGCGAGAGAAGTGTTACGTTATTACGTCACTATTTCAATTTTTTTAAAGAATATTTCTGACTGGAAATTTTCGCATTTTTAAAATTATTATTAAAATTGATTTGACTTTTTTAAAACTATCATTTAAATAGGACCATTACACAAATGTAAAACTAATAAACTGAATGTTATTTGCCATAATTAAGAAAATACAAGCATTATAAGGAAGACCGCGACCATTAAATTTTATGTTCCGCGTGCCACAAAATTGCCTAAATACAGAAAGTTCTTGCATATACGAAATATATTTTCTTATAATCTTGAAGTCAAGATTACGGAGACAAATATGCATTGTACTAAATTAGCAAAATATTAAAAGTTAGTAGAGTTATAAACCGTTAAATTTTCGACGTTTTTATATTATATTTGATTACATGCTTTGTGACTCATAGAGACGAAGCTATTTTTTATTATATTTAATGGAAATATATGGAAGTATGGGTAATTACAAGGCTAACGACCTGCCGTCGGCTGGCTTAAGTGATCACTTTATATAAATACAACGTTCACCATTCTCACCAATTAATCAATCTCCACATCTATCAAATTTTTGGAAGTTGTACATCAGGCGCGGTCGCTTCATACACGCTTTGGATGCTCCGCATCCCTTGTGTTGTAGAGTCAAAAAGTTCTAGTCGAAAACAGTACTACTGGAAATAAATTCATCATGTCCTTTAGAGGCCAATCATAACACATACTAAGTCGAAATATACATACATTATCAACTTTCTAACATTTATGAATCACGTAAACACACAGATACCAGCAACAGTGGATCCTATCATTCGTTCTGTATCCACGAAGTTTGAAAATATTAAACTTTTGCACATACGCATTCAGTTCCGCCTGTCAAGGTCTTCGAATACTGTATACGCATTCGTTAACAGCATCCAACGTACAAAAACGACTTTAATGCTTATTGGCACAATGCACAGAATAGCATATTGGATTGTTTTGAGAAATTTGTTTGTATAACGCATTTTTGACAATTTAAGCCGAATTATTGAAAAATTGAATTTTAAACATTTTTTGCATTTTTGTGTCTATTATCTGCGAAAAAAAAACATATTTTGGATACAGGAAAACCGACAGCATCCCGTCTACAGAAAGTCACCGACCGCCACTGTTGTATATATGTACATATGTGGAAACACTTTGAGTACAATAACACTATCGCCCTATGGACTAAATTTGATATTATTTTCTCGAATCTAAAGACTATAGATGTTGACGAAAGAACGCTCTGCGAAGAAGTGATCGGCTAGCTCCTAGGACTCGTTCGTCTTGATGTATTGAAGTCGGCTTATTAGTAGTTGCCTTTGTAGGTAAAAATTCAGTAATTGTGTGTTCTACTATTTAAATTTGTCACTAAATAATATTTCTGTCGATCGTACATTAGTTCATTCAGATCGGCTATATATTTACTTCTGATATATAATTTTTTACTCTTAAATTAATTAATTCCCGCTGCATTAATTGCTGTTGAAGTGTTACGACTCTCGTAGTTCGACCGTCCATATCTCAGTCCGCTACGGTTTCCCTTAGCCGAATATCTCCGAGGGGGTCCCCTGGCAGCAGCCACCCCCTCCCCCGGGCTGGCGAGGAGCCAAATTGGAAACGGAATCATGGAAGATAAGAGGGGCGGCGTTTCATGACAGATAAATCAAAATGGCCGACGCTGTGACGTCACGGTGCAGCCAAAATGGAAATGAAGCGACTTAAAAAGGAAAATACAAATGTACATGTACCTTTTAGAGATAGGCGAAAGGCTATAAAAAACGTATTACCATTTTCTTTTTGTCAACAGTGATTGAGATACAGGGTGAACATTTGATAGTCGCGGAGATTAGTTGATTACAATATATTATGGAGCATATAACGCCTCAACAATAAATAACAATGGCAATACTGTAACCATTAATGGTGACCGCTATCGTCACATGTTGGAAAACTTTGTAGCCGAATTGAATCTATCGGTCTTGCAACACCTTAGAAATACACACAAAATCACAATTTATAAATATAAAAAATTTCCTTAATATAAAACATCTTAAAATGGCGTACCACGCTGTCTGTCAATCAATCATAGAGCATGGTATAATTGCTTGGGGTGGAGCTATAATAGCAGCTCAAAAACAATTATAATATTAATAAATTCGATGTCTTTAATGTGAGACAAATATACGCTAATACTACTCTTAAATACGTATATAAATAAAAACAGACACATTTTAAAACAACTCAAAATATAATTTCCACACGGACAAATACAAATAACCTACAAACCCTATTAACTTTATTAATAAACTATTTAATAGAATGCTAAAAGATTTAAATCAATTGAACTGTCCCAAGAACATGAAATTATATATTAAAACTTGGATTCGTAATATGGGTAGAGCCAGTATCGGTGCACTCGCCTAAACATATTGACTCATACCTATATTAATTATTGCTACAAAGTGATCCAAAAATTAAGTCCATTTTAAAATAGTTCTTCATATACACCTTTTATATAGTAATAAATGTAATTCTATCTACTACTTGTAATTCTAATTAATGGTGTAATTAATAACTGGTGCCAAAACTTTTTAATGTTAATCACCTGATTTGACGGCTCCTGACTCCGCTTAATGTTAATCACCTGATTTGACGGCTCCTGCGGAGATACATGAAAGGAAAGGTCTACGCCGATAAGTCAATAACAATTCCGTTCATACAGGACAATATTCGAAATGAAATTGTTGAAATAACACGCAAAGTGTGCGAGAATATTATGAAAAATATGGTTAAAGGAGCACGCATTTGTGCCGCAGCCAGAATACATACTCTTGATACATACATATAATTGATAATACGCAACCGCAGAGATGTTGTACAGTGCGCACCGAAGAAGCTGTTGCCGCAGTGGAGTGCAGAATCGAGGACGACCCGAGTCTAGTATTGAGATCCAGCTCGTGCACACTGCGTGCTTTACAATCAATTTATTAAAGGACGTAATGGACCTGTGAATTGACCTCCAAGATCGTGTGCTTTAACACCTTTGGATTTGTGAAATCGCTAGTCTACGCCGATAAACCAGAGACGATAGACGACTTGGAACCCAACATTTTGACAGTTTACAAACTTATTATAATAATTAACATAATAAATATTGAACATGCGATACTATTTATGAAAATCCACAGAAATGTTTAGGTACATAAGTATGCTATGGAGCAGAAGATAAAGGGTTGGGAGGGTGCAACTATTGTCGCGGTAAAGGGAGAACAAGACTTGTCTGTAGGTAGAATGATTAGTCAAAATTGAGATTGAGGTGGTTCATAAAAAGAACCCTTTAAGCGCAGTAAGGCTAATGTTGAACAAGTCAATTTCTGTCAATTTCTCTTTATGGGTATACGGTCCTAGCTGCTCCAAAAAGTGGTTATAAATGATTGCGTTCGATTGATTCGAACCAGCCGCGGTGGCCATATTCGCCATATGGCATAAAGTTGCCTTTCCGATAAAGTCAATACCGTGGCCATAATCACGGTTTTTGAGTTGATTGAGAAGTATCTAAAAAAAAAACCACCCTTTATTTAGAAATAGACAATTATCAGTGTTGCCTGGAGCCGGAGCCGGTGCTGGCCGACCTCCATCAATCGAGCCATCATCAAGCTGTTACTGTTGCACAAGGAGCGCTCCATAATAAATGCTTCTCCCCCCTGACAGGCAATTATCTCGGCCCGGAGAACGGGCTGACAGTGACGAAACGCGGAATGAATGGAACGGCTGTTATGATCATATTATTTCAATTAAATTGTTTATTTGTTTTGGTTGGAACACAGGTGTGAAAGACGACCAGCATTCTACCGAAAGGTAATTAACTATTTTTTCAAATTAAACAATGTATCTATCTATTTGTTTACTGCCATATTGTGGCCTCAGTTAGATGAGACTCGGTATGTAATGCACCACCCAATGTCGATAAATATTAAATATGAATTAAATTAGAAAGATATACATATAAAATCAATTTTTTCGGGATTCCTTTTCAAACCTGGATCTCTTTTCAAACCGAGAAAGGTGCAATATCCGACTATGCTACAGCGACGATATTTTTAGCGACAAATTTTCGAACCTCTATGTTACCTTTTTTAATATTGATACATTTAATCGTTCCATCATTTGAAAGAGCTCCTTATTATTATTAAATTTTGGACACATTGATACAACTTTATTATCAAGGAGAACACATTCTTATTGTGAAGTTGTAATTATTCAGAACATATTTTAAATACTAGTTAGATGTATTCATTTGAAAGATATACATATAAAATCAATTATATCGAAAAATATTGTTGTTGCGCCACCGGGATTCAAACCTGGATATCTTTCCAAACTGGGGAAGGTGCATTATCCAAATATGCTACAGCAATGATATTTTTAGCGACAAAACTATTTTTTGTTATATTTAATGGAAAATATATGGAAATATAAGGTAATTACAATCCGTTGAGTTCTAGAGTCAAAAAGCATTGGACATTTTGTTTCTGGACGAAAACAGCACTGCTGGAAATGAATTCGTTCTTTAGAGACCAGTCATAACGCACGAAGCGAGTCGAAATACGTATACATACATTCTCAACTTTCGAACATGCCTCGCGTAGACACACAGATACTAGCAACAGTGGATTCTATCATTCGTTCCGTATCCACAATGTTTGAAAGTATTCGATGTCCAGTTCTGCCTGTTAAAGTTGTTGATCATTCATTTTTCCCTTTTTTTATCACTATTACATATCAATTATCAAATGTGGAGATTGGGGGGTCACTTGAATCAGCCAGGTCATAAGTTCTGTAGCTCTGTCTCTATGAGATATCTGATATTCGTTTAATAACAGTGCTTCTGTAAGTAAATATCCAGTAACTGTGTGTTCTTGGACATATTCAAATATTATTCTTCAGTTAAATCTTAATAATGTAACAATTATCAATAAACACTGCAAAATAAAGCTTCGAGAAAAGATAACTTATAAGAGAACGAACATAGTACAAGATGAGCGATATTTTTAAATATATGATTGTGATTTTACAATTGTTAAAATATCGGCGCAGATCATCTGCCATCAAAATAACGTAAGGTTTAACTTCTACTTTTTAATATTAGAATCAAGCTAGCAGGTAACCTGATCGCTCGGATTTATTAGTACCGAGTCTTGTAAAATAGTCTACAGCTCTGTTATTGTTCCTCACGTCAACTGCTGCAGCCGCATTTTGGTTTTGGCTAACGAAGAAGAAATGCAACAATTGTCAGTGGTGCAAAATAAAGCTTTGAGGATTATACTAGTCAGTGCAATACTGGAAGATCTCAATATATATTTTAATATTATCAATAAGAAAATATCAGCGGAATTCACACCAACAATGGATTCAAATCAACATGAGCACGAGCATCGTACAAGGGGAAGGGATAGACTGAGACTGCCATTCGGGAAGAAGGCCAAATCTCAGAAATCGATGATGTACAGTGCGATGAAATATTTTAATGAAATGCCAGAAAACATAAGAAAGGAGAAGAAATTGAATAGATTTAAATGAATGAAACTGACTAAATATATAAAAGATAAGTTATAGTAAAAGAAAATACTTTAATCTTGTATATATTAGAGCGTATATAAGGAGTGCTTATGTATGCACTATGTTAATAATTAAATAAATAAATGAAATAAGAAAGGAGGAGAAACTGCATAGATTCAAAATGAAACTAAGAAAATATGTGAAAAATAGGTTGCAGTAAAAAGGGACGATTTTGATCTTGTTTATATGAAATAATAATAATGCATAATTTGTATAACGCTATTTTCGTAAAAACTTTCACCTCAAAGGCGCTTTACACATCAACTGTTTATAGTTCTACAATTATATTTGTTTTCAAAGTTAAAAATTGTTATTTTCACTTATGGAAATGACTTTTTGAAAAATTTCTTCGTAAATAAAGTCTCCGATCTATTGTTTCTTATGACGGAGGGCAGAGAGTTCCACGCTCTTGGACCTGCCGCCGCAAATGCACGTTCACTAAATTTAGACTTCTGGCAACGGTTAGTCGGTTCTATGTACAACCCTTCCTGCAGCTGAAGTAGAGGTTGACTTGTTGTGTGTCGCCCTGTACATCAACCGGCACAATTTAAATACAACCCTCAGGGAAGCGGACTCAATGAAACTGATATACAAGGGATGTTATATGAGAGAATTTAGAACGGATTGTAATCTATCCAGCTGGAACATTGGCTGCCCAGCATGGATGCTGTTACAATGGTCCATATATAAATATACTTATGTATACACTATATTAAGAATAAATAAATAAATAAATTACGTGAATAATGTTACACAAAACAAACTTGCAATGTAATGGAACATAGGTGTTCCGTATTCGTGAAACACATTTTTGGCACCTTTCCACGTTCAAATTCCCACCCATCCTTTTTTCCCTACTGCTTGACCAGTGTGAACAGTGACCTTGATGTCGGCAGACGTTAACGCGACGCGATACTTGTTCGGTTGCAACACCGCGATTGCATTAGTGGTGTGGTTTTATTCCCCTCCGGTGCATCAGCACTGTTATATTGTGATCCTGTTATTTGGCCCAGTGATATTGTGTGAGCCGCGGGTGACGTGATTGATATTGCCGTTTTCACTTGGAAGCGGAGATTTGCCCGTCCGCGTGCTGTTTATGTGATCTCGGCTGCGACTGCGGGAGTAATGGAGGTGTCATACACGAGGTAAGGTGAGCAGTCCTTCAGATTCCCGGTTCCCCGAGATCCACTGCTCCTTCGACCAGATTCCCTCCCATCATCGATCCTTATCCGTTAATCCAAGTCCCTTCCTTCCTTCCTTTACCGCCACTCCCTTTGGCGATTCCGATTTATGACCGGAATCGTCGTATTCCAATCGTGCAATTTTTTGTTGCGGTAGATCTATCGGCGCGGGATCTACGTTTTCTTTTCAATCGGTGTTACCAGTTAAAGGAATATGAGCAACGTTAAAAAATAAAGATATGTGCGTATGTGAGTGAATGAACGCCCCGATAACTGCCCATTCGCTAACTTGTTCGTTTGATTATAATCGCGGTATGTGTGAAAGCAGGTTGGAGACAAGAAATACTACTTACAGTTGGCACAAGTTTGTTGAGCACAGTTCACTGAAATGTTGAGAAATTAGACAGAACAATAATGTTACACGCAAGTAGTTAACGGAGCTTGTGATCGGAAAGAGTGGTTATAATTTGATAGTTAACCCTTTATTAGCCATTATCAGCCGCCTTGTTTGATTAGAATACATACTATTGTAAAAGAAAAGCATTCAAGTATTGTGAGGGTGAGTGCTGTCTCCGGCACGGTACTTCCAGCTAGCTGCAACCGCTCGCGAGCCTCAAACTCATTATTTCAAACGTCCAAAATCCGTCCTCCTTTAGAGGCTTATTTGACTGCGCCCGCTAGCAGTTCCATGTCACATGTTATGAGCAGATTGTTAACTTTTTTGTCGTAATTATAATAATACAATTTTTCAGCCCATTAAGGCATACTCCCGATGAAGGGGTAAGGGGTCCATCGGATCTGGTACTCTAAAAATCTAAAAGAAAAAAAACCTTATGATTTCACACACTAATTTGTATGTTAATTTGTAATTTTATTTAACTTGTTATTTGAAATAATATTTATACACCTTTGTATTTGTTTATAGAAATTTGATAAAAATTAATTTTAATGAGCGCCGGAAAATTAAATTTATTTAATATGCTTTATGTCAACCTATTTTTTAAAAAACTAAATTACTAACTTTTACTGTTTCCGTAGTAAAATTTGTAGAACTCCATAATCACATATGTCAAAATGAAATACTTGTATAGCTGTCCCCCATTACAGTTACAAATACAAGTTGTCGAGTTAAATTGTTATATTGATAATGCCCTTACAAGGCGGAACGCGTCTCAAGTCAATTAAACGAGTAGAATAAAAAAAACAAGTGTTAAATCTCTATATCTTAAATAAACAATATGTTAATTCGCGTTAGTTAATCATTGTTGAATGGAACCGACAAAGGAAATTCCAAACATCTAGAACGGTGACGAGTGTAATGTCGCTTAGGTACTAGCCTTCCGGACGGCTGCCGGCTCACGTTATTGGCATACGTTATCGTCTCCTGATAACCCATGCGAGCAGCGGATATTTGCAAGGTGCGTTCAGGGGTAGTCGGCGGTGTTGATATTTTTATGTTAACTTATGAATAAATTGAATTGGATTGGAAATGAAGATCCAGGTTCGAATCCCGGTGACGCTAAAACAATATCTTTCGACAAAATGGATTTTATATGTATATATTTATAATTAATACATTAATTTAGTATTTAAAATATCACAGAGCGTCTGTTCTGAATAATTACAACTTCACAATAAGAATGTGTTTTCCTTAATAATATATGTTGAATCAACGTGTCCAAAAATTTAATAAAAATGAATTGATAATTCTGGCGTCTGCAAGTCGGTTTACTCAAAGGTATTTGAGATTCTGTAAAAATAATGTAGATGGCTTTCAAATAATGGAACGACAGGTGTATTCATTTGAAAAAATGTAACATATAGGTTCGAAAATTTGTCAAGAAAAATACTGGCGTTATAGCACAAAGGTAGTGCACTTCCCCGGATTGGAAATGAAGATCCAGGTTCGTATCCCGGTGACGCTAAAACAATATTTTTCGACAAAATTGATTTTATATGTATATATTTATAATTAATACATTAATTTAGTATTTAATAAATAATCCATTTAAATATTTTTATAGACTTTATATTCCCTCTCCCTTGATAGACACTGGATAATTCTGGATTTTTTATACCATAGATACCGTAAAAGCCGTGTGCCGTGTCAAATGGGCGAGTATTAACAAGCATCACACCCGCCAAGCGCGTCAGGGAGACCACCCCCTCCAGCCCCGACGATTTAAACATTTATCAGGGTAATTCAAGAGCAACCCTCTATACAACTCGACAAGTCATTCTAACATTTCGAAGCAATTATACCATTTTTGCACCCCTGCACACAGACAGGGTGTAGTACAGGGTGTACAGAGAGCCTGTGAAGTTTTAACGCAAACTAAGGGCGGATTGTTTGATGAGTGGTAAGTGTTTTACCATGGTGGAAAAAGGGTGAGAGCGACGTATAAATATGAATTAAATCTATTAATTAGAAAGATATACATTTAAAATCAATTTTATCGAAAAATATTGTTGTTGCGCCACCGGGATTCGAACCTGGATCTCTTTCCAAACCGGGGAAGGTGCGTTATCCAACTATGCTACAGCGACTATATTTTTAGCGACAAATTTTCGAACCTACGTGTTATCTTTTTGATATTAATACATTTAATTCTTCCATTATTTGAAAGAGCTATCTATCTTATTTTCATGTCAGCGGGCGTCCGCTACACATGTTATTACGAAAGTGATGTCCTATATATACTCTTTCTATGGACAGAATCGAGAATTATCTCATTTTATTTCGTCATGAACAATACATTCAATTCATTTATATGTTTCCACCATTTCAGCGAGCAGGCAGTAAAGAGCCCCTGCAAGACGTATTTTTTAAATCAAAAATTTCAATCTTACATTTATGTAACGCCCCGCAGATGATTCACTGTAAATATATTTTTAATAACTACTTCGTGTCATTATCGCATCATTTCATTGGCGCCACTTCGGCGACCTCTCAATCCTGTGCGATATAGTATTGTAATGAAATAAAAATGCCGTGATTAAATGAGATAAGAGATAAGTTAGAACGAATACAAAATAGGTTTATTCGACATCTGAATGTTAGATCTAATCTATCATTCGGCTCCTATTTAGATGCAGCAAACTTCCACAATATGAAGACCCTAGAACACGTGCTGACCGAATACTTCTCTTCAAACTACTGCAGGGCCACAATGATTGTCCCAGCCTATTGGAGTTAATATCTCTCCATGTTCCATCTAGATCAACCCGGTAATCCGTGCTCTTCCACATTCCCAGAAGTAGAACATCTTACATACAAAATTCATTAATTCACCGGTCGTGCAAATACCATAATGAGAAATTTACAGAAATTGACTTGTTCAACATTAGCCTTACTACGCTCAGAGGGTTCTTATGAACCACCACAATTTCAACTGTGACCATTCACTCTACCTATAAAAATTCATGTTGCTCTCCCTTTACCGCAACGTTAGTTGCAACCTTCCCACCCTTCTCCTTCTTTCATCTAAACATGCTTTGTATCCAAATATTTTGAGTGGATTTTCATTATTAGTATCGCATGTTAAATAGTTATTATGTTTTCACTGTCAAAATCCCTTAATAAAAAAATTAATAAAATAAATAAATAAAATCAATTGTGAACACGGTGTAGTTGATATAATATTTTTGTTAACTGGGGTCACTGCGTAAACGTTTGTAACGTGAGCCCATTGTACTGTATTTTATCTGTATTACAGGCAGTGTGCGGTGGGGGTGGGGGGTGGAGAATAATGTTTTTATCTGAATTAACATCCCCTACAACGGGAGACAACCAGCGGAGAAGTGACAAATTAGGCATCAACTTAAAAATGGTTACTGCTTTTTAAAAATGAATTTACTGCAAGGGATGAAATTTTATTACATTTAAAAATTTATTTATTCGAAAATGGTACTAGGTACCGTTTAGCTGTTATCATGTGACCTGTCAAATGTGACTGTGTCTTTCCAATTCGCACCAATCACACACGTGCGATTATTGCGACAGAGCCGTCAAGAACATTTCTGTAGGGTTTTTTTTAAACATAATTAAGGTAATATAAAAATTATCAATTCCCCTTCATTACCTCTAGAAATGAACGATATTTTAAAATATGTGATTGCGAATTATCGGCGCAGATCATCAGCTATCAAAATAACATTTATAAGGTTTAACTTCTACTTTTCAATATTAGAAGCAAGCTAGCAGGTAACCTGATCGCTCGGTCTGAAGATTTATTAGTACTGAGTCTTGTAAAATAGTCTACAGCTCTGTTATTATTCCTCACATCAACTGCCGCAGCTGCATTTTGTTTATGGCTAACGAAGAAGAAATACAACAATTGTCAGTGGTGCAAAATAAAGCTTTGAGAATAATACTAGACAGTGCAATGCTGGAAGATCTGAATATATATTTTAATATTATCAATAAGAAAAATCAGCGAAATTCACACCAAAAATTGATGCAAATCAACATGAGCACGAGCACCGTACAAGGGGAAGGGATAGACTGAGACTGACATTCAGAAAGAAGGTTAAATCTCAGAAATCGATGATGTACAGAACGATTAAATGCTAAAAAATATAAGAAAGGAAGAGAAAATGAATAGATTTGAAATGAAACTGACCAAATATATAAAAAATAAGTTTTAGTTAAAGAAAATACTTTAATCTTGTATATATTAGAGCATATATAGGGTCTTTTAATAGGGACGCTCAAAATTTGTTAGGTTATAGCAGCCATGTTGTTAAAGTGACTTTATGTTCCTTCCTCGGGAGGTCTTGAAATCACGACTCGGTACTTGTAAATAATTCGTTTATTGAAATATTATAGGTGCACAAATAATATTATAAGGTAGCGTGTTTACGGAGATGTATTGAAACGAATAGACTTTGAGTTCTTTCTCGTTCGGATGTCAGATACGATCTGGTCTCTGAAGGGCTGTGTTACGGTTTAAAAAGGTATTTCTCGAAGATAGTTTAAATCCGGGTAAACCAAGTCATAAATTATAATCGTTTCAGTACACATCCATTTACAGAAAGTATAAATAATAAAATAAGACTAAACCCTTAAAATAATAGTTGGAACACATGTCTCTCCGCAAATCGAAAAAGGTTGAGGTTGACCATAAAATAAGGATGTGGCCTCGAAGGTAGGTAGGTAGGTAAGGTAGATACATAACAGTGACATCTGTCAAATTTATTGTCAATTGTTAAGTAGTATACGGCAAATCACCACGGAAGGTTGAACAACGTGTGTAAATCATTTGAGGGCAATTTGACAATCGATTTGAGGGCACGGTTATCTGGCGCGACGGTGACGCGAACTGGCTACAGAGATCGTGCGATTTAATGCCTTTAGACTTCTTTCTTTGAGGCTATCTTAAATCGCAAGTCTTTACGAATAAGCCGCAAACAATCGACCCCCTCAAAGTCAACATAACAAACGCCATCCAGCAAATTTATGCGATAAAGTCATAGAAAATTGGACCTCCCAAATATGCCACCGAGCAAAGCCTCAGCGGATATTCGAACAACATTATATTCCACACTTAATGCCATAAAATATACTTTCAAATGAAAGAAAAATTGAGTGAATATCTTACATTTTAAAATTGAGCGTCCTCGTTGAAAGACCCTTACCTATATAAGGACTGCTTATGTATGCACTATGTTAAGGATTAAACAAATATACAATTCATCATATCTATCCGACGTTAAGTAGCCCATTACGGGCTTTCAAAAATTGCCATAGCGGACGGTATTTCACGTCCACAAGGCGGGGTATTGGTAAAAGTTTTCAACTAGCAATAATCGCACCTCGGATGAACCTCATTGGTTACGATATCGCCACTGCGCAAAGTTACCTCTGATTCCACTGCAGCGACATAGTGACCCGATCGCGGCGTCGCTCTATTTACCACTTACGAGCGCCCGTGGCGTCATCTCGGGGACGGGCGAGAAGCTCGCTAACGAATTTTTAAAATTTTCGTCTTGAGTTCGTAATAATGTTATATTTAGATTTTCGTAGGTGAATTTTCTATGCTAAAAAGTTACTTACTTACTTACTTACCATCGCGCTAGGCAGAGAGGATAGAGCGCCACACTCTTCTGCCCTGACACACGGTTCTCGCCTCATCCACTTTCATACATCTTCTCATACAAGCTCTCCGATTGGGTCATCCTGTATATGAAAACACCGCTGTGACAATCGGTTTCGAGCAGATCTGAGTCATGAATACCTCAACGTTGTATATCATCTTTATAGTATATCAAATAATTACTTTTACGTACAATTTCTAAGAGAATTATTCTCCAACAACACTATAATACAACGTTATACAAGATGGCTGACATTTATAAAAACCGATATATGTAATGGGGGTATCAAACTTATATAAAGGTGAAGAACATTGAACATCTGGATGCGGAAGACAGAATAGTATAATCTATCTTAACCAATTAACTAAAATAAATACCTGATCACAATATTCTTAAAATTGCTTCAAATCACTTTAACCTTTACCATACCATGATTTAAAATACCGAACGCAACCATGCTGTCAACTCGTGTTACCGTAAATAACAGTTAGAAAAAATGTTTATATTAGCTTAAATGGCTTTAATGGCACGAATTTACTCTAAATATTAAACATTCAATTTAAAAAAAAATTATATTCATTAAGTCCTAAACAACGTGTCCTTCCTTCTTATCGCTCTTCATTTAATTACTGAGAAAGAGACAATTATGTTTGTGTATTTGTTGATCTTTTCACAGTGTGTGATCTCTGGCTTTATTTTATTTTTATTAGTAACTATATAATACAATGTAAAAATCTGTTTGGACTGTGCCCGTCTCACTAGAGAAATTCTGCGTCGAGACGGACATAGTTGTTTACAAGCAATTGTACAATTAATTAGAATTACAATTAGTAGATAGAATTACATTTATTACTATATAAATGGTGTACATGAAGAACAATTTTAAAATGGACCTTATTTTTGGATCACTTTGTAGCAATAATTAATATAGGTATGAGTCAATATGTTTGGGTGAGTGCGCCAATACTGGCTCTGCCCATATTACGAATCCAAGTTTTAATATATAGTTTCATGTTCTCGGGACAATTCAATTGATTTAAGTCTTTTAGCATTCTATTAAATAGTTTAGGTGCAAAATATTTGTAGTTCCTTTGACCAAATGTAGTATGACCTCTTGGGGTTTGTAGGTGTAAAAATACCTAAACTATTTAATAGAATATTAAATAGTTTAGGTATTTTTACCAACGTATTAATTTTACATCGGATTGAATGGAAAAAATAATAGTTTTTGTACGATTCCCTTTTCGTAATTGGTTTTTAACTAGTCATTCCTGAGCGCTAATATTTTATTTAAGGTTATCTAAAATATTAATTTTATGTTGCATGTATTTACCGTAATATTATGATGGTAGACCTGTGTTACTGCATGGTTTGGGAAGGGTTAAAAAAAAAACATATATATTAACACTGTCGATTGTAAGTCATGATAATTGGTTTAGTCTTTTCACTATCATGTCCCATCCCTAGCGATCAATTGCGAGGCTTAACTGCGCGTGCCATCCCCTTGTAGGACAATCAATTGGGGTAAATTGTCCCGTAGGGTGTGAACTCTCATACAATGATTTAAATTATCAATTTTCAATACAAATTAATTGTATTAATTAAAAAGTTGTACATGTAAAAAAGATATATCGGGATTCAAACCTGGATCTCTTCCAATCCGTGAAACGTGCATCAACCGATTATGCTACAGCACACAGTTCATTGATGACAAATTTTCGAACATATATGTCACACTTTTCAAATGAATACATCTATCGTTCCATTATTTGAAAGCCATCTACTTTATTTTTACGGAATCGGAATCGTTTTTATTATATTTTGAACACTTACATATTATTATGGACAATACATTCTCATTGTGAAGTTGTAATTATTCAGAACATACAGGGTGGCCCAAAAAAGTGAGAACATATCGCGATATGTGATATAATTACATCAAAATTAGTTAAACCATATCAAAAAAAAAAAAAAAAAAGGAGGGCACATTGAACATGATTTCTGATTAGCTAAATATTGTGCAAAAAAAAATTGCATTAAGAGTTATAATCAATTATATTGTTCCCACTTTTTTGGGCCACCCTGTAGGTCTGTGATATCTTAAATACAAATGAAATGTATTAATTAGAAATGTATATTGTTGTTGTTACCGAGATTCGAACCCGGATCTCTTCCAATCCGGGAAATGTTCATTAACTGATAGCACACAGTATATTTATGACAAGTTTTCGAACCTATATGTTACAATCTTCAAATTGATACATTATCGTTCTAATAATTACAACTTCACAATAAGAATGTGTTCTCCTTAATAATATTAACAGCGCCGACGACCTGGTACTACGAGCAGGTACATGGTATACAATCAGTTCGGTTAAATTAAGGGCGTCCAGTATGTCATTAACTATTTTAAATAAAAATAATAAATCGCTTAAAGTTCTTCTACACGACGATTGAGCTAGAAAATCACCTCTAAATCTTGCAAATGATTAATTAAACATGGAAAAGAAACAGTATCATTGTTATCTGCGATCGTTCACCCGCACAATTCGCTAAACAATGTGAACACGACGACGTGAAATTCCGCTAGCGAAGCCGCGCGAGTCTGAACCGACGCACGCCCACAGGGTGTAGAGCATCGAACGTGGGTCCGCCGGCAAAAAAATATGATAGCCCATGAAAACATATTGGCCGACGGAACGCGCCCTATTATCTTCCATCAAAACGAAACAATTAACAGATGAGCTCGCCCGTAGTGCAAAATGGCCGCCTGAAAAAATGCGACCGTTCCAAATTTAGAACAAGTCTTTCGGCGAAAATGGCTTTAATTACCCGATTTTCGCCGACAATGACGACAGTTTTGTAGAAATACAACTGCGGGATAATTCAGTCTCGACAATAACGGCGAGATTTATTGGTTTGCGTCCTTGCCGGCCGTTTCGGCGATTGTTTCGGACGTTTTCGGGTCAATAAAGGCAAATGGCGGTAGCTGTCAGCTCGTAAACGGTGACATTAACTATTGTCAGAAATTTCGGATTTTTCTCATCGGCAGGACAATACAATCTTTTTGTTTGTCGTATCTTTCATTGTTTTCGAAATTTGTATAGGCGTGTTGTTGTGTTTTCTGCACCTACACGATAATATTTTGAAAGGTTTTGGCTTCTAGAGTCTATAGAATACCTACGGATTCCAGATAATTACTATTACATACCAGCGGACCGTCGTCGCTATTGGCGATGAGAAAAAATGCTACTTTTAACTCACTGATGTGACTGTGATTGATATTCGAAAATAGCAGTGATTGAAAACTGCGACTGTGATCACAGTTTCATTGCTAATACGCGTGCGCCATATAATTTTGAACGTATTTACTTACATTATTCAAAAGAGAATAAAACCCCTTAAAAAATGTGAGTTTATTTTTCGGGTCAAATTCTCAGCGTTTCAGCAGAATCACGAATTATAACGCCTGAGAGGAAAAGCAAAAATCCCCACACGTCGGACCGATCAAGTGAAAATATAAACTTCTCTAGCGACAGGCCTAATATTTGCAGCATGATGAGAACAGTGGAAGAGCACAGTCAAGAAAGAGGAGAGTTCATAGAGATCACGAACATCCATTATGAGGGACTAACGTGGATAAGAATACTCAGTAGCAAGCACTAGTCATGGATTTAGGTTATGCTGCTAATATCCTTTATTTCATTTCGTATGCACACGTCGAATCATGGTTCACAACCAAATATAAATACAATTTAAAAAATGAATCATCATATTTACAGATATTCAATGACCGATACACTGGAAACTAAACCTCTAACAGTAAAATATCAATTACCAATCAAAGTTATAAAGTTAATATCAAACGCACAATCACATTTACAATAACGTTTAGCTCATCACTAGTGTATATACAGTCGGCGCTGGGTCTTCGCACTATAATGAAAGCACGCCATGAGAGTATGTTATTCAGAATTATAATATTATATACACCATATGTTTTCATGTACTGTGTCATTGAACTGCAAATCCTCTATAAATTATAAAAATAATGTATATAAAGATGAGATGCTGCAGTATCGGTATATCTGAACAAATTACAATGCAAACGACTTGAAAATACATGTGAAAATAAATGGGGTAGATAGGGTTGTCAACATTTTCTGGGACAATTTCGGGACAAATAGCTCAAAATTCAATTATTAACTATTTAGAAACTTATAATAAAAAAAAATATATATGTAGGGTCTTTCAACGAGGACGCTCAATTTTAAAATGTAAGTTAAACAGGTTGTATGTGAGATATTCACTCAATTTTTCTTTCATTTGAAAGTATATTTTATGGCATTAAGTGTGGAATATAACGTTGTTCGAATATCCGCTGCGGCTTTGCTCGGTGGCATATTTGGGAGGTCCAATTTTCTATGACTTTATCGCATAAATCTGGCTAAATTTGCTGGATGGCGTTTGTTATGTTGACTTTGAGGGGGTCGATTGTTTGCGGCTTATTCGTAAAGACTTGCGATTTAAGATAGCCTCAAAGAAAGAAGTCTAAAGGCGTTAAATCGCACGATCTCTGTGGCCAGTTCACGTCACCGCCGCGCGAGATAACCGTGCCCTCAAATCGCTCGTGACTTTGATAATAAAATTTGATGATTTACACACGTTGTTCAACCTTCCGTGGTGATTTGCCGTATACTACTTAACAATTGACAATAAATTTGACAGATATCACTTTAACAACATGGCTGCTATAACCTAACAAATTTTGAGCGTCCCTATTAAAAGACCCTATATAATCAAAATAAATTAAATTTTTCAATCTCATAATAATTAATTTAACATTGTATTTTTACGAGTTTTTCCAATAATATTTTTTACACGACGTCAATTTCAATAAAAATAAACGGAATAGTTTTCTCAACACTTCCGGGACAATTTAGCGTTCATCCGGGATACGGGACAGCGATTCCAATTCCGGGACAATCCCGGCCAATCCGGGACGGTTGGCAACCCTAGGCATAAGTAAGTGGACATTTTAAATCGTCGAAAATTGCCGAAATGTCCTACAAATTTAACGGTACATAACTAGTATTACTTTTTAATATTTTCTTTATTTGTCAAGTGCAAAAAAGAAAATATATTTCGCATGTGCAAGAACATTCCACACTGATGCAATTTAACAGTCACAGTCTTACTTATAATGCCTGAATTGTATTAATTATAGCAAATAATATTCAGTTTATTAGTTTGATATCAGTGTAACGGTATTATCTAAGTAATTGTTTAAAAAAATATATCTAGTGTGTAACTTCTGATATAACGTGACTAAGAAGAGGTTAACGTGATTATATATCCAGTTAGGTATGTTTGAAAAATGACATATTGATGTGTATATATATATATATATTTAACCATATTAAAGCGAATATATATATATTTACTTAGGTATGCATTAGATTTATCATCCACGTCAGTCTCTCGTAACTGAGATCTCCGTAAAATCTCGCTCTCTTGATGCTCTTATACTCCTCCGTTTTCATTTTGGTACGATTTACGAAATACCATTCCATTTTTACTAATGAAAATTTGCTGTTTCTTTACCAGAATCTATGTTTAAAAAATAAATTTGAATCCGAATTTACTCGAATAATTTTAGAATAGGACTCGTAGTTATATTTAATTGGTTGTTTATAATATTTTGATTAGTTTTACACGCTTTATTTATCTCCAACGATTCCTAATTATTTCATTTGTGACCAACACTGTTTATATGCTAAATTGACAATCCCAATTTTTTTATCAAAACCGTGACCATTTTCTATCAAATGATTAGAAAATTCTGAAAACCCACTATTGTTCAAACATCTCAAATGCTCCCTTACTCTTATATTAAAATTTCTCACCGTTTTCCCAATATAAAATGCAGCACAATCCTCGCAACTGAGTTTACAGACACCAGAATTGTTAAATTTATCATCTTTGTCTTTAGAATTGATGAGTAAATTTCCTATACTATTATTTGTATAAAATGCCGGTCTAATGTTTCGTGGTAGGTGTTTAGATATTTGTTTCGAAAAGTTATTTATGTATAAAATCCTACGCCAATTACCATTGATTTATATAAAAAATGATTATTATGTTCTCTTAATTTATTTTTTAAAATAGTATAATATGCATTTAAGTAAAATGAATAGTTTCCTCACTCAACCAAGAATACAAACAATTTTTTAATTATCATTGCGCAAATTTTGACAAATATGTCGCCAAAATAACCAAAAATTAATTACACTATCAAAACGAACAATTGTCCATCGAAGTTTTAATTTTTGACTGTAATATAAACTGAGATCATGTTTACATAAATGATAAGACGCGAGATGACCATAGATAAGAGCAGGGGCGTGCAGTGCATACAAGCAAAGAAGATGTGCATTACTAAAAATTCTAGGAAACAAATATAAATTATATGAACTATAATATGGACCGTGAAGGTATATTTATATTATTTATATATATATAAAAACACGCATGGCTTCATTCTAAATGGCTGCAGCCATAGCGCTAGTAGCTAGAATCGACGCATTGTAGTTACTAACATTACTATCGTCTGCTTTTAAGCTATTGAACTACTCAAGTCATACAATTGACTGTTTACTGAAATGAAAATTCCTTTCTGTTGATCCGTTTTGTATGGAGTCATTACCTATGCTGTTTTATTAACCTTTACCATACCATGATATAAAAAATCCGAATGCAGCCATGCTGTCAACTCGCGTTACTATAAATAACAGTTTGAAAAAATGTTTTTATTAAGCTTAAATGGCTTTAATGGCACGAATTTACTTTAAATATTTAGCATTCAATTTTTAAAAAATGATTAATAACATAATTTAGAGCTTTTGTTAAGTCCTATACAACGTGTTCTTCCTTCTTATCTCTCTTCATTTAATTAGTGAGAAAGAGACAATTATATTTGTATATTTGTTGTTCTTTCCACTGTGAAAATAGTGCGTGATCTCTGTCTTTCATATGACAAATGATATTTTTACCAGTATTAGTTTTACAACGGATTGAATGGAAAAAATAATTGTTTTTGTACGATTCCCTTTTCATAATTGGTTTTTCACTAGTCATTTCTAAGCGCTAATATTTTCTTCAGGATTTTCTAAAATATAAATTTTATGCTGCATGTATTTACTGAAATATACAGGTTTAATTATGATGGTAGACCCTTGTTACTGCATGGTTTGGGAAGGGTTAAAAGAATAACATTAGAAAGCCTCACAACTGAGTGCAAATCATTGAAGTGTCTACTTCCTCTTTTACTAAATTGCGAATTTTACTATCTTACTGTTTTTAACGTGTTCTTTGCGTTCGATGTGCATTTGGTGCACGGATTCATTTTTGATTTGGGAAAAATAAAAAATAATTGGCAGAACTATTTTCTAGGTTAACCTTTCATAAAAATAATTATTTTGTGAAGGATTAATAGTAGTCTAAAATTACAAATAAACACATGCCAGTGTCTTATAAACGACGGATTCGTTTTGTCTAAACACGTTAGTTGAACGAAAGTACATATGATTGTATAATATCATTGGTAAGAGAGATGAGATTTTAAAATTCATACGATTTCGCAATGTTCTAATTTACAATGCACAGTTCATTTCAAATTTGAGTATATAAAAGAAAATACCTTTAATCTTACACATTCTCTTGTGGCACGGTCGTGTCTCAGACCTGACCGTTTAAGATAGCACAAAACAGCCATAACGACACTGATAATACCATCCAGTCATAGATTTTGATCATTGAAGACGGGGATGCTAATATTATTATTGATTTTAATATGTATCTGTGCTTGGCATTATTAGAATGATGATGATAATATTGACAGTACGCCATATCTATTTCGCTACTTCCCAGCCAATGGCCGGATGCCGGGGTACAACATTGTACTCACCCAGGTACGGCCAAACATCGCCTTAAATGGGATTTGAACCCGCATTACGTACTTAGGCAGTCAATCAATCCGAGCCGCCGCGAGCGCGCGATAAATCCCCACTAATTTATTGTTACCAGGGCCGCTATATTGGTATAAAACCTAATTTAATCCGGCTCGAAGGACCAAAACGCGCGATAATCCCACGAAATAACACGCCTTATTCATCACCTGCGTAAGTCCGCATTTCGCCTGGCAGAAAACAGCGCGGTTAATTTAGTGCCCGGCGCGCGGGCGGAACGCCCCGAGCGAAGGGAGGCTTGCAGGGGAAAATGGACGCTGCGCAGTCGGTGGTGAGGGGATTTTAGCGCGCGCGCGGCGCGGTGGATGGGAGGTTTTATTACACGTGGAAACATTTAATTTAGCTAACCGCTTGCAATAAAGTTTATCCTCGCTGTGTCGAGACGTAGATGGGAAATCTCAGTATTTATGTTGAAAACTATACATTATAACTAACAAATATTAGTTATAATTACACCCTTCAAATGTCTCCCTTACACGTACAAACAAGTAAAAAAATTAAAGAGATTCTAAGTCATCATTTACGTTTGAGATCATTCAGATTCTTCCGCATTTCCAATTTTCTGTCTTTTTATCAAAAATGTGTCTAATGTCATTTGCGTTGCTGTAGTTACTGTTGATACTATTTTTTCTTTATTCTTAAGAATTGTCCTTATTGTTGAAGATGACAAGTTCAATTCAGCACCAATTTGAGACTGACGTTCACCAGTATCTATTAGTCTAAGCACTTGCATTTTAGTGTCCAGCGAAATGCTCTTTCTTGTCGCTTTATTATCAACATAATAAAACTGAAAATTGTAATATTTACCTATCACTGAATCATTCCCTGTATTTCATCTATTTAAACTTACAATGGCGGCAACAAATATTAAATAATCTATAATTAATGGGTTATATGTAAATGTACGATGCACTCTTATCAGCGGCGATCGGCGTACTACTCTTACGCGTACTACTCTTACGATCGGCATACTACTCATCCGCGTTTCGCTTTGGATATCGGGAAATCCCACGCGGTGTGCGATTTTCGAGCCGAAACAGCGCTAAGCGGGGTCTTACTGTACTTGTAATATAGTTTGTAGGTATTTTAGATAATTTTATTTATCTTTTTAATAATATTATTAAAATTATTAGTATTACAAGACTTATTATCGTTAAATAAAATCCTAAAATCGTAACTAATGCCTGTTCATCTAAAATTGAACATTTCATTGAACACAAGTGTCAAATCTCTTTAAATGTGTACATATAACCATTTGATTCTGAAGGTAATTTTTTTTTAAGTGATATATAATAATAATAATATTGCGTTTACCCCATTCACCATAAATTTAATATATTAAAATTACCAAATATTATTTATGTTATGAAAAGAAAACCAAGAAAATTATTAATAAATAAAAAGTTACACATATATATGTATAAATATAAATACTTCAGTCACGGCCATTGTTGTATATGTAGCTATTCTGTATGCGCTGCCATTCTCTAGCCAGGGAACCAGCTTTCCATGAGAGAGTTGGTACTGAGTGCTGAGCTCCAGCCGCAGCTTTACGTCCGCAACTCGATGTTTCAGACGCGAAACGAATCCATGTATACGGCCTTCGGCAAACATTGTAGATGCGCTGCAATAACGCGCCAATCCGAACAGTATTCTGTATGAGTTGTTGCGCTGAATTCGGAGACGGTATGTATTTGAAAGAAATGTTATATTGCAACGTAATATGATTTAAATTTTATGTAAAGGGTCTTTCAACGAGGACGCTCGATTTTAAAATGTAAGTTAAACAGGTTGTGTGTGAGATATTCACTCAATTTTTCTTTCATTTGAAAGTATATTTTATGGCATTAAGTGTGAAATATAACGTTGTTCGAATATCCGCTGCGGTTTTGTTCGGTGGCAGGTTTGGGAGGTCCAATTTTCTATGACTTTTTCGCATAAATCTGGCTAAATTTGCTGGATGGCGTTTGTTATGTTGACTTTGAGGGGGTCGATTGTTTGCGGCTTATTCGTAAAGACTTGCGATTTAAGATAGCCTCAAAGAAAGAAGTCTAAAGGCGTTAAATCGCACGATCTCTGTGGCCAGTTCACGTCACCGCCGCGCGAGATAACCGTGCCCTCAAATCGCTCGTGACTTTGATAATAAAATTTGATGATTTACACACGTTGTTCAAACTTCCGTGGTGATTTGCCGTATACTACTTAACAATTGACAATAAATTTGACAGATATCACTTTAACAACATGGCTGCTATAACCTAACAAATTTTGAGCGTCCCTATTAAAAGACCCTATAGATACCTTAGTATATACATATATATGATAATAATAACAATTTCATTTTCTAGACGATCCATTTGATGTTGGATATTAAAAAATGTTTAAATATATTAATTAGAAAGATATACATACAAAATCAATTTTATCGAAAAATATTGTTATTGCGCCACCGGAATTCGAACCTGGATCTCTTTCCAAACCGGGGAAGGCGCATTATCCAACTATGCTACAGCGACGATATTTTTAGCGACAAGTTTTTGAACCTACACGTTACCTTTTTGATATTAATACCTTGAGTAATCTGATAGCAGACACCAGAATTGTCAATAATTTTTATTAAATTTTAGACACATTGACACAAATTTTTATATATTATTATTATTATAAAAAGTGTTTAATTTGTGATGTTTTGTTAATACGGAAGACTATCCAGTTCAGAAAAAGCGACGCTCAGTTAGAGAACGATTGCTAAAATGACGAGCTCGATAAAGTAACAACATAAACAGAATACACGTGTAGCTGATATTGTCTACCACGCGAATCATCCCACGTAGTTATGTATATATGTAGGTAAATAAATAAAATACTCTTATCTTCCTAATCTTCATTTATGTAACCGGCTTGAACTGTTGGATCACGAATACTGGTGACAGTGGGGCATACAACTGGCTTAAGCTGCAGTGAACCAACAGTAGAGAATGTGGAGAGACAGTGACGTGAAGCTAGCAACTAAAATAATGTCGGATCACATTCTTGTAAAATAATAATAATAATAATGGATAATTTTTACAGCGTCATTGTAAAAACTGTCACCTGAAACTGTTTTAGTCTTACATTATTTTTGTATTTAAAATTTTAAAAAAATACTTTTTGAATAGGTGCGTTTTTATTTCATCGTTCCTTATGACGGAGGGCAAAGGTCACTAAACTTCGACTAGGCTTGTCGGTTGACGTCTACCATTCAAATTGTCTGGAGTACGAAGCTCTTGAAGATACAGAGGCGCCATGTTACGTGTCGCCTTGTACATCAATCGGCATAATTTTAATTCAGCTCTTTCGGGGAATCGGAGCCGATGTAGCTGATGTGAAAGGGATGTTATAAATATGAGAGAATTTTTAAACTAAATATATCCGTGCAGCCGCATTTAGAATGGATTGTAATCTGTCCAGCTGGAACATTGGCAGGCCAGCAGTCCATACAATAGTCCACGCCTGACACCACAAATGCATTCATAAGTAAACGGGCTGCTTTAAAAGGAAGATGTCTCTTTAATCGCGTGTCTTGTGTTAGCAAAACAGTTTTCAAACGGCGTCGAGAGGAGTGTCACTGATTTTACTCACTGTTAAATGTGAGGCGCGTGTTCAGGATGGACCGATTTCTCCTTTCTCCATATCAGACTGGTAAAATAGTGACTTCTCCGCTGCGTTCCGGCGAGCTGGCTAAATAGGTATTTCCCTCCGCTGATAATAAACCTAATATCGTCCTGTGCGACCGCGCGAAGCATTATCATGTACCGGGTGGGCACTGGGTACCGGGTGGTGGGAGACGGTGGGTGGTTCAGACGTTAACAGATGTGGGCTTATTAACGTCGCGCGATCACCTCCCGGAAAGAAAATGGGTAATTACCCCAAAAAATTATTAATGTATTAATCTGCACCATGACGCGCAGACCCTCACGCCAAGAGTACGGTCGACTCCGAGCTGGTGAAGTTATGTAAATAGACGATCGAATTATCAAGACTATTGTGCAACATTATCATCAGCTTTAGTTGGGGGAGTGCATCAGGTATACATATATATAGGGTGGTCGAAAAAAAGTGAGAACATCTCGTAACACACGAGTTATTTCAAAACATAATATAATTAATTATAATTCTTAATGTACAATATTTAGCTAATCAGAAATCATCAAAACACACCATACTGCATCATCTAGTGGGTTTAAATCTGGGCTGTTCGGTGGCCACATGCCTGGCTCGAAGAAATTAACATTCTCACGACGAAGAGAGTTGATTATATTTCTGGCCGTGTGAGATGGAGCTCCGTCCTGCTGTAATGTTTAGCTACACTCCAGGCTTTGTTTTGAAACTCTTTGATCATTTCCCTAGCACCCCGACGTTTTTCAATTGGTAAATGTATGATCAGAATACGGTCTTCTGCGGTGGTTTTTGTCATTCCGGGCAACAATTTGAAAAAAACAAATATAAACGATGGGAAAATTAATAATCAAAGATGCAAACCGGAAATTGTCTAAATAAAACGAAATATAGGTTAATAGGTAAGTAAGTAAATTAGTAAACTATTGTTGATATAGTTAAACTAATTTTTATGTAATTATGTCACATTTTACGACATGTTTTCACTTTTTTTGGGCCACCCTGTATACATATTTATATATATATATTTTTAAATTCTTCTTTATTACATAAATATTCACTTTAATTTGAATTTTTTGGGAAAATAAATTAGATACGGAGATGTTAAATGAAATACTTAAAAATCAATCTTTCGAAAAGATAAACAATTTTCACAGGGTGTAACAGACCTAGTTCACAATATTTTAAGGGTGGATACCTGAATATAATATAGTACAACAAAGAAGTAAAAAAATTAGACAAAAATACGTACCTTTACTTTCCATTTTAAGATGGTCACTCGAGTCGCATAATTTTTTAAAAGGTTTAAAGGGTCTTTATCGATTTTGTTAATTATTATAATTATTTTATTTTTTTTAAATAGAGAAGCGTACACGGAATACATGTCACATCAATATTCTTACTATTTTCAAACTAAGCTAAACGCTTGTGCTATGAAAATAGGACTAACTTGCTGGTGTCCTGGAACGAGGCGCGAACCCCCGACCACTAGATCACTAGCCCAACGTCTTGACCATTACACCAACAAGCTACTCAAACACTCTTGGCACAACATATTCTCGTTCTCTCACTGTGTACACGTTGTTCGCGATCGGTACTCTCACAGTTCGACCTGACGATCTGATAGAATAACCAAGGTGAGGATCAGTATTTATCAACTCTTGGAATATGATAGCATATGTTACTTTTTTGTCAACTGGTGACATTTTGCTTATTTTAAAAAAAAATAGCAGTTAATAACGGGTATAATACAGATTTGACAGACACTATTTTTAAAAATAAATTAAAAGAATATAATAATCAATTTTTGTATAAATCACAGATAAAACATAATGATAATTGGCGTAGGATTTTATACATAAATAACTTTTCGAAACAAATATCTAAACACCTACCGCGAAATATTAGACCGGCATTTTATACAAATAATAGTATAGGAAATTTACTAATCAATTCTAAAGACAAAGATGATAAATATAACAATTCTGGTGTCTATTAACTTAGTTGCAAGGTTTGTGCTGCATTTTATATTGGAAAAACGGTGAGAAATTTTAATATAAGGGTAAGGGAGCATTTGATATGTTTGAACAATAGTGGGTTTTCAGAATTTTCTAATCATTTGATAGAAAGTGGTCACGGTTTTGATAAAAAATTGGGATTGTCAATTTTGCATGTAAACGGTGTTGGTCACAAATGAAATAATTAGGAATCGTTGGAGATAAATAAAGCGTGTAAAACTAATCAAACGATTATAAACAGCCAACTAAATTTAACTACTAAAATTATTCGAGTATTGTATTAAGTAATAGTTTGAGTTAGCTACTAAATTTATTTTTAAATAATTGTTGTTTTTTTTTAAATAGATTCTGGTAAAGAAACAATGATATATGTTTTTAGTTAGTTAAGACATCTTGAAGAAGAAAAACTCTATTAACTGGTTAATAAAACATAGATAGTAAATAAAAATATATGAATTTTAACCACAAAGTGCTATATTGCTAATTTTAAAAGAATTTTTAATAATTAACTATAATTATTTTTATTCAAAAATTGCTCAGAAGGCAATTCTACTACAATTATGACTACACTTATCCTTCAGGGCCACCTTTTAGGGAATTTCAGGTTTTGGATAGAAGACAATTATATGTGCTGAATATAACCTAATCTAACCTAACCTAACCTAACTAGCTTTCATAGGAAAATAAGCGCTACGTCTGTGTGAACTGAAAGATATAAATATGAATTAAATATATTAATTAGAAAGATATATATACATAGATAATTATTTATAGGTTCGAAAATTTGTCGCTAAAAATATTATACGTATAGTTGGATAATGCATCTTCTCTGGTTAGGAAAGAGATTCAGGTTCGAATCCCAGTGGCGCAACAACAATATTTTTCAATAAAATTGATTTTATATGAATATCTTTCTAATTAATATATTTATTAAAATATCACAGATCTATGTGTTCTCACTTTTGGTCAAAAGATTGTTCACTAAAAAGCTTCCAGAATATATAATTAAATTGGAAATAGTATTAAAATTTTAAGTAGCATTACAGCTTGTAGAAAGAATATTTTTAATTGGTTGTTGAAATGAAGTAGAGCAGTTACTCAGAGTAGACTGTTGTATATTATTAAATAATTCTTATACAGCATTGTAAATTTTAATCTTATATATTTTTTTTTACCTTGTACGTGCTTACATTCTATTTATATACAGTGAAACCTCTACCTATTGTTTTTCTAAATAAATTATTAATAAATGAAATAGGTTACAGTTTTCGTATTTTAAATGCTTAATACATATTTCGCATATAAATGAATGTGTTTAAATACAAATAAAATTAGAAAACTGCATATAAAAAAAAAAGTTGTATTGTATAATGTCAAGCGACAGTCAATAGAATCATTATTTCTCTCTTTCTCTCAAAATCATCAAAACCAAGAATTTAGCTACAAAGTACGCAAGTATTTTTGGGTATTTTGTATAAAATTAATTCGGGACTGGAAGAAAATAACGATACAAGCGGTAAAACGATTATCAGAAGAACGATCGATCGAGATTTTAATGTATATTGTAAATTAGTATTTTTTTATTTTTCCATTTTATATATTTTCACGTTTTACGTTACATTTTCTATTTAATTGTGTTGTATCGGTTTGTGAAATATGATTTGTTTGACAATTTGTCCCGAAACGGGTTTGCCTAGTTGGGCAATGCATTTAAAAAATATATTTGTATTACCAGCTGTTGACTATCCCAGTAATACCCTTGAAATACATTAATATTATTATATAAATTATTCATTTTAATAATTAGTTATATATTGTATACTTTAATACGGTGTGGAATTATATAATCTAAAGACAATGAAGAGAAGACGGATTGATGCCTTTGAGATGTGGTGCTGGAGACATACCATGGACTGCGAGACGCGCGAATGTCTCCATTGTGCCAAAGCAGCTGCCAAAACAAGATTTGCCCTCATTGTCCTCGGTTGACTCAATTTATTAATAAATAAATAAAAAATAATATAATTAACAAGACCGGTAAACAGAGGAGAAGTGAAGAAGCACTCGCCCTCCACGCAACACTGCCGGCAGATTTAACCCACAATAACAGTACACCGCAGATCATATTTGGGCAGAAGGTAGTGTGACTGATGCAAGTCGCCGGTGGATGGAAGGATGGGTTAGATAGGAAGTAGGGTACCTTCGATAACGGACCAGGATGGAACCAAAGGACAGCTCGACTCACCTGGTTAGTGACTCTGTCACGTTCCACTTCCGGAAGTTCACCCAATGTAATAAATTCATCACGTTCACTCTAATAAACTTTCACAGCGGTGTGTGCGAGTAGTGATTCACCATGAATAATCACGCAATACACTTCTTCTCCTCGACCTCCTAAAGAACAACTGGTGGAGCCAAAGGAACAATATGCACTGGGGAGAATAGGCTATGGGGGTATTAATAAACTAAAAATTGATGACAGTATACTACAATTAACAATATTATGGCCGAATGAATAAGTATGAAAGTATATGTGTAACCTACAAAATAATAATTAATTTAATTCAGGTAGAAAAAAAAAACAAAATAATAATGATGAAGCTACTCAGCAGCAGCAGCAGTCCTCCGGAAGATCTCACATCTAAAAACCCACACGAGAACAAAGGCCCTGGACAACTCCAGATTCCTGCCGCGCTTGAGCAGATCGGAATTCCTGACGGAACCTCGATCTACTCCCTCAACCATGACACTAGTTACAGTGGGAAGAAATTCCAAGATGTAGACCAGCTGTAGAAAATATGGACTGTAGGACAGTGATATCAAACTAGCAACTAGCATAATGTTGGTTCACACTCTCGTCTCTCCAATCTTCATGTAAGTATACAGCGGAGACTTGGAGAGCCCGCAATAGTGACAAGCGAAAAATAACTTGTTGTGGTGGGCCATGTTGAAGGACGAAGAGGAAAAGGAAGATCGCCCTTCTACTTCTCTGGTGACAGCCTTAAGAGAAGAAATCAATCAAGAGGGCGGGAGTTCATGAAGGATGATCTAAAGAAAGAATATTTGGAAGCTAGCGAGACACGAATCCGAAACTCTTTGTATCTGGGAAAACCATTGGTCACCCTGAAATGGCCAGATAAATCGAAGACACACGGGAGAATAGCCCAGAAAACATCACACTTTTTTTTTATAAATTCGTCCCACGTTTGTTGATGTAAGTAAATAAAAGACTCGTATTGAAAAATCTGAATTGCCGTGAAATGAGCGTCCCCTAAGGAATTAGCCGGCATAAAAAATCTCGTCAACACGGTGGGCAAATTAAACAGGGATTACTCGAGCGCGCACCCTCCACGCGCGACTCTATTTCACTATCCCCTAAAAAATCTCCACTGTACAAGGCGGGCTGCAATAATGATCAGAGTACAATTTTTTACATATTTTTTTATAGTGATGTGCAAAGACGTGGAAATGTAGTGGTAGGATATAAGATACCGTGGACTGTATCGAGTATAATATTGATCAGTTGATATAACCCAAATTGGAATAGATTTGGCCTACTTTGCTCTAAACTTCTGGGTTGGGCATCGTCTTCACCTTCGGTTGACTAGCACGTTTGTTGTGCCGAACGCATCGCGCGGCTGTCGAACGACAGAAAAAAGGTGACCGTTCGATTTCAGAGCGGGACAGGTATAGATTATTGGATGGACAAAAGGGACAGGGAATGGGTATACGACTTGTATAGTCAAGTTTTTGATATGACTATTATGTTCCAGGTCGATGTTGTTTTTTAATAACTAGAAAAAATTATATATTTTTCAAATTTTCGTTTTATTTATTTATTATTTGGTTTATTACAATTATGTATTGAATATGATATTTCTGGTATATTTTTTATAACATTCTTGCACATTAAACGTATTATTTCAGCGATTTCATTACGAATATTATCCTGTAGCTTCTGAATTGTAGTTGGCTCATTGGCGTAGACCTTTCCTTTTAAGTACCCCTACAGAATAGTAGGAAGCCGTCAAATCAAGTCATCGAAGAGGCCAGTCGATGCTGTGAAAAATTTCAAGCGTAGGTCGGGCTATGCGTGAGGTGGCACTGCATATGCTGCAAGCCCAATCGACACAATTCCAAAAATAAGATTTCCAACATGTGACGATTAATCATTACAGCATTGCCATTATTATTTAAATAAAATATTTTAATAATTTAAACACATTACTTAAGCGTTACATACTTTATAATAAATTGTAATTTACTACTTTTTACGATTGCCAAATATGAACTGACAAATATTTTCCAAATTAAAATGGCGGCGAAACAAAACCGACCTGGAACATAATATTCACCTTGTATTTATTTGTAATTACGATATTTTTAAAATGCTTGTATTTCTGGCACGGTTGACATTACGCACATACAGATTTAACATTTACGACTCACATTTTTGGTATCTACCTGTAGTCGGGCCCAAACTATCACTTAAATCAATTATATGTATGTTACGCATGTCACGTGGTGATTTTTAATTACTACAATTTTCGCAATAATAATTGTTGTAACCTAAACAGAAAAATATAAATTTAAAATAAAAAATTTGTCGATAATAAACGTAGAAAAATATATTACGCCAACCGTTCTGCTACATATGGTGCATCAGTCGTCCGATAATTTGGGCCCGAGTGTAGGTATTATTTGTACATATTAAATATACCTTTTTTTTGTATGAGTAGTGATAATATCCGTCATTTTGGTTTATTTTCAATTTTTAAAAATATATACAGGGTGGCCCAACAAAAGTGAGAACATTTCGTAAAATCCGATATAATTACATCAAAATTAGTTTATCAACGATAGATTAAATAGTTTGCTAATTTACTCATTTACCTATTTACCTATATTATGTTTTATTTTGCACTGCAGAAGGTCGTATTCTGATCAAAAATTTGCGAATTGAAAAACGTCTGGGTGCTAGGAAAATTATCAAAGAGTCTCAAAACAAAGCCTGGAGTATAGCTAGACATCACAGCAGGACGGAGCTCCATCTCGCATAGCCAAAAATACAATCAACTCTCTTCGTCGTGAGAATGTTAATTTCATCTCACCAGGCGTGTGGCCACCGAACAGGGCAGATGTAAACCCACTAGATGATGCAGTACGGGGTGTTTTGATGATTTCTGATTAGCTAAATATTGTGCAAAAAAAATGACATTAAGAATTATAATGAATTATATTATGTTTTGAAGAATAACTCATGTGTTACGAGATGCTATCACTTTTTTGGGGCATCCTGTATATATGTAGTATATTTTCCTTCAGAAAATCTGATGAAAATCTGAGAAAATCAATTTGGCTAGTTATCAAAACCGTATTCAATGATTCTAAGAAATTACTTAAATCTTTTGGGAAATGATAATTTCTACGAATTTAAATTCGTAGAAATTGCAATTGATAGATTATGCAGTATTATATATAGTATAGTTTATTATATGTTTTTCTTTAATATTTAAATATTCTAATAAGATATTATTTCAATTTCTAGAACAGTGTGATAATATTGCTAACAGAAAAACCCAAAATTTTGCCTATTACTGCAGTCGTTTGCTGTAATTAGGATTATTTGAATATTTAAGGGTGGGTAATATTATTTCTACATAAGTTCGTGGTAAAGATTTAAAAATTAAAAAAGGTTCACCGAACCTCACAGGTCCCAGAAACAGCCATAAAAGAAGACCTTAGAATTAAAGACATTAAAAGGTGAAGAACAGGACAAGACAAATACAACGTTTGTTATAAGTAGGGAAATTTTGTTATTAAGAAGGATTTCTTGCATTTTTTTAATAAACACTTCATCCCTTAAAGTAGCCTCAATCTGACGAGACTCTGCTAGTAATGTACCGCCACAACAGACGCGGTCGCTTCACACACACTTTGGATGCTCCGCGTGTTCTAGAGACAAAAATCCTTTGACTTTTATATTTCTAGCCGAAAACCAAAGACCAGTCATAACATACACTACGACACGGAGCATGCACAAAGCGAATCAACATATATACACATTCATTATTGTAAGTACACAGATACCAGCAACAGTGGATTCTATCAATCGTTCCGTATCCATTAAATTAGAAAGTATTCGACTTTTGCGCTTGCGCATTCAGTTCCGCCTGTTAAGGTCTTCGTATACTGCATACGCATTCGTTAACAGAATTTGTTTGTGTGACGCATTTTTGACAGTTTGGCTTAAATACTTGAAGTCGAATTGAATATACTTAGAACATCTGTTTAATCCATCATTTAAATAAAAAATCAATACAGAAAATAACGTGATTCCTTCACCAACGTATTAAAATGGTATAAACTAAAATAGTGTATAATTGAATCATTAGTAGGTAAAAACGTATTATCCAGTATCCCTTCTACAAAAAGTCACCGACCGCCACTGCTTCACAAGTCCCGGTCCTGGGTCGCCTTCACAGCTCATACTCTCCACAGTCTTCCAGGTCTCTTGAGACACTATTTCTTCTGTCTCAGGGGATCAGAGGTGACGAAAGCAAGCGAGGATCAACTCGCCAAACTCGCAACCGCTATCCACAATTTTTTCAACAAAATAACACCGCCATAGTAGAGCCAGGGACGGCCAGCATCTCGTACAAACCCCTCCGAGCCTCGCCTTCCTTTTTTTCGTCATTTTCTCCGCATATTAGCCAGCTCTATTATCTTAGAGCTAGTCTCGATCCGTTTCCACCAAAGAAGTGACAACTGCTCGCTTACATCGCCATAGATTATTCTACAGTAGGTTCCACACATAGCGCGATTTTTTTCATCTAATTGTTTTGGTAGGCCCACACACGTGGACACATGACAAAATGACATGACAAAGTCAATTGTACGCATGTGTTCAGCGCGTCCAAAAAATAAGAATAAATGCAATTAAATATTAAAAGAAATCATAAATATGGGGTTTTAGAATTGACGTCTTGGCGAGTGTTCCCATCATGTCACTGGCTGCGAGGGGCGCGCGCGCAATTAACACACCCGTTCCTCGGGGACCGGGCCCGGCCTCAGGTGGTTAGGCCACCCGGCTAATCCACCCTTCACCCCTTCCGTGCGGCCCGGTCGAGATTCGCTGCCTATATAATGGTACATTATTTAATTTGATTATTTAATAGGGTATGTTTCCAGGGGGGTGTTCCGTTTTTTTATTATTCTTAATTCATACGATACACCCGGGACTATTTTTTGACGCTAGTGAATGAACTGTCAGACCGTCTGCAGAGTTGCTCGGGCCAATTTTCCAATTTGTGTCTTTCGAAGATTTTTCTTCAATAATTAATACTAGGCGAATATAAAACAAGGAAAAATCATTTACATATTGCATCGAAGAACATTGTTAATTTTGGTTTATTAATATTGAAATATATCGATCATGCTGAACAAATAATTGTAAGCTGAACACATTCTCACTATAGGAGAATGATGTGGACATTTATTAATTACAAAAGGGGTTCATAATTAAAATGTATTTATTTATTTAATTTTTAAAATAGTGTATACTTAAGCACTCCTATACATACTCTAACATAAATAAGATTAAAGTCTTTCTTTTACTAAAACTTATATTTTACATATTTGGTCAAATATGCAGAAAATATTTTAAAATGTGAGGCAGTTTCTCTAGATCGTGGGAAATTACCATAATAGTCTTGTAAATATTTTGTGTATTTAGTGTGTATGTTTGTATAGACTCGTCAATCAGTATTATTTATGTCGGTGAGAATCAAGGGTTTTTTTTTTATTAAAAGATATAATATATTTTTTAACATAATCAGCAATTATATATATATATTTTTAAATTCTTAACATAGTGCATACATAAGCACTCCTTATATACGCTCTAATATATACAAGATTAAAGTATTTTCTTTTACTATAACTTATCTTTTACATATCTAGTCAGTTTCATTTTAAATCTATTCAATTTCTCCTCCTTTCTTATGTTTTCTGGCATTTCATTAAAATATTTCATCTCAACGATTTCTGAGATTTGGCCTTCTTCCTGAATCTCGGTCTCAGTCTATCCTTTCCTCTTGTACGATGCTCGTGCTCATGTTGATTTGCATCAACTGTTGGCGTGAATTTCTTATTGATGATTTAGTAAATAAATACCATTGTATTAAAATATATTTTCTGCTTAAAGGTCATCATATTCAGATCTTTCAGCATCGCACTGATCCGAGTATATCTATTTTTTCTGAGTATTATATTGAGACCGTACCGCGTAGCGGTCACCAAAGGCCGCGCAGCGACCACACTAGCCACTCACAGGATCTAGTATTTATTAATTGTTAATTTAATGCAATCTAGTGTCAGAAGAAGAAGAAATGGCTGCACTTCTCAGTCGCACTGAAGAAGAAAGCTGAAAATTTGACTGAAACTTTTATTTTCAATATTACCAAAACATCATAGGTCAGACTTGTACAGCATCTGTTACATTCTATATTTTTATATGGTGTAGAATATTGGATAGAAGATGGATTGATGCATTTGAGTTGTGGTGCTGGAGACACATGTTGCGCATACAGACATGAACGGCGAGACGCTGAACAGCGAGGACAGGCTCTCAACCACTTGCCTGAGACGAATCATTCAATTTTTTAGATATCTTGCGGGATATCGCACAGAATTGGAAAAACAATTTAAAGTATGAAGAGATATTTGTCTATTTTTTTAAATTAAAATATTAAATATATAACTCCGCCAAATACCGCGCAATGTTAACCGAGCACGAGGTGAAGGAACCACTTCTGAACGAACAGTTTTAGAAGTCTCAATAATCGACGAACTTGTATGTGAAAATGTGTTCATGCGAATGAGCCGAGAATCGTGTCAGCTATCTGCCTACCCCCGCGAGGAAACGGCGTGATGGTAAGTCAGTCAATAAAATTTTATCACATGTATTTAGTAAGTTTATTTTATCATTCTGATGAATAAAAATTTTTTTTTCGAAAAAAATAAAAGTATTATTTATAATCAAAATATTTATTTTATTTAGAACTACAATCATAATACAACAAAAGAGTTGTACACCTCCGAATATGAAAGATCTTGAATTATGGGGGTGGCTATCGATATTTTTATAAACAAAATTAAAATCTATAATAATGCAATATGAAACAGTGCAATTGTTTAGAAATATTTGAATATGTCAAAGAACACATAATTAATAGATTTTCATCTTCAAAGGCACCGTTATTAAACAAATAATAGATATATCGTAGAGACGAAGCTATTTTTTATTATATTTAATAGAAATATATGGAAGAATGGGTAATTACAGAGCTTTTTTTATTATTGCAGAGCATTCAAAAATTTGATAGTTATGGAGATTGATTAATATGTGATAATGGTGAGAGTGGTATTTGTATAACGCCCTGTAATTACCCAATTATTATATATATAAATGTATATCTATTATTTGTTTAAATAATTGTTCAATTATTTTGAAGACCTTTAAGCCATTTTAAAAACCTTATTTATTTATATATATACATTTGACATCCATATTTTTGTACTAACAGAGGTGGATACATAATAAACATACATAATACATAGTTTATCGTGTGCGATGGAGTAAACTTCACCTCTGATATATACAGCGTTGTCCTGGCTACTTTGCTAGACTAAAGTCTGTGTTAAAGTAGCCAGTTTTTTTTTCGTGCTGTTGTGGTGTTGTTTGGACACATTCGATGCTAGTTTAATTGATTTCGATAGTTCGGAGATTGTCTCTGTCTTATTTCTAATTTAGACATTTTTTAAATAACTTCTTCATTAGTTTTACACAGAGTTAAATAGTAATATTCAAATTGCACCTTGTTTCCGCAGGCCTCTCGGAACGCTTACTTTTCAAAATAAATACATTCTAATATTTCGCAAGTGTAAAATGGGGGCATTGATGAACAGTACTATATAATAATAATACATATATCAGGTTCACTTTTGACATGTATTATGTACTTACATTGATATACAATGTCTAACGGTCTGACGTAGTACTCTTCCTAATTAATATTCATTAAGTATACATTTTCACCTAGTTCATTACTATGAGTGTTGCGTCATATTTCTAATATCAGACAAATGTACCGAGGGTATGTAAATATATAAAATTTGGCAAATTAAATACAACATATCAGTAAGAAAGTAAGACATATATTTGGTTACCCTGCCTGCTACACTAGTAATTCACTGTATTATAGCAGACGGTGTTCCTCCGGTATAGTAGTAAGCAAAGTGCTATGATCAATGTACAAAATATATATATATATATATATAGTTAATCAAGAGATGCAATTAGATATTTCAATATACTGTTGTAGCAGTTTTATTCTCAGGTTTAGATCTTTAAAAACTCTCGGGCGTAATTTCTCCCCATTTTGTGGATCCAGAACTGCACTTTTCGTCAAAAATATACAAGACTACGGTCCAAATGTTTCATTTTTGCATTTAGACCGTTGTATATTTTTGGTGCTAGAAATAAATGGAATCTTTGTGCAAAAGTTTTGGTAAAAGATAGTGACAGTTAGTGAGGGTCCGTAATTTGCTAGTAATATTGTTTCAATCAAACATTAAAAAAGATTATCGCAACAAGTGCGCGGTATTCACGTCCCGGGCACGAACAATACGAAAATGAACACGACCGGATTGATTATTATCGTTCACTGCGCGCCGGGGGCGACCCTCCCTCGCGCAAAGTGGATTTGAATTGTCAAAACAAATTATATTTTCCCCGACGGTAAATCATCCCCTGCTTATATCGCCTTATCGCAGCGCGAGGGGTCGTCGTGTTATTGCATCCGAACAATATGAAATCGACATTAAGCCAGATTACACGCCGGGTGAGTACCTCCTGGGTTTGGATAGTCCATTTTTCGGACGGGGACGCGCGTCATAAAGTCAAAACATTTCGTTCGATCTTATCGGCGGGATGAAATCGGATTCGCAGGTTGCGGCTGCCGGCCTTCCTGACAGCAAGCAAAATTTACACGATAGATTTATGTAGATGCACTTACGTATCCGTGCCGTTATTCTGAAGATTTAATGCGAGTAATAGCTAGCTAGCTCCGAAACTATACAATACACTCGGTACCAACTGGAAATCGTACAATTCCAATAATATTACACAAATATGGACCCAATATATGATCCAATCAGGTAGAGACGAATCGGAAGCATGGATATCCAACAATTTAATATAATTTATGCAATTCTTTCACTAATAATTCACTTGTCCTACAACACTCCCACTCCATATATTTATTTTTTATTTTTACTTTTTTATACATATTTGTAATCCTCTTTATTCCAAATAACACCACAACAGCACGAAAAAAAACTGTCTATTTTAACACAGACTTCAGTCTAGCAAAGTAGCCAGGACAACGCTGTATATATCAGAGGTGAAGTCTACTCCATCCCACACAATAAACTATGTGTTATGTATGTATCCACCTCTGTTAGTACAAAAATATGGATGTCAAAATATATATAAATAAATAAATATAATAATGGATAATTTGATGAAAAATAAAGTTTCTGATGCACTGTTTCTTATGTTCCACGAGTTCCACGCTCTTAGGCCTGCCATCGCAAATGCCCGTTCACTAAATTTAGACTCCTGGCAACGGTCGATCGGTTCTACAACCCTTTATGCAGCTGAAGTAGAGGCGGGACCTGAGAGTTTGACGTACACCATTTAAATTGTCTACGATACACAGTTCTGCAGCCAACGTGTACTCGGAAGCGGCGTGCAGTCAGTACTTTGAAATATGCTGCTCATAAATAAAATTACAAATTGACAATATATAAAATATATATAGTAGGACAACAGTCCAAATACCGGGTAGCAACAGACTGCATGTATGTGAGTTATTACTCAAATACTATCTATCTATTGAGTCAGGGGTCGGCAGACTTTCAAAACTCAAATTCACACTACGGTCGTGAGTTACTTAGAAAAATGAGCTTCAGTAGTTCAATGCTTACTTAGAAAACAATAAAATCTAAATAATGAACAATTTGAGTTAGATACTAAATTTATTTTTTTAATAATTGTGATTTTTTTTTAAATAGATTCTGGTGAAGAAATAATAATAAAATACTAAATTAATGTATTAATTATAAATATATACATATAAAATCAATTTTGTAGAAAAATATTGTTTTAGCGTCACCGGGATTCGAACCTGGATCTTCATTTCCAATCCGGGGAAGTGCACTACCTTTGTGCTATAACGCCAGTACTTTTCTTGACAAATTTTCGAAACTATATGTTACATTTTTCAAATTAATACACCTGTCGTTCCATTATTTGAAAGCCATCTACATTATTTTTACAGAATCTCAAATACCTTTGAGTAAACCGACTGCAGACGCCAGAATTATCAATTCATTTTTATTAAATTTTGGACACGTTGATACAACATATATTATTAAGGAAAACACATTCTTATTGTGAAGTTGTAATTATTCAGAACAGACGGTCTGTGATATTTTAAATACTAAATTAATGTATTAATTATAAATATTATATATACATATAAAATCAATTTTGTCGAAAAATATTGTTTTAGCGTCACCGGGATTCGACAAAATTGATTATAATTAATACATTAATTTAGTATTTAAAATATCACAGAGCGTCTGTTCTGAATAATTACATCTTCACAATAAGAATGTGTTCTTCTTAAAAATAATAATATATGTTTTTAGTTAGTATTGACATCCTGAAAAAGAAAATGGTATTTTTCGAAACCGGTAGATGTATTTAAACTGAAATCTACGTAAATACGTTGAGCCAAAGATTGTATGAATGGTAAATACTAGTTATTTTATTGTCAGAAATATATTCATGAAAATATGTCATTAATTGAATATACAAGTTTTCCAGAAAATATTTTAAAATGTGAGGCAGTTTCTCTAGATCGTGGTAAATTACCATAATAGTCTTGTAAATATTTTGTGTATTTAGTGTGTATGTTTGTATAGACTCGTCAATCAGTATTATTTATGTCGGTGAGAATCAAGGGTCTTTTTTTATTAAAAGATATAATATATTTTTTAACATAATCAGCAATTATATATATATATTTTTTTAAATTCTTAACATAGTGCATACATAAGCACTCCTTATATACGCTCTAATATAAATAAGATTAAAGTATTTTCTTTTACTATAACTTATTTTTTATATATTTAGTCAGTTTCATTTTAAATCTATTCAATTTCTCTTCCTTTCTTATGTTTTCTGGCATTCAGTTTGTTGAGTAACTTGTTGGTGTAGTGGTCAAGACTCTGGCCTAGTGATCCAGTGGTCGGTGGTTCGCGCCTCGTTCCAGGACTCCAGCAAGTTAGTCCTATTTTCATAGCACAAGCGTTTAGCTTAGTTTGAAAATAGTAAGAATATTGATGTGACGTGTATTCTGTGTACGCATCTCTATTTAAACAAAAATAAAAAAATTTCATCGCACTGTACATCACCGATTTCTGAGATTTGTCCTTCCTCCTGAATGACAGTCTCAGTCTATCCCTTCCCCTTGTACGGTGCTCGTGCTCATGTTGATTTGCATCCATTTTTCGTGTGAATTCCGCTATATATATATATATATATATATATATATATATATATATATTATTTTTATTTGTTAACTTTGTTTTACTAACCACTGAATTGAGTTTAAATACATCTACCGGTTTCGTTCTTCTTCAGGATGTCATAACTAACCAAAAACATATATTATTGTTTCTTTACCAGAATCTATTTAAAAAAAAAACTAACAATTATTTAAAAAATAAATTCAGTATCTAACTCAAATTGTTACTTAATATAAATTTACTCGAATAATCAAATTTAGATTATTGATTTTTTTTTGTTGTTTGAATTCTGTTAAAAGTTGGAGACACTTGGAGTAGTATTTTTTTCTTTTTAGAACTATATGTATCATCATTTTTTGAGTAATTTCTAATTGTGATATTGAAATTTTATACGCTCCTCCCCATCCAATAATACCGTATTGTAATTGTGACTACAAACGCGTAAGATTTGTAAATGATAAAATCTTGTTTTATAATACGTCATAAGAGACTTAAAAATATGTAGGCAGTTTTCCTTATTCTGTTTGTGAGATTAGTAACATGTTCTTTCCATTTGAGATTGTTATCTATTATGATTCCAAGATACTCGATACAGTATTTTTTATTCAATTGATGAACATTGGTCACAAGAGTCTACTTGAGTACAGGCTTTGATGTGAATTTGTAGAAAAATCGTAAAAAGTATGTTTTATCAGTAATAATTAATAGTAAGTACACATTTTTTATGGTATTAACATCCACATTTTTTTTCATTTACTATTAGTACTGTATCGTCCGCATAAGATATTATTTTACCATGTAATTTAAGTTTAAATATATTAGAATATAAAATAAATAACAAATATCTCCTCGCTTCTCCCGTACGCATCTGAAATGTTAAGAATTATGGTGTTTACGTGTACAGCTAGAGCAGGTAGATTATTGCAATGAAACAGTACTTGCAGTACAGTTGGCGTTTATTTACAGATTGAATTAAACATTATAATATGAACGCAGTACACAGGAGGCGGTGCCGAGGTGCGAGTAGAAGAGTGGTCGGTTCTTAGTTTCCTCGGACTGGTTGCGCCGCGACGTGTTGTTATCTGGTTCGGTGTTTATTAGTCAGACTGTCTGACTGTTGAGTGATTTCATTAAGCTGCCATGACTGTGAGGTGCGTGCGGCAGCACCACCAAATGCACCTACAATAAAGTAATTTAATGTGTAACACTAATATTAATTTATTATTAATTCGATAAAGCACAGGTAAGCCAATTATTTCATTATTATTAAAAAATGAAATGACTTAACTAAAATATTCTTGAATTCAAAAGAAAAGATTTCAAAAACAATTTGCAACAATGACAAATGCAAAAGACCTCGGTGCGAAATACTGATTCGTGTATTGGATTGACATGTGAATTATCGACGGGACTAGCAGGCGATGGCACGTGTCGATAGTATGTATCGTCGTAGTCAGTATTAATATATACAAAAGAGCATCCCAATAATTATAATTGTATGGTATCTACCGGTCGTAACTCGCAAGCCAATATTTTCTCAATTTCTATCTTTATAGTGAATAACTATTTTTTTTAATACGTCCCGATGAAGCTCGAGATAAGCGAAAACGGTTGACGGTTCAACGAAAATATTAAAAAAAATTCTTAACTGTATTTATTAATATTTAATTGTATATTTATATTTAATTTATTAATACTTAATTGTATTTATTAATATTTTCATTGATTTTCTTTTTCACAGCATATTTATTTCATAACCCTTAATGTATAACTTAATATGTATTATCTGTATGGCGAATCAGGTTTAAAAAAAAAAAATCTGATCACCCTGTAATAAACACATTATTATTATTATTAACATAGTGCATACATAAGCACTCCTTATATACCCTCTAATATAAACAAGATTAAAATATTTTCTTTTACTAAAACTTTTCTTTTATAAATATATTTAGTCAGTTTCATTTTAAATCTATTCAATTTCTCTTACTTTCTTATCTTTTCTGGCATTCAGTTTGTTGAGTAGCTTGTCGGTGTAGTGGTCAAGACGCTGGCCTAATGATCCAGTGGTCGGTGGTTCGCGCCTCGTTCCAGGACTCCAGCAAGTTAGTCCTATTTTCATAGCACAAGCTTTTAGCTTAGTTTGAAAATAGTAAGAATATTGATGTGACACATCTTCCGTGTACGCATCTCTATTTAAAAAAAAAAAAATTTCATCGCACTGTACAACATAGATTTCTGAGATTTGGCCTTCCTCCTGAATGACAGTCTCAGTCTATCCCTTCCCCTTGTACGGTGCTCGTGCTCATGTTGATTTGCATCCATTTTTCGTGTGAATTCCGCTGATATTTCCTTATTGATGATTTAGTAAATAAATACCATTATATTAAAATATATTTTCTGCTTAAAGGTCATCATATATATATATGTTTTGGTGGCGTCATGTCTTATGCAGAATATTATAGAAAATGAAATTTTAATTGTATTATATTTATATGAATATACATTGTTACCAGGGGCGTGCACTGCGTACAAGCAAAAAAGCTGTGCATTACTAAAGATTCTGAATAATAAAAATAAATTCTTATCTTATGAAAAGACCCTATAAAATTCAAGCAAATTAGGATTAGCGTAACGCGTGACTATATTTTTGTCTAGCCGTCAACAGTATGAAAAATTGCGTCTCATTTGTATTCATATAGCTGGATGCCATTTATATCTGGGGCGGCCAAGAGAGTTCTCTTCTACTCTAAAAATCCACGCGCATACTATATATATATATATATATGCAACCGAGACAACCGTACCCGGTTTCCGTATAGTTACATAAACTTCATCTGTAACACCATAACCTAAGTTTAAGCCTCTGCACGCCACTGATAGTTACCAATATACTTATTATTGGAGTATTAACAGCAAAAATAAGTTGTCGTTTTTAATATTGAGTTTTTTTATTACCCAATTGATCAAATTATTTCAAAATTGTCTTATACGTATTAAAAAAAAATAAAGATTCCGATTTCGAGCCCGTTATATACTCGTAACATACATTTTATTTGTAATCAAATCAACAGTTCTAATATACTCAAATTACTAAAATATAACAATCTCACATTATATGCTGTGTATGTATTCGATCTTACTGTGTTTTGCCTTCGATGAGTTTTGGTTTTATAAAATATTATATATATATATATATATAATTTGCCCAAAAACAGGTAGCCTAGTTGGGCAATGTATTTAAATATGTGTAAAGATGTAAATATGATATATTTCTGTTAAAAAAAAAAAAATACAAAATACATTGTTTACACAACAATTTATTAATTATTCTACATGTTTCGATACTTATGATATCATCTTCAGGAAACAATGTACACTGAAATTAAAAAAATACAAGCATAGATTAAAACAAAAATATAAAATGGGGAAAGAAGATTTAAAAAATCTGTGATCTACATATTGATTTGCAAGGGTTGCAATAATTTTTATACAGGTAAAACTTGCAGAAATTTTGATGTTAGAATTAAGGAGCATTTGAGATGCCTAAATGACAATAACTATTCAGAATTTTCCAATCACCTTTCAGAAACAAACCATTCCTTTGATATTAATACAAGGGTTTAAATACTAGCGGTTTACAGTTAGATGAATTTGAAATTTTATAAATAAGAAAAAGTGTTAATAGCAAACTAAATATGATAAATAACCAAATCCTCTTTGCAAATAGTCATCTTTTAAATTTGTTTTCATATTAGTTTATGAAAATTAGATGCATTTACCCTAGTTCTAGTTGTATTATTTGTGACAAATTGTTAAAATAATTAAAATTCTATACCAATCTGCTTAATGACAATAGTAATTAGTCATTTCGGTCCTTAATGACGGGTAAAACGTGCCGAGTTCCAAAAAAATTATCTTATCTTACTGTGATTGTTTTTGAAATTGGTTAATTATTTAAAAAAAAATAAACGAACTATCTATAGTTAAAGTAATAGCAATATAGCCAAATCCTCTTTGCAAATAGTCCCCTTTTAAATTTGTTTTAAAATTGGTTCTTACTTATTCAACACTTTATATTTTTGTTTTTATATATGCTTGTATTTTTCAATTTCAGTGTACACTGTTTCACGAAGACGATACCATAGGTGTCGAAACATGTAGAATAATTAATAAATAGTGATTAAAAGAAAGTATCTTGTTTAATTATTAATATAAAATGAGGCCACAAAGTAATTTTGTAAATATTGATGAACTATATTGTTCATAACATACAACATCGTTTAAAATATGAATTAAATACATTAATTAGAAAGATATACATATAAAATCAATTCTATCGAAAAATATTGCTGTTACGCCACAGGGATTTGAACCTAGATCTCTTTCCAAACCGGGAAGGTGTACTGTCCAACTATGTTACAACGACGATATTTTTAGCGACAAATTTTCGAACTTTTTGATATTAATACGTTGAATCGTTACATTATTTGAAAGTGCCATTTACCTTATTTTTACAGAATCTCAAATACCTTTGAGTAATCTGATAGCAGACGCCAAAATTATCAATTCATTTTTATTACATTTTGGACGCAACAACAATATTTATATGTATATATTTCTAATTAATATATTTAAAATATCACAGACCATCTGTTCTGAATAATTACAACTTCACAATAAGAAAGTTTTTTTTTTTACTAATAACATTGTTTATTTGTATTAACACTTAGGAAATTTGATATGTGCATAATACAGTATAAAGAGAAAATTATTGTCACAATTGACGATACCTTACTGTTTCAATGTCAATGATATGGTACAGTAAAATGAAAAAAAATTATACATCGGCAACCAATTAATGCATCAGATAGCGTACTTGGTATTTATTTCTAGTTTAAAAAAATAATAATCATATTTTGTGCGTTTCTATTTATGAAAACTCCGATCGCGCTCTCCCCAAAATAAACCACATAATAAATAAAATCTCGTTGAAGGTAATTAAAATTATTCCACCTTTGTAAGCTAATGAACAAAAATGACATCTACATGGTGTTAACACTTCCCTAGCCATGCAGTAACATAGGTCTACCGAGCCAATAAAATCGTATTTCTATAAATATGCACAATGTGAAACTTACATTTTACCTAGTCCTAAAAAATCATTTTCACTTAGAAATGAGTAGTGGAAAACCAATCATGTGAAGTGAATCACAATAAAATGATTAATTTTTGAATTCAATGCTATGTAAAATTGATACGTGGTTCGCTATCTACGTTAAAAATACCATTTGTACTACTTGAAAAAGATCACTTTAATTTTAATGATGAGAGATATAGATGAAGATCATGTTAGATGGGTCTTTTGACGAATGCGTTACATGAATAATGTTTGAGAATAAAATGAACATACCTAATTATTATATTTATTATTTCTTATTATATTTATAGTAACTGTGACATTAATTATTTTAAAGCCATTTTATTCCCATTTAAAGTGTTGAAAAAAACTCAAATTTCTTGCAGTAACACGAGTTGACAGCGTGGCTGCGTAGGTATTTTTAGCATGGTATGGTAAAGGTTAAGAATTGCGGTTTGACAATAATGAACACAAAATGCTATTTTCTCAGTACAATGTTCATTTAAGTAAATAAGACGAAATCGCGTCAATGGTTTACTCACTAAAATTATGATTAAATATTGGGTCACGAACATAACCAAAAATTATATTATCATCAGGGGCGTGCAAGCAAAAAAGGTGTGTATGACTAAAAATTCTGAGAAACAAATATAAATTTAAAAATTGAATTAACATTAACGAAAACACTATTTTGCAATTAGTGGCATGTGTATACTAGTTAAGACTTTAATTGCTCAGTTCTAAAAACTCACCATTGTACTCGTGTATTTACATTACTCAGTTCTGTCTTTAAACTGGTGAATTACTCAAGTCATAATAATAGCAGCTCGAAAAATTATATTAAAAGTTATCCTCAAAACCCCAATCACAACGAGCACTGACGAAATTTTTGATAAATTCGATGTCTCTGATGTAAGACAAATGCATGCTAATACTACTCTTAAATACATACATTAATACAAACAGACACATTTTAAAACAACTCGAAACATAATTTCCACACGGACAAATACAAATAACCTACAAACCCAAAGAGCACATACTACATTTGGTCAAAGGAACTATTAATATTTTGGACCTAAACTATCTAATAGAATGCTAAAAGACTAAAATTAATTGAATTGTCACAAGAACATGAAACTTTATATTAAAACTTGGATTCGTAATATGGGTAGAGCCAGTATTGGTGCACTCACCCAAACATATTGACTCATATTGCTCAAAAAAGTGATCCAAAAATTAAGTCCATTTTAAAATTGTTCTTCATATACACCTTTAATATCGTAATAAATGTAATTCTATCTACTACTTGTAATTCTAATCAATTGAACAATTGCTTGTAAACTATGCCCATCTCAACACAGAAGTTCTCTAGTGAGACGGGCATAGTCCAAACAAATTTTTTATATATATTATATATTACTAATAAATAAATAAATATAAATGGCTATTTACTGAATTGAAAATTCCTTTCGGTTGATCCATTTTGTATGGAGTCGTTACCTATGCTGTTTTTTAACAGAATAACATTAGAAAGGGTTACAACTGCGTGCAAATCATTAAAGTGTCTACTTCTTCTTTTACTAACTGGCAAATTTTACTATCTTACTACTTTTAACCTGTTGATTCCATGATTGTTCTTTAAATCTAGTGCATGGATTGGTTTTTGATTTGAGATAAACAAAAAGCAATTGGCAGAACTATTTCCTACGTTAACCTTTAATACTAATAATTATTTCCTTTTGTTATTACGTGAAGTATTTTCAAACAATAAATGAATCATGTTCAGTCATAGAAAGTGTTCTTATAAACGTCCATACATTTTTTTATATGAATAAAAAAGTATTATTTTACGTTAAAACTTACTAGTAGTCTAAAATTATAAATATATACATGACAGAATCGTATAAACGACGGATTTATTTTGTCCAAAGACGTTGGTTAAACGAAAGTACATTTATCATTGGTAACAGCATAATCTAAATCTTTACCTACTGCACGCCACTGATTATCATATACAACAATTATTCACGGCTTCTATGCATACGGCGTAAGATGAAAGATGGTCAATATACTTGTCAGTCGTCAACTGACATAGTCCAAACAACTTCAGTCCGAGTCCAATACAGTCCAGTAAGTCATAGATAAAAGACGGCGAAAAGCAATAGTATTATGGATAATGCAAGAATTCAAGTTTTCACTTATAAATATGCCAAGATCTAAACCAATACAAACTTGCAACAGGTGAATGAGATGGAATCCCGTCATGTCACAGTCATGGAAGAGTTTTCATGAAATGCACACGACTTTCATACACAGATGACAGGATCTACACTGAGAAGATGATATATGAACAATCAAGACAGTCGTAGAAGACGTGACCGAAACACGACGACCGCTCCTGACTGTAGCTCGACAGAGAATGCGGTCACGGAGTACACTAAAGTATAACAGCAAATGAAAAAGAAATATCTAGAAGTTTCCCTTATGAAATATTTCCAAGAATCATAGATTAACATATCACAAATATTAATTTTACAAGCTTTAACTAGTTAAATCCCAATAGTTACAATACGACTACAATGCTAGTCAAATGCATTGTCCCATTAATTCAATATAATTATTGAAACTTAGCTAGTTTAAGTAAGTAATTGATCAGTTTGGGTTTTCCGTATCGATGCATACAAACAGCTGTTAATTTTATTATTAATGCTCTGGAAACCTTCCTAGTATAGAAAAAATTGAAAAACCTAGATTTATATTAAACTATAATACGTTGTAATTATAAATGTACCTCGGCGTCTATTTTATACTGTTAAAAAGGGTGAGAATTTCCGAGAAACAAACCTAAATTTAATATTCTAATAGGATTAATGAATTGTATTAATGTGTTAATCGTTTCGCTGCCATCGCAGTTACTTATTTTTTTAATATTAATTTTTGTAGTTAAACTAGATTCACTAAACATGAGAAAAATGAGAATTCGGCCGCGCGCATCTATACGAAGCCATTCGTAAAACTTCGGAAAGAGGGGGCAAACGCCGAAACCAAACATCGATCTTCTGAATTTAATTGACTTTTTAATTTAGGCATTAATAAAAGATGTAAAAAATAAAAAAATTAGTATCTATTAACAACTTTCTGTTGTCTTCGGTTTTCAGACAACAGGATCCCATTTTACGTATAATTTTTCTGAAGAGATTATCTTTACCACCCGTATAATTAATATTTTCTTGTATTTTTTTTAAAGTACGCGTTTGTTTATACAATATATGGAAATCATAAATAGTTCGACGAAGATAATCAATGTTGTGATTATCTACATCTGTCACCGGGAATTTTTTAATTCTTTTTTTTCCAGGTGTTGAAAAAGAAGTGTTCGCTTCAGAAATCGTGTTCATTGTCCGTTTTTCGTAAGCGCACTAATGTTTCAGTCTTTGAAATTTTTTCAAATCACCAAACACATTGGCAGCTTCATTAGACATGAACTTCACCAATTGACATGAATTTCACGCGCTTGCCCTCGTAGTGCTCGTCTGCGTCCCAAAGAAGATGAAGACATTATGTAAATATTAAAAATTCCATTACTCTCGATTAGGTTGAGTGCACCTGAACTAAAAATCGATAGGAAACGTCTAGAGCGCACAAACCGTTTGAAGGACAAGAGACGACTAATTAAAATGAGAGCTGATTGGTGACATACTGGATTAGGCCACACCCCTTTCATCAAATTCGTTTCTGCGCAGATTTTTTAAAGCGCAAACCTATATATATTTTATTACAGTTAAAATAATCAAAACATAAAAACTAAACAATATTCAACAATCCATATCATGCTTACAAGTGAGATAAATCTCTAGTTTGGCTGCTTTAATTTTTTTGCATTCAATATATAATTTAGAATCAATATAATATATCAATTGATCAAAATAATCGGATAATTATGATTTTTTTTAAATACTTACATGTACAGGGTGAATATTATGTTACAGGCCGATTTTATTTGATCGTCATTTTTGTTTGAAAAACATTTGTTAGTTTGCATTTGGTAGTTGTAGAGAATAGTTGATTACAATTTATAACGCAGTATTTAATATCTTAAAAACATGTTGAAATCATTAAAACATTTTATATTAACAATAATAGAAATGTTGTAAACATTAATGATGATCGCTATCATCACATGTTGGAATACTTCTTGGTGGACGAATTGGGTCGATTGAATCTGCAACACATGAGATTTCAATACGACGGTGCCACCTCACACACAGCCCGAGCTACGTTCGAATTTTGCGAGAAATTTTTTCGGATGCATAATGTCAAAAAGCGGCGATATCGACTGGCCTCCTCGATTACCTGAGTTGACGGCTTCCGACTGTTTTCTGTAGGGGTACTTGAAAGGAAAGGTCTACGCCAATAATCCAACAACAATTCCGATACTACAACACAATATTCGAAATTAAATTACTGAAATAACGATAATAATAAAAATGAGAGGCGGCCACTTGGCCGATGTTATATTCCATACATAATTGTAATAAACCAAGTAATTGATAAATAAAAAAATAATTAAAAATTGTGTTTCTTTTCTTAGTTATTCAAAAACAACATCGGCCTGGAACATAATATTCACCCTGTATCTCTGACATAATTGAAATTTGTCACATGCAGCTTGAACTTTTTCGACTCATATTTTTAATATGTTGTACTCTAATCTATTACACCTAGTATACTGTCACTTTTACGTTATTATATTTTCATATTTATCTATAAAATCTTTTTGAAATAAGAGATTTTGAGGGCCCGAGAATTGGTCTAGGCAGACGTTAAGCCTCTGCTCTGCCATCTTATTCCTCTATTAGACTGTGGTAATAATTTTTTGGTTAAGAATTTAATGAATTGATTTGTATTTTTTAAAACTTATACTTTATTATCGATACAGTTTTAGTGCAAATAGCTATTTATAGAGTATTATTTGAGTGAATTTGTCATATCCACAGATTACATTTCACATTATGTCAAAATGTATGGTGAAAATTCAAAACTTTAAAGTGTAATAACTTTTTAAATACCTACTTTAACCGGAATTTTTATTTTTTTTAATCTGGGTGAAAACACGAAAAAAAAACATAATCCTTTCATATAATCCTAAATATTTGTCTGGCTACTTGCACTAAACAAGGTACAGGATCGCGAAGAGTGGAAGCGATCAGTACACGCTATAGAAACAGAATAGACAATCACGACCAAAAAAGACATTCTGTAAAAAGTATAACAAATTGAAAAATTAATATTCAAAACTTTGAAGCTCAGTTTGATGTAAACGTTAGATGATACCTTGATACTCAATTAGGGATAGTGAGGTACATGCGTAAAGTTAATAATTAAAAACAATTGATAAAATTTGCTAACACTTCTATTGTTTATTTCTTCACATAGGTATATTATATACAAAAAAAAAATAACACCGAACACATTAATAAATTAATATAAGGTACATCAAGCAAATTTTTTTTAATACACAGATATTAACAATTTATATACATAATGTGTGCTTAAGGATAGATTATTAATATTTACATCGATTTGCTTAAAATTCAATTTAAAACCGGACATAGTATTATTAACAATAATTATATAATTAATTTAAAAAAAGTTAGATACATAATATCTACTAGTCAAGAGATACAGTATATAATATAAATCTTCTTATGCTACTTAGATGTTATAATTTTAATATTCATATAATTCAACACAATTAATCAAATACGAACTCCCACACGTTCGAATACTATTAATAATTGTAAATATACAGGGTGTAAAAGAGACACAGTTCACAATATTTTATGGGATACCTGAATAAATGTTCAACGAGTGCGCACAAATTCTGTACCGTTACGGAGATTTTTACAAAATCATGTTTAAACTTTACATCTACGTACTTGGAAATAAATATTTGCGAATCTAAGTTTCTAGAACTCCAAAACCACACGATATGAAAATAAAAACTGTTGTTTTTCAGTTCCACTTGTATAAATTCCATGGGACGCGCTTCGCCTTGTGAGGGCATTATCAACAATGAGATTTAAAATTCTTATACTTGAGATTAGAAATTTGAACACTATCGACTCATATTTTTACTGTGTATCAATCTCTAAAATATTTCATACGCCAAATGTGTTCCACCCTGTATATTTGTTTTATAATTCAATATTTGTAGGTTAGTGATGTCTTAAGAGAGTATATATACAGCATGTCCCAAAATTCTTTTCCATTTTGGTTCATTCGCTGCACCAGCGCAACTATTGGGAGAGGGGCGAGGAGAATGCCGATCGCTAGCCGCGTCCCTGGAAATTCAGTCGATATGGAGCGTGTCCTTACAAGTTGTTATTGAAATTTTCCCTAGAAAATGTACGTGATATAAACTGGCCTCCACGTAGTCCACAATGACACCAATGGGGCTACCTTAAATCAAAGGTGTACAGTAACAATCCTCCCTCTCTGGAACAATCAAAAGAAAATATCCGTAAAGAAATTGGCAGCGATCACGGAGACTACGTGCCGAGCGATTCTTAAAAATTTTGTCTCCCGTTTAGAAGAGTACCAGCGAAATAACGGATCTCATTTAGAAAACATAATTTTTAAGAAATAAATTCCCAGGTACTGTACTTATACGCTTTTTTAACATTTTTTATTAAACCCATCCACTATTTTATTAAAATAATTAATTACGAAAAAAAAAAAACTTTTGGGACACCTTGTTAAAGTCCCAAACAATTTTCTTTAGAATATCTGGGGCGGTATACCGTTTCGGAAGTTCCAAATAGCAGCTCCAAGATCAAAGATATATCACTTTAAAAAAGTCGATCAGTTTTGTTTTAAAACTCACTCACTATCTCTCTGCCTACCACCGCGAGGAAACGGCGTGATTGTAAGTTAGTTAAAGAGAACCGTTTAAATTAACGACATTACGATACATATGTTGTTCCATTATTAAAACAAATAAATTTTAATACGGAAAAGAATTAAATCCAGGATTAAATCAACCTGTCTTATATACAGGGTGGCCCAAAAAAAGTGTGAACATTTCGCAAAATGTGAAGATAAAATTACATCAAAATTAGTTTAACAGTATCAACAACAGCTTAAATAGTTTACTAATTTACTTATTTACCTGTATTACGTTTTATTTCGACAATTACCGGTCGCCATCTTTGATTATTAATTTTCCCATTGTTTGTATTTGTTTTTTTTTTTTAATTGCTGCCCGGAATTACAAAAATCACCGCAGAAGAACGTTTTCTGATCAAAAATTTGCGAATTGAAAAACGTTGTGGTGCTAGGGAAATGATCAAAGAGTTTCAAAACAAAGCCTGGAGTATAGCTAGACATTACAGCATAACTGGATATTACAGCAGGACGGAGCTCCATCTCACACGGCCAGAAATACAATCAACTTTCTCCGTCGTGAGAATGTTAATTTCATCTCACCAGGCGCGCGGCCACCGAACAGGCCAGATTTAAACCCACTAGGTGATGCAGATGATGATGATGTGTTTTGATTTGCTAAATATTGTGCAAAAAAAAATTACATTATATTACGTTACAGATGTTCTCACATTTTTTGGGCCACCCTGTAATACGACCGTTATTATGAAAGTGGTCTAAGTCACATTTATTTCGTTTCGTGATATTTAAAGGTTTGCTTGTTTGAATTGATTAAAATATATTTTTATATTACACAATACAATTTTTCAAAAGTTATTTCGACGCGCAAATGTTGCGCGTAGATTATAAGGAAATAAAAAAAATTGAATAATTGAAATGTAGTGACAATACGCTGAATATAACGCTTCAAATTTTTCCAATTTGCATCATATTCTATTGATTTAGAACTGTGTATAGCTAAATAATTGATAAACTCTTTATTTCTTTAATGTCTCGTCTTGCACCCCTTTCATTATAAAGGTACACATATATGGAAAATCTTCGATATTACATACACAAGCTTTTAATATATACATAAATAATTTCAAATCATTTGTAATTTTTTTTTTAATAACAATATTCAAAGCAGTACCGTTGGGTTAGTGCACAAGTTGGAAAAATTTTTATTATTAAAATATTATTTTTTTAAATTAACCCTTCCCAAACCATGCTGTAACACATGTCTACCGTCGTAATTAAACCTGTATTATTTAGGCAATCCTTAAGAAAATATTAGCGCTTAGTTAGACTAGTGAAAAACCAATTATGAAAAGGGAATCGTACAAAAACAATTATTTTTTCATTTCAAGTTAATACGTTGGTAATAATACCATTTGTGATATGAAAGACAGAGATCACACACTATTTTCACAGTGGAAAGAACAACAAACATACAAAAATAATTGTCTCTTTCTCAGTAATCAAATGAAGAGAGATAAGAAGGAAGGACACATTGTATAAGACTTAATGAATGTTCTAAATTATGTTATTAATCTTTTTTTTTTTAAATTGAATGCTCAATATTTAGAGTAGATTCGTGCCATTTAAGCTAATAAAAACTGTTATTTACGGTAACACGAGTTGACAGCATGGCTGCATTCGGGTATTTTATGTCATGGTATGGTAAAGGTTAACATAATACAGTTGTCTTCCAACGTTCTGAAAGATTTCTTACTGCATGTCACCATTGGGTGGTTCGTTGTTACGATCTCATCTCACGCGTGACGTTCACGTATTACGAATATTATTTTCGGCGCGAATTTTAAATTATTATTTAGCTTTATTAAAATATTGCTGTGCGAGCCGCTCGCCGAGCAGTGCAAGCCTCTCTTCACCCCGCTCCTAACGTGTATCCGCAGTGGAAAAGCGTCGCTACTCCCTCCCCCGCGTATTGGAGGGTGAGTTTTTGCCAAGTCGTCGCGCTCCACGCCTGTCGAACGCGCCGGACCGACCGTACAGCTCCGTACCGACCGCCATTTTGCCTCGAGACGAAGTCGCCAAGAAGCTGCGACGTGCCTCACGAAAGGCAAGTTACGGATGTTCCCGCCGCTCGCAACGTAAGACCGGAGGCCGTCCACCACGAGACGACCAGACGCGGCCGCGGAGACCACATGGCGAGCGAAGCTGCGAAGCCCGCGTCACAAATGTGAAGACAGCCAAAAGTGAGTGAGACAAACAATTAAACAATTAGTTGTGGCCTCAGTTCGACGAATGATTCGAAGATTCAGAAGCAATTAATAATAATATTACTAGCAATGCCTTAACTCCTCGGCTAAACTCAATCAAAATAAAATGTCGGAAATGATTTTTAAAAATCTACTTTACACCAACAATCTGTTTTTGAACGCAAAATACTATGAAAAGTTTTAGAACCTGAACTCGAAAATGTACTTGAGCAAGATTATGTTAAAAGAATGGTGGTCTGGATCCAGTGCAAGTGTCCCAGAAGTGACCGAGGATCATGTGGGCCGACTGTCTGGAAGACGACTGAAGCAGGATGCGAGGGTCCGGGAACTGGACAAGAATGGCTGAGGATAAGAGTCGGCGGAGAGCAAAAAAGAACCAATACTTAACACAACCTCTCTTACATCTATTTCTAACATCAGGGTACCTCAGGGATCTGTTTTCGGACCACTGTTGTATATTTTATATACGAAAGATATAGAATACATAATAATATCGTCAGGGTTATGGCCCCACCGTTAGGCAGACGATACGTTAATATATTTTTCAAAATTTCAAGATAAGTAGAGAAAATAGGCGAATGGATGGCACAAAACAGAACTACTATGGACAGCAACACCTAGAAGACTGCAGTTCATACAGGAATCAAATGTTTGCGAATGCTAAATCTGCAGTTAAGTTGTTGGGCGTGCACATTCATTCTGATCTTTCCGTCATTACACTGTCAGTGCACACTGTAAAACTGTCAATCAGTAAAACTGTCAGAACATACTGACATCAACTGAGAAAGATTAAAAGTATTCGGAGACATCTTCCTCTTGAGGCAGCTCGTCTACTCATTGCGTGGACTATTGTAACAGCACCCATGCTGGCCTGCCAATGTTTCAGCTGGATAGATTACAATTTATTCTAAATGCGGCTGTATATATATGTACATATGTATTTTCCAAATTCTCTCATATAACATCCCTTGTACATCAGCTACATCGGCTCCGATTCCCTGAAAGAGTTGAATTTAAATTGTACAAGGCGACACACAACATGGCGCCTCCGTATCTACAAGAGCTTTATATCCCAGTCAAATACTTAGGTCAGCCTCTACTTCAGCCGCAGGAAGGGTTGTAGAACCGACCAACCAAGTCTAAATTTAGTGAACGGGCATTTGCTGCGGCAGGCCCAAAAGCGTGCAACTCTTTGCCCTCCGTCACAAAGAACAATGAATGCATCATAGACCTTATTTAAGAAGAAACTAAAAACGCACCTTTTCAAAAAGTCATTTCCATATGTAAAAATAACAATTTTTAATTAAAAAAAAAAAAAACAAATATAATTGTAGAACTATAAACAGTTGATATATAAAGCGCCCTCGATATAAAAGTTTTTTTTAAGGTCGAGATGAATTCAATTAACCAATAGCATGCCATTAAAATAAATAAGCCAAGAACTTATATATCTACCCAACAAATATATTTTACGAATAAAAATAATATAATAAAATTGTACAATATCTCCTTAAAGCGATGTCATTTTAAATTGAGCTTATCTATGAGCAATAATATTTTTTAATAAAATTAGAAATAAATATGCAGACCCGCCAGCAGGTCTCCATATTATAAATTCTCAAATATATTTAAAATTCGTTTTTAATTATTCTGCGCTTATAGGAAGTTTGATATTCATATTAATTTAAAAAAAAAACAATTATTTTTATTTATTTTATTTACCACTAATAGAGTTTAAATACATCTACCGGTTTCGAAAAATACAATTCTCTTCTTCAGGATGTCAAAACTAATTAAAAACATATATTAGTATTTCTTTACAAGAATCTATTTTTTAAAACATAACAATTATAGAAAAAAATTTTTGAATGGGACTCGTAGTTAAATTTAGTTGGTTGTTTATAATTTTTTGATTAATTTTCCAAATTATTTCATTTGTGACCAACACCGTTTGCGTGCAAAATTGACAATCCTAATTTTTCTATCAAAACCATGACCATTTTCTATCAAATGATTAGAAAATTCTGAAAACCCACTATTGTTCGAACATTTCAAATGCTCCTTTACTCTTATATTAAAATTTCTCACCGTTTGCGTGCAAAATTGACAATCCTAATTTTTCTATCAAAACCATGACCATTTGCTATCAAATGATTAGAAAATTCTGAAAACCCACTATTGTTCGAACATTTCAAATGCTCCTTTACTCTTATATTAAAATTTCTCACCGTTTGCGTGCAAAATTGACAATCCTAATTTTTCTATCAAAACCATGACCATTTTCTATCAAATGATTAGAAAATTCTGAAAACCCACTATTGTTCGAACATCTCAAATGCTCCTTTACTCTTATGTTAAAATTTCTCACAGTTTGCGTGCAAAATTGACAATCCTAATTTTTCTATCAAAACCATGACCATTTTCTATCAAATGATTAGAAAATTCTGAAAACCCACTATTGTTCGAACATCTCAAATGCTCCTTTACTCTTATATTAAAATTTCTCACCGTTTGCGTGCAAAATTGACAATCCTAATTTTTCTATCAAAACCATGACCATTTTCTATCAAATGATTAGAAAATTCTGAAAACCCACTATTGTTCGAACATTTCAAATGCTCCCTTACTCTTATATTAAAATTTCTCACCGTTTTACCAATATAAAATGCAGCACAACCCTTGCAAAACTAAGTTCATAGATATCAGAAACGAGATAATAATAGATTCTGGTTAATAAGCAACATATTTTAATTAGTATTGATATCCTGAAGAAGAAAATGGTATTTTTCGAAACCGGTAGATATATTTAAACTCAAAAAGTTGATAAAACAAAGTTAATTTTACTAAAAGTAAAAAAAAACAATTCACATTAATTAACATTTTTCACTCTAGGAACTGAACGGCAAAGAATATTTATAACCGGTTTACTTACTTACTATCAATTATGTATAAATAAATTTTAATATTCATCTAACGTATAATATTTTTTACCTTTAAATGAAATCACATAGAAATGAACCAAAAATACAAATGAGGAATTTTATTATCAACATTAAAATATGCGACGCTACGAATAGTCAGTAGATATATGTATGTATGTATGTACAAATGTTAATAAATAATTAATTATAAAAAAATATAATGATATCAACTCAAAATATATCACTGGTGAATTTTCAGAAAGGCAGAATTAAATTACGAGTATAAACAGTTGAAAAATGAAAAAAAAAAAAATGCCAAGTTCCAGACCTGACTATGACTGAAAAAAAAATAACATCTCCAACGAAAAAATATTTAAATGATAAGAATACAATAAATAAGTATTAGAAGAGATTACTAAGAGAAAATTGAAATTTCGTTCAAGCCTCGCTTTTGTAGGGTTTAAAAAGTTTAGGTTTTTCCTGCACTACACCTGTTTGACCTGGCTCAATTTTCTGGTTGCTTCCTTGCTCATAGTCCAACATCGAGCTGTGCACGGACAGATCCCTGCCCGACCCCTGCAGCGAGTAGGACTCCTGCGTATGGTGATGCCTCAGAACGTCGCCGTACTGAGGGTACGTCTTCTGACCGAGGTGGTTCAAGATCTTGTCCATTTGCGGTCTGGATTCGGGGTTCAGGTCTCCACTGCCGTGGTGACTCACAGGAGAAAGGCTAAGGTTTGAATTAACGCTTATTTCCGAGTTGCACGGACTTTCGTTGTTCTTCATTCTGCTTGACGAAACTGTGACTGGCGAGGAGGAGTTTCTAGACGTATCTAGATCTTTCTGCCCTCTGTTCAATCCTTGTCCGATATGGTTGAGATACGAAGACTGCGACGCGGGATTCAACTGATGCGACAGGTTGATGGAGTGTAGGAGGTTGGCAGGGTATCCTGACGATCTCAGTGGACTCTGCGGCCTGGTGTTGCCGGACGTATTTTGGCTCATGCTCTGCGCGCTCGGATTCATTGAAGAATTTGCGGGGATCGGATAGGGGGCGTATCTCGCGTAATGGTTGTAGGGGCTGAAGTGATTAGGATGGCCTAGCAAGTTACCCGTGTGGTTCAGCAGCTGAGGGTTGGAGAAATGGGCCTGCGAGTGGGCCAGCAGGGCCGGGTTCGGCAGGCCGGGGTGACCCAGGCCAGGGTAGGCGTAGGGAAGGGCCACTGACGTCGCTGCGGCTTGAAGGATTGAAGCTGCGAACGCCGGATCGCTGTAGACGGCGGCGTAGGGCCAAGCCACCGCGATCCTTTGTCTCTTGTCCTTCATCCGACGATTTTGGAACCAAACCTGAGCAAAACAATGGGAAACAGTTAGTCAAAAGAGATATTATGATGAAAAAAAAAATAACATTTCAAACATACTTAAGTATATACATGGTACGCCCTTAGAATCCAAATAAAATTGTATTTTAAATTCCTGCTAAAGCTAAAGTTAGATAAATATGTCAGTAAGACTTTCATAACTTCAAAATGGCCGAATCTGTCAACCCAAGCGTGGAATACGATAGAAGAGCGGCGATTATAGAAAACTTTCGTACCGAAAGAGCTCCCACCGAAATATTTAAATTCTTCAGGTACCCAAGATCGACTGTATATGACTGTGTGAGATGCTCACAACCCCGAGGACGTCCCTGTGGTAGGCAAGACCCAGTTTCCGCCCAATATATCAATAGGTCTCAAATGAGGGTGATGTCATGCCGCCGCACTTCTTCCAGAAGGGCAAAACGTTCACGAAGGAGGTTTATTTAAAGTTTTTGAGGACAGTGAGCAAAGCCATGAAATGGAGACTGTCAACAAGATGGAGCACCCGCTCACACGAGCCATTTAGTACAAAATTGGCTCTCTGACAACGTTGACGTGTTTTGGTCGAAGGACTTTTGGCCTCTTAACAGTCCCGACCTAAGCCCTCTGGACTACTAAGTGTGGGGCGTAGAGACGAGAGACAGACCTACAAGTCTAGGCGCCCTTCTGGCCGCTATCGAGACAGAGTTTACGGTCATGAACCAGTTGAATCAGTTGAAAATAGCGTGCTCGCGCTTTAGGGCGAGGATCGAAGAAGTGATAGAAGCGCAGGGTGCCTATATAGAATGAAAGTTCCCAGCAAAGATCCTTTAAATAATATATAACAATATTTTTTGGTATCTTTCTACATTGACTAAAATAAACAATTTTTGGCAATAACGTTTTTTTTGTCCGTATTCTAACGGCGCACCGAGTATATGCCTGAACATGAATATCAATATAAGTTCGAAAAGTCAGCACTCGCCAAATTACGTTGGTCGGACTACGCGTCAAGAATAGGACTCATCAGCCATAGATACATACATACACGACACAGACGTTATTCTCGCTACGAGTGTCTGCCGAAGATCACAGCGACCGTTCTGCTAAATCTCTCAATGATCATTACAACATCCTCAAACTCGTCTGTCGTCCTCGATATAAATTAAGAATTACCCTAAACAAACTGTTACACTCAAATCAACACTCGTATAATTTTTTATCAAATAAACAGGCAACACTGACAAAACACCTTTCGAGGTGTGAGACCATAAAAAATCATCAGATCGATGACGAAATCGAGAGAAATAAAATTTCAATAGCTAAGTGTTATTTAATTTACAACAATTATATTATTCGGTCTTCATCAGCGCCGATAAGAGGCAGAAGTAATGTACCGCAAAAACCGAAGTAATGTACAAAGATGTTGCGACGCCGCCATTGTACGGCGATAACCGACGCGCTTAATGCGTGGTGTTGAAGATTTCACATCTTTAATTAACACGGGCGAGATTTGAATAGTGGACCGTCGGCATTGTATTTGTACAAAAAACACAGCCGTAAAGATGAAGAGATACGTCCAAGTTTAGATGGGTGTAGAAATTTTCAGAATAAATTAATATCAATACGGACAATGCGACGCGATAAAGTCAAAGTTAATAAAGGATAATTTGCATTTTGTTAATTAATTGCGTGTTTAAATTTAGTACCTAAATGTTCTCCAAAAATAATCAGCGAATTTCAGTCATTCTTCGGGAAACATCGGATGAGTTACAAGGGACGACATATTAGCGGGTGGGAAGTAGAATTACCACTGGACAAGACCGATTGGCACAAGCGATTGCCCAATTAGAGATTACATTTGTAAATATTTAGCTACGTAAGATTAGGTTAAATATGAAATAAATATACTAACAAATCCAATGCTGTGCCCGTTGTGCCTATTGTTGTATATTAAAGGTAACATATAGGTTCGAAAATTTGTCGCTAAAAATAGTGTCGCTGTAGCATAGTTGAATAATGCACCTTCCCCGTTTAGGAAAGAAATCCAGGTCGAATCCCGGTGGCGCAACAACAATATTTTTCGATAAAATTGATTCTGTATGTATATATTTTTAATTAATATTTAAAATATCAAATTACAACTTCACAATAAGAATATTTTCTCCAAATACATTAGGTTAGAATACAAAGACAAAAAATTTTTTTAATAGCCGTAATATAATAGAGAAACAAGAAATAAATATTTAATTATTTTTTGGTAAATGAAAGAATCTTTTTGGACACATATTTTAAAAACACAAGCTGTTTCAATTTAGTTTTCAAATACATTAGCTATTTTCAGTTAAATTACCAATATTTTAAAAAGTTATATATATTATGTAAATGATTTTTCTTTTTGTGTTTGAACATGTTTCATATTTTTTTACGTCATATGACGTAAGCCTATCTGTTCTTATTTCCAAAAAATAAATGTTCAAAATACGATCTTAAACAGGATAAGTCAACATATTGCAGCAACACGGTGGTTATACTTCGATAGAAAGCGACATATTAAGATGTCTCGTTAAAAAATATGTGCGCGCTATATTTTTTTGTGTGCGCTACACCTATATTGAATTAATATTACAGAAAACAGTGAAGGGTAAGGACAAATGAGAAGGGCTGATGAAGGGAGCTGCATCTCATAGAACGGTCTTGGATAAAGTGTGGGGTCACATGTTCCGCTCCACAATCGAGGAAACATCAATCGCAGCTACTATCAATTTTAACCCTTCCCAAACCATGCAGTAACACAGGTCTATCATCATAATTAACCCTGTAATATTTCGGTAAATACATGCGACATACAATTCATATTTTAGATAATTCTAAATAAAATATTAGCGCTTAGAAATGACTAGTGAAAAACCAATTATGAAAAGGGAATCGTACAAAAACAATTATTTTTTCCATTCAATCCGTTGTAAAATTAATACGTTGGTAAAAATACAATTTGTGATATGAAAGACAGAGATCACACACTATTTTCACAGTGAAAAGAACAACAAACATACAAATATAATTGTCTCTTTCTCACTAATTAAATGAAGAGAGATAAGAAGGAAGGACACATTGTATAGGACTTAATTAATGCTCTAAATTATATTATTAATCATTTTTTCAAAATTGAATGCTTAATATTTAGGGTAAATTTGTGCCATTTAAGCTAATAAAAACATTTTTTCTAACAGTTATTTAAGGTAACACGAGTTGACAGCATGGCTGCGTTCAGGTATTTTATATCACGGTATGGTAAAGGTTAAGCTGATAAAAACATTTTTTTAACTGTTATTTACGGCAACACGAGTTGACAGCACGGCTGCGTTCGGATATTTTATATCACGGTATGGTAAAGGTTAAAGAAAAATGTTCCGATTGGCATATCCGCATACGCAACACAAATGGCTCTTCAGTGCATACGGATAACCGATCAACACTCAAAGTGGCCACACTGTCGTCGGATTATTGTTCCATTACTCTTCGTCTCGAGGGTATGGGAAACTATGACAGAAGACGTTACCAACTGCACCAGCTCGTGTGGTGTATGATTTATGTCGGCTTTTGTGCCGAACGGCTTGATCAAAGGAAGGCAACCGCGCGGGCCACTTAACACCAGTGTGGTAAATTCAACGCTACTGTTGGGCCGGCTCGCTGGCTGTCAGACTGACTCCAAGAGTCGAGGACCGCTGTGGTGTTTTAAAACTCAAATTTGAGAATGCTTTCGCGTATTAATATTAATACTTATGTTAATATATAATGAAAACTGTGACAAATATATATATATATATATATATATACGAGTATATTGTGAGAATAGAACGAATACAAAATAGATTTCTTCGATATTTTAATGTTAGATCTAATCTATCATTCAATTCCTATTTAGATGCAGCAAACTTTCACAATATGAACATCGAAGAACACGTGCTGACCGAATACATCTCTTCGGACTACTGCAAGGCCATTTTGACTGTCCCAGCCGATTAGAATTAATATCTCTCCACATGCCCAGGGTTTCTGGACAAGACCAGAACCCGGATCCGAAACCTGTCGGGTTCGGGTTCGGAACAAAACATCGGAAAACGACTGAACATATCGAATGCAATGCTTCAGACGTAGCCTTAAGTTTGACTATACAACTGATTTTTCCAAAGTTCGGTTTCAGAACTCAATTCTATGGATAATATAAAAGATTCAATATTAATCAACGATAAGGAAAATTTATTAGAGTTGGATCTTATATTAAAATATGCTGAAACACCGTAGAAACAGGAAACGTACAATTTTAAATATTTAAGGGAAGAAATGTTAGGAAGAAAGTTAATTTTGAGGCACGCTTTGCACGGTGAGACCGACTAGGATTGACAATGAGAGAACATACTCGGTGTCGACAAATTTAGCACGTAAATTAGATAAGTACCCCGCTGCATTAGCATTCCTAAAATATTATTATATAAGAAATTCTAAAACAAAATAACTATTTGCAATAAACATTATAAAATATTAATTACAAAGATGTACATATAAAATCAATTGTATCGAAACATATTGTTGCTGCGCCACCGGGATTCAATGTATTTAATATCTAAAAAGTTTCGAAAATTTGTCGCTAAAAATATTGTCGCTGTAGCATAGTTGGATGCTGCACCTTCCCCGGTTAGGAAAGAGATCCAGATTCGAATCCCGACGGCGCAACAACCACCGCAATCTTTCTAATTAATATATAAAATATCACAGAGCTATGTTCTGAATAATTACAACTTCACAATTAGAGTGTGTTCTTCTAATTATAAAATCGTTTATTTTTTTATTCTTATGTTTATACTATAATGATTTTAGACCCGAACCGGGACTCGAACTCTTTCGAGTTTTCAAAATATTGGACCCCTTAGCGGGTTTCAAAACCACGAATTTTAAACATACCATCCAGATTGACCAGGCAATCCACACTCTTTCACATTCCTAGAAGTAGAACATTTTACATACTAATTCACCGGTCACGCAAATACCATTTTGATTTTTTTAACATTAGCCTTACTACACTTAAAGGGTTATTCTTATTAACCACCACAATCTCAATTTTGGCCAATCATTCAACCTGTAAACATGTTGCAACCTCTCCACCCTTTCTTTCACCTTTTTTTCTTTATATTTATATTCTGCACCTAAACATTTCTGTAAATTTTCATAAATAGTATCACTTACGATGGTTCTTTTTATGAACCACCTCAATCTCAATTTTGACTAATCATTCTACCTGCAGACAAGTCTTGTTCTCCCTTTACCGCAACAATAGTCGCACCCTTCCAACCCTTTATCTCCTGCCCCTAAACATACTCATGTACCTAAAAATTTCTGTGGATTTTCATAAATGGTATCACATGTTAAATATTTATTATGTTAATTATAATGAGTTTATACACTGTCAAAATACCTTCAATACAATAAAATAATCTGAATAATCTAATCACATGATAAATATTTATCATGTTAGTAATATTAAGTTTAAACCTCATAAATAATTTAATAAAAATGTCACGTTCTACATTGTCGTTCCACGACGTCGGCACCGTAAGCTGATGATTTCGTTCAAAGCCGCTCGGCGACCGCGGCCGCCGGTTGGCGGCGCACGCCGCCGGGTGGTGCGGGTCGGCCATAAAGCGGTCGTTACAGCACGACGATTTACAACAACTCGGCAGTAAGACGCTGGACAAACAGACCTCGCCGGCCGAGCTACCAGCGATACGCGCGAGCTTTACGATCGGTCCCACTTTATTAGATCGTTATTAATGTGGAATTAAAAAAAAAAAGTTTAATATATCATTAGGCATTTATTTAAAGCGGGACATTAAGTGGATAGGTTACTCGGCGCTACTAAATGTTACGTAAGTAATATTTTACACAATACCAGCTAATACCCGGTATGCGTTCCAATGCCACTCAAAGAAAGAAAATGTTTGTATTTTAATTCTGATTATTGGATACACAATATTTTTTATTTTTCCGTCTGGTGCTTATACGAATAAATCAGTAGGTTTTCCAACGCACGAACAGGCCACATACAGCTGTCCGTGGATTTTCCAAATTTCGTCCATACAATGCCATTGCAAATGCGAGTCGCTCACCGGAAACTGCAGACGTTTCAATTCGAATGACACATCTATCGGAATCACTGGTATGCGCGGCAACAGTACATCTTCTCCTTTAACTCTTACATTTAAAATTGTAATTTTGATGATATTATTCAATATCTTTTTCACTAAAAGCTTGGTACTGTTGCAATGTCGCGGTGGATTTATATTTCGTAAAATATTAATTTTCAATATTAAATAAAAAATTAAGAATTCATTTGGATAATTGACAACTTCGTCTTGATTAATTACAGTATCGATGAAATTATACGTTGTCTCTTCGCCTGGTATTTCGTATTCGGTAATAAACTACTATATGAAATGCGCACATTTGTTGAAACGACTCGTACTAATTCAGAAATCTTCGCGGGCGTGTGCACAACAACTCACCAAAATTTCATCGCAATCGGATGAACGGTAAAGGAACGCGCACGGGACAAACAAACATTAATTTATATATCGCAAAATGAAATGAATAATCTTCTAAAGTGTCATTATTGTAAACACAATATTTATTGTTAGTTTTAAATACGCCCTGGCGAAGTTTGAGCTACGTGAAACCAGTTGGCGTTGTATTTAATAAACTTTGTAGTTTTACACACACACACTGGTTGCTTTCTAGTAAAAAAAAAAAAAAGATAATTTAGATACTTCTAATTTATATTAATTGTAATTGTATTTGATGCGCGGATCTATACATGACTGATAGGATCACTGATGATAATTATGATGTTTCGGACGCGAAGAAAAAGAAAAATTTTTAAACAAATACGTAAAAATAATATTTCGCATAAAAAATATTTTGTGCAATTTTAAGTACCAATAATATGATCATATTAATGTGCTTGGAGAGAAAATAAGAAAAATACTACCACTAAAAAAAAATACTACGGGTTGACCGAGTTGAATAAGTGAAGGGAACAAACGAGAAGGCAGCAAAGCTGGTAAGTGTAACTAGAAAGCTGTGCAACCTCAGGAAGTGGCTCAACGTTGGTGATCTTATACAGGATAAAACAACATGGTCACCAACCTTCACACATTCAAGTGAATATGACGGGTATTCTTTAATGTGATATTTTTTAATATCGGCATTTTGAAATTTGCCCAAGGGCAGCTTTTTAACAGAACACGTTCTGGCCACTAGGGCTGACGACAAATTACCGCTTTATATATTATATAATATATGTTATTTCTTCAATATTTGCAAAATTACTTTGTAGCCTCATTTTATAATAATATTTTTATTTTATTAGATGACATACATTATTTTTGTTCTAACAGAGGTGAATATATTATACATAAGACACAATTAATACTCATAGTTTATTGTGTGGAATGGAGTAGACTTCACCTCTGATATATATACAGCGTTGTCCTGGCTACTTTGCTAGACTGAAGTCTATGTTAAAGTAGCCAGTTTATTTTTCGCGCTGTTGTGAATTAATTAATTTATTATTCAACATGTTTCGGTACCTACGGTATCTACATCAGGAAACAGTGTATACTGAAATTGAAAAAATACAAGTATAGATAAAAACAAATATATAAAGTGTTGAATAAGTATAAATTATACATATAAATACTAGGGGTTTACAGTTAGATAAATTAGAAATTTTAGAAATAAGAAAAGGTGCTAATAACACCTCCTCTTTAATAAAATCCTCTCATCTTATAAATTTGTTTTCATATTAGTTCTTACTTATTCACCACTTTATAGTTTTATGCAGACTTCGGTCTAGTTAAGAAGGCAGTGAAAATCTTGTACATTATGAAGATTGTTCACCTTTTTTATACACTCTAGAGAATTGTTTATAATGTATAATAAGTAAGAAACAAATAAAATTATCGTTTTGCGACTTGGTATTATGTTTTTCAATTTTTATATATTTTTCGGCCGCCCCTTTGATTTGGCCGCCACCGGGAGGCACCTGTGCGTAACGCCGGCGCTGCGAAAAACTCGCGTTAAAAATTGTGCGCGCTGTGATGCCGAACCGTGCACACCACCCGCACACCGTACAGTGATTTTTTTTTTTTTTTTACGAAAATGGCGTCATAAAAATTAACAAATTTTAGTTTTTAACAGTAAAGGTTCATCGAGACCGAAGATCCAAAATTATATATAATCCTTCAATCAATACAAAATCACAAAAGCTCGATAAAAATTTCACAATTTCACACATCTCGGGCAATTATCACCCGTGCGCCGGGAGTGCGCAGCGATCAGAACGCCATGAATGCCGCCGATAAAAAAACCCACAAAAACTACAGGCGAATGTGAGTCTTAATTAGCGACGCCATATAGGCCATAATTGCCGGCGGTCCCTTTGAGCGGGCCCATAAAAGCCCGGCCGGCGATTGTGGGCTCTGCGAGAAGGGGTGCCAGAGGTGATAATTGCTCGTATAATGTGAATTGATAAAGGCGTGATTAGCACATGTTGTTTTTTCACATTAGCGCATGCGCTGTCGTGAAAGCGCGGCGGCTTTTGAAGGTTTACGGAGCCAGGTATGGATGGACTCGTTCGGCATTTTTTCTATCATAATTATGATTCAGTGTTACTATTCAATCAGTGGCTACTGTTGAATAAGAAATAAAAAATAAGCTATAAAGTTTAAAAAAAAAAAATGTAAAAAAGCAGACTGAATGCTGTGTAAATGTCACTGTGCGGAAAGGCGGCGTATGGGCGAGACGTAAACGAAGATGTAATAAAAATAATAAAAAACATAGTAAGAGATGATATAAAAAAGGATCTTCCATACAACAAACTCAATTAATAATAAAATTCAGTCCAAATATCAGACTTTAATCTTGCTTACATCAGAGTATATATATAGGAGCGCTTATGTATGCACTATGTAAGGAATTAAATAAATAAAAAATAATAATAGGATAGAATCAGATATATATATATATAAATAAAAATATAGTAAAAATAATAGAATAGATTAAAAATAAGACGAACAGAATAGCAATGAGTTAAAAGAGCATGTTGTCTATCAAGCACGCCTTAGGATGGATGGAAGGCTGATTAAGAAACAATACTTAAGGGCTTCTAAACAGGTGACACTTGTAATACTAAACGGTTATCCAATAAGCGTGATATAATTTCAAATAGCAACCAGTTATTAATATTTTGATAAGCGTTATTGTTATTTTTATTCAGTACAGTATGCCATTTTATCATGGTAGCGTTTCACACTGAAATAACGTTCACAAATTATCAAAACTTATTGTCCGACTCGTATAGTGAGTAAGATTAAGAAAGGATCGCTTAGGTGGTTTGGTCATATGGAACGGGATGAATGATGAGAGAATGGTAAGAAAGATGTATGACGCACGTGTTGATGGGCACCAGAAATAAGGTACGTCCGCGGAAGACTTGGCACGATCAGGTAAACCAGTTAATGTAGTATGGTTCTGTTAGAAGCCTCAACAATCGGCGAGCTTGTGCGAGAAGATGTGTGAATGTGGATGAGGCGAGAATTGTGTGTCAGGACAGAAGAGTGCGGCGCTCTATCCTCTCTGCCTACCCCCGCGGAGAAATGATCCAAAGTTATCGATTCCTCGACGTTCGCAGCATTTAGGCTGATCGTATGGCACAATGTTGTGTATTTTGCGTAAAGTTCAGGGCCTGCACTCCTACAAGATCCAGCTAGTGCAAGACCGACAACAATTGAACAATTAAAAAACAAAATAACTGGTGAAATTGCACCAGATTTATGTGAAAGGGTGGCTGAAAATTGGATATGAAAACGCGGTAATGCAATGAATCTCAAGCTGTATAGGGATTTCATCAAGACGAGATGGGGTATATTAGGCAGGTGATGACAAGATCGTGTCAGCGAGAATGCGGACGCTTCACTTTTCATAAGTCAAATTCTTAAACAAAAAGTGTGTGGTGTGGGGTGACTCGTACATCATTGTGTTTCGTTCTAGTCCCTTCATAGGAGAGTGTACTTGATAGTTAGCCCTTTAATGGCTGTCTTGTACCCACTGGTCTCTTTACTCCGTACATAACACTTGATAATCCGTTTGTTTGTAATATTGTTATATACTACTTTTAATAAAACATAATGATAATAATGATAATTGGCGTAGGATTTTATACATAAATAACTTTTCGAAACAAATATCTAAACACCTACCACGAAACATTAGACCGGCATTTTATACAAATAATAGTATAGGAAATTTACTCGTCAATTCTAATGATAACAAAGATGATAAATTTAACAATTCTGGTGTCTATTAACTTAGTTGCAAGGATTGTGCTACATTTTATATTTGTAAAACGGTGAAAAATTTTAATATAAGAGTAAGGGAGCATTTGAGATATTTGAACAATAGTGGGTTTTCAGAATTTCTAATCATTTGATAGAAAATGGTCACGGTTTTGATAAAAAATTGGGATTGTCAATTTTGCATATAAACGGTGTCGGTCACAAATGAAATAATTAGGAATCGTTGGAGATAAATAAAGTGTGTAAAACTAATCAAACAATTATAAACAACCAACTGAATTGAACTACGAGTCCCATTCTAAAATTATTCGACTAAATTTGTATTACTATTGTACTAAATTTATTTTTAAATAATTGTTTTTTTAAAATAGATTCTGGTAAAGAAACAATAATATATGTTTTTAGTTAGTTATGACATCCTGAAGGAGAAAATGGTATTTTTGGAAACCGGTAGATGTATTTAAACTCAATTCAGTGGTTAATAAAACAAAGATAATAAATAAAAAATAATATTGTTATATACCTGTATTCTAAAAATAAATAATGATAGCACTTAAAAGGGCGCAGGAAGGTTTTTAAAATTTAAATCTCTTACATTATCTTCTGTTTATTATCTCCTTTCTTTTGTGTTCATAAATTGTACATTTCACGTTTCTGTAGTACTGTGTGTGGAACTGATAAAAGAAGTTGAAACTTCTACAACGGTTCCGGGAAAGAGTGGGTCCTTCTAGAGCCCCTTTATAAATGTATTGTATCGAGAGTATTCGTGATGCAATTGACAAAATCATTGATATTATACATAGTTTTTTTTAAAATATTTAATTACATTTAAAAGTTCTATCACGGTTGTTGGACAATCCTGTTAAGCCAAAGAATTAAAAAATATTCCATTAAAATCTAGCAAAAAAATATTTAAAGAAGAGACTTAAAAGATGTCGCCAAGAGTGGGTGATTATTGACGAAGATATAAAACAAATATATTACCTTGATGGTGGACTCTGGAAGATTAAGCTGCGCTGCTAATTCACATCTCCGCGGCCTGCTCACGTAGTTCTCCTTGAAGAACTCCTTCTCCAGCCTGGCCAGCTGCTCCCTGGTGAAGGCCGTGCGGTACCGTCGGATGTTTGGGTCGCCGGATCCACCGCCCGAGAGAGACGAGTGCATATCTGGCCCTGGGCTGACGCAGTCTGCGGAGAAGACGATATCCAAGATTAGTTGTTTGTTATTCATCGGTTCGGAATGATGGTATCAACAGGGCCGGCGCTAGACTTTTTGACGCCACAGGCAAGATTGTTTTTTCCGCCAAAAATTACACACACGTTAATGACGGTATTTTGTTAGCCCGGCATTTTGAAACTTGCCAAGTTCTAATTTCTATTCATTTTATAAAAGTTAATTTTCTAATAGTATATGATTTAAGTTAAGTATTTATGACCCTAATGAAGAAAAATGTGTTTTTTGAAACCTGTTGGTAAATATTACATAATAAACTCAAAGTAGTTAAAAACAAAGATAATAAATTAATTATTAACTATTAATATTAATAACACACAACGTGTTTTGCGTCAAATATTAAAAATATTTAATTTCGCCTTTTTTATCAAAATACGTAATTACATACTTAAGTATAGTATAATAAATAGTTAAATAAAATTCTAAATGCAATGTTGAAAAACCCATTCTAAAAATATACCTATCGCCAAAACAGTATCAGTTTTCTTTTAAATTTCCAAAAAAATACATAAAAGCGTTAGACACAGCTTCGCGTTTTATTTTCATGCAATTGAAATACAATTGACGTAAGATGCTATTAAAAGTGTTGCTTAGAACTTCAATATGAAATATATGTTCAATGGAAATGCTTTTGAGTATATTGCATTTTATTTAATTGCCATATTTTTATATGCCGAAAGTGTCACCATTAAACCAAACAAAGTAGTTTATTTTTTGACCCTCAATTGACGTCCCGGGACAGATGTCCTGTCGGGATTTCAACCTGGTGTCCTCCAGACACCGACCGACCACTTGTAAACCTCGCCTACAGTCTAGACTAGACTGTAATCAGTACGAGGCCGAGACACTCGAGAGTCAATTAAATCATTTTGGTTAAGAAATATACAAATGAAGACAAATATATTGCTTCGATCGTATGTGCTAGATGTCTACCGAGGTTCGACGGGGAATTGGTACGGCTGTGCTCAAGACACGGAGTCCAAGGAGAAAATAAAAAATACGACGCCTTCAGGGCCGTTCTGCCGTGTATATTGGATGCCTCCAACGACAGCCCTGGTAGAGGAAACCGAAAAAGTAGCCTAGAAAGCTCAATAAATAAAATATATTTTTAATGTTGAATTTTTAAAGTTTTCTTATTTACTTAGGTATGTGTGTGTCATGTGACGCTGTAGCTGTGTAAGTAAGTAATAATTAAAGATTATTTCATGATGTATGTAACATTTTGCTGTCACATGTTTTTTTTGGGGTTTTTCTCTGTAAAATGAACTTTTTTTTTTTTGTTTAAATATTCTGCTGATACATAAAATAGCGCCCTATCTTCTTCTATATATTATTTTTCTATGGCTGTATCAATCATTCAACATACCTGACCACCACGTCTAAGGTCAAGTAACACGCTAGTTAACTATAGAAGATTTCATCCTCGCAACGAGGAATCGCTAGAGATAAACCAACACCGTCCAAACAGATAAACTATTCGTATCTTACATTAAATATTTAAAATTATTTATTTATCTAATAAGTTCCCAGTAAATGTTCAAAATTTGAGTATAATTTATGTATGGTTTTAATTATGGTAGACAGAGAGGATAGAGCGCTACACTCTTCTGTGCCGACACACAACTCTCGTCTCAGTCCACAATCGTACGTGTAGTTCACTAGTTATGCAAAGTCTTCCGTGGATATCCTTGCTTTGGCATCATTATCATTATTTCTACATTCATTCGTTCCACATGACCAAACCACCCTATTAATATTATTCACTATTCTAAATTATATAATTAATTAAATGATAAACAAACATTACTTTTGTATTTTTATTTTCTCTATATCTTTATCTAAAAAGTGTACAAATATCTACTTGTTATTAGCAAACGAACTTAATAAAATATTAAAGTAATGTATTAATTATAAATAAATACATATAAAATCAATTTTGTCGAAAAATATTGTTTTTGCGTCACCGGGATATGAACCTGGATCTCTATTTCCAATCCGGGGAAGTACACTACCAATTGTGTTATAACGCCAGTATTTTTCATGACAAATTTTCGAACCTATATGTTACATTTTTCAAATGAATACACCTGTCGTTCCATTATTTGAAAGCCATCTACATTATTTTGACAGAATCTCAAATACCTTCGAGTAAACCGACTGCAGACGCGAGAATTATCAATTCATTTTTATTAAATTTTGGACACATTGATACAACATATATTATTAAGGAAGACACATATATAGGTTCGAAAATTTGTCATGAAAAATACTGGCGTTATAACACAATTGGTAGTGTACTTCCCCGGATTGGAAATAGAGATCCAGGTTCGTATTCCGGTGATGCAAAAACAATATTTTTCGACAAAATTGATTTTATATGTATATCTTTCTAATTAATATTTAAAATATCACAGAGCGTCTGTTCTGAATAATTACAACTTCACAATAAGAATGTGTTTTCCTTAAGAACTTAATAGATTTCCCAATGTGTAAGTGTGGTGCCGAGGAAGAAATCCATGACCATATCTTCATTGCCTGTCATTCGTTTGGATTACTGCACGTAAGGGAATTCACGGAAATAATTATGCTGATAAACTGGCCAAGGAGGTGACTCTTTCCGAAGTTTTCCCTCATCAATTCCATATCCCCACGTATGACAGACTTAATATGGTGAAAAAACGTACGAATTCTATCTGGACTGCACAATGGATGGATCCAAATAATCGTAGGGGTAATCGGCTAAATAACAATATCAAACATCTCTAGAAAGAGAAATTACCAGGTAGCCCCACATTTATTCAGATTGAACCTAATAGATTCCCTAATGCGTGAATGTGGTGCCGATGAAGAGACCCTTGACCATATATTTTTTGCCTGTCCATTGAGGATCACAGGTTTTTTTTGCAGTAATCCCGTCAATGGTAATTTTCAACTCCCGTCTTCTTCTTTCCCTAAACTCGCCACATTTAATCTATATAATAACAAATTTTTTGACTTGTAATATAATATTTCCTATTCTATAATATTATTATTAAGGACAATACATTCGTATTGTAAAATTGTAATTATTCAGAACATAGCTTTGTGATGTTTTAAATACTAATTAAATGTATTCATTAGAAAGATATGCATATAAAATCAATTTTATCGAAAAATATTCATAGATGGCTTTCAAATAATGGAATGACAGATGTATTAATTTGAAAAAGTGTACGTAAGTGTAGGTACTGGCACTGTATTGGAAATAGAGATCCATGTTTGTATCCCGGTAGCGCAAAAACAATATTTTTCGATAAAATTGATTTTATATATATATATATTTATAATTAATATATTTAATTAATATTTATAATATTATTGTACTTTTTTATTAATGGCACAAATCACTCTTGAAGTGTGGATTGCGTATTTAAAAGAAGATTACCAAACCACGTTGATTATTAATATTTGTTTAATTTAAATTGAAAGTCTACAATATTGCCCCACAAGTTTAAATTTCGAAATCGCCTTATCCAAAAATGGTACCAAAAATAAAAATAAAATACCTCAACTCAGGCAACACAGAGTTGACTTAAAAAGGATCAAACGGCCCGAACACTAATATCCCATTAGTGCAGAGTTGCGAAGTGCAGGCAGCAGGAGTCGAACCCGCGATAGTAAACACAGAGGTTAACAATCGGCCGCTCCGTTGCCGGATCGAAAATCTCCCATAAATTGATTTCATCTCGCACGTCCCGCGTTGTCGGCATTTTTTAACATTTATATATTTTTTCAAAATAAATACTACAACGGTAGCGAAACGTGAAACCTCACAACCTTTGGCAGAGGAAAATTTTTTGCACTATAAAAGAGTTCACTGCGTTGGTAATACGGTTCATAATTATTATTATTGTATAATTGCATTTTTTTCAGAACATAGATTAATTTATATTAAAAACGATTAATTTAGCAATCAAACAGAACAAAAAAAGGTACAGCTGGAAATGTACACTTTTCTCCATATTAATCACTTCAACTAACTTCCGGAAATTGTTCAGATTTAGAATTCGGAACACGCGGCTAATTGGTCGGGACACTGACTTCCTGTTCTTCGTTCAAATTCAAATAACTGACAAAAAATCGGCGGGAATGTTTAAAGTACAAATAGAAGCCCACGCATAAAAAATACTACCAAAATGACGGCTTGACATTCTACAATTTATATAGTACAATATTTTTTTTGTGTGTTTAGAAATCGTGATCCTTTTTTGTGAAGATAATGTCGAGGGATAGTATTCTGTCTTCAAGTGGCACGCAGAGGCGTCTTCTAAAAGGGTCGGCCTTTTTGATAATTAGCTGACAGGATTTATTTTAAGTTGTTAGGAATTGTTGAACCATAACTAAGTACTTTTAAAAAATGCCTAGTGTGTTTGGTAGAGTCAATTATCTCATAGCAAAAACAAGCTTCGTTTCAAAAATGAAAGATCTTTTTCTCCTGATTCTGGATGGCGAACTTCTTTTACATATTTGCAGCAGTTCGAAATAGTTGATTTTTCGAATATTTCCAGTCATGATGTTCTTCGTCTTCCAGGGCCGCTGGTATGTAGCGCCTTGTTCATCTACTCCATTGGTTCACGGCACATTGAGAGCTGTATCTTGGACTAACACATTTCACATGACAGGGACACGTAACGTCTCCAGATCTCTTCCTACATTGTCGTTCCACCTCAATCTGGGTATTCATGGAGCAAGGTCAAGATAATACGGCGGGTGTGTACCTCCCGATCTGGCTCTTGAATAACCACTTTTATAATGTTAGAAGTATACGTACGAGCATTATCATGCTGAAAAATCATTTGTTGCCGTATTTCTCAAGCAGATGGAGTTGTCGGCAATAAACCTTAGAAATGATTATTACATTTTTCAGAAGCTATAATTAATAATAGTGTTGTTGTCATGTTCAGTGTGCGCGCACACAATTTTTCACAAGACTTCTCCGTGTGCCGTTTCCTGTCGAAGATTGCCAACAATGTTGATTTATCCCGGCTGGAAGAAGGTTAAATCTCAGAAATCGATGATGTACAGTGCTTTAAAGTTTTTTAATCAAATGCCAGAAGACATAAGAAAGGAAGAGAAACTGCATAGATCAAAATGAAACTAAGCAAATATGTGAAAGATAATTTTCAGTAAAAAGAAATGATTTTGATCTTGTTTGTATTAGAGCATATATAAAAATATTTATGTATACACTATATTAAGAATAAATATTGTCGCGCTACCGGCATTGGGTCTTTTTCCAAACCGGGGAAGGTGTATTATCCAACTATGCTACAGCTACAATACTATTGACGACAAATTTTCGAACCTATATAATTAATACATCTATCGTTGCATTGTTTGAAAGGCGTCTACTTTGTTTTTACGGAATCTCAAATACCTAAACCGATAGCAGACGCAACAACAATATTTTTCGATATCTTTCTAATGAATACATTTAATTAATATATTTAAAATAATAATAATAATATTCACAATAATAATAATAAATAATAATGGATAATTTGTATAGCGCCATTTTCACCTCAAGGGCGCTTTACACATCAACTGTTTATAGTTCTACAATTATATTTGTTTTTTTAAATTAAAAATCGTTACTTTCACTTATGAAAATGATTTTTTGAAAGGGTGCGATTTTAGTTTCTTCTTAAATAAAGTCTCTGATGCATTCATTGTTCCTTGTTGACGGAGCTCAAAGAGCTCCACGCTTTTGGGCCTGCCACCGCAAATGGCCGTTGACTAAATTTGGTCGGTTCTACAACACTTTCTGCAGCTGAAGTAGAGGCTGACCTGAGAGTTTGACGTCTACGATTCAAATTGTCCGGGATACAAAGTTCTCGAAGATACAGAGGCGCCATGTTGTGTGTCGTCTTGTACATCAGCCGGGATAATCTCTTCCTATCTCCACTACTCTGCTGCTGTGCTGCCTTCTATCTTCCCCTGCATGTCTTATCACATCTTACATTACGTGTTCGAAACTGTGTTCGACGTATACAGCCTTCCTTGATAATTGTTGACATATTTATACGTCTTAATTTATCTTCATCAATAATGTTTTCAACCCACACTAGCCTTGTACCACCAGTGGCGTGCAGTTGGTATAGATTTAGGTTATGCTGTTACCAATGTTATTATACAATCATATGTAATACAATATACGTACTTTCGTTTAACCAACGTGTTTAGACAAAATGAATCCGTCGTTTATACGACCCCACCGTGTATTTATTTGTAATTTTAGAGTACTATTAATAGTGTTTTTAATAATGTTTAAATTTTAACGTAAAATAATACTTTCTTGCCAATGTATGGACGTTTTTAAGAACGCTTCCTATGACTGAACATGATTCATTTATTGTTTAAAAATCCCTCACGTAATAATAACTGAAGTTAATAATAATTTATATTAAAGGTTAACGTAGGAAATAGTTCTGCTAATTACCAATCCAAATCCATGCACCAAATTTAAAGAACAATCATGAAATTAACAGGTTAAAAACAGTAAGATAGTAAAATTCGCGAATTAGTAAAAGCGGAAGTAGTCACAATGATTTGCACTCAGTGTAACCCTTTCAAATGTTATTCTGTTAAAAAACAGCATAGGTAACGACTCCATACAAAACAGATCAACCGAAAGGAATTTTTAATTCAGTAAATAGCCATTTATATGACTTGAGTAATTCATTAGCTTAAAGACAGAGCGCCATGAGTACAGCACAGCGACGAGTTTCTACTGGTAGACAGATGCCCCTAATTGCAAATGTTAATCCAATTTTTAAATTTAGATTTGTTCCTCAGAATTTTTAGTTATGCACAGCTTTTTCGCTTGTATACACTGCACGCGCTTGTGTACTAGTGAGGTAAAGTTTTTTTCTGATTTTCCCCTTCAGCGCTCAAATAATAGCACGACTCATTAAAATTGCAAGATTTTTTACACGCACACCGCGATCCAAGCTTAGAGGGAGAATTCCGTCCACCCCTGAAGACCTACCCCCTTGTAATTCGGGCAGATAATTAATCGCCCGGAACCGGCGACGATTTGGCAATCAATTGCCAGTTTATTGGCACCAGTCGGTGATGCGCACGCGCCGAGTACAATGAATAAGGGCGACAACGGTAATTGATAGGAGATACGATAATTGGTTTACCAGATAATAGCGATTGGCCGATGCGGGGGTGGACACCGTGTCTGCCGACATTTAGGGATGATTTAACCCGACAATAAATTTTGTCGCTGGGTAATTTCGAATACAATTTAGATTTTTGTGTATCTCGAATCGGTGACGTGATAAACAGATAAACTGTGGTTTAAAGATTGGCGGTTCAGTTTCTAGTTTGAGCCTCTACTTCAGCCGCACAGAAGGTTTGCAGAATCTTGTGGCAGGCCCAAAAGCGTAGAACTCTTTGCCCTCCTAAGAAACAATTAACGCATCAGCGACATTATTTAAGAAAAATACTAAAAATCATTTAAATAAGTGAAAATATCAATTTATAATTTTAAAAACAAATAGATTGTAGGAATGTAGAACATTTGATGTGTAAAGCGCCCTTGAATTCGAAATATTTATACAAATACTCCAATATTATTATCTATTAGTGATTAAATTTCAGAACACATTTTTGTTGTAAAATTACATTTTTAGAAAACAGTTTTGTGGTATTTTAAATACAAATTAAATTAATCATCCAGAAAGATATACCGGATTGGAAGAAGTTCAGATTCGTATTCCGGGTACCGACTAAATATTTTGTCAAGTTTTAAGGTGCACTGCGACACGGGCAATACATTTTAATTAATATTTCCGTTATATACAAACGGAAAAAACATTTTTTTCTATGCGCATCCCTGGCGAATATGACGTAGTAAGTAGTTACTTAAATAGTAAACATATAACGGTACGATGTTACTAGGTGAATGACGGGAAAAATTACTCATTTTAAAATTTACATACAACAGTTTGTAGGTTCATTTGACAGAATTGAACGTTCGGAAAAAAATTTTTTTTTTATACACACGTATCAAACGATGACGAATATACAATATTTTTTTTTTTAAATGCGTGTACGCGGCTTATTGACCCCTCAGAATAACAAGGTTCCATCTGACGATGGCACCGTTTTGAGACAATGAACTCAAAAGTTATACATGTATTTTTTTTTTTGAGTATGCCAATATGATCAGTTTTAAGGTATTAGCTTATTTTCAGTATTATCAATGACCATTGTGAGATGAGAGAAGTAAATATAAAAACCTTGTAAATTAACAATAATATTGCAGCTCTTGCTTTTTCCTTTAATATCTATTAAATAGAGTCGATGTGTATGGAAGAAATAAAGAATTATGCATTTCACTCAATAATTAGTCAGACCCTTGTTATTCTAAGGTGTAGATATGTCATTAAAAGTACGACCAACGTACAAACGGCGAGAATTATATTTACAATACGTACCTGGCGAGACAGGTAGTGCGGCCGATGGGCTTGCAAAAATTAACAAATTCGATGAACCTACGTATATTATGTTATTTCACCAATAAACTCAACTAAATTAGAACTAATCCTAACTAATTAGTTATCTAGTTCTGTTAAATACGTTTAAGCCGCAAAGATACTACCGTTCCAAACTTGCAACGAAGAATTTAAGCATTTTGGGTTTAGCCTGGTTCGACACCCCTATTCTTGCTAAATAGGGGTACGAACAAACGTTTAGATCGACAATGAACTATTTATATTAGATTTAACAACATAATAGGGATTCCACTGTGATAGGGCTATTGTCAAACGAACGTCGATCCGTTTACTTGTGTTTTTGGGATTTTAATATTGAACTATCAATGCGGTAATTGGACTGACATTTGGGGAGAGCTAGTGACGAAATTGTGGCTCCTTTGAATGGTTCAGACATTGGGAACGTGCTCATGAATGTATTCTGAATGATAATGCATCAGAATGCAATAAAATGAGACGATTTAGGGGTTGGCTGTAATGATAGAACACCGCAGGTCACATATTTATATAGGTTGGATTTCTTTTGAATTTGTCACGATGTTAACGCGTTTATAATACATATACAGACACATTTTAAAACAACACAAAACATAATTTCCACACGGACAAATACAAATAACCTTCAAACCCAAAGAGCACATACTGCATTCGGTCAAAGGAACTACAAATATTTTGGACCTAAACTATCTAACAGAATGTTAAAAGACTTAAATCAATTGAATTGTCCCAAGAACATGAAACTTTATATTAAAACTTGGATTCGTAATATGGGTAGAGCCAGTATTGGTGCACTCACCCAAACATATTGACTCATACCTATATTAATTATTGCTACAAAGTGATCCAAAAATTAAGTCCACTTTAAAATTGTTCTTCATACACACCTTTTATATGTTAATAAATGTAATTCTATGTACTTGTAATTTTAATTAATTGAACAATTGCTTGTAAACTATGCCCGTCTCGACACAGAATTTCTCTAGTGAGACAGGCACAGTCCAAACAAATTTTTATATGTATTATATAGTTACTAATAAATAATAATAATAAATAAATAATCTAATAAATGATTGAACGAACCTTCGAATGGAAAAATGTGTGTTTTATATGTAAATAAGATGTGACAAATTTGTTCAGATAATATTGTAAAGACAGATGTTCAAAAATATTTAAGGAGGTTCGCGGGTGGACTCTAATCGACCGTGTCGACGATAAAATCTGTACTGTTCTTTATGCGTGAGATAAATCTTATCCGTAAACATGGGCCAATATATTATTATAAGAAGAGGACTACACTCCTGACACAATTTTAATACAAGCTAGCCGATTATTGAGGCTTCTAACAGAACCATCTGGTTTACCCGGTCGTGTCAAGTCTTCCTCTACTTCCGGTGCCGTCAACACTTGCGTCATATATCTTTCTTGCCATTCTCTCTTCATTCATCGGTTCCATATGACCAAACCACCTAAGTGATCCTAAAATAATTATGACTGTGTATCTTTATGTGGAGGAAACTATTTATGCAGAGGTGGTATGATAAATGTATGTGAGACATGTAACGCGTTTTAAAAAGATGCAATAAAATTTTTTGATGGATTTAAAAAATTATTAGAAAATTTTTATGTCTCTATGTAGTGTGTGCCCCAATGCACTGCATCGGCCTACTTACGCCACTGACTGTCAATAAGATAATTATAGACAGAATGATCGCCAACCTTTTGACCGACAGGAGATGATAGCACCAGCGGCGTAACTAAAAAATTGGGCCCTAGTGTTAAATGAAAAAAAAAAACACCTTAAAAATCATCTATTTTTTTGTATTCTTTAATAGTGCAGTGTTTATTTGGTAATTATCTTAATATTAATTGAAGTATTGGAAAAACAGCACGACAGACGAATGCCACAATCTTGCAACAAATCCAACCACACAACAAGCCCGATCTACAACAGTATAATACGTCAAAGTGACAGCCAAAAAAATGAGATTATTCAGGGTACAATTTTGTCCGAAGAAGACTTGGAAGAGAACCACAGTGGTTGATTGATGGCTGGAGAGACCCTGGATAAGACGACCCATGACTGGGACTTGTGAACATCTAAATTGAGCCCACTACATGTCAATACTGGCGTGACAAAAAAAACTAATGCACATATATATTGATAAAGTTATCAATTTAATAATTTCTTGCTGTAGATTTATACAGGGTGAATATTATGTTCCAAGCTGAGTTTGTTTTGCTGACATTTGGTAGTCGTATAGAGTACTTGATTACAATTTATTACCGAGCATCTAACGCCTCAACAATAAATAATAATGGCGATACTGTAACCATTAATGGTGATCGGTATCGTCACACGTTGGAAAACTATATAGTTTCAATAGGACGGTGCCACCTTACACACAGAAATAGTGGTGATATCGACTGATCTCCTCGATCACCTGATTTGACAGCTTACTAGACTATTTTCTGTGAGGATACTTGAAAGGAAAGGTCTACGCCAATAATCCAATAACAATTCCGATGCTAAAATATGGTTAAAGGAGCACGCATTTCTGCCGCTGACAGAGGCGGTCACTTGACCGATGTTCTATTTCATTTCTTACTTATTTAAAAACAACATAGGCCTTGTTTACCGCTGGATGGCACAAACTAAAAATGTGACAGATCGCATTCAGCCGGCAATCGGTACCTGATTTTACTGCACGACTAGCTCTGGGACGGGTTTAAGGGACACGTCGCAGTTTTACGACACCTATCGCAGTCGTATTTATTTTTCGGAAATTCAGAAATTCTCGAAGCAATAAAATAATAAAAAATTTCACCGCCGAGGGCTAAATTTTATTGGCGTGACGAGAGTTGTATTTTTTTGGACAATAGTCGAACAAGACCGAATATTATTGTAACATTAGGTGAACATTGAAGACGTCTAGATCTGATACGATTGAAGAGATAGTATATGAGCCAAGTGATTGAAAGGTTCAGAAAGACCTGACACCATTAGATGAATTAAAATATTAAATGACGAGAGTTGCAATCTATAAGCGAGAATGGTATGTTGTATTCTATCCTCTCTGAATACCACAGCGTGGTGGTGAATTGAGAGCGAACGTATATCCGATTGCGGGATCGTTGAAAAGGTATTTTTTTAAATTGCAATATTTTTATCTGATTATCTGTGTAATGTTCATATTCGAATATTCACGCCATTAAATGTTTATACATGGTAAACCATGGAAAAAAGGTTGATTCCAACACTATTAAATCTGAACACCTCACAATTGGCGAAACGTTCATGTGAAGCTCCATAAAAATGGACTAGTGAAAAGTTTAAGCGTTCATGCAAAAATTGTTTCAATTTTAAATGTGTATGGAATGTTCAAGAATTTGAGGATGTCCAAGTTTACTTACTTACTTATCATCACGCCGTTTCACGTAGGCAGAAAGGATAGAGCGCCACACTCTTCTGTCCGGACACACAATTCTCGCCTCATCCACATTCATACACCTTCTCATTCAAGCTCGCCGATTGTTGAGGCTTCTAACAGAACCATCCTCCATTATCTGGTTTACCTGGTCGTGTCGAGTCTTCCGCGGACGTCCTCTATTTCTGGTGCCATCAACACTTGCATCATATATCCTTCTTACCATTCTCTCCTCATTCATCCGTTCCATGTGACCGAACCACCTGAGTGATCCTTTTTTAATCTTACTCACTATACTAACATCAGCTTTACATTCATTCCTTATTTCTTCATTCTTTACTCTGTCATAAATAGATATGCCACAAATACGTCTAAGTGATCTCATTTCCACTGCATTCACTCTACTTTTGTTCCTATTCTGCCAGCTCCAGGCCCCACTTCCATACATCAGTGTCAGTACCAGGATTCCATTATGCACCGCTAGTCTTGCCTCGGTTGACAAATTCCCGTTAGATATGATTCCATTCAAAGCGCCATTCAATGTCCAAGTTTATTGTATATTAAATAATCTACAAGTGTACGATGTATAAATGTGAAACAAAACCTAATGGTATATCTCTATACACACGTAGTATTAAGAACTAGGACGATATAGATGATTAGGATGACACATTTAAATATGGAAATGAATTACCACATATATATTGGCATTATTTAATTTAATAGTTTAGTATCTTACCAGTACGAACGTGAATTGTCACTTAAATCACAAAAAAATAACGATAATCTCATACCATAGCGAAAACAATAAGTATTTTGTCTAATGTCAATTTTATAAAAATCAAAGTCAAAATGTCAACAATATAATATATTTGAAATAAAATGAATGTTATTAAAACACACAATGCACTGCATCACCGTGTGATAAATCTAATTTTATTTTATAACAACGACAAAATCACTATTTACTATATTAACTATTGAAATGTGCGATTTTATGTATAAAAGTCTCTTTCTGTGCCGAGATTATGGTGTAGTAGACGAACATAGACAATAATTTGATTGTCTCCATAGATTGTTGTCAAACTGTCTCAGAGTGGTGATAGGAACATCTGAATAATTGACGTGCGCGATCTGTATTTATCATTATTGTATTATACGAGTAACATTGGCGAGGAAATAACATCAAATGTAAGTGTTAACAAATATGTACAATTTTTACCTTTGCTTTTCGGCGAATCCGGTGGCGAACGCGATCCGAGACCTGTATACTGCGGCGGCATGAGATCGACCACTATTGAAGGATTGTTAGTGCCTTTGTGCACATCCACACCGTAATTCCTGAACCCCTGCATTATCAAGTCCTCCCAAATAAATGTTCAAAAAACTTATTTTAAAACAGTTAAAAACACTTCAGAACATGGTGCAGCACACAAAACCACCACAAAATCAAAATTATGTCGTGAAACTAATTTTAAACACAATTTATTATGTTATTTAATAATATTTTAAGAATGGCTCATTCAAATTCGTAAATGACTCGAAGTTATTCGAAATAACGTGAGTCGACGTCCCGCCAAAATTGCTGTCAGTGACTGATTGGGCCGAGCGAACGTACCGCTTTCTATATACAAATTTCCGGTGAAGTCTGGATAGGCGTGGCTTTGCATTCGCCACGGAGGATTTCCTCGCTAACCCCGCCTGGCAACACCGCCGGCGGCCAATGAGAAGCGAGAGCATTTTTCCGCGCCAATAGCGGTCGCGCAATTGAAAATGCTTCCGCTTCGATCTCCTTCGTTCTCTCGCGCGATGAAAGGGACGCGCTTCGTTCTTTTATCAACAATGGCGGTTTTGTAATAAGAGCCTTTGAATTGCCGCATCTTTCGTTGCATCTTCGCTACATCGGTGAGAATCGCGTCAAAAAGAGATGTGAGATTCGCGTCATTATTGACATCATGATGCGCGCTCTCTTTTCCGCGCGTTGGATTTTCTCATTCCCAGTAGAGACGGCATCTGTTGGGAATATTAGAAACGTAATAACTGCTCTGGGAATTAGATTATTTGCGTCTCGTTTTGATTCGTATTTGAGACGCGCTGTGCGAGGGCGACAGCATAACCGAGGGATTATGACGATAATTATGCTGCGTCTCGCTCGATCTCGCGTGAAAACTTACAGCTCGGATGAGACGGAGAGAGGCGGGAATAACGAAAGATTATGGGGCATAAATGGACGTCAGAGAAAATTAAATAGACGAAGGTTTGCGCGGGAACTGATGTAGAATTTATTTTCATTACGGCTTTAATTGGTTTGAGAAAAGGATTTTACGTGTTACTTTGAATGCCACGCCTTATTATGGTGCTCAGAGAAGCTTTTAACCACGAGAAAATACGGATAATGACATTGCCTTATGGACATTTTAAATGTCTTTCTATTTTTAATTATAGTTGTGGTGGGTGAATAACTACTATATTATTAGACAATCATTAATTCAACTGAAGGCAATCTTTTGCATATATATACATATATATGTTTAAAGTTATAATTAATACTCGATCGCATATTTTTCTCATATTTAAAAATGAGTTCTAGCTCGGTACGCACTTGACTAGAACAAACACATTTCCACAATAAATAGAACGATTTATTTTACTTACATATATTATATTGATCCAGTTTTGAGAATGACTTACACCTATATAATAAGCCTCCAGAATATTTTCTGTTAAACGATTTAGAACTTGCAACAAAAATATATCATATTAATGGAGCAATTTCGCAAATATTTATTTCAAAAGTATGTTGACTTAAAGCCTAATAAGATTTTGTATCTCATACAATAATATTTTCTGTAACGCTGCATAATTTGTACATGCTCCTTGAACATTTTCGACTTCAGTCATGAGTCCACTTATAAAACATTGAATATTAGGTCTGTTACGCATGTAGTAAATTTTAATAGATAAGTACGTGACCTTTTTTGTTAAAGGTATATTTTAAAAACAGATAAATAAAAATTGAAAAACTGTAATGCTACTGTACTCCAGGTAGGTGTTTATTTAAATTATTATTAATTTTTCACACCAGTCGTTTCGTATACCTGCACGCCAACACCCCAAGACCGGTTTTTATTGAAAATCTCTGCATTGGTAAATTGAAAAATTAATTTATACATCGCTAATATGTTTAATACTAAAATAATTTTTTTTTTAATATAAAACAAAGATTCAAGTATCAGAAATTTAAAAATTGTAACACTGCAATATTGATATATCAAAGGCAGTGCATCCTCTAATGTAAGCTCACATAAAAAAATATAGATCATACACATTTTTTTACAAGACTTCTTCTTCGTGTGCCGCCATGTATCGAAGTTTAGCGACCATGTCGATGGAACACGCAGCCAAGATAACCTCTTTCTAGCTACACTACCAGCAGGGGCGCGCAGTGCATACAAGCAAAAAAAATTGCAATTAGTGCCATCCGTGTACCAGTAGAGACTTTAATTGCTCAGTTCTAAAAACTCACCGCTGTACTCGTGGCGCTCTTATTCGCCGCTTCATGCTTTTTATATTACTCAGTTCTGTATTTAAGCTAATGAATTACTCAAGTCGTATAAATGGCTATTTACTGAATTAAAAATTCCTTTCGGTTGATCTGTTTTGTATGGAGTCGTTACCTATGCTGTTTTTTAACAGAATAACATTTGAAAGGGTTACACTGAGTGCCAATCATTGTGACTACTTCCGCTTTTACTAATTCGCGAATTTTACTATCTTACTGTTTTTAACCTGTTAATTTCATGATTGCTCTTTAAATTTGTGTTGAGAAAAACAAATAGCAATTGGCAGAACTGTTTTAAAACAATAAATGAATCATGTTCAGTCATAAAAAGTGCTCTGTAAAACGTCCACACATTTTTATATGGGTAAGAAAATATTATTTTATATTAAAACTTAAACTATTAACAGTACTCTTAAATTATAAATAAATACATGATAGGGTCGTATAAACAACGTATTTATTTTGTCCAAAGACCTTGGTTAAACGAAAGTACACATTATTAAGGAAAACACATTCTTATTGTGAAGTTATAATTATTATGAACATAGGTCTGTGATATTTTAAATAATGGAACGATAGGTGTATTAATTTGAAAAAATGTAACATGTAGGTTCGAAAATTTGTCAAGAAAAATACTGGCGTTATAACACAATTGGTAGTGCACTTCCCCTGATTGGAAATAGAGATCCAGGTTCGAATCCCGGTGACGCAAAAACAATATTTTTCGACAAAATTGATTTTATATGTATGTATTTATAATGAATACATTAATTTAGTATTTAAAATATCACAGAGCTTTGTTCTGAATAATTACAACTCCACAATAAGAATGTGTTCTCCTAATAATAAAGTTGTATCAATGTGTCCAAAATTTAATAAAAATTAATTGATAATTCTGGCGTCTGCTATCAGATTACTCAAAGGCATTTGAGATTCCGTAAAAATAAAGTAGATGGCTTTCAAATAATGGAACGACAGATGTATTCATTTGAAAAAATGTAACATACAGGTTCGAAAATTTGTCATGAAAAGTACTGGCGTTATAACACAATTGGTAGTGTACTTCTCTGATTGGAAATAGAGATCCAGGTTCGAATCCCGGTGACGCAAAACAATATTTTTCATGACAAAATTGATTTTATATGTGTATATTTATAATTAATACATTAATTTAGTATTTGAAAGTACGTATATTATATATGATTGCACGCCACTGATGATTGAACGTATAAGGCACGACAATAAAAAGAAAAAAAATGGACGGACACTGACCGCTTGCAAAGTGATAATATTTTATTATATGAGCAAGACAACAGATCACGAGGAACAGTTTACAATTTTTACAATTGTATGGCATTATTTTCTGCAGAAAGGTTTCAGTGTAGCGGGTAATAAAACTCCGTTCTGAAATATTTACAAAATACCCATTAGACTACCGTTCCTGTAATTTATAAGCCATTGTGTACCGGCGGCACCGGACCTTAAAGGGATTCACTAAATATTATTATCTTGCCAGGACACAATAGCGACAGGGTGTTTCAAATGTAAATTAATATTTTAAAAAATTATCAACCTTTTCAACACAAACACTTTTTGCAAAATTACTAATCAATTAATCAAAGAAAATAACTTTAAAATCACACCAAACAATATCAGATAAATTTTATGTTTTTAGGAATAAAAAATTTAAATAGTCTCCCTACACAAATCAAAGAAATAAATTATATAAAAGATTTTAGAAAGAAATTAAATGAAAACTTTAAAAACACATAATTGTAAAATAAAAAATATTACAGAACGCTTCAGAAGCACGCAAATAGACAACGAATAGAATATGTAAGGTATTATATAAACTTATTGTAGTGTAACGCCCTCTCCAAGCACAAGAGCTTGTCTCTTTTTTTGGAGAGGTAAGCCAAAGAAAAACTATGTAATTTTAAATATGTTAAATACTTAATTCATGTTATAAAAAGTTGTAAAAATGTCAAGTAAATAAAAAATTTTTTCAAAATATTTCATATCTCTCCTGTGCTGAACGTAGACCTCTCCAATCTTGACCAATTCTCTTTGTAAAAAAATATCTAATCGCTTCACTATCACTATGTATAAAAATCAAATGATCAATTTCCAACGTTGATTGATTTTACCCATATAAAAAAAAATCACTGTCATCATATGCCATTAAGAATAAACGATAAACCAACATGGTGAGATAAGTGCGAGGGGTATTGTTCAACGCGCGTGATTTTCGGATTTGCCAGTCGCAATGAGTCACTGGTCAGGAGAGTACCGCGCGTTCGCAATTGAGCAATATATAAATTGCAGTGAGTCATTAGTTCGTGCGTGTCGTTTTTTGTACTCACTTTAAGTAAGTGATGGGTCTATGTTCTTTTTTAACGTCCGAAAAAAGCAACGCCGTGCGTAACGCTGGGACCGCGAAGAGGAAGTATTCTAAACAGTGCCGGAAGTGCAGTGATCTCTCGGTTCTTCACAACAAATTGCACAAAAAAACGGAGGTGAAACGACGTCCAACCCAGAACTTTAAAGCAAGGTAGGCTAGATCCATCCGCCCCTATTTTCCTTCATAATTTCAATGCGGATTGCGTCTACTGATCAATATTATAATTTATACAGTCCACAGGATATTATCCCATCAGTATGCACTAAAAAGTAATATATATATATATATCGTATTTGTACTATAAATAAATAAAAATAACAAATTGCTTTTTAAATATGAATTAACTACATTAATTAGAAAGATATACATATAAAAACAATTTTATCAAAAAATATTGTTGTTGCGCCACCGAGATTCGAACCTGGATCTCTTTCCTAATCGGGGAAGGTGCATTATCCAACTAAGCTACAGCGACAATATTTTTAGCGACAAATTTTCGAACCTATATATTACCTTTTTGATACCTTTGTGTGATCTGATAGCAAATTGATTTTTAATATGCTACTCTTATAATCATATTAGAATAGAATTTAAATACTATCAGTTTGTGACAGAATTATTTGCTCAAGAATTTGAGTTTTTAGTAATTAAAATAGTACTTAGTGAATGCAGTTTGCACTCACCCTGTGGCCGTAATCTTCGTGACAATGGGATGCTGCAATAAACCCATTAAATATTCCAAAGTTGCTTCAGTTTGTTCTGAAGGTGCAAATTTTGTATGAGAGACATGGTGGGTGGTTTTTTAAACATCGTTATGTTCACAGTATAGATTATTATTATTAATAATTATGTATATATTAAAGCGTGATCAGGTTTTTTTTTTAACCCGATTAGCCATTAAAATAATACATATTACATATAAGTTAATAAATAAATATAATATTACGAAAAAAAAAACCAAGGAAAATATAAATAAATAACATTATTGTATCTGTACCTATTCTGTAGGCGATGCCATTCTCTGGCCAGGGAACCAGCTTTCCATGAGAGTGCCGCTTGCACCAGAGAGTTGGTCAAATCCATTTATACGACGTAAACATTGTAGATGCGCTGCGATAACGCGCCAATCCGAACAGTATCTGTACTCGTATTAGTAAGTATTCTGAGACATCTTCCTCTTAAGGCAGTCATTCTACTTATAAATGCATTTTTGGTGTCACGTGTGGACTATTGTAACAGCATCTATGGTTCCAGTTGGATAGATTACAATCCATTCTAAATGCGGCAGCACGAATAATATATAGAGTTTACAAATTCTCTCATATAGCCTCAATTTTACATGAGCTACACTGGTTTCGGTTTACTGATTTTAAATTGTGTTGGGTAATGTACAAAGCGACACATAACATGGCCGCCATCTTGTATTCCACACAATTTGAATGATAAGCGTCAAACTCTCAGGTCAACCTCTAATTCAGCCGCAGAAAGGGTTTTAGAACTGGCCAACGGACATTTGCGGTGGCTGGACCAAAGGCGTGCAACTCTTTGCCCTCCGTCATAAGAAACAGTGCATCAGAATCTTTATTTAAGAAGATACTAAAAATCATTTCCATAAGTTCAAATAACAATTTAATTTTAAAAACAGTGTGTTTAAAGCGCCCGTATCGCACAGAATTGCGAGGTCGCAGCAGAGGTGCCAATATTATAAGACACGCGTCAGTAATTTAAAGGAGTAATGTAAAAAAAGCCGTGCGATAGATTTCATGAAAACAATGACGTCTTAGCAAAACGTCACAGAGGCGGCCTGTCGCTGTGTAGGTACTCGCAAATATGACTATGTTTTGTTATGTATCTGAATAAAAACAGGATATTCTGCAGGCGGGAAGCCATTCTCGATTGTGTCATGTCGCCGTAGTGTACCGATATTGAACATCTTTTGTGTTTCATTTCTTTCCACTTCATAATTATCATCATCATCATCGCTGATTGAGAGAAGCTGAGATCTTCGAACCACACTTGTCTACAGTCTTATTTCCTGAACAGCGCCATTGAGATGAAATTTTTTACGAAAAAAGCTTGCGGCGCAAAACGCAGCCCCTTCGGTCGGTACCCCTAGCACCAGATTGGGGGTTGTAAATCATAATTTAGGAAGTGCTTTGAAACGCCGATGGATCTGCATCCTCGGCCTGGTCTGCGGAACCAATCGTCGCCGGGTTTTATTCTTGTTTATTGCGTATCCTAAATATGAGCACAAACATTCGGGCCATGAAATTGAGCAATACGGGCGCTGTCAACGCTGAGTCTGAACATGGAGACGTGCCCAGATATTTATGGGACGCTCTTTTGTTTTGAATTCTAAGATATTATTAAACATACTTAGCTCTTACCATGACAAATAATATTACCCATCTGTATTTTCTTCTGTTCTAGCGTTTTAAGCAGACAGTACATAACGTTCGCAATATTAGAATATGTCCAAGAACACACAATTACTGAATTTTCACCTACAGAGGCAATGTTATTAAACAAACTCAATGACCAAATTAAATACTTGGGAATTATATTTGATCCTTATCTCAAATGGAATCGTCATACAAAACTCATTACAAGTAAAATTTAAAAAAACAATATATTTTTTTAGAAATATTAAAAATTTAATTAATATTAATCTTCCTAAAATGTCGTACTACGCTATCTGTCAATCAATCATAGAGCACGGTATAATTGCTTGGGGTGGAGCGACTATTTTTGAAATCAATAAAATATTAACAGCTCAGAAAATTATATTAAAAGCTATCCTCAAAACCCCAATCACAACGAGCACTGACGAAATTTTTAATAAATTCGATGTCTTTGATATAAGACAAATGCATGCTAATACTACTCTTAAATACATACATAAACACAAACACACACATTTTAAAACAGCTCAAAATATAATTTCCACACGGACAAATATAAATAACCCACAAACCTTGAGAGCACATACTACATATGGCCAAAGGAACTATAAATATTTTGGACCTAAACTATTTAATAGAATGCTAAAAGACTTAAATCAATTGAATTGTCCCGAGAACATGAAACTATATATTAAAACTTGGATTCGTAATATGGGTAGAGGCAGTATCGGTACACTCACCCAAACATATTGACTCATAACTATATTAATTATTGCTACAAAGTGATCCAAAAATTAAGTCCACTTTAAAATTGTTCTTCATATACACCTATTACATAATAATAATTGTAATTCTAATTAGTTATACAATTGCTTGTAAACTATGTCCGTCTCGACACAGAACTTCTCTAGTGAGACGGGCACAGTCTAAACAAATTTTTACATAGTATTATATAGTTACAAATAAAATATATAAATAAAAGATATCTCGTAGAGACGAAGCGAAGACGGGCTTACGACTAGGGTTGTCAACTTTTTCTGGGACAATTCCGGGACAAATAGCTCAAAACTCAATTTTTTATATTATAGAAACTTAATTATACACACGTATATATATACATATATTACATACAATACTGTATTATGCATTCGTTCGTAGTCACTTAGAGTGCGCTTCTCAAATCTGGAACCCATGGCAGATTACATACATTGCGAGATTAGAACGAATACTAAATAGGTTTATTCGACATCTGAATGTTAGATCTAATCTATCATTCGGCTCCTATTTAGATGCAGCAAACTTCCACAATGTGAAGACCCTAGAACACGTGCTGACCGAATACTTCTCTCCAAACTACTGCAAGGCCATATTGATTGTCCCAACCAATTGAAATTAATATCTCTCCATGTGCCATCTAGATCAAGCCGGCAATCCGTACTCTTCCACATTCCCAGAAGTAGAACATCTTACATACAAAATTTATTCATTTACCGGTCATGCAAATACCATAATGAGAAATTGACTTGTAACATTAGCCTCACTGCGCTCAAAGGGTTCTTTTTATGAACCACCTCAATTTCAATTTTGACTAATCATTCTACCTACAGACAAGTCTTGTTCTCCCTTTACCGCAACAATAGTTGCACCCTCCCAACCCTTTATCTCCTGCCCCTAAACATACTTATGCACCTAAACATTTCTGTGGATTTTCATAAATAGTATCACATGTTCAATATTTATTATGTTAATTATTATAATAAGTTTATAAACTGTCAAAATCCCTCAATACAATAAAACAAAATTAAATAAATAAATAATATAATAAAAATAAAAATTTTAGTCTTATAATGACTAATTTAACGTTATATTTTTATGAGTTTTTCCAATAATATTTACGGGACTGCGATTCCGATTCCGGGACAATCCCGGCCAATCCGGGACGGTTGGCAACCCTACTTACCACCCGTCTTCGGCTGGTTTAAGTGATCTCCTTATATAAATATAACGTTAAAAAATCAAATTTTTTTAAGTACTAGATGTGTACTGATTCACATAATAAAATAATAATCTAATTTCCCTGATATGAAGTTAAATACAGTTCTCAATTGTTAATAAGATCAACATGTTCGATTATAAAAACAATTATTAATTAACTTTGTGCTTATTTTAATATAAGAGTAAGGGAGCATTCGAGATGTTTGAACAATAGTGGGTTTTTTGAATTTTCTAATCATTTGATAGAAAATGGTGACGGTTTTGATAAAAAATTGGGATTGTCAATTTAGCATATAAAAGGTGTTGGTCACAAATGAAATAATTAGGAATCGTTGGAGATAAATAAAGCGTGTAAAACTAATCAAACAATTATAAACAATCAACTGAATTGAACTACGAGTCCCATTCTAAAATTATTCGACTAAATTTGTATTAAGCGACAATTTGAGTTAGGTACTAAATAATTGTTTTTTTAAAAATAGATTCTGGTAAAGAAACAATAATATATGTTTTTAGTTAGTATTGACATCCTGAAGAAGAACGAAACCGGTAGATGGATTTAAACTCAATTCAGTGGTTAATAAAACAAAGATAATAAATAAAAAATAAAAACTATTATTTTGCATACATATATATATCATCTAGCATTTCATTGAATATTTCCATCGCACCGATTTCTGAGAATCAACCTTCTTCCTGAATGTCAGTCTCAGTGTATCTCTTCCTCTTGTATGATGCTCGTGCTCATGTCGATTTGCACCATTTTTTTTTAGTTAAAATTTTAAAATTGAACACCTGCCATTACATCTTTCTTAAGATCTTTCAGCATTACATTCTCGAAGCTTTATTTCACAGTACTGATAACTGCTGCACATCTTCTTCATGCACGATAAAAAATTGTCCAAATTTATCCACATTTATTAATAATTCTATTGCGTTTAAATGACGTAGGTACATATTAAATTTCCAAATTATACTATGTCTAAAATCATTTCTATATAAATAACTCACTATTTCTGTGTTATTCCAAGTTTGAAGCAATTATTATTAGAAAATAATGTAAATATAACCAATTCTAAGAAGGTTTCGCATTAAGGCAGGAGTCTATTCAAATAGGCTCTATTTGTTTACAGCCTAATTCACTTAAGATAAACGGCTCATAGATAGTTGGTGTAATTACATGTTAAGAAAGCTATTAAGAAGGGTCATATCATTATAATACACCCTGTTATACGTACATTTACTATTACCTGGCGAACTTAACAATTCTATTGAGACTACCAGCGGCGTGCGGTAGGTATAGACTTAGGTTATGCTGTTACCAATTATGTTATACAATCATATATAATGTATGTACTTTCGTTTAATCAACCGTCGTTTATACGACTGTTGACGCAAGTCGAATGCTTATACCCTGTCCTCTTTCGTCCATCCAATCGTTTTTATACCTGTCCCGCTCTGGCCGATTACCTTACATTTCGCCGCCCGGGACCACTCTCCGATTGTGCTTCGACCACGAAGCATTAAGTTTTTTTACCCTCACGCCGTGCGTATCGCTTGGACCGCGCATAGGAAGTGAATCCGTTTCGGAAGTGCCGTTATAGAGATCTCGGTTCGGCATAATATACGTGCACGTCAACCGGAGGCGCAATCGACGCCCAACCCAGGACTTCAAAGCAAGATAGGCCATATTCATTTGCCTCAGTTTCCTTCAGACTTACATTTCGGCTTGTGTCAAACATTTAAAATCATTCTAGATTACAGTCCACGCGATCTTACCCCACCAACGACCTTATCATATGATGACTTGTCAAATATCACATCTTACATTACGGAAACTATGTTCGACGTATACAGCCTTCCTTGATAATTGTTGACATATTTATACGTCTTAATTTATCTTCATCAATAATGTTTTCAACCCACAGTAGCCTTGCACCACCAGTGGCGTGCAGTTGGTATATTGTAGATTTAGGTTATGCTGTTACCAATAATATTATATAATCATACTTTCGTTTAACCAACGTGTTTAGACAAAATTAATCCGTCGTTTATACGACCTCGCCATGTATTTATTTATAATCTTAGAGTACTGTAAATAGTGTTTTTAATGTTTAAGTTTTTACATAAAATAATACTTTCTTACGCATATAAAAAAAAATGTACGGACCTTTTTATGAACACATTCTATGACTGAACATGATTCATTTATTGTTTGAATATACTTCACGTAACAACTAAAGGAAATAATTATTTCTATTAAAGGTTAATATATAAAATAGTTCGCCAATTTCCAATCCAAATCCATGCACCAAATTTAAAGAACGATCGTGAAATCAACACGTTAAAACTGTAAGATAGTAAAATTCGCGAATTAGTAAAAGAGGAAGTAGACACATCAATGATTTGCACGCAGTTGTAACCCTTTCTAATGTTATTCTGTTAATAAACAGCATACAAAACGGAATTTTCAATTCAGTAAATAGTCATTTACATGACTTGAGTAATTCACTAGCTTAAAAACAGAACTGAGTAATGTAAATAGCACGATGCGGCGAATAAAAAAAGAGCGCCGTGCAATGAGTTTTTAGAAATAAGCAATTAAAGTCTCAACTGATACACAGATGGCACTGATGCATAATAATGTTAATCCAATTTTTTAATTTATATTTGTTTTTCAGAATTTTTAGTTACGCACAGCTTTTTTGGTTGTATGGCGCAGCACGCCCCTGGGTGTAGCAGACATAGTCCACGATGCTTCATGGGTGGATACCTGACTGAATTACGAGTGGAAAATTTCGAGTTGTTTGGCAGTGCATTAAAGCGATCAAAGGGCAAAATACGTACAGTACACATTAAATGTCTAAAGAAATTTCTTCTGATTTTTTAAGTACCGCCGGGATTATTTCCCTATCAATTGTTTAATTGCGGAGTAATGAAGAAGTTTACACTCAAATGCCATCTATCGGCCCATTAGGCAACTATTAACATTCCTTTTATAAGCCACGCCAGTACGGGCGGAATTACACAACAGCATTTAAAATATCATCATTATCTTTGTACTCTTATCCTAAGAAACTCGAGGTGCTTCTGTCTATCCCTGTATTGAACCTTTGAAGACAAATCAAGACTCTATCTGTCTTTGTATAGTCTTTGTTTATCTCTACTTAGGGTCTGTTGTGTGATCAGTAGTAACTTCTCGAACGTACATTCCGTAGTAAACTCATTTTACTCTCCGATATCCGACGATAGTAAAAAAGATAGTTAAATATGGCGGACTTTTCACAGCCGTTCCAAAAGTCATCTGACTCATCGATATTTAGAAAGTTGCAGTGTACGACAATTAACCATTCAATATCCCGCTATTTTAGTGATGAGAGTTTGAATCTATCACCACCAGTGACAGATTTCGAACGCAGAAACGAAAACATCCATAGATGTGTATTTTAACCACGTGCGTTAGTAAAATGTTTGAATCTGTCACCACCAGTTAACCCTCAGAATACTGTGATATAAAATTCTCACACGCATCCATAATGTCAACTTGTGTTACCGTGAAATCAGAGAAATTTGACTTAGGACGGCGAAGAGAGAAGCGCGCGCACTCCCGCGCGTCATCTTTATAACCACACATACACGCACCGGCGGTGCGGCACTCGTACACACACACACACACAACTATCGATCCCAAGGACATCACACATATGATATATGAACTGCACTAACCTGTTAACTTTGCTGTCGTCAGATTTCGGCTGGCTGAAGCGCGCAATGGTGGTTTTAGGACGGTTAGACTGGTCTAAGCACCGGAGGTAATGAGAATCACGCCTTCGTTACCGTCTTCTCCGATTCCGACAAGAGGCGGCAATGATCACGCACACGCATGCACATTATTATCAATCTGGAAACCCAGTGGTGCCAACCGAAGTAATGGTTTATGTATATCATGAAACACAATATTTTGTTGCCTTCTGAAATATCTCACAAAATAAATTTATTTCGGGTACGTAATAAAAGAGATGTAACTGTTTTTTATCTATAGTCTAACAATGCTTAAAAATGCCCATTTTTAATATACAGGGTGGCCCAAACTCACTTATCTATTTACCTATATTACGTTTTATTTCGACAATTTTCGGTCGTCATCTTTGATTACTAATTTTCCCATAGTTTATAATTGTTTTTTTTTAATTTTTACACCCTATCACGGTATTGTTTTGAGAGTTGTTTACTTTTGTTTCAATTCGTCAATATTAATTTTTTTATTACATTCAATTCTTAATATAATAATACTATCATAGTTTGACTCCGATATCATCGTACCAGAGCCATGCTTGTACTAATTGACGTGAGACTCGTTATCATATTCAATTCAGAGGGCAGCCAGAGAGAAGCTATAGAAATCATGTTAGAGTAGGGTAGACGTCACATTTATGTGTTGCAGTCGCAGAATTCGGTCACAGTCCTGCAGAAATTCACCTTAAACAGGTCACAAGAGGTGCGACAAGAAAAATTCTCTGTTAGGTCTATCTAACCACTGCTCTTCCATCCCAGCAACCCCCAGCGGGAGACCCATACCCTAATAAATTTTAAATTTAATGTGAAATATTGATTAATATGATAATATAACGCGGGCGTCAGCTCCGGCGGCAAGTATCGATCGGTAGACTGCATGGCTACGGAAGGGTTAACACAGATTTCATATTAATTAATTGAGTAGCTTGTTGGTGTAGTGGCCTAGTGATCTAGTGGTCGGGGGTTCGGGCCTCGTTAGTCCTATTTTCATAGCACAAGAATATTGATGTGACATGTATTCCGTGTACGCATCTCTATTTAAAAAAAAAAAAAAATTGCCTACATATACTGAAAATAAGGGAAAATGGGTGCCCCTCATAGACACACTGGACCTCCGACCGAAAAACACATATATACTTAATCACAGTACTACAAAAAACTTTACACCAGTACCTCTTTTACCAAGTACGCAGTTTCATTATGGTGTGGATGTCGCGATGGGAAATGCTAGGAAGACCAGCATACGCGTATTGTCCTTTCTCTCTCTTAGGGAGTGTATCGAAAATTGTCACTCCCATGATTGCCCTATTATACTTTGTGTAATAAAATCTCTCTTTTATGCTTGTAGCAGTAAATGTATAAACTTTGTAAGTTCTAATCGCAACATTACAAATAACCCTGAATTAGTATCTGTGTTTCAAGGTATTGATATTGTTATTAAAATGTAATTAAATATCATTAAGGTAAACACATTCTTATTGTGAAGTTGTAATTATTCAGAACAGGCGGTCTGTGATATTTTAAATACTAAATTAATGTATTAATTATAAATATATACATATAAAATCAATTTTGTCGAAATATATTGTTTTTGCGTCACCGGGATACGAACCTGGATCTCAATTTCCAATCCGGGGAAGTACACTACCGATTGTGTTATAACGCCAGTATTTTTCATGACAAATTTACGAACCTAAATGTTACCTTTTTATATTAATACATTTAATCGTTCCATTATTTGAAAGAGCCATCTACCTTATTTTTACAGAATCTCAAATACCTTTAAGTAATCTGACAGCAGACGCCAGAATTATCAATTCATTTTTATTAAATTTTGGAATCATTGATACAACTTTATTATTAAGAACACATTCTTATTGTGAAGTTGTAATTATTCAATTATTAATAATCCCGGTGACGCAAAAACAATATTTTTCGACAAAATTGATTTTATATGTATATATTTATAATTAATTCATTAATTTAGTATTTATAAAAAATATCAGATATCTCAGAGACGAATCTATTTTTATTATATTTAATGAAAAATATATAGGAGGCTTCAGTGATCACTTTATTTATATATATTCACCAATTCTCACCCCTCAATCTCCATATTTATCAAATTTTTTGAAAGTTGTGTATATGTTATTACATGGATTCGCTTCAAGTATCACTACACCATCGCCATCTATGGACCAAATTTGATAATTCATTTTTCTTGTGTCAACTCAATGAGAATCTGATTTTGTTGAAAATTATTTAAAGCAATATTCTTTATTTGTAAAATGTTTTTAACACATTATACTAGAATACACCAGAAAAATCAATATCTTTCAATTTTTATATTAACCCGTATATTATTTTAGCAATATTTGAATATACCCAAGAACACACAATTACTGAATTTTCACCTACAAAGGCACTGTTCTTAAACAAATATCATATACTAAATTAATGTATTAATTATAAATATATACATATAAAATCAATTTTGTCGAAAAATTTTGTTTTTGCGTCACCGGGATTCGAACCTAGATCTGTATTTCCAATCCGGGGAAGTACACTATCAATTGTGTTATAGCGCCAGTACTTTTCATGGCAAAAATCATGGCTTTCAAATAATGGAACGACAGATGTATTAATTTGAAAAAATGTAACATATAGGTTCGAAAATTTGTCATGAAAAATACTGGCGCTATAACACAATTGGTAGTGTACTTCCCCGGACTGGAAGTAGAGATCCAGGTTCGAATCCCAGTGACGCAAAAATAATATTTTTCAACAAAATTGATTTTATATGTATATATTTATAATTAATACATTAATTTAGTATTTAAAACATCACAGAGCTATGTTCTGAATAATTACAACTTCACAATAAGAATGTGTTCTCCTTAATAAAATAAATATCAGATATCTCATAGAGTAATTGTGCGTTCTTGGACATATTCAAATATTGCTAAAGTTTATATGTTTGATGTTACCAATAAATAAAAGCACATAGAAGTAATTTTTAAATTCACCGACTAACATATCATATTCTTTTGTCGCATATGTAGATTCTCGGGAATTTTTTTAAACTTTCTTGCTTACCGGTACATTAATGAAAACTTATAGAACGGTTCCGAGAAAGGGTGAAGTCCTTTCGATGCCTTTCGAACGTTAAAAAATAGGTTTTACGGAAAAGCCGCGGCCGCAGTGCTGCCGAAATCGACCACAAAGCGTCCATAACCAGGCAAAGTTAAAATTAAATACTTGTCTCGTGTCACGTTACATATATTGCATAGTGCGGACACAACGCGATGTTGCAATATTTTTTACGCAATCCGGTGCCGTTTCGTAGTTCGAGCCTCGGCTTAGCAGGCGCAGTAAAAAGTGGATAGTTCCCGTCTTAAGTGGTGGGTTTTTAAAAGAGATTTTAAAAGTATAAACACACTAATTGAACGACCCTAATTACTTGGGTCATTTTAAGGAAGTGATTCAGTTAAAAAAAATTACGTAAAAAGCAACCAGGGCCGCATTAGTGAGGGAGTTTTATTAAATAGCTTTCTGTGGAGTTTATAAATCTTACTTGGTTTTTTAGTCATGAATGAAAATGTACATTTTAAAAAGCAAATTTACAAAAATTTGTAGACAATTCTGTAGTGTATTTTTTTTTTGTATATATTGTTCTGGCTGTCGTATTGAATTTTAGATGGCGCGTTCGTCAACAAGCGTTACGATCCGATGATTTCATTTTGAGGAGAATAGCGACTTGTACTCGGTCTGCTTCAGGGTATTTTGGAACTAATCCTGATTTTGAACGTGCAATTTCAACGGTTTCAATTTCAACAGTGTGTTCTGCATGTTGCTGATTAAAAAATTTACAAAACTGCATATTTAACTCAAATTGTTCGAAATCCGTTTTAGGGGTTTCGGAATTAGACTATTATATTATGGATTGGCGCTACGAAAATAGTTGATATCACTACAAAAAAACTTGATATCAAATGTTTTGGAGAGCGCTGACCTTATAGTCCCCTATTTAACACGGCCCCCGATGCTCAAAATCACAAACCGTGAGTCAATCACCGATATCTTTGAATCGCACTCACTATCAGTGATTGAATATCTTTTGTCGATTTGTGATTCATTTTTTATTTTTTTTTACATTTGATTGTGAATTGCGATTCGGCGCACGCATTTGATACGAAAATATTCACGAAGATATGACTTTATTTTTGCCAAAACGTTTTACGCATTTGACCCGAAATGCTAAGAATTTGACCCTAAAAATAAACTCACATCTTTTAAAGGGTTTTTATTCTCTTTGTGGTGACATTAAATTCGATATATATATATTAATTATGTCAAATGAAGTTTGAATAATATAATTAAATTCGCTCGAAATTATATATTTTTTTATTTATTTCGTGTATTGTGATGATATGTGATGGTATTAGTAATGAAACTGTGATCACAATCACAGTTTTCAATCACTGCTATTATCGAATACCAATCACAATCACGCGAGTGAGTCGAGAGTAACATTTTTTCATCACCTACTCAGTATATAACTAAACCAAAAAAATGTTCGATTTTCTGTACATCTTTTTAACTGATTAATTTAATTTATTTTAACCTTTCCCATACCGTGATATAAAATACCCGTATGCAGCCATGCTGTCAACTCGTGTTACCGTAAGAAATTTTTAACATTTTAAATATGAAGAAAGCTTTTTATTATTACAGTGTAAATGGCAATAAAATTATTAATCCTATAAACTTACTTTAAATTTTAAGCTTTAATTAAGAAAATTGGATCTAATAAATTCGGAGCATTCATCGAGTTCTATAGAATACTATTTTTTTTCTTATCTCTCTTCATTAAATTAGTGAGAAAGAGAGATCATATGTGAGTATCTTTATTATTATTTTTATTGTGAAATTAATGTACCATCTCTGTTTATCTTACTACAAATGATATTTTTGCCAACATGTTAATTTTATAACTGAAAAATAATTAATTTGTAGGATTCGCTTTACACAGCTAGTTTTTCACTAGTCAGTTCTGAGCATAAATATTTTCTTAAAAATATGATTTTTTATGTTGCGTATATTAACTGAAATATTACAGTTTTAATAGGGGTAGTGGATCTATGTTACTGCATAGTTTTGGAAGGGTTAATAATAATTTTTATTCATTAAAATAGATTTCGAATACACTGCTACGCCAGAGTCACAAGTTGCGTCGCGAGCCCCACCCTGTAGTACAGGAGATGCAGTTTTTTCCTTCTAGGAAGTCGCCACTCGGGGAGACGGGAAGCCGGCGGTCCTCCTGGCGGCGGCGGATGAAAGAGCGTTTTCAAAACAGTCAACAATCAAAATTTTCAAAATGTATGAGAAGAAAATTCATAATATTACCCACAACTTTTGATCGCCGCGTCCAGGCGAGACTTCCATGTAAGTACTCGTATTCCTTTAGAGTATCACAATCGCAATCACACCAGTTAGTCAATAGTGGGATTTTTTCTCGTCACTAGAATGTACAAAAAAAAGTGATAACATTTCGTAAAATGTGATATAATTATATCAACTATACCTTAAATAGTTTGCTATTTTACTTACTTACCTATATCACGTTTGATATCAATAATTAACCAATTGAAAAACGTCGGGGTGCTAGGGAAATGATCAAAGAGTTCGCACACAGTACACATCGTTAAACTCCGAGCTCTGTATTAGCATTCCACAGTAAAAATTCTATTCGCGTAATATTAATAATCATTGTAAAATGTAATACAATAAACTCGCCGATTTTTAACTATCCGAAATCGGTAGATGCAATTAATTCATTATGTTGTTAATAAATCAAAGTTAACAATCTAAAATAACATATAATGTACAGGACAATCCAAAAAAATATGAGAACAATTCTTAAAAGGTGATATAATTACATAAAAATTAGATTAACTATATCAATATAGCTTAAATAGTTTACTTATTTACTTATTTATTTATTTACCTGTATTACGTTTTATTTCGACAATTTACGGTCGCCATTTTTTATTATTAATTTTCCCATTGTTTATATTTAGTTTTTTCAAATTGTTGCCCAGAATGACAAAGAACACTGCAGAAGACCATATTTGCGAATTGAAACATTTCGCGGTGCTAGGGAAATGATCAAAGAGTTTCAAAACAAAGCCTCGAGTGTAGCTAGACATTACAGCAGGACGGAGCTCCTTCTCACACAGTCAGAAATACAATTAATTTTCTTCGTCGTGAGAATGTTAATTTCATCTCACCAGGCGTGTGGCCACCGAACAGGGCAGATGTAAACCCACCAGATGATGCAGTATGGGGTGTTTTGATGATTTCTGATTAGCTAAATATTGTACATTAAGAATTATAATTAATTATATTATGTTTTGAAATAACTCGTGTGTTACGAGATGTTCTCACTTTTTTTTGGGGCACCCTGTATACCGTAGATATGAATTGAAATGTTAAATTACCATAAAAATCGTTCGTGCAATTTTAAGGACTTGTGCTATTAAGACGTATAAATAAGTCAAGAGAACTAATAACTATCAAGGAAATTTACACACTTGTTACAGGGGAAGATAGAAGGCAGCAGATCTAGGAAGATGTTATCTTGGCTGTGTAACCTCAGGAAGTGCTGGTAATCTTATACAAGATAAATCAACATACAGCAACATGAAGAAGAAGTCTTGTTAAAAATTGTGTGCGCGTTATATTTTTTTGTGTGCGCTATGATGCCACCGCCAAAATATAACAACGTGTTCATATATTAAAGTACACCCGCGAACATCCTGCGTGAGTTTTTTTTATTTTGTTTTATAAAATGTGACGCAGGTTCGTGTCACATTTATCCCAGGAAACTTCCAAACAAATATAATCTTTGTTAAAATGTAATAAGTCAGCCTCGGCACGGGAAAATCACAGTGAGGTTGGAGTTATCAATACTAGAATGTTTAACAATGTTATATTTTATCATTATCAAAGATTATGGTCGTCGCTATACACAACGAATATTGACTTCTATATCATTATTTCGCTGGCACTCTCCTAAACGGGAGGCAAAATTTCTGAGAACTGCTCGGCACGTATTCTCCGTTATCGCTGCCATTTCTTCTCTTCATTTGTCCAGAGAAGGAGGATTGTTACCGTATATCTTTGATTAAAAATAGCCCTATAGAAAAAAGTTATCGGTGTCAAGTTGTTCATGTGATCTCGTCGGGATATCAAGGGAAAAAACTAGTTAGGTAACGCTCCATATCGACTGAATTTCCAAGGACGCGGCTAGCGATCGACCGACACCCCGCCCCTACATATTGTATTGCGGTGAATCTCAAATACGCCAGGTCACGCCAGAATTCCCCGGATAAGAAGAGGTCCAGGTTCGAATCCCGGGAGCAACTAAATATTTTTTCGATAAATAGATATTTTCTGTATATCTTTCTAGTTAATTCATTTAATTTGTATTAACGCATTCATCGCGTCCAAAATATTTGTAGTTCCTTTGACCAAATGTAGTATGTGCTCTCGGCGTTTATAGGTTATTTGTATTTGTCCGCGTGGAAATTATGTTTGAGTCGTTTTAAAATGTGAGCTGCTATCATTGGATTAATTGCGGACATAGTCGCTCCACCCCCAAGCAATTATACCATGATCTATGATTGATTGACAGATGTCGGTAGGATGAAGTTTATAAATAATTGTGGTATGATTTTCAGCGCTCCTCAGCGCGTATGTACGCAATGGCGGCGAGCGAAACACGACGTCTCATATTTGAGTCACACGCGCTGTCGGCATGTAAGGCGTGACTCATATACGAGTCACCCACGGAGAATGGGTTAAATATCGTGGAACTACGTTCTGAAAATACAAGTTCACTAATATACCATTCTTCAAGTTCTTATCAGCTTTTCACGATTTTCTATAAATAAATAATGAATCATAAAAAGATTTTTTTTTGTTTAATACTAACACCTTTCCATACATCTATCTTAGTGATCGCTTCTCTGCGGAACTTATCTGTCTCATTCTACCAACTTCTTCTCAAATAGATAGCTATAGCAACGTTCGTGACGCGGCTTCAGTGTTAGGCCCGCAGTCCATGCGTCAGTTACGGCACATTTCCGTGATCCTCTCCGTGATGATCCCTGATCGGATTAATTCCAAATCGAAAGAAATGACTACTTTTTGTTTAATATTTAACAATGAACTAACTTCGTATTGACCACAAAATAGAGACGGGCGAACGGAATACATGTCATATCAATATCAGATGTATGAATGTGGACGAGACGAGAATTGTGTGTCAGGACATAAAAGTGTGACGCTCTATCCTCTCTGCCTACCCCCACAGGAAAACGGCGTGATGGTAAGTTAGTATATTTATAGTAACTATGACATTAACTATTTTAAAGTCATTTTACACAAGTGGAGGATGGTTCTGTTGGAAGCCTCAACAATCGGCGAGCTTGTATGAGAAGATGTATGAATGTGGATGAGGCGAGTGCAATGACGTGCAGTGGGTACAGATTTAGGTTATGCTGTTACCAATGTTATTGTACAATCATATACAATATACTTACTTACTTACCATCACGCCGTTTCCCCGTGGGGGTAGGCAGAGAGAATAGAGCGCCACACTCTTCTGTCTCGACATACAATTCTCGCCTCATCCACATTCATACATCTTGTCATATAAGCTCGCCGATTGTTGAGGCTTCTAACAGAACCATCCTCCATTATCTGGTTTACCTGGTCGTGCCAAGTCTTCCGCGGACGTCCTCTATTTCTGGTTCCATCAACACTTGCATTATATATCTTTCTTACCATTCTCTCCTCATTCATCCTTTCCATATGACCAAACCACCTAAGTGATCCTTTCTTAATCTCACTCACTATACTAACATCAGCTTTACATTCTTTCCTTATTTCTTCATTCTTTACTCTGTCATAAATAGATTTGCCACAAATACGTCTAAGTGATCTCATTTCCACTGCATTCAGTCTACTTTCGTTCCTTTTCTGCCAGCTCCAGGCCTCACTTCCATACATCAGTGTCGGTACCAGGATTCCATTGTGCACCGCTAGTCTTGCCTCGGTTGACAAATTCCCGTTAGATATAATTCCATTCAAAGCGCCGTTCACTTTATTCCCCGCAGTCACCCTCCTTTCGATATCATTCTCAGCCTTTCCGTTTCTATCAAACATACTTCCCAAATATACAAACTCTTCTACTAGTTCCAAACAGTATCGAGCACGGTGTCTCGCTTTCCTCCTTCTCGAATACCATCACTTTGGACTTGTTAACATTCATCATGAGGTCGCTTTCCTTGCACACATCGTACATTCTACTCACCAGATTCTGTAATTCTTGTACTACTATATATATGGTACATAGAAATGCAACTGTTGTTTAGCCAACGTCTTTAGACAAAATGAATCCGTAGTTTACACGACCTTACCATGTATTTATTTGTAATTTTAGAGTACTGTTAACAGTGTTTTTAACGTTAATTACGTATACTGTTAAAAAATAGCATACGTAACGATTCCATACAAAACGGATCTATCGAAAGGAATTTTCAATTCGGTAAATAGCCCAATGTGGCGAGTACACAAGAGCGCCACGTGTGTCGTGGTAGTTTTTATAACTGAGCAATTTTAAAGTCTCTACTGGTGCACAGATGAGGCTAATTGTAAAATAATTATTCCATTTATGTTAATCCAATTATTTAATTTGTTTCTCAGAATTTTTAATAATGCACATCATTTTTGCTACAGCATAAATTTTTAAGGTTTATTAACTTCAAACTGTGTATACCCGCTGAAGAATTGAATTATGATTTATGATCTAATGAGCACTCTTCATTAAACTAACTTGTCGTGTAGAAGAACGTTAATAGCATGGTAAATGGCATACTGGACACCCTTAATTTAACTGAATTGATTGTGTTCTATGTTCCTGCGCGGAGTACCAGGTTGTCGGTGATGTTCCGTGTAAACGCATCATATACTAATTTGTATAGGAATGCATCCACACGAAGACTTCACAGGCTTGGGAACGATTTTAGTCGTGTAGATATATATATTTATTTTTATGTACCTTAATTTATATTATCAAGAAGAACACATTCTTATTGTTAAGTTGTAATTATTCAGAACAGACGCTATGTGATATTTTATTATTGCACGTTCCCCGGATTGGAAGAGATCCACGTTCGAATCCCGATATCAACAACAATATTTTTCGATTAAATTGATTTTATATGTATTATAGCTCACAATCACGAACCGTGAGTCAATCACTGATATCATTGAGTCACACTCACTATCGGTGATTGAATATCTGGAAATATCGTGATTCGTGATTCATTTTTAAAATTTTATTTATATTCGGTTGTGAACCGTGATTCGACGCGTGTGCATTTGAAATGAAATGAAGGAATGGCGTCGTAATTCGTGATACTGTCCAAACGTTTTACGCGTTTGACCAGAAATTCTGAGAATGGCGTTTTATTCTCTTATTAAATTAGATATATATTATTTATATATAAGTTTTTAACGCAAATAAAGTTTGAATAATATAAATAAATACGCTCTAAATTATATATCTATTTTATGATAGCGTATAAGTAATGAAACTGTGATCACAGTCACAGTTTTCAATCACTGTGATTATCGAATATCAATCACAATCACACAAGTGAGTTAAAAGTAGCATTTTTTCTCATCGGTACTATATATATTACATTCTACTTGTGTAAATGAATAAATAATAATAAAAAAAAATAACGTGGATATTCGTTCGCGACACGCCAGACTGCACAGTGTACAGCGAGCTTTAAGCGTTCCACCCTTAGACAGGTTCCGCGGAGTGAAGAATGAAATTTGATAATTCCCTCTCTCGCAGTCGGCCGCCCCCGCCCCCGGCCGCGCAGGGTGGTGTCGAGCCACCGCTCTGCCGGGGTGGGCGCGGGAGGTGCCGGGCCATCCCCCGGGCCCTGTAAACACCGGATTATTGTTTAATAATTGAATATTACGAAGAGAGAAAAGCGGTGAGCTTCGCGCCCCGGCGGAAGCTACATTCTCAGGGTGAATACACCCTTAATATAATATTCAATGTTTAGAATTTTCTTTGCATCATAGTTTTCTAGGTTTTTCTCAATACCATAACTACGATACTGCAACCATAAGGTAAAGGTTATAAAAGGGACCAATATGTCTCTGCCTTACATACATTATACCCAGTGGCGTGCAGTAGTTATAGATTTAGGTTACGCTGTTACCAATGTTATTATACAATCATATGTATTACAATATACGTACTTTCGTTTAACCAACGCCTTTAGACAAAATGAATCCGTAGTTTATACGATCCTACCATGTATTTATTTATAATTTTAGACTAGTGTTTTTAAAGTTTAAATTTTAACGTAAAATAATACTTTCTTACCTATATAAAAATGTATGGACGTTTTCAAGAACACTTTCTATGACTGAACATGATTCATTTGTTGTTTGAAAATCCTTCACGTAATTACCTACTAAAAAAAAAAAATATTTCTTTTGAAGGTTAACGTAGGAAATATTTCTGGCAATTGTCAATCCAAATCTATTGCACCAAAAAACAGTAAGATAGTAAAATTCGCAAATTAATAAAAGAGGAAGTAGACACTTTCATGATTTCCACGCAGTTGTAACCCTTTCTAATGTTATTTTGTTAATAAACAACATAAATAACGACTCCAAATACAAAACGGTTCAACCGAAAGGAATTTTCAATTTAGTAAATAGCCATTTATATGACTTGAGTAATTCACTAGCTTAAAGACAGAACTGAGTAATGCAAATAGCACGATGCGGCGAATAAAAACTAAGCAATTAAAGTCTCCACTGGTACACAGATGACACAGATTTGTTTCCCAGAATTTTCAGTTAGTCCACAGCAAGGAATGAAATCATTAATATTTACGCGTATCTCGACATATTCAGTATAAACTCGCTTTTGGTGCGTCTTTTCGATTCAGCGCGACTGTTGTCATTGATCTCTGATACATTCATTGTTCCTTATGACGGAGGGCAAAGAGTTCCACGCTCTTGGGCCCGCCACCGCAAATGCCCGTTCACTAAATTTAGACTTCTGACAACGGTCGGTCGGTTCTACAACCCTTCCTGAGACCTGAGAGTTTGACGTCTATTGTCAAATTGTTTGGTTATAAACCGGCACTATTAAAAATTCAACCCTCGGGGAAGCGGACTCAATGTAGCTGATGCAACAGAGATGTTATATGAGAGAATTTGGAAACTCCATATATTATCCGTATTTAGAATGGATTGTAATGTATCCAGCTGAACAGATCGGTAATTTTGGAGCCGGAGGTTAACGTCGTATATTTTTATTTTTTTAATAAGATCGCGGTTGCTATCTGCTACTCACCCTTAGAAGAGTGAGATGAGAGCAGACAGCGGTTTCCGCCGGTGTTTGGTAGAGTAATAATATGCTATACCTCTGAGATTTAGCCGGGAATTTAATCTCGCCTTCTGACCTCTTCCCCCCCTCCATCAGTGCCTCCCTCCCGCCCCCCTCACTCGGCTCCTCGCATTACGAGAAGTAATCTCACCTCATGGCTCCTGGGCTCCGCCAGCTCCGTTCGGTGCAGCTGAATATTTCCACTACCATTCCGGATAGTTAGATGTTATGTGCAGGGGTGAGCTGATGGGGGCTCGGAGGGGTTCTCGCGAGCCCCTTGTTAAATCTGACCTAGACTGGCGAGCCTCTTGTTAAATTAAGAAAAAATGATATTCTCAGATCAAATTAAATACCTAACTATAATTTCTATAAGTGGTTTAAACGTATTATAAAACAAGATCTTATCATTCATAAATATGAAAATAATATTTATTACGCGTTTGTACAGTCACATTTACAATACGGTATAATTGGATGGGGAGGAGCATACAAAACTTCAATATCACAATTAGAAATCACTCACAAAAAAAATTATGACTATCCAAGTATCCAATTCTTCTTAACACGTACAAAAAAAAATTCTAATATCCAAATTTTTAAAATCAATAATTAATTAAATATTAGAAGCGAATTCCGATATACAAGATTTAGAGATCAAATTGATATTCCAAAACTAAAATACACCGCAACCCAAAATCATTATATTTATCGAGGCATCAAATTTTTTAACAATCTCCCCATCACAATTAGAACAATTATAGACTACTATCAATTTGTATCTGAAGTAAAAAAAATATATACACAGACTAACTGAAACATAAATTATATTTTTATTTGTTAACTTTGTTCTATTAACCACTGAATTGAGTTTAAATCCATCTACCGGTTTCGAAAAATACCATTTTCTTCTTCAGGATGTCAATACTAACTAAAAACATATATTATTGTTTCTTCACCAGAATCTATTTAAAAAAACAATTATTTAGTACCTAACTCAAATTGTTACTTAATACAAATTTAGTCGAATAATTGTAGAATGGGACTCGTAGTTCAATTCAGTTGGTTGTTTATAATTGTTTGATTAGTTTTACACGCTTTATTTATCTCCAACGATTCCAAATTATTTCATTTGTGACCAACACCTTTTACATGCAAAATTGACAATCCCAATTTTTTATCAAAACCTTGACCATTTTCTATCAAATGATTAGAAAATTCTGAAAACCTACTATTAGTCATAGAGAAGAAATAAATGTTAAAAGTTATACATATCCTACTGATTAGTTTTAAAATGTATTATTTCTTGTTACCTTTTTTTAATTTCACGTAAAATACATTATTTTTTTAACAATACTTAAAAACCCCGATGTTTGATATAGTACATTGCTTCCAGATGTTCTTAGATGTTCAACGCAAAATTTTTGTAAACGATGCTTTCAACGATTACCCTTCACGCTTCATACTTACCGTAATATTCTACAGTTCTAAATATTTATTACTTTGTACCAACTTCAGTTTCAATCCGGTGTTCTGTTGTGAAACGTGGAATTGTCACGAAAATGATAGTACCAGCTATTGATTTTAACCTTTGCCATACCATGCTAAAAATATCCTACGCAGCCACGCTGTCAACTCGTGTTACTTTTGAGAAATTTGAGTTTTGTAAGCACTTTAAATGAGGGGAAAAAAAATGCTTTTACAAGCTTAAATGACTTTAAATATGATTAATATAATAATTGAATATGTCCATTTTATTATCAAATGTTATTCTTATAACGCATTCGTCAAAAAACCCATCTGACATGATCTTCGTTTAAATTAACGTGTGATCTATTTTTCACGCAGATAGCATGCAACGCCTCAATTTTATATAGCATTAAATTCAAAAATTATTATTACTAGTTTTCCATTAGTTATTTCTAAGCGCAAATGATTTTTAAGACTTGGTAAAATGTAAGTTTTACATGACTTATTTTTATTTTATTGTATTGAGGGATTTTGACAGTGTATAAACTTATTATAATAATTAACATAATAACTATTGAACATGTGATACGATTTATGAAAATCCACAGAAATGTTTAGGTACACAAGAATGTTTAGGGGCAGGAGATAAAGGGTTGGGAGGGTGCAACTATTGTTGCGGTAAAGGGAGAACAAGACTTGTCTGTAGGTAGAATGATTAGTCAAAATTGAGATTGAGGTGGTTCATAAAAAGAACCCTTTGAGCGCAGTGAGGCTAATGTTGAACAAGTCAATTTCTCATTATGGTATTTGCATGACCGGTAAATGAATGAATTTTGTATGTAAGATGTTCTACTTCTGGGAATGTAGAAGAGTACGGATTGCCGGGTTGATCTAGTTGGCACATGGAGAGATATTAATTCCAATTGGCTGGGACAATCAATATGGCCTTGCAGTAGTTTGGAGAGAAGTATTCGGTCAGCACGTGTTCTAGGGTCTTCACATTGTGGAAGTTTGCTGCATCTAAATAGGAGCCGAATGATAGATTAGATCTAACATTCAGAAGTCGAATAAACCTTACATTGTGCATAATTCACAAAATACGAATTAATTGGCTCGGTAGACCTGTGTTACTGCGTGGCCAGGGAAGGGTTAATTATATCACGGTATATTTCGTATTGTTGCATAATATAAGTAGAAGAATTTTAAAATTTAAACGCGTGTTTACTGCTTCCGAGGTAAATTTGTAGAACTCCATAATCACACGTGTGAAAATAGAACACTTTTTTATTCTACTTGTTTCATTTAGATACTCGAGACGCGTTTCGCCTTGTAATGGCATTATCAATCTGACCTAGAGATTGATAATGTACTTAGAGGCGTACACAGGGGGTCCCCCTTTTTATTTTGCACTATGGCCCAATTATTGTAGATACGCCGCTGCCGACTACTCTGGTCTGTTGTACGTTTTTTTTCATTCGTTTCTTCTTAGGACGCCCAATATGATTTCATCTATCCCTACCTCACTGTTATACAATGTACCTACACAAATTTTATCGATATATTTGAAAGGAAACTTTGTATGTAAATTCGAACGGAAACTGATGAATTACATCATATTGAAATGTCAATTTCCTTTATATCCATTAGTGGAAAGTTGGCGGGTTATCGGGAGATAAAAAGATAGGATGGCACTTACTTGTGGGTCTCCGATCTCTGGAAGCTGGTTCGTTTCTCCCTGGTCCACCAATTCACAAGCGACGCAGAATTGTCTCGTAATTGATGACACTCGCGTTAGAAAAGTAATTATTTTAAATATGTTAGCGGTAGTAAAATATTATATATTAGCGGTAATTAATGTTAGCGGTTGTAAGCGGATTTACAGCGACGGCAGCGTACCGTGTTCAATTTCAAAAGCGGAGTGGCTCGGGCGGTAGTATCAGCAGACGGCAGGAATCTTCTTTCTTCTTCGTGCCTAGGGACTAGGATAGGACAAGAGTAAGAGAGACAAGACATATTTCTGTAATCCAATGAGATACGCGCTAAAAATTAGTAATACGAATTAATATTTATATATCCTTTTAGTTTTTAATTTATGATAGGAATTTTAATAATTTATTTATTTATATATATGTAGCGACCGGAATTCAAATCCACCGCCATCTCAGTCGGCATCGACGCTAGCGACAGCGTTGCCGGCTGCTGCTACAAGCCTGGCTCGAAATTCACCGCTAGAGAGTCTCTCCAGTTTCATCGTTCTACAACGGCGGTCTTGCTGGCCCGGAAGCGCCGAGCGAGACCGCCAAATCGCTTCACATCATTTCATTTCGTAATACACACGCACCTTCTACAACCTTCATTCATTCGTTTCATTCTATGTCTTTCTTGTTGTCATCATACTGTCATAATAAACCTCAAAACGCCAAACTAACATATCTTTCATTTAACCACCGACATAACCCCCAAATATATATATTTTGACATCCATATTTTTGTACTAACAGAGGTGGATACATAATAAACATACATAATACATAGTTTATTGTGTGGGATGGAGTAGACTTCACCTCTGATATATACAGCGTTGTCCTGGCTACTTTGCTAGACTAAAGTCTGTGTTAAAGTAGCCAGTTTTTTTCGTGCTGTTGTGGTGTTATTTAGAATAAAAAGAGAAATTAAATATGAATAAAAGTCAAAATAAAAAATACTTGTATTTAATAACTAATTATTGCTAATTTTGCAAAATTAAATGATAATACTACATAATATATATTTTCATCGAAGTGACACCGTCAAAAACTTTTAATCCGGATAACAGGGCATCCACAATAAGGACGGCTTCTGGAAGACATAGGACGATTCATGTTATCCGCTTTCAATTACATTTTTAATATTAATTAAATGTATATTAATTAAAAAGATATACATGTAAAATAAATTTTAATCGAAAAATATTTGTGCTGCGCTGCCGGGATTCGAACCTGGATCTTTTTCCAAATAAGGGAAGATGCATTATGCAACTATGCTATAGCGACAATTTTTTCTGGTGACAAATTTTCGAATGAATACATCTGTATTTTCATTATTTGAAAGCTATCTACTTTGTTTTTCGATAAAAATTGATTTTATATGTATGTCTTCCTAATTAATACATTTAATTAGTATTTAAAATATCACAGAGCTATGTTCTGAATAATTACAACTTCACAATAAGAATATGTTCTCCTTAATAATTATATTTTTATTAAATTATTTATCTATATTCACATATATTATTTATCACAACTCAATAAACATCTCATGACGAGAAAATACATAGTAAAATAATATATAAATTATAAATATGTGCACGAAATCTATATGTCATCTGATGACTGCCATCTATGATTGTATTTAAAACTTATTTTTAACAAACATGTAAGTAGTTCATATAAATTCATTCAATCAATCCAATCCATCACGTTAACGTCTGTCCGACGCTGATCTACACTACAACTAGTTTTATTTCTAACGCTTCTATTATTTTTTTTCACATGTTTTATCACAAATCTGTTTTTAAATTTTCTACCGCCATCTGGCGTAGTACTCCCGATACTTTTCAATCTCGGTAGCTGCGGTGTCCGGTAGATGTCACTGCCGCCGCCTGCGTCCTTACCGACGTAAAACAGGGATCTGTAATCTGCTGACATGTTTTTAGTGCTCTGCAGTTCTTGCGGTTGGTTCGTTTCGCGCTTCGTTCTGTTCAAATAGTTCTGCTTTTCGTTATACTTTGGCGGTCGTGCCGCGATAAGTTTTATCGCCTTAGTTTCGTCGTTTTTTGGGTACTTTTGCACGTCGATCAGCGCCGTCGGTGTAGTTTGTGCCTGGAAGATGCCCTAAAATAAAAAAAATAATTACTAAATTTAATTCGTTGCATTCTTAAGTGACCAGTCGTTTGAAAAGCTTTCGGAAGACAATTCCACATTTTATGTGATATTTTCGCTTGTAGGAGAATTCAATTCCATGTTTGATTTCGTAGATTTGATGGGAATCAGGGCTGTATCTATATCCACCCTAAAACATGCTAGAAAATTGTATTTTCAATATACCACCATTGTATTTCTATAATCAGATTATTTGACATAAAATATAGCATTTTTATATATTTTAGATTTTTTTAAACTTTGGATTGCATTCATTCACATTGCTATTTATATTTATAATCATTAATATAAAATCAAAATACATTACACATTTTTTGTTTCGCTTTCTCATATTTTAAATTTGCCGCTCCTTCTTTAGGGATTGTAATTAATTAATAATTTGAGCCTTTCGATTCTGTGAGAATAATCTTCGTACTTGATTGGTACCACTGAAATAGAGCTACGTTCAACTGTTAAACACGATTAAAAAAATTAGTTAACATAATGAATGTCGTTGAGTTTCAGTTTCTCAAGGTTAAGCAATTGAATAGATCAGGTACACGGCACGTGTAATTACTTCACTTCAAACTGAAATAAGCGCTTGAGCTGTGAAAATCAGATCTAGATTGTGTTATTATTATATTATTCCTCGTAAGTGCGTCTATCCGCAAGAATTAAAAAAAAATTGTCATGTGATGAACACATGCCACGATCGTAAGGCTCGTCTGCCGGACGTATATAATACGTACATGAGAAAATCACATATGTAAGTAAAAAAAAACTTTCAACCTTACCCACGATAGTTAAATTTTGTAAATTTAATTAATTATATGCTTAAAAGTGTAATATTTTTTCATATTCAGTCAAGTGACTAGTGTCGGACGACTATATAGGTATAATTATTTTATTCCAATTCTCACCGTGTATTGTGTACCTGCACAAAAAAATTCATTAAAAAATTTAATTCATTCCCTTCTTCCCGGTGAACTGTGCACACAACATACGAAAATAAGAGTTTAAAAATAATATATGCCCACTAGTTCCTGCGCAAAGTAAACGCATTCTAAAATATGATTTTTTTTAAATGATAAAAATAAATGTAATAAAATTTAATTCATTCCTTTCTTCCCGGTGAACTGTACACGTATCGCACAGAACCATGAGAGTGCTCGTACAAAAATAATACACACCTAGTACCTACCCACACAATGTAGTCGTTTTTTAAATAAATAGATTATAATTAAAATTTCTTTCCAGAAAAATAATATTTAATTGATTTCTTTCTTCCCGGTGAACTGTACACAACACAGTTAACCAACAGAATACTAACTGTACTTATTCCACATACCGGTAAATGAATAGACACGAAATAAAGTGCGCATATAAAGGTGTTTTTCGAATTGGCAACACTTTTTCAACTCCTGACAGCTGATTTGCGCTCAGTTTGGTTTGCCAACAACGCTTGCAAGGTGTGCAAATTTATTTCGAAAATCGTGATTCAGTTCGCGAAATTTAACGTGCGTCCATTTTACGGTGAACATAATCGTCCATCCGAGCGAGTAATTCCAATAATCATGGATCCTTTTCTTACCGCGCATACTCTGATTGATAATACGTATCAGCAGAGACGTCGCGCAGTGCGCACCGCAGAAGCTGTTAGGCCAGAACGTTACAGACAATAGAGAGCACTGTAGATCCACGATTACTCACTTCTGCGTTCCCCAATTGAACGGCATTAATGTGGAAGAGCTGCGGCTGCAACAAGACGGCGCAACATGCCGCACAGCGCGCGACACAATCTATCTATTGAAGGAAACATTCGTGGACCTGGTGAATTGGTCTCCAAGATTGTGTGATTTAACTTTCTGTTGGAATATGTGAAGTGGCTAAGTCTACGGTAAACGATAGACGACTTGTAAGCCAACATTCATCTCGTTATTGCCGATATACGTCCTCAACTGCTCCAAAAAGTAGTCGATCATCGAACTCTCATATGCGCGAAATCATATTTGAACACTAATGGTATAAAATAATATTTCCAATAAACCACGACCATTGGCACGATTTTTATGTGTCTTTGTTTCATTTTAAAATTTTATACCTCTAAAAAAACACAAACTTTTAGGAGAGGGATTTGAAACATTACTTGCGGGGCATTCTACATACATTCTTGGTGGAAACATAAATAATAATAATAATTTAAGACCCGATTTGCCGTAAATATAATACATATTACATAATATATACATTAAAGTTACAACATATTATTTATGTTATGAAAAGAAAATATAAATAAATAAAAAGTTTACACATATATAAAAATATTAATACTTCAGTCACGACCATTATTGCAACTGTAGCTATTCTGTAGTCGTTGCCATTCTCCGGTCTCTGGTTCCCTAACCATTTAGAGCGACGCTTGCACCAGACAGTTGGTGTTGAGCTTTACGCCCGCAACTCGGCGTCTCAAGCGGAACGAATCCATGTTTACGGCTTTCGGCAAACATTGTAGAAGCGCTGCAATAACGCGCCAATCCGAACAGTATCTGTATGAGTTGTTATACCGAATTGTACGTCACCCGCTTGTATTTCGACCAGAGCTCGCAGATATACGTGGTGATGAAGATCGATTTAAACAGGATCCTCTTCGCCTCCTTTCTGCATCACGTATTTAGTCTTGAAAAATTAAATCTTTGTGTTATATTGTCAGCGTTAAAATTTTCATATTTAAAAAAAAATCGCCGAGCTATTTGATTACGCAAGTGGTACCAAAATGAAAATATTGAGACATGCAATTTGCGTTAGTTCATGCCTACATGCTTAATGATCTGCATAGGTACTCAAATAAATACCAAATAAATAAATAAATAAATGTAATGAAATTGTATTCCTTCGTTGATTCCCGGTGAACTGTACACGCAAAGCACCCAATCACGAGAGTGCTAATTACGGTGGTACGATTTTTTTTATCCGATTCCCATCATCGAATTGAACATGAAATCGAGTCTGAAATGGTATCAATCAATCTCGATATTCTGGTCGCTCCTCGATACTAATGTAATTGTTTTATCCACCGGCGTAACCGCTCAGCTGGCGTAATGGGCAACCGAGCGGCCCACGTGCCACAGCGTCACGCAAACTTATTATTCTGCGAAACGGACACATAAATGCCGAACCGTGGATAAAAATATTTTTTTAAACATGTGTAATAAAAGTGTTGATACAGCGATTCGGCGGAACGAGTCTTACGACATTACTTTGGAAATTGGTGAGTACATATGTATAATTTTATTTGATTTAACCCTTCCAAAACTATGCAGTGACATAGGTCTACCGCCCCAATTAAAACTAATAATATTTCGTTTAATATACGCAACATAAAATTTATATTTTAGATAATTTTAAGAAAAATATTTATTAAGATGCCTCACAGAGACGAAGCTATTATCTTTATATGAGAAGTATGGAAGTCTTGGGTATTACAGGGCTCACGACCTGTCATCGGCTGGCTTGAGTGATCACTTTACACAATGTAACGTTCACCTATTTACCCGCGCTAATGTCAATAGATGACGACAGTATAATTGGTAATAAATAAGTGAAATGTTCCATCTTGATTTAATATATACAACTTACAAAAAATTTTATAGATGTGGTAGCGTGGGTAAATATGTGAACGTTACATTGTGTACACGACAGGTCGTAAGTCCTGTAATGCCCAAGACTTCCATACTTCTCATATAAAAATAGTAACTTCGTCTCTGTGAGACATCTTAATCTTGATGACAACCCCCCAGGGGATGAAACTCAGTAATTAGTTCCCACAAAGATTTGGACATACTCAAAATATTGTATGATCAGAAATAACTAGTTGTGTAAAGCGAGTCGTACAAAAATAATTATTTTTCAATTTACTCAGTTGCAGTGGAAAAAATACCATTTGCGGTAAGACAAATAGAGATGGTACATTAATTTCACAATAAAAATAATAAACAGATAAATATATCATCTTTCTTTCTCGCTAATTTAATGAAGAGAGATATAGAACAACAATATTTTCCGATAAAATTGATTTTATATGTACGTATTTCTAATGAATACATTTAATCAGTATTTAAAATATCACAGATCTAGGGTATGTTCTGAATAATTACAACTTCACAATAAGAATGTGTTCTCCTTAATAATCTAAATAATTTACTATGATCATTATACACAAACACTTGATTGTGTTATCTACTATTAGTTTCAAAAATCTTAATTGTAACTCTTCATATATGTTTTGTATGTTAGTCCATAGCTACTCACTCCATAACTGATAACCGAATCGACCGCATAATTGAAATAAACCACTCTTTCGATAGTCGTAAACTTAATCTTCTCCACTCGGTTAATTAACTATTCAGAAAGCATTGAAATACAAAAGAATTTTAATTCGAAGAAAAAACTAATTAACAATATCACATTCCCTAACACTTCACCTTTAATATCCATATTAATATCCATATCCTTTTCCCAAGCGCCATCCGAATACGTTACCAATTACTATACTGAATTTAGTTTAGTTATATTTATATATTTATAATGGAATTGTGGACTCTGAAGGTAAGGGAGAGAAAACGGATTGATGTCTTTGAGGTAAACACCGAGGACAGACATCCTTCCTTCAAATTTTTTGGGCATCTTGCAAGAAGGGAGATAGCTCGGAAAAGCTTGTTGTGGTAGGTCACGTCTAAATCCATTTATTGAAAAAATATTTAATTCCTACCAGAATTCGAACCTGGACCTTTTCCTATCCGAACAAACGTATTACCATTCTACTACATCAACCGATTACGTTTGTGATGTATTTAGAACGATGTTATATATGACTTTATATCTATTTAAATCTGCTTCATCATGCTATTATGTGCGGTGCGGGTAGTACTTCGTGCGGATCAACGAAGTGTGTGTGTGTGTGTGTTTGTGGGTGGCCACAGTAAAATATAAATCTAAACAATGAAACACACTGCAGGTAGATCGTGTTCTTCCTGGTGTCTGGTCGGTCATTGGGCCTCTCCTGTTCTGTCTTGTCTTCCTATCTATTGTGCTAACACCAAGTTAAAAATTAAGTTTAATGATTCAAACACTTCTTACGGGATACTTCTTCATCAGGTGCGTTTTGTGTCCTGGGTTGGATCCGATGGGAATCATCCGCTTCAGATGTTCTACGTCCATGTATTTCTCCAAGATGTTCATGGCTGTCGTCACGTCGTCCTGAACAAGGAAATTAAAAATGTATCAATCTAAGTCAGTACTGAATAATTACGAATATTTTTAAAAAGGTTTATTAAACTGGTTCCGCAGTAGAATTTGTCACGGAAACTGTCTTAAAAATAGCGCATTCTCAATTTTATACCATTTTTATTTTATCTCTATGAAATGAAAAAGATTTTGGTATCATATCTCGATCATATCTCACACCCCGCGTGCAAGTTTTTTTTTCATTATTTCGTATATAACTTCTTGTTTGTCGACTCGAGTATTCATGACAGCTAAATACTAAAGAATAATAGAAAGCCGACTCCATCGTTGACACAACAATGTATTACAAGTGCTCGTTGTCATAAAACCGTAAAGATAAGCGGAAGACTTAAAAAAAAGGCAAATGCGAAAGATGTCCGACAAAGGCGTTTACATCTTTACTGTCCGACTTCCATATAGCCGATAGCGGTACTTCTGGAGAAAAAAATCGTATACCTGAATGAATGAATGAATGCTTGCATATGACTTCCAGAGTTCGTAAACCTTTGTTTCTGTCTATAATATAAATATGAGCGAATACTTTACGAATACTTTTTAAAGTATTCGAATAACGAATACTTAAAAACAATCGAATATATTCGGAGTTCGAATATTCGAATTGGAGCCTTCAACGCTTGTGATATCATTTTGTATTTATGTCAAACCAGGTACATTTTTCCAATTTATTTCCACCAATATAGAGACCTTCATTATGTTCGCTAATGACCATGTATTTTGTTTTAATTATATTGAGTTCGAATCCAAAAATCTTACACATGTTCACTATTTGGTTCAGTAAAAGTTGTAAAAGTGAGAGCCTGGTGCCCCCATATTTTTTTTTAATTTAGCGAAAAAAATACATGGACAAAATAAATTCAATTTTTAAAATACATTGTTACAAACACACATACATGGTGTTTCTTTCGCTTACCTCTCCAAAAAAGAGACCAGCTCTTGTGCTCGGAGAGGGAGTTACTCTACAATAATTGTATATAATACCTTACATATTCTATTCATTGTCTATTTGTGTGCTTTTGAAGAATTCTGTAATATTGTTTATGTGTTTTTGAAGTATTCATTTAGTTTCTTTTTATACTCTTTTATATCCTTTATTTCTTTGATTTGTGTAGGGAGGCTACTGAAATTTTTTATCCCTAAATATATAGAATTTTGCTGATAGTGTTTGGTGTTACATTTAGGTATTTTAAAGTTATTTTTAAACCTTAATGATGCGCTTGTTTCAAGTTTTCTAGTGTTATTTTCAAATATATTACATTTATACGTGTTCGTTTGTAGTGTATGTGTCAAATTAAGATATTTATATCATTGGAATTGAATTTTCGCAGGGACTCGTTCTGTATTACTAGTTTCACGATAGCTTCCGCTAGGCGCGTGCAAATCAAAGAGATGTAATCACTACATATCATCTGTAACCTCCCCGTCAAGTGCGCACAAGTCAAGATCGAATCGTATCTAAGTTTAGTTTAGTAAACGTTCAGTGAAGTAAACGATTCTTAGACGATATGTGGTGTTGCTGCTGACTGTGACGATTTGCTATTGATCTAGTCGGGAAGATGGCCATGTACCTTTCCATGTCTGATCATGTGCTCCGTGACGTCGGCACCCAGCAGTTCTTCCATTTCGCTCATCCTGATGTTCCTGAATCGTCCGATTATCCACAGCAGCAGGGCCGTGCTCAGCACGCCCCACGCGGCTAGGCACAGGGCCGTGAGGACCTGGACTCCCAACAGGTACCAGCCGCCGCCTGTAACACACGTCTCTTAACATCATCATCATTAACTTCACAATTGGTTCTACAACCATTGGTAGGTTTTCGCGTCCTGTAGAAGCACACCACGATGCTTAGTCATGAGTACATCGAATGATAGACTTGTGTGAGACTCATTTAAGTTACGAGAATTAGACTAAACACACACTATTAGAATATGTCTGCCTTACCTTTGAACAGTCCACTCAGACCCTTGGTTGTTGCAAGTGGTACCGGATTATCGGCAAATAATCCAACCGCTATGACACCTTCAAAGAAACAAAATATTACACATCATAAGTAGGCGAGGCTGAACGTACCTAGCATGTACCGATGCGTGAAACGCGACTCCCATCAGTCTTAAAGACACTCAGTACCGACGGTATGCAATAAAACCAATGCTAGAAATAGTATTATTATTTATTTGATAGGACTGTTTAATGTACCATTGGACGCCCAAGAAGATGTACAACGCTGTGGCATTCATGACTCTGTTTTGACATGGTAGTCTCATATTTATTAATAACTGGCAGATGAGCGGAACTAATTTGAAATCACCGCACGTTGCACGGTCACAATCATTTAATGCGATGTCCTTGGGATTGTATGGTTGTGTGTATGTGTGAATGTCGCACCGCCGGCGTACGTGTGTGCGAAGCTATAAATGGCGGCGCGCGGCAGGGCGCGGCCTCTTTCTCTGCATGTTCATCGGCTTAATCGTTTGACTTATACCTTGTAATAAATGTATAACTCTAATTCTTGGACCTTCACATTACGAGGTGTACACTGAAGGCGTACTTAGAAGACAAGCACGTAACATTTAAAAAAAAATTAATACAAGGTATCATTTTATTTTTTATTATTTTTCTTCTTCATTTCTCTCACAAGATGGATAGACTAAATAAAATAATTAATAGGGTCCTCTTCAAACGCTGCGATCTACATAACTCAAGACCGCGAGGAATGGAGACGTGCTGTGCACGAATTTCCACGGGTCTACGACGCTCAGCATTGACCTCGCGTTCAATAAGAAGAAGAAGACTTTGAGAGGGATAGAACTGTTGTTGCGGACCAACTCCACGGCTCGCCCTTGTCTTAGGACTGACTCACCCCAAATTCCGCTGAAGCCGTGAACTGAAGACGCCCCCACCGGATCGTCCACTCCCATGAGATCCACCAGGGGCATGGAGAGACAGGCTACAGCCCCGCCTATTGTGCCGATCAGCAGGGCTTCCCAAGCGTGGTACAGGAAGCATCCAGCTGCAATAAAACGACGAAAACAATTAATAACCATAATAAAGTGAGTTCGGCGGAAAATGTTCAAGTTTAATATTAAATAAAATAAAAAAACTACAATGTTTTTCTCATATTTTATTTATACAAAATGGAGTTTAACGATGCGGGTTTTACATTTTATAAACAATATTGTTCAAATGCCGTCCATTTCTCTCAAGACACTCTTGCAATCGGACTCTTTCGAAATTTGCGAACACGCGAGAGCAAAGCGTCGGTTTCAATGGCAGCAACTTCACGGCGGATATTTTCTTGTAAGGCCTGAATTGTTCGAGGATTGTCACTGGAAACTCTTGACTTGAGGTATCCCCACAATAAAAAGTCGCACGGTGTAAGGTACGGTGCCCAGGCTACGTCTCTGTACTTGCTGATTAATTTGTTGGGAAAAATTGTTGGCCCCGTCTTGCTAAAATTGTATTCTGAACCCGGGAAACAGCTGCAGTTGCGGTACCAAAAACTCGTCTTTCATTCGGAAATACACGTCAGCTGTGACTGTTAATTATCCGGACTGGCCAATTATCCCTCGGGCAGAAATTGCACACCACACTGTAGTTTTTGATGGCGTTCATTTCGGTTGTCGAGACACCAGTATCTCATGGTCTGTTTATTAACATAGCCATCGACATGAAAATGTGCTTCGTCAATAAACAATATGTTTCCAAGTGTTCGTGCTGTTCCAAAACGTTTCAGCATCGTTCTCGCTAAGGTTCACGTACAGAATAGTAATTTTCGTTTCACCCATACAAACTGCACGATTTGCAGTTTGTATGGGTGAAACTGTAGTTTCTTTTTTAAAATAACGTGCACTGTTGATTTTTTTATTCCAGTACAGGCTGCAATCTTCCTTATCGTTCCAACCATCTATCGATATTCTTGTTCTTGTCTGGCTAACCTATAACCTAGCCTGTGATCGATGTGCATTTACGGCCGACGACGAGAGTACGATTTCGAGTAGCCAAGAGTCAACACACGCGTGTAGTTCGGTCGAGATCTATAATGGCCGTGCTTTATCGTGATCGCTTTCTTGATAGAATTCGGTTAGCGTCAATCAAACATAACTAGTGAATAATATTTTACTTTAAAAATGTCCAATTTAGGAATAGGACAGAGACATGCATCGTACATAGCTCCTAGACTATATAACCAACTGACAAAAACAACTAAATTAGCAGCAAATATTAATGTGTGAAAAAAAGGTCTTCAAAATAATTAATTTCCGACCTTTGTTATTCACAAGTTCTAATCTGATCAATTTTCTAACATTTAAATAAATAGGTTTTGATCCTGTTTTATATAAATGTCGTTAGTCACTGCCAATCATTCTAGATCTTTCTTATTTGGAGGTGTACATTTCTATTATTGAAGCAACCCATATATCACATTGAAAGATTAATTAGGAAAACCTACCTGTTATTGAGACCAGCGCCCCCAGTATACTGTTGATCAGGTCTATGAGGTCTAATTTACCCTTGAAACGTATTAGTGAATATCTGTAATGGAAGCATTTTTTTTGTAGCATTAATAGTACATATGAAAAAATAAAGTTTTAAAAAGTCGTAAATGTTAAGAGGCAAGTAAGTATAATTTTAAGTGAATTATAAAAAGTTATGTGAAAATCGGAAGTTATAAAAAGATATTGAAAAAAAGTTATAAAAATATTATTGTCAGTAATATACAGTAGTGTGTGTGGGTAGTTAGGTTAGCACAAATGACAAATTAGTTTTATGTCGCTTTCTACCCACAGCACATCAAGCAACCACTTTGTTTTAAAGTCTAGTGGCAATTTATTAAATATTTTCGGAGCACAAAATAAGAAAACGAATTTGAGCGAATTTGGTATTAAATTTTGGCACTGAGTAGTATCTTAAGGCTTTGGATCGGATCGAGGAAGTAAAGTTAATAAATAGATTTAAAATAAATTTGGTAACACGTGGAGGGAGTACATTATTTCCGAATTTCTTCTCAACTTACGAATTGTTAACATTTATAGGAACTTACAGCGGTGGCTCCATTTGTGCTTTCATCAGTATTTTTCATCATGGGCAGCGTACATTGCGAATTAGCAAGTTAATGCACGCTCCTAAAATCTGGAGCGAGAGCGAATCATCAATATCAATTGGGCATACCAGACATATATTATATCATGTTCTCACTCTAGCTCATGCAGCTGAACTAGGTGGTACTGCGTTTGAGCTCTGTGTTTGAAGAGTGTTTCTTTCATTGTATTTCGCTCGTATAAAATGGCTTGGAGTCGGGTATTTATTTACCTATAGTACCTTGATCTTAAATGTGCCTTAAACTGAAATATTGAAAAAATGATTTTACTCACATTAGACCGAAGATACCTCCGCCGAAGGAGCCGATCATGGTCATGACAGCCGCTCGCGCTGCGTACTGCCACTTGGCGCCGCTTACCTGCAACAACATTTGTGTTTACTAACACGATGTCTTGATATCGTGCTGATGATGATGGTATAGTGTCGTCAGAATAATACCTAGTTCGTGGTTAAAATACAATATTTGACACATTTATCTCTTTCACGCACTATCAATCGTACCAACCTCGCGCACGTCTACGCATTCGACCCATAGATACTTCACAATTAATCTTATAAATGTGTCGGAGTTGACTGTGTGATTGAGTCTGAAGCTCCTAACATCTTCTAGTCTCACGCGTGATGTGTCGCAGTATAGGGTGTCTGTTATTGTAGCTAGAGCAAGGTGTAGAAATGAAAGAGCACTTGCAATAGTTTATCGATGTGATGAATTATACAGTTAAATTCGCGTTAAACTCTGGAGAGGCTCGCTCGAGATGCTGTTGATTAGAGATGTCTATGAGAAGACGGTCTGCGAAAGAGTGGTCGCTAGCTGCTTGGGCAATATCCGTCTCTGGTGCATATTGTTTTTATCATATCTGATTGTCAATATTGATATGATTGAATGAAGTAGAAGAATATTTGAAATCATTCCGTCATTCATGGATGAAATTTCCTAGGTACATATACAATACATTTAAGGTCCCTTACGTCTCTAGTAAGTCCTTACCCTAACCGGTCCTCCATGTCGGCTATGGTTGATAGTAAAAAGGTTAATATTCTATATATATCACGAGGTGGGCTGATAAGAGATTCGCTTAATCTCAGAGCTATTAGCGGCGTTATTACAATACATTAATAATTATTACAATAATCGTAAAATAATTAATATTGACAGTTGAAAAATGTACTTACCTACCTTAGATTACAAGAGTGAAGAGTTCCAAGATTGACGCAGAAATAGAGACTATTCTTTTCATGACAATTCCATGTTTCACAACATAACTCTGGATTGAAACTGTAGAATATTACAGTAAGTATGAAGTATGAAGGATAATCGTCCAAAGCATCGTTCACAAAAATTTTGCGTTGAACATCTAACAATATATATCAAACATTTTAAGCATTGTTAGACTATAAATTAAAATTGTATCTTTTATAGTGCACCCGAAATAAATGTATTTTACTTTTTTTTGATTTCATTTGAAAATATTGTTTTTTTCTTAATTTATCAACGGGCTCGCCGTCAAATTTAATATGGGGTTCACGCGTGTACCTCCGAGACATGAATTTAAAAAAAGAGAGATTTTACTATTTTTCCATATATATATATATACATATATACAACACAGAATAGTCAACGTGTTCCACCGCATGCAATGTTAGAGACATGGTGCGGACATCTTGTAATGAGTAGTTGAAATGTTCAATACGATAGATCAGGTCCGTGATTCGTTTCTAGAATGCATTAAACATGAAGCCAGCTGATATTTTCCTTCATCTGAAGCGGTTCTTCAATTATTATAATTATTGATTCTCCAACAGGAAAGCCTCTAAAAGAACAATATCAAATTTTATTCATTTATTTTTTTCTCTCTCCTTAAATATTTTCACATTATATGCTGTGTATGTATTCGATCTTACTGTGTTTTGCCTTCGATGAGTTTTGGTTTTATAAAATATTATATATATATATAATTTGCCCAAAAACAGGTTAGCCTAGTTGGGCAATGTATTTAAATGTGTGTAAAGATGTAAATATGATCTGTTAAAATCAAAATAAAGTTCGCTATAATAGGAATATCTCTAGAATGAGAATTGGGCATTGCCAGGTAACCTCACATTTATTCTGATTGAACTTAATAGACTGAGTGTGGTGCCGAGGAGGAAACCCTTGACCATGTCTTTTTTGTCTGTCCATTGAGGAGCACAGGTTTTTTTTACAGTAATTTTGTCAATGGTAATTTTCAACTCCCGGTTAACTTGTGTCATCTTCTTTCCCTGAACTCGCCACATTTAATCTATATAATAGCAAATTTCTTGAACGACAGTGGTATTAACTTGTAACGCAATATTCCCTATTCTATAATATTGTTGTCTATGAAATAATGTTTTAACTTGGTTTAATGTCATAAATCAAAACGCGCCCCTTGGTTCATTCATTGTAATATTTTCCGAGGCTGGTAAAGTTTTAACATCTGTTCGATTCTCGTTGCCGTTGTGGTTCCCGTCGGCCGCTTGCGAGCTCACATTTAGTGCGGCCGTGAGTCGTGTTCGTGAAAGTCGAGGCCGTGTCAAAAAAAACAAGGAAAATGCCGTGCGAAATGTTCCCGGGCGGCACGACAGCTTGAATAATACATGCGCTGTAGATCGATGGGACGCGCTTAGAAATTGCATACATTAAATAATAATACGAGCACGCGACAAACACCTGGAAGTTGGCCTATTTCAGTGTATTTGAAATTAAATGTATTTTAGAACAAAATTTTTAAGTAAAATAATAGTAAACGAGCAGTATACCGCCCCAGATATTCTGAAGAAAGTTATTTAATTGAATAACGGATGGGTTTAATATAAAAATGTTTATTTTGCATTGAAGTACAATCCCTGGGGATTTATTTCTAAATGTGATCCGTTATTTCGCTGCTACTCTTCTAAACGGGAGGCAAAATTTCCCAGAACTGCTCGGAACGTATTCTCCGTGATTGCTACAATTTATGTTTTTTTTTATTTATACATTCGACAATACAAAAACGACGGTAGAGTTATGCACCCCCAAATAAGAAAGATCTTGAATTATAGGGGTGGATATCAACATTTATATAAAACAATATCAATTAGATGTAAGAATACAATGTGAAAATTAACAAAATATAAAAAATATGTCAAATGTGCTTGTAGCGCTCCAATAGCGTTACAATAACGCGCCAACCCGAATAATATTCAGTATTGCTTTCGTGGACAATTGTACGTCACTTGCTTGTATTTAAATCTGAGCTCGCTGGTATACATGCTGGTGAAAAAATATTTAAACAGGATCCTCTTCATCTCCTTACTGCATGGTAGAAATGCCGTGACTCCACATTTGAACGAACGCTTAACTGTCTCCTCTGTCGTCTTGTTCATCTTTATTGAATATCATTTTCAGTGCGTTTATTTTTAAAACAACATCCCTTTAAAGCTTGCATCAATATAAGAATCCTTAAAGTAATCGATTCACCAGAAAGTATTAATACTACATTCCATTCACATGCAAGCATATTGGCCGCTTCCTACCTCGCTAGGTACATATAAAGTACATGTTCTGAGGTAGGTGGTAGCTATTAGGTTCCATAAGCTAGATTATATGTTGGAAGTAAGGTAATAAATTAAATTAAATAGTAAAAAACAGAAAAATCAAAAAGAAAATAAGTTGAGAATAAGTAAAATGAACAAGATAAATATTTTTAAACAGACTAAAGACATGTAAGAAGTAAAAGAAAAAAAACAAGCAGGGATCTAAGAACAAAAACAGAATTACATAAAATGAATAGCTATGATCATTTAAGTTATGTATAGCCAAGATAATACTATTTTATTTACGTTAGATAGTATCAGTCATATATAGTTAATTCTAATAGATGATGATAGAATACAGGAGTATTTGAATTGAGTGGACGGACGATGTTTGTGTATGTTTTATATCTTTGATTGGTAGTCCTGGGTTTTATGTTGGTGGTATGCCTGTTTTACTCTGTATTGGCGGAGCGTTGCTACTTGTGACAGAAGATATCCAACCGCCATCAGAATCGTTCCGCTGTCGCAAACACTCTAGGAAGTTTTTTCGGCGGACGCGAGGAATTCGTGGAGACCGGCCAAGAGAATATACAACAGCCGACTAACCAGCAGTCCAGGTTATTGGTGATATATCTTACTAGAGCGACATGGTATTATTATCAACAGAAAACCCGGAACCGGGACTCATCGCTATCGAAGGCGTTTTACATACACAGACGATCAGTTAAATGTAGAACGGGTACAGAAACACTTCTTTATTATATGGATCTAATCTAATGAAACACAATACTGCAATATAGTCAACTGACCCCATAAGTGCTGCCCGAGTTGAAGGCCAACCAGCCCCACCAGAGGACGAAGAGTCCGAGCACCGCGTTCACGGGCGATCCGGGGGGCAGGGGGGCCCTGCCGCTGGAGTAGCGCCCAAGGCGGGGGCCCAACATGGCGGCGGAGGCGAAAGCTGCTGAACCGCCTAGAGAATTAAACAAAGGTCTTATTATTAACTTGGTGACAGCTCTTCGATACTGATGGGACAAAATAATGTCTTCAAATTTAAACGTGGCTTGTTGGTATAGTGGTCAAAACGTTGGCCTGGTGATCTAGCGGTCGGGGGTTCGCGCCTCGTTCCAGGACACCAGCAAGTTAGTCCTATTTTCATAGTACAAGCATTTAGCTTAGTTAAAAAAAAAAAAATACACCGTTTATTGATAAATCACGTTTCAAGAACTTCTTCATGATACAAGGTATACTAAAATATAACCATAGATAAAACAAAAGTATAAATGGTGGTAACTAATTAAGAACTACTGTGAAAATAAATTTAAAAGATGATTATTTGTTAAAAGGATTTGGTTATTTAAAATGTTTATTTATCTAACTGTAAATCCCTTGATATTTGTATATAAAATTTCTAAACCCTTATTAATGTCAAAAGAATGGTTTGTTTCCAAAAGATGATTGGAAAATTCAGAATTGTTGTTGCTGTTTAAATATCTCAAGAGATCTTAAAGCATGTTGATTTATCAATACACAGTGGTATAAACAAACTGTTTTCGAGTAATATTTGAATATGTTAAAGAGCACAAATATATCAGATATCTCAGAGATGAAGCTATTTTATTATATTTTTAAGGAATATGTAGAAAATATATATCAAATAGGACGTATAATACACTGTTTCAAGAAAAAAATAATTATCAAATTTGCTCGATAGATGGCGATGTTGTAGTGGTACTCGAAGCGAGTCCATGTAACGACATATATAGAATTTTAAAAAATTTCATAAATATGGAGATTGAGTGGTAACAATTGGTGAACGTTAGTAATCACTTAAGCCAGCCGAAGGCAGGTCTTAAGTCCTGTAATTACCTCATATTTCTATATATCTTCCAATAAAAATTGCTTCGTATCTATGAGATATCTGATATTTGTTTAATAACAGTGCCTTTGTAGGTAAAAATCCAGCAACTGTGTTCTTTGACATGTTCAAATATTGCTAATAATATTTCTTTAATCTCTGCAAGTTTGTGAGATCTAAAAGTGCGCGTTAATACGCTGATAGCTTGAAGTAACGTGGAAAGTTTGGCGTGTTAACGCGCTCGTGGCATTTAAAAGATTAAGCATCAGAGACGGGAAAATAAATGTGAGGATAAGAGAAGGGAAAAGAGTTGTTGATATAATTGAACACCCCAAGAAAATTATTATAAATGACAGGCCACAACGTGAAGAGGAATGCGATAGTTCTGGTGGGGAAGGGGAATATCGGGAGATGGATATAGAAAATGATTGGAGGAAGGAAAGGATTTTATCGAAGGACCGGTGATCTTGGGAAACCGGGATTTGGGAAAAATGTTCGCCTTTCCTCAAGTATGACGCCCCCGAAGTCCTTGTAGTTGCCGCCGAAATCACACACTTCAACGCACGAGAATGTCCAATGATCTCCGCTCCCGAATAAAGACGGCAATTTCACCCATGGCACACACGAATAACAAACAATAATCCAAATCGATACTAAAAAACAGTGCTCCACCGCACTGGAGATGATTGGTCCACATCGCGAATGATAGTGCCATTGTCGAGATCAACTTCCAATATTGATCCAGTGATGCCCAATAGCGCGAGGCTCCCGACTCAAACCGAGGTCTGGCATTAGGAAAAGGGTATAGGACGCGGACATGCGCTAATAACATTTGTATGGCTGATACTAAAGCGCGCTAAATGTGTGCTAATCAAAGTTAGCAATTACTAGTGTTAAATAAATACCTATCAAATGCACCGGTCCAGAACCAGCTATGTCCACCACGCCCAGTTGGTACAAGAAGCCGTGCTCGCCCCAGACCCAACCGGCGGGGATGCAGTACACGACGGTGTTCAGCAGGGAGAACACGCAGTAGGCCTTGAAGTCACATCTAGACAAGAACATCGCGTCGCCATTAGTTGACACCATTAATAATATAATTAATAAACAGATCATTTAATTTATCAATAGGATAAAAAAAATGCGTGACGGACACAAGTCGTCGGTTATGATGAAGTCTAGAGGGAACGGAATAGAGAAAGAGGATGGATAAGAGAATGAATAGGGAATACTTCGATGATAAAATCCTCACTGAACACAATTGAGCTCCGCAATTGACAGCGATCCTTCAATTATGTTTATTACGTTTTAAAATAACTCATGTGCTACGAGATGTTCTCACTTTTTTGGGCCATTCTGTATATGTAATTCCACATTAAAACCAAAATGATTATTTTTTAAATACAAATTAAATGTATTAATTAGAAAGATATACATAAAAAATCAATTTTATCGAAAAATATTGTTCTTGCTACCGGGATTCGCACCTGGATCTCTTCTTATCCGGGAAACGTGGATTATCCGATTATGCTATACCAACACAGTGGATTGACGACAAATTTTAAAATCTAAATGTTACACTTTTTCAAATGAATACATCTATCGTTCCATTATTTGAAAGTCATCTACTTTGTTTTTACGGAATCTCAAATACCTTAAATAACAATAATTTTTATTGAATTTTGGACACATTGATACAACTTATATATTATTAAGGATAACACATTCTTATTGTGAAGTTGTAATTATTCAGTACATAGCTCTGTGATGTTTCAAATACTAATTTAATGTATTAATTACAAAAATATACATATAAAATCAATTTTATCTAAAAATATTGTTGTTGCGCCACCGGGATTCGAACCTGAATCTCTTTCCAAGCCGGGGAAGGTGCATTATTCAACACAGTATTTTCGAACCTATATATTACACTTTTCAAATTAATATATTTAAAATATCACAGATCTATGTTCTGAATAATTACAAATTCGTAATAAGAATGTGTTCTCCTAATAATATTATTGTTAAATGTTATATATTGTCACCATTTTTTAGTTTCTCCCTACCCCTTACCCTATTTCCAATCAGTCTACACCTGATCCTCAGCTCGGCTAGTTCATTTTTGTATGTATGAAATTCGTCGAAATTGTGGAAAGTGAGTGGTTTCTTCGCTGGATCATTCGTAAGATCCACTGGAATAACGGAAGATTTATGTATGTGAATTTCAGGATAATCCAGGGAGCGTCATCGTCAGGTTAGTCGAGCTGTCCTCCTTATCCTGGTCCGCTATCGAAGGACAGTCAATGATAAACTTGTTAGACAATGTGTAGATACCTCTCGGCCATTGCTCCGCTGACGATGGTGGTAGCCGTGGTGGCGAAGCTCAGCTGGAACAGGAAGGCGGCGAACACGGGGCCCATCAGGTCGTTGCCCACCGAAGGGTCGATGAAGAACCCCCCGATGGCGATGAAGGGATTTGTGAGAGGGCCTTTGCCGAATGAGATACCGTAGCCGAACATCCAATAGGTCAAACCTAATGGACAAGCATTATACTAAAATAAGAGAAAATAATATCATTATTAAGGAGATGTAATTATTCAGAACATAGATCTGTAGCATAGTTGGATAATGCACCTTTCCCAGTTTGGAAAGAGATCCAGGTTCGAATCCCCGTAATGCAACAACAATATTTTTCTAATTAATCTAATTATCTAAATCTATTGCATGTCTGGTTATCGACCGTGTTGGCGATCGTCATATTATGTACAGTAGTGAATAGGACCCACAATTTACCCAGGACCGTTCTATAAGCAAAGACTCCCATATCGGTCCTTCTCATTCGCCACCAGGTTGGCATTTTTTTTTACTGCAAAGGCGAACGTGCTACGTCTCAGAGCTGTACAGCAAGACGGAGGCACGGACACCAAAATCGATACTATTAACTGTCTCATTCAGCGCTCATACCCAAGATAATTTCTTAATATTTATATATTTATTTATTACACATATATAAATATGGAAACAATGCACAGAAAAATAACAGAAATCATCCCCTAAAGGGAAAAGAAAAGAGTGGACTAAGCACAAAAATAAATATGTTTACTTCCGGCTAGGAACAATTAATCAAGGCTAAGTTACGGAAAGGGTGGATGACTCTCTCCCCCAATCGCAGCATTTTTATGCCTCAAAATTTCCTAACGGAATACCCACACACTCACAAACTCCCGAAAGTATCCGAATATGTTATATACAGCAATGAGACCTTACCCATGACCGTTTATAAGCAAAAGCTCATTCGCCGCCTATTGGCATTTTTTAAAATGCTAATAGACAGCTGCGCAATTCCGTCTGTCACTTAAGGGGGTCACTACCGTGAAAAATGTAAAAAAAACATTTTTCATTTTATTCTACATTTTTTTTTTATACAAGAAAATTCAAACCGCACATTTCTACGATAAATAGAATTGCTTGAAATTTTAGTGCCAAGTGTCCAAGGTGTAAGCCATCATCGTAACCCCTTATCCAACTTTTTATAAATGATACATGTTTTTTACTATATATTATACATTAAAAATAATTTTATTTATAAAAATACATTTATATAAGTAAATAAAATAAATAGGTATTATTTAATTTGTAATGAACAGTTCTTTACCATCACCAAATGTCAAAAATTGAAAGCTGCTACGGCTTTTATTATTTTTTATTTTTTTAAAACTCTCAGTTTCCTTGACTTATTTAATACTAAATCAGAAGCGTGCAAAATTTCATTGAAATCGTATTGGCGGTTGCTGAGAAAATGGGTCTCACTTTTCAACGTAAATGGTCCTCGGTAGTGACCCCCTTAAGTGACAAAACTGAGCGGCACAGTCGCCGTAATAAACACAAATAAGAACAGTTAAATAAAATATGCCAATAAAAATTTCAGAACCGTAACAGGGAGACAATAACTCGAGGGAAAAAAGAAAGAACACGTCCCCGAAAAAGGGAAAAAGACAAAAAAAAATAATTATGATCTGACTTGTCATCAGAGCACCATCGCTGGCCATTCGTTCCCAATGCAGGAGAAATAGACAAAAAAAGCACTGATATTGATATCACTAGTTACCCCTAAGTAATTCCCACCCAAACTCTCACAAAGGTCCCGGATGGACACCCGATCCACTCCCACCAATATTTCGCATATATCTCCTCTGTCTTCACTGTTTGGCCGACGCCCACAGCAGACGCGTATTCCACAGTAGGTCACATTCATTCATGACACAAACAATCAAAATGTTGTTATTATTCAGAACATAGGCCTGCGATATTTCAAATATATTAATTAGAAAGATATACATATAAAAATAATTTTATCTAAAAATATTTCTGTTCTGATAATTACAACTTCACAATAAGAATCTTGTTTCCGTAAATATTTCTATAGGTAATGATGAATACAGTTATTCAATCTATGTAAATTCAAATTACACAAACCTTTGTGAACCTGTGCCGGTTGAGGCCGACGTCGCTATCCTTGTAGCCTGATGGTCCGCAAATATGCTGGTCAGCCACCTTCACACCTTCACACATCCGATAATCCGAAATTATATATATTTACTAAAAGTTTTATTATTGCCGCCGTAAAAAGTCCGTCCGAACCACAATAACTCTTTTCCCAGAAGCAGCTTCGCTTTTGTTTTATGTTTTTAAATCTACACAAAAAGAACACACATATTCAAAATTTTATATCAGGCCTACCTATCGAAGTATAAAGCGCGTAACAAATGTGTTCTAATAATAAAGTTGTATCAATGTGTCCAAAATTCAATAAAAATTCATTGATAATTCTGGCGTCTGCTATCAGATTACACAAAGGTACTTGAGATTCCGTAAAAATAAGGTAGATGGCTCTTTCAAATAATGGAACGATTAAAATGTATTCATTTAAAAAGGTTCGAAAATTTGTCGCTAAAAATATCGTCGCTGTAGCATAGTTAGTTGGATAATGCACCTTCCCCAGTTTAGAAAGGGATCCCGGTGGCGCGACAACAATATTTTTCGATAAAATTGATTTTATATGTATATCTTTCTACATATTAAATCAAAATGTGATTGTTTAGATGAATATAGAAGCTGGTGTTTGAGGAGAAGCTGTTATTTACCTCCTAGTACAATGTCGACGACATTCTTCATCATGATGTTCACTTCGTTCTTTATGGAGACACACCCTGACTCCAGCATTCCAAATCCTGAAAAAAAATATATCTGAATTAATTATTAAATTACTGTATCTTAATTTTTTCCTTAATATTATACATTTATTATTCTTTTAAAATTAGCAATATTAACTTTGTGGTTAAAATTCATATTTTTTATTTATTATCTTTGTTATATTAACCACTGAATTGAGTTTAAATACATCTACCGGTTTCGAAAAATACCATTTTCTTCTTCAGGATGTCATAACTAACTAAAAACATATATTATTGTTTCTTCACCAGAATCTATTTAAAAAAAAAAAAAATTATTTAAAGTATTAAGTAACAATTTGAGTTAGGTACTAAATTTATGATGTATTTAAACTCTATTCAGTGGTTAATAAAACAAACATAATAAATAAAATAAAAAAATACATTTATTGTTCCATTATTGTTTACGCAATATTTTAACGTAACAATCTGTTAAATGTGCTATCTCATTCCCTTTATAGAATACCGTGCCGCGGTCATTAGTGTCCGCGACACGGTATCGCACAATTAACAGGACCTATAGATAAACTAATCGTTATTTTATATTAAAACTGTGATTAAATATTCCCATAAATTCAAATTGTTTTAAAGAACGCAATATTGCTGTGGTAGGTATCTAATTTGAATGTGTCACGCTTCAGTAATATCGATAATTATCAATAATTTACAGATATTATTATTATCAATTTATATTATCTATTTTTATATATTAAGGAGAACACATTCTTATTGTGAAGTTGTAATTATTCAGAACAGACGGTCTGTGATATTTTAAATACTAAATTAATGTATTAATTTTAAATATATACATATAAAATCAATTTTGTCGAAAAATATTGTTTTTATAAATATTGATCTCTATTTCCAATCCGGGGAAGTACACTACCAATTGTGTTATAGCGCCAGTATTTTTCATGACAAATTTTCTAACCTGTATGTTACACTTTTTCAAATGAATACATCTATCGTTCCATTATTTGAAGGCCATCTACATTGTTTTTAAGGAATCTCAAATACTTTTGAGTAATCTGATAGCAGACCCCAGAATTATCAATTAATTTTTATTAAATTTTGGACACATTGATTTTACATGCATATATTTATAATTAATACATTAATTTAGTGTTTTTATATCTGTAGCGTAATCTTACCAGTTTGCATGGTGAAGATTATGAACGATGACGTCAGAATCCAGTTGGTGTCCTCCACTTCCAGATCTGTGTCGTATCCTCCGGGGAGATGGTCCTCCGTCTGATTGGTCACGTTTGTGACCGATGAGATTTCGTTGTACAACGCCATATTGAATCTGTAACATTATTTTATTAATATAATAATGAATTAAGTAAGTTTGGGGATTTGTGAATGTTTACGCACGTTATTATTCCTTCGACTGGCAGCCCCGGTTTTTGTGTTGGTATGATTGGTTTATGTAGTGTGAACGTCGCCTCTTTGTGCGACCGGTGAATCGCTGTAAAACCATTGTCGGAATGGTTGACAGTACTACTATCGGCACTTTGCCGGATAAAGATCTACTAATCGGCATCGGTATTTAATTATCGAGTCTACGCATCCATACGCAAGCTCAAAAAGAGCCGTAATTCTAGGTTAGGTTAGTGGTGATTTTTCTACCTGCATTGACTTACATACTGCCTTCTAACTTCCCCTGCATAATGAGCTGTAAAAGATCATATTTTTCATTGCGAAGGTTGTAGAGTTCTCTTGACTTCACGTATATTATTATTATTATTATTATAAAAGTGGTCTAAGTCATTACGGAATATAATGCTTCAAATTTTTCACAATTGCTACAATTCGCATTATTTTGTATAGGTTTAAAATCTATCTTTAATACTTTCATATAAATGAAGTCATTTTTTTCACTACTCATGTAATTTACTTTAGACGCGTTTCGCCTTGTAAGTGCGTTATCAATGTAACAATTTAACGCAACAACTTGTATTTATATAGTGGAGGACAGATATATATTTTTATTGGCACGAGATGAAAAGGGACAACATTATTAATTGGAATTTTGAGGATTTTCATACATTTTTGAATGCTTCTTATTATTCTAAGTAACCATTCTATTTTGACACTAATAATATATTAATGTTATGGGCAATGTATAGAAAAGAATTTTTTTTTTTTGGTACTTAGGAATTTATGTAATGTTTGCGTGATTCTAGGTAATAATTATATTTAATACGAATTATATTCTTGTTCCACATTTAGATCTATAACCGAAAAATGTTTCTGCATAATTAAATCCTCGAACTGTCTACAATCGATGATAATAATTTAATAAAATTAAAAAATAATAATTGTATTTAAAAAAAATATATTATGGATTTTTGAAAATTTCAATTAGTAGAGATATTAAATATTACTCTTTAATTTATTAAATAATTATCAGATATCTCATGGAAAATATATAGAAATATGGGGTAATTTCAGGGCTTACTAGCTGTCTTCGGCAGGCTTATATGTTATTAGAACACATTCCTATTGTGAAGTTGTAATTATTCAGAACATAGCTCTGTAATATTTTAAATATTAATTATAAAGATATTCGGTGGCGCAACAACAATATTTTTCGATAAAATTGATTTTATATGCATATATTTCTAATTAATATATTTAAAACATAAAATGTTCATCAATTCTCACCCCTAAATCTCCACATTTTATCAAATTTTTGAAAGTTATATATATGTCAGTAAGTACGTGGACTCGCTTCGCCATCTATGGATCAAATTTGATAATTCATTCTTCCTTAAAACAGCATATATGTCAACTCAATGAGAATTTGATTTTGTTTGAAAATTATTTAAAGCAAAATTCTTCATCTGCTAAATACGCCTGAAAAATCAATATTTTTAAATTTTTCTGAATTTTTTTATTTTGACCAGTATATTATTTTATATATGTCTAAGAACACATAATTACTGTATTTTTACCTACAAAGGCACTGATATTAAATAAATATCAGATATCTTATAAGTACGCCATAATTACATCATATTTCGATATGTTTTCAATTAACTATAATAAAAATAGCTTCGTCTCTATGAGATATCTGATATTTATTTAAAAACAGTGCCTTTGTGCCTAAAAATCCAGTAATTGTATGTTTTTGGACATGTTCAAATATTGTTAGACTGATAATGCTCTTACAAGACGAAACGCGTCTCGAGTAAATTAAACGAGTAGAATCAAAAAAACAAGTGCAGTTCTACAAACTTAACTCGGAAACAATAAAAATTCTCTTGACTTATTGATACATTTTCAAATATGAATTAAATATATTAATTAGAAAGATATACATATATATTAAATTAATTTTATCAAGAAATATTGTTGTTGCGCCACCGGAATTCGAACCTGGATCTCTTTCCAAACCGGGGAAGGTGCATTATCCAACTATACTTTCAAATAATGGAACGATTAAATGTATTAATATCAAAAAGGTAACATATAGGTTCGAAAATTTGTCGCTAAATTATTGTCGATGTAGCATAGTTGGATAACGCACCTTCCCCGGTTTGAAAAGAGATCCAGGTTCGAATCAACAATATTTTTCGATACAATTGATTTTATATGTATATCTTTCTAATTAATATATTTAATTAATATTTAAAATATCACAGAGCTGTGTTCTGAATAATTACAACTTCACAATAAGAATGTGTTCTCCTAATAATACATTTTCATGAGTAATGTGGTCAACCCACGGTAGCCTACTGCTGTGCAAATGTTTTTCTTAATTTCTCGCCATTTTGTTTGTCCATTTGAGATATTTGGCGTCCGTTTCGATACAATTCATGAATCTGGTAACAATGTGACAAAAATATGGTTTATTTTTAAGAAGAACGCATCATTATTGTACAGTTGCAGTTTAATTTGTATTAAATATTGTTTATTAATTATTATATAAAACAAACGTGGCAGCAGAACTAAAAAAAAAATCTACAAATGGTAAAATATTATTTTTTCGACATTCTTATGTATTCATAATCACTTCCGGAGATGTACCAAAAAATCTGCTTAACAAAGTGTATTAAGAAAAAGTTTAGATTTAAAATTCGGAATTCCTGTTTTTCGTTCGAATTCAAATAACGTATCCAAACTTAAAGGGAACATTATTCAAGACCGGGAAGAATGTAGACGAATTGTACACCATGTTCCAGATGCTTCATGGTACATAGGCATTGAGCATACATTAATATTGATACATTCATTAGGTTCACTTTTTACATGCATTATGTACTTGCATTGATAAATAATGTCTAACAGTCTAACGTATTACTCTTCCAAATTAATATTCACTAAGTATACATTTTCACCTAGTCGACTACTATGCGTGTTGCGTCATATTTCTAATATCAGACAAATGTGTCGAGGGTATGCATATAAAATTTGGCGAAGTAAATACAACATATCACTAAGAAAGTAAGACATGTATTTGGGTACCCTGCCTGCTACACTAGTAATTCACTGTATTATAGCAGACAGCGTTTTTCCGGTACAACAGTAAGCAAAGTGCTATGATCAATGTACAAAAAATATATATATCAAGAGACGCAATGAGGTCATTCAATATACTGTTGTAGCAGTTTTATTCTCAGGTTTGAACCTTTAAAATTTCTTGGGCGTAATTTCTCCCCATTTCGTGGAGCCAGAACTGCACATTTCGTGAAAAATACGCAAGACTACGATTGCACTGGGGAAAATAAAACAGATAATATAATATTTTTGGAGTAATATAGAATAAAATTTACCTGTAAATTCCAGCCTCCCACAAATGGGTACCTAGTCCATACTAATCGTGATCAAATGGTCCAAATCACTACCAGCTGACAATTTGCAACTGAACGCGATGCCGCCGGTTATCCGAAGATACTTCCTGCCGAGCTGAGCTCTCAACACGTTTGGAGTAGTCTACAACCTGCTTTCGCACACTGGCATAAAAAACATTACTTTGCAGTCATTTTTCAGTTAAACACCCCGTACCGAGATGGTTCTGGTACATCGTTAACTGTTATCCAATGTAATGTTTTGACTACTTACTTACCATCACGCCGTTTTCCCGCAGGGGTAGGCAGAGAGAATAGAGCGCCACACTCTTCTGTCCTGACACACAATTCTCGCCTCATCCAAATGCACAAGACAAATAACGAACATCTACATGCCAGTTCCGAGAGCAACAACGATATTTTATCAAAGATTCTACATGTTCTCAGCTCCGAAACTATACAACACACTCAGTACCGTTCACCTCCAATAAGATTACACTAATATGGACCCAATATGTAGAGATCAATCAGAAGCATCGCTATCTAACATTCTAATATAATCATTATACAGTGTCTACACTAATAATTCTACAACAATCTCACTACATTTTTTTTCTTCTCTATTTTAATTTTTATTTCTGTCGAATCTTTAGTCGTATCTTTCTTGAATTAAATAACACCACAACAGCACGCAAAAAACTGTCTACTTTAACACAGACGGCAGAATAGCAAAGTAGCCAGGACGATGCTGTAGTATTTAATTGCAATATAATTGTATCTTATGTTTATCATGTTATATTATAATATATTTACTTCTGTTACAACAAAAACAGTAAAGTCTAATAAATACATCTTCTCATACGATCTTGCCAATTATTGAGGCTTCTAACAGAAGACTATCCTCCAGTATTCGGTTTACCTGGCCATGCCAAGTCTTCCGCGGACATTCTCTACTTCTAGTTCTCAGCTTCAGGCTTTTCATACATCAGTGTCCGTACCAGGACTCCATTTTGTACCGATAGTCTTGCTTCGGTTGACAAATTCCCCGTTAGCTATAATTCCATTCAATGTGTCGTTCACTTTATTCCTTGCGGTCACCCTCTTTTCCGTTTCTATCAAACATACTTCCCAAATACATAAACTCATCTCCTTGTTCCAAACACGGTGTCCCGCTTTCCTCCTTCTTGAATACTATCACTTTCGACTTGTTGACATTCATAATAAAATCACTTTCTTTGCATCCATCGTACATTCTACTCCCTAGACTCTTAATTCTTGTTCATTATTCGCCATTAGTACTGCATCATCAGTGTACAATAAACAGCATACAATTAAATCACCCATTTTTGCTCCTACATTCCAGTTCTTTCGCTCAATTATCCATATACAAGTTGAACAGCCATGGAGATAATGTCAAACCATGGTGTGAATAATCCATTGATTCTTACACGTAATAATATGATTAATAATAATTAATCAACAATGTGATTAGAGAATTCCGAAAAATTATTAATTTTAGACAGCAGAAACAAGAATTGTTTAGTAATAAATGCAAAAAACATTACTTTCTGTAATATGAATAGGTAAAATGATGCCTAGTTAGCTGTCGTACATTATTGATGTAGCCAATGTCACAAACAGATTAAGTATTTAAAAAGAGAACCTGCACGCCATGTTTTCACGGAATGTTGCACGATAACATCGTCAGCGGCTACCCGCATAGTCAAGGTATTTGATATGCGTACTTGCAATAAAAGATCACACCGTGAAACTGGCGTCAATGGAATCCGGACAGTCGTCACGGTCTCGCTCCATGGACTTCTTATTTTTTCTAGTGACCTCAATCAGAGACACGGCTCGTAAGTGTGGATACCGGGTTGTCCTGACTAGATCATAAAATTAACTGGACTTCACCGAAACATCTCGCTGGTAAGGTAACTTATGTCAGCATTGACGTATAGTGGCTGTCACGAACGCGGATAATCGAGAATCCATAACTAACAAGTACATGTACGACGTTTGTGTGCCGTATTTAATAAAACTGTGCGAAAAAAGAACACCTGCAGGCTGAACATCCGACCGATTCGCCAGAATTTACGGAATTTTGCCAGTTCTATGGAACAAATTTAACGCGAAATAATGTACCGAGTTTTTATTGTCGGAATATATTCTGATATTTCACACATCTCTCTGTATTCAGTTATTTAAAATATTATGAAGATTGAATTACCGGCACCTGACAAAATACAAAAACGAGGAAATATAGTCTTTATTATGTATGTAAAAGTAGCCTTAATCAGTTGAGACATGACTCGTAATGAGGAGGAAAAAGAAGAGGCACCAGTCACTTCTCTGGTGACAGCTCTAAAATGAGCATAATCAAGAGGGCAGGAATTCATGAACATTGCGATCCTCAGTCATGAGGATTACTTAGCATTACTCCATGTTTTTCTTTATTTATATTGTCATGATTGCGGAGCCAGTTGCGGCTGCATCCTTCGCACCCGCCTCGTGCCGGCCCTGATCAAAGAAGCTGTACCTCCGGGACGCTAAGCGAACTTTGATCCGCAACAAGTCACGTCGCAAATAACGCAAGTGAAAGGCATCAACGTATTTCTCCAGAGATTCGATTTCTTTTAAACGTACTTCTAAGAATGCATTTTGTAATATATTCGTGTATTTTACCAAAGCGGGAAAAACTACAGGTGTCATTTTTCCAAGAAACAAAGAGTCCAACATAATCTAAAACGTGATCAGTTTTTCCTCAACAGCTGACTGTTCAGCACGAGCTCTGTCGCGTACTGTATTTGTATACACCTCGTTAATTATCTATATATATTTATTAAAACCGCAATACTAGTGAGTTATAAACTATAGTAATTATCTTCTTCAGCATTTTCTTTGCTACAGTGGTATAATTATAAAATAATGATTTCTTACACTTGTGTTTATAAATAGCCAAAAAAAGAAATGATTTAATTAATCCTTAGTGTATAAATACAGAATTAATTTTAATTTATCTCAGGAATCGGTCCCGTGAACCATGTTAGACTTTGTACGTTTGATCCTGAATGTAGCTGAAGAATAGCTGGCTGATGGGTATAGAATGTGACATCACGCACCATGATTTCTACAGCTATTAACCCTTCCCAAACCATGCAGTAACACATAATAAGGTCTACCATCATAATTAAACCTGTATTATTTAGGTAATCCTAAAGAAAATATTAGCGCTTAGTTAGACTAGTGACAAACCAATTATGAAAAGGGAATCGTACAAAAACTATTATTTTTCCCATTCAATCCGTTGTAAAATTAATAAGTTGGTAAAAATACAATTTGTGATATGAAAGACAGAGATCGCACACTATTTTCACAGTGAAAAGAATAATAAACATATAAAATTTGAAAAATGTAACATATAGGTTCGAAAATTTGTCAAGAAAAATACTGGCGTTATAGCACAATGGTAGTGTACTTCCCCGGATTGGAAATAGAGATCCAGGTTCGAATCCCGGTGACGCAAAAACAATATTTTTCGACAAAATTGATTTTATATGTATATATTTATAATTAATACATTAATTTAGTATTTAAAATATAAAATGTAATTGTCTCTTTCTTACAAATTAAACGAAGAGAGATAAGGAGGAAGGACACATTGTGTAGGACTTAATGAATGCTCTAAATTATGTTATTAATCATATTTTCAAAATTGAATACTGAAAAACATATTTTCTAATTGTTAATACGAGTTGACAGCATGGCTGCGTTCGGGTATTTTATATCATAGTATGGTAAAGGTTAATGAAATATACGCGTGGTCACATATTCCTTAAACATTTTACACCCATAAATATTAAGTACACACTGTGTAGTGCGTGTGTGTGCCATAATTAGGAAAAGTTAAAAAATGTTTAGTATAATAATAAAATTCGTTCTTTGTAGAGTTTATTAATCCAAATGGATGGTGGAAAGTTGCCGGGTTATCGGGAGATAAAAGACAGGATGGCACTTACTTGTTGGTCTCCTATCTCTGGAAGCTGGTTCTTTTCTCCCTGGTCCACCAATTCACAAGCGACGCAGAATTATGTCACGCACTTGTTGACACTCGCGTTAAAAAAGTAATTGTTTTAAATTTATTAGCGGTAGTAAAAATGATTTTATTAGCGATAATTAAGGTTAGCGGTAGTAAGCGGATTTTACAGCGACGGCGACGTACCGTGTTCGGTTTCAAAAGGGGAGTGGTTCGTTCAGGCGTATCAATCAGACTGCAGGAATCTTCTTTCTCCTTCGTGCCTAGGGACTAGGATAGGACAAGAGTAAAAGGGAAAAGACATATTTCTGTAATCCAATGAGATGTGCGCGCGTAGTACATTTAATGGCGCTAACAGATGGATATAGATACGAACCACAGCAATTATCGTAGATGGTGAAAGTCTAAAAGAAATGACTGAAATACAATATTTGGGAGTCATAATAGATTTAAAATTGAATTTATCACATAATACAAGACACGTGATTGAAAAGATTGCTAAAAAATGTCACTTCTGGGATGGATCAGAAGATTCATTGGTGCTGAGTCTTGTCCAATAGTTTACAGCTCTGTTATTGTTCCTCACGTCAACTGCTGCAGCAGAATTTTGGTTTTGGTTACCGAAGAAGAAATGCGACAATCGTCAGTGGTTTAAAATTAAGCTTTGAGAATAATACTAGTCAGTACAATGCTGGAAGATCTCAATATGATGACCTTTAAGCAGAAGATATATTTTAATACAATGGTATTTATTTATAAAATCCTCACTATACATTTATTTATAAAATCCTCACTAAAATATATCGGGCAGAATTTATACGAAAAATGGATGCAAATCAACATGAGCACGAGCATCATACGAGGGGAAGAGATAGACTGAGACTAACATTCAGGAAGAAGGATAAATCTCAGAAATCAATGTGCGATGAAGGTTTTTAATGAAAAGATTAAACTGATGAGAAGAAAAAAACGATTAAATAAAATTAAGTATAATGTTAGAGTCGTTCTCTTGTGATTATATTGAGAGCTCTCGAGCTCTGACTCGTTTTACAGCGATCCTTCAATCTCCGAAAGCGGCAACACTCACACAACATAAATGACCAATAATGCTTTGAGAATGATATACTCGAATCGGTGCAATGCTGAAAGATCTAAATATGATGACCTTCGACGGAATTTATATGAAAAATGGATGCAAATCAACATGAGCACGAGCATCATACAAGAGGAAGAGATAGACTGAGACTGCCATTCGGGAAGAAGGCTAAATCTCAGAAATCGATGATGTGCAGTGTGACGAACATTTTTAATGAAATGCCAGAAGACTTAAGAAAGGAGGAGAAACTGCATAGATTCTAAATGAAACTAAGCAAGTATGTGAAAGATAAGTTGCAGTAAAAAGGAACGATTTTGATCTTGTTTGTATTAGAGCGTATATAAATATACTTATGCACGCACTATATTAAGAATACATATGAATTAAACATATTAATTAGAAAGATATACATATAAAATCAATTTTATCGAAAAATATTGCTGTTGCGCCACCGGGATTCGAACTTGGATCTCTTTCCTAATTAATATATTTAATTAATATTTAAAATATCACAGAGGTATATTTGAATAATTACAACTTCACAATAAGAATCTGTTCTCCTAATAATAAAGTTGTATCAATGTGTCCAAAATTTAATAAAAATGAATTGATAATTTTGGCGTCTGCTGCCAGATTATATACAGGTTCGAAAATTTGTCGCTAAAAATATTGTCGCTGTAGCATAGTTGGATAATGCACCTTCCCCAGATAGGAAAGAGATCCAGGTTCGATTCCCGGTAGCGTAACAACAATATTTTTCGATAAAATTGATTTTACATGTATATTTTTCTAATTAATATTTAAAATATCACAGAGCTATGTTCTGAATAACTTTACAATAAGAATGTGTTCTCCTAATATTAAGAATAAATAAATAAAACAATGTTATAACTTTACTAGAGTTTATTTGCACAACTCTAGTTTCGAGAGAAACAGTAACTCTGTCGGTCTGTAGAGTTATAACGTTGTTTTATTTATATCCTTCCATTTTTATTGAAATTCGATTTAAAAGAAAATCGCTTGTTCCACGAGCGTGCGTAGGCTTGATTAGAGGTCCCCTTTCACCCGTATTGCTGCACACCAGCCAAATATCGGGTTCCGGTCGCATTATTCACGGAGCCCAAAGGTAGAACGTCCTTGAAAACCTTTCGAGCGAGCCCAACTGTGGTGCCCCGCGCCAGTCCAAATCGCGTTCGAATATGCCCCACTTTTGCCGGCACGCAGATCAATTACGGGGGGATGGGGCAGCGCCATCCTCGCGTGAGGTCGCCCACTCATCAGGGCTAAATGTTCGGCTGCCGTGCCCCGGGGGTGGTTAACCCGCGCACCCGGGGGTGGGCGGACTGGGTATTGTCGGGGCTGTCGTCCGAAATAAATAACTGGGCAGGTATCCACATCACTATTAATACATCTAATACACATCAAATGTACTCCAGGGGTCGGCAGACTTTCTAGTGAGAAGAGCCAAGTATTAAGTAAACAGAATCTTTAAATTTTCATGGAGACGCTACAATACATTTTCACTGCATTCTATTAACGATAAAATCATGATTTTTATTTGAAATTAAAATTCACAATATAGTTTCAGGCTACATAGCCGGAGTTATAATCTTATAAAACAAGAAAGCCTAAACAATTAAACACTAAGGACCGAGTGTGTGATCTGTAGTCACTTTTTACTAACGCCCGTAGTAAAAATCCTTTGCGAGTTGTTGATACATCAAATTTACTACTGTCAAAGCATAGATGGAGATGTCTATAGGTGCGATAAATAATCATAAAGAATACTTTTTTTAATGTTCTAATTAAATGTGTTAATTATAAAGATATACATGTAAAATCAATTTCACCACCCAGAAAGAAGCTATAGAAATCATACACCCTTAAAAGGGGAGGGTAGACGTCACATTTATGTGTTGCAGTCGCAGAACTCGGTCACAATCCGGCAGACATTCACCCTAAACAGGTCGCAAGAGGTGCAACAAATAGAATGCTCCGTTAGGTCTCTCTAGCCACTGCTCTTCCCGTCATCGTCCATCCCAGCAACCCCCAGCGAGAGACGCACACCCTAATAAATCCCGTGGGATCCGATGACCTATTCCTTCTAATCCCATAGGATATGCTCCGTCGTCTGCCTCACCTGAGCGCAAACACACCACGGTACACGGACAAGTTCTAAGTCGAAGAGTTTACTCATTAAATGGCCCATGACCCAGATCATCTGCATCTCGTAGTGGTCCAGCGCCCGAGGACCACCTCCACCTTTCATTTTTTATGATTTTAAATTTTCATCGGTTAATCTGCTTCCTAACTTTTTTTAAATTTGAATCATGATAGGAAATGTTTGTTCGCATGAATATACAGAGCCAAAGATTCTGAAAATGATGAATGCTAGTTTTTTTATTGTATCATGTTTCAGGCAAACTATTCCACGTATTAAATGTAATTGTAGATGGAAATATAGACGCATAGACCGCTGTTGTACTAAATTCTCAATAATGTTATTTGCATCTAGGTAATAGTCTGTCTATAATAATAGTAAATAATCACATATTAAGTAGAACACATTTTTGATGTGAAGTTGCATTTTCAGAACATAGTTCCGTAGTATTTTAATATAAATGAAATAAATTGGAAAATATATAGTTGATTAGGAGAACACATTCTTATTGTGAAGTTGTAATTATTCAGAACGTAGCTCTGTGATATTTTAAATGCATTAATTAAATATATTAATTAGAAAGATATGAGATTCGAACTTGAATCTCTTTCCTAACCGGGTAAGGTGCATTGTCCAACTATACTACGGCGACAATATTTTTAACGACAAATTTTCGGACCTATATGTTGCCTTTTTTTTTTTAAATTAATACATTTAATCGTTCCATTATATGTATATCTTTCTATTTAATATATTTAATTCATATTTAAAATATCACAGAGCGTCTGTTCTGAATAATTACAACTTCACAATAAGAATGTGTTCTCTTAATAATAAAGTTGTATCAATGTGTCCAAAATTTAATAAAAATAAATTGATAATTTTGGCGTCTGCTATCAGATTACTCAAAGGTATTTGAGATTCTGTAAAAATAAGGTAGATGGCTCTTTCAAATAATGGAACGATTAAATGTATTAATATCAAAAAAAGGTAACTTATAGGTTCGAAAATTTGTCGCTAAAATATTGTCGCTGTAGCATAGTTTCTCCGGTTTGGAAAGAGATCCAGGTTCGAATCCCGGTAGCGCAACGACAATATTTTTCGATAAAATTGATTTTAAGTTGATTTATATATTAAAGATGGGATCCTTCGATTGTAGAGCATCTAAAAGATGTTCTACAATCATGATCTCGGCCTTAGATTGCGATGCTGTGTGTTCTCGATATTATTTGATGGAATGAAAACATGGACACTTGTCGAAGAATGATAAGACGACTGAGATGTGGATCTACAGAAGAATGCGCAAAATAAGCTGGATGGGTAGAGTTACAAATGAAGATGTTATGGGTCGAATAAATATAGAAAATAATAAAAATACGAAAACTTGAATATTTCGGATGTAAGACGAGATATCTATAGAAGTGCAGGGAAATACAGAAGGAGAACCTCGCGGCTGAAGAAGCTGAAGCAATGCCAAATTCCAGTGCAGTACATATTCCATCTATGTCTGTCTATACTTGGTATTGGCACGTGATCCCTGAAAAACTTGGTATAATTTTGTGACAGTTTTGTCAGTTATCGGTTCCATGTTTGCCAGATATTGGAGACAAGTGAATTTGGCTATACCAGCTATTAGTGTCATAAACAACATTTTTATTTAATAAAAAAATATATATCTATACGTACATTATAAAATGGTTTGGCCAGTCTACGCCAACGTCAGTTGAACGGATAAGACACAAGAAGAAGCATTATATACGTATACTACAATTGTCCATGTATTATACAAGTGTCCATTTATATACACGTATTTTAAACTTTACCATACCGTGATAGAAAATATCTGCAATCAACCATGCTGCCAACTCGTGTTACCGGTAAGTATTTAGAGTTTTTTTTTTATTAGAATTAATATCTCTCCATGTACCATTTAGATCAACCCCGCAATCCGTACTCTTCCACATTCCCAGAAGTAGAACATCTTACATACAAAATTCGTTCATTCACCGGTCATGCAAATACCATAATGAAAAATTTACAGAAATTGACTTGTTCAACATTAGCCTTACTGCGCTCAAAGGGTTCTTCTTATGAACCACCACAATCTCAATTTTGACCGATCACTCTATCTATAAAAACACATTTTTCTCTCTGTTGCAACCTCCCCATCCTTCTCCCTCTTTTTTTTTCTTTTCATTAATTTTCTGCATCTAAGCATACTTATGTATCTAAATATTTTAGTGGATTTTCATTATTAGTATCACATGTTAAATAGTTATTATGTTTATTACAATATGTTTACACTGTCAAAATCTCTCAATGAAATTTTTAAAAATAAACATTTTTTATTCTACGAATGCCTTTAAAATATTTAATGACATACATTTAATGGTAATATCGAGCAATAAAAGTATATATATATTATAATAAAAGTATATATATATATATATATTATCCTTAATTTAATTACACAAGTTCTATACAATACATGCCTTCCTATTATTCTTCATTTAATTAGTGAAAAATTATATTCGTATGTTAGTTATTTTTTCCGACGTAGCAATTTTACATGGTATTGAATTGAAAAATAATTGATTACAATTCGAATCCTACAAATCATTAGTAAATGAATTTTTTTAAGCTTAGTTAAAATATTAATAATGTGCTGCGTGTATTTACGGAAATAAACAGGTTTAATTGGGGCGGTAGATGTTACAGCATGGCTAGGGAAAGGTTAAACGTGTATAATTATAATACAACTAAAGGAGGTTTTTTTTTAGAGGTTAGTTTTTCAAATTGGCAACCCTTTTTCCAGAGACATGCAATTTAACGACTGACAGCTGATTTGTACTCAATTTCGTTTGCCTTTTCACCATGAATAGACTTACGCCAGAACAACGCTTGCAAATTGTGCAAATTTGTGCATCTGTCGGTCGACATAATCGTTTTCGCACCGCGCATACTCTAATTGATAATACGCATCAGCAGAGACGTCGCGCAGTGCGCACCGCAGAAGCTGTTAGGCCAGAACGTTACAGTAAATGGAGAGCGCTATAGATCTATGATTACTCACTTCTGCGTTCCCCGATTGAATGGCATTAATGTGGAAGAGCTGCGGCTTCAACAAGACGGCGCAACATGCCGCACAGCGCGCGCCACATTCTATCTATTCAAGGAAACGTGAGATGAGCGCGCAACGGAGCTGTGAATTGGCCTCCAAGATCGGGTGATTTAACACCTTTGGATTATTTTCTGTGGGGATATGTGAAGTGGCTAGTCTACGCCGATAAACCAGAGACGATAGACGACTTGGAAGCCAACATTCATCGCGTTATTGCCGATATACGGCCTCAGCTGCTCCAAAAAGTGGTCGATCATCGGACGCCCATGTGCGCGAAATCATATTTAAACACTAATAGAAGCCATTATCACGATTTTTATGTGTTTCGTTTCATTTTAAAGTTCTTTATCTATATGTAATAAAAATAATTTTTAATTTTTTTAATATAATATTATTTTAATGCAACGTTGATAACAAATATTTTACTATATATTAAATTTATCTAAACTCGGTATTAGTTTAATTATAATAGTGGGGAAAAATTGCTCGGAACTGGAACCGAACTATACCCAAGAATCGGGTAATAAATTTGGCCGGGTACTTGAATACCTTTAAACTGGTAACTGAATTTTTTTTCATATCGAAAGGTTCGCCATTCCTCCCCCAACCCTTACTCCGCCTGGGGCTATTTCAGTGAAATAGTATTGTTCATAAAATTTACATTTTGCTTTATCATTATTGAGTATAAAATTCATGAAATTTTACAAGGATATATTTTATTTGCACTAGTATCCATATACGTATTAAAGCATTTTCCAAATATCTATTGTTCTTGTGCCTTATCCATTTAACAGACGTTGGCTATCGTCACTTTGTTCAGTTCTACAGTAGACTCACCAAACCATTGCCTCAGGTTCTTCAGCCATGACGTTCTCCTTCTTCCATGGCGCCATTCCCTGCATATTCTCTGAATGTCTAATCACATATTCGAGATATTCAAGTTTTCAGAGTATCATTTTAAATATTTATTTTTCATTATTAAGGACAACATATTCTTGTTGTGAAGTTGTAATTATTCAGAACATAGGTCTGTGATATTTTAAATACTAATTAAATTTTATTTATTTATTTGTAACTATATAATACAATGTAAAAATATGTTTGGACTGTGCCCGTCTCACTAGAGAAGTTCTGTGTCGAGACAGGCATAGTTTACAAGCAATTGTACAATTAATAGAATTACATTTTGCATTATTACTACATAATAAGGTGTGTATGAAGAGCAATTTTAAAGTAGACTTAATTTTTGGATCACTTTGTAGCAAAAATTAATGTAGGTATGAGTCAATATGTTTGGGTGAGTGCACCGATACTGGCTCTACCTACATTACGAATCCAAGTTTTAATATATTGTTTCATGTCTCGGGACAATTCAATTGATTTAAGTCTTTTAGCATTCTATTAAATAGTGTAGGTCCAAAATATTTGTAGTTCCTTTGACCATATGTTGTATGTGCTCTCGGGGTTTGTAGGTTATTTGTATTTGTCCGTGTGGAAATTATATATTGAGTTGTTTTAAAGTATATATATGCATATATTTGTCTTATATCAAAGACATCGAATTTAATAATTAGAAAGATATATTTAAGGTGCTACCGAGAGTGGAACCTGGATCTCTTCCAATCCGGGGAACTTGCATTAATGGAACGATAGATGTATTAATTTAGAGTAGCTTATTGGTGTAGTGGTTAAGACGCTGGCCTAGTGATCTAGTGGTCGGTGGTTCGCGCCTCGTTCCAGGACTCCAGCAAGTTAGGCCAATCATCCCTCGGGCAGAAATTGCATAACACACTGTCGTTTTTGGATAATTCAAACGTTTTTGATGGCGTTCTCTTTGGTTGTCGGGACACCAGCATCCTATGGTCTGTTAATTAACATAGCCATCGATATGAAAATGTGCTTCGTCAGTAAACAATATGTTTCCAAGTATTCGTGCTGTTCTATAACGTTTCAGCATCGTTCTTGCTAAGGTTTTACGTAAAGAATAGTCATTTTCGTTGAGAAACTGCACGATTTGCAGTTAGTACGGGTGAAACTGTAGTTTATTTTTAAAAGTAACGTGCACTGTTGATTTTTTTATTCCAGTACAGGCTGTAATCTTCTTTATCGATTTACGCGGATTGCGCATAATTTCACGTCGAACTTGAGCCACGTGTTCTGGCGTCGCTGCTGACTTCGACGGTCCCGGAAGAGTTTGGTTTACCATTGTCCCTTCTTGTCTGAACTTTTGAACCCGACACCGGATAAGTAGCGTGCTCGGCCCATCACATACTCGTCGAATATTAAAGTGAGTACAAAAAGCGCGAATCAATGAATCAACCGCGAACGCGCGCTGCGATCCCGACCAGTGACTCGTTGCAACTCGCAAATCCGCAAATCACGCGCGTCGAAAAATACCCCTCCCACTTAGCTCACCCTGATGGTTTACGAACAATTACAATTTAATCTTGAAATTTTTCCGCTGGACACCCTTCATATCTTTCTTACCATTCTCTTCTCATTCATCCATTCCATATGACCAAACCACCTAAGTGATCATTTATTAATTTTACTCATTATACTAACATCAGCTTTACATTATATTCTATCCTTATTTCATCATTATTCATTCATTCTGTTACAAGTAATAAAGCTATTTATTAAATTAGTTACTTAATAAACATGATATTCGATGTATACAACTCAACGCCCGCGAAATCTTTTAGATTTCAAAAATACTTTGGAAGTAAATCTCTGTAAAAGGTGAGAGAATTTAAAAATGTTACGAAATGTTCCAACGCGCTATTTCTAACGTAGTTTTCGCGACAAATTTAACTGGAGGAGCCACTGTTGTGCTAAAATGTTTGTGTGACGTCAAGTTTATTTTTAAATGACGTCATGGTACCATGTTAGTTCAATACTGAAACAATTATATTTGTTTGTTTACATACTGCCCTTGTGCTGAAAATATTGTGTTAATTCAATATACCTACACCGTGACACATTATAAAATCGATTATTAATTATTTTCTCCACTAAGAACGTAAACATTTAAGAAATACTCAACTCAGAAGTGCGAAACTATTTTACTTTTTCAATGAAAACTCCAAAATGCAGAGAGCGCATGCGCAGTACAAAAATATCTCTCTCCCGATGCAAATCAATAATTCCGTACAAATTAACAATATCCCCGTCTCAAGCGGCGCGGCGGGCGCGCGACGCGTCCGAGAGAGACGCCGCGAACCACCCTCGCGGCGCCACCGGTCACTAGAGAGGGAAAAATTGGGAAAATATTCACAGCCGCCATGTTGCATGTTTGACAGCGTTCGCATTTTGTATTTGGTGTAATTTTCAATGTCGCGATAGTAATTATTTAATGTTTCTTTATAATTTACGACAGTATTACGCGCTATCGGTGTTATCTCTTGTTTTTGTTTAATGACACAGTCACAGTTCGCTGTTGAGTCTGTTTTAAATCACCGGACGCCGTCAGTGTTTGTTGTCAGTGTATAATGTCGGTGTATTTTGAATTTTACAAACAAAGCCACTTCTCCTCAGGGCAAAATATGACTTTATATTAAAGTGAGTAGTATTTATTTTGTGTTATGTAAGTCTGCGTGTTTATTTGTTGTTTTATTTGATCTATAACTACATAACTGGCGTGGAAAGGTAATAATATTTTTCGATAAGAATTATCTTGCTTTAAATGATACTGCTCGAATCCACGCAGGCACAGAAGTAATATTGGTATATTATTCAACTCTTACTCGAGGCAAACAATTTATGTTACATATGATGTACACAATATATAAAGTCTGCGTTTTATAATTGTGGAGTCTGTTATATAGAATCTGACTAACCTAACTTATTTATTTGTAGATCTATCTGTTATGTAAGGTTAGGTTATTTTTTTTTTTTTTTTTTGTTTACATAATAATACTTAGTGTGTATATATTATCAGTGGCGTGGGGTTATGCTGTTATCAATGATATTATACAATCATATATAATATATTTAATACGATATATGTACTTTCGTTTAACCAACGTCTTTAGTCAAAATGAATCCGTCGTTTATATGACCATGTACGTGTTTTTATTAAGTTTAAATTTTAAATTTTTACGTAAAATAAAACCTTCTTACCCATATAAAAAATGTATGGACGTTTTTGAGAACACTTTTTATGACTGAACATGATTCTTTTATTGTTTAAAAATCCTTCACGTAATAACTAGAGGAAATAATTATTTTTATTAAAGGTTAACGTTGGAAATTGCCAACTGCTTTTTGTTTTTCCCAAATTATAAACCAATCCGTGCACCGAATTTAAAGAACAATCATGAAATCAACATGTTAAAAACTGTAAGATAGTAAAATTCGAGAACTAGTAAAAAAGGAAGTAGACAATTGAACGATTTCCACGCAGTTGTAACCCTTTCGTAACGACTCCATACAGAACGGATCAACCAAAAGGAATTTTCAATTCAGTAAATAGCCATTTATATGACTTGAGTAATTAACTAGCTTGTGAATAGCTCATTGCGGCGAATACCAAAGAGCGTCATGGGTACAGGGGTGAGTTGTGCTAGTTTATCTCTGCCAATTAAAATTATCGTCATCATTTTTCATCGGAGGTCCAAAATCTCAGTGTTTGATGACCAATCAAGATTCGATTTGGATTATCTTTGGTAATCGTTACTCTGGAATTCGCAAATTCCCTTATCTTGGTCACTAGGTCCAGTAATTCCACTCCTGTTACTCCCCCAAAGCGAGCAGTTTTGTTTAGAAATAAATTGGCCTATAATGAAAATACCGGTCGTGAATCATTCTAATGCATCACAACAAACTTCTCAAATAGCGGAATGTGGGGTAGTTCAAGAGAATTTATTCGGGCACGCTGATCACGAATACCGGTGACGGTGGGGCATACAACTAGCTAAAGTTGCTACGAATCAACAGTAGAAAATGTGGAAAGACAGTGACATGAAGCTAGCAACTAAAATAATGTCGGATCACACTCTCGTCTCTCCAATCTTCATGCAAGTACACAGCGGAGACTTGGACAGTCCGCAATAGCGACAAGCGGAAAATAGACACCTAAGAAATGGGATGTTACAATCTTGCAACAAACCCTACTACAGCATGCCCTATCTACAGCAGTGAACAAAAGATTCTTCCAATTCTTCGACAATACTATCAGTCAAAGTCACAGCCAAGAAAATTAGATTATTCTGGACATCTAGCTGTGTCAGCTGTAGATGACGCAAGACTCTCATTTGATCCATATTTGGCGACCTGTCCCGACACTTGACTCGGATTTCTTTATCAATTCAATTGTCATTTTTATAATATTACGGAAAAATTTGAAATTTTCACAAAATCGTGTTAAGCTCGAAGCCGCCTAAGTGCTTCGAAATAAATATTTACTGTTGTCGATTATCTCACAGCTGTACTTCAGGAACTTTCTTCGATGTTCAGCACGAACCACTGTGTTCCACAATAGCTGTTTCGGTACGCACACGCGAGGAACCGAATACTAACAACAAAACTTTACAACTTCTTCGTGTTAATGACGAGCACATAGCGACATACATTCTCTTTGATAGTTCAAAAGTCATAGACAAATACACTCGTCTTGTCCACTGTCCCTCTTTTGAGAGTGTTTTTGATGAATGGATCCCTGAGTGTCTGCCTACTGCACCTTAATTTTCCATCTGTATGTAAAACTATGTTCTGTGGATTTATGTTATATGATTTTTTTATGACAGCACTTAAGGGACGCTGGAGGGTCTAAATTTTAAATCTTAATTGCTAATAACCACATTGAATTTCTTCTCCTTTTTCGTTTGGCTTATACTTAAATATGTTATTAAAATATTTTTATTAGCTTTGATGAGTGGGACCGACAAGGAAGCCGTAGCCTCTGAACCGGTCCCGGTAAAGGGTGAGTCCCCCCCCTCCAGCTGTCCTTATTTAAAAAAAAAAGACAAAACAGAGGAAAAGTCGTGCTCTGAGGGATAGGGGGGGGGCAGATAGGTATCTAGGTATCATCTCCAATTCCGTTCCATCAATATAAAAAATTTCATTATCAGCTGTGTTCTGTTTGCTAGTAAGCACATATGTATATATATTTAGTTGTATTAATTTCTAACCCGAAAGTCTCCCACGTCTTCACTACTTGGTTCACCAAGTTCTTGGTGTCTTCACTACTTGGTTCACCAAGTTCTTGGTGTCTTCACTACTTGGTTCACCAAGTTCTTGGTGTCTTCACTACTTGGTTCACCAAGTTCTTGGTGTCTTCACTACTTGGTTCAAAAGTTGTAGATCCTCAATGTTAGTTAGGGGCCCAAAATGTCCACGCCCTACAATACTTACTTGACATCGTTACTTTTCACAATGATAAATAGACTAATATTTTTTAATATCACCACAATAAGAAATGCAAATAGATTATCGTAAAACGTAATAATGAATTCACATTAGTTTTTTTTTTCATTATAATGTAAATATTATATTGATATTATATTTACATAGTGTGGCCATCTTGCAGTGAGTGGTTGAAATGTTCAAGACATTCCGTGATTCGTTTTTTGAATGCACGAAACATGAAACCAGCTGATAGTGTCCTGATTTGGCGCCAAGTGATTTCCATATTTTCCTTCATCTAAAGCGGTTCCTTGGTGGCAAGCGTTATGATGACGTTGAGGTACTCAAAGACGGAGTACAGAGATGTGGTATTCAAAAATTAGTGCCTCGTTATGACAAGTACCTTAAAAATGGTAGCTTAGTATATCGTACATAAAATACATATTCAAAGAACCCTTTTTTTCTATTTTGCATTGGAGCCTAGTTTTTTAGTTACGCCACTGTTTAAAACGTCAAATCTCACAGTGTAACCTCAAAATTCCATTTAATAATTCGTTACAAATTCATGTTGATATTGGATAAGCGAGATTTGGTAACACGTTTACGGTACGGTACGGCATATTTCAGGACCTTGCGCTAGTCCACAAGTGGAGGTCGCGTCTCTCGTGAATTAAATATTACTAGTGTACAATATTACAATATTTACACTATTGCTTGAGATTCTGATGTGCGAGGCGTGATACATACGTAACATACTACCAGTGGCGTGCAGTAATATTAAAAATTCTGGGAAATAAAATAATCCCTATCTTATGAAAAGACCCTGTAAAGTTCTAGTAGTCGTTATACGACAAAAGGGACGCTAGAAGGGGGATAGAAGTTTCAACTTATTTTATCGGTTCCACACACAGTACTACAGAAACGTGAAATGTACAATTTATGAACACAAAAGAAAGGAGATAAAAAACAAAAACTAATGTATGGGATTGCGAAAACGAACAGAGATTTAAATTTAAACCTTTTAAGTACTATCTTTATTTATAATAGATAATCAAGTGTTATGTACGAAAGGGCAGAGACCAGTGGATACAAGACAGCCATTAAAGGGTTAACTATCGAGTACAGTCTCCCATGAAGGGACTATGACGTATGAGTCACCCCACCCCACAGCACACACGGTACAGGCCCGCACGATTTTGTTTGTTTTAAAAATTTGTCCGCGTTCTCGCTGACACGATCTTGTCATCACCTGCCCAATATACCCCATCTCGTAGTCCACGTTTTGATGAAGTCCCTGTACAGCTTGAGATTCCTCGCATCGCTGATCAAGGCCGACCGTTGAACCCAGTCAAGCCTCCAATGTTGAGATCACGAGCATTCCTCATTGTCACGCAATGCCACAAGATGTGTTCACGAGTCTAAAATCAAACATTTCAGATCCGGAGGTCCTCATTCACCCTTAGATTTAATAGCGACACGGGGAAGAAAAGAGTGAATCCGTCTGCCCCATCTTTCTAGTCGTTATACAGCTGAAAAGAGTAATAAATATTAGCTGAAGAATGAATTTATACCCCATTCAAATTTTAATGACATTAGACCCGCGTTTCTTCGCTTTATCGAGAGGAACTAACAAGAGAGTGACCACTCCTACAACAGTTTCGGGTAAGGGTGGGTCCTGTATGCAGGCGTTCAAGTGTACTTTGTTAACTTTTTTTTAATCTATGTGGAAAAGAACACCATTTTCTTGTTGATAAATAATAGCTCTTTCTAAAGTATTTTGCATCTCTAGTTTCTGTCTCCAAATTTGTTATCTCTGCACGAATATTTTATTTAAGCTCCTGAATTGTCGCCAGTTTGTTCATGTAAACTCGGCCTTTTAAATAGCCCCGCAAAAAAAAATCAGGCGCCGTCAAATCTGGGGAACGGGGAGGCCGAACAAACTGCATTATTTAAAATTAGCCAGTCACCGAAAATAGATCGTCAAAATTAAATAATTTTAACGCGCTCTTGCACTGGATATGTAGCCATTATAAACTTACATAATTTTTTATTATCTGCAAATATATATATATATATATATTTTTGCATAAAATATGGTTAAAAGTGCACGCGTTTGTGCCGCTACCAGAGGCGGCCACTTGGCCGATGTCATGTTCCATACGTAATTGTAATAAATCAAATAATCGATAAATAAAAATTAAAGTTAAAAATTATATTTCATCTTTTATTTATTTAAAAATAATATCGACCTGGAACATAATATTCACCCTGTATATCACATATCTCTAAACTCGTACACAATCGTTCACAATTGCTAAACCCGTAACTGGCAATCCCCAAATCTCCTTCGGTAGTCCGATTTCAGGCGCTCTGACCCCTTCTACAACAATGAGAAGTCTACCCCTAATTTGTCAATGCGTTGTCTTCAAAAAACCATCAGAGCCTGCAGTCACTCGGCATTCACCCTCTTCCCCCGGCGCGGCGGGGCAACCTTTATCCGGTGACATTTACGGCGCGACGGGAGCGTCAGACAATGGATCGGAAACGATCGTCGTATCGACTTGGTCTTTGGAAGCGAAGGTCACGTCTGCCGACAGGGGAGGGGGAGTGGTCGGATCATTATGCTGCGCGTCAGGGTTAAGGGTCAGGGTGTAGGGAGGTGGGGCTGGCCAACCGGTGTGCCGGGTCACACCGGGACCTCCACAAACGAAGACAAAAGAACTTTATTAACTTACTTTCTCAAGAGTTCTGTAGTGGTTTGGTTTTGATTAGTATTTGATTTGGTAGCTGTTTCTTTGGCGTATTATGATCGGCCAAAATGCGCAGATTATATTGAGAGCTTATCGGACGATGTACTGACCGCAATCGAGCTCCGACTCGTTTTACAGCGATCCTTCAATCTCCGAAAGCGGCAACACTCACACAACATAAATGACCAATAATGCTTTGAGAATTATATACTCGAATCGGTGCAGTGCTGAAAGATCTAAATATGATGACCTTTAACGGAATTTATACAAAAAATGGATGCAAATCAACATGAGCACGAGCATCATACAAGAGGAAGAGATAGACTGAGACTGCCATTCAGGAAGAAGACTAAATCTCAAAAATCAGTGTTGTAGAGTGCGATGAAGGTTTTTAATGAAATGCCAGAAGATATAAGAAAGTAGGAGAAACTGTATGGATTCAAAATGAAACTAAGCTTTTGATTTTATATAAATAATAAGGCATTTAAACCACTATTAATGTATCAACATGTTTCGATACCTAGGTTAAGAGATTTTGCTTCTGTTTATACTAGAACACATACAAAAATACTTATACATGCACTGCATCAAGAAATCCGAAGGAACAAAAGGTTCGTAAACAGTCAACTTTCCGTATACACGATCCAACCCAAATTTGGCGACACGTTCGCCGACTAAATTTCAATGTAAACTCCCACGTTCCGATATAACATTGCACACTTTTGCATTTAATAGTATGGCTGCTTTTGAAACTTGCACGTACGTAATATCGTGCGGGTAAACGGTGTTATGCAACACGAACGCCGCTGTGTAATTATTATTTATTGTGATTTTGAAAAATCTTCATCACGATAAATGTGAGTGCGCGTGTTGCATATTAAAACTAAAACATATTTTTGTATTTTTTATTTGTTAACTTTTGTTTTGTATTGAACCGTTTTCGAAAAATACCATTTTCTTCTTCAGGATGTCTTAACCGTTGCTAATTTTAAAATTATTAAAACTAAAGTGTACATGATGATTGGAGAGAGAAGAATGTGCACCAACATCAGGTATCATAGAACGCTGAGCGTATAGATTTTTCTTGGGCGACTGCATTTCCACTGCATCTAGTCTAATTTCATTTTTCTTTTTTCCAATTTCTAGTTTCACGTACATACACTTGTCTCGGCACCAGAATACCGTTGTGCAACGCTAGTTTTCGATTGTCAATTAATGCACAATAGTAATGTTCAATATAAAATCATTACTTTCCTATCATTTTAATATATCGTCTCGAACCTGGACAAGGGAAATAAATGCAAGGGGATTTTTCTTGATCTTGCAAAAGCATTTGACACCGTACCGCACCTACTATTGCTAAAAAAACTTGAAAACATTGGTGTAAGGGGCACAGCGTATAATTGGTTTAAGGATTACTTAACAAATAGACGTCAAACTGTCCGAAACAATTAAAAATACAGCAATCCATCATTTATAACACACGGTGCTCCACAGGGAAGCATTTTAGGCCCTGTATTATTTCTAGTACATATTAACGACTTTTATAATACGACCCTAAACAATGGAACAATAATCACTTTCGCAGATGATACCGTGCTTTGCTTTGAGGGTAAGTCTTGGGAAGAGGTCAATACTCGTGCACAGGATGGTCTGAACAATGTGAAAAAATGGTTTGACACGAACCTCCTATCACTTAACACAAAAAAATCAAAATATGTACGTTTCTGTATTAACGAAAGAACACCACATGAAAGACCTACACTCATCGTACGTGACTGCAAAGCAAACGAGAACACGGCTTCCTCATGCAAAATTGGCACGAGTCAAAATTATTCGACATCTGGGAGTACTGATCGATGATCGTCTTAACTGGAAAGAACACATATCGAAACTAGCTAAAGGCATAAGAAAACTAATTTACTTTTTTAAAGGAATACGATCTATAGTTGATTACAAACTCTTAAGATGGGTGTACTTTGCACTGTGCTACTCCTTAATTAATTATGCTATTTTAGTTCGGGGAGGAGCAGCAAAAATAATATTGGAGTTGGCTAAAAAAGCACAAAAAACAATTCTCAAGGTAATAATTGGTCGTCCCTTTAGATATCCATCTGATCTTATATTTAAAGAGTACAATGTCCTAGATATAAGACAAATCTTTATGTTGAGACTCGTTCAATATTTCCATGCTAACAACAACTCTCCTCAAGCAATAAATCATGGATACAACACAAGGCAAACAACAATCATCTACACACCAGTTCCGAGAGCAACAACGACATTTTATCAAAGATTCTACATGTTCTTAGCTCCGAAACTATACAACACACTCAGTACCAACTGGAAATCGTTTAATTCCAATAAGATTACACAAATATGAACCCAATATATGATCCAATCAGGTAGAGATAAATCAGGAGCATGGCTATCCAACATTCTAATATAATGTACACAATACCTTCACTAATAATTCACTAGTCCTACAACACTCCCACTACATATATTTTTGTTTTATTTTTACTTTTTTATACATATTTGTAATTCGCTTTTTATTCCTGGCGATAAATAACACCACAACAGCACGAAAAAAAAACTGAGTACACAGACTTCAGTCTAGCAAAGCAATAAATCATGGACACAACACAAGACAAACAACAAACATCTACACACCAGTTCCGAGAGCAACAACGACATTTTATCAAAGATTCTACATGTTCTCAGCTCCGAAACTATACAACACACTCAGTACCAACTGGAAATCGTTTAATTCCAATAAGATTACACAAATATGAACCCAATATATGATCCAATCAGGTAGAGATGAATCAGGAGCATGGCTATCCAACATTCTAATATAATGTACACAATACCTTCACTAATAATTCACTAGTCCTACAACACTCCCACTACATATATTTTTGTTTTATTTTTACTTTTTTATACATATTTGTAATTCGCTTTTTATTCCTGGCGATAAATAACACCACAACAGCACGAAAAAAAAAACTGACTACACAGACTTCAGTCTAGCAAAGCAATAAATCATGGACACAACACAAGACAAACAACAAACATCTACACTCCAGTTCCGAGAGCAACAACGACATTTTATCAAAGATTCTACATGTTCTTAGCTCCGAAACTATACAACACACTCAGTACCAACTGGAAATCGTTTAATTCCAATAAGATTACACAAATATGAACCCAATATATGATCCAATCAGGTAGAGATAAATCAGGAGCATGGCTATCCAACATTCTAATATAATGTACACAATACCTTCACTAATAATTCACTAGTCCTACAACACTCCCACTACATATATTTTTGTTTTATTTTTACTTTTTTATACATATTTGTAATTCGCTTTTTATTCCTGGCGATAAATAACACCACAACAGCACGAAAAAAAAACTGACTACACAGACTTCAGTCTAGCAAAGCAATAAATCATGGACACAACACAAGACAAACAACAAACATCTACACACCAGTTCCGAGAGCAACAACGACATTTTATCAAAGATTCTACATGTTCTCAGCTCCGAAACTATACAACACACTCAGTACCAACTGGAAATCGTTTAATTCCAATAAGATTACACAAATATGAACCCAATATATGATCCAATCAGGTAGAGATGAATCAGGAGCATGGCTATCCAACATTCTAATATAATGTACACAATACCTTCACTAATAATTCACTAGTCCTACAACACTCCCACTACATATATTTTTGTTTTATTTTTACTTTTTTATACATATTTGTAATTCGCTTTTTATTCCTGGCGATAAATAACACCACAACAGCACGAAAAAAAAACTGACTACACAGACTTCAGTCTAGCAAAGCAATAAATCATGGACACAACACAAGACAAACAACAAACATCTACACTCCAGTTCCGAGAGCAACAACGACATTTTATCAAAGATTCTACATGTTCTCAGCTCCGAAACTATACAACACACTCAGTACCAACTGGAAATCGTTTAATTTGTATTTTTACTTTTTTATACATATTTTTAATTCTCTTTTTATTCCTGTCGATGATTGAATGTTAATTTGTTTTTATTTATTTATCAGATGACATACATATTTTTGTTCTAACAGAGGTGAATATATTATATAACATAAGACACAATTAACACTCGTAGTTTATTGTGTGGGATGGAGTACACTTCACCTCTGATATATACAGCGTTGTCCTGGCTACTTTGCTAGACTGAAGCCTGTGTTAAAGTAGACAGTTTATTTTTCGTGCTGTTGTGGTGTGAAAACGATCCATGGTTATTCGAATTACTTGCTTGGGATGGACGATTATGTCGACCGTAAAATGGGCGGTAAGTTTCGCGAACTTCGATATAAATTTGCACAATTTGCAAGCGTCGTCCTGGCGTAAGTCTATTCGTGGTGAAATGGCAAACCAAACTGAGCACAAATCACCTGTCGCTGGAAAAACGAATTTGTAATAATCATCTTTATATATGCACTTGGTTCTGTTATCTACTATAAGTTTTAAAAATCTTAGTTGTAACTGTTATTTATGTTTTATAAGTTAGTCCATAGCCACTCACTCCATAAATGATAACCGATCGTACTACAATATGTACAGGATGTGTATTTTTTTAAATAAAATAATTTAGTTAGGTTGATAAACAATAGAATAAAAAGTCTCAACACGAGAAGCAATATTGCTAATCTATTGTTTCTGTACAAGATTGTTAAGTCAAGACTGGTCATCAACACGCTGGTCTCTATAGTAACGCTTCACGCCAGTACCACATCGTCAAGGAAGCATGACACATTCAGACTAGATGCCTACAACAGCAGTATAGCGTTTTGTAATCTGATCGTATAATGACATTAACACAGTAAATGAGTTGAACATTTTTTCAATTCATTACTAAGCATCTAAATACTTTTGTACACTTTTTATTGAAATCATTTTTGTAATATACAGGGTGTAACAGACCTAGTCCACAATATTTTATGAATGGATAACTGACTAAATTACGAGTCGAGAATGTTCAATGAATATGTGCAAAATCTGCACTGTTACGAAAAATATTATTGTTTGAAATTTTTCCAAAATCGTATCGTAATCTTAAAGTCTACGTAAATTGTTCCATCATTAATCTGTATCTTTGCTTCAGGCCCTAAATCATCCAACAAAAAATAGTATAGCCGCTCGAAATTAGATGATCTTTAATTTTTTTGTATTCAATATGTCATTTGGAATCAATAAAATTTTTAATTAATCATAATAATCGCGTGATTTTTTTGGAATATTTATATCTCTGACATGGTTGAGATTATGCACATATCCCTTGAACATTTTAGACTGGTATTTTAGTCAGATATCCACCCATAAAATATTGTGGACTAGGTCTATTACATCCTGTATAGGTGCTAAATAATTGTTTTTCAGTTCATGTGTAATTTTGTTCTTATGTATTATTTGCATGGTTCGTATGCCCGTGAAGTAATAATCCACGCACCGACGTTCCTGCACGTTATTGGTCGAATATATTACATGTCACGATGTACGCCAATTAAAAAACAGAGTAGACTTTTAGGTATACTTATTTTGTAATCATAATTATGTATGTATAATATTATAAAAATGAACTATCCTAACCTAATCCAAATAAAAATAAAAATCCTATTAATCGTATATTTCTCCTTTATCGACCCTTCGAATCCGCAAGTTAATATTTAATAATTAGACATTTAAAATCATATACATTTTAAATCTATTAATTAGAAAGGTATACATATATAATCAATTTTATCGAATATATATATTGTTGTCGCTACCGGGATTCGAACCTGGATCTCTTTCCCATCCGGGGAAGGTGCATTAGACGGGAGATGTATTAATTTGAAAAATGTAACATATTGGTTCGAAAAATTGTCGACAAATGTACTATCTGCTGTAGCGTAGTTGGATAATGCACCTCCCCTGGATTGGAAAGAGATTCAGTTTCGAATCCCGGTAGCGACGACAATATATTTTTCGATAAAATTGATTATAACGAATACATTTAATTAGTATTTAAAATATCACAGAGCGTCTGTTCTGAATAATTACAACTTCACAATAAGAATGTGTTCTCCTAATAATAAAGTTGTATTAACGATTAAATGTATTAATATCAACAAAAAAAAGGTAACATATAGGTTCGAAAATTTGTCGCTATAGCATAGTTGGATAAAGAGATCCAGGTTCGAATCCCGGTGGCGCAACAACAATATTTTTCGATAACATTAATTTTATATGTATACCGTTCTAATTAATATATTTAATTAGTATTTAAAATATCACAGAGCTATGTTCTGAATAATTACAACTTCACAATAAGAATGTGTTCTCTTAAAAAGATGATATACTATTCGAAAGCATTTTTTCAGTTTCTAGAACATCAGTGTTGCCGTTTTTCTGTATTCCAATTTTTTCTTAATTTTTGGGCTTAAATAATTGAGAAAAACGAACATTTTCGACACACGCCACTTTTCGCCTCCAATCAAAGTCCAAATGGTCACTCAACCGAGAAATCTTACCGCATCCACCCTCCTCGACCTTCCCGACCTCGCCCCGAAAGATTATAACCTTTTTCAGGCGCTCTCCAATCAAATGCGTGGCGTTACGTTCCATGACCACGACGATGACCTCAGAAATTGGCTCGATAACTATTTCGATACCAGAGCAGCCGATTTTTATAGAAAAGCCATTGACAAATTGGTTGATAGATGGGATAAAGTAATGCTAATGTAAGTGGATAATTCCAAAAACCCCCTAAAACTACTTTTTTTTTGACCTATTACCAAAATATTTGTTTTTACATCTTTTAACGTAGCAAAAAGACAATTCTGTAATGTAATTTTTTTTTCTGTACATATTGTTCCGGCAGCCACGCTGGATTATAGATCACGTGATCATCAACGAGCGTTGTGATTGGTTGATTTCATTTCGGGGGGAATGGCAACTTATAAGTAGTATGCCTGCTTTGGGATATTTTGGAACAGGCACTGATTTCAATGTGTTGTGCATGTAGCTGACAAAAAAAATCTACAAAACTACATATTTAAATCTAATTGTCCCAAATCCATTTTAGGGGAATGTTGTAATTTAAAAAAAAAAAATTATATTTATAGTCAATAATTGAATAAATCCGCGAAGATTTCTCAGACATAATTCCCTTATTTCGTTTTTTAATTTCTTATTCGTTCACGCTCCACGCTGTAGTAATAAACGTGTCAAAATATATAAGTCAAGGTCAACACCACCCCCTCCCCCGATGATAGGCCAAAGTCGGCCACAAAGGTCGAGGACTTTCCGTAGGTCGCGATGCGTTACCTAATTCATTTCTGATTTCAATACGAACTGGGGGTCACCCCCAAAATGAGGATATGACACATTACCCCGTGGTGACCTCGGATTCATTTTAAAGACAGTACTAAAGCGCTACTTATTTATCTATTAGGAAAACTGATATGACACGTAATGGACACTAGTCATATTAGAGCAAACTGAAGTCGACCAACCTTCGAGTTCACGTCATTATTTATGTTTAAATTAACAGTTCCAAATTAGCCTTTTTCATTAGGCATAATTTACTACAGCAGGTGGTGTCTATACAAAAATTGGACCCCAAAGTAGAACGGAAAAAAAGACCCCCTAAATTGGTTTATCTATTAAATAGTAAAAACAAAAGTTTATTAGATAAAACTTTTACACTCATTTAAAATTAATAAACTGAATGTTATTTGCCACAATTAAGACAATACAAGCGCATTAGATGCATTTTACGCGTGCCACAATATTATCTTAATATGGAAAATTCTCGCATAAACGAAATATATTTTCTTATTATCTTGAAGCCAAGATTATGGAGACAAATCTCAATTGAAACAAATAAATAAAATGTTAATAATTAATAGTGTTATAAACCATTCAATTCGCGGGACATATTACTAATTTTTAACGTTTTAAAAATATTTTGTTTTAGTGAAAACATATATTTTTAAATAATGTTTTGTATTTACCTAGAAGCTTCAGCCACTATTTAAAATCAAGTTTTATTTCTCACTAAATAATATTTATATCGATCCTTTTAATTGCTCAAGTATTTTCACGTCTATCCGGCCATGACGGACGTCGAATCCGCGCGGTCGTTATTTTCGTTAAAAAATGACGAAAATATATTTTTTCACTGATATTTTATCCGCAATATAAATTAATATTGAACTTATTCACAACATTAGTAGCAATTTTTATAAATTACGGAAAACAACGTTATGTTTCATTACATTATTTTTATGTAAGTCGCAATTAAATATTTTGTTTATATATAACACCGTTGTCTTTTAAACACTAGCTGTCTGCTTCATAAACAGACATATCACCAAAACGACAACGTGGCATTTTAAATCGATTATATTAAACAAAATAATAAATTAAAGCTGTCATAATAACATTGATTTAGTCTAACATTAAAATATATGTAGGTCTTTGTCTGATTTCAAAACATATTTATATATATATATGTATTAGGTAGTTCATAATATTAATATGTAAAACTTGGATACCCCTCTAGACGCGAGTTATTTTTGACACTTGTATCGAATGCGAGAAAATCAACAATTTTATCGTCGTCTCTTTTTATTCAATCCTTTCACTCTCTCACGATTTACGTAACAAATAACATCATTAATTATTACTCTGATACTTATCAGAATTTCACTATTATTGAAAGCATATGAAATTCGTGTTGAATTTCTCAAATGTTAAACTGGAAAAATGAAAGCTCGCCCTTAAAGACTATTTGGTCTCTAACTCGACAAATAAGCAGTGGCGTACAGTAGGCACAAAACTTAACCAACTAAATTTATGAGATTTTATTTTTTTAATTTTTAAACCAATTCTATCGATTTCAATTTAGAATATATGTTCAACAGATCCATTATACCCTCGAAAGGGTAATTCCTGAATTACAAGAAACATTTTCACACTATTTATGTTATTTTGTAATATTTTTTGGTGTCGGGGCTGCCTGGAGATAGTCCTGGCACCCTGGTACGCTATCCCTCCATTTAACGCGTGACCTTTCCAAGTCTGTATACGTAAAATAAACTAGTGATTTGTTCAGTTTTGTGTGTTTAGTCGCTTGTATCGTGCATATTAAATATTCCAATATTAACCTTTACCATACCGTGATATAAAATATTCGTACGCGGCCATGCTGTCAACTCGTGTTACCGTAAGAAAAAGTGTGTAAAAATGCTTTTGAAAAAATAGTTAATGCTATAAATTTACTATAAATGGCGCTATACAAATTATCCAATATTATAATTGATGCAAGTCCTGTATAGGACGTTGGATTATATAATACAACCTTCATTTGTATATATCTTTTTTTAATTACTGAGAAAGAGACACCATTTTTTTTTATTAATATTAAAAATATAATACAATTTCAATAATCAGTGGATATGTATATACATATATATTTTAACATTTGTTTCTTCTCTATGAAGATATGTATAGAGAAGGAGTATATTCGAGTTAATTAATGTTTCAGTTAGTCTGCGTACATATATTTTTTTACTTCAGTTACAAATTTATGATAGTCCGTAATTTTTCTAATTGTGATGGGGATTATATATGTATGTTTTTTATTCTTTACACTGTGAAATTAATATGCGATTTCTTTCTGTCTTGACACTAATGGTATATTTGTCAACGTATTAATTTCACGACGAATCGAATTGAAATATAATTATTTTTTTAGGATTCGCCCTGCGCATACCTGATTTTTCACTAGCCATTTCTAAGCGTTGATATTTTCCTTCAATTTATCTAAAATATGAATTGCATGTTGCGCGTATTTACCGAAATATTACGAAGGTTTAATTAGAGCGGTGGACCTGCGTTGCTGCATGGTTTGGGAAGGGTTAACCAGGCTCGTCTGCTATCAATGCGTAAAGATAGATGCCACACCATATTTGGCCACTGTTGTCGATGACGTATCATAAAAAATTTTGCCCCAATTCAAAATTTAAATACTTGACGCGTTTTTTATTTAAGTACCGGAATATTTTATTAAAGAAATACAACATCATTTTTACTATACTTAACTTTCTTCGGGCGCTACATACCTTAAATTACTTCTTAACACAGTCGCCACCATTATTAAGGACGTTCCTAAAAAAATCACTTTTCTTACAATCCTTTTGAAACTTTGAATACACATACTTATGAGTGTCTTTTATACGTAGAAATATTTGTCAATAGTCCTTGCGGTAGTAAATTAGTAAATATTGCCTATTAAAAAGAGCATATTTAACATACGTACCATACCCCGATCCATATTGTGGCGCACGTTTCATTGAATAGCGATAGTCATTTTCTTACCATTGTTTTGGAAAACTGAGAATCATTCATTGAAAAATTAACAAATATCTTTCTGTAAAAATAACTAAAACAAGCTGTATTCGTTTTGTTATAAGAAATGTTAAAAGTGAGCTACTTTTTGAATGGTTTTGACGTTCCCTTTTATAATTTGAATAGTGAGAGATTTTTGAACTTGTGCGCATGTGAGCGGAAGCGAAAAAGTACACTGGACCTCGACTCTTTTTTATTCTATTCATAGTGGTTCACAGTAGTTTACATACGGGGGAATCTTCTTGAAGATTGAGTACGACTGCTCTTTGGGAACGTCCTTAAGGAACTTGTCATAACTTCGTCATAGAACGACGCCGCACGGGATGAAAACCATGTCTGTACTCCGTCTTTGAGTTCATCATCGTCATCAAGACGCTTGCCACCAAGGAACCGCTTCAGATGAGCTGATTTCATGTTTCGTGCATTCAAGAAACGAATCACGGACCGTATCTCACAGTCGGCGGGATGATCTATCTCCTTGAACCTTTCAACCACTCACTACAATGTGGCCACATTATGCGAATGTCTCTAACGTTGCATGTGGTGAGACAACAGATGAAGGAAACCATTGCAACGTATGCGCAACATCGCAAATATTCGCTAACGGTACTTACTTAAAAAACGCGCTACGTATGTAGTACTACGCGGTGTATACAGTAAATACATAGTAAGAACTAAATTAATTAACTAATTAATGGGTCAAAAACATATTAATGAAACAGATAAATATATTATTTAGTACAGAATTATTATGTTTTTAATACAACACATAGTTTTAAATAGTAATGTGTGTGAGTAAAACATTTATATATATATATATATATATAAATCATTTTAAAACCAACAAAAAAAGTAATGAGGTTTATAATTAACAGTTTATAATAAGTATTATTATTATTATTTATTATTATTATACACGCCCTCTTCAGGCATTAACATAATTTGAAAAATAACAGAAAATTTCATCAGAAGTGCAATACATAAAGAAAAAAATTACATAATGTCAGCAAGTTTTTTCATAATCAAAATTAAAAATAAATATAAATACAAAGTGTGAAGTAAAACAATCTATCTGTCACCATTGAGTTGAGATACAAAAAATTGTAATAGTAAATAATCCTATAAAGAGTTAAATTTACAGCAAAAATGTCCACTGCCTCTGCATATTCATTTCATTCTATCTGGGGACTGCATGTGTTCTGACATTGCCACTGTAATAGAACAATGAATTGTGTCTCGATGACCTCATTGCGTGCATGAAAGTTAAGCAGACCAACAATCTGGGGGCAGTCTATCATACCATTGATGATCCTGTATAGATATATAAGGTCGGTCTTCGTACGTCTCACTGATAAGTTGAACAATTTCAGACGGCTAAGGAGATAATCATAATTAATATCCTCAGAGGGTATATTTAATTTAAAATGAATGAATTTTAGAAACTTTCTCTGGATTCTTTCGACCGCCGTCGAGTGAACAATGAAGTGAGGCGACCATATGACCGAATTATATTCTACCTGAGGTCTGATTAGAGAATTTATTTTAACATTTTTATAATTTCATAAATACAGACTTATCTCCAAAATCTTGGATTTGAACCCATAAGAAAATATATTCAGTATATGTATAAATTTTCCGTACTTAAAAATTTTTTTGGCAAATTGAACTGCCGCAGTCTTCAATGAATACCAACATTGTATTAATTATTACAAATAATATTCAGTTTACTAATTTTATATTAGTACAAAGATTTTCTCTGAATTATTGTTTTGAAAAAAAATTAATCTGATGTACAACTTCTGATATAAATTAATAATAAAAGTATATTTTTTAGCAAAATATGCGTTAAGGCGATTGGTCGGAAATATAAGCAAAATCCAGCGGTGATGGCACGCACGATGGTAGCTATAGAAATCATGCACCCCGAAAAAGGGAAGGGTGGACGTCACATTTATGTGTTGCAGGCGCAGAACTCACCCTGAAACCACTCAGTCCGGCAGAAATTCACCCTGTCCAGGTCGCAAGAGGCGTGACGAATAGAATGCTCCGTTAGGTCTCTCTAGCCATTGCTCTTCCAGGCATCGTCCATCCCAGCAACCCCCAGCGAGAGATCCACACCCTAATAAATCCCCAGATATATCCGAGATTCCTTTCAAGCGAAATTTTTTCGGCACTTTTTTACATCACATTTTTCTATGGAAAATTATCAAATTATAATTTAATCAATAAATTCAATATATTTTTTATACATATATATGTTTAAAACTACACGAACATAATTATATATTCAATAAATAAATTACAAAATTAACATCGTTTTAGAACTAAAGAAAATTTGTCCACTTTGTAGGCTTCATTTAGCTGTATGAACACGTGGAATAATTGTATTGAATTGAATTTAAGTATTGTCTTAAATATATATAAAAATTATTAAAATCGGTTAAGCGGTTTTCTTACAATCTATAATCCAAAAGAGATTATTTAAAATATATATATATATATATTATTTTGCATTTCTTTTTCAACATATTTTTCAATGTTAAGAACTTTTTAACATCATCTGAAAGAATAAACAGTATTCTATAAAAATGAACAAAAAAAAAATCTAAAAATTATTCCCATCCCTTGATATCAGCTATTTTTTAAACATTTAAAAAAATAGTACATATGTAATGCTTATCGCACTGTTGAAGTGAAACTTGTAAGCCTTAAAAATGTAAAAATATAATTATTATTTTGATAATGACTGAGTCAACTAAATATTTTTTCTATTATTATGAATAAAATTAAAGGTTATAAATATAATACAAACATTATTGCATGTAATTTATCTAAATATCTTGCAAATATGTAGGTAAGTATGCAAAACTTCATTTGATTAATTGACGTGTCTTTAGTCTTTCAGCATTTGATTTTGGAATATTTTTTTTAGTAAATATGTAAATGAACATAGCTGGCGCCAAATGATATGAAATTTAAAACACTAGAAAACAGTAGCAAGTTATTTCTTTGTGTGATGTGCGTCGGGACATTCGTAAAAATATAAATTATTAAGATCGAAATACGGAAAATGTCCTAATTACATAACAAGTATTTGCGACTCCAAATGCAATCTCGCTCGCCACGAACGCAATAAATTGTGCTAGCTTACAACCGGCACCGCGGCCTGTGTCGTATCTTTCGCACAGGTTTGAAATATTTCACAATGTTACAACGGTAAACGTAAACAAACTTTCTGTATAACATTTTTTTATTTCTGTATAACAATTTGATTATCTATCTTCGTTTCAAATTCATATGATGGTGACCTTTGACCGTTTAAATTTATCATCATGCTGTGGCTAAAGAAATTTCACTTTAAAAACAAGTGTGGCATTTGTATGACGATAGTCTGGTCCCTAACAATACACTAGTTTTCATTGTTACGCGTAACAACGTTATATGTTGCAGTTCACCAAAATATTTATTCATAATTTGCGAACGCGTTATTTTTAATCATATATTTTAACACCGAAAAAATTATATTCTGTGTTAAAAGCCCTCCATGTTATAATGATCCAACTCGTTAAACTCATCTCGATGCAGCTTCTCGCTACAAAACAATTAAATTTTCGCTACTTTTGTTATTATTTCGCCACTGCATCCCCGGGATTTATTTCGGCTGGCAACATTTTGAGTGTCTGATTTTGCCCAATTTCGTCTTGTTCGCTGTCCGGAGCGTTTGCGCGGTTTTCTCGTAACATTTTACGTAATTTCTCCCGTTTCTTACACACAAACGATGCCGAGATGTGTCAGCCGTCCACCAGCGTGATGCGGGATCCAGTATCTGAGGAGTGTTCGCGGGAATACGCCTTCCAGCGAGCCGTTTGACAGTTGCTTCCGACGTATTATAATTAATCTTCTCCCTCCCGATACAGTTTGTGATTTAATTAGAGTCAAGGTGCGTTTTGTTTTCATTTATTTCTTCGTCCGTTCGTAGAGAGGTGGGGGATCGCGATTAATGACACCCGATTGTGTCTTGGGGCCGACACTGCTGGAAGATAGAAATATGTGAAGTATGAAAGAAGGCGATCGCATAATGTGAATATGTGATCACTGCGTAGGTGCCAGAAGTGAGAAACTATGACAAGAAGAGTGCGTGGTTAAAATTCGTACAAGTGTATGGTGCAAGTGTAAATGTTTAAAAATATAAATCAAAGTGTGTTATGTGTACAGTTAAAAGGAATTAAATTATAACATATTTCTTTTTTTACGTATTATATCAGGATTGTTCTTTGTGTAGCAGCGACGTGCAATCGGTACTTTGAATAAATAGAATGCATAAAAATTGAAAAATATATATATCAAAATTATCATATTTTTAAGGAGAACACATTTTTGTTGTAAAGTTGCATTTTCAGAACATGGTTCTTAGTATTTTTAATACAATTTGAATTAATCGACTAGAAAGGTATACAGAAAAAATATTTAGTAGCTTCCGAGATACGAATTCAGACCTCTTCCTGTCCCGGTAGCAAATAAATATTTTTTCAGTAAATAGACTTTCTATATATCTTTCTAGTTAATTAGTTTAATATATATTAACCAGTAATTGTACATATACTGGGTATGTATTATTTTTTTAATTCAAATTTTTTAGGTAGGCACCAAATTCTCAAAGTATTTCTTCACCTACCGGAATGTGAATAATCATATTATTATTGTAGGGGCATGCGCCCTACCTTTAGACAAAACTTTATTTTTAAACTTTAGATTTTTTATCTGATAAATAGCAAATAATATGGGCAACCTCTTTCCTCACACCTGTTGGGATGAAATTTGTGTGTATATTTTTTAGTACAGTTAATTTTACACCGTTTAAATGTCATAATGATTTTACTGAAAAACTGTATTTTTGTCCAAAGGTATGACGGGCGCGCGTACCTTTGGACACGGATGAACTTACCTTTGGACAATAATTTATTTGTGACTATAATATTATATAAGAGTAAGATTTAATCTACAGATGTACGTTGAGCGTTTTTTTTAAATGTTTAATATGTGTTTTTTTAATATTCTGAATGACGATAATTGAACAGGACTGTAAGATGTTATCAAAAAATATAGCGAGAGAGCTTGATAAAAAATATGATGTAACTAAACTTCTTAGTTACGTTTGTTTTTTAAGTAAATATTGTACAGCTCTTCTGAATCCACACAATTATTTATATCGGGATTCTTGTGATAGATAAAACAATTCTGGCGTGGGAAATTATCGCCGTCCTCTGCAAGTGGAATATTTTATTTGTGTCGTTTCGGTATGCACCTTACATGAAAATTATTCTTGCATATATAACATGCTACAACTATATTATCCATAAGGATCTTCATTTTTGTAACTTTATTTTTTTCATTCTTTGTAAAAATTTTCCATAATCTGGATTTGGATCACCTCATTAACAGCTTCATTTAAGACTTCAATATCAACATTCTCTCATTTACGTCCCAATTTACTTTTCGGCACTACTGAAAAAAAATGGTTTCATTAGCCGCAAACCTCTTCTTGGGCAAATAGACTCCACAGTAGAGTTGTCCAAAGGTATGACAAAATTAAAAGATTATTAATTATAGAAATTTGCAGTTAGAAATACACAAAAGTAACAATTGAATCAAATAAGCTCATTCTTGGTTTACTAATATACAATTAACTAATATAAGACAATATGTAAATGGTCATTAAAAATATTTTATCAAAATAGGCAAAAAAAACTTACTTTTTATAGAAATTTTTTTCAAATTTGTAAAAGAAAAACACTATTAACAAAATGTCAGATTTGACACAATAGTGTTGCTAGCTGACGAAAATAGAATACCCATATATTTTTAAGAATTTTTTTATTGAATATTGCCGAGATATTAAATGTTGTCCAAAGGTAAGGCACTACTGAAAAAAATGTATAGTCACCGTGGTAGTGTTATTTTTTCATGATGGGTGTATTTTTTGTGTGGAGTGCAAGCTGCATTAAAAAAATATAGATGCATATAAAAGAATACATGATATTATTTTCAACCTAAACTAAGTTCTTGTGCTATGAAATTAAGTGGTGGTCTCCCCGGATGAGACTCAAACTCCCGACCATTTGATCATTGTTCCCTCTAAGATATGCGTGTACGCTTACACACGATTTGGCACCATAGCGTACATAAAAAAATATAGTGCTCACACAATTTTTAACAAGACTTCTTCATGTGCCGCATTCTATCCAAAATTGGCGGCTATGTTTATCCTGTATAAGATCACCAACACATTGAACCACTTTCTGAGGTTACACAGCCAAGATAACATCTTTCTAGCTACACTCCTAGATCCGCCGCTCTGCTGCCTTCTATCTTCCCCTGCATCGTGACTTGTCAAATATCATATTTTTCATTGCGGAGAATGTGTCCCGAGTATTCAACTAGTTATCAGTTCTCTTGACTTATTTATGCGTCTTAATACGTATTCATTAATAATACGGTCAACCCATAACATTGCTCCTTAAAATTGCAGATTGCAAGTATCTTACTACTAGGCCAAACGAGCGTGTTGTAATGGAATTAGCCAATTTCATACGGAGGTTGGCAGTGACATTAGAAACTCACATTTCTGACTAAAAATTTGCCTCATCCGCATTCATAAATTAGCTCACAAATGCTCGAGGCTGCTTATTTTATTCTACACGGTGATGTCCCTTTGCGGGTTGGCACCACTGTGCGAATCGGTTAAAATTGGAAACCTCTTGTTGAGCCGCTAATGAATACTTTTATACGTAAAATTATAATCTTACGCCCTATAAACAATAATCATTATATAGACCCTTCTCAAAACATAGACACCACCCCATCAACCCCTTAATATAAATGTGTATGTGCTCAATCTACATTAGTAGATTATATTCAGCACAGTTGATGGTTTTGGTATCAAATTATATTATTATTCTACACGTGTTTTTTTTTATTTTCAATTGAAACTAGACCCACAAAACGTCTTGCTAGATCTGCAAACGTCTGCAGATACATTTATATCCATTTGAAATACTAATTAAATATATTAATTAGAAAGATATACATATAAAATCAATTTTAACGAAAAATATGGTCCTTGCGCCAATATACGATAATACATTTAATTAGTATTTAAAATATCATAGACCTATATTCCGAATAATTACAACACTACAATAAAAATGTTTTCTCCTAACAATATATCACAGTTTAAACAATCCATTTCATGCTTACAGGTAAGACAGGTTATTATAGATATGCCATTTTTTAATCATTTTTTAAAATTGGGAAAAAGGGTACTCTTTTGTAAAAATTCAGTTAACGAATTCTAACATCCTCGATCCATACTTACTGGTGATTTTGTGAATTGTTAGATTCAGATTAGTTACATGTCTTGTATTTTTTCCGTGTGAAGCCGCTCTATTTGTGTGAAGTAGGTACCTACCCGGGTAGAATACGTAAAGCTCTGTCGATTAATTAATTTGAAAAAAATGTCCAGAGAACAATATTTTTTCATATCCAGTCGAGTGACAAAATACCAGATGATTGTAGAATTATTTCATGTGAAATGTGCTCGCTTGTGCCTTGCGTTATTAATAGTGTGACTGAAGTTGAATACGCAAAGCTCTGCTGATTTATTTATTTGAAAAAATGTAATATCCAGAGAGAGCAATATTTTCTCATATCCAATCAAGTGAAAACGTGACCTTGATTGCTGGAGCAATAGTACACTATTGACGATTTAAATATTGGATCATCCCATAATGTAGTTTTTCATTTACATGAACTAAAAGTCGGAGCGGGATGGGATAAACTACCTGTATCAATGTAAAAACGGGTAGTAACTTATTCTTAGTTCATGTTTTTAACAGTTATTTTTTTAAAGCTATAATGGTAGTGACATATTTTGCTTTATGAGTTCAATAAATGCAACAACGCAATGGAAAGTGCGAGGAATATGAATGCAGTATATGGGGATTGAACAATAAGCGTAAGCCGGTGTCAACGGTGGTTTTAGAAATTTCGACCCGGAAACTACAGCCTAGAAAATGAGCCTAGTCCTGTAAGATCTGTAGAGATCGACAAGGACATCCTACAAACCTTGGTGGAACAAAATCCCATCATAAATGTTGAGGAAGCTTTGATTTGGTCATTCAATCAATCATCGACACCTGCGTGTCATCGGAAATGTCAGCAAATTGTGTCAATGGATTCTTCATAAACTTTCAGAGTCTAATCGCGTGCATGTATGCTCTTCTTTGCTGTCATATCTCAGGAATGAACCTTTTTTGAAAACAATGTCCCACCCACCATATTCGCCGGATATTGCCCAAACTTCAAAATCATTTGGGCGGAAAAAATATGAATTCTGTAGATGGGGTCAGAACAGTACTGGAGGAGTATTTTTCATCACGGACAAGTGAATTTTGGAAGAGGAGCCTTCCAAGTGTACAAAAAAGATGGAAGAGCATTGTAGAAAATGAAGGAGAGTATATTTTAGATTAAAAAAGAACTCTCATGTAAAAATACCACATTATTTATGGAATGACCTAATATTTTACGCAATCTTAGGATTTTAATTGACTGACAGTATAATGGGCCGTCTCGCTGGCATACCAGCTTTTTTTTGCGTATCCACAACTGTTCTAATGATATTTTCATGGTACATTATCACTTTATTTGTTTATAACTTTACATGGACCTTGACACGGTGATGAGCTCATAGCCTCGGCTTGCTTTCTTACCATTGTTATCTTATCTTTATATCGAGCAACTGCGGTGAGTCTTCATTGAACAATGCATCACGCATCGTGCGACACCAGGTGTCGATGAGATAATGCTAATTGTGCAATATATCAGTAATCGTTAACAAGGTTGTGGTGTTACTGATATTAATATTATACATACACCGTGATCACAATATAAAGGTGTTTATCTGCAACATTACCTTTGTATGTAAATTTGAAATTCGACTTTGGTACTTAATTGGTTCCTGAAATGTATGCGAAATGTAAAAAAAAAAACATCAAAATGAGATGTATTATCAGTTATATATTTATTTTTAAAATGGGCAAAATCTATCAGATTTATGTTTCTACAAAGAATATATATATATATATAGAATACCCCTCGTCCCGCAACTAATGTTCCAAACCCCTCTCTTATATGTACACTTTATTTCATGTCTATTCATTTACTGGTCTGCGTAAATTATCAAATTTAATATGTTTGATATTAGTAACAATAAAATTTTTTTGGTAAAAACTTTCAGGCATCCATCTTTCAAAGATTCATCCACATGCGTGCACCTTACACACGCGATTGAATTATAATTCTGAAATATTCATACTAATTTTTGATTTCAGATGTTCACCAATATCCCCCTGTATCCGTCCACAAGTGTGGCCCAACACTTGACTAACCAGAATGTTGGTCGACCTGACGGAGAACTCTCGCAAGCACTGGCCGCCGTTCTGAGTGCACGGCTTCGCAGATCGAGCGCCGCATGCGAGTCGAACAGTTGCGAGAGTGCGTTCCCGAGCCTCGCGTCACCATGTCTTCTGAGGAGCAGGCTTGCCTTGTGAGGGCGAGGTCCGACTCGGAGAATTCTGGAAGAATCTTGTCAGGTGAGTCGGGAGACATTTTATTTATTCTAAAAAGTAATGTACAACACATAATCATACATTAAATTTATCGTGCGGGTATGTATTGAAGTGTCAGGGCTGGAACTAACGTTCAAAAGGTTAATAATCATTCAGTCAATTATAAAAAAAAAAAGTGATAGTCTGGTCCAATGTGTCCTCTAAGATGTGCAGGTGTACGTGCGCACATGATTTTGCGTCGTATGTATCTTTATCAAGACTTCTTCTTCGTGTACCGCCTTCTATGGAAGGTTGACGATCATGTTGTAAGACATATAAGATCACCAACATTGAACCACTTTCTGAGGTTACGCAGCTAAGATAACCTCATACTAACTATACTACTCTGCTGCTTTTCATCTTCCCCTGCACAATTACTTGTAAAATATCATATTTGTCATATAATGCGGCTTTTCTTGATACTGATATAGATGTCTCACAGAGACGACGCTTTTATTTTTACATGGGAAGTATGAAAGTCTCGGGTATTACAGGGCTTACGACCTGTCATCGGCTGGCTTAAGTGATCACTTTACACAATGTAACGTTCACCTATTTACCTATGCTGTCGCCGTCTATGGATCTTTTTGAAAACTTGAAAATTTCGTTCATTCGAAAAATTGTCATCAATCCACTTTGTATCGGATAATGCATGTTTCCCGGATTAGAAGAGATCCAGGTTCGAATTCTGGTAGCAACAACAATATTTTTTGATAAAATCGATTTTATATGTATATCTTTCTTATTAATACATTTAATTTGTATTATTTATTCTACATAAAACATAACCATCATTTAAAACTGTAGGAGATTTGTGCAAACTCATTGTTTGGCAGTTAAATATACAATTTATAACAATCCACTATCAAATTCTTTGTACCAATAAAAAAAAAATTGCTGAGTTTGCGGGAAGAAAAACTTTGATCACTGTGCACTTATCTGGTGACTTTATAGGCAGCTTGCTAGCCCTAACCCACTCGCAGGTCCTGGGATCCGAGGTACAGAACTCAGCATCCCATACATCAGGGTAATGTGCAAACTGTCATCCGTCATGCAGGTCTATACCATCAGTAAGTCATCCTTCATAGCTGTATTTGCCTCCAGTGGGTACGGGCAGGTAGGACCAGATTCTCTGCCAATAACAGCGGACCATTCGTTCGGCTGGGATTCAAAACATTGAAATTCTACATTTGCAATAAGAATCTCGGTGTAGTTCGTGACTCAATTTCTCTCCTGAGCGTCAAATACTTTTACGTGTTTTAATAAATTACTTTCTCGCTACGGCCAGAGCAGTTGCGCGACTTTCTGAAACGCGGGCCTTGGCCGCAACATTTTTTGCTAGTAAGAGCTGCGATGACATTGCAGGTTTTGGTAGCATAGGTCGCTCAGGCATGGCGTACTCTGAGGGCACGGGCGCGGGGGACGCGCCCACGGGTCCCGCGTCCGCCGCAGCCCTGCAGGACCCCGCCGGGACCGCGGGCAGCGGGGAGCTGGGTGACAGCGGGGAGCTGATCCACTACCAAGACGTTAATGTGCTGGCGCAGTTCCACGAGGACGCCATCAGACAGGTGTGTATTAATGTTTTGTGAATAGCATTGCGAGTATCCAACACTGATGTGTGGAAGTAACAATGCACAATGGAGTCTTATCTATCTATGTAATAAATCCATAGATCATTGATTTCCGTTGCATGGTCTGGATGTACCTCTGTGTAGATAACATGGTCCATGTCCTAATACATATTAGTACCCCCCTCCTCTATACTTCAGAGCATGACTTTCTGTATGTGTGTATGTTGTCTATGACTAATATGAAGTACATTACGCTATTGTGGTGTGATTGGTTTTCTTGCTATTTGTGTATGATGCGTGCAAGATTGTTTTGTGAAAAGGCAAAATTAGAAGAGCTGTAACCACGGCGGAAAAAAAAAATCCTTTGGTAGGTTGTGTTCTTGGTTGGTTCTTGAGCCCTTATCCTGTACCCTACATCCCAATTCCAATTAGCAAATAGCAAGTAGCAAATTCGTTTATGATAGAGTATAGAATAACAAATTAGAAGAGAATGTAAAACTGATATTGGCATAATTAACAGGAGTAAAAAAGGATCATTTAGGTGGTTTAAACATGTGGAATGAATAAGGAGAAAATAGTAAGGTATGTATATGATTTTATTTATTTACAAATGTTGAGTATGCATTCGAAGATTTGTAAATGCGGGTGAGGCCATAATTGTGTCTTCAGTTCTATGTATGATATATCAAAATAATTAAAAAAAAAAATAATTTTTGTATTTGTGTAATGTAATTTGTTGCCACTCTTCCAGGCGGGCTTCGGTGGCCACCAGCTGATGATGGGCGGAGTGCTGGGGCTGGCGCTGGCCGCTTCAGGCGTAGAATACGCAGCCATCCCCTACGTGCTGCCCTCCGCCGACGTGGAGTTCTGCATGACCTCCAGACAGAAGTGGTGGTTAGGTAAGCTTTCATCACACTTTGAATTTTTGCATATGTCATATATAACTGTTCAAAAGTTTTTGGTGGATCTTTGTGGAATTCCATGATTATTTTGTAAATATAAACATCCGAATACCATCCATTATCCCTCTCTTATCCATTTTAACTCCACCCCCACCCCCACTCTTAACTTCAGACACACCCTTAACTACTGTATGAAAATGTTTTTAACTTTAGTTGAATTGTATTATTGATAATGGGAAGATTCTAATGTTTAATTCGTCTAACATCTAAAACGTTCTAATGTTTAATATTATAAAATATAATGGAATAGAATAGTGTTCCAACTCAATTTACAAAATAATCATATATATCAATTTTTTTGTAGAAATTTAATAAATATTTTCAAAAAGAAAAGAGAAATACAACAATTATCCTTGATTTTATAATATAATGCACTACAAAATATAATCATCTATGCTTGACAGCAATGTATTAATCATCCGTGTATGATTCCAGGTTCTATCACGCTGGTGGGAATAGCCTGCGGTTCCGTGGTGTGGGGTAACCTCTCGGACCGAATGGGGCGCAGGAGGACTCTTCTGTCGTGCCTCGGAGTCAACGCTGTGTTCAGCGTCATCGCAGCCTTCATGCCCACCCTCGGGCCCTTCATGATGGCCAGGTAGACACCCTATTGCCGGTGAATTAATTAATATATTTCTCAAGAAATCGTATGATTCTATTCGCAATATTGTTCCAGATTCTGCTCTGCAATCGGCATAGGTGGCGCGCCCGTCTCGGCCGTGGGCGCTCTCTCGGAGCTGGCCGGCGGCCGTTCGCGCCGCTCACTCTGCCTGCCGCCGCTGCTGGGCTGCGCGTGCGGGGGCGCCCTGGCCACCGCCGGGTTGGCCGCCATGATGCTGCCACGTACAGGCCCCGAGACCCTCATCGAGAATAGGGAACACTTTAGCGCGTGGCACAGGTTAATATTGATTGTTGGATTATACCATATTTTAATATTTTGATAAAACTTTGATGGGTTTCGTACGGTAGAATCGACAGCGAATATCGTTTGTTTAAAATCATCACGCAACGTTATTTGACATAGTGGTCTGTGCTCGGCGTTGCCTTGGATGTACATTTATTTAGTTACTGCTAGACCCTGTGGGCAGTCATTGTAGCTGTTTCGCGGCTAGGGTTTCCGTAAAATCTATATTTCAATGCGGAACCCCTATGTCTTTATTTCCAGTAAGAAAAACAAAATATTAGTAATATGATACATGCTATATACATATGCTATACACCCAGAGCTATCTTGAATTGATATAATCAATACCTAATAGCTGTACACAATACCTACTTATAATTTCAAGTGAATACGATATTCTGTCTAAAACCGTTTTGAACTGCAGTGCTAAAATGATTGAGTTATCATATCCAAGAATTGTTCACAACAGAGTTTTTAACAGTAACAAATATTATTTTACAGTAAAAACCCGTTTATTAGAAATTCGCCACAAGCCGAAGTTTTGGAACAAAATGTGGTCCCAGAACAGAAAGTAGTCAGTAACAAATATTATTTTACAGTAAAAACCCGTTTATTAGAAATTCGCCACAAGCCGAAGTTTTGGAACAAAATGTGGTCCCAGAACAGAAAGTAGTCAGTAACAAATATTATTTTACAATAAAAACCCGTTTATTAGAAATTCGCCACAAGCCGATGTTTTGGAACAGAATGTGGTCCCTCTGGAAAGTTTTCATACTAAATTGTACCTGTAAATCCAATATCGTTATTTGAAGCTATTTTTGAACCCTGTCGTATGAATTTGTCAACTGTAGAACTAATTTTATTTGAAATAGATCACTTAGTTTGTAGTAATGCGCATCTTTTTCGTTGTTTAATTTTTTTTCTTCACATTTTCCAGATATCTACTGCTGTGCACGCTACCCACAATATTCGCCCTGGCCGGGCTCGTGTGGGCGCATGAATCTCCTCGGTATCTCTTGGAGTGCGGCAGAGAGGTGGAGGCTCTCATGATTTATCAGGTAATCGCCGCGTCGTGCTGTGTGGGCATCCCTTGGATAATAAAAATTTGTCGCGTCATCGTGTCAAAACAAATTTCAATTTGTAACCTTATTGAATAAATTAACATTTAACTGTAAGTACCTTTTACTTACCGCAGTACCTGTCTGTTAGAATGTAGCAATGAACTTCAAACACATAGATGGATTGGAATTGGAAGCGTCATCATCATTCTTCAGAAAAGCCAACATTGGATTTATTAGAAATAAGATGAGACAAGTTAGAAGGATCTATCACCAACAAGATAGACCGATAATGTTGGAGAAATAACAGGAGCCTCGCTGCATATTACATGCTAAACAAAGCCCAGGAGCGAGATGAGTGGAGAATTTTCATGCAGCACCCACTAGACAGATAGATATATATGATTTTGGTAAAATTATGAAATTATACTTTACTTGGCTGGGTCAGTAAGTTTATTGATATTTCACGACTCAGGTGTTTGACAAAGTTTGCTGAATTTACACTGAGTCAGTAAAGACAGCAGACACATCTGGGATTGGAAATCGACTTTTTCTTATTCTTTAAAAAATGCTTGACAGCGATGCCTATCATCTAACCCTATCATTTTTTTCATTTCAGCGTATATACAAGAAGAACAGATCCGGTGGCAGCGGAGGCGCAGCAGCCGGCGGGAGTGGCTACCAGCTGAGCGAGTTGGAGCTACCACCCAAGAGGAGCGGCTGCCCCCGGAACCAGGCCCCCGCCAGCTCCGTGCTGGCGGACATGGCCTACAGCGTGCACCAGGTGAAAACCACGATACAGTAAAAAAAAATTAAATTTAACACAACAAATTGAATTAACTTTGAATGTTTACCATTATTTGCAGTTTTGGAATTCATTCCTGCAACTGTTCTCAGCCCCGTTTGGCCGCACGACCGGCGTCCTGGCCGGCACGTTGTGCTGCGTCCTGTTCTGCCAGATGGCCCTGACAGTGTACGCGCCGGGCCTGGTGATACGCAACAAGAACGCCGCGTTCCAGGCCAACACGACGCGCATCTCCAACATGGTCTACGAAAGCGAGCTGTTCAATGAATCTTCGATCGAAAATGTGATTTATGAAAATTCAACATTTGTCAACTGCACGTTTAGAGATGTGACATTTTCGCACGTCGTGTTTAGATACTGCTCGTTTACCGATGTCGAGTTTTCTAACATCATGAGTTCGTACACTTTCTTCGAGGGGAGCCTGTTTCAAGGGACGAGGTAAGGTTGACATTTTGTTTATATTGAGTTGTCTGCTAAGTCATTGCGGTTTTATTCGCTTATTTATGATAAAATCAAATTTTTAAATTAAAATTACAACATTTTAATCAATGATTATTGTTGAGGACTTCATCCCATCTTTCAACCAATTTGTCGATGCCTTTTCTATCGTCTGGTATCGAAATAGTTATCCAGCCAATTCCTGAGGTCGTTGAACGTAACGCCACGCATTTGATTAGAGAGCGACCGAAAAGTGTGCTAATCTGACAGAGCGAGGTCGGGACTATAGGGTGGCGGAATTTTTCAGTTATGATGACCATTTTAACCTTGATTTTTCTCAACTTGACACTACATTATTTAAGAAACCTTACAAGATACAGGGTAACGACGACACTGACGTTTTAGAGCAGAAATAATGCTATCGAATGCGGTGCTATTTTTGGTCACAAATAGCATTTTTAAAAATGACTCATTAGACAACCCAATGGTCTAAAATTTATTTTATAATTATACACTTTTTACTTGTGATACTTATTGTACTATACCCATCTTAATAGAAGAATTTGTTCAGTCAAAAAAAATCTCTCTTCAAAGACTGCAGGCTTTGTATGAAAGTATTTCTATGAGATTAATTAATGCGTGTACATATGTGGATTTATTTATACAGTAAAACCGCGATATAACGAAATCCAAGGGACCAAAAAATAAAAATTCGTAATAACGAATTCCCACATATAATGAAAAAAATAAAAAACCTACTATATGTTACGCGCCGTCGCAAAAAAATGTTGCGCGGCTTCAAAAAAGATCGCAAATTCTGCAAACAAAGGAGGAAAAAGGCCATAGGGAACTGAATACCTACATATTTTTAGTAGTTTTGTTATTAAAACAGATAAGCAAATGGATAATCAAAGGAATTAAATTAAGAACAGAATCTATTCAACACCAATTGGAAGATATTTTTGTAAATTCCAGAATGTTGCAAACACAAAATAATATTTTAATTGTGTTTAAATGTAGAGCCGCTTCAAACATAGTTTTGGGCATGAAACATACAAAATAATTCAAAAATAACAATCTTACAGTTGAATCGCGGCATTTTTATAAAATGAGTCGTATATAAATTACGAAGGTATTTACCGGTAACGGCGGCAACCACTTCAAAATATATTTATAATCGTTAAAATTGTTCACTTAAAAATATATTTATAATCGTTAAAATTGTTCACTTAAAAATTATCGTTAACATTGTACACTTAAAATACACAAAAACAATAGTTAATAGAAATACAAAATACCGTACAAAAATAGTTCATAAAATATTTTAACGAATTATTTATATTATTGACGAGTTCACACGAAAACAATTGTCAAACGAAAATGAATTTATGTAAATATTCAGTTCGGTCATGCAATAATCGCGTTAAAAGCTGAACAAACTTAACTCTACAGACGTTACACTGAGACTGGCATTTCCAATAAGTACATTCTGCAACTTTCGGGGGGTTCCTGTTAATTTTTGTATTTTACAGCCGTTTGGGTCTGGGTTGCAATCATATTAGAGGCGTATGCGTACGTAAAACGTGTCAGAGAACGCCGCAAGAATTATGTCAAATGGTTTTATGGGCCTGCTATGAACCCAAGAAAAAGTTTGAATTGTTTTACTACCTTGTCGGCCGACCGCCGCGCACCGCCGAGGCCATAAAACCGTTCGCGTAGAAAACGGTAGATTCATCGGCGCGGTTTTGTAAGTGCGAAATAATATTTTCATCTTTTAACATTTTTTTATTTCGTTATAAATTTACGTAAATGTATTGGCATTTTTTCGTACGGGACAAAAATGATTTTGTTATAAATATTAACGGGATTTCGTTATATAAATGCATTTTTGTATGAAAAATTGGTTTTAGGGACTAAATTTCGATTTTTTTTCGATATACGTCATTTTTCGCTATATCGGGTTTCGTTATATCGCGGTTCTACTGTAATTGAAGAATCTTTATTTTGCTATACTTCAAAAATTATTTTTCGTATTCTTCACTTAGTTATGGTAAATTTTTTGCCTCCTCGAAGTTGAACCTGTTTTTATTCCAGGTTCATCGACACGGACCTGAATACCGCCCGGCACATGGACGCCGGCTGTCGTCTCATCAATAGCACCATTCTCGGGCTGTCCCCGGTGTGCCCCCTGGAGGCCGACCACAATATCTACATAGCGGAGGTCATCAGGGCGCACGCGAGTATCGCGGGGGCCGCGTGCATCGCCGCCCTGCTGTGCGTTATGCTGCCCGTGGTTCCCGCCACAGGTGAGCCCGCTCTTCAGTGTATTATTCACCGTGGTTTGAAATATTAGGACACGAGAAGCCAGTGATTCATCCTGAAGTGGATAGTTTTAAAAAAATTATAACTTATGTCCTTCTTTCCCCCCTCTTCCTTTTCTCAGTGGAAATTGTTTAACACGGTTAGAAATTAAAGTAATAAACAGTGAGCAATTCAGTGATGACGTGGTTAATAGGTAATATTATCCCAAAGCCCGCCAGGAAGAAAATAAAAATACGTATTTGTATTTAGAGGCTGAAGTATGGTCTCCGGTAGGTGTTGCTACACAAAGTATTGATAAAATAAAAAATAAATAAACTACGTCACACCGAGATTATTACATCGCTGGCCATAGTGCAAAGATTTTTGGCTATGTATATATTATAAAGATATTTAAACAGCTTATTTTAAACCTGACTATTTATTTTATTACTGACTGCACGCCGCTATTTACGAAACAGTGTGACAACACGGCGTAATCGGCTGCAAACAATTTGGTAGCGGCTATATTATTGTTAAGCATTTTTTATTTCACATTAAAAAGAGATAAATGTATGAAATCACATAGCATAGAATTGGGTGGTGAGGAGCATACAATAACACAATGAACTCGGTAAAAATAATATACAAAGAACAATAAAAAAAAATATCAACTTTTTCAACACAAAACACTTTTTGTAAAATCCCCAGTTTCCAAAATTGAAAACATTTACAAAAAAATCTTAATTAATCAATTATTTAAAGAAACTAACACTGCAAAATTTGAAACAAGCACAACATCATTAAGGTTTAAAAATAACTTCAACAGCCTCCCCTACACAAATTAAAGATATAAAAGAGCTGAGAAAGAAATTAAATGAACACTTCAGAAGCGCACAAATAAACAATAAATAATTATAGACTACAAATCTATAACTCTCTATATAAAATTATTATAGTGTAACTCTCTCTCTGAGCACAAGAGCTAGTCTCTTTTTTGGTGAGGTAGGTGAAAAAAAAAACATGTAATTTTAATAATGTAATAAATGTACTTAATTCATATTATAAAAAAAAATTTAAAATGACAAATAAATAAAAATAAAAAAAAAATTTGTAGGACACCAAGGCTATACTTTAAATTTGGTGTTTACCTCTTTTGCAGAAGCACTGGATTTTTGTCATACAGAATTGAATATTTGTACTGGGGTGAACATAATTAAGTCCAAAGGCGTCGAAATTCCACTACTTGTATAAGTATACAGAAACTAGACATGAATTGGATCTTAAAACTCACAGTTAATTTATTGAGATGTCTTAAGGATTAGAATATTTGTATGAATGTTTAGCAATCGGGCAATTCTTAACATGGTCATGAATTATCAATAGAAATATCTTCAGTGTAACTGTTACCAACATTACTTTAACAATCTGGTCGATTCATTTTTTGAAGAACATCACTACACCCAACTGATGAAGTTTTCACAAAATGCTATGTATATTAAATTTTTAAAATTAGCCAAGGTTTTAAGGCTCCCCCATCCTGATATCATGTGCGCGTTTTCCTTTCCAGTGGGCGGTCTAGTCTTGGCGTCCGTGGCCACTCCGGGAATTTACTTCCTCCAGTCGGAGACCTCCATAATTGCCTTCAGCTCTGTCTTTGTCGCCCTGATGATGTTCGCCTACATCGGAGTCGTCATCGTCATCATGGAGTCGTACCCGGTACATTTGAGGTTAGTATTTTTTTAAAAATAAAATACGTATTTAGAGGGTAAGATTAAGTAGTTTTAGATAGGCTCCATTTTACTTCATTTGCGTAGAGCCCAAGAAATATCAGGTCGAGTTGCGTCTGGTTAAATCAAGCTTTAGTTGGCTTGGATCGGTAAATCCTTTATTAAAATTGACTTGAATTGAAGAAACCTTTGTTAAAAATACTCATTTTATAATAAACTGTTGGATTTTCTTTTGGACAATGGTAAATTGTAAACAAAGAAAAACCTGCCCATGCAAAAAAAAAACACCATTAAAAGTATCCTTAAAAAATTTCAGATGCACCGCACACGGATTCATCTTTTCCCTGGCCAACCTGTCAGCTCTGGTGGCCGCCGGCATATACTCCAACATGACTCTCAACAGTTACGTCCTCGCGACACTGATGACCGCCTTCGTCGCCATCATCGGCACCGTCTTCTCCACGCGCATCACCGACAGCAGCGCCAACCTCATGTAATAATAATAATAATAATAATAAACAATAAACAAATGTGAAAAATTGTTCCTTAGACAATAAAAAAAAAAAACTGACCACGAAATAAGTTATGAAAAAAATTAATCCGTAGATACAATTTTTTAAATAAAAGTATGTAATTTTTTTCAGTTGATTTTAAAATTTTTTTTTTTTTAATTTTTTTTACAATTATTTTTCTATATTCTTATGTACATGATTTTAAAAGCATAAAATATTTCGGTATAATATTCATCGGTTGGCCGCTTACAGTGGCAGCTACTAATACATTTTTTTAGACCAAATTTACATTTTTTTTTAAAAAGTGATAAAATATTTAAAAAAATTTCTTTTCCTTTATTAGGTAAAGAATAATATTAATAATAATTGAAATGTTATATTTTTAATTGTGATTAGATAACGACCTTTTTTTTTTAATGAATTTTTGCTGAATTTACTACGGCTTTATACAGTAAAAAAAAAAAAAAAAAACACACAATATCAGCTTTTAATAAAATAAAAAAATAGTAGCAATTGTTTTAAAAAAATATACGTTTTTCAATTTGTATAAAAATATCAAGTGATTTAAAAAAATATATATTCAATTATTTAATAAAAACAAATTGTGAATTGTCGACGTGGAATCCTGTCGACGGAGAGTGACGGACCCGAGTGACTGATTGTTTTAAAAATAAACTACTTTTATCGTTTGTGACGGACGTTGAACCAAAAATGCAAAATATTCCTAGTGTTGTGTTTAATAATAGAAATGGACAATATTATTATAAACAAGTGTGCAATGTGACTGATAAACAAATTGTCGTGTTTTATTTTTTTTAAATTTAAAAACGCGGTAATTCCAATGTCATACTATACCAAAGACGTTTTACGGATGGCGGAATTTTAGCGAAATAACATGTGATATATAATTTTTGTTGCCATATCATAGCGTTAGGTAGAAGCCGCAAGTCTACATATTATATTAAATTCATAATTAATTATAGTATTGTATTTATGTGTAGTAGAAACGTGTGAGTTTGTAGTGCTTCATATTTTTTTTTTATTTTTAAAAAATTCCTAATATGACGAACAATTGATCGCAGAAACTGAAACCTTACGCGTATTTAATTACATCTGTATGTTTGATCCAGTGCAAAGATACCGTCACACGAGAATATTTTTTATCTTGTATCGAAGGTTGGCGACCAAGTTGCAATATGCTGATTTATTTTGTGAAAGGTGTGTGTAATCTGATTTTAGTGTAGTGAATACGATTAAAAAAGGGTCGCTTATGTGAGGATGACGTACGACACAAACATTGATGGCACCAGAAATAGAGGACGGCTGCAGAAAACGCGGCGTGAAGGGTGGTCGTACGAATGTTGTTGAAGTTAATAAAGATGTGAGATCATTGGTAATTTGGACACAGCCAGTATAATCTCTGCTGCCTTCTATCTTCCCCTACATAATAGTTGTAAAATATCATATTTTTCTTCGCGGAAAATGTGTCCAAAGTATGTGTTTGATAGTTGTTATTAGTTCTCTCGATTCATTCATGTATCTTAGAACGAATTCAGCTGAAAAGAGTCAATGTCCAAATTAATGCAGTTCAAAAATATAATTTTGGGTTCATGGAATCATGAACGCCCATGTTATAACAGTATTAACTGTTCCATTTACGTTGTAATCATACTGGTTTAAGGTCGGCGGCGCCGCCGGGAGGGGAAGGGAAGAGGGGGAAGGCACAGTGCATTATTTTCATTCAATAATTAATATATTTATACACAAATCCCAAACACACGGTATGCTTTGCTGTTTGAGGTACTCCGTGCGACCCGCCCCGGCTGTGGCAGTTTTGGATGTGATTCATTACACAATCAGTCAGGTCACTTCAAACTAATGTACCGTTATCATATTACTGACTATCGGTGTAATAATCCACAGGCTTGTGAGCAATTGAGCAGTGCAATCTGGACATTCTGAATGTCTGCTGCTGTAATATATCTTCACTTTCCGGTTGGGTATGTCTCCCCATATTTTCAATATATATGGTTTTCATATTACAGTAAAACCGCGATATAACGAAATCCAAGGGACCAAAAAATAAAAATTCGTAATAACGAATTCCCACATATAACGAAAAAAATAAAAAATCCTACTATATGTTACGCGCCGTCGCAAAAAAATGTTGCGCGGCTTCAAAAAAGATCGCAAATTCTGCAAACAAAGGAGGAAAAAGGCCATAGGGAACTGAATACCTACATATTTTTAGTAGTTTTGTTATTAAAACAGATAATCAAAGGAATTAAATTAAGAACAGAACCTATTCAACACCAATTGGAAGATATTTTTGTAAATTCCAGAATATTGCAAACACAAAACAATATTTTAATTGTGTTTAAATGTAGAGCCGCTTCAAACATAGTTTTGGGCATGAAACATACAAAATAATTCAAAAATAACAATTTTACAGTTGAATCGTGGCATTTTTATAAAATGAGTCGTGTATAAATTACGAAGGTACATTTATAATCGTTAAAATTGTTCACTTAAAAATTATCGTTAACATTGTTCACTTAAAATACACGAAAACAATAGTTAATAGAAATACAAAATGCCGTACAAAAATAGTCCATAAAATATTTTAACGAATTTTTTATATTATTGACGAGTTCACACGAAAACAATTGTCAAACGAAAATGAATTTATGTAAATATTCAGTTCGGTCATGCAATAATCACGTTAAAAACTGAACAAACTTAACTCTACAGACGTTACACTGAGACTGACATTTCCAATAACTGCAACTTTCGGGGGGATTCCTGTTAATTTTTGTATTTTACAGCTGTTTGGGTCTGGGATTACAATACATATTAGAGGCGTATGCGTGCATAAAACGTGTCTAAGAGAACGCCGCAAGAATTATGTCAAATGGTTTTATGGGCCTACTATGAACCCAAGAAGAAGTTTGAATTGTTTTACTACCTTGTCGGCCGACCGCCGCGCACCGCCGAAAAGGCCATAAAATCGTTTGCATACGGCAGATGCATCGGCGCGGTTTTGTAAGTGCGAAATAATATTTTCATCTTTTAACATTTTTTTATTTCGTTATAAATTTACGTAAATGTATTGGCATTTTTTCGTACGGGACAAAAATGATTTTGTTGTAAATATTAACGGGATTTCGTTATATAAATGCATTTTTGTATGAAAAATTGGTTTTAGGGACTAAATTTCGATTTTTTTTCGATATACGTCATTTTTCGCTATATCGGGTTTCGTTATATCGCGATTTTACTGTAGTATATAGGTAAATATACTGTCAAAAGAATTATTGTTCCAACATTCCCCATCACCACTTCTCGCTGTATTTACTTCAGTTACTATCTGGAGACCCTGACGATAGCTCGCATTCCTTTTAGTGTGCTTTTATGCCAAATAAAGTAGCAAAGCTATGGAGTCAAGAGTCATTGGTGTATGGTATTTTGTGCGGAGTTATCAGAAAACAGCTGACAATCAACAAGTAACGAATGTGTATGCTTCAGAAGTCTGAAACGAGAGGTGAATCATCGATATTTGAAACATTGGGTGGTATTAATTGGCATGCAGCCGGGCCGATAGGCGATTCGTCCGAGAACTTTGTCTCTCACTTGCGTAATGTTTTATAAACTAGACATATTCAGGGTCGAACCGTGTTTTATTCTCCGTTGTGTAATTTTGACAAGCGTGTGGACCGGCCCACAATTCTTATATGATGTTTCCGTAGTGAATCTGGAGGTCTTGTGGGAAGCTGACGCAACATCAAGTCGTGCATTTCTCACACCCTGCCATCTTCGATCCGGCATCCCAATTCCTTTCATAGAAGCTCAGATGGAACACTGTGAATTGTTTATTTGAGAGTCAAGTTCCTACCGAGATTTTAAGTGCCGTAATAACGTAATGTTGCTATTGCAATATATAAAATACTAAATGTGATATCTCTATGAGGGATCGCTTGCTTTGCGTCTCGTGTAACTTGGTCAGGATGTGTGGTAATTAAACTCAGTCGCTATATAACAATTTGCGATATATTATAGTAATACTAGGTACAATAGTTACACTAAAGCGAGTCATGTCTATGGATTAAGAGGCCTCTTATCAGATCTGCACAGCACACCGAGCGGTGCACACACACACACACACATTTGTCCATCTCGCCACGCCACGCTCTCGCACACACATTTAACAAAAGTAATGGATTAAACTATAAATTTTTTGTTTCCTATTTGCTTTTAGTACTAAAAATTTTGTCATCTCTAAGAGTGATTGTATTCAATGCAATTTAATATGCATCACATTTTTTAAATATATAATTAGGCGTTGTCCGAAATTATTGTTGGGTTGTGCCTTTATTTTGCTTAGGTTCTAAAGGGTAACGGTGTATGCAAAATTTGACTCAGGGTCCTAGAACGAAACTGAGCAAAATTTAAAACAGACAGCAATAAATGTAATTCAAATTTATATAGAGGTGATGGAGTGGCCGAGGGCTTTGCGTAGGATCCTAAAGAGTAATTACGTAAAATTTGGCTTAGATCGGTCAAATGATGTAGGATCATGTAGAAAACAGTACATGGGTATGTTATTATTAATTATAGGTTCGGGGCTCCGCTTTTCTGTTGTTTTTCAAAGCGGATTATGCGAAGAAAACTACAGGAGTGTATTTGTGGTGAAAATTAAGCGAGCGGTTTGTATAGAGTCGTTTATTGAGTCTAGGATAGGAAAATAAGAGTACAGAAATATGAAGTATGAATTGTCGATTTCTGTCTCTCCCTGCACCCTGAATGCAGATGTCGCCCCCGTCTTTGCCACTTGGCAAATGCTCATTCTTGTATCGAGTAGGACATACCTTTAAGTGTCCTCGTTTCCACGATACTTTGAACCACCCACCTGTTCAGGGACAAGCCTAAACCCACCCGCGCGGTGTCAAGGACGAAGCTTGCAAAAAATATCTTATAGTATTCCCAGGTCGATAAAGCCGTGTAATTTCTCACTCTGACTGTACAGAGGTTGTGAAATGAAATGATGGATGTTTCGATGTCACTTCATTTGTTTTTGACACGTTTCAAAGTCATTTTATTGACTCGTGAATTTGTCGCATGTAGAAAATTTTCATTTATTATTGGCTAAAGAAAATGGAGTGTCTAGTGTAAAAAAATTTACATTTCCGTCATATACTTTTGTTTCAGTTTAGCCGAGGAGTTAAGGCACGAATCGAACACTACTATGAATTATCGCTTCTAAAGAATGTAATCATCACATCTGAGGTTTATTGCTGACAACTTCGTCGGCTTGAGACTGCAATTGAAGAAATACGGCATCAAGTGATTTTTCAGCATGGTAATGCCCGTCTGCATTTTGATATCATTACAAAAGCGGCTGTGCGAGATTATTTCGCATCCGCTGTATTCTCCATTAGATTTTCATCTTTTCTGTTCTCTATCCAACAATCTACTTCAACGACTTTTTCGAGAAGAATGCAGAAATTATTATATTTTACGACAGACATTTCTCGGATCTTTGTGGAGGTATTCTACTACACAGGTAATGAAATCTATCCATGATGTGTTGAGCGTTCTCCAATGTCTTCAACTCGGTCCAGTTAAAGTAGGCATGACTTGGAGGTATTGATAAAATTGAATTTAAGTTAGATTTTAATATTATAAAGAGTCGTATTATGATTGACTGGTTGGACTAAAATATAAAATGTATTGATGTTGTATTGATTTATTTGACTGACATGCAATGAAAGACATAGATTATCTAGAATATCAAGACATATACAGGATGTAATAGACCAAGTCCACAATACTTTATGGGTGGATACCTGACTAAAATACTAGTCGAAAATGTTCGAGACAGACATGCCTAATCTCAACCGTGTCAGAGATATGAGCATTTCAAAAAAAAAAAAAAAATATATAATTATTTCGATCAATTGAAATCATTTTATTGATACCAAATTATATATTGAATACAAATAATTAAATTAATATTTTTTGTTACATGATTTAGAACCTGAACCAAAGATATAGATTAATAATTGAACAATTTCGAAATTTTTCGAAATATTATTATTTATTTCGAAATACGTAGATTTCAAGGTTAACATGACTTTGTAAAAATTTCAAACAATAATATTTTCTGTAACAGTGCAGAATTTGCGCATATTCCTTGAACACTTTCGATTCGTAATTTAGTCAGATATACTCCCGTAAAATATTTTGGATTAGATTTGTTACATCCTGTATATATCGGTACGTGTAAGTAAAAATTTGAGAATATTAATATTTTAATTTCTTTCAGCTCGCCACTCTCGAGGATATTATGCAGGAACAACAAGGTATCATCTGATATTCATGTCAAACTAAGATATTAAGCTTCCAAGTTTGAAATATTAATAGGTTCTTTTTTCATCACCCATTACAAAAATGTTATATAGTTGAGAGTGGTAATTTTAACTTTTGTAACTTGAAAATTTTATTAGTATTCAAATTTATACTTGTTATACTAAACAATATTACAAATACTGCTCTTATATAACTTTGTTTTCTTGTTAACACAGAAAATTGTCAGAATTTTGATTGGAACGTTAGATGATAACTTGATGTTCCAAGGTCGCGATATTATAAAATTTTAACCTCTCAATGAGTGAACTTTTGTCAGTAAAATATGGACAGAGTTCAGCCAATTTTAATTGAGACTATTTTATTTCAAAATGTTTTAGAAAAAAAATTCCAGATGTACGGCTAAACTCGTACAGATTTTTTTTTTTTTGCTATACACCATATGGCATATACTCTTTTAGAGGTTAAAATGCGCTCGGGGAGGCAGACAGTAATGGAAATTATTGCGATGTAAATGATAATAAAAACACGTGTCGCTCTGGTGCATTGAAATATTATCAGAGTGGCCACTTTGCGTGCTCCCATATTGTTCCGTTTCCTCTTCTCCCGCACGGCATCTTGTCGAGAGTGAAATATGGTTTCGTTTCGAGACTTGTGGCGCGTGTAAACATGTCTCGAATTGAGCTATAATTGATTGAAAACTGACAAATCTCTGAGGCGAGAGATCAAACCGTCATCCGTGTTCGCGCGTCATTAAGACGACTTGTCTCACGTAGACTAACATAATAGAATATCATCATCACGCACTGAATCAATTTTTTATAGAAAACTTGGTATTATAATGTAATGTATGGAAGATTTTCTTTAATATTACCGATTACGATGTCATAATTCTGACAGAATGTAGGCTTATTTTTTTTAACTTCATATGAATAAATAAAAATATATTATCTTCATTTTCGCACGTTCCATTATGTTCCAGGGTGATGTTGTTTCATTCATCAAAATTTCAAGCGTAGCTCGGGCTGTGTGTGAAACCGATTCGGCCACCAAGAAGTTTTTGCAGCAGTCGTCGGTGTATCAATTGACGATTTTAAGTGCCCCGATAATGGCTGTTTTGTTTATTAACAAAACCCGCCGTGTCGAAATGAGCTTCGTCGGTCATGATTTTTTTCAAAAAGTCAGGTTTGCGTTTGTTTTAATGACTTCAACACGTTGTCGAGGCGTTAATTGCTCCATAATAAATTGTAATCGACTACTCTCTACTGACAAATGTCTGCCAAACCAAACAAAATCGGCCTGGAACATAATATTCACCCTGTATGTACATTCAATCATGTACACATTTACAAAATCAATTAAACAGCTGTTAGGATGCTAAATATTTTTCTTCCAAATTATTTGTATATTCGATATTGTGTTGATTGAAGATGTTAATAATTAAATCTAATCTTGTTGTGTTGAAGCATATCTCGTATATTCGTCAATTACGTATAAACGGTACCCCACGCCTACCTTACCGCGTGTTGGATCGTTTGAATATTAATAAAGACATAGTTATCGTTGTTACACTTAAATAATGTGGCTTCCAAGTAACATTTATTTGTATTAATATGACCGATCGTAATGTGTACTCTTATCATATGCACGTGTGAACGTCGGCCCGGCGGCGATGTCCGCGAGTGAATGAGAATCAAATTATGAATGTAAAAATTTTTTAAAAAATAGACACTAAACGCCATTTGGCCGCCGCCACGTTTGTAGATCTCCCGATAATTATTCAAGCAAATTCAATGCCAGTTTTTAAAATGTACTAAAAACACTATTTAATATTTTGTATATAATTAAACTAATAATTTTTGACTGAATCATAACCAATTTTAATTCATTTTAAAATTCTAGCTCCTCTATTCGAAACGGCACCAAAAATTCACCGTTTCGCGCCATATAAAATTGTTGACACAACCTATATTATATAATTTAAATGTGTGAATTTTAGTGAATTTGATTTAAATTTAAAGGGATTATTTTTTAGTGCGCTGTTTAAATCAAATTATGTAAAAAAAAAAAAAAAATTTTTTTTAAAAACTTTATTCCCCATATTTATTTGCGTTTTTATTATATTACTGTTTGAAAGTGTGTCATAATCTTTTGTATTTTTATTTTATTAAATAAATTATTAGTTAACAATTGTGATTCAGTATGTATAATATTTTGTTAATTGGACATAATATCTGTAGACAAACGAAGTAAAATATAAAAATAAATATTTATTTCATTTTTGTAAACTATCATAAAATGTTACATCATGGAAAAAATACATGTCTCACTAAAAAAAAATATCGTCTATAATATAATCAAATCTGACAACTTCTATGTATATACAAGTTTCAGTAGTTTAATCAATATAAATAATATTTTATCAAATGATAGATTTCTTCTAAGCGATGTGTCTAATTTGATTATTGATGCCACGCGAAATATAATATGTTCAGCAGTCAATCAAATAAGGTGGCAGGCGGCAGCCGCTCAAAAAACTGACATTTCACATTCAAAATGTCAAACGTCTACCGCTATTATGTCCCTCGTTATACAAAAATCAATTCATTTGTCATATTGTAGAATTCTCTACGCGGGTATGTTCCCAAAAATATTTTTAAAATGCTGCTGCCACATCTTTGATGTATTCCTAGAATCCTTAGCTCACGCTATTTAGTTATTAACATTATATCTATTGACCAATCAGCATAAAGATTGTATTATCGAGACCCAAACGGTTTGGCTGAAGTTATCCTCGAAACTGACTCAACCTTAAAACTTGGAAGTGTGCAATGAACGAGACCACCCCTGCAACATCACCGTATATTGGTTTTTACAAATGTCGATACATGTAAACGGAGCATCGGCCATCTTGGATGACGTTGTTGTAGGAAACCTCACTTAGAAATAGTATTTATTTGATACGGTTGAAGATGTACAACGTGTTGTTGCAGGGATCGTCTCCAACTATTGATATAGTCTAATTTTCAATAATTTTTATCAAGAATAACTGACACATATTTGCAATACTCTCAATACGAATAACACCATGTGAAATTGACGCAGTTTATAATTGTTTTTAAGATAGGATTTTTTTTTTCGGAGTAACGGTGTCACAAAATTACATTAAAAAAGATCATTAGAAAAGTCTGTAACATTTTATAAAAAGTTTGTGGGCGGGGAGTGAATAAAAAAATAAAATTTTGTATCTAATGAGAAAAATCTTCCACAAAACAAAAGAGCACAACTGAACTTGAAATAAAATTTAGAAAATACTTAAAGAGAATACAAATACAATGATCTGTATATGAGACGGAGCGGGGCAAATCAGAAAAACATATTCCGTGTGATAAATGCCAGATCTCTTGACAGTAGAAATTTGTATACAGTATTGAAAATTAGACTATACAAATATAATATTTTTATATTTATTAAACATTATTTATATAGAGTGTAACAGAATCTAGTCCACAATATTATATGGGTGAATACCTGACTAAATTACTAGTTGAAAATGTTCATAGAATATGTGCCTAATCTCAACCATGACAGAGATATAAGCATTTAAAAAAAATTTGCAATTATTTCGATTAATTGAAATATTTTATTGGATTCCAAATTATATATTGAATACAAAAAATAAAGGTCATTGAGCTGCCAGACTAGTTTTTATTAGATGATATAGGTCTTGAAGTTAAGATATAGATTAATAATGAATAAATTTTGAAGTACGTAGACTTAATTTAAACTTTGTAAAAATTTCAAATGATAATATTTTATGTAACTTACTTCTTGAACATTTCGACTTGTAATTTAATAAAATATTGTGAACTAAGTATTTAATAACATTCTACGTAATTAAAATATTTCATTTCTATCTATGAATCTTTAACAAATTATATTGTAACGGAACTAGCGAGTTCCGCATTTATTCAATTTTATTTTTATTTGTGTTATACTAAGCGTGGAAAATATTTTAAAGTACAAAATTGTTTTTTTTTTTTTTTTGAACTGATTTTAAAAAAATGTACACCAAATTTAATAGTAAAATATTATTGAAATTTTGTGACGTTTGGCGGACGCACGGGTGTCGGGCCCGCGAGTCGGCCGCGCCAGTCGTGTCGCGTTTCGATAACCTTAATAGTAATTGGATCTTTCACTAGTCATTGCCAGTCTGAATCGACTGTGGGATCGCACGCGCCGACGGCCGACTGCACGATGTTTGGCAGCGCGTCGGGGTCGTGAGATTGTTTGCATAATACTCTATAAAGTGGAAAATAGTTATTTAGAATGTACAAAGATAAAATGATGATAATAATAAGATTTCTCTAGGCTGTAAGCTATTTCAATTTGAATTAATTAAAATAAAGTTTTTTTTGTAATCTTTTCGGATTGTTTCATTTTGTATCCTCGAACGGTGCGGAAGATTCTGGCCGATTCTGCTTCGTACCGTAGAGTACCAACGTGTCATCTGTTTGGCGACAAGAATTGAATAGGTAAGTTTGTAACGGTAAATTCAAATAATTTTTTTAATTTTAGAAACAAAGATATGTAGGACTCGATGTGTAAAGTGCCCTTGAACTAAAAGTTTTTACGAAAATGGTGCTATTATCTAATATTATTATTATTAAATATTCATTGAAGCTACTCAAGGGTTTGTTATATTATAAATGGGAAGATTTTACAGCACTTCTATAATAAGTAACATTGAGGATCTGAAACTTTTAATGAACTAGGTAGTAAAGGTATGAGACTTTTAGATTAGAACTTAATGACTAACCCGGTCGCAATATAAATGAAAGATGGAATCATAATGTTGAAATCAAATGCCGCATTGAGCAAGCTCCTGCAACCTTTATCCACATATCGTGATCGTAACCTTAGATTAGTCAGATGCTGTGTTTTTGGTGATACTTTATGGAATGAAAGCGTGAACACTTACAGAAGAAATGATCAGGCGACTTGAGATGTGAATCTACAGAAGAATACTAAAAAAAACTGGACGGATAGTGTTACGAATGAAGATGGATAAAAAGTAATTAAAAGAATAAAAATCAGTACATCATGGCTGAAGAACCTGAATTTATCGCAAAATACAAGACATGTGACTAAAAAAATGTCACTTCTGGGAAGAATCGGAAGATTCATTAGTACCGAGTCTTGTCAAATAGTCTACAGCTCTGTTATTATTCCTCGCAGCGACTTCTGCGGCAGCATTTTGTTTTTTGCTAATGAAAAAGAAATGCAACCTTTAAGCAAAAAAAATATTTCAACGTAATAGTATTTATTTATAAAATCCTCACTAAGGAAATATGGACAGAATTTATACGAAAAATGGATGCAAATCGACATGAGCACGAACATCGTACAAGAGGAATAGATGGACGGAGAACAACTTTCAGGGAGAAGGCTAAATCTCAGAAATCGATGATGTATAGTGCGATGAAGATTTTTAATGAAATGCCAGAAGGCACAAGGGAGGAGAAACTATTCAAAATGAAATTAAACACAGATAAGGCACGAGAAGAAGAAAAAGATTAAACTAAATTAAGTATAATGTTAGTATTGTTTTCTTGTCCGTGTGAAATATGTAGGATATAAGTATTTCAAAATATAATAGTTCAGTTCTGAATTCCAAAAAAAAAAAATTATTGATGATTAAAATAATTGAAATAAAAATGCTCGAGCTAAACAATAACTATTGATTTATTTCCACCCATTGATAATTACATTCATTAGTTCCTAAACATATTTATACAGCATTTCATTGAATTATCAACCCTTGAAAATTCACATTAATATACAAATATTAAAGAGAATCCGCCGTTCTGTAGATGTACGATACACGGAAGAGAAAAATAAACAGATTGGTTTGATCTGACGAGTCTCGGCTATCCAGTTTTAGTCATTGCGACAGAGCAAAAAAATTGAATAATACTACAGCCATATTCAAAGCCCTCGCAATTATTTTCATAGTACAATAGCATACAGAAATATAAACCAAACGAGTCTTTTTCCCTCCACTCCTCGCTTTTCTCGATCGTCGTTCTTTTTATTCCGTCAGCGGGTGGTGGCGAGAGCCATACTTGGCCGGGGGCTTGGGGTAGTCCTCGGGCAAACCGGGAGACGCGTCCGGGTAGACAGCCTTCTTCTCCCGGGGCGGCGGCGGGCGTTCAGTATGGTGGACGCGCGCGCGGCAGAAGTAGCCATACGCCGGACGATCTATGTTGAGCTTCTCGAGGACGCACTTGTCGTATACGGACTGGGTGCGGCGGCAACTGAAAATAAACAATTATCAAATTGTATAATTGTGTAATCGAGAAGAGGCTTACATAGATTGGATACATTTTGGCAACAACGGGACGTGAAAGAGCTGGTGAAAAATCCTAATTTAGTGCTGTGGAAATATGTATGAGTTATTCAAGGTCTCCACTTGTCTCTTTTATCTTTCATAAACATTTGGAATGATGTTAAAGTCAATATTTGCTCAAACCATATCGCGTTCGTTGTATAATTCTCTATTAATGTCATACAATAGTATTTTTTAGTTATAAGTTGTTTATTTTTATTATAATTCGATCAGACCTGTTTAGTTTATTTGAAATTTTTTAAAAAATAAGGTATATCGCATAGGATTGAGAGGTCACCGAAGTGACACCAATAAAACGCTATGATAAAGACACGAGGCAGTTATTAAAAATATATTTACGGTGAATCATCAGCGGAGCGCCAGAAAAACATGAGATAGATTTCGGCATACAACGACAGTCATTTTATGATAAAATACATCTTGCTACCGCCTGTTGCTACCTGCTCGCTGAAATGGTGGGAAAAATATAAATTAATTGAATGTATTGTTTGTTACTGAAATAAAACCAAGTGCACTGCGATCTGGAGCGCATTCTCGATTCTGTCGCCATAGTGTCGCACCTGTGCATAGTAGAAGATATGAAAAAATTCAGCACTTTAAAATAAAGCAATATAAAAAAATATATATTCAAAAATCTAACAAATAATATAAAATCGATAGGAAAATAATTGCGTTCAAGGTATGTATATTTTAAAGAGCAATTTTTAGACTGTATTTTGGAAACATCGACTTTGGTTTTACACTCTACAGCCATACCATTCCGCCTAGTACCGACCGATTCAGATAACATTACATCGCAAAGTAACAACTCCGAGAAGCCCGCCTGACTCAACCACTTCTCTCATAGATGCCTTCTCGGAAGCATCTCCAGTGAGCACTCTTAGTCATCAACTTTATCTATAATTTAACATCGACCTTATACTTTTTTTTTCACATAATTAATACTTCCATTTATCATCCCAAATAGATTTGAGTAATACACGCTAGGAGGCGCTAGAATTAAATCAATACATTTTTGTTGTGATGTTGCAAATTAAATTTTTGGATTCATCACAATATAAAGTCGATTGCTTTTAAAAATTGAATAATTGATGTATTAATTATTTTTTAAAAAAGACTACGGAATATAAGTTCTAAATTTGTCGAAAGCGTAATCGGTCGATATAGCTAAGTGGTTACATATTTCCTGGCGGCAATCAAAATTATTTTTTCAATAGATAGATTTTTCTGTATATCTTTCTAATCGATTAGTATAATTTGTATTTAAAAATGAATTATTAACTGTATTTGGATTTAACGATCGCAAACTGCAATTAATTATGTTTCTACCAATCTAACTCAAATATTTTCATGTACTGATAAATAAAAACCATTCTGAATTGATGAATTAAATATAAGAGGTAATTAATAAACTCACAAGTTGAAGGAGTAGTCTCCGGAGCTCTTGTCGATGCAGTTGGCGTACTGGTTGAACTCGGGCTGGCAGTTCTTCTTTAGCAAGCGGAAAAAGTCCAGCGAACACGCCGTCACCTCCTTGCCCTCCTTGATGCACGCGCGGGGGTCATTTAACTCCATACGGCACAGCATGAATTCCTGCAATACCAACAATTAGAAGGACACAACCCAAGGGTATGTAGTCCTAGATGATTAAACAATTAATTTATCCGTATTTTGAAGGCTTTGATTCTATTCTTTAGAGCCTAATTCAGAGTCCAAGTTCTAAACAGTGCTTGGTTTTCATTTAATACAATTGAGGTCAAGATTACAAAGAATTTTGAAATTTTAACAAATATCCTTCGCATAATAAACCTTATATATTTAACATCATATATTTTGACGACCCTCATTGTCCAGTGGACAAGGCGCTGGCTTTTCATATTGGTAGTTCTGGGTTCAATTCCCAGTGAGGTTACAATACATTTACGTTATTTTCTCAAGTCTGAGTGTTTTTGTGATAAAATATGCTTAGCGAGATGAATGGTTCTAAAGGGCTCATTGGGAATGTATTTTCATAGCGGATAATATAGACCTATCAGTACAGATAAATCTTTGCTAGGGTCTGAGAAATATGGGGTTCAAATATAGTGAAGATAATAATACAATTTTTGTAGCACTCTACTGAACGTCAGTCCCACTTAAAAATATTACAGCAAGATGGTTCTGTAGTGAGTGGTTTCGTAGGTAAGGAATTTAGATAGATCTTAAGGTAAAAATTTTCTCCCCATGCACAGGCGGTGCTAAATTTATTAGCTGGTATCAAATAAAACAAATATAACAATTTGTAAAGATAATTATGCTGATTCATGATTTGTGAAAACTGTGTACAATTTTGGATGTTAAAATTATTTGAAAAACAAAAATATCACGCTATTCACCAACATCTTAACCTTTTCCCTGATGAAAGCGAAAATATATGTGCGTTAGCTCGCCAGTCCCGCCACGCCGTGAGCGATTAAATTCGCAGACATCTTTACGTTGTTATGAGCGTGTAAATAAATGCAAATTTTAACTGTGACATATTGTATCTCCTGCTGCCATTTTAAGATCTTATAATCAACTCAATGCATATCTAAAATCACAAAATCTGTATTTTTGTAAACTGTTCCAATTGGCTGATGATTTTTAAAGGTATATGTTTACTTTGTTCGGAGATCGTGAGTTTTATATGCATTAAGTTTTTGATTGGAATTCAATTTTCGCATTTGTTTTATTTTTGCGTAAAATCATAAATAACTATTCAAGATTTATAATGAGCTTTTTAACAATTATTGTGTAGTGACTTTTATTATCTCGGAGTTGCTTCATTTATTTGTTGCATTTAGTCAGATTTTATAACATTATTTTTGAGTTTCAGTATATTACAATGGCAGATTTTACATAAAATAACTACAATCTCATTCTAACTGCCGAATCTGATAATAGTGACGTGGAATTTGAATTGCCAGATTTATGAGCACATTGAAGACAATACTGAATCGGCGAATATCGACAAAGATAATATTGAATCGGCAAATATTGAGGAAGATAATATTGGTTCAACTAGTGGGTGTTGAAAGAAGACATGTATTTCATTGGGACAATGATCCATTTTTTTGCGAGTGCACAATTTCGATTCCTCTTTTTCCGGCGCTAAACTATGCACCGATGAAAGCATGCAAGAGGTAGATTTCTTTAAAATTTTTACCCACCAAAAATTAGCTGAACTAATCGTTACTGAAACTAAACGGCCATATAAATGCATATAAAACAAAAATTCCTCCATAAACTACAGAATGCAACAATGGGTCGATGAAATTTTTACAATTTACAGTGAAATCTCGAACGATCGATCCTCGAATAATCGTTTTCCCGCATGTGTCGTTTATTTCTTCCAGTCCCGAATTAATTTCATACAAAACACGCAAAAATAGATCGAATCGATCGTTTCTCTACGCATCATTTTACCGCATTAATCGTTTAAATTACGCGGCATATTTCGTTATACTGGCTTATTTTATAATTGTTTGCCTAACGGCACATTAACGTTAAAGAGCGTTTTTTTATGCACATTCAATAACTGCTGCCGAAAAAAAAGTCATTTGCAACATCGACAAAATACTGTTTACTTACGGCAATAACTAATAAGATGAAAGATTACGTATGATACTTATATAGTTAATACAAAAAACATAATAGTTTGGTAAAATTAACCTATTCTAAACAAAAATATTTTTTTTTAAATGCAAATATTTGAATCGCTAATTTCCTATTTAACTGAAATCAAATAAATAAATTGATAACATTAACATTTGACGTCTTTCTAAAATTAAGGTTATGTTCATCGAGATGTCATAGAAGGAAACATCTGATACCGTACTATTATGCAACCAAATTTAGTTATTTTAAAATAACACGCAACTCATACATAAAAATAATCAAAATCAACCAAGCTGCAATAACAATGGCAGATTTTAAATCTCACAACACGAGAATACAACAGAAAATTAATAAGAAAATATACTGACATTGTTTTTTTCCTCGCAATATTTGCCGAGGTGGAAGGCAGACGAGCGGAGGGTGGCGGATGATAAGTTGACTTCGGGCACTGTCAGTTCCTCGTCCGGAGGAATCCGGAAATCTTTCGTGATGACCATTTTCGCGATTTTCTAAAGAAAAACCAAAATTTTTCGTCACCAGGGCTGTAATTCTTCGCCCAGCGGTGACTTTTTCTATGGACCGCCGATTGAGTGTGGTCACATAAAAAAATGAGAAAAAAAGAGGGGGTGACAAAAAAGACACTCAAATATAATACTGATACTAAATAACTTTTTACTGTGAAGAACGCATCGAAATGTCACGTTTAGGATTTTTTTTGACGTGATAATATTCAAGTTGAGAAATATATTGTTAGGAGGACGAGTGCGGGAAATAAAGGATGTTTTTTCGAAGTACAAAACTTTAAAATAAAATAAATCACATAAAAATTGTGGTAATGGCCATAGTATTGACTTTATTGGAAAGATAATATGCCTTTAGTATTTAAATATGATTTCGCGCATATGGGCCCAGTAGCTGGCTCGAATAAAGCGCAATCTGGAAATTTAATTTTCAAACACTTTTTAGAGCAGCTGGGGACGTATAACGGCAATAATACGACGAATGTTGGCTTCCAAGTCATCTATCGTCTCTGGTTTATCGGCGTACATTAGCGATTTTACATATCCCCACAGAAAGAAATCAAAAGTTGTTGAATCACAGGATCTTAGAAGCCAATTCATAGGTCCATTACGCAAAATTATGCGCTCATCGAATGTTTCCTTCAATAAATTAATTCTGGCGCTCGCTGTGTGGCATGTTTCGCCGTCTTTTTTAAACTACAGTTCTTACACATTAATGCCATTCACTTGGGGAAGGAAAAGTCAATAATCATGGATTTACGGCGCTCTCCATTGACTGTAACATTCTAGCCGGCATTTGAAGAAACAATAGCTTCGTCGGTGCCCACTGTACGACGTCTCTGCGGATGCATATTATCAATTAAAATATGCATGGTGTGAAAACCATCTATGGTTATTTGAATTACTTGCTCAGATGGACGATTATGTTGACCGTATAATGGACACGGTAAGTTTCACGAACTGAACCACGATTTTCAAAATAAATTTGACCAATTTGCAAGTGTTGTTCTGGTGTAATTCATAATGGAATAGCAAACCAAACTGACCACAAATCAGCTGTTGGCTGTCACTGAAAAAAGTTGGACGAAGCTATTTATATTATGTTACATGGAAGTATGGGTAATTACAGACCTTACGATCTGTCTTTGGCTGGCTTAAGTAATCTATACACAATGTAACGTTCATCATTTTACTCTCAATTGTTTACTCTTGTATATATATATATATATATATGTTACCATGTAGAAATACTTTGAATATTCAACTACAGCTTCGCTGTCCTATACAATTTAATATAGATAGCTAGAATTTGTTTAATAACAATGCCTATGTAGGTAAAAATCCAGTAATTGTGTGTTCTTAGACATACTCAAATATTGTTAATAGTCATTTGAATTAAGAAAGGAAGACTGAAATAGTTGGGGGAGGAGAAAAAAAGGTAAAGAAAATATATGGGTTAAGGGTTAAAGGCAACAGGAACAGAGGTAGTTTGTGAAAGACCTTACTTACTTACTTACTATCACGCCGTTTCTCCGTGGGGGTAGGCAGAGAGGCTAGAGCGCCACACTCTTCTATCCTGACCCACAATTCTCGCCTCATCCACATTCATACATCTTCTCATACAAGCTCGCCGATTGTTGAGGCTTCTAACAGAACCGTCCTCCATTATCTGGTTTACCTGGTCGTGTCAAGTATTCCACGGACGTCCTCTATTTCTGGTGCCATCAACACTTGCATCATATATCTTTCTTACCATTCTTTCCTCATTCATCCGTTCCATGTGACCGAACCACCTAAGTGATCCTTTTTTAATCTTACTCACTATACTAACATCAGCTTTACATTCTTTCCTTATTTCTTCATTCTTTACTCTGTCATAAATAGATTTGCCACAAATACGTCTAAGTGATCTCATTTCCACTGCATTCAGTCTACTTTCGTTCCTTTTCTGCCAGCTCCAGGCCTCACTTCCATACATAAGTGTCGGTACCAGCACTCCATTGTGCACCGCTAGTCTTGCCTCGGTTGACAAATTCCCGTTAGATATAATTCCATTCGAAGGGCCATTCACTTTATTTCCTGCAGTCCTTTCGATATTTTTCTCAGCCTTTCCGTTTCTATCAAACATACTTCCCAAATATACAAACTCATCTACTTGTTCCAAACATTCATTACCTACAAGTATTTTGCATGGTGTCATGCTTTCCTCCTTCTCGAATACCATCACTTTGGACTTGTTAACATTCATCATGAGGTCGCTTTCCTTGCACACATCGTACATTCTACTCACCAGATTCTGTAGTTCTTGTTCATTATTCGCCATTAGTGAAAAGACCTGGCATTATCAATTACCCCAGATATTAAAGTCAGTCATTTTAGAAGCTTTAATAATCTATGAGCGTGCACAGATATGTGGCGGCTCGCGTGCATCGTACAGATGTTCCTCGTTCTGTCATTTCTCGGTATTGCGCCATCCCACATGAACAAAGCAAGACTGTTCGAGGAAGGCTGGGCTGCACCGCCCGGCGAGCATGACACACACATGCGCCACAGATGTGCACCAGAGGGGCGGTCTGCGAAACAATCTGCGACCAGTACCCGAACCGATCGGACCGCAGATGCACATCCCGTCTCTAACCTTCCACTAACCGTGCATCGTTTTTCCACTGTCTTGCATGTATTCTGTGTTGTTTATTGCTCCGATGAAAATAAACAAGTTTGGATAAGAATGGTTTTCACTTGAACACAACCCACAGATATTTTAAGGCAGAAGAACGTAGCGTTTTATCCTCATTGAAATAAAACCTATTGTTAATAATAATTTAAGATACCAACCTTACCTTCAATCAGCTTATCCATTTCCTCTCTGCTTTGCTGCTCCTAATAATATCAGCCTCTAACATTAACTTGGTAGAATAAGTAGCGAGCGGGATCATAAAATGTTACACCAGTAATGTTGTCAGGTTTTCACAGACGTTCAGAATCTTCTGCCATCTCATTTTCTCAGCGATCAATTCACTTTCATTCTTCTTCTGTCAGTTCCAGTTTGCACCAGATCTCGTGAACAGATTGATAAAATTTAAGATGTTCGCAGTACCAGTTCCTGAATCATGCTGTTTCTCCACAGAGGCAGGCAGAGAGGATAGAGCGCCACACTCATCTGTCCTGGAGACACAATTCTCGCCTCATCCACATTCATACATCTTCTCATACAAGCTTCTAACTTCTAACAGTACCATCTGGTTTACATAGTTGTGCCAAGTCTTCCTCCGTTTCTGGTGCCATCAACACTTGTGTCATATATATTTCTTTCCATTCTCTCCTCATTCATCTGTTCCATATGACCAAATCACCTAGGTGATCCTTTCTTAATTTTTATCACTATACTAAGATCAGCTCCTTTCTTTCCTTATTTCTTCATTCGCACACGCCTCATTTCCGCTGTATTCATTCTACTTTTGTTCCTTTTCTGTCGGCTCCAGGCTTCACTTTCATACATCAGTGCGGTTACCTCCATTGTGTACCGCTAATCTTGACAATTGATAAGTTTCCGTTCAGATATAATTCCATTCAAAGCACCGTTCCCTTCCTTTCATTATTCCCTTCAGTCACCCTCCTTTCTATATCTTTCTGTTTCTATCAAACATACTTCCCAAATACACAAACTCATCTACTTGTTCCAAACATTCATTACCTATTTTGCACAGCGTCTTGCTCTCCTCCTTCTCGAATACCATCACTTTCGACTTGTTGACATTCATAATAAGGTCGCTTTCCTTGCATACATTGTACATTCTACACACCAGACTCTTCTTCATTATTCTTGTTCATTATTTGACATTACTACCGCATTATCGGAGCAGGGGATTGTGTGCTTATTGAGACAAACAAAATGCCACGAATATCTAACATCTGTCAGGCACAATCAGAATTGTCAGTGTATATTTGGAGCAAAAACAGTCTTTCTAGGTCTTTTTGCTTTCTCTGCCATTGATTCAAGTACTCCGCTTATACACTGTGTTGTCAAATTGTCATATAAATTTATAATGCTAATTTTTGTGTTGGAATTGAATGGGTTGAAACATATTTTTGAGATACTTTATCAGCGCTGGCGTTAGACTTTTTGCCGCCATAGGCAAGATTAAGTGATGATGGTATATTAAATTTTTATAAAAACATTCCCATAAATTGGCTGCACCCTAAATCAGCCGCTCGCATGCCACACACGTTAGGGGCGGTATTTTGTTAGGCCAGCATTTTGAAACTTGCCCAAGGGAGACTTTTTACCATAAAACGTTCTGGACACTAGTGTTGACTACAAATTACTGCATTATTAGGAAATTGCTATGTTATTTATTGGATTTGCTTTCTTGAATTGTTTATACCTGGAATATTTTTATTACACACTATTATCGTTTTGCAACATGGGATTTTGGTATTTAATTTTCATATATTTTTTGGCCGCCCCTTTGATTTGGCTGCCACAGGCAGGCGTCTACTCTGCTTGTGCGTAACGTCAACGCTGTACTTTATTATTTATGTATTTCTGACATCAAATTATAATATTAATGTTTAATTTTGTTTATTATTAAGGAGAATACATTCTTATTGTAAAGTTGTAATTATTCAGAACATAGGACTGTGATATTTTAAATACTAATTAAATGTCCATGTTCCAATTCGGGGAACGTGCATTAACTGATTATGCTATACCAACACAGTGGATTGACGACAAATTAATTATTAAGATGATGACTTTCAAATAATGGAACGATAGATGTGTTAATTTGAGATGTGTAATATGTATATAAGTTGGAAAATTTGTCATCAATCCACTGTGTTGGTATAGCATAATCAGTTAATGCATGTTTCCCAGATTGGAAGATATCCAGGTTCGAATCCTGGTAGCAATAATAATATTTTTAGATAAAATTGATTTTATATGTATATCTTTCTAATTAATACATTTAATTTGTATTAAATTTTATTTATAATCATAGTTACCCTTATTGAACTTTATAATAAACCAGTATCAACAGAGAGGTTAAGACATTTGTAAATACGAAGCGCAGTGGTTAGAATCCTCGTATGTCACGCGGGGGATTGCGGTTTCATTCCCCAACAGGAAGGTTTTTATTTTATTTTTTTAACTGAATTGGAAGACAGGTCTGAGATTCTCAAAATGGTTGAATCCCACTAATGTACATGTATGTATAATATTTCTTTAATCACATCTACAAGGGATGAAAAATATTTGTTTACTTACTTACTCTTCTGTTCCGACACACAACTCTCGCCTTAAACTCATTCATACATCTTGTGCATCCTCATCGATTGAGACTTCTATTTTACCTGGTCTTGTGTCAAGTCTTACGTGGATATCCTGTATTTCTGATACCATCAACACCCATTACCAAACTCCATTTTTTCATTCCATTCACTATGCTAACATCAACTTTACATTTCTTCCTAATTTGTTTAATCATTAATGTCTTTGCCGCATTATGTTATTTAAATTTGTGCACCGAGGTCTGGGTAGTCCGCTTTACTGACATATGATTGCCTGATGAACGAATCAGGGATGAAAATTCGACTCTGGCGGGCAGCTGGGCGAGACAACTTTTGGAAAAGATGCAGGGAGAGGGAGTAGTGGGTAAAATTTGTATACTATCCTGATTTACGGGATGCTGAGTTCTGTATCTCGGATCCCAGAACTTGCGAGTGGGCTTGGACTCGCAAGTTACCCGCCAAAACACCAGAGAAGTGCACTGCAATCATGTTTTTTTCTTGCCACGAACTAACAGTTAATTTCTGATGATACAAAGAATTTAAAGGAGATTAAATGAGTTTCCATAAATCTTGACAAGATTAAAGTTTTTATAATTTTATTATAAAGAATAAGTAATTTTGTGATTTGAATTTAAATTCTGCTTTCATTCTGGAATAACCTTTATTCTTGCCAACACATCCACACATCTAATTTCAGATAACATTTATTTGTACACATTCCTCCGATGATGACCAGCAGAGTGTGCGTTTGGGTGATCTAAATCTCGGGTCAAACTCAGATTATATTTCGTGCTCTACCCTGTCTCACCTCGAGGCAAAATCAAATTCTACAATATACAGGCTGCGATGGGTAGTCACACTATAATAAACGCGTGTAATGAGCGTTTGTAAAAGGTTTAATGACTATATTTTGAATATACATAGTGTCATTGATCTGTAAATTATAAAATATAAATATATATAAAGTGACGGTTCAGTTGATCACTATTAGGAATCTCGGTAGCACACCTCGGTCTCCGCCGGAATGTGATGGATTGGGTGGTGAATGAAATAAAACTGCACAGTTGTATGGGTGAATGTATAACTTCGATCAACATTCTACAGAATACAAACAATAAATGTAATCATAATTATTGTAGTAGAAAAACAAGCGCTTTTTTGCAGCGATTTCACAAATGTATGCCAAGCCGCTTCGCAATACTCAACTCCATAACCCCGCTACGGTTCTCGTTATTCCTATTAACTATGTACATTATACTTTTCGTTAAGGCCAGTATGAATCATGGTGTCATGTTTGAGGGTACCCTTATAAACAAAATCAAACTTAATGACCGTCTTCACCCTCACTGTAATGTCCCTTTATAAGAAAAACAGCACTAATTTTATTATTTAATCTTGATCTACGTATAACAAATTATCGTAAATAACAAATACGTCATTTTTAATTGTTCTAGTAATTCACATATATTTGTTGTATTATTAAGTGGTAGTATTTTTTTTTAAATATATTATAGACACGTAAAATGCTAGAACATTTAAAAATAACAAATATGTTAGTAATGATATTTTATGTAGAAGTAGACAATATTTTATTTTTTTAGTGAGATATCTATTTTTTTGTTGGTGTGATTGATAAAGCATTTAAAGCTCTGGATTCAAATCCCGGTGGTAAATAGATGGTAGGTGATTTAACTAATTTGGTATTAATTATCACGAATCTGCATTCTGTAAAATCGTTAATAAAATGTAATATTATTTCATCACATAGATGAGCGCTCAGCCTCATTACATCAGCGCATAGCTCTCATCACATAGATGAGATCTATGCCATCTTGCTGCTCAGGTTTGACAAAATCATCTGCAACTATGTCTCAATTGTTTACTCAAGAGTTTATCTTTAAAGACTTCAAAACAGTCAACAAATGGTTCAGCTATGATGGTAGTCGGTTTTCAAATGGTTGATGATATCCGAATAATAAATTGAATTAATTTTCTTCTCATGATTATGGACTGCGAGACTACTCACATAAATGGTTATTTCATGACTTGATTGCAATCTAAACAGAATGATTTTACATATACAACATAAACATAATCAATTTGAATTTAATTCATCTGCGTATATGCGTGCGTATAATGCGTGTATCCAAGAAAAATCATGTTGTTATTGATAAATGGTCACCTCGCATTATCTCAGAACCACTTTGATTTGCCGCATTTGGCAGGTTAATTTTTTATCACTTTCCTAATATCTGGAAGCTATATACATACATATATCAAATAAACATTTGTTCCATGATGATACAATACCAACAAACAAAATGTTACTGGTTTGATCTGAGAATATTAAACTTTTATTCATGATTTGGTGATCCAAGTTAAATTTAACAAGGACACTAAATATTGCGAAAGAATAATTATTTATTGCGGTAATACCATCAGAATATCTTTTTTCTGTACATTATATAATTTAATGGTCTAGGTCAGATTTGTTTTGTATTTGTGTCAGAGCTCGAAATGAAAAATTTAATGAACCGGATGGGTTGCTTATTTTTTAATAAAAAGTTTACACTTATATTACAATAATTATACATAAATAGTTGACCCGACCTGACACCTTTTTTGTTCTGGAAGAATTGATTTATATCTTGAATGGTATCAAAAAATGAACGCTGAATAATATTACAAAAACATTAATTTATTTGAATTGATTTTTAGATATTTAAATACTTTTTATTGAATCCAAAATAACAAATTGGAATGAATAATAATTGAAGTTAAAAGGATATCACAAGCCGCAGCTGCAAGATGCGAGAACACCATGAACTGGAGTGGCGCTCCGGTCTGCTCCTGTCCATTCCGAGCCCTGATTTGCAGTTGTGTAGTTTTGCAATTACATAAACACAGTCAACACATCAAAATACATAAATGAATCAATAAAATGTACCACCTGTTTAATTCTTTGAATGAATTTTAGAATTTTTTGTCTACAAATATGACAATACATCACAAAATGGGCACCCTCTATCAAAATACAATTCAAATCAAGTTGTTTAAATGTTCAAAGGGCAAAACATCTTAAACAAGTAACAATCGTCTTATTCACATATCTAGAAATTGTTTAAAAGTTTCTAGCGAATTTTATGAATGTTTAAAACAAGCCTTAATGTACGTACGTAACGTTACTTATGCTAATCTCCGGAAAGTGGTTTCTTTATTAGAAAATCTATGGGGTTTAATCATATTGAACACATTTACCCGTCGATCGTGTGAACGGGCCTCAATGCAAGTTTAATTTTTGAATCTGACAGTTTAACATTTTTTTTTTAGCAATCTTTAAATATGAGAGTTAGATATCCCCGGGAGAATTGATTTAAATTAGATTTATTAAATATGGCCAAGTGTTTGACCCAAGCGGTGTCTTGACGTCTCTATTTCAAGCTTTGCAATGAAACAAATATATTTTAATTATCTTCTAGTCATGGTTATTAAAGCCAAAATTGAATTTTAATAATATTGCAGGAATTGTTTTAATCTATTTTAGTATTTTTAATTTCACAATCTTAAATCTTTTTAAAATATAATCATTCAAAGAAATATTATCAATGTCAATGTATTCGTTTGAATGTTATTTAAAACAAATTAGATAAATCGGAGGATCAATCTTGAACCCGGCTCACTCTATACCAATAGTCTCTATTTATACATATTCATATATCTTACTTTTTTAGTGAGACATCTATTTTTTCCAGTTGGCATCATAGGTAAAGCAGTTTATAAAGAGTTAATAAAGTTTCGGGTTCGACTTCCAGTTGCAACTATATTTCTTTTGTAAGTGATTTAACTAATTTGTTTTAATTAATATGGAAAATTTTATGAAAAATCGCATCTTCACAAATAAAATGCGATTTTATTTAAAAATTAACATTATTTAAATTTATTTCAAAAGTGTTCATATGATTTGGATTCACCCAAAATAATTTGCGATAAAAAAAATTATCGACATAACTTTAATTTACATAATAACAATGTTTAACATGTATAGATGGTATAAATAAATAAAAATAATTGTCATTCTTCAGTTGTCTACTTGTGTCAAGATGTGGACTCCATTTTGAATTGTTGAAAAACATTGAGATCCAAGATTCATGTCATCCTGTTGAGAATCTGTCAGAGTTCTTTGTTCTTCAATCGGCATTCTTGTTTCAGTTGCAGTTCCGGTGAAGAATATGTACGATGAGAAAAGGACCAGACACGAGACACGGTGGGCAGCCATTTTAGAAAAACCAACTGTTTTCAAAATAGCTGCCAAAATTTTATTTTGGACATCCTTTTGGTTCTGCGGGAGACATGTGAATTGTGGCAGCGTTTAAAAAAAAATGTTTTTGGACCAAGGGGAATTAATCTGGGAGCATGTTTTTTGACGGCTTTGACGTCAAGTTCATTCAGTGCCGTGTTAAGATCATATTATACATGCATTAACACCTTTTATCATTCATTAAAATTGAAAGATTGTACAGATATGAAATTTCGATGTTCAAATTTAGCCAATTGTGATATTGCTTTCTCGAAAAATTTTTGCTAAAAACACAAAAAATCACTTAACTGACACGGTAAGATGATTATTTTTTAAATTGATCAAACTTTGTACTATATAGGTTTTATTTTTATTACAATTTGTAGTTTCGAGAGTTGCAGTCAATCAGTGCAATTTACATCTGGTGATGAAATTAATATAGGAAATCACTTATATATGCACAATATTTTCATTTGCGTAAGTTTATTGTGTTAAAATAAAGGCTTTAATAACATGTATAATATATCATTTTGATCTCATTGCAATGGTTCATTTGAAAAGTGAATATCAGTCGGTGTTGCCGGCACTGAAAATTATTTTGACAGATGTGATTCAGACCAAAATACAACTGGGGTACATTGTTCATTGGAAAATCAATCAAAATAATCGCTTTGTTTGGGGATAAGATAAAGGGGATCGTTTAGATTATTTTATAAATTGACATTGCCGCAGTTCTACGGTGAATTAACAATTTTTGAATACGGTGGGGGTTGTTACTTGGGTGATGAGATGTTAGTGTGATTTTCAATATGAGTAACACCAGGCTTCACATGCTCTAATATGACTAACTCACTATAAGGCAGAATCAAAAAGGGTTAAGTATAATTTAAAATAGTCAATATCCGTTAGGGTAATTAAATAGTGCACAATTCAATTTTTAGTGACATTATTTATTTAAAAAAGTCATGGCTGGTTGTACAACTCTGAATGATACAAGAATTATGACCGAAACTAGAGTGCGGAGTGCAAAAAAACACGGTGAATCGAAGCTGTTATTTAATATTACAATTTTTATTGATTCGAACGCCGTTCTTTTGCACGTCGAGCTCTGCCTCGTGTTCAGTTCAGATCAAAGTTTGAAGCAAGCATGAGCCATTGTCAGCTAGTGGTGCCAAGAGACATATCTAAGCGAAATGTTAAATCCATCTCATTGATGCGTGCAAGCAACTAATTACTGAATGGTGACAAACTGGTGATCCAACTAATGACCCAGTTTGGTTACATGGTGGTTCGATGAGTTTCATTTTTGAATTTAAAATCATATTGTCAATGTTACCAGATATCAAAAGATATTATTAACCAAAGTTTCAATAAAATAATTTTTTTACAGTGTCTGTGAGCCGGAATCGCTTTCAGATTTGTGTTCGATTTCTTACCAATGGCCACCTTCATGACTGCCACAAAAAAATATGACAATGTGCTGTAAAATTGAAGACACCATTCTCTAAATTTGTGATTGACATATTATCAGAATGGTTATGCAATTACTTTACCAAAGAAATTACATATATTCCAGATATTCCAATGGTTCAAAGGTGGATTAATGCCTTTGAGATGTCAGCAAAATGCCCTTGTTGTAGTGGGCTGGGTCTGAATACATAGAGAATAGAAAGGTGCTCTACCCATTGGACTGACCAAGTGAAAAATCGACCGACACCTCTCAGATCTGCAGAAAGCTGAGAAAATTGAAAAAGTCAAGGGAACAAGTTCATGAAGGTGAAGAAGAAGAAATTAATCAAAACTACAGACAAAATTCTTTATTTTTATAGCTAATTCTATCTTGAATATTCGTATCAGCCTTTTTTGTGAGTGACAGGTTAGGTTTGATGTTTAGAATAGCAAAAACAAATCCAAAGATCTTCTAAATCTGCACGATCAAAACTAATTCATCAGTATTTTATATTGTAACTCGCAACATAAAGAAAGTTGAATCTGTGATATCGTTTTTATTCACTCAATCACTGACATAGTGTTGCATTATATGAAAATAAATAATATATCATGTTGTACACAATTGATTTTTGATTATGAATTTGTATGACTTTCGATATCTGGTAAAACATTACTGATACATTGAAAATAACATATTATTTTATCAATTGAGATGAATGTTATTCTATAAATTAATGGCAATGAATAATTTAACGAATCTGATCTTCGTACATCTCATATATACTGTATTGTTAATTACATTTCGGCAACACTTTAAATGTAAAATACATCATTTCACATATAATCTTGGTCAGTATATATTTAAATTGAACGAATCTTGAATCTGAAATCATTTTCGTAGCTCAAAAGTAAGAATTTTGTTTATTAGCATTAATGTGATTTCTATATAATAATATTATAGAAGTGTTGGCTGACATATAGTTACAAATACTTCATTGAGAAATTTAATAATTATTATCCTTGTGATATATTTCAGATTCAAAAGTTTCTCATTTAATTTATTGATGGCGATTTAAAAAAAAAGAATATGTTTTTCGGAGGCTTCCCAGACAAAATATGAACACAGTTAAGTTAGTTCACGTGTAGACTGTAATATATTATAACATTATTACGGGTATTTATGAGGAAAAATATTAGCACAAAACAAAAGTACACCATCTGAACTTGAAGTAAACTTTAAATAATGTCTGAAGAGACTAAAACAAATACAATAATCTGTTAACGAGGTGGGGCAGAGCGAACCAGAAAAACATATTCTATTGAAATCTGACAGATAAATGTCATGCTATTATTTAAACTCAACGTTAATTTGTTAGATTGATTAAGTTAGGTTAGTTGAATAAATAATAACTCATTTTAATAGGATAGTAGCTCTGAAAATTCCTTCGAATATTTATTATACTTACTAATGGTTGTATTTAGCGACAACCCTAAATTTCGTTAAATTAAGATAGATTGGTCCGAGACCAAGATTATATACAGATGGGACACATTTAAAGCTTGTCCGATGTATTTGATTTAAGTGAAATTTCATAGATGTCATCATCGATTTGACCGAGAGAGCATCGAAGAGACGTCGAGTGAACCATGAGAGTGATGATGAGTGGAAAAATAAAAATATTGATGACTGCAACTAGTGACACGGGTTCATGCTTTGATCTAAACTAATAATCAATATAAATCCAAAACCCACTGAAGATGTGGAAAATACATGATTTTGTTGTGTTATCAAATAAGTACATGAAATAATTATGTTAGCTGCAAACGTACAAGGTTTTGTCGAGACTGCGTTTCCCACCTAAAGGGAGCTTTACACGCGATAAATTCTCTTCGCCGCGTAATCATACGGAATAAGTTCACACCGGTTCGACAATGAGAATGAACACGGCAAACAAATGGCTGTACGCGCCCATTCTCAATGCGTCAGGCGCAGTACGGCACGGCGTTCATCTTCGCTACAGTCTCGTACGTCCGCCTTGTATTTTTGCATAACAAACAATAACTTTAGATTAATCACAGCACTCTAATAACTAAGTTGAAGAAAGAAACGCATCTATTGGTGAGAAGTCCATTTTGAGTGGTTGCGATGGGCAGATTTGAAATTGAGAATCGGGGAGTCGTTGTAAATTGAAAACGGTATATTTTAAATATTCAAATTGTTTATATCTTTGTTGTATTTTCTTTGCTTATGCTGATCAACACAATATGAAGATTTTTTTCTTGCTACAACCAAAAATACAGCTTAAATCCAGATTTATATGAACTTTTATTTAATTAGGATATGAATTTATAATGAGAGATATTTAATTTTGTTATTTAAGTATATATATTTAAAGAATCAGTACTCTTATGGTTATGTATAATAATATGAAAAAATGAAATTATTACATTTATTTTTGTCATTTTAAAATGTTATTTGTTAGAAAACAAACTGTTAGCATTGTACTTTATGTAAGTAGGTACCATATAGGTACTAAATTCACAAAGAAGTTTTTTGACTACCTACCAGGACGCACAAGGTGATATTTTATTTTTCAAATGTGAATTTCTAAGAAAATGTCAAACGTAAGTTTAACATTAAGAGTACTGAATAAAATATGTAGTTACCGTGGCAGTGAGTAATGTATCTGTTTGTTTGTCTAAAAAGTTGTTTTGTAGCCAATAATCACAATTCTGAGCCGTCATATTGTGTTGATATAAAATAAAATATTTTTTTTTTAGGATTTTAAAATACACTAATGCATATGTTATGATGCACCTGTCACGTTGCGTGACTTGTAGAAAATAACAAATGTAAACCAGATAACTCCCCGATTCGCATTTCAACGCACTAATAATACAATTGTGATTGAAGCATTTCAAGTATTGGATTCAATGATGACTATACAATGTTATAAACATGTGTCGCACGTTATAAACAACTCCCGACTTAAACAGTTAAAAGAAAACAATCTAAAAAGCCGACGCACAATTTCACAGTTTAATTTAAAATTATACCGACGCAATGCGCGTCGGGGATATGTCGCAAAATCGTATGTCTCGGATGAAAGTTGCGCGTCGACTTTTGAAAATGTTTTAAAAAAATTGTTAAATCAACACCTGCTTAAGATTAAAATGTTATTATTGTGTCTCCATAAATGTATATTGATTTGAAAAAGTTTTGCAGAAATTATCTTAAATGTAGAAAAAATATTTTTATACAGTAAACGAATGAAGATCTACAAACATACATAAATTATAAAATTAAACGCTATTTAATAACTACAAAATAATTGTAAATCAAAATGGACTCCTAAAAGTATTATAAGACGTGTACACGGGTAAGACTTAAGATTTCTTGTTTCTATATGTATTTTATTCTACATAACGAAACACAGATCGCTCTATGCACAACTCTGAATTGTCCTTAACATAACTTTCGAGATAAGTCTCATCTGTATACATGCACCTTTAGAGTGTATGTCCACGGATAGGATTTGATCTCTCATCTCAGAGATTTGCCAATCGTCATTCTATTTTGCGTATGAAATACAGCTAACTCATTGTTCAATTTTGTACATTTCTTTACGCAACTTTTGTGGCAAGTCTCATCCATGTACACGCGGTATTAGAGTAGTTTTTTGTATGCGAAAGAATGCAGATGGATAAATTTGACACTTATTCAGTGATATTTCTGTACAGGTTCGCGCAAAGCGGTTATTAAAAATGGAAACCTAGGACATGTTTCATGGCATTGAGAATTGTTTGTCATTTTGGTACGCTCAGCTGGCTTATTTACTTAACCTAGCCCCATCTGACGTTCTTCATGGGTGGAGGTTGTAACAGATTACAATGCTTGGTCTAAATAGCCTTGAATGACTTTGAATACTCCTTCCTGCTGTACGAAAAATGTTGGACTTCATTGTTCTTTAGGTGAGAACTGTCCGTGTACCAAGTAACCAATAAGTGTGTAATAAATTTTTTCTATGATCTTAATTATCAGTACTTCTATGAGTGGTAATTTTTATGGGAGACATCACTGCGTCAATTATTCATTTGCCTTCGCTCGACATACTCCACAATTATTAAACATGCAGTTAGTTACAAGACATGTTGTAATTTGAATTTATTAAAATAACCCGAAAGTAAATAAATTGTAGATGCATTCATAAACATTGATTAGAACAGAAATAAAATATTTAAAATCACAACGCAATCATGTTTGCTTATAATAAAAGAGTGAGTAATATCATCAGTACAATATTTTTTAGACCACGAACCTCAAGACTATCAATGATAGACTGTCACTGAATTTAGCAATCAAAATGTTATTGAAATTAAATGTATTAATACAAATGGTATCGTATCGCACTCCTAGATAAGACAATTACATCTGAGAAAATGTCATTTTGATAATTGAATTTAATGATTCAATTCTCAATGTTATTAATTCTGAAGATTATTGCATATCCCGCATCCAAAATGACAGACTCGTTATCGACCGAACAACGGAGCAGCAAGATTTTTATCTTTCCAGAAAATTGCGAAGCAGTATAAACCGCAATTTTGGTGAGGATATTTATACAGTCTCTGATGCATTCAGCATTTCTATATGGTGTGATATTGAGGACTCTGAAGGCAAAGAAATGAAGAAGAATTTATGCCTTTAAGATGTGAATACATAGATGTCTCCATTCTGCATTCATTCCATTCATCCTTTAATTTTTTGGACATCTTGTGAGAAGATAAGATGCTTATTGTGGTGAGCCACGCCAAAGGACAGGCAAGAAAACAAAAATCCCCCTTCCGTTGATCTATTCAAGTGAAAAGCAACAGGCACTTCTCTGGTGACAGCTCTCAGCATGAGATGACAAGAAAACTCCTAAATCTAACCGACTTTGTTGTTAGATGGAACCGAGAGATTTCTTTGAGGCAGCCAAGGCCTACCTGATGATGTTAGATTGTTTTAAATTAGGAGTGCGATATGTATCCATGGTATTTTATTTCAAACCGGTGACTTCCTGACGTTTGTGGTCAAAGCAATATTAAAGTAACGAACTTTGTGTCAAAGCAATATTAACATAATGAACTTTGTGTAAAGCAATATTAAAATGACGGAATGTAAAATAATGTTGATTTTCTGGTTTATCTAGAAGCTAATTTTTTTCAATATAAAATTTTTACCTACATAACAAATTTAAGCAATAAAAAGTCATTTCTGTTTGATAATAATATTTTTTGATATATCAAAATTACCCCTAGTCGTACTAATTCATACAATGCCGTGTCAAATGCTCGTATCTTCATTATTATTAAGGACCATATCGTATCGTAAATTATTTCTAGGACAATCGCACGGTAACAGATTAAAATTTTAAACCAAACTCCGATTGTAACGAATTAAAAAATTGAATTGCGTTTTAATTGTAAAATTTGATTGCCATAGTTTAATGGGTAGAGCATTCTACCGGCAATAGAAAGTTCTAGGTTCAAGTCCCGGCAGCTGCCATATTGCCATTACGCCTTATTCTCGCGGGGGTAGGCAGAGAGGATAGAATGCCACTCTCTTCTATCCTGGTGTAAAAGCGACTGGCACTGTTTTCAGACAGTGAATGGCGTTTTTACTTACCAGGTCTCCCTGCATTGCGATGCAACACAGCCTGGATTAGTGTAGATGAAAAAATGCCAACCTGGCGACGAATGAGTAGGGCCAATATGGGAGCTGCAGCTCATAAAACAATTCTCGTTAAGCGGAGGGTCGCCATCCATTGTCCTGTCGTACCACTCTTACTTTGTACACTTTTGTACATTTTTTTCGTGCACGCTTGTCAATTGTAGCTTCTAAAAGGGGCATCCTCCAACATCTCCTACACCCTCTGTTTCTGTTGCCATCAACACACCTCATGTATTTTCTTTTGTTCATAATTCCGCATTCCCATACCATTTCAGTAACCCCTTCTTATTTCTATTAATTACGCTACATTCAGATCTACATTTACTCCCAATATGTTAAATCGTGCATAGATTTCCAATACTTGCGCTCGAGAGACTGCATTTCCACCGCATTCAGTCTGGTTTTGTTCTTCTCTTGCCAATTTCAAGCATCACTTCCATACATTAGTGCTGGTACCAAAACTCCACCGTGCACCTCTAGTCTTGTTTCATACGACACAGACAAATTTATTTGTATCTTTCTAAGTGATAGATCTAATGTCATTTTAAAATATATTCGCATTCAAGGCAAACCTCATCAACCGTTTCAATTATGTAAATAAATAGAACACAAAGCCTTAATCAAGGCCTTGATCAAACTAATTATCCACGTGCTCCGATTATTGCTGCATTATGTAATTATAATACACGAATAAAAATATCAATCTGTTAAAGTGTAAAACCTAATCTATATGCAATATGGATTCCAATATTTACAAAAATATTATTTAAAATTATGTTACAAACAAGAAATGTAATCCGTACACAGCGAAATGACTCATCGTAATTATTTTAACTACGATTAATAATCGCACAATTAAAATAAGCGCTGTCAGGTTTTTGCGACCATTCAGAATTTTCTGCCGAGTGTCTCTGACCTTTCTGGCCGATGTTGCTGTGTTATGACAAGTGTCCGCATGTATCTCCCACTTTCTCTGTCTGTTTGATGATTTCATCGGCCCAGTGGGTTTTAGGGCAGTAACAGTATGTTATTTTGAATACCAGCTCAAAATACCGTGTTGAAAGTAGGGTGTATATATGTTTATGTAACTGTCGATGACAGGGGTGTACTTAAAATAAAACCAACAATGACACAATTTGATTTTGACACCGTATTGTAAGTCAATACTTAATATATTACCAACACTGGCATGTCGCATCAGCCCTGATAATGCACCCCGCAGAGAGATCAGAGACACGTCAGAATAGCCCTGAAGACTATACACAGATGAAAAAAATGGCTTCTGTTATATTTAGTTTTTTTTATAAAATCATAATATTGGATTAAACAGAATTTCAATAAGAAGCAGATGATAGATAATGTGCAGTAGATTCTATTTAACCCAAATGTGAAGAGTTCAATTGTCTAAAATCAGAAAAATTAAACATTATTTTGATGTTATTTCAACAATGTTTAAAATATGTCATTTTTGGACAATTTGGTTTTATTTATTTTCGTTTTAAAGTTGTGGAATCATAAAAGGATTGAAAATATCTGTGTATAGCCGAAATCTTTAATAATATATATTAATTAATTAGGTACCGTGGATGTACTGCAAACTGATATAAAAACAAAAATGAATATCTTTTCTGTTTCGAGATGTTATTAATAATGACTTGTATAGAGACCAAACAATATTATTTAAAAGATACAGTGGAAAAATGTGATAGAAAGTCATTGAAATAAACAGTCATTTTATAATTGATGACTTCAAAATATGTACAGTTGAAAATAATTAATTTATTGTGTTGATTTCTGTGAATTTTATTTCTCCATCTTAAGCAAAAAGGTCAGTCAGGTAGGTTCCCATCAAGAAGATAAATAAAGGAAATGACTGGCACTGCACTGAATGCTCTACTCAACACGGTCAAGGATCAAGAATGCGAATACTTCAGTCCATTCGAAGAAGACTACACCGAGATACATACTACATCATAAATGGATTTACCACACAGTACCAGGACTCCACCATTGTATACTGCTAGTCTTGTCTCGGCTGACGGGTTTCCACTAGAAATTACTGCATTTAAAACGCCATTCGCTTTACTCCCTACAGACACCCTTTTTCCATCTTATCAAACATACCTTCCAAATATACAAACTCATTCACTTGTTTGAAGCAATCTTTATTTGAGGAGAGTTACATTGAACCACAACCCTCAGCCGTGAGCTAAAGGATCAGAAAGAAGATCTTCGACCTTCATATGCTTGAAATCACACTGCAGCGTCTGTGGATGACATTTCCTAAGTTGTATTGGTTCAAGTGCATCACATCAGCCATTTTTGCTTAAGATGGTAGTAGAGGCAAACGCTTCTGATCTTCACAATATTTATTATAACTCTTGTGTACGCACTTGTCACCAAAATTATTGTCTTGTATTTCAATTAATCAAAGGAAAACATTGAAAAATGTGTATTATCATAAAACATATTCAGATTGCTTGCTGTGTTAGATTGTATATTTGACATTGTTTGGCAAACAATTTACGATATACGAGTCGAATGAACAAGAGTCAATTAATTAACTAATTTAAATGAGAGTTAAAACGGAAATATTCTAGAAGTACAAGAAGACTCAATAATATTAAGGCTATCTAACGGCTTTTAAATTATCAGCAGAAATATGGATACAAGTACTGGATGGATTCCATAGATTAAGCTACACCTTAACTCAGTAAATATTTCACAATTATTAAAGTCTTACTGAATACTTTAAATATTAATGATAGTGGCATGGATTCGGTATATTGTGATGCGACGATAAAAATACAAACCCTCATAGCTCGCTAAGCAAACGTGTCAATACTTTTGTCTGTGATTTGTGTATGAAAAATGTATTTAAAGGTAATTTAGACTCATTTAGAATAAAATTACGAGAGTCATTTGTTTGAACGAGATATTACTAAACCCTGAAGACAGTCGGTAACTTTCAAACGTATGTAAATCTTACTTATCATCACGCTAATTCCAGTGAGACAGAACAACACGCTCTACTGCTTAACACGCATGATAATTCTCGCTTCTTTTCCTATATTGATATTTTAGCATTCTAATAGGTGTCAAGTGTTTTGCAGACATCCTGTATTTTTACGCGATTATCTCAATAATTCATTTTATCATTGTGTAATTTGCTTTCAATATAAATTTCTTCATTGTTCACTATTGTAAATGGGTTTAAAACATGTACACCTGAGTATGAGTATAATAAATCAGTTCCATTTTTCACTTTAAATTTTGCCATGATATAAGTAAGTTTACATTATCTTACACTCGTACGACTTGAAACCATCACAAAATTAATTTTATTGACACAATACCACCAAAAGACACATTAAAAATAGTATTGACTCTCGTAATTTCATTCAACTTCTATTAATATTGTATCTTGATTAAGTTCTATCATTAATACTTTTTCTGACAGCTGGTAAGGTTAAGTTAGGTTATTGCTGTCATTTGGTTAGGTTAGGTCATTTTCATTTTAAAAAATATAAATTTTACATTTTTTTTAATGATTTTTACATCGTAACAAAATTTCAATGTGTATTCATATTTAAAAGAAGTTGATGGGCGATGAGAGTGCTATTTGATTACTTTGTAAATGTTTAAGTGTAGTGATGAATCAATTTAATAATTATATTATTATTGTACTATATAGTAAATAGATTTATACATAGGTATATTATACAAACTATGTATATACGGTAGAACAAAATATTATAATGTTAGTATTGCAATAAAAAGTTGATGGAGAAAATGTTAGCTTTGCGGCAGTAAAGAAGTGATTATTAAAAAATACACTAGATGGCAAATTTATAACTAAAACATCCATAACTTTAAAATAAACTTGCAATATTTCAAAAGTATTGGTGATGTTGAGATTAATCTAACACCACATCGTTTTTATAATATTTTTACTGTAAAATGAGGTCATTTCGATTGCAGTGGCAACATTAAAAATTGCAAAGTAATATTTGGTTAAATAGTTAATTATGCATCTCTTACATTGGTCGGAAAGCTGTATTTCAGCTTCACTTACGGTATCATAATACGAAATTGGTGAATTAACAATCATTTATATTAATCACGTTATATTCAACTGTCAGTCTACACCCAGAAGACAGTCTCCGACATTCTGGATAGACCGAGTGAAAGATAAAATATTTCCAGTTGGAGGCAGATCATTAAATGGATCACACAAGATCTGAAATATTTGTAGAAAACAACGAGAGATAGAGAAGTATTTAAACTGGTAAAGTTTAATGATCAGAAATCACAGGGCACGAACACCTCATTCCTGCAGCAAACCAATCATAGTCGGCTCTACTATGATAGCATACAAAAAATCCATCCAATTTTTGAGTTACGGAGGTGTATTATGAACCGCGTCTCATCTGATAGAGACATCTCTGAGTCATTACTGACATAAATGTATAAAGAACAAGAATGCTAATATATTTCACATGTTCAATAGAATTGTTTGAAGAAAAAATCAATTTAACCCCGTTTTACAGTACATAATTAATGTTTATTGTGACAAGAGCAAGGAATGAATATATCCGGTAATATCTGTCCAGACCGACTGTCGATATCCTCGTACACGAGAAATCCAGGAATCTTAGTGACAATGATTTGTGAGTAATTTGAGAATTAAAAGCTATATATTAAATAATGCCTTTATTATAATAATATCAGTGAAATTGTCAATTCTATGTTGGTATGTTAGAGTGCATGTATGCAGATGAAACTTTGCTCTCGCGTCTCGGAGACTTGACGGTAATGGTCAATGTGCATCAGTTGGTCAATCTACTCTGTGTACAAAGTTTTAATAGTTAACAAATGACAGCTCGCTTAGCACGAAACGAGACAAGTCTCATACACACATCCTTATGGATCATATAGCCTCGATTTAAACGTGTTGATCTTTTATTTTAAAGCCATTCTAATCTAAAAGTAAAATATTTGATTAATAAAATGTAATAATGCATTTAATGGAAGGAAATTTTATTATTAGAGAAAGCGTATAAAAAGAATTTTGGAGATGTATCATATTTATTTTTATAGAGAAGAAAAATGCAAAAGTGAACTGATTTTGATGGTGGTCCGAAACCATGTTTGTGTGGACTAATTTATGAAATTTGGTATTTAAGTTGTATATATATATATGTGTGGTAAAAATATCCAAGTTTGTATCATTGCAGGTAAATAAGATGCAAGAGGAATTCTATCAGATTTCAATATTAAATAATATAAATACACTCTATTTTAAGAGAATGTATTTAATAGATTCACAATGTTTTGAGTGTGTCCAAATTTTTGTTAGAACACAATTACTGGATTTATCCCCAGACGCATTGTCAAGACATATTACGGGCGTCTCATAGAGATGAAGCTATTATTTTTATATGGAAGTCATGAGTATTACAGGGCTTACAACCTGTTCTCGGCTGGTTTGAGTGATCACTTTACACCGTGTAACGTTTACCAATTCTACCCATGGTCGACTGCCACACCCATCAAATTTTTAGAAGTTGTATATATGTTCCGAATGCCAATGGTACAGAAATTGACATGGAAGTCATACTCCTGAATATAGCCTTTCTTGTATTCAAATAGGGCCATTTAAGAAATATTATTGTTTTGATTCTGACAGCCGACCTGCAATACAGAATGCTCTAGAAAGATATAGTAATCACAATATGATCGCCTGTCATTGTAATACCCTTGCACATATATCTCTGATGGATGCGCTGGCTCCGAATCATTTAATATATCAAAGATCATCAAACAAGCTAGAGAAGGACATCGTTTAAAAGTCGAGAGCAGCTATGCAATGATAATGAACTGAACCATTTGCCTGAGGCATATCCAATAATTCTTTGGACAACTTGAACAGATGTGAAGATGCTCATACCTATTGTACAGACCGATTGGAAAGAAACAGACACCTCCCTGGTGACAGGTGATCTATGAAATACCGATAAAAGTGGAGGAGCATGGTTAAGAGAGCGGAAGTTCATGATCATGAACCTCAATCAAGAGGGGCTGACAGGGAAGAATTTAAGCTAAACTTCTGCATTAAAAGCAGTCTTCATTAGCTGTAATGGACAGTACGCTGCCATCTGGATGACATATTAAATAACTCACTCCTCCTGCATCTATTCATTTAATGTTTCATCTGACACAAGATCCGATTAATTTATTTTACCGCACTGACAGTTATGATAATCAATAAGCAAATAGGTTATACAATCTGAATCATAATTGAATTAGTAAAATCCTGTGGTGACTATTAAATTAAATATTATAATATTCAGAAGCCGTTTTAGAATCAATTTCAAACATTTATAAGTTGCCTTCAATATGACAAGAGTTTAAAAAACTAAAACAAATTTAAAAATTAAGCATATTTTTGTTTTATAGTAATGTAACAATTAATTAATAATATAATTATTGTATTTGTGATATTCATGATGAGCGCACTCCGTCGGAGGAATATTACGAACTAAGATTTGGTTTTAACAACTTACAAATACGAGTGCAAACACTTGACTATTATAAGTACACGATATCTTACAATCTTAAATCAATCGTTAATAATAATTTTAATAAAATTGATAATAATAATAATAATAATAATAGATAAACAAATAACATGCTATAAATGAACTATTAATTCTATTTATCACAATATTTTCAATACGCTATATTTTAATCGCATTCTAAGAATTAATTTGAAATAATAGCCGGCTGCTATTATCAAATTGTTGTTTATGATTCTATCCGGTGCATATTTAATATACGATCTTAGATTTTCACAGTTCTCTGACCTCTATGATTAACATTTCGAATCCCATTGCAGGGAACATAAAAAAAATTTTGGTGTCCAATGCTACAAAACCAGCCAAGTTGACACACGGTAATCTAGCTTTAGATGAAATGTATACATAAGTGACACCTTATCATCGATACAGTGTTGCCACGAAACAAGACACATGCTTTCGACACAATATTGCTAGCGAATACATAACTCAACACCAACAGCGATTCACCCTGGTGTTTTGATATGGTGTAGCGAGTCGATACTAAATAACCCCAACATATGCACGTCGCATCAGCGACTTCAGCCCTGACAATGAATTTGGCAATGGAATCCAGAGCGGTCGGAGATATGTGGCAAAATATCCAGAGAACAGAAAGAGAATCAAGATATTAGACCTGCTAGACCACAACAGTTGGCACAATGTAGTGACTGCAATCAAGGCCTTTCAAGTCTCATCAGGCCATAAAAGAAATAAAGAATCTATAGCTTGAGAATTGTGAAAGATTGTCGATGACATCCAGGAAGAAAATTTTTATACGTACATGTTGCTGGAGATTGAAATAGTTGAGAGAGGCTGGTAATGTATAATTGGAAGAGATGTAATTGGATAAGAGAAAAGTGGATAGACCAAATAAAAGAAATGACTGGCTTCTCATTGAACACGGAAGAGAATAGACAGATTATTCAATCTGATAGAAAGATAATAATTAATAATAATAATTGAAAATTGTCATATCGACCCCTAACAAATAAGTAATTTGTATCTAATGTAGTGTTTCGCAAATACTTGATATATTTTTTAATCAGTAGTACTATTAATATTATAGTCGCTTATAAATGTATCAAATACATGCGAAAAACTAGAACATCTAAAAATTACATATTTATTATAGTACAATAATAGCGTAAGAAGGGCCGATATGTAAAAACTGAACCTTTATTGAGAGAGACAGTTTTAAGGTAAAATAAAAAAACAAATTTAGCAACTATCATTGTTGCAGTACTAATAACAAAACCATAAACAACAATATGATAATAATAGTTTACTAGAAATGTAATTATTTTGGTCACTTTCCTTATAAATGATTGCCTGCATTTTTCTAATAAAATAACTTAAATAACGGACCTGCTTAAAATTATTTGGATAATATTATATAACGGATTTAAAGCGCCTAGACCCGAGCATATTGCGCGATACTAGAATATAATTTATTACCGTGAATAGACAAGTGAACGTGCTATGCACATTTTTTATTCTAGGACTGAAGAAATTTTTTGAAATATTCTTGATAGCGATGGTCGTTAACATGGCGGAGAATTTTGTTTTTATCAATATTACAAAAGATTTTTTAAATTGTTGACATATTCATCTGCAATAATTAAATATATTTGCATTATAATTATATTACATTGTAATAGAAGGTGTTATGTTTAATAATGTGACGGAATGTCTCGATTAAAGATATAAAAAAATAACTAATCCCTAAATATTGCTATAATGCAAGAATAATATAGATGCCTTTTAAATATATTGCTAGAGATGGATTTTACGAATGCCGTGAACAGCTCGACGCACATTATGCAGTAAACAAAAGATTTTTTCAATTTTTCGCCCACAATATGACAGATAAAAAGGATACAACTTTAGAACGAAGAAGATTTGGAATCATAACGGTGGATGGATGCATTGCATCTGACTGTAGAGCATTACGAGCCATGTCTTATCTGATTGAGAACATGTATGTTAATAGTGACATGACGTAAGAAAGAAGAAATGTAGCGCCTAATACCAAACACCCCTAAAATTGATTTTGGATAATTTAAGTTCAATTAGTTGCAGTTTTGTAGATTTTTTTTTGTCAGCTGCATGCAGAACGTATTGTTTCTCGCATAAGCCACTTATTGCATGTTCAAAATCAGGGTTACTTCCAAAATACCCTAAAGCACAGTATATGATACAGAAAAAAAATACATTACAGAATTCTCTTTAAAAAATGCTGATATAATAATAAACATTTTATAAATTTGCTTTTAAAATGTACATTTTCATACATAATTCAAAAACACATAAAGTCATTTTAGGGAGTTTTTGAATCAAGCGCTACAAATATTGTAACAATTCAATTATTCTTATATATCAAAAAACCATGCGTCTCTGCCTGAACACCGTCCAGAAGTTGTCTGTAGGCGTCTGCGTTCGCCTTACTCATTATTTGGATGAAAAAATAAGTTAGACTGAGAGAATTACAATTGACCAAAGATCGCAGAGATATTCATCAAATAACGATAGATATCGATGGTCAGGAAAAGGACCTCAGTTAAACTCCACCATCTGAATGCAATAGCAAACAATGTTGAGTAAATCGTACTTCTGATTGATGTAACTACAGAAAAAAAGAGGTTTTTGAAATGTAGTATTGCTCCAAATTCTTTGGACAGCCATTGAAAACTGTCAAAGAGTTACTTTCATTCTTCTAAATGATAACATATATTCTAGTGTTTCTGTCATAATATGTTAAGATAATCAGATAACTTAGTAGGTACTTTGTGAAAATATTAATGGAAAAAGACTGCTAACTAGATGTATTGATCTGATAAAATACTCGCTGATGCTGCTGTTTCATGCACGCTTGGATCGCTCCAAGATGGAGGTTGTGGAAGAAAAGTTTTCCGCGCAATTATCATTACACCATTCCATCGTCTGAGATTAATCACATAAGTTAAATTAAATCAGTATATTAATCAAAAATTATAAAGGATGTATACACAATAGTGCTCGGGTCTGCAGTCGTCACGGTTCGGAATATAAAGGACCCCATCCACAGACAAAAATTTGTATCGAGAGAAGCTCTAGATTAACCGACACGCGTCAGCAATTACAGCCACTCTTGAAACACGAGTATCTGCATGGGGGTGACTTATTAAATGAACTGATGTACGGAAACTAAGAATGATCATAAAATGACTGAAAAACAACAATCGATACAAATAACTAAATAAAATGGCCATAAATTATCTAGTATGTTGTCGATTTAAAAAAATATAACAATGATTGTATTATAAAATATTACATCCTACAAATGCAGAGGCATTTTTTTTTGCAATGTGATCATTTATAGTTTACTTATAATCGTTTCGCAATAATTATTAATATTTTTTTTATCTATTTCGTATAATTATTATCGTAATAAATATAACTTTTAAAATACTACGGTATCCAGACGCGGTAATGTTGCCGACGCTGCCAAGAGTTTTTTTTTTTTTACCTAGCGAGGAAAATAGATGAAAAAATACGTTGATACTAGTAGTGGTAAACATTGGCTTGGCTATATATTCAAATAATCAACGTCTGTCGAAGCTGTATTAGCTTAGAGGGTTGACTATCTTTAATAAAGTATTTTTGAATCTTTTTTTTGTTTGTTTTGTTTTTTTAGTGCGACGACACTCTTTTCAGTGAACGGCAACATTAACAGGCCCTTGACCAAAACATCATGCAGTTTTATTAATAATTGATTATATTAATCGCTTTCCAATATATAGTTTATGTAAAAAAACCATACATGCTCGTGCAAAGCTATATTAGTATCTAAAAGAAATAAAATTCTACCTACAGACGATCGGCAATGTGTGACATCACGTTAAATATCTTTCTTTAAACCGTGTTGAGTGTTGAGTCTGCATTTATATTACAATTGTATTGCACAAATGATTCGCCTGTCGCGAATAAATTCCAGCAGACAAACTGTGATTCTTACAATTACTATAGACAAACTGTGATTCATACAATTGCTATGGACACATTGTGATTTACACAATTATGGCGGACAAATAAAAGAGAAATTCATTTAACCAAAATTCCTGGTCCCGAAAGAAAAACACATTATTGAGAAAATTATTGTTTCATGCAATGTATTAACACATCTTTTATTCTCAATAACATGACGTCTTAAAAATGAATTACCTTATTAAAAAAAGAAGGATTTAAAGTGTTTGCCAACATTGCCCTAGCGTTATCGTCGTTAACTTACACCAACGTAAAATAAGCTCAGCCCAGACTCGAACCGAGCGTCGCTAGTTTGCGTATGGTCTTTGGTAATTATCTAATGGTATGACACATTGGTGATTTCTGTTTAAGGATTTTTTACAGAATGGACTGATAAAGACATGATCCAAGGATCGCTTTCAAATCTATGTTTAAAAAGGATGTTTAGCAAAGCGGCGACATCAATCGAATGATTGAAAAGTGAATATAAAATAGATTGTATTCAAATGACTTAAAAATGTTTAAGACAGACGACGGCGTCTCTCTTTACAAACAACGTAAGCATGTTACAATTACATTGCTTAAATATGTTGTAGTATGTATTTAAATACACATCATGTCATTATCAACCCAAAATGTAATATATTTAGTAGACGTTTCGTTGTACATACAAAATTATCAAAAATCCAGGACATCACAACGAAGTGAAAAGAATGCAGCGGTACGAAAAGTGTCTCGAACCCGCGTTGAAATTATCCCATCAGATAAAAAAATTGATCTACGTCAAATTTATCCTGTTCATATTATTTCTTATTCTATTCTATAATTGTATTTGATTTTCTTCTACGAAAACATATAAATCGTAATTATATATAAAGCAATAATAAAATTACCAGAAAAACTCCGCTACGTTTAAAGGCACTTTCAACTAATCTATTAAGGAAACAATGTCATAAGTAGGTACTTCAAAAGACGTTCCAGAAAAATGTTCGCAACAGCCCTGAAAAATATAAAAAAACCTAATCATTTATGTGAAATGGTACTTTGTCTAGAATTTTGTTGCTCCCAGTATTCAGTTTTCTAACTGCGGTAACATTTTTTTAAATACCCCTCCGCATAGTTCTCTCAGAAAACGAACTCAAATAATGTGCGCGGATGTGAAAGAAGCAAAGTCAGGGCGAAAATTTATTTGCACCAACGAAACTGATAACAGTTATTTACAATAACACAAAACTGATGACAGTTTCTTTACAGTAGCACAAAACTGATAACAGTTTCTTTACACTAACTTAGAACTGGTACCATTATATCAGTATGAAAAGGCATAATACTGGAGAGAACTTCGCCTATTAACTGATTACATAATGAGGGCTGTATTGGTTTACGAGTGAAGAAATCATTTAAATGGTTGCATTCCAAAATATATCCTGGATCTCCGATAACGTTGCATGCGCACGTCCGTCTCAATAGCGTTATTAAAACCACCCTCGCACCGCCGGGACTCAACTGCCCGACGCGAGCGTGAAAAGGGCAATCAGCCCCATAGCGGCCAGGAGGCCCGCCTTGGTGTGGCCCTGGGCCAGGAGTATTGAGGTTAGGGCTACTAGGAGGCTCAGAACGGCGGGATGGGGGTGCAGTAGGGGCGTGCTGGCCGTGTTACACATGTCCTCCTCGCAGAAGCACATATGCCCCGTGCCGGAACTTTCCATCATGCACACATGGTCCACCATGAACAGGTTGATCTGCAGTTGAGACGTGCACGTCCGACGCACTGACTCATAAGCTGGAAAATTAAAACAAAAGCATTAGAACTCATGTATTAAGAAGCCTGTTCGTTATTTATGGCAGGGCCAGATCGCCGGTCACTGTGCACATGTGGATGCTCCATTAGGTTTACTATACCTATCTGTCCCCCCGTCCCTCTTACCTTAGAGCACGACTTTTTATGATTTGTGAACTGTCAAGAAGAGTGAACGTCCTGCTCGTACTCATCACTGACTTGAAGTAATTGAGAAGTTCAGGAGAGTCATAAATACAGTAAAAAAAAAATCTAGGTAAGTTGTGTTCTTCCTGGTTAGTCATTGAGCCCTTATTGTTCTGTCCCTATATCATATTCCTAGCACCCTTTCTACATCCCGTTTTTAAACCCCCTTGTGTAAATAAAACCTTTTCGACGTGAATCAGAAGTGGACTTAAAAATTTTACCTGAAAACTCTGCTCCAAGTCATAACAATCTAATTATTTTCATTCACGTAGACTATATCCTAAACAAACTTGATCCCACTCAACTGTTTCAAACAGTTTTCAGTATATGAGGGATATATGCGTGTACAAGTGTAATGTGTGCAGACGCAATTGACACAGGTTTATTATTAATTGAGCATATTTACAATTTAGAAATATACAATAAAAAGTCTACACAGAGAAGCATTTGCTAGAGATTATTAATCTATTTATATTTATTTATTTAGAACAACACTTACTGTCGGTTTGAATACAAATATAATGTATGAGTTACATGTATATAATTTGACTGGAAGACAGCAGCGAGAGCTGGCCCTCCTCGGTTGCGAGAGCATGTTATTGGTACCGGGCATGTTTTTGGCTGTTTTCTTTTCTGCCGGTAATATAAATTAAATGTCGAGATCATTATCGGACAAACTGTCATTACTAAAACAGCGGGATATTGAATGATTCATTGTCGTATACTTTCGAAGTATCAATGTGACAGGTGACTTTTGAAACAGCTGTCAAAAGTCCACCACGCTAACAATTAACAGTCTTACCATCAGATATCGGAGAGTAAAATTTGTTTACTACTGGATGTACTTTTGAGAAAAATATTTTTTTATCAACGATTGAACAACCCGTTTTCGCATTTTTTTTTACTTTAGTACCTTTTTTGATTGCAAACTACATATGATTTAAATTATATTCATTGCAAGAACATATCTTGATCAAAATCGGTAAGAAAAGCGTGTCACATCAATATTCCTACTGTTTTCAAACTAAGCTAAATGCTTGTACTATGAAAATAGGACTAGCTTGCTTGTGTCCTGGGACGAGGTGTGAACCACCGACCACTAGATCACTAGGCCAACGTCTTGACCACTACACCAACAAGCTACTTGAAGCATATAAGAGCAACTTATTTTAGAGATATTAATCTTGGTGCAATGTTACCCCCACCACTTTCCTACCGATGGATCCAGGAATTTTTCCAAGGGAGCGCAGGGGGATGATAAATTTTGTTTAATATGTATTGTAAAATACCCAAAACATATTGCTTTTTCAAACAATGTGTACAAATTTGCCCCCCCCCCCCCCCCCCAAGATCTGTAGAGATGCTGCAACCGTGGTCTGACAGGCTGAAGGACAACAATAAATAGAATTAGTGTTTGTAATATTTTCGAGAAGGTTACACAACAATGCCCAGCCGGCCGGCCAGCGAGGAGCTACTCACGAGACTTGGAGTGCCGCACCATCTTGACACAGCACCCGTTGCAGGTCATGAGCGGAGGCTGGTCCCTGGGCAGCGCCGTGTAGTTGAAGGGGTCCTTGCACCGAAGGTCAGTCCAGCTGTCACACTCGTAACAGTAGATGGATCGCGCTGGAATTAATAACGAGCGTATATTATTTCCCTGTCATTATTACGGCAACACTCTTTCATAAGTTAACGATGTGATAATCAGAGTTATTTTTACTTCAAAAAGAAATTGATTTTATGGCCGATGTGTAAATAGAATAACACGCAACCAGACTGCGTCATAAATATGAAAACTTTTAAAACTTAACCAGTCAAAATATTTATACCAATAAATCCTCAAACGTTTATTTCCTTCCTCACTATTATGGGATCTCGATCGTTAATATTGCAATTTATTTTCGCATCAGCGAGTTTGCGAGGGTCAGGGGTGTCTCCAGAGACAGATAGACCTGGGGGCTGGAAACAGATTCCTCCACGTCTGTAAGCCAAGCGTTGAAGCATACTGATGATATCAACATGATCTTCAGCACCACTCTCTCATGACTGATACTTTTTTTGGTTTGTCATGTCACTCCCGCAACTCCAATGAGACAACGGTATGATAGAAAAAGATAATATTATTTTGAAATTATACTATCACTGCTGAAAGAAAATCCCCCCTGACTTGACACTCTCTTCAGTCCCCCACCAATTATTGTCACATTACTCCCACTACTCCAATGATTTTGTTTTTTGAGACCCTGGATTGTTTATCTCAATGCTTACAAAATTAATTCATTTATACTTACCTAACTACTTAATTCAAATCGTCATCATCATCACCTTCACGCTTAGTCATGGGGTGGCCTTTATCCACTGCTGGATGAATGCCACTCCATGAATCTTCGATCCTCTATCAATTTTCGCTAAGACACTCCCACAGCCTTGATGATCTATCCACCGAGATTTTAGGCATCTTCCATATTATTTATATATCTGTTATCTCTGCATCTTTAAATACTGCCTGGCCATTGCTGTTTACGCTTAATAGCAGCGATAATGACATGAATTAATGGCTACCCTAGCGGAAACACCTGATATTAAGACTAAAAGATGTGGCCTGATTGACTGGAGGAGAACTGGTGGCCAGGGAATAGCACTTTAAATAAGTTGATCTGACAGAGTCAGTGGCAATTAGGATATGAAAGGAAAAAGAAATCCTCAAAACAAAAAAGTCCTGCAATTAATTACGATACAGTCACGATCAGGATCACTGGTCGAAAGTTTAACGTTCATACTACTTTCTATTATAATTTTATTTAGACTTTTGCTTTAGATTTAGATTGCTCTCTACCCGATTGGATCATATATTGGGTCCATATTTGTAATCTTATTGGAAGTGAACGGTACTGAGTGTGTTGTACAGTACAAGGAGATAAGAACATGTAAAATCTTTGAAAAAATGTTATTGCTACTCTCGAAACTGGCGTGTAGATGTTTGTTTTGTGTAGTAACCATGATTTATTGCTTGGGGTGAGTTGTTGTTAGCATGGAAAAATTGGACGAGTCTCAACATAAAAATTAGTTTAATATCTAGGGCATTGTACTCTTTAAATATTAAATCTGATGGATATCTAAAGGGACACCATTTATTACCTTAAGAATATATAATATATTCGAATAATAGGGTGATTAAAAAAGCGTAAAGAGCTGATGTGCGAATGTAATAATAAAAAATAAAACAATAGAACTCATGATTCCAGCTGGCATAGCAACGACATCTGTTGGTTTCTGTAGGAACTTACTTAAGGAACATGTAACGGAAGCTGCATAGAATAGAATTCAATCAAAAACCTAATTCGGCTGAACCCTTGAAGCACTGTGCGCTGTGCTGTGTGAGTGCGCTGTGGAAGAATCCGGAATGTTGCTAGTTTGACTTGGACTCGGCTTAAATTTTTCAATACCTCAGCGAAGACTCAGACTCAGCATCATCACAAAGAAATACAGTATAACGATTACCTCAAAATTACAACACTAATATTTATGTTTGCATCCAAGTGTTGTGCGGGTAGAATTGTCGGCCCACAATGGTGGCAACTTAGATACGTAAATAGAAATGGAAGATTGGTAATTTGGAACACATCAATGAATATTTTTAAACTATCCACTGCGTCTTTTCCTGTGTAAACAAGCACTGAGTTAAGGTAAACATCCAATCACTCCGTAAGAGTTTACTATAAACATTGGTACCATAACATACACATTGTCGTTTATTGGAATCCAATGAGTTTATTTTTGCAGCCATTAAAGAAAATGAAGTGAAAAGCTTTATTAACTTAAATATTAAACAAATTGTTAATGAGGATATTATGAGACTGATAGAAATATGAATGATATTTAGCTTCTCAAACAAGTTATGTTTGTGCAGGCGGACCGAGGATAAGATTCAAAGATACCCAGAAGGGGAATGTGAGCAGATGTGTGAAATCGTGACCCATGATCAGCGTCACAAAGTACATTGCGCCAGGAAAACGTGTAAACAGAAGGCAGCTGATGTAATAACCGAGAAAAGGAGAAAGATCCGTCCGTTAGAACTCCCTGCCGTGCACAACATGTGAAAGGGTATCCGATTCGAGAATTCACACTTGAATTCACAAGTAGAATGGAAACATAGACATTGAGAAAAAAGCAAAGGAATATGTTGGATGCCTTTGAGATGCGATTCTGAAGGCGAACGCTGTGTCTCTATCCTCTAGGAAAGGATGGAAAGGAATGGAGAAGTATTATACATCAATCGGGGGATCATAATATAGGGGAAATAGAAAACGTGTCTAATGGCCTGTTCCTGGCGTTAAACCCAATGAAATAAGAATATAAATCTCAGTATTGTGTACATATATTGAAATTTTGAACTAAAGATAAACACATCAGTTTGAGATTCGTGCACTGACCCATGTACATGGCATTCATATCACAAGTTAGACAAACATGTTTAGATATTAGTAGCTAAGTTTGAATTTGACAGAACAGTTATTGGTTTGAATTAGATGGTAGTAGACTCAGTGTTAATTAGATAGTAGTAGATTCAGTTTGTTACTAAACATTGTAATAATGTGGTGGACTTACTCTGACATTCGGCGTCCGCTAGCGGTGCTGTTGTTAATGCCAGTAAAACTGAAAGCACACACAAAACAGTGGGTTAGTATTAGAAGTACTAGCAGTAGCAGGACAAACACAAACTCGCCGTGTTAGTCAAACTTGTTTAAAATGTTTAAAAAAAAAAAAAGAAATCAGTTAAAAACACTTTAAACACTCTATCGCTTATACGTTAAAATATCAGTATGCAATACCTTTAGCGCTTTATTTAATACTGACTTGCTACAAAGTCCACCGGGGGTTACCATTTTTTTTTTAAATATTATGAAATATTAGTATTTATATTGGATGTTAAGTAATGTATAAATAGTAAAGAATATCAAAAATATAAATTGTTACACAAAAATGCAATACAACAAATATAAACATATCTCTTTTGGGATTTGATCGTGCGCTGCTGTATACCTATACACATATATGTAGAACAATTAACAGTCATTGTATCTGGTGGGGTGATGGTTTTCAGTTCAAGCGCCAGTCAGTTGTAATGAGAAATATCCTTTTGAAATAAAAGTAAAAAAAAACACGAAATATATGTCACTGTGACGACGACCCAGAACCGAGACGTGTGGTGGTGTATTATGAGCAGAGTCTTATCTGATTGAGACCACTATATGTCAACACTGATATGAAAGAGGAAAGAAGAAGAAGTATCACTCACTCTCACTTTTATATATGTTAAAATCGATCTTGAAATGATAAACAGCATTCAGCATTCTACTTCTTCACACGTCGTCTTCTGTCGAAGTTTGGTGATTTACCCTGGGTACGATGTATAAGATCACCGACATTTCAGATATCAAACCACTTATTTGGTTTCACAGCCAAAATGAGCCTGCTGCCTTTTGTCTTCCCATGCGTAGATTATGGATAAGAATGGTCAGACGCTATGTGTTCTCGATTTTATTTGATGGAATGAAACCATGGACACTTACCGAAGAAATTATGAAGCGACTTGAAGCATCTGAGATATGGATCTACAGAAGAACGCTCAAAATAAGTTGGATGGATGGAGTTACGAATGAAGATGTTATGGTTCGGATGAATAAAGATATGTAAGTGTTTAAAACAATTAAAAATACGAAAACTTCAATATCTCGAACATGTAATGGGACATCTGGAGAAGTACCTTGCACCTCATAATGCAGGGAAAGATTGCTCAAAAAAGGAGAACATCATGGCTGAAGAACCTGAGGCGGTGGTTTGGCCAGTCTACTGTAGAGCTTTACCGAACTGCAGTGAACTATGTGATGATAACCAAGAAGAAGAATAATAAAAATCACCTTGTAAGAGATCACATTTTTCATTATGGAGAATGTATCCGAAGTATACAGCTTTCCTTGATAGTTGTTATTAGTTCTCTTGATTTATTTACGTATCATTATTAGTAATGTAGTAAAGCCAGGCTCTCCTAGTAGCCTTGTACTGGTATGGTAATTTTTTACTTATTCTCTCCCCCAGCGCACAATTGCTCCTTAAAACTTCACAATTTTTTTTTTTCGCTCACCATCCAAACTAAAAAAGATTGTTGTACCTCTATTCATCAGTTAGGTGAATTTTGAATTTCCCCAGCAGCAGATCAATGTTTGCAATTTAATGCCTTATGTTTGTCTAATATTACAGAATAAACAGTACTATTTTAGGATCACGCTATCAAATCAAATACACAGGTTTGAGGTGTTCTCTGAGATTTATCTCATCGTGTGTCATTCATTATCATGGCAAAAACAAAGCGCTGCGATACGCCGGAAGTTTTCGTCAAAATTCCGCCGATTTGACTGATTGAATTCAAGTTATATTGTAATAAACTCAGGTTAGGTTAGTAAAATCAACAGTGCGTCGAATGTTAGTCCGGTTCGTGTTACTTTGGAGATCAAACTCTGCACAGTCGGGTTAGGTTAGGTTGGGAAAACTCTCAAAACAAACACCACTCGAAAACAAAAGACTGACCAGTCTTGACGCACGACGTGCCCTTGGCCTGCTCCACGCTGCCGATCCACGAAAACAAAATTACTGAAAGTAAAAACAATCTTTGAATATTTGTAAGTTGGCTGCGAGCATAACTGTCATTCCGACAAGAAATCTTCATTATCTTTATAGAACACCGGTCAATGTGTTCAACTGTTACACTCTACTCACTTTTTACACTCAAAATAAATAAATACACCATTTTACTGTTGGCTAACATGAAGAAGAAATACAACAATTATCAGTATTGTGAGATGAAACTTTGAGAATAATATTAAGAAAATATAGATCTGCTTGAATCAGTGCAATGCTTAAAGACCTCAAAACAATGTTCATTAAACAGAAAATATATTTCATTGTGTGTGTATTTTTAAAATCTTCATCAGACAAATATTGGCAGAATTTATAAGAAATATTGACAGGAGCACCATACTAGAAGAAGAGAAATACTGAGACTGACATTCAAGAAGAAGTGCGATGAAGATTGTAAATAATATTATAAGTAAGGGCAGCAGCGTAACAAATAATGTGTATTGGCTTCCTGTAAAAATGACGTCCTATTATTTAGAGTTCATTTACTGATTACTTATATTGTACTTTTTCAGTGGATTTAATATATTTTTTTAAGAGTACACATGTTTTTGATATTTATATGCACATTTGAGCTTTGCAACGTTGGTTTAGTTCCTAATTCGACATACTAGCGGGATACTAGACACTATACACATTTTATAATTTCACATTTTTTGCTGTTATAGATTTTAAAAATTAATAGTCCATAACAGAAAATAATCAATGCACTGTATTGACCGCAATGGCATAGTTATGCCGCTGTATAAGACAAATGCGCCCCGATAAATGTACTCTGACAAATGCGCCCCGACAAATGAGCCCCAACAAAATCGCCCCGAGAAATGCGCCCAGATAAATTGCGCCCCAAAAAAATCGCCCCGACAAATGCGCTCCGATAAATGCTCCCCGACAAATGCGGCCCGAAAAATGCGCCCCGAAAAATGCGCCCCAACAAAACCGTCCCGAAAAATGCGCGCCGATAAATGTACCCTGACAAATACGCCCGACCAAAATTGCCCCGACAAATGCGCCCCGACAAATGCGCCCCGACAAATGCGCCCCGATAAATGCGCCCTGACAAATCCTACTCTATAAATGCGCCCCGATAAATGTACCCCGACAAATGCTACCCAATAAATGCGCCCCGATAAATGTACCCCGAGAAAAACGCTTTGAAAAATCCAGTAATTGTGTGATCTTGGATCGTTGGAGATAAATAAAGCGTGTAAAACTAACCAAACAATTATAAACAACCAACTGAATTGAACTACGAGTCCCATTCTAAAATTATTCCACTAAATTTGTATTAAGTAACAATTTGAGTTAGGTACTAAATTTATTTTTTAAATAATAAAGAAATAATAATATATGTATATATGAAGAAGAACGAAACCGGTAGATGTATTTAAACTCAATTCAGTGCTCAATAAAACAAAGATAATAAATAAAAAATATGAATTTTAACCACAAAGTTAATATTGCTAATTTTAAAAGTAGCAGAATATTATAACTAAATTTAACCACAATATGTTTAAAAAATGTTAAGTCATATGTTTAAAAAAAAACCTATAATTTGTATCAGATAATTCGTAATAATTTATGCTAAGCACTTACTAGATTAATTTTTAATTGATTTTAAAAACATTGGAACAATTTGACACGTGGTTTAATTTAGTTTATTTGACATACTCATGAAGGAAAATGTATTTTCTAGCTATATGTAACCTTCGAATGCATTTACGATTATTTCATATTCCACATGAAATTGAATACATCCTATTTATCAAAGGCCTTGCAAAATTGAATACATCCTATTTATCAACGGCCTTGCAAAATTTCTGCATCCTATTTAAGTCCCAATGGGCGTGACAATTATGATGACACTACGGTAATTAAGGAACGGACTACTCGGAGTCATTTTCACGCACGCGTTCTGCGGCAGAACCTCCAAATATTCGTGACTCCAACTATTCGAATATCGAATAGTTAACGATAATATATTCGAATATATTCGTAAAATTTTTAAGAAAGGAATAATTTACTTCGGATGATAAATACAGAAATGTTTCAAATGTTTCTCCAAAAATGTAAGATTCGTGATTAATAACTTGCAGAACTCCAACTCTTCGTGGAGATAAAGAGGAGTCAGTATTCTCTCGATAACTGACAACATTTTAAATATGTTTATATTACTTCATATCTCACACCCCGCGTGCAAGTTTTATTTTCATTATTTTGTATATAACTTCTTGTTTGTCGGCTCGAGTATTTATGAAAGCTAAATACTAAAGAATAATAGAAAGCCGACTCCATCGTTGACAAAACAATGTATTATAAGTGCTCGTTGTTATAAAACCGTAAAGATAAGCGAAAGACTTAAAAAAAAGGCAAATGCGAAAGATGTCCGACAAAGGCGTTTGCATCTTTATTGTCCGACTTCCATATAGTCGATAGCGGTACTTCTGGAGAAAAAAATCGTATACCTGAACGAATGAATGAATGCTTGCATATGACTTCCAGGGTTCGTAAACCTTTGTTTCGTTAGAAAAATATTAAAAATTTTATAATATAAATATGAGCGAATACTTCACGAATACTTTTTAAAGTATTCGAATAACGAATACTTAAAAACCGGCGAATATATTCGGGGTTCGAATATTCGGATTTGAGGCTCTTGGAGGCAGAACTTCTGCCACATCTACTCAAGTTAAACAATGCGAGTGCTGGATGCCTCAATAATTCACCCGACACTCGCGTGTTAGTTGTGTAATTAATCGGGCAGATGTATTGTGCATACGTAATTGGAGAATATTTATTAATCATAATAAACGAACCCGTCACTTTAGAAGAGTTTCCGCAATCATGGAAGATATCCCTCCCGGGTAATTTCAATACCAAAAATTAAGAGTACTAATAAATGTGAAGAATTTAGTCCAGTCAATACACTACCTAAATATGAACAAATTTTTTAATATATCATAAAACAATAATTTGTAGCCTTTTTAGAAAAATGGAAAATACTATGTGAAGAAAAATGTGGTTTCAGAAATGACCACTCATGTGAAATAGCTCTCAATCTTATCCTGGAAGATAGGAAAGATGATTCTGATGCGAGGAAATATGTCATTGCAGTTTTACTGGATTTTAAAAGAGCTTTTGAAACCATCGACAGAGATATAATAATAAAAAAACTTTAGAAACTCGGAATAATGAGGACACCTTTGATATGTTTTAAGGAATACCTAAGTAATAGACACCAAACCACTAAAGTAGGTGGCTTAATATCTGATCCCCTCTTTACATCGTCAGGAGTACCACAAGGGTCAGTTCTTGGACCTATCCTTTTTATTATCTATATAAACGACATCGTAAAAATGGTAAAACATGATGATGCACTCTGATATATAGCGGGAGACAATTATGCAACAATACAGAAAGAATTAAACTATGACTTAGATAGACATTATAGCAATATGGATGAAAAAAAATAAACTAAAACTAAACTCACGAATATTGGAAACAAAAAAATATCAATCACGCCAAAAATTATCATAGATGGTGAAAGTCTGAAGGAAGTGACTGAAATAAAATATTTGGGAGTCATAATAGATTTTAAATTGAATTTATCGCAAAATACGAGACACGTGACTAAAAACATTGCTAAGAAAATCTCTGTTTCTTTTCTGAAAAAATTTTTGGGAAAGATCAGATGATTTATTAGTACTGAGTCTTGTCAAATAGTCTACAGCTCTGTTATTGTTCCTCACATCGACTGCTGCAGCTGCATTTTGGTTTTGGCTAACGAAGAAGAAATGCAACAATTGTCAGTGGTGCAAAATAAAGCTATGAGAATAATACTAGTCAGTGCAATGCTGGAAGATCTGAATATGATGACCTTTAAGCAGGAAATATATTTTAATATAATGGTATTTATTTACTAAATCATCAATAAGAAAATATCAGCGGAATTCACACCAACAATTGATGCGAATCAACATGAGCACGAGCACCGTACAAGGGGAAGGGATAGACTGAGACTGCCGTTCAGGGAGAAGGACAAATCTCAGAAATCGATGATGTGCAGTGCGATGAAATATTTTAATGAAATGCCAGAAAACATAAGAAAGGAGAAGAAATTGAATAGATTTGAAATGAAACTGACTAAATATGTAAAAGATAAGTTTTAGTAAAAGAAAATACTTTAATCTTGTTTATATTAGAGCTTATATAGGAGTGCTTATGTATGCAAGAATTAATTAAATAAATAAATATGTGTTAGCGAGAATAGGTTATGAAACGAAAAGCTACTTATAGTTGACAGTAGTTTATCGAGCACAGTTATCAGAAATATGGAGAAATTAGGCATTATTATTTTTATTTTCTATCTTTTGTTCAAATATGATCTGCGATGTACTGTTCTTGTGGGTTAAATCTGCTAGCAGTGTTGCGTGGAGGGTGGGTATCTTTATTTCTTTGGAATGCCTCTTCACTTCCCCTTTGCTCCCGGCCATGTTACACCTTGTTTATTTCTCTATCAACTATTCTATCCTTATTATTCTATTTTAATTGTATAATTTATATTATCACTTTTATACACAGGGTGGCCCAAAAAAATGAAGAATATCGATACAGTACTAATAATTAACGAAAAAAACTTGGACTGACAATGATATATCAGCAAATTAAGATGATAATACCATAACAAAGTGGACGGATGATAACTGACTATCAATTAATACTTTCTACGATTTGCTATTCAACAGGAACAAAACACCCAAATTCATATTAAAATTCACACAACTCTTGAGACCAATGTTCATCAATTGAAGAAGAAGACTGTATCAAGTATCTTGGAATCATAATAGATAACAATCTCAAATAATAAACAAGTAATTATATCACATTTTACAAAATGTGATATAATTACTTGTAAATACTAAATTAATGTATTAATTATAAATATATACATATAAAATCAATTTTGTCGAAAAATATTGTTTTTGCGTCACCGGAATTCGAACCTGGATCTCTATTTCCAATCCGGGGAAGTGCACTACCTTTGTGCTATAACGCCAGTATTTTTCTTGACAATTTTTCGAACCTATATGTTACGCTTTTTCAAATGAATACACCTGTCGTTCCATTATTTGAAAGCCATCTACATTATTTTTACAGAATCTCAAATACCTTTGAGTAAACCGACTGCAGATGCCAGAATTATCAATTCATTTTTATTAAATCTTGGACACATTGATTTAGTATTTAAAATATCACAGACCGTCTGTTCTGAATAATTACAACTTCACAATAAGAATGTGTTTTCCTTAATAATTACTTGTAATATAATGTAATACAAATAATTACTTTTTTATTATTTGTTTAATAACAGTGCCTTTGTAGGTGAAAATCCAGTCATTAAGTGTTCCTGGACATATTCAAATATTGCATTTAATGTTAGTTTACCAATAAAACAAAGCCTGCACCAATTGGCATGGTTAATTCAGGCGTCTTCTATCGGTTTACTCAAAGGTACTTGAGATTCCGTAAAAACAATATAGATGGCTTTCAAATAATGGAACGAAATTAAAAAGTGTAACATACAGGTTCGAAAATGTATCGTCAAAAGTACTGTAGCTGTAGCGTAGTTGGATAATGCACCTTCCCCGGTTTGGAAAGAGATCCAGGTTCGAATCCCGGTAGTGCAACAATAATATTTTTCGATAAAATTGGTTTTATTTGTATATCTTTCTAATTAATACATTATGCTTGATAGGTGTTGGGATTAAGGTAACCTTTGTGTGCACGTGTTTGAGATTTATCTATAAATCTCAAGCTGATCTCCAGATCAAAATCAAATGTTGATATTAACCCTTCCCAAACCATGCAGTGACACGGGTTTACCGCCCCAATATTTCGGTAAATACACGCAACCCAATATTCATATTTTAGATAGTACTAAGGAAAACATTTACACTTAGAAATAAATAATGAGAAGCAACTATGTAAAACAAATTCTAGAAAAAATTTATTTTTTCAATTCAATTCGTTGGTAGAATATTCGTTGTACATATTATCATATATTATTATTTGTGAAGAATAACAAACTTGAAAATGTAATTATGTCTCTTATATATATAAGAAGATATAAGATATAAGAAGGGAGGTTGTATAGATCTCGATGACCGCTCCTAATTATAATTTTATTTTTTATTTTAAGGAGAAACAAACAGTGTAACAATAATAATTGATAATTACATAACATATAAAAATAACACCAGTGAAGTTTCTTCGGAATTAAATACGTAGTACATAATAAACTAAAAAATAGTTTACTCAAACAGACTGATAAACAAAAAATAAAAAATAAAACAAAAGAGTGATTTTAAACTGAACATACAAAGAGGAAAGAGTAAGGAGGGGAGGGAAATAGGATGTAATATATACAATTTATGTTAATAGTTATTTAATATTTAATATTATATTAATCCTTTTTTCACATTAAATACTCAAAATTTAGAGTAAATTAATAATTTTAAAGTCACTTTAGCTAATAAAAGCATTAAAAAAAACTCTTACGGTAACACGAGTTGACAGCATGGCTGCGTAAGGGTATTTTACATCACGGTATGGCAAAGGTTAAAAATCCTTCTAAATCTCCCAGTATAATTTTGTTATTCATACTAATTCTGTCTCGTCTGATTTGAAATAAAATTGGTTATATTATATAATTGATGGATATAAATGAAACAATGTTGTAACTCTACTTGAGTTTATTAGCACTACTCTAGTTTCGAGAGAAGTTGTCTACCGCCTGTCTCTCTCCTATATTTGTGTGTAGTTAGTTTAATACTGTTTGCTAATTAACTTAATGTGTTCAAATATGTTATTTGTTCACAATAATTTATTATATAATCAGTTATAAATAAGTATTTATAACAAACAAACACACGTAAAAACATCTAGTTATGATTTCAAACATTTTGTGTGTTTATACATTCGTGTAAAAAGAGAGATGTGAGAGAATATATTTTTCTGGAATGGAAATTTCTGGGGAAAATTCACAATGTTCGGTTCCGAGTTTTTTTATTTTATTAATATTAAAAATATAATACGATTTGAATAATCAGTGGATATATATATTTTTTTTAACATTTGTTTCTTCTCTATGAGTGTAAGACTCGTGTATAGAGAAGGAGTATATTCGAGTTAATTAATGTTTCAGTTAGTCTGTGTACATATTTTTTTACTTCAGTTACAAATTTATGATAGTCCGTAATTTTTCTAATTGTGATGGGGAGATTGTTAAAAAATTTGATACCTTGATAAATATATTTATTTTGAGTTGCGGTATATTTTAGTTTTGGGATATCAATTTGATCTCTATATCTTGCAGATCGGAATTCGCTTCTAAAATATAATTGATTTTTAATTTTGAAAGTTTGAATTATTGAATATTTTTTGTATATGTCTACTATTTTTGGTACTTTAAAATAATTTTTATTACCATTTTTTGAGTGATTTTTAATTGTGACATTGAAGTTTTATGTGCTCCTCCCCATCCAATAATACCGTATTGCAAATGTGACTGTACAAACGCGTAATATATTATTGTCAGATATGTAAATGATAAGATGTTTCCGAGTCTAAAAAATATGTAGGCAGTTTTCCTTATTTAGTTTGTGAGATTAGTAATATGTTCTTTCCATTTGAGATTGTTATCTATTATGATTCCAAGGTACTTGGTACAGTCTTTTTCTTCAGTTGATGAACATTGGTCTCAAGAGTGAATTTTAATAAGAATTTGGGTGTTTTGTTTCTGTTGAATAGCAAATCGTATAAAGTATGTTTTATCGGTATTAATTGATAGTCAGTTATCATCCGTCCACTCTGTTATGGAATTAACATCCTCATTTGCCGATATATAGGGTCTTTTAATAGGGACGCTCAAAATTTGTTAGGTTATAGCAGCCATGTTGTTAAAGTGACATCTGTCAAATTTATTGTCAATTGTTAAGTAGTATACGGCAAATCACCACGAAAGGTTGAACAACGTGTGTAAATCATCAAATTTTATTATCAAAGTCACGAGCGATTTGAGGGCACGGTTATCTCGCGCGGCGGTGACGTGAACTGGCCACAGAGATCGTGCGATTTAACGCCTTTAGACTTCTTTCTTTGAGGCTATCTTAAATCGCAAGTCTTTACGAATAAGCCGCAAATAATTGACCCCCTCAAAGTCAACATAACAAACGCCATCCAGCAAATTTAGCCAAATTTATGCGATAAAGTCATAGAAAATTGGACCTCCCAAACCTGCCACCGAACAAAACCGCAGCGGATATTCGAACAACGTTATATTCCACACTTAATGCCATAAAATATACTTTCAAATAAAAGAAAAATTGAGTGAATATCTCACACACAACCTGTTTAACTTACATTTTAAAATCGAGCGTCCTCGTTGAAAGACCCTATATTAGCGTCAGTCCAAGTTTTTTCGTTAATTATTAGTACTCTATCGATATTCTCCCTTTTTTTTTGGGTAAAATTGCATTATTACAATATTTTTTTGAAACGCTTATATCTCTGACATGGTTGAGAATAAGCACACATCTCTTGAACATTTTCGACTCGTAATTTAGTCAGGTCTGTGATATTATAAGATCAGCATTGGCACGACAACTAATTGGAGAGGAGGATGTGGCTAAGATGGTATTCGCTACCTCGATACCGCAAAAATGCATGTCTCTGTATAATCCTACAAATCTTTAATCAATTTTTACCCATCAAATTTTGTTAAGTTCATATTTAGGACCCTGCGCAACGCCATATATTATATACCTAAGTGATCTCATTTCCACTGCATTCAATTTGCTTTTGGGACGAGGGCTACACCATGTGTTGCCTTTAGTGTCTGACCAAAGCCGAAGCCGACTGTTCGTTACTTAGTTTTCTGTTGTTATCGACTATTAATATGTCCATTCAATGAATAAAAGTAGGCAGTTTTCCAGAAATGATAAATTTAATTTTACACGTTTTTTTCACCACTTTTCGGCGGCGAAATGCAAAACTTGCGCAGCCGAAGTCGATGATCATGAAAAATATAAAGTGAAACGACCCATTCTCATCTCATTTTTGTTTCATTTGTTGATACTACACCTACTTGATTTAAAAAAAAAAATGTCGATAAAGACTCTTTAATTAATGCCGTAAAACTGTAATGCAGTTTGTCAAATAATAAAATATAATATAACGTAATAAAGTTGAAATGAAAAATCATCGACAATGATGAAATTGTTCGCGGAGAAATTACCGCGCGTAAATTTCTCGCGGAAGTCACATCACTAGTCGCGGATATTAATAGTCTCCGCACGAAATGTTTACTCTTAATTTCTATTCACTAAAAATAATATCACACGGTCGAAACTTCGCGGACGAGTTTTTTTTATTTACTAACACGGCTCCGGAAATAGCCGGCCGGACGATATTGAACGTGTCAAGCACTTCGGGCGCTGTACCGGGGCCAATGCAAAAAGGAGAAGAAATTCAATGTGGTTATTAGCAATTAAGATTTAAAATTTAGACCCTCTAGCGTCCCAAAAATCATATAACACAGTTTTACATGCAGATGAAAAATTCAAGGCAGAGACTCGGGGATCCATTCATCAAAAACACTCCCGAAAGAGAGACAGTGGACGATTGAGTCACACTCGCGCGGACAGACTAACGGAGTTGCATAACACGAGGTATGGAGAGTGAGACGTAGGCGCTTAGGTGGAGTCCCACCCACCTAAGGAGCTCCAACGAGTCACACATACTCGAATAAATTCCTTATATAAAACGCTCCAGAAATAGCCGTCCGGACGATATTGAATGTGTCAAGCACTTCGGGCGCTGTACCGGGGCCAAAGCAAAAAGGAGAAGAAATTCAGTGTGGTTATTAGCAATTAAGATTTAAAATTTAGACCCTCCAGCGTCCCAAAAATCATATAACACAGTTTTACATGCAGATGAAAAATTTAATGAAAAATTAAGGTGCAGTAGTTCAAGGCTGACACTCGGGTATCTATTCATCAAAAATACTCCAGAAAAAGGGACAGTGAACGATTGAGTCACACTTGCACGGACAGACTAACAGAGTTGCAAAACACGAGGTATGGAGAGTGAGATGTAGGCGCTTAGGTGGAGTCCCACCCACCTAAGGAGCTCCAACGAGTCACCCGTATCCGGACTCACTATTTAGAATAAATTCGTGTCATTGAAGCCATTTAAGCTAATAAAAATATTTTTTATGACTGGTATTCACGGTAACACGAGTTGACAGCATGGCTGCGTTCGGATATTTTATATCATGGTATAGTAAAGGTTAAAAAATTTCATCGCACTATACACCATCGATTTCTGAGATTTGTCCTTCTTTCTGAACGGCAGTCTCAGTCTATCCCTTCCCCTTGTACGGTGCTCGTGCTCATGTTGATTCGCATCAATTGTTGGTGTGAATTCCGCTGATATTTTCTTATTGATGATTTAGTAAATAAATACCATTGTATTAAAATATATTTCCTGCTTAAAGGTCATCATATTGAGATCTTCCAGCATCGCACTGACTAGTATTATTCTCAAAGCTTTATTTTGCACCACTGACAATTGTTGCATTTCTTCTTCGTTTCAACAATACCTTAAATAGTTTACTATTTACTTACTTACCTATTTACCTATATTACGTTTTATTTCGACAATTTCCGGTCGCCATCTTTGATTATTACTTATCCCATTGTTTATATTTGGTTTTTTTCAATTGTCCAAAATGACAAAAATTACCACTGATCAAAAATTTGCGAATTGAAAATCGTCGGGGTGCTAGGGAAATGATCCAAGAGTTTCAAAACAGAGCCTGGAGTATAGCTAGACATTACACCATAACTGGAGCATTGCAGCAGGACGGAGCTCCATCTCACACACAGCCAGAAATACAATCGACTTTCTTCGTCGTGATAATGTTAATTTCATTGAACCGGGTATGTGGCCACCGAACAGGGCAGATGTAAACCCACTAGATGATGCAGTATGGGGTGGTTTGATGATTTCTGATTAGCTAAATATTGTGCAAAAAATATTACATTAAGAATTATAATTAATTATATTATGTTTTGAAATAACTCATGTGTTACGACATATTCTCACTTTTTTCGGCCACCCTGTACATATCTATATAAACAATATCAATATTTCTCTTTTTACTATAATTCATCTAAAGCTTGGTCGGTCGGTGCGGACCGAATGGCTGTAGAGCGCTCGGTTAAACTGCCATGTATTGTGCGGCGCGTTCAGTCCTCTACAATTTTAATATATTTTTAAATTTTAATTAAAAAATATAACATGGGTTCGAAAATTTGTCGTCAAAAATACTGTCGCTGTAGCATAGTTGGATAATGCACGTTCCCCGGATTGGAAAGAGATCCAGGTTCGAATCCCGGTAGCGCAACAACAATATTTTTTGATAAAATTATATCTTTCTAATTAATACATTTAATTAATATTTAAAATATGACAGAGCGTCTGTTCTGAATAATTACAACTTCACAATAAGAATGCGTTCTTCTTAATAACAAATTACCCATGCTTCCATATATTTCCATTAAAATGTAATAAAAAAAATAGCTTCGCCTCTATAAGATATCTATTATTTGTTTAATAACATTGGGTTCTTGGACATATTCAAATGTTGCATTTAATGTTAGTTTACCAATAAAATATTTAATTACTTAATAAAATATTTTTTTATCTGCACTGAAATGACAGTGAATGACTTTTTGCTGGTTAGATATGCCGTGTTACATTACTGCAATGCGGCACGGCATTGTTATCTTGCAGATTAAAAATGACAACACGGCGACGAATGAGTATGACCGATGTGGGAGCTTTTTTCTCATAGAATGGACGTGGGGGTCACCTTTTACTCTTTACATCTGTTTCTTTACTATTGTATTGTTTTCTAATAATTCTATTTAACCCTTCCCAAACCATGCAGTAACACATGTCTACTGCTCGAATTAAACCTGTAATATTTTGATAAATACACGCAATATATATTAAATATATATTAAATAAGATGTGTCAAATTGTAGACAAGACTTTGCTTTGTCGCATCATCGATTTCTGAGGTTTATCCTTCATCATGAATGACAGTCTCAGTCTCATCTCTTCCTCTTTTAGGATGTTCGTTATTTGACACGTGTACATGGTAGATGATTCGTACAACTACCTATTCTAAAAGTTAGATATAATTCATTAGATATATGTTAAACTACAAACATTTATTCAATTTTAACTGCTGATGGGAGATTAAAAAATAACTGGGAGATTAAAAAATCACTTAACCAATGATTTTGACTTTTTTTTTTTAAAAATAGAGGTGCGTACACGGAATACATGTCACATCAATATTCTTACTATTTTCAAACTATGTGCTATGAAAATAGGACTAACTTGCTGGTGTCCTGGAACGAGGCGCGAACCCCCGACCACTAGATCACTAGGCCAGCGTCTTGACACCAACAAGCAACACCAACAAGCTACTTAAACTGGCAACAAGCAAACAAGCTACTCAGACTGCGTGACAATAAGGCGCGAGACGGCGAATCTTTGAGACACGGTGTGTACACTCGCACTACGGAAGCTGAGAGTTGTCTCCAAAGAAATGATGATACGGTGTGTCCCAATAGTCTTTTTTATTTTGGTTCATTCGTTGCACCAACGCAACAAGCGGGAGAGAGACGGGTGTAAGTATAGGGAATTCAGTCGCTATGGAGCGCGTCCTTACAGGTTGTTCGTGAAATATAATTTTTAGATAAATTTAACTACGAGAAAAATTTTTTCCTAAAAATTATTCGACTAAATTTGTATTAAGCAACAATTTGAGTTAGGTACTAAATTTATTTTTTAAATAATTGTTTTTTTTTAAAATAGATTCTGGTAAAGAAACAATAATATATGTTTTTAGTTAGTATTGACATCCTGAAGAAGAACGAAACCGGTAGATGTATTTAAACTCAATTCAGCGGTTAATAAAACAAAGATAATAAATAAAAAATATGGTATAATTAACAATGCATCAGTCATCTGCCCATGTGTTTTGCATCCCCCATCCCGTATGCGCGCACCTTTACTGACTCACATAGATCAAAGTCTCATTGGAAGATCACTGCGGATACGACCCATAAGAGCCGCAATGCGAAGCTGCTAAATATGCCGACAATGAAAACAATAGACTCAACTCTTGGACAAACAAAATATCAACTCGTATTAATCTTCCGACGCCTTTTCCAGATCTCGGTTCAGTTCCTAAACTGCCGACTTTTAAACTCGAAGTCACACAAGTTGTTTAACGTATTGTGTGACGACGGGCAAAAGTTCATTGATGCAGATCCCCGAATCTGTATAGGAAATCCGTATATACAGGATGGCCCAAAAAAGTGAGAACATCTTGTAACACATGAGTTATTCCAAAATATAATATAATTGATTATAATTCTTTATGTAATTTTTTTTGCACAATATTTAGCTAATCAGAAATCATCAAAACACTCCACACTGCATCATCTGCTCGGTTTAAATCTGCCCTGTTCGGTGGCCACATGCCTGGTGAGATGAAGTTGACATTAACACGACGAAGAAAGTTGTTTGTATTTCTGGCTGTGTGAGATGGAGCTCCGTCCTGCTGTAATGTCTAGCTATACTCCAGGCTTTGTTTTGAAACACTTGGATCATTTCCCTAGCACCCCGACGTTTTTCAATTCGCAAATTTTTGATCAGAATACGGTCTTCTGCGGTGATTTTTGTCATTCAGTCTCTGCTGCATTCTATATGTGGTGGAATCATGGATCCTGAAGACGAGGGAGGGAAGACGGATTGATGCCTTTGAGATGTGGTGATGGAGACACATGTCGCGCATATCACGGACGGCAAGACGCACGAATGTCTTCATTTTGCAGAAACTAAATATCAAGGAAAGACTCTCAATCATTTTCCTGAGATTAGGCATCTTGAGAGAAGGGAACGTCGAAGGACGAAGAGGAAGAGGAAGATCCCCAACACGTTGGAATCATGCAGATCGCGATCTTCAGTCATGAGGGGCCGTCGTAGATAATGATAATTATTTCATATCAATTATTTTAATAACATTCTGATGATAATCAAATCAAATATTAATTAGAAAGATATATTTATAGAAAAATATTGTTGTTGCGCCACTGGGATTCGAACCTGGATCTCTTTCCTAACCGGGGAAAGTGCATTATCCAACTATGCTACAGCGACAAATTTTCGAACTTATATGTTATCTTTTTGATATTAATACATTTAATTGTTCCATTATTATATCAGTAAGGTAACATAAAGGTTCGAAAATTTGTCGCTAAAAATATCGTCACTGTAACATGGTTGGATAATGCACCTTCCCCGGTTTGGAAAGAGATCCAGGTTCGAATTCCGGTGGCGCAACAACAATATTTTTCGATAAAATTTCATATGTAATATCTTTCTATTTAATATTTAAAATATCACAGACCGTCTGTTCTGAATAATTACAACTTCACAATAGGAATGTGTTCTTCTAATGATAATCATATCAAGTACTAAATTAATGTATTAATTATAAATATATACATATAAAATCAATTTTGTCGAAAAATATATATTTTTTATTGTTTTTGCGCTACCGGGATTCGAACCTGGATCTCTATTTCCAATCCGGGGAAGTACACTACCAATTGTGTTATAGCGCCAGTATTTTTCGTGACAAATTTTCGAACCTATATGTCACATTTTTTCAAATGAATACACCTGTCGTTCCATTATTTGAAAGCCATCTATTTTGTTTTTACGGAATCTCAAATACCTTTGAGTAATCTGACAGCAGACGCCAGAATTATCAATTAATTTTTATTAAATTTTGGACACATTGATTGAAAATTGATTTTATAATTAATAAATTAATTTAGTATTTAAAACATCACAGAGCGTCTGTTCTGAATAATTACAACTTCACAATAAGAATGTGTTCTCCTAATAATAATCATATCAATTTAAGATAGCTCTAAGCGTCCTTATTCTACTAATATTTTGTTTAGGTATAAAGTACACTTCATGGTGCATTGTTAAATCAATATAATAAGGAATTTCCGCATTGAAATATACAGGGTGGCCCAAAAAAAGTGAACATTTCGTAAAATGTGATATAATTACATCAAGATTAATTTAACTATATCAACAATAGCAATAATCTCGTGAAAAGCTGGTTCCCTGACCAGAGAATGGCAGCGCCTACAGAATAGCTACATATACAACAATGGCCGCGACTGAAGTAGTTATATATGTAATATTTATATTTTGTGTGTATATACGTGTAAACTTTCTACTTTGTATTAACTTTTTTATATTTATTAATATTTTCCTTGGTTTTCTTTTTCGTAGCATTATATATATTTCATAACCTTAATGTACAACATAATATGTATCATCTGTATGGCGAATCGGGTTAAAAAAAAACCTGATCACGCTGCAATAAACACATCATTATTATTATTATTATTATTAAATAGTTTACTGCTTTACTCGTATTTTTTTTATTTTATTGTATTGAGGGATTTTGACAGTGTATAAACTTATTATAATTAACATAATAAATATTCAACATGTGATACTATTTATGAAAATCCACAGAAATGTTTAGGTGCATAAGTATGTTTAGGGGCAGGAGATAAAGGGTGGGGAGGGTGCAACTATTGTTGCGGTAAAGGGAGAACAAGACTTGTCTGCAGGTAGAATGATTAGTCAAAATTGAGATTGAGGTGGTTCATAAAAAGAACCCTTTGAGCGCAGTGAGGCTAATGTTGAACAAGTCAATTTCTCATTATGGTATTTGCATGACCGGTGAATTATATTATTATATAATAGTCAAACTCTGTTATTATTCCTCACATCAACTGCTGCAGCTGCATTTTGGTTTTGGCTAACGAAGAAGAAATGCAACAATTGTCAGTGGTGGAAAATAAAGCTTTGAGAATAATACTAGTCAGTGAGATGCTGGAAGATCTGAATATGATGACCTTTAAACAAAATCCTCACTAAGAAAACATCGTAGAATTGATAAGAAAAATAGACGCTTGTCAACATGAGCATCGTACAAGAGGAAGGGATAGACCGAGACTGCCGTTCAGGAAGAAGGCAAAATTTCAGAAATCGACGAAATGCCAGAAGATATAAGAAATGAGGAGAAACTACATAGATTCAAAATGAGTAATCCGATGTATTTATCTGGATATTTAATTAAAATTTAAAAATATATTCAAATCGTAGAGGACTGAACGCGCCGCACAATACGTGGTAGTTTAACCGAGCGCTCTACCAGCCATTCGGTCCGCACCGCACCGACCAAATGCAGATGATATAAGAAAGGAATCGAAATGACATATATTCAAAATTTAACTAAGTAAATGTGTGTTAGATGAGTTATAGTAAAAAGAGAAATATTGATATTGTTTATATAGATATGTACAGGATGGCCCAAAAACTGAGAACATTTCGTAACACACGAGTTATATCAAAATGTAATATAATTAATTATAATTCCTAATGTAATTTTTTTTGCACAATATTTAGCTAATCAGAAATCCTTAAAACACCCCATATTGCATCATAAATCTGCCCTGTTCGGTGGCCACATGCCTGGCGAGATGAAATTAACATTCTCACGATGGAGGAAGTTGATTGTATTTCTGGCTGTGTGAGATGGAACTCTATCCTGCTATAATGTCCATGTTTATATATAAGCATTAAAGTCGTTTTTTTTACGTTGGATGTTGTTAACGTCGAATACTTTCAAACTTTGTGAATGCGGAACGAATGATAGAATCCATTATACCTGGTATCTGTGTATTTACGCGATTCATAGATGTTCGAGTGTTGAGATTCTCACTATTATTTGCAGCAGTGCCGTTGTTGGTTAGAAACACTAATTCCAAAGCATTTTGACTCTAGAATACGAGGGACGCGGAGCATCCAAAGCATATATGAAGCGACCGCGTCTGATATATACACGTATGTTACTGTATATATGCATTATACAACCGCACCATCTCAAACCATTTTGTCTCAAGAATGCAATATTCGATTGTGTCGTGAAGAAGCCGTACAACAAACCAAGTTTTAAATAACTAATTTAATTAAACAAAGGTCACAAATGATGCAGATATCTATATTTTTTAAATCCTATCAAGTGCTAGCTGCGTCGAGCTCCTCGCTAATATTTTTTTGCGTGCTTTATTTCAAAAATGACAGCTAATAAAAATACGCGACGAAAGATCTAATTTTTAATTTATATTGCAAGCCAGATATATATCTCCTTAGCCATCTGAAATTGTTAAAATTATCGATGACCGACCTTGTATTTCTATACAAGATCATCAATGGTATGATAGACTACACCCAGATTGTTGGTTTGCTTGACTTTCACGCACCATTGAAGTCATCGAGACACAATTCATTGTTTTATTACAGTGGTAATGTCGGAACTCATACACTAGCTAACTACGCAGTCCCCATAATATGAAGAGGTAGTTGACATTTTTACTGTAGCTCTTTATAGGACTACACTATTATTATTTTTCTGTGTCTCAACTCAATGGTGACGGATAAATTGTTTTACTTAACATTTTATATTTATTTCTAATTTTAATTATGAAAAAACAAATATAAAATCGCTTATCGAACGCACTGCGACTGCTCTGAATTGAGCACACGTATATATCTCTTACCTTCTCATGCTAAGTAATATTCGTCTCTATCAGATTGAAATTTACGCACGTATTAGTCCAGACACCACCGTAATTTCGATACACTTCGGTCACGGGAGACTGTCGGGCCATTCCGAGAATTAAACTGTCATGCCGCGTATGAAACAAATCAATTATTTACGAAAAAAATGAAATCCGCACGAGTGCAATAGAGTATAACAAAAATGGCGATCTGTGACGCTTCAATTGTATAATCTGTCAGGTGTTTTGATAGCTGTTGAAAGTGGGCAAGTTTGTGTTTGTTAGCAACTATGGAAAAAGAAGAGGAAAAAGAGCAATATGGGTCAGTGATTCGATTCCTTTATTTGGATGGGAAGACGTTTGCGGAAATCAAAGATCAGATGGTTTTGTGCACGATGAGACTGAAGGCCCTAACTCTCTTCATGTCGCAATGTATACGAATGTGTGTGTAAATATTTATACTGTGTCTAGAGCAAGGTATTTAAATAAAACGGTTTATTACAAGTACGCCTGAGATGTTCACGAAAGAACGATCTGCAGAGAAGTGGTTGGCTAGCTCCTAGGACTCGTCCGATACGATGTATTGACGTCCGCTATTGGTCGGTGCGTTTTGTCACTATATGGCTGTCAGGTGATTCCTTACGCGGTCATGTCTGCGAAACGCGTACAGGACCACCACAGTAAGAATTTAATTTACGACTGAACAGTCAAGAAGTTATATTTTATTTCATACTATTGATATAGCCCTGTTCCGGAACACCGCGAATAGCTCTGAGATTAATTGAACCCCTTGTTAAACCGTGGACGCGGCGCTAGAGGTCCATCTGCAATAAGATGAATAGACCAATTGACATGATAGACGTGATAGGTACGTGGATAGAATGGAATGGAGCAGAATAGAAGACCACGATGCTCAGGTATGAGCGCATCGATCGAGCTTTCCTCCGTATTGACTTCTTTCTTTTACTATATTATATATATTTTCTATATCAGTCATTAACATCATAATACCATCACAGGTTGGCTCCGGAATCATCGCACCAGAGCCACACCTGTACAATGTGACGTGAGACTCGTTATCATATTCAATTCAGAAGGCAGCCAGAGAGAAGATATAGAAGTTACGCACCCTTAAAAGAGAAGGGTAAACGTCACATTTACGTGTTGGAGTCTCAGAACTCGGTCACAGTTCGGTAGAAATTCACCCTGACCAGGTCGCGAGAGAGTGCGAGGGAGAGCCAGTGGAATACTCTGTTAGGTCTTCCTAGCTAACGCTCTTCCCGACATCCCCAACGAGAGACCCTCACCCTAATAAATTCCTGAAAATGATTATTTTCATTTCTTAATTGGTCATAATTCCGGGGGATTCCACCGGGCATATCAATCAAGGTGGCTTGGACACGTCTCGCGAATTGCAGAGCGAATGCAAGATTCTTGGTAACCCTGAAAGGAAAGGGGCTTGAGGGTCGCCCCAAATTGAGCCTGGATAAATAATATATAAAATATCTACTTCGTGTAAGATATCTGATATGATATATAAGATATATAGTCTCGAAGACCATCAAGTTAAAACTGATTTAATAGTACAAGCGCTTAGCTTAGTTTCAAAAAGTAAGAATATCTGTGTCGCGGAAACTGAAATGCAAGAGAAAATTTAACATTGCTATCACAATTAGAAGTGTAACAGACCTAGTCTACAATACTTTCTGCGTGGATACCTGACTGAATTACGAGTAGAAAATGTTCAAGAGATATGTGCCTAATCTCAACCATGTCAGAGATATAAGCATTTTTTTAAAAAATCGTAATAATGCGATTATTTCGATTAATTGAAATAAAGTATTGATTCCAAATTACATATTGAATACAAAAAATTAAAAATTAGACTATTTTATTATAGAGCAAAGATATACATTAATAATGGAACGAATTCGCTAATACGTACACTTCAAGCTTAACACGATCATGTATAAAATTCAAACAATGATATTTTCGGTAACAGTGCAGAATTTGCACATATTCCTTGAACACTTTCGACTCGTAATTTAGTCAGATAAAATATTGTGGACATGGTCTGTTACTCCCTGCATATAATGTATACATTGTAAATAAATATAAATAAATAATCCTGCCATGTGGTTTGCAGGCAAATTTGAAAGAAAACTGATCGGAATAAAGTGTCATTTTCCATTGAAATACAAACAAAATTGATATGTGACCTTTTTGTTCTGAACACGAATTATGAATGTTCTGATCAATGAATAGGAATTCTATTGGAAAACGAAATATTGCTCAATTTTTTACATTTTTACAAAATATGTAAGAAAAGATTATTTTAAATTCTAAATTAATGTATTAATTATAAATATATACACGTAAAATCAATTTTGTCGAAAAATATTGTTTTTGCGTCACCGGAATTCGAACCTGGATCTCTATTTCCAATAATTCTGGCGTATGCAGACGGTTTACTCAAAGGTATTTGAGATTCTGTAAAAATAATGTAGATGGCTTTCAAATAATGGAACGACAGGTGTATTCATTTGAAAAAATGTAACATATAGGTTCGAAAATTTGTCATGAAAAATACTGGCGTTATAACACAATTGGTAGTGCACTTCCCCGGATTGAAAATAGAGATCCATGTTCGAATCCCGGTGACGCAAAAATAATATTTTTCGACAAAATTGATTTTATATGTATATATTTATATTATTAAGGAGAACACATTCTTATTGTGAAGTTGTAATTATTCAGAACATAGGTCTGTAATATTTTAAATACTAAATTAATGTATTAATTATAAATATATACATATAAAATCAATTTTGTCGAAAAATATTGTTTTTGCGTCACCGGGATTCGAACCTGGATCTCTATTTCCAATCCGGGGAAGTACACTACCGATTGTGCTATAACGCCAGTATTTTTCATGACAAATTTTCGAACCTATATGTTACATTTTTCAAATGAATACACCTGTCGTTCCATTATTTGAAAGCCAGCTACATTATTTTTACAGAATCTCAAATACCTTTGAGTAAACCGACTGCAGATGCCAGAATTATCAAGAAAAATACTGGCGTTATAGCGCAATCGGTAGTGTACTTCCCCGGATTGGAAATAGAGATCCAGGTTCGAATCCCGGTGACGCAAAAATAATATTTTTCGACAAAATTGATTTTATGTGTATATATTTATAATTAATACATTAATTTAGTATTTAAAATATCACAGACCTATGTTCTGAATAATTAAAACTTCACAATAAAAATGTGTTTTCCTTAATAAAAGATTATTTGATTTATCTTCTATTTTCACATATTTTGCTAATCACAACGTCTTATAACTTATATCTTAGTATTTATATATTATTTATATTGCCGAATTTATGTTTTTGTGTGTTTTAAACATAGACAAACGAAGATATATATATTTTTTAAATTGTTGTATATTTTTGGTGATTCTAATTTGCATATTAAATCGAAATTACAATTAATATTGTTTAGATTACACCGTTGGATATAAGGGATGAGTTTGTCTCCTTTTACACAGGCTTCGATCTGTTTATTTTATTATATCATACGTACTTACGCAAAACAAACTATTGTTATTTACTAAAACTATTGAAAAATTGCACTAGTTATATAAATAAATATATAAATATGTGTAAAATGTGGGTCATGAATATTTTTTTATAATTCTCGTAGATGTATACAGCTCTTAGTATAATGAAATTCATATTAATATAGTGAAAATATCTTCGAGGCGAGTCAGCCTGTTTTGATTTTTATATCTGCATTGGAATACGAGTCAAAATGACATCCGCATTGGAATACGAGTCAAAATGACATCTGCATTGGAGTGATAGTCGGAATGACATTAATTAGAAATACCGGATCGAAATGTCACATCGGCTACGGATCCGCGGCCATGTGCGCGATACTCACTGCGGTAAACGCCGCCTGCAACACCGCTCCAAGTCGACAATGAGGTTACATAAAACGTATAACAAAAAAATGTATATATGTCACATACCTGGCACTGGAAAAATCCAATTCATTTTGAATCGAAGACAAATATCTTTCCTCTCAAATATCTTCAGACACCCGCGTCTGTCGGTCAGTGCATCGCGAGAGGAATCACACACTATCATCCAAGGTTGTCTCTGTATATCACGTGGCTTTATATCGCATTGAATACGGTCGTCTGATTAATCCTCGTCAGTCTTCATCATCACGTCAAACTGGAGAACTTCATAACTGGAAGAGGAGCGCTGACGGCGATTCACCGCGGCGCGACGTCGCGTCTAAACTCCGACACATGACTAGACACGAACCACGCGAATGAACAAACTGTATTGCAACGAAATTTTATTGAGAACCTCGTTATTAGACTGCGTCGCACGGACCGGGCCGGTGATGAACGCGCGCCTTCATGGACTCGAGTGGAAGCCTCGCCGTCGGAGATCAGCGCTCGCGAGAGATGAGAGCGAGGGGGTACATCCGCATAGCGTCGGACCGCCGCCCGCACTCCGGGGCCTCGCGCCTCTAGCGAGCGGGGGCCGCGGGCTGCTGGGGCTGCGCCGGCTGGGGGGCACTCATGACACGGCGCAGGCGACTGCGAGGAGCGACCCCGAAACTAGCGCGGTATCGATCGAGAAATCCAGCCGCGCCGTCTGAAGCCGTGAAGTGCGGCCCGCGACGTAGAGGTGTTTCCCGGTCGCGGGCCCGCTCCTGCGGCGGTCGCGGACTGTGACCGCGGCGCGGTGACACGGAACGGTTTGCAAATAAGCGCTGTCACTGCTACTGGCGCATGTCGCGATTTATTTGTTTTATTTTTACAAACCTATTGATCGACAAGATTTCTTCAAAGGTTTTGACAGAACATTTATTTGTGTACGCTCTAATATAAACAAGATTAAAGTATTTTCTTTTACTAAAACTTATCTTTTACATATTTGGTCAGTTTCATTTTAATTCTGGCATTTCATTAAATATCTTCATCGCACTATAGATTATCGATTTCTGAGATTTGGTCTTCTTCCTGAATGGCAGTCTCAGTCTATCCCTTCCCATGTTGAGTTGCATCAATTTTTCGTATAAATTCCGCTCATAATTTCTTATTGAGGATTTTATAAATAAATACCGTTAAGTACCATCATATTCAGATCTTCCAGCATTGCGCTGTTCCGAGTGTATCTATTTTTTCTGAGTATTATTCTCATAGCTTTATTTTGCAACACTGATAATTGTTGCATTTCTTCTTCGTTAGCCAAAAACAAAATGCAGCTGCAGTAGTTGATATGAGGTATAATAACAGAGTTGTATACTATTTTAAAAGACTCGGTAATAATAAATCTTCTTCTTCTTAATAATAAATGTTATTTTGACTTTATGGATGCTAAATTGTTTGGACACATATTTATCTTAGATTATTCTAAGGAGGGAAATGAGGAAGGAGGTGAGTTCAGATGTACCACCACGCATACCTGAACTATAACTATGTGTACGCTGCTAACTGATGATGATAAGTTACTCATTACAAGCACGGCTTTCCGGTATCAGTCTTGATGGTGACCCTTTGTCTAATTATGATTGACTCGAGATTATGTCAGAAGGTTTTAATGTTGTGAGACTGAAGCTTCTAACCTCTTCTTATCTCACGGGTGTTGGTTGTATGTCGCAGTGTAGGGTGCCTGTTATAACTAGAGCAGGGTATATAAATGAAAGAGCACATACAAAGCTTCATTTATTGAGGTGATGAATTAATACAATTTAAATGCGCTGACCAATAAATTGAACACTGGAGTGGCTCGCTGGAGATGCGCTTGAATGCCGATGTTGGTGATGGGATGGCCTGCGGAGAAGTGATGTTAGTTGCTCCGGTGCTATTTCTTTATATGCTTTATTTTTATCTACTTATTGGTCGCTGTGGTTCAATGGTCTAATGGTTGTTATGTGAACCCTTACACGGCTATATCTACGGACGCTTGTAGGGTCACCATACCATACGTTGGCCAGAGAGGTCGGATACACACGGCAGAATAGGTCAGAAAAGTCTACACAAAAGATTTAGAACGCCCATGAAAATAAAAAAATATTCTTAATTGTTTAATTTATCAATATTTATGATGAAACAAATTCCTAAGTATGTATAAAAATAATTCCTTTTTCAAACACTTATTTTGTAAATTCTGTTAAGTCGTTATATTTTGCTAATATTATGCCTAACTATAGCTTAACACGATAGAGATGAGCTTTTATTGTAGTTCATTTTTCAGAAAATATATAAATGAATCGCAATAAAACCATTACGATGACTCTCGATGAGATTTTCATCTCGGAGTCAGTAAAGGTACGCGCGTACTGAATATGTCATTCTAATCCGCACTCAAGACATGTGGGGTGATAATTCACGCTGAACGCTGTGCAAACTCAAGTGATATCTCCGACAGAGATTTCTCTCCATGAACGGGGGCCAGTATAGTTACAATCGTTGGACATATCTCATATTAAAATGCCCATTCTTCTTCGATTCACATGGCGTGTCCTTCAACCCCGAACCTGCTATTTGTCGCTGTTACTTGTCCGCAGCTGTGACAGCCCGCGGTCCGAATAAGTTCCATCCCTACTGCGACATGTTGCTCGGCGGACCGCGGCCGACTTCACGCCGCAGCGGCGTCCCTGTCCCGCGCCGTCTGACAGCTACCGTCGCCGGACTTTGACAGCCGTCCGGGCGTCGGCAGATGCGTGGATTCCTCAAAAAGTTCGCTGAAAACTAACGGAAATACATCTCGGACGCGCGGGCCGCGGTGTCAGGCGGCCGCGTCGCGAATTTAATTTACTTTTTGACGTTCGCAGCGGCGTATTTGCGTCCCGCTCGCGTTTGGCGCAATGTTTGACGCATGCGCGCGGCGGAAAATTGCATAGCGACGGATAATGTTTTGGAGGGAAACGGAGACCGCTCCGAGTTTGAATGTTTTTCTAGAAGTTTTCAACTAGGTTCGTTTATTATAATGTCTTTACTAGCGACCGCGTCGGCTTTAAATTGCACTCATATATACACAAACGGACACAAATAAACATATTGTGTAAATGCAGAATGCCCCCTACCTGTACAGAATGTAACAGACGCAGTTCACAATATTATATTGGAGGATACTTGAGTACAAGAAGTAAGTTTAATTAGCTTCAAGTCTACGTACTTAAAAATAAATATGTATTTGAAAAATGTATCCATTATACCGACCATAAATCATCTAATAAAAAACACAATGACAGCCCGAAAATCGATGATATTTTATTATTTTTTTTATCCAATATAAAGTTTAGAATCAATAAAATATTTCAACTAAACGATATAATCGCATAACTACGATTTTTTTTTAAATGCTTGTATCTCTGACATGGTTGAGATTAGGCACATACCTCTTGAACATTTTCTACTCGTAATTCAGTCAGGTATCCACACAGAAAGTATTGTAGACTAGGTCTGTTACACTTCTAATTGAGATAGCAATGTTAAATTTTCTCTTGCATTTCAGTTTCCGCGACACAGATATTCTTACTTTTTGAAACTGAGCTGTGAATTTAGTCTTAACTCGGTGGTCTTCGAGACTATACGTCTCATATATCATATCAGGTATCTTATCACCAGATCAAACACGAAGTATAAATTGTATATATTATTTATCCAGGTTCAATCTGGGGCGACCCTCGAGCCTCTTTCCTTTCAGGGTTGACAAGAATCTCGCGATCGCTCTGCAATTCGCGAGACGTGTCCAAGCCACCTCGATTGATATGCTGAGAGTATCGAACGCATGTTGTATCTCTGATATGTTTGAGATTAGGCACGTGTGAATTTAAATTTAAATAATGAATATTTTTAACCGGGCTCTATGTTTTTTCCTCCTGGTCACTTTCAGGCACACTTGGATATTAATCATCAACGTCTTCTTCATCTAATTTTTGGTGTTTCCATTTAATTCTTCAACAATTGAATTCTCATTGTTTATTTCCAACATAACATGGTCAATTGTTATCTATTATCAAAAACTGTTGATAATTAATAATATAACTTCTAACATGTCCTCATTTCTCTCATTGCTAAAAATTTGGGAAATATCTAAAGATTTAAATATTTTATATGGTGTCGGTTTTTATAGCTCGCCAAGTGTCGGCGACAAACTGTATTTTAATTATTTTAATTTGTTATCTTTGTTTTATTAACCACTGAATTGAGTTTAAATACATCTACCGGTTTCCAAAAATACCATTTTCTTCTTCAGGATGTCAATACTAACTAAAAACATGATGTTTACGCGCTTTTATACTTCTTTAGGGGTTAGGACGGTGGTTAAATGAAAGATATCGTTTTGGCGTGTGGCGGTTTATTGTGACAGTATGATAAAAACAATGAAGACATAGAATGAAATGAATGAATGAATGTTGTAGAAGGTGGGTGTGTATTACGAAATGAAATGATGTGAAGCGATTTGGCGGTCTCGCTCGGCGCTCCCGGGCCGGCAAGACCGCCGTTGTAGAACCATGAAACTGGAGAGACTGCCTAGCGGTGAATGTAGCAGCGGCCGGCAGCGCTGTCGCTAGCGTCGATGCCGACTGAGATGGCGGTGGATTTGAATTCCGGTCGCTACACTTCGATAGGTAGGCCTGATATAAAATTTTGAATATGTGTGTTCTTTTTGTGTAGATCTAAAAACAGAAAACAAAAGTGAAGCTGCTTCTGGGAAGAGAGTTTTTGCGGTTCGGACGGACTTCTACGGCGGCGATAATAAAAACATTTTGTATTATATATTTTCGGATTATCGCTTGGGATAAGGATTTCGGTGGCTAACCAGCAGATTTAAGGACCATCAGACTACAAGGAGAGCGACGTCGGCGTCTACCAGCACAGGTTCACGAAGGTTTGTGTAATTTGAATTTGCATAGATTGAATTACTGTTTTCAACATTACCTATAGAAAACCCAGAACTAGCTATCGAAGTATTTACGGCAATACACATATTATTGTTTCTTTACCAGAATCTATTTTTAAAAACACAACAATTATAGGAAAAAATATTAGAATGGGACTCGTAATTCAATTCAGTTGGTTGTTTATAATTGTTTGATTAGTTTTACACGCTTTATTTATCTCCAACGATTCCTAATTATTTCATTTGTGACCAACACCGTTTACATGCTAAATTGACAATCCCAATTTTTTATCAAAACCATGACCATTTTCTATCAAATGATTAGAAAATTCTGAAAACTCACTGATGTTCAAACGTCTCAGATAATATTTTTCGAAATCGGTGGATGTATTTAAACTCAATAAGTGATTAATAAAACAAGTAAAAATAATGAATTTTAACCAGAAAGATAATTTTGCTAATTTCAAAAGTAATACATTTTAAACTTATGTATTGTAATCTTAAATTTACTGTCCCAATTAAGCGATGTAAATTATTAATAGTTCCTTGGTTTGGTTTACGTTCCTTGAGATTTGGCCCAAATAAGCGGCCACCCCAATTAAGCGGAATCGCCCGTATAGAGATTCCAAATTCTCTCATATAACATCCCTTTTACATGAGCTACATTGGCTTCGGTTATCTAAAAGAGTTGAATTTAAATTGTGCCGGCTGATGTACAACGCGACACATAACATAATAATAATAATAATTACACATTTATTAGATTCACTTTTGACATGCATTATGTACTTGCATTGATAAATAATGTCTAACGGTTTGACGTATTACTCTTCCTAATTAATATTCACTAAGTATACACTTTCACCTAGTTGACGACTACTATGAAAATTGCGTCATATTTCTAATATCAGACAAATGTGCCGAGGGTACGCATATAAAATTTGGCAAAGTAAATACAACATAACAGTAAGAAAGGGAGACATACTTTTGGGTACCCTGTCTGCCACACTATTAATTAACTGTATTATAACAGTAAACGAAGTGCAATGATCAATGTACAAAAAATATATATATATATAAACAGTTAATCAAGATATTCAATTATGTAATTCAATATGCAGTTTTATTCTCAGTTCAAAAGTTCTTGGGCGTAATTTCTCCCCATTTCGTGGAGCCAGAACTGCGCTTTTCGTGAAAAATATGCACGACTATGGTTACAATCTTTCACTTTTACATTTAGAGCGTTGTATATTTTTGGTGCTAGAAACAAATGGAATCTTTGTGCAAAAGTTTTGTTTAGTTTTGGCACAAGACAGTGGCAGTTATTATAATACGACGCTTCTATATTTACAAGTGCTTTGTATCCCAGACAATTTGAATGGTAGACGTCAAGCTGGTTGTGGAACCGATCGGCCAAGTCTAAGTTTAGTAAACGGGCATTTGCGGTGACAGGACCTTTGCCCTCCGTCATAAGGAACAGTGCATCAGAGACTTTATTTAAGAAGAATATAAAAATCATTTCTATGAGTAAAATAACAATTTTTAATTTATAATTAGAGACTATAAACAAAACTATAAGGCGTCCTTGAGGTGAAAATTTTTACCAAAATGGCGCTATATAAATTATCCAATATTATTATTATTATTACCCCTTAAATATACATGTATATTAATATTGTACCACGTGACATTAAATAGTAAGAACGAGTTTTGTTTCACTTTTCAGCGATTTTCGCATTGCGGCGAATTTCTGGCTCCAGCCCAAGGTGTCAGTAAGACACATCGATAATTTTTAAACCTATTTCCGTAATACAAATGACAAATTATTTTTTAAAATTCATCTCTCACTGTGATTGATTTATACGATAATTAGTCAATATGGTATTGCGTAATACGTATATAAAAAATGTTGACATGTTAAGTTTTTCTATTAAAAATTGACTGCATTTTAATGAGTTTAATAGCTCTCACTAATATCTAACTACTTACACTAAATAAATAAATACCATGCTGGTTAGTAGCACGTGATATTTATTGAGAGTATCTACATATTCGTGTGTTTAAGATATGCTTCAGATATCATATTATTTTTCGCTAGTAAGCGCCTGGAAGGTTGGCAAAAAAGGAACAACGTTGTCAGACGCTTTGCAAACATATTTTCTACGGAGTAGGATTATATGTTCATAATCTTTAATTCAATTATAAAGAAATTACTTACTTACTTACTTACCATCACGCCGTTTCCCCGCGGGGGTAGGCAGAGAGGATAGAGCGCCACACTCTTCTGTCCTGACACACAATTCTCGCCTCATCCACATTCATACATCTTCTCATACAACCTCGCCGATTGTTGAGGCTTCTAACAGAACCATCCTCCATTATCTAGTTTACCTGGTCGTGTCAAGTCTTTCGCGTACGTCCTCTATTTCTGGTTCCATCAACACTTGCGTCATATATCTTTCTTAACATTCTCTCCTCGTTCATCCGTTCCATATGACCGAACCACCTGAGTGATCCTTTTTTAATATTACTCACTATACTAACATCAGCCTTACATTCTTTACTCTGTCATAAATAGATTTACCACAAATACGTCTAAGTGATCTCATTTCCACTGCATTCAGTCTACTTTCGTTCCTTTTCTGCCAGCTCCAGGCCTTACTTCCATACATCAGAGTCGGTACCAGGATTCCATTGTGCACCGCTAGTCTTACCTCGGTTGACAAATTCCTGTTAGATATAATTCCATTCAAAGCGCCGTTCACTTTATTCCCTGCAGTCACCCTCCTTTCGATATCATTCTCAGCCTTTCCGTTTCTATCAAACATACTTCCCAAATACACAAACTCATCTACTAGTTCCAAACAGTATTGAGCACGGTGTCTCGCTTTCCTCCTTCTCGAATACCATCACTTCGAACTTGTTATCATTCATCATGAGGTCGCTCTCCTTGCATACATCGTACATTACACTCACCAGACTCTGTAGTTCCTGTTCATTATTCGCCATTAGTACTGCATCATCGGCGTACAATAAACAGCATACAATCAAATCGCCCATTTTTGCTCCTACATTCATACATTCCAGTTCTTTCACACATTTATCCATATACAAGTTGAACAGCCATGGAGACATTACACAAGAAATTATATTTTAATAAATATTCATATGTATAATTTACAGTAGCGTTAAGAAGTATTATCCATATTAAATCAAATAAAATAGTTTTCTTACATGAAATTGATAACAAAAAACAAATACGTCTATGAAAATGATAAAAAAAAACAATTGATAAAGAAACACATCTGAATATATAATAATATAATAACGTATATACAGAGTGCACCGTTAGAATCCGGACAAAAAACCGTTATTGCAAAAAGTTGTTTATTTAAGCCAATATACAAAGATACTAAAAATGGTGTTATATCTCATTTAAAGAATCCTTGCTGGGAACTTTCATTCTATATATAGCCACCCTGCGCCTCTATCACCTCCTCGATCCTCGTCCTAAAGCGCGAGCACGCTATTTTCAAGTGATCGCTGTTCATGGCCGTAAACTCTGTCTCGATAGCGGCCAGAAGGGTGCCTAGACTCGTAGGTCTGTCTCTCGACTATGGCCCAACTTGGTAGTCCTGGACTGTTTTGTAAGCGAAAGCTTCCGTTCACCGCCAGGTTGGATCTGATCTAATTCCGGTTGCATCTGATGAATAATATTTCTCAAGATAAAAGTCATGCGTCTCTTTCGAACACTGCATTGCTTCTGTTCAATACACGCCACCAATAGGACAAATGTCGCCCTGTATAAATAATTAAATAGTCGGGACGACATTCGTTAGATGTCGCCCTAACATAATGCGCACATTATATAGAGGGATATAACTATGGATCATAGAGATTATAGAGATTTATAGAGATTATGTATTATAGAGAACACATTCGAGAACACTTATTGTGAACTTGTAATTATTCAGAACAGACACTCTGTGATATTTTAAATACTAATTAAATGTATTCATTACAAAGATATACATATAAAATGTAAAAGTATTAATTTAAAAAGTGAGTTCGAAAATTTGTCGTCAAAAATACTATCGCTGTAGCATAGTTAGATAATCCACCTTCCCCGGATTGGAAAGAGATCCAGGTTCGAATCCCGGTAGCGCTACAACAATATTATACGTATATCTTTAGAATTAATACATTCAATTAGTATTTAAATAAAATTGCTTGATATGTCGCGGAATATAATAAAATCATCTGAACAAACTGCGTCTAATAAAATATGTAATAACTAAACAAACTGTTCGGCAATATGGACAGTTCCATAATATTAATTAAATATAATTAGAATGACATTCCTTTACATGTATGGTCACTGTATTGCCACCCAACCTCAACCATATTTTTACAGCCATTTTAAATATTTTAAGACTATTAATTTAGAACCGTTCATTATCCTGGATTCTTTAAATTTATTCGAGAAACAGTATCGTCGTCGGACCAGCGGGCTTTCGACTTACGATCCGAGGTCCTCATTGATATGCTGTCCATGTTTGCCAGCCGGTGTTCTGTGTCTTCGAATGCGGTTTAACCGCGTGTCTACTCTTTGTAACACTAACGAATAATACACTAACGAAGGAAAATGTCGTATATAATGTGTGTAGCGACCGGAATTTAAATCCACCGTCACTCAGTCGGCATCGACGCAAGCGACAGCGCTGCCGGCTGCTACTACATGCCTGGCTCGTTAATTCACCGCCAGGCAGTCTCTCCAGTTTCATTGTTTCACAATGGCGGTCTTGCCGGCCCACGCGCCGAGCAAGACCGCCAACTCGCTTCATTTCATTTCATAATACACGTGCACCTTCTACATCTTCATTCATTTCATTCTATCTTATAATAAACCTCAACACAAACAAACTAACATTTATTTCATTTAACCACCGTCCTAACCCCCGAATGTGTATATAGTCCAACTTGAAGGGTGACTCTTTATTTGTAGGCGATTTTGAAAACTCTATTTTTCACGTTTTACTTCAATGAACTAGTTCTTTATAGTCACGCTTCGTAGTTTCCACTTTTTAAATCCTGATGAGGCTTCAATAGTTCAATACTTCACACCATATTCACACAAACTAGCAGATAACTCAGTTGCCTGCAACGAAGCTCTTACTACGATGCATCCGCAGAGACGTACAATGCGCACCGAAGAAATTGTTGCTGTAGTGGAGCGTTGTACAGCACAGCAATTTTTCAAATTTTTCGTTTCCCAATTGAATTGACATCGATGTAGTTTCAACAAGATGGCGCAACATGCCACACAGCGCGCCACAATCTGTTATTTATCGAAGGAAATATTCGATGAGCGCATAATTTCGCGTAACGGATCTGTGAATTGGCCTCCAAGATAGCGTGATTTAACACCATTAGATTATTTTCTGTAGGGATATGTAAAGTCGCTAGTTTACATCGATTAACCAGAGATGATAGACGACTTGAAAGCCAACATTAGTCGGGTTATTGTCAATGTTATGTCTCAGCTGCTCCAAAAATTAATCGAAAATTATTCTTCCAGATTGTGCTTTATTCGAGCCAGCCGTGGTGCCGATATGCGCGAAATCATATTTAAACAAAACCTTCTGATGCGATCACACAATTAAAATACTCACGAGACTTCACAGCCCCTACAATATGTAGGTAAGGTGGGTGTATTATGGCCAGTTTACACGTGTGAGATGTACAATAATGTTATGTTACTCTGTAAATCAAATGCTTGCGAACTTATATTTTTTTATTATGGCTGTCTGAAGTTTTTGAATCTGCTGTATATTTGAAATAGGTATAGAGATTACCCCAGGAACTCAATATTTTAAATATTAATTAGAAAGATATACGTATAAATTCAATTCTATAGAAAAATATTGTTGTTGCGCTACCGGGATTCGAACCTATATCTCTTTCCTAACTGGGAAAGGTGCATTATCACAATATTTTTAAACCTATGTGTTAGGAAAGAGATTCAGGTTCGAATACCGGTGGCGCAACAACAATATTTTTCGACAGAATTGATTTTATATGTATATATTTCTAATTAATATATTTAATTCATATTTAAAATATCACAGAGCTATGTAATAATGTAATAATTACAACTTCACAATAAGAATGTGTTCTAATAACTCAATACTGTTGGAAGAATCGTGAGCATTTCCTTCTTATATTCTCATCGTTTTGATTCAACGCGAAAATTATTGGTCCTCCAAGAATGTCCATTCAAAAAAATAAATATATATCAAATAAAAAATTTTATAAGCCTATCAATTAAAAAAGTTTACTAGTCTTATTGTCTATTGTTGTGCGATATTTCATGTCTATGACGAATCCGAGTTCAATGTGTTTTCTATGCAAAACATGACATTTGTGACCAGTGACGTTTCATTGAATTTCGCAAGCTTTTTATTTTTTGTTTAGAATCTGATTCGTATGATGGACCCAAATATTTAATTACTGAAAAGGAAAGCTACAATTTCATTTATTGCGGCTGCCACGGTAATATATAGATTCAATATATTATTTTATTCCTATAACGATTACAATATTGTTTCAGATGATGATAAACATGTTGGATACCCCTGCCTTACTAGATAAAAAAGTATTTCCGTTCAAGCCTCATTTAACATAACAAACATTCTTTGAAATAATATATGAAATGCTAATGGAAAAACAGCTAATATTGCCGATTATAAAATTGTTTATCTCATCCAGTTACTGTGAAACTAACGAAGCTTAAGGTTGAGTCCAATTGGCTTGAATTCTCTGAAGCTCTGATATGATGAAACAGTATGTGAATATGCTGCTAGAAAAAACAGAAATAAGGGGAAATGTGTTTCATACAGTTTTCTTGCAGATGTTTAAAACAATTTTTTTTATTTACTGTGATCTTTTTTATGTTTTATATCATCATTCTATAATGGCGAAACTAAACAAAATTGGGTCGCAATTAGAGTTTCCAAAAATTTGTTACTTTCAACTATTCAAATATCGAATAGTAAAAAATAAAATATTCAAATATACTAACTTACTTACCATCACGCCATTTCTCCGCGGGGGTGGGCAGAGAGGATAGAGCGCCACACTCCTCTGTCCTGACACACGATTCTCGCCTCATCCACATTCATTCATCTTTTGATACAAGCTCGCCGATTGTTGAGGCTTCTGACAGAACCATCCTCCATTATATGGTTTACCTGGTCGTGCCAAGTCTTCCGCGGATGTCCTCTATGTCTGGTGCAATCAACACTTGCGTCATATATCTTTCTTACCATTCTCTCCTCATTCATACGTTTCATATGACCAAACCATCTAAATGATTTTTTCTTAATCTTACTCACTATACTAACATCAGCTTTACATTCTTTCCTTATTTCTTCATTCTTTATTCTGCCTTAAATAGATTTGCCACATACACTCCTAAGTGATAATTTCTACTGCATTCAGTCTACTTTCATTCCTCTTCTGCCGGCTCAGTCAGGTCAGTGTCGGTACCAGGACTCCATTGTGTATCGCTAGTTTTACCTTAGTTTGTAAATTCCCGTTAGATATAATTCCATTCAAAACGCCATTCATTTTATTCCCTGCAGTCACCCTCCTTTCGATATCATTCTCAACCTTTCCGTTTCTATCAAACATATTTCACAAATACACAAACTCATCTACTTATTCCAAACATTCATTACCTACAAGTATTTAGCACAATGTCGACTTGTTGACATTCATAATAAGGTCGCTTTCCTTTCATACATCGTACATTCTACTCACTAGACTCTGTAGTTCTTGTTCATTATTCGTCATTAGCACTGCACCATCGGCGTGTATAATTATAAACTTTTCATATAGATGTGAACACCTCAACGCTTCCTACGTAACTGATTTAATGCCTCATGCACAATAGGTAACAAAAATGTAAGACGGAAATTCCACTGTGAAATATGTACTCAGAATATTATCCGGAATAATGGCTTAATGGACTGTCATAAATATTTCGACGGATAATCTGGACTGTGTGTTATTAAAATACGCTTCGAGTGCAACATTTATTTAAAAATATTTTTCTGCAAATATAAATGAAAATTTTACAAATATTTGAATATTTAAAAATGGGTGAATCCCAAGTCACAATGCTAAATGAAAGAAAGAAGAATTTTTCTGGTATTAAATTATCTTTTGTATTCTATAATTAATGTGATATGCTGTGGTTTAAAGGGATGTAAGATGTAATTTGAAAAAAGAAGTAGCATTAGTTAAGCATAGACAAAAGCATTTTAAGTTTAGATGTGAACTATAAATAAATATATGAATATTAAGCGCTACGCTGCATTTTCTATTAAATAGTGAGAACAACATTTGTCTCTTGTTTCCTATAATATGCATATTTTCATAAAAAATAAAACAAATGTATGCATTTATATGTATACTCTAGCAGCTGAAAAATCCTTTTTTTACGGCGAGTTTTCACTTTACGGCGATGGCCTGGTCCAAAGCCTAACATATTAGCAAGGTATCGCTGTATGCATGATTATATTTTTACGTGTTTTCTAGTGATGGTAAATCATTATGTGACGACGATTGGTAACTGTTGAAGGTTTACTTTCTAATGTACCAGTCATTGCTCAAAGAATTACAAATAACCAATTAACAATTACAGTTATAATAACAGTTTAAATAACGATTAAACCATTACTAGTGTTTTTATAATACACGTGAGAAATGATTGTTTAAATTGAATAATTCCATTTCTTGCTGTCGTGGATATTAAAAACTATTAGTCCATATTAGAGCTAGGCAATGCCAAATGTATTATAGGGTCTCTGTCTAATGTCGGCCCCAATACAATGTAATGGCTGAAATCGCGTAATTACACCAAAGCGCGCATCTTGCGAATATATAACACTTCCCTATTTTTCATTCTTCCGTAACTCAAAAACTTTAATGTATAGGAAATTTGTATTCACATCACTGACTTTGACCGGTGAGTACTTTTAATACCAGTGACGAAATGATGAATTGACTTGTGTTTGTACTTCCAGTGCCCGACTCTCTGACTTGTGCATCGATGCTCTGACTCGATGGGCAGCCCAGAGAAGCCTTTTTCCTGCCTGGAGTCTGGCTGCGGGGCGTCCTTCACTAACGAGGACCGACTGTCGGTGCACGCCAGGAAGCATGACATGGTGCTGCAGCTGGGCGCCAAGGGGGGCGCCTTCGTGGGTCTGTAAACGTGTGCTATCTTAGTTACTACTTCAATGAGATGAATAGTTTTGTTTAACCATTTGAACACTATTCGCAGCCCTGACATTCCAATACTCACACGAGGCACATCTTTTTGAATACCCAAATACGCACTAAATCATCGAAATAGATAACTTACTTGTGATTTATCGCCTCATTTATCTTGTTCAATATGAAAACAAATCCATGGTTGTAAAAACAATGTTTATAAATTAATAAATATAAACTCCATACAAAAACATACATAACGGCACAGCAATGCAGCCTCTGCTTGAAACACGTGACAGATTATCGATGTTTTTAACAAAGTGCGTTTTTATTTTACAGAAATATCTGAAGATGTCAGCACCGTCAAAGTATTAGGATTCTTCTAGTGTATGTTAACATATTGTATGAAATAGGCGCACTATGTGATCATGACCAAAGTCACCGTAATAACTATTGATACAGCCACGTACAGAAAACAATTTTTACCGTATCAACTGTTGATATGGTAACATTCAATAGGTTAAATATCCAAAATGTTACATATATAATGTCCCAATATCTATTTGCATATCAGGCATAGGGAATTGGAAAGAAAACTGACACATTACATTGATGAAAGATAAATAAATTAGGTGGAAACATGCCTTTTTTTATATTTCTTGTTTTATAATTAGAACACTGTAATGCTGTTATAAAGTGGGATGTAATTATTTAATTAGAATTAAGAAAGAGATGGTTTGATTATGTGTAACATATGAATGAGCAGAGAATGGTAATGAAAATATATGGGGTGAGTGTCGAGGGCGAGGAATAGAATCTGTAAAAAACCTAACTTGATCATATAAACTAGATATTGGAAAATGACAGTGTTAAAAACATCGCCATCTGAAGAACGTATGAGTAAACCAGATGTTTGGTTCCGTTTATCTCTCTCAAACACCATCACTTTTAATTTGTTAAAATTCTAACAAAAAAAAAATCATATCTTTTCAAGGGCAGTTCTACGCAGTAGTAAAGTGTGTTATATATACATTAAATTAAACATATCTAAATGATAGAAATCTATGTATTGCCTTTCTAGCGGATCAGACTCCCACGCCCACCCGATTCATCAGGAACTGCGAAGAGGTGGGCCTATTCCAGGACCTGCAGAATGTTAACCCGTTTGAGGAGACATTCAAGAGAGCCATGGAAGTCAGGTAACTGCTCAGCTTTCACGGCCATCTTCTGTGTAGAATTTTCTGAGCTATTCTGCCATGTATAAAGTGCCTTCATTATGTCAGATACGTATAGCATAATAGTCCAGAAAACTGCACAGAATAAAACATAACATTTTGGAATTATAATCATTTGTCAGTGTTGAATTACAGTAGGTTCTTCATCTATTATCGATCCATTGTTGGATGAAGGCCTACCCGTGATTCTGTCACTCTTTCAGCATTTCGCCAATCTTTGTCACGTCACTACCAATGTTCCCTCTAAGCTGTGCGGGTATGCGCGTGCATGCGATTTGGCAAAAAATATAGAGCGCACACAATTTTTAACAAGACTTCTTCACCATGTTCATTTATCCTGTATAAAATCATCAACATTTTGTACGTTAAACCACTTTCTGAGGACACGCAGCCAAGATAACCTTTTTCTAGCCAACACTACTAGCTTTGCTGCTCTGCTGCTCTGCTGCCTTCTATCTTCCCCTGCATAATGACTTATCAAATATCATATTGCTTATTTTTGTCTCTTGAATACCTTTTTTAATACTCTCTGTCCATTGCGTATGTCGATCCCTCCTACAAAAAGAAGCTTAAACTATTAAAGTTATCGCCGATTTTATCAATAATATAAATGTGCCATTTTTAGGTCTAGTATTTTTTTTAATATGCTGCATTCTGTTCTGTTTTAATGAACACAATATACAGATAATAGAAAATTTACTACCACTTATTATGTATCAAATATTGAGTCGTCTAATAAGCATTTACAGTTTTTTTTAAACGTAATTTGACAAAAAAATGACATATATTCGATAACATTTTTTCTGCTTTAAAACATCAGTTTAGGACATAAATAACGGAGTGTCGAATTGAGAAAAATTAACATTTTCAACTCGTACTTCTTTTCGCTTTTAGTCAAGATTCAAATGTTTCCAAAGGAAAATTCTTCCCCCTCCACCCTATAGTCCCAACTGTGCTCTATCAGATTATCACCTTTTACAGTCGCTCTCCAATTAACGATGATGTTGAATTATTTAACAGCGACGATGACCTCAGAAATTGGCTCGATAACTATTTCGATACCGGACCAGCTCATGTTTACAGAAAGGCATCAACAAATTGGTTGAAAGATGGGATGAAGTCCTGGACAATAATGGAGAATGCATCATTGATTAAAATGTTGTAATTTTTTAATTAAAAATTTGATTTTGTAATAAATAATCGTGCAGAACAGCAAAAACATATTGGACAACCCGATACATGCAAAATAGTAGAATAATTAAAAACGATATATTTGTTAGTCTCAAGGTATTATGTAGGGGGATTTGAGATAACCGACGGACCTAGAACGGAACGTGGAAGATGCCCAAACTCTCGGTGGATATTCAAAATCATTGCATTTTAAGACACCTCAACTTTGACTTGTATTTTCGAGTCAGAGTGCAATAGAATGACTGACAGTTGTATACGAGTCTTGTTTATTATGTGTAAAACCATACTTTTTGGGTTACCTGATAATATTTTTAAACCATATTTTTAGAACTGGTACCAATCACTTGACGCTAGATGGCCACCTCATGGCCACGGTTACGGATGATACCCTGCATACCCCGCACATCTTCCCGCACCTGCCGGAAGAAAATTCTACGGGGCTCTACTCTGGCGGCACCGAGAGGACGACCGTCAACAGGCTGTCGAGCGACGAAGGATCCAACCAACTGACCGTCGTCAAGTGCATGTCGTCTAGCGTTGAAGATAATCTGTCGTCAGTGGGACTTCACGATAACGACAAGGACGAGAAGCACGATAGAAAGGTGACCGTGCTGGTCGAGAGGAAGATTAAGAAGAAATCAAATAACTCTTCTTCGAAATCAAAACTCACGAGACAGAATTCAATAGATTTACCAGACGAGTTGACGACCCCGGGCGTGCGGCAGTTTAGTCATGTTATTTTAAGCAGCGGTTCGCAACGCAAACTCGCGAATATAAAAGTCAACGAACAAAATAATATTGAGTTAAAAGATTCTACAGAGACAGAAGACAATAGAGTGTTACAGATTCCTGTAATATCAATTTCAGAAACGCCAAAAAGTAACACAAACTCTTTAGATGTTGCCGCTCAAAATGATGGGAATAACCAGATTGCGAATTTAGAAAAGAATGAAGTACAAAGAATGGACGGAACAATCACCGACATGATAGTGACGAAAAAGTTTTTAGACGTTAAAAGCTGTCTTAAAAGTAATTACTCCAAATTAATCAGTCAAAAATCTATCGACATGGCTCTCGTTCATTTCACTAATGAGGCACACAACAAGATGGATCTCAATAATATATCTATTGAGGATTTGCCCGATTCCACGTCAGTCATTAAGGAAAGTGTGTCGTGTTCGCAAAATGAGTTGAAAATAGTGAACGAAGCAGATATCCAAACTGTTAATAGACGTAAGAGATTCTCCTGTAAGTCTGGGTCCAGGAATATTTCACAAGACTCTGAAGAGAACTTGGAAGGAAACGCGCCTGGGAATGACGAACACGAGGACACGTTGAGAATCGAAAGCATCGGGGGGAACATCTCGTCCGATGCTCAAAACAACGGGTACGAGCTTATGCTCAAGTGGCCCGATGGTAAAAAGGTGTATTTAAAAGAAGTTCATAGAGACGCGAAAAATACAACGGAACAGAAAAACAATACTACTCCTGAATCGTTTCAAAATGTTTCGAATCAACGCAACGAGACCGTCGTAAAACAGGCAAATATGAAACAGAAACTGAAAGACTTTATTCACAATAGCAATCAACAAGTCGATAACTCAACATTAAATCAATTACCGATTCAAAATTCTATAACGATTTTACCAGAGAATTACGTAATCGTTCCGCAAATTACTTCTTTAGACTCAAACATACCTGTTTCAACTGTACTGACAAGCAATATACAGTTTCTTTCAGTGTTGTCTCCGCCGACAAAGATGCAATCGCAAGTCTTCTTTCCCGGCAAAGCGACAGACACGTTCAATCATACGCGGCAAATGATTCCAGACTGCAATACGGCGCAACCCAACGTCATCAGGACAATTTCTGGAGGGAATATCTACGGCGGTGACGAAGTTATCATTTTGCCAAAACCACAAATTGATACAATGGTTCGAAAGACTCCGCCGGCTGTGATAAAAGACTCGTTCAATCTAAATGCATTTTTAAATGAAAATGTGTCAACCAAAAAAAGAACTAATGACAATTTGGGCACCTCTTCGAATGACAAAATGAAGATTTTGAAAACGAGTAAAGTTGGTGTGAAAAATTTGAGTGGAGCATCTAATAAGTGTGACACGAAAGGTGGTGAGCCTGCAGATAACAAGAGACAAATGATTCAAGAACGGAATCGTGCTGCAGTCTGGCGATACAGGTATTTTTTTTTTAATTTTTAAAAGCTTTGCGGTAGTACGGAGGTATATCCTGACCACCTCGGTCGCCAGATTTAACGCCTTGTGATTCTTTCTTGTGGGGATACTTGAAATCTAAAATGTTCAGTAATAATCTTGGAACAATACAGGCCCTACAAGAAAACATCCGGCATGAAATCGCCGCGTATTTTCCGACGAAATCCGCAGATCTCTATTACGTGTTAAAACTGAAATATGTTATTAGATCACTATTTATTGTAAATATTAATTAAATGTATTAATTATAAAGATGTACACGTGAAATCAATTTTATCGAAAAATTATCATTGTTGCGTTACCAGGATTCGAACCTGGATCTCTTTTCCAATCTGGGGAAGGTGCATTACTAACTATGCTACAGCTACAGTATTTTTAATGACAAATTTTTGAACCTATGAGTTACACATTTTCAAATTAATACATCTATTGTTCTGAATAATAACAACTTCACAATAAGAATGTGTTTTTAATAACACTATTTATTGATTATTTGACATGTTTCGATACCTATGTTTATTTTTATTTCAATTTCAAAATGTTAAAATTTCTGCTGGACAACCCTATACATATTATCTTATATTCATACTTTAAAGATAATAAGCATCTTTGTTTACATTGGTATTCAAAACTGATAAAACAAATCTTTTTAATTTTGTAATTAGATTATTACAACCAATAATACGACATCTGTATCATCCACTATCGTGATTGAATTACTTTGGCAGGGTCAAGAAGCAGAACAAGTTTCAAGCGTTACAGGAGACCAACAAGAAGTTGGAAAAGATGAACCAGAACCTGATGGAAAAGTTGCAAGCTGCCATGGAGGAAATACAGGGGTTGAGACAAGCCCTGGTCCTGCGCGCTGACTCTGACCACAGAAATATCAGCTACGGTAATGCATATTTTATTTTTGGTTGATAAAAGGAAATCTATGTAAAGTATTGTCTGAATGCAATTATTTCCCAAAAACTAGGGATGTACTGCATGTGTAAGAATTAAGAATTAATTATCCCCACTATGAGAAGAATGTTGGCGATATTGAATAGATTATGTAAGAGTGTGCGTGTGGATATATCTTGTATTAGAAGGATTTTACTTGGTTTCATCCCCTGGGGGGTTGTCATCAAGATATAGATGTCTCACAGAGACAAAGATATTATTTCTACACGAGAAGTGTGGAAGTCTTGGCTTATAAGTCTCAGCTTCAGCGACATCTATACTGTTACATGAGAATAAATATCAAATTTTTTTAAAAATCAATACATACATAGCGACAGCGTAGTTGGTAATAAATAAGTGAAATGTTCCATTATGATATCATATATACAACTTCCAAAATATTGGATAGATGTGGTAGCGTGGGTAAATAAGTGAACGTTACATTGTGTAAAGTGATCACTTAAGCCAGCCGATGACAGGTCGCAAGCCCTGTAATGCCCAAGACTTCCATACTTCTCATGTAAAAATAATAGCTTCGTCTCTGTGAGACATCTATGTCTATCCATCCAGCTTATTTTGAGCATTATTGTGTAGATCCACATCTCAGTCGCCTTATCATTTCTTCGATAAGTGTCCATGCTTTCGTTCCATAAAATAATATCGATAACACATTTGTCTCTATGAGATATATATAATTTGTTTAATAACGGTGCCTTTGTAGGTAAAAATCCAGTAATTGTGTGTTCTTGGACATACTCAAATATTGTTAATGACTTAAACCGTATCATCTGCGTAACGCAGATTATTTAATGAGCAGTGATCAAAAAGTTAATTTCATGAATCGTTTTTATTTACAGGAGCATCCAGCGTCATCACGCCGTCCCAACGCAGCAATCAATACGTCATGACCAGTAACACGAGCACATATCTCGTAAAAAATACCCAACCCGACATTGCGAGTCACCCATCTAAAATCGCAATCGATCCGTTAAACAATCCAACTAACCCGGTAAAGAGTTCAAAAGATTTAAACAATTTAATAAATAACGCGATTAATAATTTTAATAGCCTCGATAACATGCAGCACAATCATTCCTATGTAAAAGTTATAAACGATACGTCTAAAAACGTATTTCAACATTTGAGAATGGCGGACAACGCAAATAGTAATTTAAATAACCTGCACGATTCTGGTAATATCACAACGATAGATTTAAATACACCGCCTGATAATATAAATAGCCCTTTCGTTGACAGTTTCGATAAGGAAACGTCAAAAGAATCAAAAATGAATAATAATTCGACATCTGTTATCAATTCAAAGATTTCTGACAATAATATATTTAAAGTTTTAAATACTAAATCCCACACGGTCGATATCTCTAGAAGTAGAAATGAATCAAATATTGGACTGAATGATGATTTAAAAACTCCCGAAACTAATATGGCCATGTTTTTAAAAGACGTACAGAATGAGAGAAGTGTTTCGGCCAAACACGAAAGACAGCCGTCTGATTCAGTTATCACCGGAAATATAAAATAGATTTTTGTTTATAGTGAGACATCTATTTTTTCCATTAAAATATAATAAATTATCTAAATTTTTACTGTGGCATTGTTAAAAACTCATTTTCACGGCAAGATAAACTTTTTTTTTTGATAAGTCTACTTTTCTATTGATCGTTTTAAGTGATTATCTAACGCCTTGTGTCCACTAATGAGATTTTAAAAATATTTTTGATTAGAGACAACCTCCGATATTCAGAATTTGCTCCCATGAGATTCTTTGGCACGACTTGCAGCTTTCATGGTCCCCGTGTACACACCATGTCTCAGAATTCACCGCCTAGCGCCTTACTTCACGCTAGTCACGAATGTCAAGGTAAGGAAATGCGACTTTGCAGGATATTTAGGACGGAATTTGGAGGCGTTGGGTATTGCGACTTTCGAAGGACTATAGTCAAAGGGGATAAGACTCGCAGTGTAGCTTTGCTGCATCAAAATTAAAATGACGGACAATTCATTGACCACCAGTGACGCCACTCTGCCAGTTTTTTGACACAGAACTTACTTATCAAGTGCATTTAAAAAATATTTTGATACTAAATATTTTGCATAGAATAAATATTGCATACATTAAATATCGTACAGCAGACGGATATTAATTATATAGATAAATCAACACGATCGCCAAACTTCAATAGAATAGAGCACACGAAAAAGAGTCTTATTAAAAATGTTGTGTGCTTTATGATGCCAACTCATGTGCGCACACCCACACACCATAGAGAGAACATTGCACTTATGTATGTAATTGTCGATTACTAAAGCTTCTAATTGTACCAACTTCCATCATATCCTAACCGTTCCACATCACTGAACCGTGTGGCGTGCGCTCACCCATGACATTGACTACCATGTATAAGTATTGGAGAATACGCTCTTCTCGTATTTCAGCTTAGTTTCATTCTGCGTATTATTTTCTCATGATTCGGGGAGATGAACCGCCCTAGATAAATATGAGACAATTTACTATAGTATATTTATGATGCTGACAATTTATGACAATTGTTACTTAAATTTTTATTTATTTTTTACAAGCAATTCATCACTTTTGATGTTCTTATTTTTTATGTATAGGAAAATCGGAGATAAGGTCCATTGTATAAAAATCAATCCAGAATGTCAAAAAATACAATATATTATTTATTATATCAACATTTTATTAAATAAAGAACATAAGTTTAAAAAATCATATTTAAATTTATTCACTGACGCTGTCAGGCAACAAACGCATGTTTGGTACGAAATCGCTTTCATCACTTGAAATATTAACATTCACAGGTTAATTAGTTTTAAAAATAAATTTTGTTATAGATAGTTGTGATTTTGTTTTGGTGAGTTTCTTATACGACTCTTGGTAATGAGCCGTGCGACCGGTTAAATCTCGTTGAAACTGCACGACGTTTTCGTGATCTTTAGTTCATAACCCTCCCCGCGCACCGAGTATTGTATTGCACGGGCGTGGGGTAATTCTAAAAATGGATTACACCTTTTGACCGTGTTATATCAAAATCTAAAAACAGAATTAAGTATTCATTACCGCAATTAAATGACCAGTGCATATATCTTACACTGTATAAATATAAGTTTATGAATAATAAAAAATAAATATGTGAAGGTTCCAAACCTCATTATTACCTACTTAAAACAAAACATATCTGTGATATTATTTTAATTTATTTTGTTTAAGTAAACTTTATTAATTACAACACTTATAAATTGTTTTATTTCAAATTTCTCTTAAACGGTGTGACATTATCAACGGTGTAACTACGCTAATTGGGCCCAAAATGTTTGCATCCTACTACCAGATCCCCTGTACATCAGATTGGATAATGGACCCCACTCCTGACAACATTTTGCGTAGTTATTAAATATAATAATAATAATATGTTTATTCCTTCGTGATCAGATTTTTTTTTTTAACCCGATTCGCCATAGAGATAATACATATTATGTTATACATTAAAGTTACAAAATAAATATAATGCTATGAAAAAGAAAACCAAGGAAAATATTAATAAATAAAATAAAATGCTAATAAAAAGTAAAAAGTTCACACGTATATACACACAAAATATAAATATTACATATATAACTACTTCAGTCACGGCCATTGTTGTATACGTAGCTATTCTGTAGGCGCTGCCATTCTCTGGCCGGGGAACCAGCTTTCCATGAGAGCGCCGCTTGCACCAGAGAATTTGTGCTGAGTGCTGAGCTGCAGCCGCAGATTTACGCTAGCAACTCGATGTCTTAGAAGCGGAACGAATCCATGTATATGGCCTTCAGTAAACATTGTAGATGCGCTGCAATAACGCACCAATCCAAACAGTATTCTGTATGAGTTGTTGTACTGAATTCGGAGACGGTTATACATCACTTGCTTGTATTTCGACCAGAGCTCGCAGGTATACATACTGGTGAAGAACAATTTAAACAGGATGCTCTTCACCTCCTTACTGCATCGGTAGAAACGTATATAAATTAGATTATTTATTTATTTTTTGTACACAGAAAATTTTTACAATTTCCCGCTTGGGCTATTGCCAGATCTAGGGAATCTGCCTCACATTTATAATATTTTCTGCAGTTTGAAAAACATGGTATAAAAATATATAGTGTAAATTTAAATTGAAACCCAGAAGCATAGGCATAAAATAATATTACAGTATATAGTAGCACAAACAAAAGTATAGATGTATGAAAAGTGTAACATATAGGTTCGAAAATTTGTCATCAATGCACTGTGTTGGTGTAGCATAATCAGTTAATGCAGTTTCCCCAGGTAGGAAAAGATCCAGCTTCGAATCCCCGTAGCAACAATAATATTTTATATGTATATCTTTCTAATTAAAACATTAAATTAGTATTTAAAATATCACAGAGCTATGTTCTGAATAATTACAACTTCACAATAAGAATGTGTTCTCCTTAATGAGTCTAAAATGTTATGTTAATGTTAATTGTTTAGACGTCATTTTCTACTTGATTTGATATCAGCATTATATATATGTGCTATTTTGCGATTAGTAAGAATATTATTTGATTGTTTTCTATGGAACGAAATCTCAGAATTTAATGCAGGGATTCGAATAGTTTATGGTAAGAATCGAGTCATACTGTGACTACAGAGCCATCCGGATTGCCATATATTGCAGAATTGATAGTTGGCTATATGTGAATTGTTCACGTGTTATGCGGGTCTTATTATGTTTTTTTTTTAAATATCGTGTACACGGAATAAATGTCACTTCAATATTCTTACTATTTTGAAATTAAGCTAAACGCTTGTGCTATGAAAATAAGACTAATTTACTGGTCTCATGGAATGAGGCTCGAACTCCCAATCACTGGAACAGGACCCAGGACTGCCAAATCTCATCTAATTGTGGTCACTATATATCAATACTGACATATAGGAGAAAATTTCTTCCACGCTGTAACAATGTTCTTATACATTGCACATGAACATTTTCTAATTCTATTTCAAACAAGCTTGTTGAAGCAAGTCGAGTACCTTCTCGCTGTGCATTTTGTCCTTCCAATTTAAACCTTAATATATACTTGTCCCTCTCTGGCCAACTAATTACTTAGAGATTTCGCCGACGGGGGGACAGATTGCATTCCGACACCGAACTGTCAAGATCCTTGTTCTTTTTTTTTAACGTCTAAAAGTAGCACCGTGTGTAACGCTAGGACCATGAAGAGGCGGTGTTCTAAACAGCTCCGAAAGTGTAGTGATATCTTGGTTCTTCACTGTAAAGATGCGAGTCAACTGGAGGTGAAAACTTGACGTCCAATCCAGGATAGAGATCAAGGTAGGCCAGATCCATTTGCCAATATTCCTTTCTTGAATCCGATTTGGATTGCGTCAACTAATCATTATTGTAATCGATACAGTCCGCGGGATCTTATCCTGGCAACATTATTTCTATCATTATATTCTGAGAGAGCCTCCCATAAAACAAATTCCATATTAAAGTAGTCATTTTTTGCATTGGATAATTTATATCATTTTATATGAAGCCTATGATATCACATTAAAATAATTAAATGGTATGTATAAGGATGAATACATTAATAAATAATGGAGAATTAAATTTATTTTTAACTTTTTAAATATTTGTAGTATTGTACCAAGTACGTATGATTTTTTTAATTCAAATTTTTAGGTAGGTACCGTGTATTCACTGAATTCACTATCAAGTTATTTTCCTATCTACCGAGATGTGAAAATATATATATTTTTGAACAAACGAGAATACTTCTAAAAAGCGTCAAAATGTAAGATTGTCGTTTATGGATATTGAATCAAATAAGTAATCACCATGGTAACCAATATGACATTTTTGTTTAATCGCTTTTATCAATACATATTTTTCTGAAATACTCTAGTGCGAAATTTTGCGAGGGGACTAAGCTGTTTACACATTGAAAAGTTCACAGAGTAACAATATGAAACAAAAAAAAATTTTCAATACTCAATCGAATATATTACGTAAATAATTAAAGGAAATGTCACAAATTTGAAATTTCCGCCACTATTCTCATTTTGTGCAATTATAGAGCACGCTTAGAAGTTCCTACTTGACACACGTCAAATTAAAAACCTAGACAACCAACTCACAAAAATAGTAATTTATTTATGACTTTTATTTTGCAAGCATCACGTTTTTCTTTACTTCTTTTAGTGCGGAGCCCGCCATAGAAAAACCACGTTGTTGAATTGTGCACCGTGTGAAACAGACGTATCAAACGTCAGTCACGAACGTGGTGCATAATCGAACACTTTTAAAAACAAGGAAAATTCATGGAACGTTTCTTAAATTTTGATGAACATTACCGACGTTCGTGCGCGTCCATGTTGTCTAAGTTGTCGTTCGCGATACTCAGTCGAACGGTTCTTTGTGAGAAAAACAAAGTTAATTCAAGCGCGGGACACTCGTCCGATGCAGCCATGACTTATTCGGGCAGGAATAAATTCGAGGTAAGCCATACCACTTCTTTGTTCATCTGTTGGACGCGAGAAATTTGTTTATTTTCATTTTGACTGGAAACAGCTGATCGCCATATAGGTATGCCGGCGGGGATTTGGCCTTTGTTATGTTTTTGCTGTCGTTATTTTTAGCATTTTCCACTCACAAAATCGTCCATTATGCATTTTAAACGGACAATACTTGCATTGTCTGCGTTTATATCGCTCCGCGATCGCGTGGATGGTATTTTTCTCCGAAATAGACGTGATTTTGTTTGCCCTCTACGGCGCAATATCCGCGCAGCGAAATGTACATCTCGCTGTGAACTTGTCAAAACAATTTGTTTCATAAACATTGTGCTGCAAACTCTCGTCGAATTTTCTCGACATTTTACACGCGCGTGGGCCATATTGAAAAACAAGCACTATTGTGTTGCATTTGATTATCGGGCGAGGTTTCTTAGTATTTTTCGATTTTTCCAAGTCCTTTGTTTAGCTGTGCACACAAATCAAATATGCATGGTAAAGTACGCACACGACACACGTAAATTAATATATATTAAATTAGCTATTTGTTAAACGCCATTCCGTGTGGTGGCACCTTATCGTTGTTATATTTTATATTTATTTACAAACAATCGTTATCAGTATGCAAATTGAATAACACATTGTATTATTTATGTATTATTGAATTACTTATCTGTCAAGAACTGTGAAAATCATTTGCATTAAAAAGCTATTTAATTTTTTATATATTTATACAGTGTCACTTAGATAGCTGTTCAAACTTCATTTTTTCAATTTTCAGTAGTAAATGTTGAGAAAAACATTAAAAAGAAATTGCTTTCCATGTTTGCATTTTTAATATAAAATATGTTGGTTCAAAAAGATTTTAAGAGGCGCTGAGTATCGATTCCGGTACCGCACGCATGCTAATCTATAGCTCTACCAACTAATAAACTGTTGTGTCAAATTGTCGTATAAGTATACACACCTAGTGCACAATATTTTAGGGATAAAATATGAGTTGAAAATGTTCGAACTGCATGTCCCTAATCTAAACCGTGTCAGAGATATAAGCATTTTTTAAAAGTCGGTAGTTGTGAGATTATTTCGACTAATTGAAATATTTTATTGATTTCAAATTAGATATTGAACAAAAAATTAAATAACATCGAAAATCAAGCCGTCAGACTATTAGATGATTTAGGACCTGAAGCAAATTCGTAGTATAAAAATGAGGTAATTTCACATTTATTTATTTATTTCGAAGTACGTTGAGCTTAACATATATGTACAATAATATTTTTCGTAACGGTATAAAATTTGCACATACTCCTTGAACATTTTTCGACTGGTTATTTTAGTCAGGTATACACTGTAATGGTGATATTCTTGTATTAGAATTTAATGTAATGAATTTGGTGTAATACATGTAGCGGATTTTTTTCCTCTCAATATTTCTGACTTATATTTTGTAAATCATTGAAAAACAATTAAAATTCATTCGCTTTAATACAAGTTTAAAACCTCGTGGCAAAAATTCAAAATGTCCGCAAACGAGAAAGATTATATGAATTGAATAGTATTGCCCCTTTCGCCACTTGCATTTGAATTGTTTGCCGTCGCTTGATAACTCAATACGAAACACCTGCACAATTTGTTCAGAGCCAGTGGCATCAGTGATTTGTTGACCTACCCTAAGGAGATAGTCAGTGAGATAGAGGTTTGTAATGAACGATTAAATAATTTAAAAGCTAATAAATCATACCTGGCGAATATTATGTTCTATGCCGATTTTGTTTGGCAGAAATTTGTCAGTTCGCGTTTGGTAGTTGTAGAGAGTAGTTGATTACAATTTATTACGGAGCATATAACGCCTCAACAATAAATAATAATGGCAATACTGTAACCATTAATGGTGATCGGTCGGTCACACGTTGGAAAACTTCTCGGTGGCCGGATTGGGTCGATTGGGCCTGCAGCGACACACGTGGTTTCAACAGGACGGTGCCACCTCACATCCCGGACGCATAATGTCAAAAAGCGGTGATATCGACTGGCCTCCTCGAATACCAGATTTGACGGCTCCCGACTGTTTTCTGTGGGGATACTTGAAAGGAATGTTCTACGCCGATAAGCCAATAACAATTCCGATGCTACAGGACAATATTCGAAATGAAATTGCTGAAATAACACGCGATGTGTGCGAGAATGTTACGAAAAATATGGTTAAAGGAGCACGCATTTGTGCCGCTGCCAGAGGCGGCCACCTGGCCGATGACGAATCGATAAATAAAAACAATTAATGTATTAATTATAAATATATACATATAAAATCAATTTTGTCGAAAAATATTGTTTTTGCGTCACCGGGATTCGAACTTGGATCTCTATTTCCAATCCGGGGAAGTACACTACCAATTGTGTTATAACGCCAGTATTTTTCATGACAAATTTTCGAACCTATATGTTACATTTTTTTTCAAATGAATACACCTGTCGTTCCATTATTTGAAAGCCATCTACATTATTTTTACAGAATCTCAAATACCTTTGAGTAAACCGACTGCAGACGCCAGAATTATCAATTCATTTTTATTAAATTTTGGACACATTGATACAACATATATTATTAAGGAAAACAATTTATTAGAATTGTGTTTTTTTTTCCTAGTTATTCATAATAATATTCACGCTGTTGTCTACCTCCGATCCGTCGTATCTGAAGAAGACGTGGCTGGTCCATTGTGGCCATATTTTCTTGGCATTTTCGTAAAAATATACTCTTGACAGGATGTCGAAATTATGTTTGCAGATGTACGCACAGCCGCCGTTCCGGGAATCGAGTGATTACATTGTTTATGACTCGCGTGCACGGTTGGGTTCTCGCGACGTCATGCCGATGGCTCGATATTACAATTTGCGTTCAGTTTGTTTAGTTTATCTCGAGATTTATTAAATACCAAACGTCGACCGGCCGCATTCGCGCGCGCGCTGCATTCCGGATAGAGATAGCCGAGATCGGTGTTTCAAATTGGAGTTGGAGATCTCTAAGGTCGGACGGCGGCAATCGGGCGTATTGATGACGCTATCGAGGGTGGTCGACAGTCAAGCGTTATTTGAATTTACGTTTTGTGTAATTTATTTTATAATGTACAGGTTTTATATTATAACTAAAAAATATAGTCATAGCGATATTTGAATGTGTCCAAGAACATACAATTACTAGATTTTTATCTACAAATATCAGATATGTCATAGAGACGAAGCTATTTTTATTAATGTGTTAAAAACAACATTCTCATTGAGTTGACATATATTGGTCCATAGATGGCGATGGTGTAGTGGTACTCTAAGCGAGTCCACGTACTAACATATATACAACTTTGAAAAATTTGATAAATATGGAGATTGAGGGATGAGAATTGGTGAACGTTATATATATATATATATATACTTAAGCCCAAAAGAAAATCTAATATCTCGGTGTGATTATTGATCAACATTTAAAATGGCACAGTCACATTAGCGAATTAGTGAAAAGAATAAGAAAATGTATTTATACATTCATAAGATTAAGGAACATTTCAAGTATAAATAATTTTAAAAATGTATATTTCGCTATTGTTCACTCACTACTCCAGTATGGAATAATTGGGCGGGGAGGAGCGTACAGTAAATATAATAAACTCGGTAAAAATAATACAGAGAACAATCATCAAACTTATAATATTAAAAATATATCAACTTTTACAAAAAAACATGTACAAAAAAATCTCAATTAATCAATTACTTAAAGGAGATAATCAAATTTGAAACAAGCACATCATTAAGGTTTAAAAATAACTTCAAAATACCTAAATGTAACACCGAACACTATCAGCTAAATTTTATATATTTAGGAATAAAATATACAAAATTATTATAGTGTAACTCCCTCTCCGAGCACAAGAGCTGGTCACTTTTTTGGATAGGTAAGCGAAAAAAAAAAACATGTAATTTTAATAATGTCAAATACTTAATTCATACTAAATTAATATATTAATTATAAATATATACATATAAAATCAATTTTGTCGAAAAATATTGTTTTTGCGTCACCGGGATACGAACTTGGATCTCTATTTCCAATCCGGGGAAGTGCACTACCATTGTGCTATAACGCCAGTATTTTTCTTGACAAATTTTCGAACCTATATGTTACGCTTTTTCAAATGAATACACCTGTCGTTCCATTATTTGAAAGCCATCTACACTATTTTTACAGAATCTCAAATACCTTTGAGTAAACCGACTGCAGACGCCAGAATTATCAATTCATTTTTATTAAATTTTGGACACATTGATACAACATATATTATTAAGGAAAACACATTCTTATTGTGAAGTTGTAATTATTCAGAACATAGGTCTGTGATATTTTAAATACTAAATTAATATATTAATTATAAATATATACATATAAAATCAATTTTGTCGAAAAATATTATTTTGTGTCACCGGGATACGAACCTGGATCTCTATTTCCAATCCCGGTGACGCAAAAACAATATTTTTCGACAAAATTGATTTTATATGTATATATTTATAATTAATATATTAATTTAGTATTTAAAATATCACAGAGCGTCTGTTCTGAATAATTACAACTTCACAATAAGAATGTGTTCTCCTTAATAATACTTAATTCATGTTATAAAAAATTGTAAAAATGTCAAATAAATAAAATGAAAATAGCTTCGTCTCTGTGATATATCTGATTCCATGCAGGAACATAAAGATAATTATAAATAAATATATAAACACATAGTTTCAAGAAAAAAATGTCGTGTGGTAGTTTTTTTTTTACAGCTTATTAATGAATTGGAGAACATGTCGTAACTCATTTGCCTGATTAATGTGAAATCGAATTAATGAACGGTGTATTGCTGTGGTAGGCATCTAGTTTGAATGTGTCACGCTTCCTTGCTGATCAGATTATTAACAATCTGATACAGAAACAATAGATAATCATATTGAGACATTTGAATCTGTTATTCGTCAACGAACGATGTTGACCTTGAGTGCTCAGATTGTATTAAAAAAAAAATATATATATATTTAGACATACCTATAACCAAATTGGTAAACAAATACATTTTATAAAATCAAAAATTATCCACGGAAAAACACAATAGAATCGAATACGTATTCGTACAAATATTTAAAAATATATGTAAACAGGGTAGCCCAAAAAAGTGAGAACTATTTATAATTACATCAAAAATTTATTTTTTTAATAGAGATGCGTACATGGAATACATGTCACATCAATATTCTTATTATTTTCAAACTAAGCTAAACGCTTGTGCTATGAAAATAGGACTAACTTGCTGGTGTCCTGGAACGAGACGCGAACCCCCGGCCACTAGATCACTAGGCCAACGTCTTGACGACTACACCAACAAGCTACTCTAGTTTAACTATATCAACAATAGCTTAAATAGTTTACTAATTTACTTACATTACGTTTTATTTCGACAATTTCCGGTCGCCATCTTTGATTATTAATTTTCCCATTGTTTATATTTGTTGTTGTTTATTTTCAAATTGTCGCCAAGAATGACAAAGAACACCGCAGAAGACCGTATTTGCGAGTTGAAAAATTTCGGGGTGCTAAGAAAATGATCAAATAGAGGAGTATAGCTAGACATTACAGCAGGACGGAGCTCCATCTCACACAGCCAGAAATACAATCAACTTTCTTCGTCGTGAGAATGTTAATTTCATCTCACCAGGCGTGTGGCCACCGAATAGGGCAGATTTAAAGCCACTAGATGATGCAGTATGGGGTGTGTTTTGATGATTTCGGATTAGCTTAACTAAAAAACTAGATCAAAACGCACAGTATACTGTCAGTACCTGCTCTACTTAATTTCAACAACCAATTTGAAACATCCCTTTTAAAAGCGTTAATGTCACTTAAAAGATCTAACATTATTTCCAATTTGATTGTATATTCTGGGAGAGCTTGAAAGGTGAATAATCTTTGACCAAAAGTTTTTTTTCATTCTTGCAACTATTTTAAGATTATTTGCTCTCGTGGGATAATATCTTTCAGTAGTAATAAAAATATAGAACGCTAGTTATGGAACATTAATGTAGAACATACATTTCACATAACCTTAAAGAAAAAAATGTCCACGAGGCATTAGATCGCACAATTTGACTGGCCACACGTCCAGGAAATTTTTGATGTGATAATTCGATTATTTCCCGGCTTGCGTGGCGCGTAGCCCCGTCCTGCTGAAAATAGACACAATTAATCAATGTGTAGCTCAATCGTGATTCGACTCATTTTTCGTTAATAGTATATTTTTTATTTGACAGATGTCACACATTTAGCGCCTTTTGATTCGAATAATAAGAACACATTGTTTCTCTCAACAGCCACATGAATCCGTTGATATTCCAAGTTCGAAATCAGGGCTAATTTCAAAGTAGACAGTGTATAAGTCGCTATTCCCCCTAAAATGAAAACGGCCAATCGCAGTGCTCGTTGATGATCACGTGATCTAAAATTCAGTATGGCTGTCAGAACGATATGAAAAATGCTAATGTAAAAACAAACATTTAATGCTTTCAAAATACTTTGGTATGTAAATGTGAAACCGGAATTTTTGTATAGAAAATACACGTTTATTGTATGAAAATGAAACAAAATATTAAATATTTGATTAGAAATATTGCCCGTCGCTAGCTATACATTTTTCCCATCTCTCTGACAATTTGTGGATGCCACCCCAGAAAAAACTGTCCCTCTTTTGAGGCAAACCAACCATCGAGCCATTTTCGTAAGAAGCGAAGCGCTGCTCGGCAAGTGCGTGTTCTGTCGATGCAAATGATCGGACGGAGCCAAGTCTAGTGAGTAAGCCGCATGCGAAAGTATTCCCCAACTAAACGCCTCAATCGTTTGCTTGATCGGTTTTGTTGTGTGTGATGGTGCATTATCATGAAGCGAAATCACTTTGTGTTGCCTTTTTTGATATTCTGGTCGTTTTTCACGCGATGCTTGATTTAAATCGATCATTTGTTGTCGGTAGTGTTCAGTATTAACGGTTTCGCCAGGTTTTAGCAGCTCATAATAGATCGCACCCTTCTGATTCCCACCAAACACAGAGCATTGTCTTCTGTCTATAGTGATTTTTGAAACCACTCAAAGCACTGTGATTTACCAAGAGTATACTCACCGTAAGCTTCTACAAGCATTCGATGCGATTCTGCAGCAGTTTTCTTCAAATGATAACAGAAAATCAATGCTGTCCGCAAATCGTAGTTTCCAGGCACAATTTTCGACGTGTTCAACGCTATTAAAAACTATGCTGTTGTACGAAACTTGTATTGTTATACTGTGACAACCAATTAGCACTCTCCTGTAATGTGTGTAAATTGTCCATTGATATCGATCAATAATAAATAATTTTAAAAATTGAGGTACGTACGACATGTCACACGATAATCACATCAATATCATTAAATACTATTTTCAAACTAAGCTAAACACTTGTGCTATGAAAGTAGGACTAATTTATAGGTCTCATGGAATGAGGATCAATCCCCCGACCACCGAAGCTACGCGCTACTAATGAGTAAGATTAAGAAATATTAAAAATTCCACGGAGAATGGTAAGAGAGATATATACGACGCAAGTGTCGATGGCACCAGAAGTAGCTGACGTCCGCGGTAGACTCGGCACGACCAGGTAAACCAGACGGTCTTGTTAGAAGCCTCAATAATCGGCGAGCTTGTATGATAAGATGTACGAATGAATTTTTTTTTTTTTGTTTATGACATAACCTAAAAATAAGACCAGTGAAGTTTCTTCTTACATACCAATAAAAAGATAAACAAAAATGTGATTTTCTACACTGTTTAGGTTTTTTGGATACAATAAATATATAGTATTATTAAGTTGTCGGGCGTGCACATTGATTCAGATCTTTCCATGAAAAACTGTCCGTGTATGCTGACATCAACTGAGACAGATTAAAATATTCGGAGACATCTTCCTCGTGAGGCAGCCCGTCTGCTCATTGTGGTGTCACGTGTGGACTATTTTAACACCATTTATACTGGCCTGCCAATGTTTCAGCTGGATAGTTTACCATCCATTCTAAACGCGGCAGCACATATGGAGTTTCTAAATTCTCCCTTTTGCACGGGCTACATTGACTCCGGTTCCCTGAAAGAGTTGAATTTAAATTGTGCCGGTTGATGTATAAAGCGACACGCAACATGGCGCGTCTGTATCTTCAAGAACTTTGTATCCCAGACAATTTGAATAGTAAACGTCAAACTGGTTGTGGAACCGACCGGCCATGTCGAAGTTTAGTGAACGGGCATTTGCGGTGGCAGGACCTTTGCCCTCCGTCATAAGGAACAGTGCATCAGAGACTTTATTTAAGAAGTGACTAAAAATCATTTCCATAAGTGAAAATAACAATTTTTAATTTTAAATACAAAGATAATGTAGGACCATAATTAATTAATGTGTAAAGCGCCATTGAAGTAAATTTTTTTTACGAAAATGGCGCTATACAAATTATCCAATATTATTATTTATACATACGCATGTATGTACAATCTATGTCAATTGTTATTAAAAAAATTTACGTAGTTTAATTTTGAAGGGGAGCAATTTATCGTTGAAAATGTCCAAGTTATTAGAAGAATTTACGGCATTATATTTTGATTTAGAGCGGGATTCATTTTTTTTAAATTTGTAAAATAAAATAGACTATTTGAACGTGTAGGGTGTGTGGGTCAGTTTAAAGCTATTAATTCTAATAAATAGAGCGAGTCAATGAAGTTGTTTGAAATTTTATGCAAGTAGTATAAATCTCGTGCGTTTCTTCTATTCAAAAAGGGTGGCGGGGGGAGATTTTATGGATACACTCGCTTTCTGAATGAGATTTAACATATATTTAAAGTGATGTTCCAAACTGCCAACATGACGTATGTTAATGAATGTTTATTTCTCTAAAATAGCACAATTGGAAAAATCGTGATAATGTCGTCTAAGTGTGCCCACCGTGATTTGTGCTGGCTATCTCTCGACGAATATTCACCTTCATTTGGGCTATTGCGGCTAGTTTATCATTTATTATTAAGTTGATCTTGATATATCGCCATAGCGGCAGAACGCTCGCGAGTCGATAAGCCCGGATCTTCTCGCACAGGCCCGTTAACCTGCACGACATTCTGCTCCGTGGCCGCCCGGTTTTCTTCTTATTTAGCGTTGAACCGGTCATGGCTGACATTGATTCGCAATGTGTAATCGGTAGTGAGCGCGAAACAGGTGCCGAACAAAGAAATTGTTATTTTTGTCTAGGATCGAGTGTGCCGTAATAAGATTGAAAAACACTGGCACAGTCTGTCGCCATATTAAACGAAGATCCCTCGTCACACTTGTGATGGGTGAATCAGCGACCGCTAACGAGAAAATTGCACGTTTTTTTATTTTATTTGTCGGACGAGTCATCAAACTCGGTCGCTCCACCTTGGCCGCGGCTGTCAAGGTCACCGCCCGCCGCGGACGGTACCGTTAACTTCATTATTTCGCCGAACACAATGATGTGCAAATGCGAGGAGACAGCGTGTCGAGCGCCTTCTCGCCAGGGCCGGATCGAGAGAATAGAAGAGTCTTAGGAACCGTAAAAAATCTTTGGTCAAATATTTATTTATTCTTAATATACTGCATGTATATTTATATATACTCTAATATAAACAAGATCAAAATCGTTCCTTTTTACCTACAACGTATCTTTCACATATTTGCTTAGTTCCATTTTGAATCTATGCAGTTTCTCCTCCTTTCTTATGTCTTCTGGCATTTCATTAAAAATCTTCGTCACACTTGTACATCATCGATTTCTGAGATTTAGCCTTCTTACGGCGGACTTTTTACAGCTGTTTCATCTATGTCTGTCCGTCACATAGATGATACTTTGAATGTTGCAGTATAGGACAGTGAATCATTCGATATCCCGCTATTTTAGTGTTGCTCGTTGTTAGCGAATAAAACATATTTTATAATTATATTAGTCTTGCCACACTGAGAGGCGAAATTTCTTATCCAAGCTTTAACAGTCGTAAATTTGACGTGACACCAACAACCGGCAAATGTATTTTATGATACAAATGTATTACTGATCACACAGTCGTCTTACAGCCGGTATTAAAGCATTGATTTATACATTATTTTAATGTTACCCTAGTGATCTTTGTAACAAACTACTGTTAATAAAGAGCATAAGCTATTTGCACGTCTTTCTTTATATCTTTTTCCAAACAGAAGAATATTATTTTCAATTAATATTACAAAATATAATCAGTAGGATACATATATTTGTTTCTTCTCTATGAGAGTAAGACTCGTGTATAGAGAAGGAGTATATTCGAGTTAATTTTGTTTCAGTTAGTCTGTGTACATATTTTTTTTACTTCAGTTACAAATTGATAGTAGTTCTAATTGTGATGGGAAGATTGTTAAAAAATTTGATGCCTTGATAAATATAGTGATTTTGGATTGCGATATATTTCTACATATTCTATTTGGTACAGTTCAAAGAGAATCATTTTACATTATTTACGTATTTCTGTGTCAGAAATGAATCTGTGTAATACTAGTTGTGAGACAGTTCAAGAAGTAATTTATTCGGGCGCGCCGATCGCGAACACTGGTGACAGTGGGCAGAAAATTCTAAGACGCAATACAACTAGCTAAAGTTGCTATCGCATAATTATTGTCCTGATATTTTCATTTTGGTGCAGCTCCGCGATTTTTTTTAAAAATATGACTCGATCGGAAACGAAAATTTACACAAAGATTTAATCTTTAAGAGTAAATCCTCGAATTTTGCCTAGTTACAAGTGGACTACCTCGATAGATCGTCAAAAAAAAAAGACTACGTATTAGAAAACTAAAATTTAATTAAATGAGGGGCCGTTTGATACGATGTCTAGTTTCATGATTCGCGGTTGTTGTACCTTGCGTCACTTCCTAGGTACAGTTTGCGATACGCCAGACTGTCGCGTGCGAGCCGCGGTTTTGGCGTCGCGACGGGCAACGACCGGCGAGACGGGACCAGAACTGGAATCTGGCACTTGCATCCTTCCCCTTCCACTGTTTCTGGGGAATACCGTGCCTCCTCCCCCCTGCCGCGGCCACCCGGCACGGGGGCCGGCACGCGGCGTGTTTATGCCGGTGAAACAACTGCAATCCGAATTATTTTGTCGTCTAGTTTTATCAATGTATAGCGCTTTAAACTAACATAAACAATAATAAATGTTCCGACGTCAGATGGCATCAATACCGTAAACGTATGTACCGGATTATAAAATGAGGCGCGCGGTGAAATTTTTTTTTTTTGTTAGTCCGCGTCCTGATGCGGTATTATGCGATTTTACAACATGACAGTTAAAGTGCTTTACATGTTTCAGTCTACGTCTCATACCGCCCCGATTTTTTTTTATTTTTCTAAAAATAAGTGAATTAATTAAAAAATTTCCCGCTTGATGAACGGGGATACTAAAAATTACGCTGCCGAGAAATCAATGAAATGTGAAAATGGCAACTGACAGATATCCGTATCCCTTTATTAGTACTAGCTTCTTACTAAGTTCAACATGAATTATATATTTTTTTTAATAAATTGAAATATTAAAATTTTATGTTTATAATCTAAATCAGTTATGACAATTTGACACCACCGTATATTAGGGGAGCAGCACGATGGCAGCGCACTTGCTCAGTGTGCGAGATATACCGGATACAGTATTTTGCAGGCACCCGGTATCGGTAAAGGTGAAAACAAGACATAGAGTAAATAAAATAAAAAATTATGAAATTTTCTCAGGAAATTTTACTGGGGTACCCGCTACACGGTACGAGTTAACCATTTAATTTATTAAAATATTAATTATTAAAAATTGAATATCACATATTGCTGCACAGTTTTAGAACTTGTGTGGTGGAGATTCTCGCATGGCTGACCATGTTAATACCCCCTTCCCCCTCCATTTCTTATCACGGTCCGTCGGACCAATCAGGGGCGACTGTCGAGGATATTAAGACGTGTAATTTTAAATCGTGATTGTAATATATTTGTATAAAAAATTTGAAACACTACATATACAGGTGTATTTAAAATTTGTGTTGAAAGTTCAAGCTGTATGTGAAAAATTTCAACTGTTTCGAAAATGTAAGATTTTAATTAACGTTGTGGACATTCAAGTTCTTGCGGTTGATAAATGGCATACCTCGGAAAAAATAATTAATGTGGACTGAAGTGGAAAAATCTATATACGATAAAATGATAAAATTAGGATGGAATGTAGGTGTTGGTAACATAGTCAATAGAATTAAGGATATTTCACCGAGATGTATTAGGCTTAAGACGAAGGCATCGAGAACAAAGGGCATCCATTATATTATAAAATATTTTAGCTCTTTTAGTTAATAACTTGAAAAACTTCCCATGAATAATAATAGATTAGAGAACAGGCTCATACAGGCATACTGACTCAAAAACATGCTCCTGAAAGAGACAATGATGAATACAACCTCTAATGATAGTACCCATAGATATTAGCAGCATAACCTAAGTCCATGCCTAGTACACGCCGCTGTAAATCATTTATTTATTTATATATATTTTGACATCCATATTTTTGTACTAACAGAGGTGGATACATAATAAACATACATAATACATAGTTTATTGTGTGGGATGGAGTAGACTTCACCTCTGATATATACAGCGTTGTCCTGGGTACTTTGCTAGACTGTAGTCTGTATTAAAGTAGCCAGTTTTTTTTTTCGTGCTGTTGTGGCGTTATTTGAAATAAAAAGAAAAAGTAAAAATAAAATAAAAATATATGGAGTGTGGGAGTGTTGTAGGACTACTGAATTATTAGTGAAAGAATTGTATAAATTATATTAAATTGTTGGATAGCCATGCTTCTGATTCGTCTCTACCTGATTGAATCATATTTGTGTAATCTTATTGGAATTGTACGATTTCCAGTTGGTACTGAATGTGTTGTATAGTTTCGGAGCTAGGAACATGTAGAATCTTTGGTAAAATGTCATTGTTGCTCTCGGAACTGGTGTGTAGATGTTTGTTGTTTGCCTTGTGTTGTGTCCATGATGCTTGGGGTGAGTTGTTGTTAGCATGGAAATATTAAACGAGTCTCAATATAAAGATTTGTCTTATATCTAGGACATTCTTTATACTTTTTCAATACTTGAATCAACTGTGGCTCTATTTAGCTTTTTCATTAACTCTAGTTTAATTTTTCATTAATATTCATATATTTATAAAAACATTTTTTTTTGTTTCCAGCTGTCCAAGTTCTTGGGCGATGACGAGTGCCTGATTAACAAGAAGCTCCCGAAAGAGTTACTCCTGAGGATATTGTCCTACCTGGACGTGATATCTCTGTGCAGATGCGCTCAGGTAAATAAGATAACCAATGTAATTAAAGACAATTCTCTTTATTTTTGCTAACGCCAATCGGTTTCGGATGGTACTAGTATCTAACCGGTTAGTGTTAGCAATTTATAGTAAATTACCACAAATTGTAGTGGAATACAACAGTACAAATAAGATAACTGCCTATCTCTCCGTACACATCTTTGACCTCTGGCTGCGGAGTTGAATGTCATTTATTTTATTTACATCAAATCCTTGAGTATTGTTGGATTACAGATCAAATCTTTGATAAACATCTACAGCTGAATTTTACTAAACATACTTGATTAAGTTGAAAGAACTAATAGCAACTATTAAATCAAGGAGAACTTTGGATATATTCGTCGCAGTAAGAAATATGATCTCTCATAACAAATATTCCCTCTAATTTTGGATTCAATTTCAAGAACCGATGCGCCATTATTTGTGCGCTGGGGAAGGAAATAAAAAAAAAACAATACCTTACCTGTGAAAACTTGACCATATTACTATTGAAGATATGTTAAAATGCTTAAATAAGTCAATAGAATTAATGCATGAAATTAGTATTTAAAACATCACAGAGCTATGTTTGAATAATTACAACTTCACAATAAGAATGTGTTATCCTTAATAATAATATATGTTGTATCAATGTGTCCAAAATTTAATAAAAAAAACTGATAATTCTGGTGTCTGCAGTCGGTTTACTCAAAGGTATTTGTGATTTTGTAAAAATAATGTAGATGGCTTTCAAATAATGGAACAGATGTATTAATTTGAAAAAGTGTAACATATAAGTTCGAAAATTTATCATGAAAAATACTGGCATTATAACACAATTGGTAGTGTACTTCCCCGGATTGGAAATAGAGATCCAGGTTCGAATCCCGGTAACGCAAAAACAATATTTTTCGACCAAAATTGATTTTATATGTATATATTTATAATTAATACATTAAATTAGTATTTAAAACATCACAGAGCTATGTTCTGAATAATTACAACTTCACAATAAGAATGTGTTCTCCTTAATAATAATTACTATCAAAAAAGTTGCATACCCCGCAATGAAAAATCTGATATTTGACAAGTCATTATGCAGGGGAAGATAGAAGGCAGCAGAGTAGTGTAGCTAGAAAGAGGCGGTTATCTTGGCTGCGTAACCTCAAAATATGATTCAATTTTCCAAAATGTTTGTGATCTTATACAAATAAATCAACATGGTCGCCAATTTTTGACAAAAGAGACGACAAACAGAATTTTTATTCACTTACTGAATGGTGTAATAATGTGTTTATTCCAGCGTGATCAGGGTTTTTTTTAACCCGATTCGCCATACAGATAATACATATTATGTTATACATTAAAGGTTATGAAATAAATATAATGCTATGAAAAAGAAAACCAAGGAAAATATTAATAAATAAAAAAATTTTAAAAAGTTAAAAGTTTGCACATGTATGCACTCAAAATATAACTATTACATTTATAACTACTTCAGTCACGGCCATTGTTGTATATGTAGCTATTTTGTAGGCGCTGCCATTCTCTGGTCAGGGAACCAGCTTTCCATGAGAGCGCCGCTTGCACCAGAGAGTTTGTGCTGAATCGGAACGAATCCATGTATATGGCCTTCGGTAAACATTGTAGATGCGCTACAATAACGCGTCAGTATTCTGTATTAAAATAATCATAATCATTGCGAATGGTAAAATAGCTAAAAGATTAATTAAATGCTAAGTTTATTGGTGATTTTTCTAAACATGAATTTTTTTGTTAGCTTTATTCAGTAGTAACGCAAATCACCGAACTGACCGACACTGACCGCTGGGCTTGGAGAGTAACTCACTCAAAGTTCCCTTGAAATATTTCGTAGTAGAATTAAAAAATACCAATTTGCACAGTAAACTCATTTGCTAAATGATGTACAATGAACTTGTTTTTTTTTTATTTCAGGTGTCGAAATTATGGAACATTTTAGCGTTGGACGGCTCCAACTGGCAGAGAATCGATCTGTTCAACTTCCAGAGAGATGTCGAGGTATGTTCATTCGCGACGATAACATTGCACACTGTTGTAGTCACAGTCGCCCTGTGACGGGGTATAAATCTTTTTATAGTCATCTCATCTCTCCCTTTGATAATTTTTTTCACACTATTTTTTATCCTTATTATAGAGGAGTCTTGCACCAGAGTCATACATATATAAATACCTTCCACACACAGATGTAAAGTACCTGATTCATGTATTCTTCTTCTACCATTCAAAAATGATTTGTGCCATTAATCGAACTAAAACTTTATTTTATAGGAAAAAGTACAATAATATTATAGAATAGGAAATGTTATACCATTGTCGTTCAAAAAATTTGCTAGTATGTAGATTAAACGTGGCGAGTTAAGGGAAAGAAGATAACACAAGTTAACCGGGAGTTGAAAATTACCATTGACGAGATTACTGTAAAAAAATCTGTGATCCACAATGGACAAGCAAAAAAAATATGGTCAAGGGTTTCCTCCTCGGCACCACACTCACGCATTGGGGAATCTATTAAGTTCATCCTGAATAAATGTGAGGCAACCTGGCAATATCCAATTCTCATTCTAGAGATATTTGATATTGTTCTTTTGGAGAACCAGGGAGTGCGGGGAATAGATCTTTGAATTATTTTAAGTCGATTACTCTTATGATTATTTGGATTCATCCATTGTGCATTCCAGATAGAATTTGTACGTTATTTTACCATATTGAGTCTGTCATACATCGGTATATGGAATTGATGGGGGAAAACTCTGGAAAGAGCGGCCTCCTTGGCCAGTTTATCAACAGATGTTATGTGCAAAAATCCAAACGAATGACACCTGTTCATTGTTGCTGTCCAAATTAAATAAACATCTTTTGATGGAACAGATTATCTAGCCAAAATTCATGTATTATTCTTATTTTTTAAATATGTGTGCCTCAGCTGGGCTACAAGTCGGCATTGAAGTATTAGTATATACATTTAACATTATTAAAATATAAGCGAATGCACAATGAATGATAGACCTACCTATCGGTTATCTGACACGAGGATTGAGTCAGTAGTCTGGCCAAACCGTCACCTCGGCTTCTTCAGCCATGATGTCCTCCTTCTTCCAGAAAGCTTTCCCTGCATTATGAGATACAAGATCTCGTACTTCTCCAGATATCTCATTAAGTGTCCGAGATGTTGAAGTTTTAAAAATTTTATTGTTTTAAATACTTATTATTCGTAACTCTACCATTCAACTTATTTTAAGCATTCTTCTGTAGATGCACCGATCTCAGTGGCCTTATCATTTCTTCAGTGTCAATGATTCCGTTCTGTAAAATAATATTGACAACACGTAGCATTTGAACGATTCGCATTCGTTTTTTGACTTTTTTTTTAATATTATTTGCAGGGACGGCTGGTGGAAAACATTGCCCTGCGTTGCGGTGGCTTCCTGCGAGAGCTCTCGCTGCGCGGGTGCGAGTTTGTCGCCGACGGATCGCTGAGGACCCTCGCCCAGGTGAGAATCAAAGATAAATAAATCATAATTTTTTTGTATTCTTGCAATAGGGGTGAAAGCTCTCATTGTTTTATCGTTTTCTATGCAGCATAAAATTCATTTCCTATTAAAGTCTTATTCAAATTATTGTTTTTCACTGTATCTAGTATATTGTGGTACCGACACTGATGTATGGAAGTGAGGCCTGGAGCTGGCAGAAAAGGAACAAAAGTAGACTGAATGCAGCGGAAATGAGATCACTTAGACGTATTTGTGGCAAATCTATTTACGACAGAGTAAAGAATGAAGAAATAAGGAAAGAATGTAAAGCTGATGTTAGTATAGTGAGTAAGATTAAGAAAGGATCACTTAGGTGGTTCGGTCATATGGAAAGGATGAATGAGGAGATAATGGTAAGAAAGATATATGACGCAAGTGTCGATGGAACCAGAAATAGAGGACGTCCGCGGAAGACTTGGCACAACCAGATAAACCAGATAATGGAGGATGGTTCTGTTAGAAGCCTCTACAATCGGCGAGCTTGTATGACAAGATGTATGAATGTGGATGAGGCGAGAATTGTGTGTCAGGACAGAAGAGTGTGGCGCTCTATCTGAGAGAAGGTTTTAAGAATCTTTTGGATCTCATTTACATAACTTTTTGATGCACATTTTGTTTACAAACTATGGTAGTAGATAGAAATGGTCACTAACTAAAGAGCTTTGGGCATTGGATGATAAAAAAATAAATTAGGCAAGTGTTGAAGGTAACAGGAACAGAGAACATCCGCGTAAAACCTGGTGTGATCGGTTAAACTAGCTTCAACAATCGATATGCGTGCATTATGTACAAAAGTAAATGAGTGAAGAATAATTTACTAGGACAGAAGAGTGTGACACTTTATCCTTTCTGCATACACCTGCAGCAAAATGATGTCAGTGAAATCTTTTTTTATGAAAAAAAATAACAGCTACTGGTACCTTTCTACCACTGTTAGATTGCTCATCCAGCTTAGCTATGTCGACTTAATTAATCTTGAAATTTCTAATCAAATTTATTCCTCGCATCCTTGCACGCAATTATTGTCACGTGGTCCATGTCGGATGGGTCTTATATAACCCGCTTTTTATTTGTTGTACATTTTTCAGTCATGTCCCAACATGGAGGATCTAACACTGAACAAATGCAAAAAGCTGACTGACCTGACGTGCCAGTCTCTGTCGAGACACTGCGCCAAGTTGCAAAGGTACGGAACCATCATGTGAATTATTATCTTGGCTATAAAACCTGATTCGTCTGTATCAATATATGTATGTATTTTATAGAGAGTTAATAATTAATATACATAAAAAACGTGAATTAATACTTATTTTTTTAAACAAGAATAACAATTCTATGGCTGGTATTATTGTACAATTTCAACGACCAATTGTGTGATCAGTAGAAGTGTGGCATTGTGTATCAGAAGAGTGCCATTTTTATCTAATGATTTATGGTTTTTATCATCTGATATCGGATGGTAAATATAATGTACTTTCGATGAGTAAACATTTATACTAAACACGTTTTTGGAAATATTTTTACTTGACTTTTTTTTACCATAGTAAAAATTTACCACTCGTGATTATGGAATTCAACAGGAATGTGATGGATCAGATCAAATTGAGCTGAAAACAGTGACGGGAGTAAGACGAAGAACTGAGTAGTAGTCCGGTGATGAGCTTTGCTAATTAGTGGTTCAAAATCATTGAACCACCCCAAATATTATTCCATACATTATTGCTTTTTTTTTTTTCAGAATAAATTTGGACTCGTGTCCCAGTATAACGGACATATCCTTGAAGGCCCTTTCAGACGGATGTCCGGTAAGATACATTTCATCATTAATACTTAGAAAATCATTGTATATTGTGATCCCTTCAGCCTATATTTAATCTTGATCTCCTGAAGAATGGACAAGTTTGTACGTTTACACGCCTGCACCACATCTCAAAACTCAATGTTTATTATAAAATTGGGTTTATTTTTTGAATATTGTCTGATTGATGGTTTCAGATGCTGACGCACGTCAATGTGTCCTGGTGTCAGTCCATCACGGAGAACGGTGTCGAGGCCTTGGCTAGGGGCTGTCCCAAGTTGAAGAGCTTTCTCAGCAAAGGTGAAGAACAAAGAATGCAATCATTAAAATATTCACATGAATGGTAAATACATTCTTGAGACCTGTTCCTCTGAGTACAACCTGTGTGTAGTTGTTGCGGGACTTTAGATGTACAGATACATGGTGAATAAAGATAAATATAGATGCTTAAAAACAACATAGCCAATATATTTTTTTTTTTTTAAATTTCAGGTTGCAAGCAAGTGAACGACAAGGCGGTCACGTGTCTAGCCACGTACTGTCCAGGTTTAGAAACATTAAATTTCCAAGGTTGCGATGTAAGTACAATGAATAGTTGTCGATAATAAGCGATTGCTGTCACAAGAATATATGATTTTTTTATAAATTATTTTGGTCCTTTTCCATTTCAGGCATTGTCGGATGACGCAGTCACGGCACTGGCTACGCACTGCCCATCGCTGCGCACGCTCTGTGTGTCTGGTTGCTCGCGTCTCACCGATGCGTCGCTGTCCATACTGGCGCAACGCTGTCAGGGGTTAGTGACGCTGGAGGCCGCACATTGCCAGCTGTTTACAGACATTGGCTTCCAAGCGCTCGCTAGAGTAGGTTTTACACTTTTTATATTTAAATATATATCTGTTATATTTTTGTGTTTATATCATATTATGTTATCGTAGATGGGCGGAAATGCTAAATATAAAGCAGACCCTTTAATAGATCAGCCGGGGTAGGTCTCGTCTAATATTTTAATTGAAACCAAACAGAGTTGCCGCCTGCTGGAGCGCATGGACCTAGAAGAGTGCGCCCTCATCACGGACTCAACGCTCGTCCACCTGTCTGCGGGATGCCCCCGGCTCGAGATGCTGACACTCTCCCATTGCGAGCTCATCACCGATGTGGGCATTCGCCACCTGTCTGCGTCGCCCTGCGCTGCCGAGCATCTCACCGTCTTAGGTACCCACTCGCGCGACCCGTTGCCGATTTTTTCACACTGTATCCCACAAGCAATATATTACTTTTAATATATGCAGTGGAAAATATATAGATTAACTTAAAATAATATTCTGGTGCATACAAAATACTGCGTCATTTCATAAATTTATTTTCTTTTAATCTGAAAATATTACGCACCGGCCACCGCATTGTCACCAAATTGTTTACAACTTTATGACTCAACTTTCTATTGACTAGGTAGACATCTGGTAATGAACAAGGATGCCGCTCGCCGCTCACCACCCTTGCCATTTTTAAAATGACTAGGATTACTGAAGTTGTCACCAAATTGCTCACCGTTTGTGACTCGACTCTCTGTTAATTAACAGGGATGCCGCTTGCCGCACACCACCCTTACCATTTTAAAAATTATTTGGATTACCTTAGTCGTCACCAAATTGCTTACTGTTTGTGACCAACTTTCTACTAACCAGGTAGACATCTGATAATGAACAAGGATGCCGCTTGCCGCACACCCTTACTATTTTAAAAATTACTTGGCTTACCAATCGGCCGCGTCGTCACCGAATTGTTTACTGTTTGTGACTTAACTTTCCATCGACTAGACAGGCAAATTTTAATTTCTGTTCGTTTAACATGAATAAATATTTCGTTCCTCATTATTTCACGTTAAACGTTTTCCATTCTCCAGGTCTAGACAACTGCCCGCTTATAACGGACGCCGCCTTGGACCACCTGACGTCCTGTCACAACCTGCAGGTGATAGAGTTGTACGACTGTCAGCTGGTCACGAGGAACGCAATCAGGAGGCTCAGGGTCAGTGGGCAATTCAATTTGATCAATTTTAATCCATGTGTTTTTAATTATTTTTTAATTTTTAACAAAGTAACGTATTTATTTATTAGTAACTATATAATACATATAAAAATTTGTTTGGACTGTGCCCATCTCACTAGAGAAATTCTAACAAACAATGTTAATTTAAATCATCTCATTCTAGAACCACTTGCCGAATATAAACGTGCACGCCTACTTTGCGCCCGTCACTCCTCCGCCGTCTGCCGGCGCGGGCAGGCAGAGATACTGCCGCTGCTGCAACATCATATGAGACGCGTCGCCGCACAGGTGCTGTTAACCTCGCGCCTGTGTCGAGCTCCACTTCTTGGTCCAATGATATTATTTTACAGCCGGTCCACCGAGCGTTGTGGACGGCGACTCAATATTGCCGCTGGGTAACGCATTACGTCCGGATAACATTACGTTTCGTCCAGATAAGATCGTATTACTGCCGGTAAATTTAACATTTCTGTCATTCTTATAACATTTTTAAAGCGTCTGTACCGAATGTACAGCCGTGTACGGTGGCGGAATGTTATGTCCGAATAATGTTGTGTTTCGATTGGATAAGTGGCGAGTCGACTTGGCTTCGGTCACGTTGCGGCTGCACCATAACCTGATTATGTTACAGTTGAATAAAGTTATATCGGCCGGTGTTACAGTTGGATGATGTTACGTCGTGGACAGATATAAAAGTATATTATGACTGGATTATGGAGTTTTATGTCACAGGACATTGTTGTGAATTTAATATGTCGACCATATGTAATGATAAAGACATGTTACGGATGCCGGATAATATATGAAAATGTACAATTCTACAACGTTTATACAAATAAAATAATTGACTATGGCAATTTTTTTATAATGTAATAAAACAAGCATTTTATATTAATATGAATGATAGATAGTATTTAAAATACTTAGATATTATACATTATATAATAATAATACATATAATATGAAATCAAGTAAAATATGACTTATTGAAGGCCAATATGCTATTATTCTACGAGAAATATTTAAAAAATCAGTATTTTTCTGAAATGATGTGTGCAACTGTATGTATGTCGCAGTCGAGGTTATAAAAAAAATTTACAATAATTATTGTTGGAAAATTGGGTATGTATGCAACTTCTTATGAAACTGCAACACTGGATGATATATTACGTAAAGTTTTTCAGAAAAATTTCACACCGTTGCGAAGATATTGCGTATCTAAGAGACTTGCACGGTGGTGGTTGTGGGTGACGCGACGATTCTGAGATTTTCTGAAAAATTGTTACGCAGGTAATTTTACTCTTGCTCAGGATGCGGAACCGCATCGTAACGTCGTATTATAAAAAAAATTGCTCCATGTTTTTTGGTCTTTTGAGATAGTAGTCTGAGATGATTGAAGCGTTTGCGCCTTTGTCGTAATTATTAAGCTCTCCTGATTGGACGTGTCTTTTGGGCGTGTTCTGATTCTCGATAGACGTCCATTTTAATTTAGCTTTAACATACTGTTACAAAGTAAGTTGATTTAAATTTGCAAACACTTATTTAAATACGCGGAACTGAATATTAACGAAATAAAAAAATTATAAAATATTTTTTATTTTTCAAATCTGACCATACATTAAAATGGGCATGTCCAGTTGGTCTTGACACTTTGGGCCGGTTGTGCGATCAGTAGTAAATTTTTACTATGGTAACTTTTTACTAATCCTTTGCGGGTTCTTGGCACATCAAATTTACTACTGTCAAAGACAGTCTCGCCTCTCTGAAATGTGCTCTATTTTCCGTTTTATTCGCCTCTGCGTTTGAGACTTGTCGTTTCGGTGGCGAAATTTTTTCTGATTGTGCTCTGATGTATATTAAACATCGAGAGTATCTTCAAAGTATCAATGTGACGAAAGACTTTTGAAATAGCTGTGAAAATTCCGCCATATTTAACCATTAATTCTCGGTTTTATTATCGGATATCAGAGAGAATAATCAGATTACTGCGGGATGTACTTTCGAGAAGTAAATATTTTTTTACTATAGTAAAAAGTTACCACTGTTCACACAACCGGCCATTATACTTTATCACAGCATTATTAAGGATTTAGCAATACTTGGGAATAATTTGATGTATCGCTCTTATAGTAATCCATACAGATATTATAGTGTATAGTATTCAATATCAAATGTATTTATGTGTAATCGGTTGATACACCTGGTGTTGCACAATCTGCAACCATCCCCCTCACCAAGGTACTCATAGTAAAGTCCTTTACTGTACCCTTAGAACCTTTAGACTATAGGATAAATACATATATATTCGAGGTGTGACAATTTAATTTCCGGAATGGCTACGCAGTCGCCCGTGACCTAATTGTTTTTTCTAATTTTTAAACTAATGTAGCCCAGCTGTTAATTAGCTGTTGGGAAGGTGCACAATTTAGAACAGTCGCAGGGCGTTCACTGCGAGAGGCTTTCTGACGCAATTAGATCGTCCTGACTGCATTCCAGGAACTAAATTGTCACACTTAATTTTTACAAGATTATCATTTTGATATTATTTATGTTTTAAAAAAATATATATTACAGCAGTTTTATAACTACGCTATGAAACTCTTCCAAATATCATTTTTATTTTACTATTTGATAAAATGAGACAACTATCGAGAATTACATTTTTTTTAAGTAAATTTGACCGTCTGACTCGTTTTAGACGTTATCTAGAGGATTCGCTTATCTGTATCACTGCCCCGTCGTTGATCCGGCACTTAATTTAATGTATCACATGCGCAGCCGCGGGGGGTGATCATTTTACGATACATGCATGACTAGTGTGGTTTTTGAGGAGCTTTTTATACACCAAAGAAAAAAAATTGTAAAATTGTGTTTGTTCATTTTTATCGCATTAAGTTTATAACAATTGAGGAGATGATCTATGATGATGTTTCGTTATTAACATACTTCTGTCGGGCGCTTTTCGCGCGAACTGGTGACGCAATGCGGGTAAACAATTATTGCTCTATTGTATTAATTTGATATCTTATCTACACAATGCAATATGATATCCGAAGGAAATGATTGAATTTTATTAAATTTTTACAATTAAAAAAAAGCTTTTACGTAAACGGTATTAATACCCTGTTAATATAATTGACAGTGTTATATAACCCATGTACAAAATATTGAAGGCAATATATCTTAGTTTGGTATATTATTTATTTACCAACGAATACGTTTGATTTTGATTGCAAATTATCGGTGTGGCGAAGGCAATTTTTTTTTCATCAACTGTCCTGATGACAGATGAAAAAAAACATCCCGCGCGCGTGTATTGTACCACTCCTGCATGTAAAATGTTTTCCTAGTTCGCCCCGCCACACCTTTGTTTACAGATCATTGTATTTTGATCTCTTCAAACATTTTTTTTATTTCATGTTCAGTTGACGTTCTTTTGTTTTGTTTGTCATTGGTGTCAACAATACATACAGAATACATGAGTTTTCTGGGTTATTTTGCCATTCGTCTTCGACATCTCTAGCTGACATTTATAATATTTCTATAAAATGTTGCGCACTTTTCTAATACCCTTTTTAAATTTAAATTCGTTATGCATTTTACCCAGAAAGCCTCTAAAAAAACATATCCTATGCTGAAATGTCGACATTTGTCGCCTTAAGACTTTTATGACTTGAAATCGTGGGATCTGAGTTTGAATCTGAATCGGTCTGATTAAAATAACATTATTAATACATTGCATGATATTGCGATTTTACTTTAATTTGAACAAAATCGTTTAACCATGTAAAAAAAAAAAAACGTTTGTGACCGCATTGATATTAATACAAATTAAATGAATCAACTAGAATAATATTCAGAAAAAAAACCATTATCAAAAAAATATTTGGTTGCTATCGGGATTCGAACCTAGACCTCTTCCTATCTGGGGAAACTTGTTAACCATTCCACTATAACAACCGATTACGATCATGACAAATTTAGAGCTTATATTTGTATTATTTTACAATATACGTTATGTTTATTATTTATTACTTTATATTGCGTTGAATCTCAAATATCTTTGAGTAAATCACGCTAGGAGACGCCAGTGTTAAATCAATTAATCTACTTTAAAAGTATATTCTGAAAATGGAACTTTCAACAAAAATGTGTTCTCCTTAAAAACATAGCTGTTTTAAATTTTTTCAACCTGTTTGTGAACAAAAGTGATCGCCCCGCCGTGTGTGACAATTTTAAATGTCGTAAATGGTGCTCGCTGTTTTGGCTGTAGACAGCACTGAACTCTGTTTATAATATAATATGTATAGTTTAAATGAAAATAATCGTAGCAAATCCCAAATTTGATAAAACTAAGTCGTATATATATATATATATAAATAGCATTTAGAATTTTGTATTTTAAGGATAACATAGAATGAGGACACGTCAATTTTGCAAAACGCATCAACACGTGCATCGCTAATATTTAAAATAAAATGTCATTAATAAAATAACTTGTGTTCATCATGTATCTGCTTAGACGGTTCGGGAATGTGATGATCTACAGGGTGTTGAAGATGAGCGTCAGTCCACACTGTGCTAATCACCAAAATTACGCAAGCGTGCGTGTGTCTTTTAGAGATAAAATGCAATCATTTTAGAATATCCCCGTTATGATTTGTTTTACAAATTAATCACTTGTATTATAAATAATATCATATTTCTATCGGGTTGGTGGGAACTTTTCTTTTTATCCTCATGTCAGTGTTGTCAGATGAAATGTAACTTGACCATAACAGATTACTTTAAGATCTCTATGGCCAGATGGCACACATTTATCTATTTGGTATATTGACGCATAATGTGATTGAAAAATTAGAATCTTTTATGCAAATAGATCTTGCTGCGGTTGATTACGTGTGTCGTACTGTCCACGGAACATCTGGATGTAAATTTCTAAGGCGTCTATTTTTTCGCAATCATGGTCTTTCCGAATCTCCGGTAGATTTCGGTTGGTTGTTTGACGTCACTTTCAATGTTGAATAGAGAATTGAAATTGAATAGAAATAGCGAAATGAAATCATATAGTTATTTCCAGTTTATGACTTACTCTGTTGCATTTATACAGTTTTTAAAGTATAATCGACCAATAGCACGTTTCTCTATAAAGATAGGTTAAACAGTATCGAATTTTATAATATTTGATTTGTGCGCTTTTTCTAAATTGTAAGTCATAAACTAGAAATTACAAAATATTTACTCTCGCTCACCGTACACTATGAACTTGTAAAAAAAATCGCAAATACTTTCCCGCCAACTCAATAGACATTAGTTCCGCCGTGAAATTAAAAAGTTGTACGTTTTTGTGGTTTACTTGCGATGGTAAATTGCCAGTGTGAACTGTCTGTCACTGTTGTATGATTGCTAACATTTCAGAACTATACACCGGTTGTCATGTAGCCGATTGCCCAAATTTTGAGGTTAGGTGAATTTTAAATGAAAAATGTTCTCAACACTTTTTTGGAATTTTTCCTTTGTTTGCCGAGTTATGACCGCTTTAATTATTTATTGCACATTAACCCAATATCATGTTGACGTCATTGTCTTTGAACAATCGTGTTGGTGTTATGTATATAGAGTTGTCAAGCTAACTTTGATTTTCTACTCAATATCAAATAAAAACAACTTTGCTTGAAATTTGAGCAGCTAGCTACGTGAGACCTGGTTATAATGTATATCAACAAAATAGTCAATTTTTTATACAAATATTGACATTCTTATCATTGAATATCGTATATTACAACACTGTTATTTAGATAGTCGGCATGTTTTGAAGTGCGCAAAGAACAAGCGGAACCATCGATTGGCTACAGCTTAGTTTCCCACGCTCGATCAAGGTTTTACGTCGAAATGCATTGCACAAATTGTCGACAATTTACAAGATTTTAATAAAAAGTCCGTTGTATATACGTATATATAGGTGAGCTGAAAAATCACAATTTATATAGTCAAAAAAGGTGTCTCTGCTCACAATAAGTTACGTGCGCCCGTTTGTTCAATATTACATATTTAATTCATTAACCACATTAATTTCTATTTTTTCTATTCACATACAGTCTTATCGTATCAGAGCTCAGTTACAATTGTCATTTTCTTGATACAATATGCATAAATAATTTAAGCCATTTGGACTAAAGTCGACTAGGGGCCCTAAAACTTAAGCCTCGTTGCCATGATAACTGCACACAGTCAGCTCATCACTCTTCTGTCATGACTTTATATTAAATAACCTAACTTAATATTATATTATGTTGTGGGCAGTTATCTGATCACACGAGCTTCATTAGTTTCATAGTAGAAATCCACCCGCGTGTGTGCATTGGGAAGTGCACCGGTAGGCAAAAAATAACTTGCACTTTTTTTTTCAAAATCTTGGACCGGGACGTTATATATATTAATTTTTAAATAGTTGTATATTAACAATTGATTGTCCCGCTTGAAGTGCGATTAGTTTGGAAACACAAATGTACACCGATCCATATAATTATTAGTGTTGCAACGTGTCTACAGTCATTATTCTATATGCCTTGAACAATAATTAATATGTTACTTAAAAGTGAACCAACTAAGGTATTTATTTGTATGATAACTTATAATAAATAATTATACAAGATGTGATCGTTTTATTTAGAATATAATGTATGACATATTTTTTAAATCTGAATAATATAATATCATTTTATTAATATACTAGATTGCCCGCAGCTCCCGCACGGGAGCAAATACATTAAAAGACAAAAAAGTAAAAAGATGAAGAAAAATTTTTTAAAATAGAAGTATCATAAAAACTGGTTTTCCATATAAAAAAGACGGAGATATAAAGACGACTTAGTACACTTTTGTCAATCTCCAGAAGTTTTTAAAACATAAAACACAGAAAAAGTCATAATGTGTCCACGGGATTATCTCTTTAATTCTATATGGTATACAAATTGCGTGAAATAGGCGCCAGCTGATTATACTCTTAAAAAATGCGTTTTATTCATAAAATCAGTTTAAGTAGATAAAAAAAGATATGATAAAGACTTGTAAGATAGGCACAGTACACTTTTGTCAATCACTAGAAGTTTTTAAAACATAAATAGTGGCTAAACTCACAGAGTATGTAACTCATAAATGTGCCCACGGGATACCTCTTTAATTCAAATAATAAGATGTTATAGTTCAGATGAATAAAGATAAAGATGTAGTTAAATAAATATCCAAAAACTTCAATATTTCGGACATGTAATGAGGCATCTGGAGAAGTAGGAGATCATCATGGCTGAAGAACCTGAGTTAATGGTTTGGCCAGTCTACTGTGGAGCAGTAAATAAAGGGATAATAGCCAACATCCATTGAATGAATAGGGCACAAGAAGAAGGGGAAAATGAGGTATGCGGGATCCTGGAGTGCAGCTGGCTGTGGATGGCGTTCAACATAATACACTAATATTTTGAGGGAATGGGTGACTATGTTTTGAGCAGGGTCCTAAAAGGAAACTGCAAAATTTAGACAGATGGCGTTCAATATAAAACATTTATATCTTGGGTAAGGAGATGAAATAAATACAACATACTTGCGCAATTTTAAACTTTTATTATTTAATATAATACAAATTAATATCGGCGCGATGGAGTGACCAAAGGAAGGGGGGAAGATGCCTAAGTTTTACGCATTGCCAATTTGAGTGAATGGCATTCAATACAAAACACATATCATGGGGAAGCCAAATGTAACAAAAGAAAAATTTTGTGTTCCTTTACATTGTGTCATTAAAAAAAATGTAGCATAGGTACACAAAAAATAGCAGCAAAACTGAAACATTGAATTTTAATGAAAAACTTGATGTGAAAGAATCAACGTGTCATCATCAAAGGATGATAAATAAATTAATATAATGATCTCATATGTTATATCTTATCTATGTGTTATACTAATGAAAAAGGCAATAAAACAATACTACATTTTTTATCTATGGATTGATTTTACTGATCGCGTTTATATTTATGGTGCGAGCTGTCAGTGTGTCAATAATTTTGTAGATAACATTGAAATGTGCAATTCATAGCACTTATTCGCGGTCGTGAGCGTCTTTTCAAACAGAATATAATCGATCAGTAAAATATTAACGAGACAATTAACCTTTGTAGTTGTGAACTGAAATCAACTAAAACTTATTTAGGTGTGAAACGTGCATCGCTAGCGGTACATTACTGGAGCGCTTGTCTTCTTGCGCTTTTGTCGTTCAGGTTTCAGTACTGTGGAGACAAACAATTTTGGTCGATCTGGTGATATATTGTTATATTTATTTCACGAAGGCCTTCTTCATAAATATATTTATTTTATTAATATACACGCACACACACACTAAACATTTTGTTTAACAACTGTAAGAATACGGTTAAATGATAAAAATTGTTTTATTATACACAATAATTTCAGGATAAGGTTCAGAAGCAAAACCGCCATTTTAGAATTGACGAAATTGAGTTAAACGTATTTGTAACTGATTTTCTAGCCATGGAGGAGATTTTAAAATTCATATGCTTCTGATGAAATACTTCCAAAACATACAAACAAGTGTTTAAGGACAGTTATCAATTGTAAAAATGCCACTATTGCCAGATAATCACTTTTAAGTATGTCACTATTAATGTTCACTCTACGATGGACGCACACACGTTTTAACAAGACATCTTCATATGCCGCCTTCTATCGAAGGTTGGCGACCATGTTGATTTATTTATCCTGAACAATGAACCACTTTCTGAGGTTACACAGCCAATATAATCTCTTTCTACCTGCACTACCAGCTCTGCTGCCTTCTATCTTGTGTCCGAAGTTAGTAGGTTTCCTTGATAGTTATTAATTCTCTTATGTCTTGATACATCTTCATCAGTAATGTGATGCCAGTAGCCCTAGGCCTAGCATGCACTGTGGTTAATTGTGTGCGGATTTTATCTGTAAGATATTGTAGCTCATGGGTTTGTACGCAGCTAGCACACGCACTTGCAATTTATTCCAACTGGCCACATTTTAAAATCTCTCGGATTTGTGATCTATTGAAATGTATGGTGACACTATTTATTAGTGTGGTTATTTTCAATCAGTTCATCAAGACTTTCTTCTGGTGATATTGATTTACGAAATGTTGTGTCCTGGAACGTAATATAAGAACCCACTTCTATTGATTGACATACTATAGTAATCAAAAAACTTATCAGAATGTTCTCGCATATTATGGTAGTTTATAAAAATTACCCTTTAGGTGTCATTAGTCAGTTAACGGATGAACCCAGTATTTATGATGGCAACCAGAGATACAACCAACACAAGCTGTCATCTAGAAATCCATTTTAGCCGTCTTCCTGAATGGCAGTCTCAGTCTATCTCTTCCTCTTGTATAATTTGCCTCAATTTTTCTTATAAATTCTGCCGATGTTTGTTTAGTGAGGATTTTAAAAACAAATCCCCATAACATTGAAATAACTCTACAAAGTTAACGCCGATTCTATTAATAATACATTAAAATATATTTTCTGTTTAAAGATCATCACATTAAGGTCTTTCAACATTGTACTGATCCGAGTATATCTATTTTTCTCAAAGCTTTATTTTGCAACACAGCAATTGTTACATTTCTTCTTCATTAGCCAACAATAAAATGCGGCTGCAGTAGTTGATGTGAGGAATAACAGAGTCGAGTTATATTCATAGGTGACATGGACATGGACATAAAACAAGAACCGCGGGACTTACCAATCGTGGCAGTCGAATTTCCCGCTGATTCGACTGTAATCAAAGTTGAACAAATTGATGCCAATGATGGGATCCAAGCCAAAGCTCCCGATTATGATGTTGATATTTGGATACCAGTCATAAAGGATGAATGCCCCGAAAGATTACTCGCAGCGTCAAGTGAGAAAACGCAAATATACCTTTTTTTAATTTTTTATTAATCCGTTATAATTACCATGATACAATACAATGCAGAGAAGAGGATTACATATTAATAATTATTATTTACAATAACTAGCCTATAATAAAATAAAATGCAATATATTTATGACAACAATATAAAAATATTATGAATTTTGGGATACATGTTAATCTTTAAAGTATATTTTGATAGCATTGATTATTTCATTGTTATCATCATATTTACACACATTTAAATACATTGCCCAACTAGGCAAGCCTGTTTTAGGGCAAATTGATAAACTAATATATTTTATAAAACCAGAACTCATCGAAAGCAAAACACAGTAAGATCGAATACATACATAGCATATAATGTGAAAATATTTAAGGAGAAAAAAATGTATATGTACAAAATATAAAAAAGAGAAAAAAATAATATTATCAATATTATTACTTTTCATGTGTGATTGTGAAGAAGTTGATTAATTGCTCGAAATAGCCACAGCGCTCCATCGGAGCTACTTGAGGGCTTAATGCCCTGGCTGCGATTTGTTACCACGCTCCCCCGTCTATATTTGTGACTTTCTGGATGTGGCGTCAGTGGCGACTTCGTTAGTATCATTTGCTTCGATAAGCTGTGTAAAGTACTTGCTTAAACAGCCAGGTCTGTGAAACTGCTGTCATCTCATCTATGTCGCTGTTAAATGTGACATATATACTTTGTTCATATTTTTCACATTTGTACAATTCCAGGGAGAGCAATACAGAATGCACTAACAGAAAAGCAATCGGCAACAGGTTACTAAGACCTGCGGGCGACTACGTGGCCCATAGTGACCGCTGCATGTCCCATGGTGGTCCCGGGAGCTTCCGTTGGAACTATATTTCATCTAAATGAACATTTCTAAAAGTTAATTATTGTACAATGGACAATCCACAAAGTTAGTCATGAAAAAATCCTGTTTTAACTGTTAACCTAGCCCAGGGGTCGGAAAACCGCGGCTGGCGAGCCGAATGTGGCTCTTTTCACAGGCATTTGCGACACTCTTCAAAAAAATCCTGTTTTAACTGTTAACCTAGCCCAGGGGTCGGAAAACCGCGGCTGGCGAGCCGAATGTGGCTCTTTTCACAGGCATTTGCGACACTCTTCAACTCCAGCTCATACTTTCATATATATACACTCAAATTTGGTACATGGAATAGTTTTCCTGCTACATAAGAGAACTAGCATTTGACACTCTCACAATAAGAGAACTTGCATTTGACACTCTCACAATAAGAGAACTAGCATTTGACACTCTCACAATAAGAGAACTAGCATTTGACACTCTCACAATAAGAGAACTTGCATTTGACACTCTCACAATAAGAGAACTAGCATTTGACATTCTCACATTCTTTGGCTCTACATATTTTTGCAAACAAACATTATCATCCACGAATCAAATAAAAAATAAGTTACGAGGCAAATTAACTAACGATAATTTACAATCTTTCCTAAAATTGAACAAGTAGTTACTTGGCAGACATAGCACATAAGGTAAAGCTAGTAAACTTTACAAAGCCCAAGGAGTGTTTTATTAGTATTTGATTATTTAGATTTTCTTGTTTTATAAGTAGAGCATTGAGCTACTGAAGCTTATAACTCCCATCCAAGTACTCTTCCAAGTAGCCCACGACTGTATTGTGAATTTGAGTTATAAATAAAATTAAATAATTTTACCTCGTTTTTTTTCGTCGAAAATTTATGTTACGACTCTATGAAAGTTTTGAGGTTATGTTTATTTCATATTTGGCTCTTCTAATTAAAAAGTCTGCCGACTCCTGACCTACCCTAAGTTGATCCAGCTGCTTGTTAGCGCATCTTAAGCGAGTTTTATGAACTTTCAGATAACATCGATGACCGCAAGGATTATTATGCCCCCGAGATTATTTGGCACCGAGCTGTACATCAAGTGGACGGTGAATACGAGGAAAAGCAGAGTACTTCAACAAAAGCAGAAGTATTTCCCTGTGATGACTGTACGAAAACATTCACTAGAAAATCTATCTTAGTGAGACACATGAAAAGTCACGCAAGTCAGAAAGCTTTTCCTTGTGAAGAATGTGAAAAATGCTACATCGACAGGCATCGCTTGGCACGGCACATGAAAACCCATCAAAGAGTTAAGCCCTTCACTTGCGCAATCTGCAAAATGTCATTCAACGAAAAAACAAATTTTGTAGCTCACGTAAAGAGTCACGTCGGAGAGAAACTTTTCACTTGTAAAGTCTGCACAAAATCTTTCAGCGATAGATCTATCTTAATGCGACACGTGAGAACTCACAACACGGAGAAACCGTTTATCTGTGATGAATGCAATCAACCGTACACTCAAAAATCTTACCTAGTAAGACATATAAAAAATCATGGAAAAAATAAAACGTTTACATGCGAAGATTGCGAAAAAACCTTCGCTTTAAAGTCTACCTTGGTGCAGCATATGAGAACTCACAAACCGTTCAAACTTGAAGAATATAAGCCATCACCGATTCATAAATCTTACTTGGTTAGAGTGCCTAAACTAGAAACACGATTCACGTGCGTTATCTGTAAAAGTACGTTCAATGAAAAAAGTATTTTTTTGAAACATATCGAAAGCCACATTGGCGAGAAACCATTTTCTTGTGAAGTCTGTACGAAATCATTCAGCGATAAACCTGCCTTGGTTCAACACGCAAAAACTCATAAAAAAGATCAAATATTCTCGTGTAAAGAGTGTAAACAGATATTCAATTACAAATCTTGCTTGGTGAGTCACGTACGAACGCATAAAAGAAATAAACCGTTTACTTGCGCAGTCTGTAAAGAGTCTTTCAATGAAAGAACACAATTTTTGAAACACATTCGCAGCCATGTTGAATCCAGCCCCTTTACGTGTTTAAACTGTAAACAATCATTCAGCGATAGAGCTACCTTAGTGCAACATATAGAAGAAACTCACAGAAGTGAGAGATCCTTTACTTGCGAGTACTGCGGAAAGTCGTACACTCAAAAATCTTTCTTAACCAACCACTTGAGATCGCATACCTTGGATAAATCTATTCCCGAACCTGAAAACCATAAAAAACCACGCATTCAAAAGCCTATGACAATTTATAAGAGGATTAAACCTTTTACTTGTGTAATATGTAAAAAAATATTTCAGGAAAAAACCCTTTTTGTAGACCACGTGAGAAGTCACATAGGTGAGGCACTCTTTAATTGTAAATTGTGCGCTGTATCGTTCAATGATAGATCCGTCTTTTTACGACACATGGAAACGCATGCACAGTAGAAATTGTGGCCAACCAATAAATGCCACATGGATTCCACGGTTGGCAGCGCAGAGTGCGAATTGGGCAGCCCTAGAGCAAGCTAGGTGAGCGCAAGGCTTTCCATCCACGCTACTCCTGAGGACAATAAAACAGCCATGCAATTTGTAGTCGATCTTATAAATTCCATAATAATGTATTTATTTGCAAATAAACAATACTTAGATAAATCAATATTTTATTTCTTGTAACATATTCTCTATATCCTGGAGTAATCCAGACACCTAGGGCCAGTTGTGTGATCAGTAGTCAATTTTAACCGTGTAAGTTTTTACTGTAGTAACTTTTTACTATCGTCCGTGGTAAAAATTGTTTGAATGTTAAATTTACTGTTGTCAAAACATAGACAAAATGTCTATAGGCGAGATAATCGTGAAATATGCTTTATCTATGGATTTATTCGCCTCTGCGTTCGAAACCTGTCATTTTGGTGGTGAAATTTTTTCAGATCGTCTGCTAATTAATGTATATTAAACAATGCGATCATCCGGATGAACTCTCATCACTAACATTGAATGATTCATTGTCGTATACTGCGACATTCAACGTGACAGATGACTTTTAAAACAGCTGCGAAGAGTCCGCTATATTTAACCATTGATTCTCATTTTTTACTATCGGATATCAAAATCAGTTTACTGCGGGATGTACTTTCGAGAAATATTTTTTTACCAACGATCAACCACCCGTTTTTTCAAATTTTTTTTCTAAATAAAAAGTTACTACTGATCACGCAACCGACTCTAGACTCTCTGATCTGTATGACAATATTTTCTCTAATTCTGGATCAAGGTGGGCGCATAAAAAATCTTTTGTGAAATTTAAAAGACCAATGTTATTATTTGTACACTGGGGGAGAAAATACCAATACAGGGCTTATATGGGTTGACCATATTGTTAAGATAACTAAGGAAAGGTGCATACCTGGGACACATTTTCCGTAATGGAAAATGACAAGTCATCATGCAGGAGAAGATGGAAGGCAGCAGAGCTAGAAAGAGGTTATCTTATACAGGATAAATATCTACTTATAAATGCATTTGTGGCGTCACGTGTAACAGCATCTGTGCTGGCCTGCCAATGTTTCAGCTGGATAGATTACAATCCATTCTAAACGCGGCAGCACATATAATATATGGAGTTTTTAAATTCCCTCTTTTGCACGGGCTACATTGACTCCGGTTCCCTGAAAGAGTTGAATTTAAATTGTGCCGGTCGATGTACAAGGCGACACACAACATGGCGCCTCTGTATCTTCAAGAACTTTGTATCCCAGACAATTTGAATAGTAGACGTCAAACTCTCAGCTGCAGGAAGTGTTGTGGAACCGACCAACCGTTCTAAATTTAGTGAACGGACATTTGCGGTGGCAGGCCCAAGAGCGTGGAACTCCTTGCCCTCCGTCGTAAGAAACAGTGCATCAGAGACTTTATTTAAAAAGAATCTAAAAATGCACCTTTTCAAAAAGTCATTTCCATAAGTGAAAATAACATTTTTTAATTTTAAAAAACAAAGATAATTGTAGAACTATAAACAGTTAATGTGTAAAATGTCCTTGAGGTAAAAGTTTTTACAAAAATGGCACTATACAAATTATCCATTATTATTATAATTCAACGTGGTTGCCAACCTTCGATAGAAAGCGGCATAAGTCTCGTTAAAAATTGACATGAGGTAAGCATGGTTTCGAGCATCTGTATACATTTAGCGGTGTAGTACCTACTTGCCATTGAGGCACGAGCTGCCAGCTGTATTTACAAACTCATTTCAACCAGTATATTCTAAGTAACTTTTTGTAACCTTGTTTTAATAAATTCAATGCAAACAGTAAATATGTGTTTTTTTTTCAAATCACCTTTACTGCCTGTCAACCACGTTAGACTTTGTGACTTACACGAGCACAAGTGTTGAGTTAAATTTGTAGGCTGTCTCACACTCATAGTCTAATCTTCCTCACATAACAACATCATAACCTAATCTTCAAACACTGCTTCATGGCTTCGCAGTTCATCTAGAGCATCTGCCGGATGTGCGACTCGGTGCAAATCTTGTACCAACACATTCCTCTCAAATTTGGACACTCGACAGGAAAGAAATAAACAAAAATACTCTATTTTCATAAAATTATTGTTTATTTTCATAGTATTTATCAAACTGTTTAAAACAAGAAATTTATGGACGGATGGGAACAGAACCACCGGGATTTCCAAGGTCACATTCAAAAGGATATATCCTCGCTCAGCATTGGCACATTTACTACAATGACAGGGATGATGAGCGCTGCATTGTATTTAGCATTTATTCCAGTCGAGCGCTGATAACAATGAAATGCGGTCAGAATAATCTCGCAGATAATATTAAACATGACGTCTACCAAAACTTAATTAAATCACGACAATGCACCCTGCAATGGAATCCGAATGATAAGACAGCAAAATATTTAAAATTTTGTAGTATCATATTTTTTTTGGAATTTCACCAAATACTATGTAATTAATATTAGTTCCAATATATTAATTATAATAAAATGTACAATCTTTTAAACCTTATAATCTCACAACGACATGCTAATAATAGCTACAATTACCGCATTTTCAAGAATGTAATGCGCACATAAAAATAATTCATTAACGCGTGTTTATGGTTGAATTTGGTAGCGGAACTTGACTGGATCTCACAACTGGCTATGGGATATGGGAATTGCTATTTAAACATTTTGTTTAAATATTCAAAATGTATATATGTACATACATATTACGCTTGCCAGTTGGGGCAAGACTAGCGTATACACACTGGTGGAGTCTTAGTACCAACAATGATGTACGGAAGTGAGGCTTGGCGCTGACAAAGGAGAAACAAACGCTGTGGAAACGAGATGAAATTAAAAACTGCCTCGATTATAGAGGAATTAAACAATTGAGCAGCATCTACCCTAATTACATGGCTTGGGATGACGGGACATCCAAATGAGGAAGGAACACGGCACGCCGACCCGGTTAGAACTTTGATGCAGAGCATAAGAAGTGCCACAGACTGGAATAGGTGGTAATAAATCATCAATACCATCGGCAGTTAGCCGCAAGGCAAGATAAAGAAAAATTATGCTAATCTTGGCACAGAGAATAAAATTGTCACGTAGTTGGTTTGATTTTAGTATGTGAGATAAATTAATGGTACCAGAAATATAGGATGTCCGTAGAAGACTAGTAAACCAGATGTAGGTGAGAATTGTGTCAGAACAGAACAGTGTGGTGTTCCATTCTCTCTGCCTACCCTTTCAGAAATTGGTGTTTTATTGAATAGACAGTGAGCGTATTATCTTCTGTAAAATACGGTAATTTTGTATATTTCTAAAATATATACACATATTTTATTAAAATATCATATAATAAAGTATTATTTTATTGGCATCATAAACATAATTTTTTAAATCCCTTAAAAAACTATACTAAGGGAACGTTACAATTTTTGGGATGCACCCAGTAAGATGGAAAAAGCAATTCCAATTCATAAAAGTGTATAATATAATAATAATAATAATAGGTTCACCGGCTAAATGTCAAAATATTTACACATAAAAAATGACAACTTCAAATATTTAATGAAGCTCTTCTCCGTGAAGCCACTCGAGAGCCGGTCACAAATGAGAACATTTTGCACAACCCGCGTTACATTAACAATACGGTACTCGCCGAATCGCAAGACAGCCATCGAGAATATTTATAATTATTAAGACTATAAGGTACAACCCCCACACACGTGTAAACATTATGGACGATTTTTTTTTAACGACTTCTAGTTATTTCAATTATTTAAAATAAGGCACTGGAGTCAATGAAAGTTATTATTTTTAAGGCTTGTCAGTCGAATAATAAGATTAAGAACTTAACGGTATTAAGTTGGCACTAAAGTCTAACTATATTTTTTTTTGCTGTCAATTTAAAAATGTTATTAATAATCGAAATGCAAAGAGGCAATAAACAATGGCAATAAACAACCTAAGAAACATTCATAACATTATCAAGTATTAAGTAATATAATTACAAACACATTCTAAACATTGTCATATAAAAAGTTTTCATATACAATATATAATTTTTCATTAAAATCTGTGATGATTAACATAATTTATATGTTTTAGAATATACAATCTGACGTTGCACAAAATATGTAATGTTTTAGAACATCTGTGATATTTTACAATATCTAAGATTTTTAAGGTCTGACACGTAAGCTATCTATGAACGTCCACAAAAATCACAGATCTGCTTCATAGATTTTAACTAATCTAGTGAAATGCACTGTGAGGTAACAAGATAATTTAGTATCCACAAAAGAGACTATTATTTGCTGTGAATTATTATTAAAAGGTTTAATATATTATCTAAGTACTGGAAATAACCACATGAACGGTTGACAAAGACGACGACTCGTGTTGACGAGTGAATCCTATAATAAAGTGTACATTTTGAATTAATAATATGGTCAGAATAATAATAGTTAATAAATTGTCCCTAGTTTAACTTTATATTGATGACAAACCTTCGGAATGACAGAATTCAACCGTCAACAAGTCGTACAATATACTTTTTCATTGTTATTAATACTTTTGGTATTTCATAACATAATATTTTACTAAAAATATGTTAAAATGTTGATAAAAATCAATTAATCGCATTTTCAAGCCACAAGATGCGGTACACCCCAATTTTAAAAAAAATGTATTTTATTGTCTGAAAGTAAGCAATATGCGGTAATAGGTTCCCTACAGAAAATAACCAAAAAAATATTTATACAATATACACACATTTTTTTTACACCTGTGCATTTATTTTCATTTTAATTCCTCTGTATTACATATTTTTTCAATACCTATTGAACCTCTCCATTTTAATTGACACCACCGATAAACTGGTGCTCGTTGGTGCGCTCACGAATAAGATAATAAAAAGTTATTGACAATTATTCCAAAAAAGTATTGTGCGCGATAATTCACTAGGTAAGAAATTTTATTAAATTTATTTTTTATATTTAATAATTTCATTTATTAGAAAACGTCGGTTCTGTACTTTGAATAAAACGTAAATTTTACATTTAATAATAAATATAGTCTCCATACCAATGAGTGTGAAGTGCGTGATGAAATTTTTTAGCGGAATGCAAGCTACGCAAATAAAAAAGATTTTTATATATTTCAAAACGTCTCCTGAACACAATTGATTTTTACCAACATTTGACTTATTTCACAATTCCCACAAGCCAGACGACAACACCCGGGCCGTGACTAGGGTGCGACCGGTGCTATCTCAGCTTGTCACCGTCGAGCCCCTTGTACGCGGGGACCCTAAACTGACCGGGGAACCCCTGGGGCTTGGCGAGCACCTCCGCGGGTTGATTGAGGTCTCCGACGCTCGGGCTCGAGCTCTTGCGTCCCTTTCTTGATTTCTTTTTGCCGCTGAAGTTTGCGGGCAGGAGGCCATTCTCGTCACCGTGCAGGCCAAAGGTTTCGCCGTCGATACCTGATAAAGTAAAAAAAAAACAATTAATTTTCTTATTCAACATTTTTATTTGTCTTAATAATAATGTTTAATTATTATTTCAATTTTTATACCGCTCAGATTCATTAATTCTTCAGTTATTTGGATGGCCATCGAGGAGATGAGGGGAAAAGGAAGTGGGAAATCGGAGATCGGATTTTCCATCACTGTTCTAAAAAATATAAATAATTTCTTGAATGGATTTATTCTGAGAAAATTAACTTTATAAAATATATATTGCATAATAAGTAACTGATTGATGAGACAATTTTTGTAATAACCAGTTAAAAATCAATACAAAAAAACCTGAAATAAAATTATTTTGGTCATACGGAGGTTAATTATCAGTAGCTAGAGTAATGATGGTCTATTTCTATAATTCAAACAATCATGATTAGGTATTCATCTTGGTCTTACAGTGAGGAAAGGAATCAAACAATGGTGTTGCATGAGCAAAATATTACTTACGTGAAAATACTTTTATTTAATACAGGTCACAATAAATACACAATATTAATACAAATTAAGTTATATAGTGGATTTCTGTAAAATAAGAAGAGAGGCACCAAACGGTGCTCAGCCGATTCGCTTGTGTGCCACGCTCCAATGGCCGCGGTACCTGGACTAGCTCTATTTGCATCGATGTCAGAGTGTATGCTCACATATACTCAAGTAATAAATCTATAACTATTTTAAAAGACCCTTAAAGTGCCCTTTTCAAAACTAATCTATCTTTTCACATTTATGATGAAAATATATGTTTTTATTATTAATTTATATCAGAAGTTATACATTAGAATATCTTTTTTTTTAAAACCATGACACAGATAGGACCTTACCAAAGGAAAGGTCATCGTATTAAAATCTTTCAGCATTGCACTGATCCGAGTTTATATATTTTTCTCAAAGTTTTATTTTGCAATTATGATAATTGTTGCATTTCTTCTTTATTACCCGACAATAAAATGCTGCTGCAGTAGGTGATGTGAGGAATAATAACAGACACGTATACTATATTCAATCAATGTACTATAAATATTTTATCTGAATTCATAAAGAGAAAAATAATATGTCGCATTGAATTCTTAGCTGTGTTCAGGCTATTACGGTAACATGAACGACACCCATGTTTCATTACGGAGGCGAGTCATAAAAATACAGGAGAAACTATAAAAATAAGCCACATTTCATGCAACTCTACGTGCGTGTACATATAATTAATTTAAACCGGTTACATACTGTCAAACTCCGTGTCCAACGCCCCAAACTTGTTCCTCGCGTTGAACTCGAGACGCCACATCTGCGACCGGGAGCCCCGTTCGCAGGAGGAGGCCACCAGGTGGTCACCGCTCTGCAGGCCCTTCACGTCCAGGCACAGCATTGTCTGCACGTGGCGGATTTGGTTGGTAGGCAGCAGCAAGGTCCACTCCTGAACATGGGAAAAATTTGCAACGGCCATTGTGTAAAGCTTTTATATACTATTGCAAGCGATATTCCCTCTAAATTTTGGATCACAGTGCGCGCATGAAATATCTTTTGTGCAATTTTAAAGACCGATGCTATTATTTGTGCGCTGGGGGAGAAAATAATAAAAATATTACCATTCCAGTACGGGGCTACTACAGGTTGACCACATTACTAACGAATGTGTATATAATAACTAATAACAAACTATGAAGGAATGCTGCATACTCCGGTCATGTTCTCCGCAATGAAAGACGTTACATTTGACAAGTCATTATGCGGAGGAAGACAGACGGCAGCACAGCTAGTAGTGTCGGTAGAAAGACATTATCTAGATTAAATTACTATAAGTCTTGAAACATGTTAATGTATCAATAAATAATGGTTCTAAACAAAGTGTTTTTCTTATTATTTATAGAAATTATCTTGGCTGAGTAATCTCAGAAAGCGGTTCAAAGTCCAAAATGTTGGTGATCTTAGATCTACACAATAGATCAACATGGTCGCCAACATTCACGTCTTTACATTCAGTTTGGTGAGGAGTACCAAAAATAATATTAGAGTCGGCTAAAAGAGCACAAAAGACAATTCTTAGAGTAATAAATGGTCATCCCTTTAGATATCAATCAGATTGTATATTTAAAGAGTACAATGTCCTAGACGTAAGACAATTCTATATGTTGAGACTCGTCCAATATTTCCATGCTAACAACAACTCACCCCAAGCATCATGGACACAACACAAGACAAACAATGAACATCTACACACCAGTTCCGAGAGCAACAATGACATTTTATAAACGATTCTACATGTTCTTAGCTCCGAAACTGTACAACACACTCAACACCAAATGGAAATGGTTTACTTCTAATAAGATTACAAAAATGATTCAATTGAGTAGAGATCAATCAGAACCATCGCTGTCCAACATTCCAACATAATTATAATACAATACTTACTAACTAAATTATTATTATTAAATTGTAATCTTCGTTCCATTAGATTTAACATTCACACCGTAGAGAGAACATTGATTACACATATTGTGATCCACACTTCTATTTACCGGGTAGTGTAATAGCCGCAAAGCAAATCAACACGTAACAATGCTTATCATCGACAATTCCGACTATAAGATAACGTTACCTGATCTTTCTTCTTTCCGTGACAATCTGCCATGATCACATCGTGGAGCACGTTCTCTTCCCTGGAAACAACAATTTCATCAGTGACCGGGTTACAAATAGCGAGTGGACAGATTTCACCACTATCATCAACACGGCACAAAAAATAATAAATGTTCACTCGCCGTTAATAACCAATGCTCACTCACCGCTTGTACTGTATCTGCGCGCACTTCTCCTCCGTCCGCAGCTCGCCCCTGAGCGTGAGGCTGAAGTGCTGCGTGGTGCCCAAAGTCTCGTGGCAAGCGTAAATGCCCAGCGGGGGGAAGGCCTCGTCGTTACTGGGGCCCAGAGTGTCCAGGCACAGGTGCTTAGCAGGATTCATGAATCTGACGGCAGATACGAGGGGATGTTAAACTCACAAGTACATACATACGAAGGCAAGTCAAAAATTATCTACTTTATTATTCTACAATTTATTTACACCAAAGTAGGGGTTCTTCGTGATATGTGAGTCGTCTGTTGCATCTCACTGCACGATTTTGTATTATTTTATTACGTTATCTGTTAAAAAATATTTTTTATATATGTTGTTTTTATAAATGTCTGATGATGTGAACTATTTTTTTTAAATAAAATCTATGAGGGACAGTGAATGGTTCTTGATTCGCGGCCTTGCCGTGTTGTATTACAGCAAGACTGGCGACATAGCAACATTGCTATGTAGCATTGAAAAAATTGTTTATAAACCGGTCTGGTGAAAATAAGCACTGTACACACCTGCCCTGGCCGACGATGTTCTCCCCGGGGACAAATTTCTGCGGGTACACGTTCTTGAGGAACCATTTGAAGCTCTTGCAGTTGAGTTTCTCCCTCAGGACCTTACGGTGCGCGACATCCTCCTGGCTGACGACATCCTGCGAATATTTCACTGTGCATATTAGATCTTCTAAATATATGAGACCCCCCCTACAACAACACTGTAAATCAGTTTTTACAAATGTTGATGGGTGGACGGAGTGCCGGCCATATTATTTAGTATTATATGTGATAAAATTACTTAGAAATTGTGTAAAATAGTATTTATTTGATATGGTTGTTTTATATACCATTGGATGCCCAAGAAGATAAATGTCATTGTGACATTCATAATTCAGATTGAGATCAATTGCACGGGTAGTCTCATATTTTAGTCACGTTTTAATCATACCTTCAGTTCTGGGCGATCCCTGAAGAAAAGTTTAGCATAGTCGTCCATCCACACCAGAGCCAGGCGGGCCGTGTTGATTCCTGGAACCAAATATGTAAATATAAATTTTCATCATGATTTCAATAATTCGGGATGAAATCTGCTACGACATTACCTCGCCTCCGATATCCGTCTGAGTTGTTAGACTTCGTGAAGGATGCCTATCATCACCTACAGATTAGCAAAACAATGTATATCATAGCTACACAATGCACTGTCTGCATGGGCCGTTAGTGTGCGACGGCCACCAGCTTCACCGTAAAAAATTTAAGGGGTTAATGGACAGCACATATTCTTAGAAACAATGCACACATCAGAGACATAATTGAGGGAAGAGTACAGAGAGGAAGGACTAGACCAAATAACTAGCAAGACAAATGCAGACAACTTCTGGAAAAGACACGACAACATAGACCAGTAAATGAATAGACATGAAATAAAGCATTCTACACATATTCTTGGTGGAAACATAAATCCGATAGTTTATGACACATTTATGCAACAGTAAAAGTACTTACTTTTCAAAAATTTAATCTTTGTGTAAACAACACATATTTTTTACATTATTACATTATTGTCAAATTATTAAATTTTCGTTCCAATCGAGTCATATTTTTAAAAAAAGTTGCAGATCTGTGCGCAAGTAGTACCAAAGTGATCACGTGTGTGACACCAAAGTGAAAATATTGGGACAAGAAATTTGCATTAGTTCATGTCTGTGTATTTGGTGGTCTGTGCACGACAAGTATTTGATGGGGGACCCACACTTTTCCGGAACCATTATTATTCCAAAACTATTTACATAGCACATATACAAAATAGTATGAATACTAAACACAACAAGCATCACAGTTTTTAAATATTAAAGAAAAAAAATTGAATTTTTGTTAATTTAGTGTGCAAAATAATTGTTGACACCCGACACCACCAATAAATCAGTATAAACAGTGCTCGTTGGCGAATAAGATGTACATTTGTCTTTTATTGTATAATAAAATATTTTTTCTAAAATTTGTCTCATAAATTTGGGATGCATCTTATACCAAAAAAATATGGTACGTGCATTTCAAATAAATCAAACAATTTATGCGTGTAGTGCAGTAGTCACATACCGTGAGTGTCCTTATCATTGGGGAAACTGTAAGGGTGGAAATCACGGAATACGTGTCCCACGCGCGAACACGGGATTGTTTCCAAGACACCGCCGCCTGCAAAAGAAAAGTAGACAATATTAACCATCCAGACGAGAATATCACAGTTTTATTTTAAATATTTTTTTAAGGGCACATTTTAAATACACATTTTTCATGAATGTTGGTATTCCAAAAGGGATGTGTAAAAATACCTATTAGTTTCCATCTACTCCTATACTATATTATAATCTTAACTTAGTAAACCAAGTCGAGCAGCCTCGAAGTAAAGATTGAAGGAGGGCACTCACACTGCCAGATCCTGAAGCTCATCTCCAGGTTTTCGCCGCCCCAGCCGTCCATGAGCTCGTCGTAGGAGCCCACCTCCCAGAAGTACCTGCGGTCCATCGCAAACAGCCCCCCGGCCATGGTGGGCGACCTGGGACACACAAATCCTTTGGATCATTCCATAAAACTAAACAAATATCAGATATCTCATAGAGACAAACCTTATTTTTTATTATATTTAATGGAAAATATATGGAAATATAGGGTAATTACCTGTCTTCGGCTGGCTTAAGTAATCACTTTATATATATATAGAACATCTCGTAACACACGAGTTATTTCAAAACATAATATAATTAATTATAATTCTTAATGTAATTATTTTGCACAATATTTAGCTAATCAGAAATCATCAAAACACCCCACATTGCATCATCTACTGGGTTTAAATCTGGACTGTTCGGTGAACACCCGTCTGGCTCGATGAAATTAATATTCGCACAATGAAGAAAGTTGATTGTATTTATGACTGTGTGAGGTGGAGCAGCGTCCTGCTGTAATGTCTGGCTATATTCCAGGCTTTGTTTTGAAACTCTGATCGTTTTCCTAGCACCCTGACGTTTTTCAATTCGCAATTTTTTTATCAGAATACGGTCTTCTGCGGTGATTTTTGTCATTCTGAGCAACAATTTGAAAAAACCAAATATAAACAATGGAAAAATTAATAATCAAAGATGACGACTGTAAATTGTCAAAATAAAACGTAATATAGGTAAGTAAGTAAATTAGTAAACTATTTAAGCTATTGTTAATATAGTTGTTAAACTAATTTTGATGTGATTATATCACATTTTACGAAATGTTCTCACTTTTTTTGGACCACCCTGTATATATAATGTTCACCAATTCTCACCCCTCAATCTCCATATTTATCAAATTTTTGAAAGTTGTAAATACGTAAGTATGTGGATTCGCTTCGAGTACCACTACACTATCGCCATCTATGGACCAAATTTGATCATTCATTTTTCCTTTATTTTAAACAGCATATATGTCACCACTATGAGAATCTGATTTTTTTTAAATTATTTTAAACCAATATTCTTTATCTGTAAAATGTTTTTTAACATAATATACTAGAATACGCCTGAAAAATCAATATTTTTAAAAATTTTATATATTTTCTTATTTTGACCAGTATATTATATTGGCTAAAACAGAAAGAAATGACATTTTTTTTTACTGTAACAAAAAATTTATTTTTTAAAAAACTATACAATATTAATCTGTTAAATAATTTCCCCCGTTGTCTATTATCTTCCTCCATAAAAGAGGCAACTTTTTGATACCCTTTTCGTAAAACTCTGGTGACTTACTGACAAAATACAAATCTAGGTGATTTTTCACCTGGTCAGCGTTTGTAAATTTTTTGTCACGAAGTGAATGCTCCATCGACTTGAAGAGATAATAATCTGAAGGTACTACGTCTGGTGAATATGGAGGATGTGGCAGAAGTTCGAAATCAAGTTCTCTTATTTTTTGCTGAGTAATTTTGGCCGCATGAGGTCTTGCATTATCATGTTGTAAAATCCGCCTATTGTTATTGACCAAAACAGATCATTTTTTTAATAACTCTGCTTTTAATCGTTTTAGTTGGGCACGGTATAGCTCTGCCATAACTGTTTGACCAGATTTCAACAATTCAAAATGTATTATCCCCGAAACATCCCACCAAACACATAACAAAACTTTTTTTAACGTCAATGTTGACCGAGGGGTAGGCACAGGTACTTGATTTGGTGATAGCCATTGTTGTTTTCTCCTAGTATTACTGTAAAGGATCCATTTCTCATCCCCAGTAATTATCCTTCTTAGAAATGGATCAGTTTCGTGCCTGGACAATAGGGCAGCACAGACGGTCACGCGTTGCTCCAAGGCCATTTGAGAGAGATCATGCGGCACCCAAATTCCTTGCCTGTGTTTTTTCCCCAACCTTTTCAGATTGCACAGTTGTTATTGGACAGCCAAGGTCGTGTGACAATTCCTTCACTCTTTTACGAGGATCAGCTTCCACCAATGATTTTAGGACATCATCGTCGATTTTGAGGGGTCTTCCGGTTTATGGTTTGTCCTTTAATTCCCTATCACCACTTTTGAACTTTTGAAACCATCTAAAGCACTTTGGAAGTTTCAAGACGTCACCGTAAATGTCACAAATGGTTTGCGTAGCTTCTTTTGGTTTTAATCCTTTATCAAATAAAAACAGCTCAAATGTGTTTCTTTAATCTCAGGCTTCTCCATTTTTCTACAATGGCAAAATATAAAAAATATCTTGAAATGGAAAGAGTACACACAGAGCTTTAAAATGATACTAACCACGGCGTGCTAACTCAACGGCAACCGTTGACAAACTAATTTTAAAGTGACGCGCCAGAAAAAATGTCATTTCTTTCCGTTTTACCTACTATTAGCAATATTTGAACTTATACTTACATATATAATAAAAAAATAGCTTCGTCTCTGTGAGATATCTATTATTTATTTAATAACAGTGCCTTTGTAGGTGAAAATCCAGTAATTGTGTGTTCTTGGACATGTTCAAATATTGAAAATATTTTTGGTTAATTGAAAGATCAGTAATCGAGGTTGGACCCTAGTCATGACTACTAGCTAACCTCGTCGGTGCGATATCACTCTCCCTGCGGGCCAGCTCTTCGTCACCGATATCGATCCAAGTGAAGTGGCCGGCGAAGGTGAACCCGCCAACCTGAAACAAACAACGATCATGCGTAAATATTTCTCAACAACAGTACGATGTACAGAAGTGAAGTCTGGAGCTGGCGAAAGAAGAACAAAAGTGGATTGACACGGTGGAAATAAAATCGCTCAGGCTTTATGATGCAAGATTGAAAAATAACTGGGTAGTTTGTTAGTGGAACGAATGAATGAAGAGAGGTTGGTAAGAGAGATATAGGGGTCAGGGATAGGCAGATAGGATAAAATGCCATTCTTGCCTCGTATATCTTCACATTAGTAATGAGCTATACCATTATTGTGACTGGCGTTCAATTGTAATAATAATTGGTAAATAAAGTTCACTTTAAAAAATTATATTCAAAAGCTCAAATGCACAAATAGGTTCAATTAACACAAATGACTATACAGTCAACAAAGCAGTTCATCATTAAATCATATTTATTCAACATTGTCAGTATCACTAATATTTATTTCAATGTACACAGACATAAAACTTAATATGATTTTGTAAAATTCTCACATGATATTTTCTGCAATGATACAGAATTTTTTACACACCCCTTGATTCGTAATTTAGTCGGAGGTCTGTCGCCTCCACAACTTGAACGCACCTAGGTGCAAAACGGAGCTATCACCAACATCAAAACCACGCCGGTGCCAACCGAAAAACAGACAATAATACAACGCACCGCACCGTTAGGGATCTCGGCCCCTGAGCGCGTCACTTCTCTCTCATCCGGCTTCCCGATCAGTTCTCCAGCAGACGCTTCATGTTTTTATCTGTACTGTGCGTCAATCAGCAATAAACGTCTATCAACTGTAAGTAACAAGTTCAACCTGCTCTACACATCCACACACACATTCAAAAGAATAAGTAAGCGTTTGGTGTAATTTACTTGGGGACACTTGGGACACTTTCATATAACCTTCTCGTATCTCATAATCTATCTTACCTTTCATTTTCATCACCGCACATTGAACACTACATCATTTCATTCCTCAAACACCCATAAAATATTGCATACTATTTCAGATACACCCTGTACGTACTAGCGCGTGAGCATTATACGTAAAATATATGTCTGTTATAACAGCTGTAAGATATTAAAAACTTTAATACTAAAAACTTATGACATAAATTTGCACATTTATTTGCGACAGCAATGAACAATAAACAGTCACAACTGATTAAATCTACTTTAAAAAATATGTAAAATGTAACAACGCATATATTTGTATGTGTATTCAAGTGCTAAAGAAAATTATTTACATTAAAAGTGACCTTGCTATTGTGGCTTGCAAATAAAACATGCTTAAATATTTATTTTCCTTCCATGGCGACACCGCTCGTATAGGCAAGCAAGACACGTAGGCGATTATACGCACAGATAAATAATTAAAATTTAGATTCTTTGACAGTCCCTCGTGACGAGGATGACGTCTGCCATGATTAACGATTGTGAGTTCGAGTGTGGCTGAGGAATTCAACTCTCGAACCGCACTCCCTCCCACATGTTGTGAACGTGCACATGCTGGGCAAGGGGGTTCTAAGTGACGAATCTTTCTCCTTTTTTCGGCTATTGTGTCAGCCAAAATTTAGATTATCTTCAACATAAAATGCAATAGTCATTAAGATCTGTAACATTTTAATGAGTGTGTCGATGGCTTTCTTCAACACGACAAGTGTTCAATTATGGGTGACATATCGCCAACTCATGTCTAAAAAATACAGATTCATAAAACCAATAAAGATATTACTTAGTATTAAGAACACATTCTCATTGTGAAGTTATAATTATTCAAAACATAGCTCTGTGATATTTAATTTGTAATTAAAAAAATATTACTTACTAATAAATTAATGTTTTTGATACAAAACTTAATTGAAGCCTCAAAGGACATGCAATAAATACAAAATATTAATCATTTATACAATTATGAAGAATATAAAACCATAAAAAATGAAATGTCACGTAAATTTAACAGTTTATATAACTTTATTAATCTTCAAAATTAAATTAATTCGTTAAATACAGTTTTATCTTCGTAATCTTGGCTACGCACTCATGAGAAAACATTCTGTATATTCATAACTTTTCAATAACTAGGCAATTTTCTACCACACCGATTGCGGTCATTCTGATAATGTTAAAGATTTATATTAGTCCAAAGATTTTATCTAAACTATCGTTTAAAAAAAAAATCTAATCTAGTGTATAACTTTCGATATAAAAAAAACCAATAAAAATCAATATTTTTGTAAAAAAAAAAAAAATCAAAAAGATATACAATTTCTAGAGAGTTTTGAGAGATTAGATCCATTGAAAGTGGGTCAAAGTATATTTTTAAATCACATTTTATTCAAGAAAGAGGTGCATGCGAGTGCGATGAATCAAAATTCCAGAGTACATACTTAAAAGAAATGCACACAAAACACTCAAATTTCCATGATAAGAGAGAATTAAAGGATGGTGTATTTTTAGACAACAAAAACATATTTAACAATGTGCTTGTGTGCTTATTTGCATACCACGTACTCGGGTTTATCATATGCAACCAACATCTGTTCCAATCGTGTCAATAATCTACAGAGCAGTTTAATATCGTAACATAATCTAATCTAAAAAATTCCCATGTGTTGACTTCTGCTATCTGAATATATAATTTTTTTTTGAAATTTTTTTTATTAATACTTAAAATTTAATACAATTTGAATAATCAGTGGATATAATATACACATATTTATTTTAACATTTGTTTCTTCTCTATGAGAGTAAGACTCTTGTATAGAGGAGTATATATGAGTTAATTTATGTTTCAGTTAGTCTGTGTACATATTTTTTTTTACTGCAGTTATAAATTTATGATAGTCTGTAATTTTTCTGATTGTGATGGGGAGATTGTTAAAAAATCTGATGCCTTGATTTTGAGTTGCGGTATATTTTAGTTTTGGGATATCAATTTGATCTCTATATCTTGTAGATCGGAATTCGCTTCTAATATTCAATTGATTTTTAATTTTGAAAATTAGAATTTTTTTTTGTATATGTCTACTTTTTGATACTTTAAATTCTGTGAAAAGTTGTATACTTGGATAGTCTTTTTTTTTTTTGAATAATTTTTATTAACATTTTTTAAGTGATTTCTAATTGCGACATTGAAGTTTTATATGCACCTCCCCACCAAATAGTAGCGTATAAGTACCGTAAGCTACAAAATACGTTTACATGATACTTTTTCCTGAAACTACATTTGTAAATGTTGGTGCTGAGCTTGTTGTGGTGGGCTGCGTTGAAGGATGAAGAGGAAGAAGATCCCCCACACGTTGGACCGACCGAGTGGAAAAAGCAACAGGCACTTATCTGGTCACAGCCCCCCGACAGTCAAAGAGGGTGGGAGTTTATGAAAATGACGATCCTCAGTCATGAGAGACCAACGTGGATGGTATCGCTGATAAATTTCGATCACTGATAACGCAATCGGCGAATATTGCAAAAACCACAAATTTCCGGTGGAGATAGAAAATAATTTGCCGTAATCGAGTAAACTTAGATTAAATTACCTTGAAGAAATTTATTTTTAGTTCTTGAATATTACACTAAATAAATGATGTCGACCCCTCCTATGTACAAAAATAGGTAATCTTTCACATGTATTTAATACATTTTTGTTTTTATATATAATACAGTATTACGCAGAAGGGATCAATATTATCAAATTATCTCACTCTGCATCAACCAGTACGCTTTTTATTATTATTGTAGTATATTGTAACCAACCGTGACTTCAATGTTGAAATAGTCGGCCAGCAATGGTGAACATACGGCGCGCAAGACAATTTCAGTGATATACAGTAAATATTTAATATACAAAATTGAACGTATGTCTCTCTGTTATCTATACAATCGTATACCCTTTTACTGATTTAAACCTAATTTTGCGTAATTACTCTTTAGGACCAATGTTCCCTATAAAGTGAGAGGGCGTGCACGCCACACAGAATTTTCAACAATACATCTTCTTCATGTGCCGCCTTTTATCGAAGATTGGCGGACCATGTTGACTTATCCTGCATGACTTGTCAAATATCAGATTTTTTATTGCGGAGAATGTGTTGAAGATAGTTATCTTTACTTATTAGTAATGGTCAACTTATTAGTAATGGTATAGTAATGTTTTTCTTATTAACGCGGGTCCTTAAAATTGCACAAAAGATTTTTTATGTGCATACGAGATCCAAACTTAAAGGAAACATTGCGTAGAACCCTGCACAAGACATAGGTAACCTACCCCACCGCCTTGGCTACCACAGCCTCTCCCAACAATATAAATTGAAAGCCATAGATTCCAAATTTTGCTCATTTAAATATTCACCCAAATTATTATATTTGTAATGTTCATCGGATAAACATGTATTCGCAAACAACTATTTTATGAAATCAACCACACTAGTAATTACACGTAACGTGACGATTGAGTTGTTATTGAAATGACCTACTGATTCGTGTCAACCTGTTCCACACAAGAGGGAAACGGAATGTAGGAAAGATGATAGGAATTAGGTATAGGAACAACCAGGAAGAGACACGACTCACCTGGATTTTCTCTCATATACAGCTTCTGAATTTCAGGACGAAGCACAGAGATCCAAAATAGCGGTTTCGGTACGCACACACGAGGAACCAAATACACTAGGAACTGGGTAAACTTCACAATTTCTTAAGTTAGTGATGAGCACATAGCAGCATAAAATCTCCTTGAAAGTTCAAAAGTCACAAACAATTACACAGTAACCATAATGGAGCACAACCTTTGACGCCAAATTTCCAAAGTTTCATGGCTGCACACACACCCTAAGAAATCGTCTCAATAAAGATTTAACTGAAGCTAAAAATAATTTGATTATATATAATACAAATAAACCAAACAGAAAGGTTCGCCATCACTGTACCGGGCCATTGTAGAAGATTTGACAATAACATGGTTTGAATGTAGCGTCAGACCATTGTAGGAGGTTTGACAAAACATTGTTGAAGGTTATCTAGGTTGCCACGGTTGGTTGCAGTCTATTGCTGCTGTCTTTATCATTAAATTTTTTGAAAAATTGGGATAACTGAATTTACCAAATCTATTTAATTAAGCGTTTCTATGTCTGCGGAAGACAAATCACTAATGCAAGTGTTTTTTCCGGTTATCAAATGTTAGCAATCATTTTATTTGTAGCAGTTAAAAATATTCCTGAACCAATATCCTAGATTCTTTATACAGGATGTTTTCCAGAACCTCTTGCTCAACAACTCCATTTCTGTCTGTCCTTGACGAGACCTACCGTGTCCGGCAACCCGACTGACAAGATGTATTTGTAATAATTCAGAAAATAATAAACCCTGGCAATAAACAGACCTGAAATCCGTAACCTGAAGTACTGTAGTGGAAGGTCTTGGACTCGATGACGTCGATGATAGGCACCACAGCCGCGCGGCGCTCCTCCTTGATCCTCTGGAGCAGCGGCCGAAGCCAGTCTTCCACGCATTCGCAGTGTGCGTCCAGGAACACAAGCACGTCTCCGCGCGAAGCACGCGCGCCCGCCAGCCTGGCGCGGATTAAGCCGGACCTGCGGGAACACAGCGTTAGTCGATACCATAATAGATTGGAAAATCTAATATATTTATTTATCTATTTATGAATGCTGGCAAAATAAACGTGATGGTATTCGAGAAGGAAGAAAAACAATTTGTAAAATAGTGATTGGTAATGATGTTTGGAATGGAAAGGCTGAGAAAAATATCAAAAAGACAGGTGCCAATTAGAAATAAAGTGAATGGTTGCATTGGATGCAGTAATTTCCAACACAAACTTGTCAGCTGAGGCAAGACTAGCAGTACACAACAAAGTCCTAATACTAGCAATAGATAATGTGGCAATGTGCATTAGGAGGTAATTTAAAGCTAATCTTAGCATAATGAAAAGGTTTACTAAAAGGGTCACTTAGGTGGTTTGGTCTTGTAGAACTGATGAATGAGAAGAGAATTGTGAGAAGGATATTTGGCATGTGTTGATGACACGAGAAATAGAGGACATTCACGGAAGACTGGACGGAGCGTTTGCATCTCCGTTGTATGAATAAATTATTGAATTGAATTGTAAATTGCGGATTAAAAAATGGCCACTTTTAGATGGTTTTGTTTTGTAGAAATAATGAATGGTAAGAAATGTATATGACACAAGTATTGATGGCATCAGAAATAGAAGACGTCAACGGAAAACTTGGCACAACCAAGTAAACCAGATACTAGAAAGTGGTCACGTGAAGATGCATGAACGTGGATGAATCAAAAGTTGTGTACCAGGACAGAGAGAATTCCATCCTCTCTGGCATAGAAGTAAAAATAATTAATTTCCAATCACATTGCACAGCTCACCTCTGCTCCAGCCTGACGATGATCACCCCTCGGCCGTGCAGCCGGGACCGCACGTAGTAATCCAGCAGTCCCTTCAGCTCGTAGTTGGACGAGTTGTCGTCCACCAGCACGACCTGCTCCACGTAACGGCCGCCCGTGTTGAGCACCGACCACACCGTGCGCAGCAGAACAGTCAGCGGCTCGTTGAAGAACACGATCACCACAGAGGCCGACGGGAGGTTGGTGTCGTAGTGGACATTAATACATTTAGGATCCCGGTAATCTGGGGACACATTATAGCATCATTACTAACTCACGACTTTTATAGAATAGAATGTCACTAAAAAAATATATTTTGTTTAATTTTAAGGACCGATGCCATTGGGAAGAATATAAGAGAAACATTACCACACCAGTATAAGGCTACTGGGGGTGTCTGACTTGAGCACATTACTAATGAAGCTGGATTAAGTCAAGAAAACTATAGCCAGAAAGAGATTATCTTGACTGTATCAGCACAATTCAAATTCTACTCTTTCAGATTAATTTATTCGATACCGGAAGATAGATATTTTCTCTGAATGTCACATTTAAAAAAATAAATCAACTGATTTTTGAGCATCCAAATTAAGTTGATACCTATTTTCCACGTTTAATAATGACGTAATTCGATACCAACTATTGTGTGTGTATTAGATTTTTTTTTTTGACGTCATTATTGACAGGATTTCACCTAGTAATATAATGAAATACGCAATCTATATCTAAAATGGTTTTGAACAATGTTTATTTAAATTCCATGAGAAATCTGGTTCACGGTGATGTGCAATTTCACAAATATTTAATAGGCTATTGAAGTTTCTTCAGTGCTGAAAAATCATAAAATCACTAAGGGGATCATAAACATTTTTTTACTGTATTATATATATGTACATTTTTCCATCCTATATATTGAGCATTTTGACATACAGTAATATAATTAATAAATGGGTCATAGTATTTTGCATGCCAGTACAAGAAATAAGTCCAAAGTCGAAGCTGTTGCATATAAAATGATGATGGCTTTTTTAAAATTTTTAATATTCTTCTTTTTATTTTTTAATTAAAACTAGACCCACAAAACGTCTTGCTAGACGTTTGTCTGTAAGTACGGATATATCAATTTTATTACATTTAACTAGTGATGAGCTCAAAATCACGAACCGTGACTCAATCACTGATATTTTTGAGTCACACTCATTATCAGTGATTGAATATCTGGGAATATTGTGATTCGTGATTCATTTTTTTATTTTGTTTATTGATTTATGACTCGGCGCATGTGCAAATGAAATGAAAATATTCATGAAGGAATGACATTATAATTCGTGATAAGCGCACAACTAGTTGATTGTACCAAAACATTTTACGCATTTGACCCGAAATGCTGAGAATTTAACCCGAAAAATAAAGAAGGAGAAAAAAGAAGAAGAATTTATTTCCTAGTCTTTACTAATGCACAGCTTTTTTCTTGTATGCAGTGCACACGTCTTTCCCCTTGACGCAATATGCTTTACACATCAGAATTTTTAAATTCTTTTGTTGAGTACATACATGCTGAAATAATTTCAGGACAGGAAGGAGTTTGGCACTCACCACAAACTGGATTCGGCTGGCATCTCCAAAGATGACTGAAGTGGACTGTATATGTTACACCCTCTTTTGTCAAAGGTTCCGAAATATAGACGCAAGTCTCGTGATTAGTATAATATTGTTAACTGTACCGTACATGTATAACCGCACTAGTTCAAGATCGCCAATCAACTGGGTCAGCGACGAGGCCGGGAAGGAAAGGGGGGAAGGCACAGTGCATTATTTTTATTCAAAAATTAATATATTTATACCCACATAAGTATATGTCCCAAACATCTATGATGAATTTATTTTAATATATTTGTATTTTTAACATTTATATAATGGAAAACTTTCCTTGCTTTACTATATTGCGGTACACGAATAGAGGTCTACCCGCACGGACACCGCAACTTGCCCGCATCTGGATAAAATGCTACATAATAAAATTAACAAGTGTGACCGGCGATAATATATTTTACAATTATAACTAAAAACATTTCTCGAAAATACGTTGTGAAATAAATTACAATCGTAGAAAAAGTTATCACCGAGAAAATGATACGATTTGATTGTTCATTAAAGTAATCGGGGTATCGGCCATTGACGAGTTAAAAATTTTGCAAAGCAATTCACTGATTTGCGAACGGTGAAAATAGATTGCAGGTTTTGAACTGGAGAGATCTGATAGAGATGTTCGGAGTTTGTGCAGTTGACCTGGAGGGTCAAATGATGACGAAGATGATTTATGGTTACATACGACGCATCCATTTATTTATTTTTTTTGTAGCATAAATGGTACATATGATACTTAAATATAATGATAAATACATTATTAGACGTAGTCTGTTCTAAAGTAATTAATTACCTGCACAGATTTTAAAAGTTATAATTGTTTAGAGGTAAGTAAGTATAATGTTAAGCAAGTTATAAAAAGTTATGTGAAAAAAGTACTATCTGAAGTTATAAAATATTATTGGAAAAAAAGCTATAAAAATATTATTGTCTGTAATATACAATAGTTGGAAAAAACATGTGTAGGTTGTTAGGTTAGCACAAATGACAAATTAGATTCATTTTGCTTTCTACCCACATCAAGCGACCACTTGATGGTGACTACTTTTGGTTTGAAGTTGTTAATCACTAGGTTTAGTGGTAATTTGTTAAATATTCGCAGAGCACAAAATAAGAAAGTTCGTTGAGCAAATTTTGTATTCAATTTTGGCACTGAAAAGTATCCTAAGGTTTTGCTCCTAGTTTCCTTTGGATCGGATCGTGGAAATAAGTTAATTTTTTTTTTAAAAATAGTTTTAAGATTGCTCTGGTAAACAGTTGTCTTATATCCAAAACTTGGAAGGATTTAAAGAGTTCTTCAGAGTTATGTCTAAATGGCCTCTTGTTTATTACTCTGATGACCCGTTCCTGAGCCTTAATTAGAGAATCCATCGAAGTAAGAGCTGCACCGCCTTATGTTTGTGCCATTGCCGCTAAGAACAAATTCTTAAGTAGGGAGTGTATCGAATGTATTTTTAATATCTCTAGGTCGAGATTACATAACCTATGTCTCCTATATATATTCAATAAAATTATTTTTACCTGTAGCATTATTTTGTTTCTTTAAGTTCACTACATCCTTTTGTGTTGATACTTTTAATAACATTCTAACCATAACCATGTCAATTTAATTATTAGGAGAACACATTCTTATTGTGAAGTTGTAATTATTCAGAACCTTTTGAATTTGTTTTCATATTAGTTCTTACTTATTCACCATTTTATAGTTTTGTTTTTATCTACGTTTGTATTTTTAGTTTCAGTATACATTGTTTCCTGATAAAGATACCATAGGTATCGTAACATGTTGAACAATCAATAAATAGCGGTTTAAACAAAGTGTTTTGTCTAATTATTAACATAAAATGAGGCCACAAAATAATTTTGCAAATTTGAAGAAAAGACACCCCGCATTGTTAAAGCAATGTAATAAGGGATTTCCGCATTGAAATATAGATTTCACGGTCACAATAGCCGCCCGGAGGTCCTAGCGGCCGGCCCATATTTAATGCTGCTTTATTTAGTAAAAAAAAAAAATCAATTTGTTAAATTGAGAACACTGGACATTTTCCTTATACAGATTTAAATATATTGTGGACAAGTCTCCAACATTCTGTGTAATATAATTACTGCCCACACTTTGCAAACCAGGCTTGGTAAATGTTAAAGACAACTTTCACCGTGTTTCAATGTCCAATACAGACTTATATATTTTATGCATATATACCTATTTATATATTAGACATGAATACTGTGGCGAAGCAGGATCGAAGATAAACGTTTAAAGTAATGATTAATTGCTTTGCCGACTTAATAGACATTCATGTTAATTGAACCCAGTGATAATTATGTTTACCTAGGGCAGGGGTCAACGCAGACTTTCTAGTTAAAAGTGCTAAATATTAAGTAAACAGAGTGTCAATTTCTCGTCATCATCATTTTCAGCAGTTTTCTATTCACTACTTGATGAAGGCCTCCCCGACATTTCTCTGTCCATTGCTATTCGCTGCTATGACAGAATTTCACGATTTCGTCAGTCCGGTGCGTGTTGGGGTGGTCCGTCGGCCTTCTGATTCCCCTAACGCCGCTAGACGATCGTATCGTCAAACAATTGTCCGACTTCCCAGCGATGTGGCCTGCCCATTGCCTTTGCCAATGTTCTCTCTATGTTTGTGTGGATAAAAAATCTTTTGTGCAATTTTAAGGACCCGTGTTAAGAAAAACATTACCACACCGGTATAAGGCTACTACGGGTTGACCACATTACTAATAAGTCAAGATAACTAATAGCAACTGTCGAGGAAAGCCGCATATTTCGGACACATTCTACGCAACGAAAAATGTGATATAAATAATAAGATAAAACACTTTGTTTAAACCACTATTTATTGATAAATCAACATGTTCCGATACTTATGGTATCCTTTACAGAAAACAATATAGGTAAAACTTGCAGAAATTTTGATATTAGAATTAATAAGCACTTGAGATGTCTAAATAGCAATAACTATTCTGAATTCGCCAATGACCTTTTGAAAACAAACCATTCTTTTAATATTAGCAAGAATTTAAAAATTATACATACAAATACTAGGGGTTTACAGTTAAGATAAATTTGAAATTTTAGAAATAAGAAAAAGCATTAAAAGCAAATTAAATATTATAAATAACCAAATCCTTTTTGTAAATAGTCAACTTTTAAATTTGTTTTCGCAGTACAGTAGAATCTCGATTATCCGAATTAGATTTAATAATATTTTTCATTTGAACCACATTTTGCATTGGGCCTTCAACAATCCCGGGTATAAAAAACACAGTGAAGATATTATGCAGTTCACCAATCGTATAATATGAGAGAATAGTAGCTCAGAGTGTAAATCTATGAAAAAATCACAAAATTAAAATGTTGAAGAGTGTCTCTTCATATGGTTCACGCAAAAAGGATGCTCTAGTCAGCCAATATCTGGCCGAATTTTTTATGAAAAGGCGATATTTTTCAATACAAAATTAAATGGAGATTCAAATTTTAAAGCAAGTTATGGTTGGCTTGAAAAGGGTAACATGGTAATAGAGAACTGTAAATAAAAAAAACTTTCTGCCAAACATACCTTATAGACATGTTAAAGGTATTTGTGGAAGAAGAAGGATACAATGAAGAGTTTAGCTATAATGCTGATGAGACCGGTCAAAATTGTAAAAATCTTCCCAGCAAATCTTTAGCATCGAGATGTGAAAATACTGCATCGGGGTACAATACCAGTACAGAACGGTTTGGGCCAATTCAACAGGCAGATACAGACTCGCAATATAACAATTTTTTTTTAATTCTTAACACAGTGCATACATAAGCACTCCTATATATGCTCTAATATAAACAAGATTCAAGTCTTTTCTTTTACTAAAACTTATCTTTTACATAATTGATTAGTTTCATTTTAAATCTATTCAATTTCTCCTCCTTTTTTATGTTTTCTGGCATTTCATTAAAAAATTTAATCGCAATATACATCATCGATTTCTGAGATTTGGCCTTCTTCCTGAACGGCAGTCTCAGTCAATCAGGAAGGAGGCCAACTCTTGTACGATACTCGTGCTCATGTTGATTTGCATCAATTTTTTGTGTAAATTCCGCTGATATTTTCTTATTGAGAATGTAGATACAGATCTTTCAACATTGCACTGATCCGAGTATTATTCTCATAGCTTTATTTTGCAACACTGACAATTGTTCCATTTCTTCTTCGTTACCCAAAAACAAAATGCTACTGCAGCAGTCGATGTGAGGAATAATAACAGAGTTGTATACTATTTTACAAAACAATCTTTTTAAACATGTATCTTGCATTTTGTGATAAATTGCATTTTGAATCTATTATGACTCGTTAATATTTTATTTCAGTTCACTTCCTTCAAACTTTCCCCATCTATGATAATTTTTAGCGTGATTGGTATTATTTTATTTCCAATGTTCATGAATTTAGTTTTATTCACATTTAGTTTTAGTTTATTTTTCTTCAGCCATATTGTTTAAGTCATAGTTTAATTCCTTCTGTATAGTTGCATAATTGTCTCCTGCGATGGGATATGATATGATCATCATGAAAATGGCATGAATGAGTCGTGAAATTTTTAAATGACGATGTGTTCATTCCAGAAGTGAAAAAATTTCAAAATTCTATAAATAAGATGGGAAAAGTATTGTCATTATTCGACAATGCACCGTCGCATCCGTCAATAGAATGTTTAAAACAGATTGACGAAATGTTTACGATAAAAAATTTTCCACTAAATATCACGTCTGTAATACAACCAATGGATCAATAGAAACATTAAAGCGCTTATCTAGAAAACAGATCCTTCGAAGACTATTGTTACCAGATGAAAATAATGAAGAATTGATTATCAGTTTCCACAAGAACATTAATTTAATGGACTGTTGCTACATGACAGCAGATTCGGGATTCTAAAGATGTGTCGACATTAAAAAAATCACAGAATAAACATTTGAAAAGACCGTTGGTGAGTTCCAGTAATAGTAATGCAGATCTCGCTGATACGGCTAACATAGAAGATATCACAAATTTCAATATGCCGCAAATGCAACGTAAAATATGCCAAGAAGTGGTTAAATTGTGATGCGATCGATCCTGGATTCCAAATTTTAAATGAAGAGGAAATAATTAATGAAATATTTGACATAACCTCAGAAGAAAAAGAAGACAATGAAGAGATTGTGGAAGATATTGAACCTAAGCATTCTGAAGCTTTTCAGTGCTTAGATGTCGTCATGGAGTGGTTTGAGAGACAGGAAGAATGTGCCTCAATAGTATACGAGATTTGGCAGCATCTAATCAATCAATGATTATTTTAATATGCAATAATTAAAATTATAATGTACGTACGTACGTATGTATACATATTCCAATAATAATATTCACAATATGTATACATTTTTCTTTCTCTTTTTGATTATAATTTTTTTGTTTTTTTCGATTATCCAAATTTTTGATTATACGCCTATCCTCACCCCCAATTAATGTGGATAATCGAGGTTCTACTGTAGTTCCCAATTAGTTACCCACCACCAGTGGCGTGCAGTGGGTATAGATTTAGATTATGCTATTACCTATGATATTATACAATCATATATAATATATGTACTACAATATATGTTGTACAAAGGATTATGAACTTTCATTTAACCAACGTCTTTAGACAAAATAAATTGGTTATTTATACGACCTTATATAAAGTTTAAGTTTTAACGTAAAATAATACCTTCTTACCCATATAAAAATGTATGCACGTTTTTAAGAACACTTTTTATGACTGAACATGATTATTTTATTGTTTGAAAATCCTTCACGTAATAACTAAACAAAATAATAAACATGCACCTCAAACGAAATCAACAGTTTAAAAACAGTAAGAAAGTAAAATTCGTAAATTAGTAAAAGAGGAAGTAGACATTTCAATGATTTGTTATGCATTTTTCTAATGTTATTCTGTTAAAAAAAAACAGCATAGGTAACATCTTCCTACAATACAGATCAACCGAAAGAAATTTTAAATTCAGTAAATAACCAATTATATGACTCGAGTAATTCACTAGCTTAGGCAGAATAGAGTAATGTAAATAGCTCAAGGCAGCGAATACAAAAGAGTGCCATGGGTACAGTGGTGAGTTGTGGTGGTAGTTTTTAAAACTAAGCAATTGAAGTCTCTACTGGTACGCAGATGGCGCTAATTGTAAAATAATGTTTCCGTTTATGTTAATCCAATTAATTCCTTGTTTCCTGAAGAAGAGACCATAGGTATGGAAACATGTTGATTTATCAATAAATAGTGATTTAAACAAAGTGTTTTATCTTATTATTTATATCATATGTGGCCACAAAGAAATTTTGCTAATATTGAAGAAAAAATATGATATTTGACAAGTCATTATTCAGGGGAAGATAGAAGGCAGCAGAGCAGCAGAGTAGTGGAGATAGAAAGATGTTATTGTGACTGTGTAACCTTAGAAAGTAGTTCAATGCTGATGATCTTACACAGAATAAATTAACATGGTCGCCAACCTTCCATAGAAGACGGCGTACGAAGAAGTCATATTAAAAATTGTGCCATGCCACGAGCACTGATGATGATGATATATACAAATATTTTTCTTAAAGACCTGTATAAAATCAGACTTCACAACTAATCACCGGGACCGGGGTAATACGCAGATTTTAAATGCGTTTACTGTAGTGACCAGTTGGAGCATATATTTTCAATAATGACTACAATTATTGTGACCCACTTATCGCGTTTGTAAAAAATGCCCCCTGCGTAATACCTGACATAAAGTCAATGCATTTTTAAATTGACAAAAAAATTCGAACACAAAAAAAAACCGGTTTAATTTTGACATTAGGTAATGTGAGAATGAGGCTCATTCAATAAGTCTTTACGTATAAAAAATATTAGATGGGTACTAGGCCTGGAGCTGACTGAAGAGAGACGAAGGCAGGCTGCATGCAGTGGAAATGGGATCACTTAAACATATGTGTGCAAATCCATTTATGACAGAATAAATAATAAATAAATTAGGAGTGAAGTAAAGTTGATTAAGATTAAAAAAAGATCGCTTAATTTAATGAGGAGAAAGATATATGACGCAAGTATTGATGGCACCAGAAATGGAGGATGTCTGCAGAAAACTTGGCACGACCGATGGTCCTGTTAGAAGCCTCAATAACGACAAGCTTGCATGAGATGTATGAATGTGGATGAGGCGAGAATTGTCAGGATTGAAGAATGTGGAATTCTATCCTCTATGCCTATCCCCATGGAGGAACGGCATGATGGTAAGTGTAATATATCAAGATGTAGCAATTGTATGATGTGCTCATGTCGGCAAGATGACAGCATGAAAGAGATAAAAGAGTGTCGAGCTTTCTCTCTCCGGAATCGTAGATCAGAACACAGCTCTTATATTGTATTAATACATTGAGTTCTTGACTACCTGAATTCTCGCACACATGAAGACACCATCGTTTGCAGCCATAATAGTCGGGTTAAGGATATAACAGTAAGTTAGTTAGTTTACGATAGGTATATAATATAATATGTGTACTAACCTAATCGCCTACCATTTAATAATGACGTGCTTGTTAATCTGGTGGTTAAGACATTCGCATAGTGATCTAGTGGCCGAGGGTTCGAACTCTGTACCAGGAGACCAGGAAGTTAGTCTTATTTCCATAGATTAGTTTTGAAAATTGTAAGAATATTGATGTGACATATATTCCATGTGTGCATCTCTATTTTTAAAAATAAAAATATAGAATTAGTATGTGTATACTTTATTATTTTCGGCCAAAAAGATTTTTGCTCCTTTTTTAGTGTTTAATGTTTTTTTATTGAAAGTTAGGAATGTGTTTTAAAAAAAATATATATATATATATAGTCAAACTAAAATGTGAGGATGAGTGTACCGACAAAATGTCCTTGCTATAACCTTTATGTACTCATTTTATCCTTGAAATCTTGTCTGTTGAAAAAATCAAAGAAATTTTTTTACTTAAAAAAATTTTTCGCACTATGTACTCCCGTAATTTTTTGACATTTACGCGAATTGACACCAACTGACACTTTTCGTATTAGCACAGATAATAGTAATAAGGGTTTATTTCTAATTGATCATAATTTTACTTTAATACGACTAAAGTTATTGTTTCAAAAATGCTGAAATAAATTAAGATTTGGCGAATACAAAGCAATAAATTAAGCGGCCGATATATTAAATTTTAACGAGCTCGTCGCTGAAAGAAAAAAAAATCTTATATATGAATTAAATGTATTAATTAGAAAGATATACATATAAAATCGATTCTATCGAAAAATATTGTTGTTGCGCCACCGGGATTACGTGGATCTCTTTCTATACCGGGGAAGGTACATTATCCAACTATGCTACAGCGACAAATTTTCGAACCTATATGTTACTTTTTTGATATTAATATATTATTTGAAAGAGCCATCTACCTTATTTTTACGGAATCTCAAATATATTTGAGTAATCTGATAGCAGACGCCTGAATTATCAATTCATTTTGATTAAATTTTGGACACATTAAATATATTAAATTCATATTTAAAATATCACATACCTATGTTCTGAATAATTACAACTTCACAATAAGAATGTGTTCTCCTAATAAGAAAAAAATATCGAACAGACCCGGTTAGGTCACAATCCGATACAATTATGAATGTTTTCAGTATTCTACTGGGCGCCAAATGTTGTCCGGTGTATCCGAATATGAAGTTTACTCGACATAATCGCGAACGACTAATTGAAATTTGGGTTAAATCAAATCAAGTTACAGCCGTGATCTCGTTATAATAAAATTCTTATTAATATATCAATTATTTTAATAGGATACCACGATTACGATTAATACGATTTGGCGTGACGTAGGCACACGAGGGTCACACGAGAGGTCAAGTTACACATTTTAAATAATAGAAAAAGTAAGATACAGTGGGAATAAAATCTCTCTCTGTCGTTTATCCTTTATTTATTCCTTTTTGATGAGACTTGACTTAGAAGGCGCGTGCAGAACGTTACAAACATAATTGAGCGCGGAGCGAGCTGTTATTCATTGGCTATTATATTTTAATCAATTATTTACCAGTGACGAATGTTTTTGAAAATGAAACGTGCGTTACGGAATAATATCTTATAAACTTCGTAATTCATTGATTTTTTCGTTTTTAAAATTTGGACAAATGACGAATTTGTTATTTAATTTAAAAAAATACTCATATTTAGCAATATCTGGAGCATAGAAAGTAGGATTTCTATGACTTTTCTACTAATATTTCAGTCGAAACTATTCTGAAGTGCTTACAATACTTAAAAACTAAGATACTGACATTTTTAATAAACAAGTTCGCTAAAAACTACTGCCAACTTTCCTCATAATTGACCTCTCAACAGCCCCCTTTCTATTCTCCCACACGCTACCGTATTTCTGTGACGTGAAAATATTTTCCTATCATTACAATCTATGACTTTTTTGAGACCCAGATTAATAATTCCCATCCTCCCATAAAAATTCCAATTTACGATTTACATAACAAGGCAAGGATTGCATATTAATTTGTTTTTAGTTTTTTTTTAAATAAATATTTCAAATATATTAACTATCTGAATGATCCTCTCAATCCAGCATATGTCCAAACTGTATAAATATTAGCATGCATGTGTGAATATACAAGTACACGTATACTATTGACATTACTTTTCAAATTCATTGTAAAAATCAATCTTTAATAATATATCAAAAACAAAAGACTGACACGTAAAAAAAATACATCGCCTTTTCTAAAATCACGAAATAATATCAAATTTTAATTTCAAATGCCAAATGTTTAAACTTTTGTGAGATAATACACAACGATAACATTATGTTAATTTTGATGGAAATTATGTAAATCGACATTTCACTATCGACGAGTTACGACGCGGAAGCGCATCTCTATAGAATTATCATAGCAGGTATCGAAAGATATAAAGCCTCGCGTGTTAAAAGTTCACCGCAATAGCACAACTTTCAAATACATAAAACTCACTAAAAAGTCGTATATGACACTGCGAACAAATCAAAAGTAATACAATACTTTAATTTACCTTTCAAGGTTCGCGAGAACGAGATTTTTTTACTGAGATATTCGTTAAGGGCAATCCTTTCTATGTCGGCATCTCCTCGAAGTTTCTCGTCACCTTCCAGGATAACTTCTTCACCCGAATCTCCAAGACCCGGCACAATCATGGCTTCACTCTTTCTGATCTCTTCTTCATATATCTTGTCTTCCGCGGTGAACGGCCCGTCGCTCTTCAGAGGCATCATTTCGAACGTATCTTTTTTCCTCGACTTGAATATCAAAAATATCGTGGAAAACAAAAAGAAAAACACGAAAAACTTCACAAACAACGAAAACCGTCGTCTATACAGCCGCTTGAGGAACATTTTTGGATTGACGATTGTCATGAAAATGATTAACACTCGACTAAAAGAAAACGCCGATTATTCGACGACGATAAATGAGCTGGAAGAGAACGGAACCTCTACCATGTTGACGTTTTTAAAACATTTTTAAAACTAATGACAATGTTGACACGCCGCAACAGGTGAAGTGCAGTATGGCAATGGTGAAAAAATAAAGGTGTCTCTACACTTTATATAAGTATGTAACTTTTGAAGGTTATAAAGTACTATTCCCGTTGTATATTTTTTTAATCGAAGCCCGGCGAAAAATTTGGCTAATAAAATTGATTCATTGGTAATATTATATTTAATTTGAACACAGAATGTTTATTGTTCTCCGATAAAGTTTGCTACGGAAACTATGTTAAAAATGTACATTTTATGTACTTTCACTTTTGCTGTGTATTTTCTGGTAGCGGGATCAATTCAAAATCAAAAAGATTTTAAATATCGATTCCGGTACTTCGCTCATGCTCTGCCATCACTAATACTCTCCTAACTGACTCATATCAAATTGTCGTACGAGAATATAATGTTGATTTTTTTATGTTAGAATTTATCGATCAATTTATATTTTTGACATACTTTATTATTTCTAATTTATATAATCGTAATTCTAACATTTAATTGTATATATTTACCTTTATTTCAAAATGGTTTGGAGGTTGTGGGTATCAATTTCGATACCTCTCACGTGTTAAGAAAACGCTCTTAGCGATAACTACGCCGCCATCTGACTTCCGTGCCAAATTGTTATATAAGAATATAATGCTGATTTTATAAAATTATAACGCTTATAATGATGCATGTGATTTATTAACTGAATAAATTATTAATACAAACACATTGCCGAATTTTACATCAATGAATAGTTTAACAAATAAAGTATTATTAATAAGAAGCATAATAACAATGTGTGAACGGTGTCGATAATAAAAAAAAAAAATTTTTTAAATTATTAGATAAAATAGCTTGAACTAATGTTATGGTCGACATAACCTCACGTCCGCTACATACTATACCGATTCATATTAGTGTTTAAAGTAGAGCGAAAATACATAAGTCAATTCAAGGTAACAGTGATGTAATAGTTTTCCGTCTCGCATTTTCGTTACAGATCTGTTTTACTTCACTTTGAATAATACAGTAGGTGTTGCACATCAACAATTAACACGGGTCTTTAAAAAATATTATTAAAACAAAAACAAATAATTTGTACTTTATTGTTCAAACATAAATAAATTATTGCACAAACACAAAGTATAAAAAAATTGCACCTTAATACAGTATACAACCTTTTGATATCATTTAAAATTTGTGTATTTTTTTTCGATTTCAAATACATATAATGTACAGATGTGTATCTGTGTGTGGCATACTTTATCCTTTGGGATGTGATTCGGGAAAAATAAAACACAACATTCCTATTTTCAAATACCGCAAACGATTTGCATAATTTTAGCAAATCGTGTTTTTATATATATAAAACATTGTAATATGGTATCACCAGTAGAAGGTGATGTGTAATGGGGGTAATGGGTTTCTGGTGGCAACAATCATGTATGGAAATGAAATTCGAAACTAGCAAAAGAAAAATGAAATTAAGTTGAATAACTTAGGTGTGGAAAATACATAATAGATTGAAGAATGAACAAATTAGGAACGAATAAAGATCTATTGGTAGAAGTGATAGGTAGTTCAGAGATATCAGTTTACATAAATCCAGAGATTGATCATGGGCAAAAAAAAAACTCGCAGAATCAAAGCTAGAGCAATCATATAGAAAGAAATAAATAATATGTGAGATTTGCAGTGATTATATGATACGTATTTAATTTCCATTGTTACATAATCGAGTTACGGTTAAGTTAATTTCATACAGTAACCTGGAAAAATAATAATAAAACTTGGACTCGGTAGAGACGACTAAGAGCTGATCACCTGTATGGTAGCGTAGCAGATAGTATTAACAAAACTGAAACAGTTTGGTCAAATATAACGTATGGGCAAGGGAAGGACAAGAAAGTATATTATGCAAGTGTTGAAGGCAGCAAGAACAAAAGATATCCATAAAAGTCTTGCATGATTAAAAAAAACAGATATTAAAGAATGATCTTTTAGGAGTGTCAATTATTGACAAGCATGTGTGAAAAGACGTATGAAATTGAGTGAGGTAAGAATGTCAGAACAGAAGAGAGTGGCCTCATGGTAGGTTGAGTGTTCCGTCAATTAAGACATTCTTAGATTTGACAGATCATGGTCCATCTTTCAAAAAGGCGTATCTCATTTTTTGTTAAATTTGAGTTACAATTGTGATTACATTACGCATAATCCATTCAAACAAACATATCTCAAATTTATTCTATTGAAGTAATATTACATAAAAACATTTTGATATAACCAGTCTTATTTCCATGCCTTATTCTTACAAATGACAGTAATAAGTAATATTTAATTTATATAATAAATATACACCTCACACTGTTTTTAAATGAAAAAAATATCTGTAGAAATTGGCAAGATTATTTTTTTTATCATTTTTCAATTGTGAAAAATTCTACACAATTTGTTAACATAAGGTATGCTGTAAACTCATCAAATTATTTGAAAGATGGACGACAAGATGTCAGGATGTTTGGAAATATTAAAATATAAACATAACACAGACATAAAGATCATCAGTCTATTTTTGAGTACTTGATTACAATCAATCTTTAACAGAATAGACTAGAATGCTAATAAAAGTAAAAGGAAATTAATTAATATTACTACAATGTAATGCAAGAGTAATGCGGTGATCAATACTATTAAAACTGAATACAGTTTACAATCAATGTACGTATTTATTAGATTCATCAGTTTATTTTTAATACAATATTGTGAAAAAAATCATTTCTTCTAATTGCTGATAATAATCGCACAACACAGTAATCTATTATATTTAAGAAGTGTTTAATTTCATATTAAGAAGAATGAAATAAAAACCCTCAGTGGGTCGCCCCTACTTCTACATATAGATATGTTAAGAGTCTGGTAATGTTTCCTTCGCCGCATTCTGCAGATCCACTGGAGCAACTATGTATCCAATGCCATAGTTTTCCATCGCTCTAAGTGTCCGCCTATCGAGGACATGATTAAGGAGGTGAAACAGACCAGACACGTGATATGCATGGGTGATCATAGACTTCAAAAATGTGTCATGTATGGGGAGAGAATAGATACAAAAACTGTATGAATTGATTGATTGATCAGCAAGTATGCAAGACGGAAGCGCCTTGTCGAGAATTGTGTTCTTGTCAGTGCAATCGCAGTGCAGCTTGCCATGCGTCTCCATCCTAGACGCAATTCAAAAGTTGTTTGTATTCACCTCATTATTTGGTGCCCCTTGGATTTTCATTGGTGTCTATCACAGACCACTTTTCTTGCACTCTCCTCAGAAGTTCTTAATTTTTAATTTTCTCAGTCCAGTTTATTCTTTTCACCCTTCTCCAGCACCACATCTTGAATGCTTTTGACAAATATCTCTCTTTATGGTTAATAGTCCAGATTTTACTTCCGTGTAGTGTTATGCTTCAGATTTGGTTAGGTTTTGATGAATTGTTTTTTAATTTTTTGAATGAATTGTACACAACATAACCTAACCTAACTACTATTTAACAAATAAAATTATTGTAATACAGTTGATTCCGCTTAATTGAGCCACCGGTTAATTGGGGCAGCCGCTTATTTGAACCAAATCTCAAGGAACTAATAGTAATTTACATCGCTTAATTGGGACGACATTCCGCATAATTGAAACAGTAAATTTAAGATTACAATACGTAAGTTTAAAATTTATTAACAAGTTCCACAAAAGCCAGAGAGCTAGTGCAAAAATTTCCCTTTTGCAAGCAATACAGTTTGTCGCTGACGGTTAGCGAGCTATAAAAACCAACACCGTATAAAATCTTTAAACCTTTAGATATTTCCGAAATTTTGAGTAATGAGGGAAATGAGGACATGTTAGAAGTTGTATTGTTAATTATCAAGAGTTTTCAACAATAGATAACAATTTACTATGTTACAATGAAAATAAATAATGAGGATGCAATTGTTGAAGCGTTAAATCGAAACATCAAAAATTGGATGAAGAAGATGTTGATGATTAATATCCAACTGCACCTGTAAGTAATCGAGAGAAAAAAAATTATAGCCGGGTTACAGCATTATTTTATGAAGGGAGCCCTATATATTTAAAGAAAAATATTCATCATTTAATTTTAACCTCGCTTCGGTTAATCGGGGAAGCCGTTTAATTGGGTCAAACTCCCTAGTCCCAATGTGTCTCAATTAAGCGGAATCGACTGTATTTCATTTCTTCCTTCTTTCCCAGTGAGCTGTACATAAAACACATAAAATCATGAGAGTACTAATTGTACTCAATCCGTTTTTATATTATTCAGAATTGACTATGAAGAAAATAATTTGACGTAATTTAGTCTATAGTAACATAATACATATCCAACAACAATTAATACATTAGTTACATATTATTTTAATTAAAACTAAATGGAATGTTAAGTACAGTGTGAATTAACATTAAATAATATTACACCACGATAATGACGCAAAATACAATGTTTGCATTTTAACAAGCTGGATTTGGATATAGGTATGAAATAAACACAACAAATCTCATACGTCATTTTATACGAGGGCGAGTCAAAAATTATCTACACTTTCACCATAAACACCTTCAAAGTTGTCATACTGTCTTCTGTGCATGCGTGCTGTCACGTTTGCGAAATTTGATCTCGATTGCGTCATTTGCCTTCCGGTTATTACATTGTAAACATGTCCGCACCGCACCAAGGATCCGATTTCTCTGGTCGGAGGGTGTGAAAGGGGCTGAAATTCATTGCAAACTTTTATTACAATACAGAGACAGTGCTTTATCATGTTAAAGTGTTTTTTTGTGGATCAAGTGGCTGGATCCACCTCTACTACGGACGACAAGATTCAGCAAGTTCGAGAGATGGTTCTAGCGAATAGGTGAGTTACTATCGGTGAGGTAGCGTCTTCTTTAAACATTACTCATGGTTCTGCCCATCAAATCATCCATGACGAGCTTGACTTCCGTAAAGTCTGTGTAAATAAATTGTAAAACGAAAAATGTAGATAATTTTTGAGTTGCCCTCGTAGCTTTTATGCAGTTTTTGCTTTCTTAAGCCTGTTTGGATACAAGATTGGTCAATGAAAACCAAATTCTGCATTTACTACATGACCACTAAGCCCGAATATCCAAATGCAATAAATGGCAGCAAATCCATTTGCAGCCACTCCTCACATAATGACTATCATACCTTACGAGTATTATCGTGTGTCGATCAATACCAAGAAGTGAGACTTTTGAATTAGAACTTAATACAACTAATCATTAGCAAACAGAACACAGCTGACAATGAAAGTTTTTATATTGCTGGAGATAAATTGGACAAGATACAAAGTATTATATCCCAGGTATATAATACTTTGTATCAAATCTTTATACAAAGTATTATATACCTGGGTTGCAATATAAATGAAAGACGGGATCCTTCTGTTGAAATCAAATGCTGCATTGAGCAAGCTCGTGCGAACTCTATCTGCATGTTCCGCAGCGACGATCTTTACTTTAGATTACGAATGCGAATAGTCAGATGCTATATGTTCTCAATATTATTTGAAGGAATGGAAGAAATGATAATTTGACTTGAAGTATTTGAGATCCGGATCCACAGAAAAATGCTTAAAATAAGCTAAATGGACAGAGTTACGAATGGAGATGTTATGGTTCGGACGAATAAAGATAAATAAGTATTTAAAACAATAAAAATCAGAAAACTTTCAATATCCCGGACATGAGTCATCCAGAAGTACGAGATCTTGCACCTCATACTGTAACAGAGCTCTAGTTCTATGGAACTCGGCCTCCGGGATGCCCAAGAATGAGATATGAAGCGGACAGAATGTGAAGGACACTACAAATTCCCTGTTGGGAGACCACAGCTCGAGACAAAGAGGTCTAGTAGGCGGCCATGGAGCCAATTATAATAATAACAAAAACAATAAAACACTCTAAACCGCTCTAGAGACTTGCATAAATGACAGTACAGAGTTAAGTCCGGAGCATAGTCCCATTAATTGTCTGTCGCATTTCGAATGCAGAGCGGAATGCATGCCGACCTTTACTGCCAAATCTCCAAGATGAGAGAGCAAAATCTCATTCACGAACACACGACAAATGGTCAGTAAATTGTACCGCAGTCTCAGTTGAAATATTAATTATATTAATAGTAAGCCAAGAGTTAAAAGAAAATATTAAATTTGGTTTACTTATCTACAGTATAAAACATAACGCCGTTCAATTGTTTACATATTATTTAAAAATATTGATAAAAAGCATTTTTAATGAAGTAATATAATTTTATCACTATATTCTCAAGATTCGCTGAACTTAATTTCTAATGTATAAGAATCACGGATTATTTAATTAATATATTTTATATTACAATTTCATCCAAATTCATCATTATGCACTGTACGGCCTATTTTCATCGAATTTTCATGGAACATCAGGTTGTCTCATATAAAATCTTTGAATTTTTTAAATATTTGAAACCCTGCCACTTAAAGTACCATAACTAGACAATAGTAATTTTTAGCTGTACTAGTATTTTTGCGCATTTTTACATCCTATGATTGGTAGCCCTTGGTTTTCTTGTTGGAGGTGTAGGCCTGTGAACTTTGGTATTGGCGGATACGCCACTTAACTTGCGGCAGAAATACTACAGTCGTCATCGGGATCAGTCCACTACTAAGAAACACTTTAGGAAACGAGGAATTTTCGGAGACAGCAGCCAGCAGTCCGGATTGCATCTGAGAGATCAGTTGATTTTCCAGGTTAGAGGGACCTAAGAATTATAAGTAGCTTATTGGTGTAGTGGTTAAGACGCTGGCCTAGTGATCTAGTGGCAGAGTGTTCGCGCCTCATATGTTTCAAGACACCAGCAAGTTAGTCTTATTTTCATAGTGCAAGCATTTCATATTGATGTGACATGTATTCTGTATACATTATGTATCTCTAATTCTGGTGATGGTTTTCGTTTTACTAATTTAACAAAGAGCTTGCCTGTTTCTGTCTGTTTTTTAAAACCTTCCTGATATAGTCAATTACATAATAATTTAATGCATTTATATATTGGTTGAATATGACAACATTTAGGCGTTACTTTTCGACCATATTCTGTATTTTGGTCCAGTTAGACACCATTTTCGGGCGGTGGAAGTAACGAATATAGAAAATATTAACATTTGTTTGTTATCAAAATGTGACAAATATCGATTCAGACGAATATAGAAGATCAACTATATACATACTTGTTATGATACTTACCATCAATGTCTTCAAATCATAAACAGTGGCAATTTTTCTAATGACTTTGATAAGTCAGTATTTTGAAATTCAATCTCATTCCTTCACCGTATATTTCTAGTATTAGGCCTCGAAAAACTAAAATTAACAAATTCATTTCTGACCCGGAGTAAGCGATTTTGATTTCTGCTTGAAGACAGCATCCCACCCTCCAGCTTGCACTCTGTTCAATTTAACTCCTTTCATTTCCAACACTTTGTGAAACTCGCTCAAAGAACACTCCGGAAGTAAACTCACGTAACGCTCGACAAAGCTTTCCATCGGAGAATTGGTATCGTTGGCATTTGTCAAAGGCGCCATCACGAGTTTCAAAATCATCTCTGCATTCGTCATGCTCTTGACGACGACTTTGACGTACCTCGGTGGTGCTGGCCTCTTGACTTGCGATCCGATTGAAGGCAGATCCATTAATACCGTTTTGAGCATGTGAGTATCGAGTAGAAGCTGTTCGGAGCCAACCGTGCTGATGGGTTTACATTTATAAATGTTCTGAATAAACTTAGGTATGAAAGAGTTAGCAAATTCGATGCAGAACTGCGTAAAATACTTTCTAGACGAAGAGAGATTGTCACGCAGCACTGGCACTGTCGTTTTGAGATGTGAAATTATCTGTGTAACATACGGACTCTGATCTCCCACGGATTCGATGGTCTGCCATGATATTTTGGTCATAGCCAGCAGGGACGGTTCGCAGGCGATTTCTAAATCTTGCACGAGTAGTTTGATGGAGTTTAAGATGATCTTGTGGAAGAGGTACTGTTCCTGCGATAAGTCAACCTTGTCGGATAATCCTGAAGTGACCTTTTCTTTCAGCTTCTGCTCGAGATGAACAGTTGTCTCCAGGCAGTACTCTGCTGTTGTGATGATGCAAGTAATGCGGGATAATTCTTGTTTTGTAAATCTGAAATATAAAAATAAAAATTAAATAAATCAATCAGAAAGATATACAGAAAAATCAATCAGAAATATATACAGAAAAAAATCAATATATGCATCGAAAATTAATTTTATGCCAGTAGCAACCAAAATCTATTAGCAGAAAAGCAATCGGCGATAGTGAATTCTGTATTACCCTCCCAGGAATTGTATAAATGGTGTTCTTACATATCAACTTTGAAAATTATAAGACATTTCTGAAAAAACTGGAATCACATTTACATAAATGATTATTGAACTAATGTAAACATTACAAATAAATGTAAACATTCATCTGACATCTCGTATCGCATTTGACAGTGCGACCATAGAGAAGAAAAAAAAGTGTGATGTAATCTATGGTACGATGCGAGATGACAGATGCTCAATATACTTGCAAGTCGTAAAAAATTGTACAATTTTGCTAATGTATGTTTTTTCTTACTCGTAATAGAGACAATGTACACTTCATTTCAAATTGAATATATATTTACATACTGTTATTGAATATACAAAAGAGAAAACATTTAAGTAATCTTAATCTAGCGATATTAAAAACACGTTTGATATATTCACTACTTTGGAAAATATGTCGAATTTTTTCTTAGTGGCAAATGACACTTACATGTATGGATCCAAATCCAATAACATATCCGGATAAAAGTCATAGATAAAAGATGGGGTAGGGCAATATAATTATGAATATATAAAATCTTTCTAATTGATTAATTTAATTAACTATCTTCTGAAATTGCAAATTCACATTAAAAATGTGTTTTCATTAATCAATAACCCGCAATTTAGTGATGAGAGTTCGTCCGATGATGATATCGTTGATTAATATATATTATTACACACAACACGAAAAAATTTCATCACCAAAGTGACGGATATCGAACGTCTAGGTGAAAAAATCCATAGATAATGCATATTTCATGATTAACTGTCGCTCCTATATACATCTCCATCTATGCTTTGACAGTCGTAAATTTATTGTATTAACAACCCGTAAAGGATTTTTACTACGGGCATTAGTAAAAAGTTACAACTGATTACACAACCAGCCCTAAAATAAGAAGAATTAAATTATTCACTTGATATTAGAATATTTTACCTGACGCAGTCACCTTCCCTGAGCAGTGACTGAAAGTTCTGCATGAACGTAGAAGCCGACAGATCCTTGGTGATGGAGTTGGCCAGGGTGGCAGAAGGCAGTCCACCCTGCAGTACGCTGTTTGCGTAGTTGCGAAGGTATTTCTGGAAGATTGTAGTGAGACCTGAAATAAACGCACGCATTCTTTTAATCACTTATTAAATATCTGCATCAGTATGGTACCTACCTTGGAGACACGCTTCATAGTGAATGCTACACTCTCAAGTTGATTATTAAAGTAGACTGAAAGTGATAAGTCACAAACTGTGAGTCAATCACTGATATCTTTGAGTCACATTCACTATCAGTGATTGAGTATTTGAATGTAATATGTACGTAATAAAGTTGAAATAAATTAAAAAAATCGTAAAACAATATAAAAAATATCCCAAATTCTATACAACCAGCTTTTTATACTAATAACAAATTAAATAATTATATATTAAATAACAAGGATAAGGACGATTAAAAAAAATCGGGGGTCTACAAATTAATTTGCAATGATTGCAATTATTTTTATTTAGGTAAAATTTGCAAAAATTTTGATATTAGAATTAAGGACCACTTAAGATTCCTAAGTAGCAACAACTATTCAGAATTTTCCAATCACCTTTTAAAAACAAACCATTCTTTTGATATTAACAAGGGTTTAGAAATTATACGTACAAACACTAGGGGTTTACAGTTAGATAAATTAGAAATTTTAGAAATAAGAAGAAGTGTTAATAGCAACCTAAATATTATAAATAACCAAATCATCTTTGCAAATAGTCACCTTTTAAATTTGTTTTCATATTAGTTCTTACTTATTCACCACTTTATAGTTTTGTTTTTATCTATGCTTATATTTTTAATTTCAGTATACATTGTTTCCTGAAGAAGATACCGTAGGTATTGAAACATGTTGAATTATCAATAAATAGTGGTTTAGACAAAGTATTTTGTCTAATTATTTTATAAAAACATTGTGATTAGTGAATTGATTTTATATCATTATTATTTATTGTTCTAACTTTCCACAAGATGGCACTATTTAAATTTTTCACATATCGATGCGCAAAATTTATTAAGGGATGATGTCATAATCGTGATCAGAGCAATCTAGCAAATTCTGATGAACAAATTTACGCACGTTTGCTGAGAATTTGACTGTCAAAAAGTTTTACGCATAAATATGCGTAAAATGTTGGTAATTTTATCCGAAAAATATACTTTTATTTTATAAAAAGATTTCATCCTCCTCATGATGATATTTAAATTAGATTTTTATTACATATGCGAAAATAAAACACTTGCTTTTTGATTTATTTGAGACGCGTTTCGCCTTGCAAGGGCATTATTAATCTAATAGTTTCAACTCAACAATTTGAATTTATAACTGTAACGGAGGACAGCTGTACAATTTATTTACATGAGATAAAAAGGGACAACATTATTCATTGGAATTCTGAGAGTTTCCATATATTTTGAATACTTCTAATTATTCTAAGGTTCATTCCATTCAGTTTCAACACTAATGGTATTTTAACATCACGTGTAATTTGTAGAAAAAGACGGCTGTATAATTTTTACAATCTAAGAAGACAATACGGCTTTTTATTTATTAATTTTGCTAGAATATGTTTTTAATGCAATTGAAGTTTTAACACAACACATTACAAATAAAATTTAAAAAAAACAATATATTTTTTTAGAAATATTAGAAATTTTCTTAATATAAAACTTCTTAAAATTGCATACTACGCTCTGTCAATCAATCATAGAGCATGGTATAATTGCTTGGGGTGGAGCGACTATGTCTGCAATTAATCCAATAATAGCAGCTCAAAAAATTATATTAAAAGTTATCCTCAAATCCCCAATCACAACGAGCACTGACAAAATTTTTAATAAATTCGATGTCTTTGATATTAGACAAATATACGCTAATACTACTCTCAAATACATATATAAATACAAACATATACATTTTAAAACAACCCAAAATATACTTTCCACACGGACAAATACAAATAACCTACAAACCCAAAGAGCACATACTACATTTGGTCAAAGGAATTACAAATATTTTGGACCTAGACTGTTTAATAGAATGCTAAAAGACTTAAATCAATTGAATTGTCACAAGAACATGAAACTATATATTAAAACTTAGATTTGTAATATGGGTAGAGCCAGTATTGGTGCACTCACCCAAACATATTGATTCATACCTATATTAATTATTGCTACAAAGTGATCCAAAAATTAAATCCATTTTAAAATTGTTCTTCATATACACCTTTTATATGGTAATAAATGTAATTCTATCTACTTGTAATTTTAATTAATTGAACAATTGCTTGTAAACTATGCCCGTCTCGACACAGAATTTCTCTAGTGAGACGGGCACAGTCCAAACAATTTTTTTTATATATATTATATAGTTACTAATAAATAAATATAAATAAATAAATATTATGCTCAGTCTTTTTTGTTTGTTTATTTATTTCATGTATTCGCGCATGAATATTAGTAGTACAGTGATCACAGTCACAGTTTTCAATCACTGATATTTTCGAATATCAATCACAATCACACTTGTGAGTCAAGAGTAACATTTTTTCTCATTGCTAGCTGAAAGGGCGTAAGTTCTCTTTAATATTTGCCAATGGACAGGCTTGGAAGATCACTTCCAGATAGCAGATATTTGGTAGAATGTTTATCACAATCGATCACAATGTCAAAATACATCCACTTGTTGACACTTCACCAGTAACATCCTCGTAACACGTGATAAACTCACCCAACATGGGCTGCCCCGTGGTGAGCTGCGAGCACTGCACCATGCACTTTTTGTAGAACAGGAAGAGGTCTGCACAACTTGGAAGAACGGTGCTCTGGCCACTCTCACTGATGCCCGTGGGCGCTTGCTTAGCATCCTACAAATTTATTAACATCCATTTGTCATCTCTTTGGTAAGTAGAAAAAAAGCCGCGTGTTCTCATAACTATTTTAACCGTTTGAATGCTACGCGTCGCAAAAGCGCTGCGATCGTTTGTATCGGAAATTGCTTAGCACTTAAACGGTTAAGAAATGCAAGGACACTTGGGGCCAGTTGTTTGTATCAAATTCACTACTGTGAAAGTTAATCCCATCTAAAAGTGTGACAAGGCGAATAATCATCAAATATCTGAGAATTTTATTAATTTAAATATTCACCATCAGCAAACATATAATTTAAGCTTTACCTACGGCCCTATTCACCCATGCGTTTGAAATCTATCACTCTGCTGGCGAAAAATCTCCGGTTTATGCGCTAATATAAATTCAACAGCGAGATCATCGTCGGACAAACTCTTGTCACTAAAATAGCGGAATATTAAATAATTCATTGTCATATACTGCAACTTTCAAAGCGTCAATGTGACAGATTCTTAAAATTAATACATAATAGATAACAGAACAAAATGTTTGTATAAAGATGATTATAATAAATTATTTGCAATATATAAAATCTTACCAGTTGACAATAAAGTAATATGCAGTATAATTGTAGAAGAGATGATAAATAATGTAAATATGAACAGATCGTCGGGTCGAATCATGAGAGTACCGATTCCGAACAATGTGTACGTTGAGAGAATGAGAAAATGTGTTGTGTCAAATATTTAATAAGCTAAATAAAGACTTATTAAATATGATACAAAATGAATAAAGCCTAAAATGTAAAGTGAATGAACACATTCTCAGCTAATTATTTGTTTACTTTAAACATGTTGTATTTAATTATGGTGTATGGATGAAAAAACTGGAATATATTAATGTAGGAGCGAAAATGGGCGATTTGATTGTACGCCGATAATACAGTATTAATGGTGAATAATGAACAAGAATTATAGAGGCTAGTGAGTAGAATGTACGATGTATGCAAGGAAAGCGACCTTATTACGAATATCAACAAGTCCAAAGTAATGGTATTCGAGAAGGGGGAAAGCAAGACATCGAGCTAAATACTTGTAGGTAATGAATGTTTGGGACAAGTTGATGAATTTGTGTATTTAGGAAGTATATTTGATAAAAACGGAAAGACAGAGAAAGATATCAAAAGGAGGGTGATTGCAGGGAATAAAGTGAATGGCGCTTTGAATGGAATTATAGCTAATGGGAACTTATCAACTGAGCCAAGACTAGCGGTTCACAATGGAGTCCTGGTACCGACACTGATGTATGGAAGTGAGGCCTGGAGCTGGCAGAAGAGGAACGAAAGTAGACTGTATAAATCAGATACTGGAGGATGGTCCAGTTAGAAGCCTCAATAATCGTCAAGCTTGTATGAGAAGATGTATGAATGTGGATGAGGCGAGTATTGTGTGTCAGGACAGAGGAGTGTGGCGCTCTTTCCTCTCTGCCTAACCCCTCGGAGAAACGGCGTAATGATAAGTATTGTAAAGAGCAATCCTTATCATAAACTGTTGTGCAGTTTGGCAAATGTTGAAAATTATAATGCATCTATATAAAGTTGGAAATATGATTTTTAGAGAATCGATTTTTACCATTCAATATGTACCACTGATCAAACAACAGTTCAGAAGAGAATTGCAAATGAAGATGTTATGGTTCAGATGAATATAGAAGAAAACTATTTAAAACAATAACAATCTGAAAACTTGAACTCATCTAGAATGTACAATGTGACAATTAGAAAAGTATTAGATTCTACATCTCATAATGAAGAAAAATAATTTAGCCAGTCTACTGTAGACTTTTTCCGGGCCGCAGTAAACAATGTGATGATAGTCAAAATCCACCAAACAGATAAGACACGGGAAGAAAATGAAGTACAAACCTGAACAAATCTTTCCATCAACTCTGCGAGGTTTGTGTCCAAGCTTTCGATGTACAGATAAAGATACGGTTCAAAGCAGCTTCCGATGAGACCGATGAAGGGAGATTTTTCTGTCGGCGTTGTCTGCGATACTCCGTCCGGCAGTTCCTGCACCTCGTCCAGCTTTTCTACAGATTCCTAGAAATTAGCAACAATTTTATGATACACGGCGAGGCTAGAATTTAAAGCCAGTCCTAGGATGTAAGGCATAGGATAGTTTAATAATAAAAATTAAACAAAATTGTTACATTATTTATAAATACTATAAACAATAATAATAAATTATATTTTATTTGCTGTGAAAAATATCCATTTTTTTACTGGTTTAAAAAAATATCAATATTTACTTACTTACTTACTTACCATCACGCCGTTTCCCCGTGGGGGTAGGCAGAGAGGATAGAGCGCCACACTCTTCTGTCCTGACATACAATTCTCGCCTCATCCACATTCATACATCTTGTCATACAAGCTCGCCGATTGTTGAGGCTTCTAACAGAACCATCCTCCATTATCTGGTTTACCTGGTCGTGCCAAGTCTTCCGCGGACATCCTCTATTTCTGGTTCCATCAACACTTGCATCATATATCTTTCTTACCATTCTCTCCTCATTCATCCTTTCCATATGACCAAACCACCTGAGTGATCCTTTCTTAATCTTACTCACTATACTAACATACAATATTAGTTAAACAAATAAAATCAAAATCTCTCTAGCGGAGAACTTGGTCTCCCAAGTGACAGGGGGAATACTAACCACTACAGTACCGTGAAATAAATTAATACGAGAAAATAGCACTTTTAGTTCATTATTAAAACTGGATTGTTACAAAGTTCGACAGGGGTAACTAGTTTATTTTAAATAAATTTGAATATGCCTTTAATTCTAACACAAAAAAATCAGAATAGCCAAAGACAGCCCCACTTGCTTGGCTCATGAGAGGTATCGGGATCGATACTAGACGCTTTGCAAAAAAAAAAAATATTTATAAAAAAGAAAGGAAAAAATAAAACACAAGGCAGAAGTGAGAATATATAAGAATGTAACAATATTACAAATTAAAACGCAGAATAAATACGTAAAATGTAAGGACAAAAATAATGTCATCACATTTACGCATAATAGTTGGCAGATACACATGCCTAGATTGGATACACAAAGTAAAGTTTGAAAAATATAATTTTGAAAAATATTTTTTAAATCCAGTCAATTGATAAAAGTACGAGACGATTATAGAATTATTTTACTGACACAAACTGCCTGCCTTGGATGGTGCATGGTAATGTTGCCAAACTAAACAGTTATTCAAATCACTTTTTAAATAATGATACACTTGTTGATTTGGTGTTTAAGACACTTGCATAGTGATCTAGTGGTTGGGTGTTCGAGCCTCATTCCAGGATACCAGTAAATTAGTCTTATTTTCATAACACATCGGTGTGACGTTTACTCTGTGTATACATTTCAATTTAAAAATGTTGAAAACCTTACAGTTTCATCGTCCTCGCCGTTCTCAAAAGGATTGGTCGATTTCGGTTGGTTCATTTTTGATTTTTCTCCACTGCTGAACTTCTTATTGGGCTCTGCCCCCTCACGAAGGGTTACTCCTGAAAATTGAAATAAATAACAGATTTTTAAAACTGTCTAAAAATCCACACCGACTCTTCAAAACAAAAGTTTAATTCTGACAAAATTTGGACAACAGACCTCATCCACAGGGCAGAAGATGTGGTCCACTGAATAAAAAAACAGAAATGGTAACGCGTTGGGAACTTTGATCAAAGGAGCGGCAACTGAGACAAAACTCCCCCAGCTTGCCTGTCTCGTCACCAGTGGGGGATGGATGCGTGCTCAAGATTGCAAATAAATTACTCACCAGTGAATCTTTTGTCCAGCAATGATTCAAAGTGGAATGTCTTCTGAATGGCATACAGGAGCAGCTTCACGTCGATCTCCTGCTTCCTCGCAGCCATCACTTTTGTCAATTCGGATTTGGTCATCTAAAAATATAACAATGATTAAAGAATCGGTGGCTAATAGTGAAGTTATATGTGTTCAAGTCAAGAAATTGAAAAAAAAGAAGTTTATCTATTATTTTGCGTCACATTGTTTTAAATGAATATAATATGATGCAAATTATAACAATTGTGAAAAAGTTGAAGCATTATATTCAGTGTGTGTTATATTGTTACAACGTGTGTTTATTTTGATAACAGAGTAAGTCATTTTAATCTTAATATTTTTAATTTCCTTATAAGCTACATGCAAAAAGTATATGTCGAAATAAATTATAAATATTATAGACTAAATAAATTTTGAAACATTGTGTTGTGTAATATAAAAATATATTTTAATTAATTCAAACGCAAACCTTTAAATATCTCGAAACGAAAGAAACATGACTTAAACCACTATCATAATAATGGGTAGATATATAATCTCGTGTCATATGATTGTTGATTTGAAATAAGCATCTTCAGGAGAATTTTCAGAGCCAACCAGGTACTTCAAGACCTGCATGATTAGCCGAAAGTTACAAAATTCATAAAAGTAGGGAAACTTTGAGAGCTAGATCATATAGAGAGGATGAATGATGTGACTAAACCATGCGATTCATTTGTAAGTATCTTTTACTCATTCATTGCCTTGTCCGATTACCTCATTCTTCTATGTTGAATAAATGCTGAATATTTGAACATCGACCAATGGCAATCTTCTGATATATACACATCCTCCATATAAAAAAGTAACAAATGTGAAATTTTTAACTGTGATTTGGTCATCGCTAGTGATTTGCACACGTAGTGATTCGGTGCATGCAGATCACAATAAAGCCCTCAAACTGATGATATTTTCAGAACCGAAGGAAGAAAGTATTTTTACCTTACAAAACTCAATGACGATCATCTCCGATACCTCCCAATCGGAAGGGAAGATAGGCCCCAGTGACTCTTCGAACTTGATCAGGTGTCTCTTCACCCATGCGTAGCGCTTATCCACCTTATCCAGCCATGCTGTGTCTTGATTTGTTGAAAACAGATGCGCATACTCCTAAAAATTATAACAGACAAATGATAAAAATACAATATTTTAATATGTCCAAAAATGCACAATTACTGGATTTTCACATACTTCCATATATTTTCATTAAATATGCCTCTATGAGATATCTATTATTTATTTAATGACAATGCTTTTGTAGGTGAAAATCCAGGAATTGTGTGTTCTTGGACATATTCAAATATTGGTAATAATATATAGGTCAAAATAAGAAAATATGTATATAAAAATATTGATTTTTCAGGCGTATTCTGGTATAATGTGTTAAAAAACATTTATCAGATAAAGAATATTGCTTTAAATAATTTCAAAAAATAATTTGATTTTCATTGTGACATCTATGCTGTTTCAGGAAATTAATAAATTTAAGATGGCGTTAGTGCAGTTGTACTCGAAGTGTTTCCACATATTAACAAACACATATACAACTTACAAAAATTTGATAGATACGTCATGTTTGTATAAAGTGATCAGCCAGCCAAAAACAGGTCGTAAAGCCCAGTAATTTCCCATATTTCTATTAAATATAATAAAAAAATAGCTTTGTCTCTATGAGATATATATTATTTGTTTGATAAAAATACAGATTATAATTCAGGCGACACAGCATAGTATGGAAAGAAAGATGCTGGGAGTCACAAGAAGAGACAACAAAGAAACACGCATGTTAGAGGTGAAAGATGTCATTATCACCGCTTGTCACACTTGGTGACCATATTTCAGAAGCACAAATAATCGATGAACAAAGAATATTTTAATGGTATCCACAAGTAAAAAATGATCCAGAAGACACCCAAAATCTTGAAGAATAAACAAAATTATTAAAACAGTCAGACGACAAAGATTAGCGGAAGATCGTAGAACATCATGGCAATCGTGAAGAGACTTTCATCCAGCAGTGGATTGACAATGGATGATATAACATATCAGATTCAGGATGGTTAGGTTGTATTGTAGTGTGATAATAATGTATGGTCTCAACACTGAAAGTAGTATTTAATCAAGGTTTAAAGTTTATAAAATTCAGTTTAATACTTTAATCTTTGCAGGAACTAATTACTGGGTAAAAAAAAAAATGTCAATAGATGGCGACAGCATAATTGGTAATAAATAAGTGAAATGTTCCATCTTGATTTAGTATATACAACTTCCAAAAATTTGATAGATATGGTAGCGTGGGTAAATAGGTGAACGTTACATTGTGTAAAGTGATCACTTAAGCCACCCGATGACAGGTCGTAAGCCCTGTAATGCCCGAGACTTCCATACTTCTCATATAAAAATAATAGCTTCGTCTCTATGAGACATCTTAATCTTGATAAATAATTGTTTTCTGGGACATTACCTGCAGTTGCATGCCGATAAACCACTTGAGCAGTTCTTGCTTTACTTTGGGATCCAGCGTAGACACCACCAGGCAGGCTTCAGCCAGCGTTTTATTGGGGACGTAATTCTTGGACGAGGGAGCTGAAAGAAAGGAAATACATTTGTTATGGCAACATCTAGCGGATTACGGTGAAATTATTATCATTGGTGATGTTGGACGACACCTGGCGCCCTCTCTGTACAATCATCAGGGGCAAAAGAGAAAGTATATCAAAAAAACATTATGACCTCAAATATCATGTTCTTTGTAAATCAGTGACCATAAATATGTTGTTCATATTGTAAGACAGTAACATGTTTTTCTTTATAAGACAGGCTCAAACATTATTTATTCTTAATATAGTGCATATGTAATTATTTTTATATAAGCTCTAATATAAACAAGATCAAAATTGTTATTTTTTACTACTACTTATCTATTACATATTTGCTTAGTTTCATTTTGAATCTATGTAGTTTATCCTTCTTTCTTATGTTTTCTGGCATTTCATTTAAAATCTTCATCGCACTGTACATCATCGATTTCTGAGATTTAGCCTTCTTCCTGGATGACAGTCTCAGTCTATCTTTTATTGTTATATGATGTTCGTGCTCATATTGATTTGCATTAATTTTTCTTATAAATTCTGCCTATATTTTCGTAGTGAGGATTTTATAAATAAATACCATTACATTGAAATATATCTTCAGCTTAAAGGTCGTTATATTTAGATCTTCCAGCATTGCTGATTCGAGTATATCTATTTATGGTTGCATTTCTTCTTCAAAAACAAAATGCCGTTGCAGTAGTTGATGTGAGGAATAATAACAGAGCTGTATACTATTTTACAAGACTGTACTAATGAATATTAGCAATCTTTTTAGTCACGTGTGTATTTTGCGATAAATTCAATTTAGAATCTATTATGACTTCTAAATATTTAGTTTCAGTCATTTCCTTCAGACTTTCACCATCTACGATGATTTGTGTGTGATTGGTATTCTTTTATTTCCAATGTTTATGAATTTAGCTTTGTTCACATTTAGTTTATTTGTTTTTATTCAGTATAGTTGCATAATGGTCTTCATTGTTTTTTGTTTTTCTTTGTTTGTATCTTGTTTATCTTTGTACGGCAACAAATTTATGAATCTACTATTTTGTCTCTGGCAAAAAATTCTTAATACAAATAGATCTAAAATAAAACAGTTCTCCAATTATTCACTAGATTTATTGTAGACTGAATAGCAATTAACCATTTACCTGTAAAGGAATCTTTAAAATCCGACATGATCTGCGTCCCCAACTCATTCCTGATCTGCGAAACCTGGTCATTCAAGTCCTTGATCTGCTTAATGTCCGTGTAACCCTCAAAGTGTCGTATTACCTCCAGGATGGCCTGATAAACAGTGATCACATTTTCAAAGAAATGAATAAGTCTTACCTATTTAAGAATATATATCATGATACGTCTCCTCATCTGTTATCACTGTCAAACTGATCGTCGTACCATGTAAGCAATAGTCTGGGTTCTCACTAACTCGAAAGTAGTGGAGTTTCATCAGCAGAATTACAGAGTACAATGACATTCAGACAAAGAATCACATTGTTATAGTCACTGTATTTATTTATTCAAGTTAGGGTTAAGGCTATTAAGGCGATAAGAAAATCGCCGTAAAGCAGTAAAAGCAATAATTTTTCTCATGTAAGTGTGAATATTATGGGAGACAATTTTGTTCTCACTATTTAATTTATAAAATTGTGTTTTTACATTTTTACAGTTTTCTAAATTTTCTTATATCATTGGTACGATACATATATTTATTTATTTTTAAATTAACGGCTCCAATTGAGCTTTTACAATAGACATAATATATTACGGTAATACATAAAGTAAATAAAATCATTAAATACATGGTAAAAATAATACACAGTAAAAAAATATGTAAGAAATACAAATTATATAAAGTTTACAGTTTAAAGTATAGAAATTTTGTCATAGATCACTTTTAAAAATAATAAACATAATAATTAAAAAAAGATTAGAATAATTAGACAAAAATTTTATTTATAAATGTAAATATTAATTAATATTCTTTGTAGCTTGTGTTGGTCTTAAATCAGTGGCTCCGATCTGTCAGTCATAAACAAACACGTTAGAATTCCTCTGTATTGCTATGTTCCATACATCGGCAACATCAGCATACTTGTTACCCAAGCTTTGAATACTGTGTAAATCAAATGTAAATTGAGCAACTGCCCCAGTATTGTTACAGTAATAAGGTAACACGATTCTAGTATATCTGGCAGGTTCATGGAAATTGATTAGCCGCAATAAATCAATTTTATGATGCAAAATTTTAAATAGACACACATATACACTTTTTCCATTTTACGTTGGGGATCAATATTTTCATCACAACCACTGCTTACAGCAGCCCAACGAGCCATGGTACGGACTACGTTCAGAGTGTCCTCGCGAGGTAGAATAAGAAATAAAGATATTTATCAAGAAGTAGAAATCGTAAAATAAAATTGGGCACTTTAACCGAAGGAATGACAATTGTTGGAGGCTCCGTGCTGAAAGCTGAAACTTAGGTCATCCCCCAGCTCGCCAGGCTGAATAACAACCTAGAATGGGATTAGAAAGATCACACAAACCAGCTCAGTCAGTCATTAAAAGAGGACTTTATCTAACATGTGGACAGATATGGGTTGAAGAAGGTGACTCCTCGAAGACCGCTCTCAAGGCCCTGAACTGAATCAGTGGACTTTAGGACAATTATATACAATATGCAAAATAAAGTTGGTAATAATTTTATATAGTAAATGATAATTTTAGAAGACTCCCGAATTAATCTTTAAATTTAAAATAAGCGCACCCCAAGCACCAAAGAAAACAAAAAATAACGGATGATTATAAATTTATAGATTTTCATTTATATAAATTTATTTTGGTAGTGATCACAATGACGGTTGAGGGAAAACCAGCAAAAGGTCTTCCGCAAGATGGTTAAACCAAATAAAGGAGTTGGCAGGGTCCTCTTTGAGCGCTGCCATCAACACGGCTCAAGACCGGGAGGAATGGAGAAGTGTGAAGTGAGAAGTGGAGCAGTGAACATTAAAAATTGAATTAAATAAGTTTGCTTCATAACTGTTCATTCCTAATCATCCTCAACAACTCAACACCACTTACAGAATGCATCTTTCGTGACCCACAAAAATTAAAAGAGCCAGTAATATTACCTGGAGAGGCAGCAGAATTTCCTTGTACAGCCGTTTCTGCGTGAGCGTCTTCAGAGACTCTATTCCCCCAACCAGCATGTGCAGGTGGTTCAGGGTGGTGATGGCCGCCGTCAGGTTGCACTTAGCGCAGTCCAGCTGCTTGATTTCGCTGGTGATTTCCTTCACCATCTCCTCGCTCTTCTCCGCTTTCTTGTTGATGTCCCTAACCTGGACAGCCAGCTCTCTGATGACCTTGTGCGCCTCCTCTAGCGATTTCTGTCCGTCCTGTCGTGAAATGTTTTGCCCTCTGACTAACGTTTCGATTTCGTCATCTATCGTGGTGATTTTGTATTCCATTTTTGAAATGACGCTGTCGATGTTTGAGAGACTCTGCTCCGTAGGGAAGAGCGTGTTTATGTAATTGATGGTGTTGAAGTCGGGGTTGTCGAGCTGGTCCGTGTTCGGGAGTACTTGTTCGATGACGTTTAGTACGGAGTCGGGGAACTGTATCTGCGTCGCGCCATTCGAGTCCTTGTCGTTTAACACTTCCGCGGGATCCATCTTGCTCTATCCGATAAACACTAGCGAAAATACTTTTGGCCTTTTATTTATACATCACAATTAAAATTGAAAACACAACAAAATGTGTTAGTTTTGACAGCGTCTGTCAGTTTTCAGTTTATTAGACGTCACGATGTGTGTTCGTAAAAGCTACCGAATGGTGACGTTCAGAATACATATTTACTCTTTTTCTCACTGATTTACATAAAACGCCGGCCTGCGTTCACTACATACTGTATTGCGATTATCTTATCATAGTGGCTAAACATATTATAATTTTAGAGACTCAATTAGAGATACTATCAAATGTATACATTGCAAAATATACTTATTGCAGCAGGGAGGGGTTTTATAGTCTTTACTGGAACTATTAATATTGATTAGAGGGTTTAAAAAAATACTTATTTCTGTACGTAATACATAGTTTGATTTATTAAATACATATTTAATGGACATACCAAATATGACAAGACAACATTTTACCTTGTCCAACTTTGACGGTAATTACTTTATTTCAGTCGTTTGTTCGACTATGTTATTAAGCAAATACCCCAATAAAATTTGTCACATAAAATGCGTTACCGAAATCAAAAATATTTTGATGGTGTAAATTGTCATCTTCCATATCGGTTCGTCATGACTGAAGATCGTGATCTTTATAAACTCTTGCCTTCTTGATTATGCTCTTCCACTTTCTTCGGTATCCTTCAGATCTTAGAGCTGTCACTAAAAAAGTACCTGTTGCCTTTTTCACTTGGTCGGTCCAACGGGTGGGAATTTTCCTCTTCCTCTTTGTTCTTCGATATAACACACCACAACTTGCTTCTACAACTCAATCTTCTCTTCTCTGTGAGTCTGTCTGTTAAATTGTCGTATAAGTATAAAAAGCAGCCTCTTGTGTATTTAAATTTATTGCATTGATGTATATTTTTGACATACATTGCTTTTTATACATTCGCCATAATTAGGTAGTTACGAGTTATAATCTTTTTCTTTTCAAATAAGAGTTTATAAATTCTAAACAAAAATATATAAGCAATATATTTTTGAAAAATTCATTCGAAACAAATAAAATAAAAGTCGTTCGTGGAGCCAACGAAAATCCGGAACGCAGCCAATGTTCAAATATTGTACACGGTTATATACGATCTTATTTCTAAATGTTAATTTTTTTTTAAATCATATGAGCAGTTGCGAAGCCATTATTTTATTAGAAATTCCTGAATAATAATTAAAACCATTAGTTTAATTGTATTTTTATGTAATATAATACATTTTTCTATTGTTTACTTATTCCCTCTACAGGTGGACGGCTGGCAACACCGCACAATTTGACATTTCTCCTTCCCTTCGCGTTCCGTTCCGCGTTTCGAAATTTCAGTTTTATCCGTCGGTCGCGGTATCTGTGCGTGTTTCTTGCGGACAAAAATGTGAAAAAATTTCAGTTGTTTGTTTTTCGTTTTCCAGTTAAATCGTGTGTGATACAATTCAAAATGACCCGGCTCACCGAGGAAATGGTCGTGGCCCGCTCCAAGCAGTCGGACCTATCCGTGATCAAGAAGCTGAATTGCTGGTATGTGATTGTGGACCTAGGAAGTGAAAATTTTGCTATTTCGTCTTCATAACAATGCCCCGATGCGCGGTAAATAGTAACTCATTGTTTTCTACACCGTTATGATTGCGATGACGGCGTCTACGTAAGCTGTAGTATTGATGCGATATGGATTGCGATCAAAGTTGATATATTTTGAAAATTAATTTTGAGTCACTTTTTTAATGTGTGCGTTATGAAACAGTCGCTTGAAATAAACAAATATACCTGCTCAATATTTTAGCACCATTGACATGCCAAAGTATGTAATACAAATGCGACTGTTATCATATTTTTCAATTCTGTTCATCTCCTCGTGTCTTTCACAGCGATCTTGGTCAGATCCTCGTTCGACCAATCAGATGTTCGACACAATCACGCCGTTGCACAACTGTCAAAATCACGAGTACTTATTAATTTTGTATTGTTAAAAATCCAACACAATATTAGAATAGGTAATAAAGTTGATATTGTGTAAGGGTAAGTTACACTCGCGAGAATTAGATAGATTTCGTACATGTTTTTTATACTTAAATTAAAATTAGTCAAGAAAACTGGGTTAGAATTTTTAAAATTATTTTTACCTTTACCGGTACCGGGGTCATTTCAAAATCCTTACTTTTAGAGGTTACTAATATCGATCCCAATTCATTTTAAATGTCATCTCGCTATTTAGATTTTTTGTATTAGAATTTAAAGCATTGATTTACATATTAGATATACTTTTTATATTTATAATAATACGAATCAAATTAATCAATTATTAAGATACATATACAGAAAAAATATATTTACCGAAAATACCTATAAAATAATAACGTTCAAAATATGTCAAAAACGTAATCGGTGGATGTGGCGAAATATTAACTCGTTTCCCTGGATAGGAAAACTTGCAGGTTCATACCCCTGTAGCAATCAAAACATTTTTTCTGTATATCTTTATAATTTAATTTGTATTTAAAAATATCACTGAATGTTTTCAAAATTACAACTTCGCAATAAAAATGTGTTCTCATTAAAAAAAAATTTTTTATTCGTTCAAAACATTATAGGTCTTAATACTAATATTAAATTCATTAAAAAAATACTTACCCCTGTTGAACTTTGTAACAAACTAGTATTAATAACGACCTTAAACTGTTGTTTATACGCGTTACTCGATTTCTCGGTTAGTAGTCTCGTCTGTCATACGGGGTTCGATTATTCACTGTTTAATGGAATATTAATGTTTTTTATTTTATTTCGTCATTATCAGCCGTTCTCTATCCACTTCTGGATGAAGGCCTCCCCAGCTGTCTCCCACTCTTTTCTGTCAATTGTTATTGCGCGCAGAATTTGATGTCAGTCCGGCGGGTTTTGATACTAAAATAAAATAACACTTAAGGTGCCTTAATAACAATATCTTCTCAGATTTTTCCGATAACCTTTTAGAGACAGGCCACAATTTTTCACGTTAATAATAAAGATCTTAGATTCGATAAATTGGAAATTAAAAAAATTCTCAACACAGTGTCCAATATACTTAACAATCAATTTTACTTTCTACAAACTGCATCTATTTAATATATTCACTATTTCAATGTCTCCCTGTCGATCGACTCCCCAAGACTCCGCCTACACCCCGTAATGGATGGCGTTTAAATTTGATAGAATAGTTCAGTTGTACGCCAGTCCTGACGAAGATACGTTAGTCTAAGCAAAGTACAGTATAGATACAATTTTAAATTATGTTTAACCACAAAGTTAACGCTACAAACATTAACAATATCGATTCGATCATATTTATTTATATAAATGTATGTAAAAGTCAAATTCTCTCGTTAATATCACCGGTTATTACGCAAGTAGACCGGGGTTCGATTCTCCGCTTTTTATTTAGCTGAATTTTTAAATATCATTTTCGTCCCAGAAAATGATATTCTATGCAGGGGCGGTATGATACAACATGGGTCTGTGACATGTAAATCGTTTTTTAAAAATGAATTTTCATGTCGTTTTATAACTCTTCGAGGAAGCTGCATTCTGATGCAGTTCGATGCCGAGTTGCAGGCTACTGAGGTCATTGAATCGGAAAATTTCCCTCCGGCTATTATTTATATGCATTCAATGTTATCGGCGCGCTTTATATGCACGCCATGTTGTCGGATAATAATATTGGTTATATAAACAGTGCCGATTCAGGAAACATCTAAGAAATGCTGCCACGGTATTTCGGTAAAACCTATTATTGGACCGGTCACCTTATGGTGCGACCGGGACCGCATTTGTGATCCAGCCCACCCCTAAAATGAGAACAATTATTAACTAATTAACTTGCCATCGCGCCGTTTCTCCGCGGGGTAAACAAAGAGGATAGCAAATCTCGTTTTATATAAGGAATTTATTCGGGTATGGGTGACTCGTTGGAGCTCTTTAGGTGGGTAGTTAGGCCGGCCGGTGTACATGTGACTCAATCCATTTTGTGTCTCGTCCACTGTTTCTCTTTCGGGAGTGTTTTTTGATGAATGAATCCCTGAGTGTCTGCCTTGAACTACTGCACCTTAATTTTCCATCTGTATGTAAAACTATGTTCTATGGATTTATGTAATATGATTTTTATGAATAAAGACTGCACTTAAGGGACACTGGAGGGTTTAAATTTTAAAATCTTTGTGATAATTGCTAATAACCACATTGGATTTCTTCTCTTTTTTTTCGTTTTGCATATACTTAAATATGTCATCGAATTAAAGTCGCATATTTTTATTAGCTTTGATGAGTGGGACCGACAAGGAAGCCCTAGCTTCTAACCAGGTCCCGGGAAAGGGTAGGTCCTAACCCCATCCAGCTGATAGAGCTCCATACTCTTTTGTGCTGACGCACAACATAATTAATTTGTTCAATGGATACATACATAGTTTTGAAGTTAATAAACCTTAAATATTTATATAGTTTTAACTATTTTTAGTTTATAACTAATCAACTTTATAGAATGGAGACCAAATTGTCGAGTTGTATTCTAAGTTGCTACGAACTAGACTAGCCGTGTATAAAATTGGGTTGAAATCTTTCAGCGTTCTTAATACAAAACTGAAACATTTCGTACCTTTCTTCGTGATGTGTCATTAATGTGTGGTAAGAATGAAAGTTTATTATCAAATATGATACCAAGATCTTTGATTTGAGACATTTTTTGAAATGCTATAATGAAAAACATTTTTTTATTTTATTTACCAGCACTGTAGTCTACAGTTTAGTTTTTTCTTTGTTTGAGGATGTTGACACTTCGCGTCATCGTGTCGTAATCGTCTCCAAATTAAAACAGCTCCCAAGCCCGTCTAGAAGAATCGCGCCTATTTCTGCAAAACTAAAATAAAATTGACATAAAGTGATAATAAAGCTAATGAATCACGCATTGCTCATCCGACACGTTATGAATAATTCCCAATGAGCTGCGTGGACGGCAAACGGTTTCGTAATGATCAGTGAAATGTGCGCAATACCGTTCTTTTCGATCACCTTCTCTCCTTTGATGCATTTCTTATCTTTAGTCAGTCGTCAGATTTGTACACGTCTTGAGTCTGGACCGAAGCTTATTTATTTTCTTCTCTGTATGCCGTCTCAGTACAGTGCAGTACAGTTCAGGTGTTACTTACTTACTTACTTACTTACCATCACGCCGTTTCCCCGTGGGGGTAGGCAGAGAGGATAGAGCGCCACACTCTTCTGTCCTGACACACAATTCTCGCCTCATCCACATTCATACATCTTGTCATACAAGCTCGCCGATTGTTGAGGCTTCTAACAGAATCATCCTCCATTATCTGGTTTATCTGGTCGTGCCAAGTCTTCCGCGGACGTCCTCTATTTCTGGTTCCATCAACACTTGCGTCATATATCTTTCTTACCATTCTCTCCTCATTCATCCTTTCCATATGACCAAACCACCTAAGTGATCCTTTCTTAATCTTGATCAGGTGTTTATTGGTAAAAATATCATTTTAATCTAATGTTCCATGGAGAATTAGTGTGGTCTAATATTCCTTCTAAATTTGGACCACACCAGTATTCCTTCAATACGAACACGCGCAGAGTTTACATGTTTGTTCTGGAAGAAATGTATGCGTGAGACGCGAGCGCGGCAAGACCTCAGCCCGAACATCAGTGACACACGTGCATCCTGATTGTGTGTGTGTGTGTGTGTGTGATGTTTCACCAACCTTGATCATCCGTCATTAACGGAATATTTTAACATTTGAACTTGTATTATTGTATTCAGAACGTAGGTCCGTGATGTTTTAAATACTAATTAAATGAATTAATTATGAATATATACATATAAAATCAATTTTGTCGAAAAATATTGTTTTTGCGCTACCGGGAATAATATAAGTTGCATCAACGTGTTCAAAATTTAATAAAAATGAATTAATAATTCTGGCGTCTGCTATCAGATTACTCAAAGGTATTTGAGATTCCGTAAAAACAATGTAGATGGCTTTCAAATAATGGAACGACAGATGTATTCATTTGAAAAAGTGTAACATATAAGTTCGAAAATTTGTCATGAAAAATACTGGCGCTATAACACAGTTGGTAGTGCACTTCCGCGGATTGGAAATAGAGATCCAGGTTCGTATCCCGGTAGTGCGAAAAAAATATTTTTCTACAAAATTGATTTTATATGTATATATTTATAATTAATACATTCAATTAGTATTTTGAACTTGTATTATTTAAATTCTTTGAAAATGAACTAGTATTGTATTCACAAATGTCAATCATGATCTCATACCAACATTAAATTGTAACATCATAACTATGTTAACGGATTTCAGGTATTATTAGGTCTTATATATATATATATATATTTTTTTTTTTTTTTCTTTTTCTAATATTCTATTATTTGCCAAATTGCATAACAGTTTTACAGCAAGGACTGCCTTTAGCGTTCTAATTATTGAGTTTTTATCAACAACATTTGATTTTTTTAAAAATTAAATCTAATAAAGATAACAAAAAATGTGTTTTTTCACTTCATATATTAGGGTTGTCACCGAGGTCTCATTATTTTTCATAATATTTTAATATATCTATTGATGTTATTAAATATTATTAGCACAACATATTATCTCACTCACAACATACTCTTTTTCTTACTTACCATCACGCTGTTTCCCACGCTTCTGTCCTGACACAATTCTCGCCTCATCCACATTGATGCAAGCACGCCGGTTACTGTGGCTTCTGACAGGACCGTCTTCCAGTATCTGGTTTAAGACGTCCTCTATTTTTGGTGCCGTCATATATCTTTCTGTCTATTTTCTCCTCATTCATTCGTTCCATATGACCAAACCACCTCTTCTTTCTTGATCTTACTCACTATACTAAGATCAGCTTAACATTATTTCTCTATTTCTTTATTCTGTCGTAAATGGATCTGCCGCATATACGCCTAAGTGATCTCATTTCCACTGCATTCAGTCTGCTTTCGTTCCTCTTCTGTCAGCTCCAGGCATAAGTGTCGGTACCAGGACTCCATTGTGAAGCGCCAGTCTTGCCTCGGTTTATAAGTCTTTCCGTTTCTGCTGAACCAACCATGTAAAATATGATTAAATGTATTAATTAAAAAGATATACATAAATATAAAATCAATTTTTTCCGAAAATATTGTTGTTGCGCCACCGGGATTCGAATCTGCATATCTTTTCAAACCGCGGAAGGTGCATTATGCAACTATGCTACAGCGATATTATTTTTGACGACAAATTTTCGAACGTATATATTACACTTTTTATAAGATATTAAATATAGATATTAAAACACAATATGTACAATACATACAACATATTAAATAAATAAATAAAATCTATATATTATATTTCAATGAATTGACTTTTGTCGTTAGTCTTCTGGTGTGTCCTATCGTCTCTGACCTCCTCGTCTAACCTTATGGGGACTCTCGTGGGCGATAATATTCTCTTTTATTATTACCCATAATATTGATACAATTCATAATATTGTATCAGTATTGTCATGTGTATTTACAAAACGGTGTTATTTATCCACAACATGCGTCATATCAAATAACATATCGATTGATATGTAAATATTTGATGTTTTCGAACATATTTATTAATATTAAAAATTAATAAACTTTAAATAGCTTTTATTAATTTAACCCTTCCCAAACCATGCAGTGACACCGGTCTACCGTCCCAATTAAACCTGTAATATTCCGGTAAATACACGCGTTATAAAATTCATATTTTAGATAATCACAAGGAAAATATTAGCGCTCAGGAATGGTTTAGTGAAAAACCAATTATGAAAAGGGAATCGTATAAAAATAATATTTTTTTTCAAATTAATACCTTGGTAAAAATACCATTTGTGATATTACAGAAAGTAGACCGCACATTATTTTCACAGTGAAAAGAATAACAAATAAATATACGTATATAATTGTCTCTTTCACACTAATTGAATAAGAGAGATAAGAAGGAAGGACGCATTGTATAGGACTTAATTAATGGTCTAAATAATGTTATTATATTTATTTATTTATTTGTAACTATATAATACATATAAAAAATTGTTTGGACTGTGCCCGTCTCACTAGAGAAATTCTGTTTCGAGACGGGCATAGTTTACAAGCAATTAATTGTTCAATTAATTAAAATTACAAGTAGATAGATTTATTAACATATAAAAGGTGTATATGAAGCACAATTTTAAGGTGGATTTAATTTTTGGATCACTTTGTAGCAATAATTAATATAGGTATGAGTTAATATGTTTGGGTGAGTGCACCGATACTGGCTCTACCCATATTATGAATCCAAGTTTTAATATAAAGTTTCATGTTCTTGGGACAATTCAATTGATTTAAGTCTTTTAGCATTCTATTATACAGTTTAGGTCCAAAATATTTGTAGTTCCTTTGACCAAATGTAGTATGTGCTCTTTGGGTTTGAAGGTTATTTGTATTTGTCCGTGTGGAAATTATGTTTTGTGTTATAAAATGTGTCTGTTTGTATTTATATATGTATTTGAGAATAGTATTAGCGTATATTTGTCTAATATTAAAGACATTGAATTTATCAAAAATTTCGTCAGTGCTCGTTGTGATTGGGGATTTGAGGATAACTTTTAATATAATTTTTTGAGCTGCTATTATTGGATTAATTGCAGACATAGTCGCTCCACCCCAAGCAATATTAATAATTTTTTTAACATATTTAATGCTCAATGTTTCGAATAAATTTGTGCTATTAAAATCATTTAAGCTAATAAAACCATTTTTTATTTCTGTTATTTATTGTTGTTGACAGCATGGCTGCATATTAGTATTTTATATCACGGTATGGTAAAGGTTAACATCAACCCGTTTCGATACCGCTGTATACTATCACCGCGACTGAGGCCACGCCCCCGTACGATAATTGATTTCTTTGCATATTTTATTTCACGGATCAGTTAGTGCGCGTCCATCCTGACATATATACAATAGTGTTATATTCTTAACCCGACTATTACGATTGCATACAATGGTGTCTTCTCGTGTGAGGGAATTCAGGTAGTCCCCGTGTACCCATATACAACAATCTCGTAGGTATTGATACAGTATAAGAGATGTGTTCTATTTTTATTTAATTTATTATCTTTGTTTTATTAACCACTGAATAGAGTTTAAATACATCTACCGGTTTCGAAAAATACCATTTTCTTCTTCAGGATGTCAATACTAACTAAAAGCATATATTTTTTCTTTACCAGAATCTATTTTTAAAAAACAATAATAATTTAAAAAATAAATTAAGTACCTAACTCAAATTGTTACTTAATACGAATTTAGTTGGTTGTTTATAATTTTTTGATTAGTTTTACACGCTTTATTTATCTCCAACGATTCCAAATTATTTCATTTGTGACCAACACCGTTTATATGAAAAATTGACAATCCCAATTTTTTATCAAAACCATGACCATTTTCTATCAAATGATTAGAAAATTCTGAAAACCCACTATTGTTCAAACATATCAAATGCTCTCTTACTCTTATATTAAAATTTCTCACCGTTTTCCCAATATAAAATGCAGCACAATCCTCGCAACTGAGTTTACAGACACCAGAATTGTTAAATTTATCATCTTTGTCTTTAGAATTGATGAGTAAATTTCCTATACTATTATTTGTATAAAATGCCGGTCTAATGTTTCGTGGTAGGTGTTTAGATATTCGTGATATTTTAGATGTGTTCTGATCTACGATTTCGGAGAGAGAGATAGTGTCGCGCCTGAGCATACGGTCCACGGTACGGACAGAACGCGACGCCAACATCACATCTCGAAGGGGTTGAGCATGTTCCTCATCCAGAACCAAAGAGAACACCAGAGTTTTAGTTACAGCGTGTTAAGATGCACTCATATATATAGCGGAAGACAATTATGCGACTATACAGAATGAATTAAACTATGACTTAAATAATATAGCAATATGGCAGAAGATAAATAAACTAAAACTAAATTAATGTATTAATTATAAATATATACATATAAAATCAATTTTGTCGAAAAATATTGTTTTTGCGTCACCGGGATTCGAACCTGGATCTCTATTTCCAATCCGGGGAAGTGCACTACCTTTGTGCTATAACGCCAGTATTTTTCTTGACAAATTTTCGAACCTATATGTTACATTTTTTCAAATGAATACACCTGTCGTTCCATTATTTGAAAGCCATCTACATTATTTTTACAGAATCTCAAATACCTTTGAGTAAACCGACTGCAGACGCCAGAATTATCAATTCATTTTTATTAAATTTTGGACACATTGATACAACAATATTACAACAATATTTTTCGACAAAATTGATTTTATATGTATACATTTATAATTAATACATTAATTTAGTATTTAAAATATCACAGAGCGTCTGTTCTGAATAATCACAACTTCACAATAAGAATGTGTTTTCCTTAATAAAACTAAATTCATGAAAATTGGAAATAGAAGAATTCCAATCACACCAGCACTTATCGTAGATGGTGAAAGACTGAAAGAAGTGACTTAAATTAAATAATTGTGAGTCATAATAGATTCGTGACAAAAAAGGTTACTAAAAATATCTCACTTCTGGGAAGGATCAGATGATTCATCAGTACTAGTCTACAAGTCTGTTATTGTTCCTCACATCAACTACTGCAGCTGCATTCTATTGTTGGCTGATAAGAAGAAATGCAGCAGTTATCAGTACTGTGAAATAAAGCTTTGAGAATAATAAACTCGGATCGGGATGACCTTAAAGCAGAAAGTATATTTCAATATAATGGTATTTATTTATAATATCTTCTATAATATAACAAAAATGGATGCAAATCAACATGAGCACGAACATCATACAAGAGGAAGAGTTAGACTGAGACTGCCATTCAGGAAGAAAGCTAAATCTCAGATGATGAAATGCCAGAAAACGTAAGAAAGAAGAATAACGATTTTGATCTTGTTTATATTAGAGCATTTATATTTATACTTTATGTATGCACTATATTAAGTATAAATGAAATTTATTCTTACAAAAATAAATCAAATAATTAATGCAAAGACTATCGATTGAGTAAGGTATCCGCATTATAGTCCAGTGTCCAGGCTGGTTAACTGATGTTATGTTGCCGTCGACCGCTGCGCGCTGGTCGGTCGCTGCTGTCCGCCACCCCACGGCGCGCACGTTGATCAAGAGTGTATTCGGTCGTCGTATCTTTATTTTTTCGTCACACCCTATTATTTGCTCTGTCCCTTTTCCATGGAGTGGTTTTATCAGATTGCTCGTGGGTAATCTCGTACTACTTAGCGATTAACCGAGAGATAAATTTAGATATTACTTATCGCCGTGTTTGTTTAGTTTCGTCTAGTTGGCGCACCTGATATCATGTAATGAACGTGGATAACCGAGAATCCATCTTCCTACAAACGAATACACAATGCCCCGTGTGCGATGTTTCCTGTGCGCCGCATTTAACTGCAAAAAAGGACACCTGTTAGCGATACATGGAATTAATTCTTACGTTAATACGCGTGTCCTTATAAGGGCTTATATGTGTCACATCTGTCAGTAAATAGCACTTATGCAGGTGTTCTGTCCAAGTCATCAGTAAATATTTTGTAACAGTTCTCTTGAATAAATCCAACGTGAAACAACCTTGAGTTTTTATTGACGGAGTTCAGTCCTGAAATCGTAGTGATTCAGATTTAGTTATAATTTAATGTACATGGTTTAGGGGGAGGGAAGAGCGGATTGCCTTTATCCAGACAGTGGAGGGGACAGGAGCATCCTCTGGAACTTGGTTTTTCTAGTCATATCATGTATTTCGTATATTTTATTTACCATCCTCCCCTAGCTAATACATTCCATAAATTCAATATAAAATATATTTATAACTAGGGGTGAGGGTAGGGGATATACCTATATTCATTGGAATTATGAGGATTTCCATACATTTATGAAAGCATTAAAAAATCTATGGAAATCCTCAGAATGTAATAATAACGTGGTCCCTTTTTATCTCGTGCAAATAAAATTGTATAGCTGTCTCCCACTTTAGATATAAATACAAGTTGTTGAGTTAAATTGTTAGATTGATAATGCCCTTGCAAGGCGAAACGCGTCTTAAGTAAATTTAACGAGTAGAATCAAAAAACGATTGTTTTATTTTCATATATGTCATTATTGAGTTTCACAAACTTACCTCAGAAACAGTAAATATTAAGGAAAGACTCTCAATCATTTAACTGAGAGGAGTCCTTTAATTTTATGAGCATCTTGCGAGAAGGGACAATAGCTCGAAGAAGCTTGTTGCAGTGGGTCACGTCGAAGGACAATGAGAGGAAGATCTCCACCCGTTGGACCGACCGAGTGGAAAAGGGAATATTTCTTTGGTGAAAGCAAAGCCACGAGCGTAATCAAGAGGGCGGGAGTGGGAGTTCGTGAATATTATGTTCCTCAGTCACGACTCGTGAGCCTCCAAATATTCGTGATTCCAACTATTCGAATATCGAATAGTTAATGATAATATATTCGTAAAATTTTTAAGAAAGGAATAATTTACTTCGGATGATAAATACAGAAATGTTTCAAATGTTTCTCCAAAAATGTAAGATTCGTAATTAATAACTTGCAGAACTCCAACTCTTCGTGGAGATAAAGAGGAGTCAGTATTCTCTCGATAACTGACAACATTTTAGATATGTTTATATTACTTCATATCTCACACCCCGCGTGCAAGTTTTATTTTCTTCATTTTGTATATATGTAACTTCTTGTTTGTCGGCTCGAGTATTTATGAAAGCTAAATACTAAAGAATAATAGAAAGCCGACTCCATCGTTGACAAAACAATGTATTATAAGTGCTTGTTGTCATAAAACCATAAAGATAAGCGGAAGACTTAAAAAAAGGCAAATGCAAAAGATGTCCGACAAAGGCGTTTACATCTTTACTGTCCGACTTCCATATAGCCGATAGCGGTACTTCTGGAGAAAAAAATCGTATACCTGAATGAATGAATGAATGCTTGCATATGACTTTCAGGGTTCGTAAATCTTTGTTTCGTTTAGAAAAATATTAAAAATCTTATAATATAAATATGAGCGAATACTTTTTTAAGTATTCGAATAACGAATATCTAAAACAGGCGAATATATTCGGGGTTCGAATATTCGGATTAGAGGCTCTACGAGGGACTGACATGGATAATGATGATGATATAAATAGTCGAACAATCACTTGATACTGTATATATTTTTTTAATGGATTATATATTATTAAGAACACATTCTTATTGTGAAGTTGTAATATTCAGAACACAGCTCTGTGATATCTTAAGTATTAATTAAATATATTAATTAGAAAGATATACATATAAAATCAATTCTATCGAAAAATATTGTTTTATAATGAACCTTCCCCGGTTAGGAGAGATCCGGGTTCGAATCCCGGTGGCGCAACAACAATAATATTTTTCGATAAAATTGATTTTATATGCATATATCTTTCTAATTAATATATTTAAAACATCACAGAGCGTCTGTTCTGAATAATTACAACTTCACAATAAGAATGTGTTCTCTTAATAATAATTTATTTGATTCTTAGTACAGTACAGTGTGTTATATTCTAATCGGATAAACATTCGAGCAAAGTAAGACATATATCTGGATATCCTGCCTGCTACACCAGTATTTGACTGTATTGTAGCAGACAAGTGTTCTTCCTGTATAGTAGTAAACAAAATGAAATGTTCAATGTACATACAAAATTATATATATCTATGTATATAAAGTGTTAAACAAGACGTCATTAGATCCGGTAAATACTTTGTAAAACTTGTCCGCGTAAGACTTGGCACGACCAGGTAAACCAGATAATTGAGGATGGTTCAGTTAGAAGCTTCAACAATTGGCGAGCTTGTATGAGAAGATGCACGAACGTGGATGAGGCGAGAATTGTGTGTTAGGACAGTAGAGTGTGGCGCTCTATCCTCTCTGCCAACCCCCGCGGGGAAACGGCGTGATGGTAAGTAAGTAAATGCATTGTTCAATGTACAAAATGTAATTAGTTCATTCAATATACTGCTGTAGCAGTTTTAATCTCATGTTTGGACCTTTAAAAGTTATTGGGCGTAATTTCTCCCCATTTCGTGGAGCCAGAACTGCACTTTGCGACCATTGCAAAAAATTGCAACCATAGTCTTGCATATTTTACACGTTTGCATTTAGAATGTTGTATATTTTTGGTGCTAGAAACAAATGGAATCTTTGTGCAAATTTTTTGTTTAGTTTTGGCACAAGACAGTGACAGTTGGCCCGTGTGCGTAATAGATATAAACAAAAATATAATAACTAAATTATCTTTGCAAATAATTTTAAATTTATTTTTATATTAGTTCCTACTTTTGTCTTATTATTTGTATGCTAGATCTGCAAAGGTTTTTTTTTTTACGTGTTTGTCGAGAGGTTTATAAATTCTCTGAACATACTGTAATTTTATATGTATACACAATTAAATTTATTATTTCTTACGTAAATTACACAGAAATACGCATGTTCATTCAATATCTAATAGTTTTCGTGACATTGTCAGAAGTTAGGATTGCATTATTAAAATCAGTCATTCTGACAGTCGTATATTAAAATCAGTCACGGTACACAACGAATCCCACGCTCCCCCCCACCCCTCCCCACAAAAATGTTAATAGTATGATTGGGAATTTTTTTCTAACGGAAGCTAGTCCGAGCAGTCGATTTGTGTACAAAGCCTTTGCGAATAATTGATGTTCGATGCTTCAGTGTATTATTATGTGCGCGGATTTATGGTTTAATTCGTTATTCGCTCAAATAAGCAGTGGCGTGGCGACTTCCCGGGCATTACAAAAGGGTTACCGGGATATTTTTCATTTTATAATTTACAAAGCATTAACGGTTCAATGATATTAAAAATTAGTTCACAGTAATACGATTATTCACCACAGCCTGTGGGATACATGAAAATGAGACGTAACAGAATATATCTGTTCAATTTAAATGAAAAATACACGAAAGCATGAAAGAGCATAACTACACACAGAATCTTAAATATAGTTATAAACGAATATTTAGCACCTATATATTATACAAACGTTGTTTCGAGTAAAAGTGTCGTGTTTCACGAATGAGTAGATTGTATGAAGTAAATGAGTTAAGGCTTCCCTTTCAAAAATAATACACATTTTCGCGTTTTTTATGAAAATGTGGATTTTTATTATTTATTTGTATCAGAAGTTATAATTCGAATTATGCTATATACGAATTGCTGCCTCATCCACCATATTCTCCAGAATTGGCCCCATGCGAATTCTTTTCGTTTCCAAACGTGAAAAATTGGCTTGGAAAGCGCTTCACGTGAAGCAAGCGAGTTATCGCCGAAACAGAGGCTAACTTTCCTGATTCAACATGTTATATTTTTGAATTGCTTAAAAAAGTCGGAATATCGTCGGACTGAGTGTATCTAGCTGAAAAGTAACTATTTTGAGATATTAATAAAAAAATAATTTAATATTGTGTTTCCTTTCTTAACATCTTCTTATCAGATAGCCCACGTGATATCTATTTTTTATAACATTAGCGCAGGGCTGACGCTCACACCACGTGACCACGTGACGTGCGCCGCAGCGTCAACCCTGCGCCGTGAGAGCGAAAATAATAATAATTACTAACAGATAAGCAATGCGTACGGCTATAGATCATGATTATTAAATACGTGTAAATATTACAAACTGTCACCGTCGCATCATTCTTTGACAGTGCGACCATAGAAAAATTTCGTACGATTTCGCAATATTTTGATGTACAATGTACATTTCATTTCAAATTGAATATATATTTACGTACTGTTATTGAATATGTAAAAGAAAGAACATTTAAGTAATCGTAACTTGGAAATATTAAAATACACGTTCGTTTTGTCATGCTCGCGTCTCGCAAACCTGGCCGTTTAATCAAGCACTATACGGCCATATGAATCCAATACATTCACTAAGTCCTGGACGTGCAGAACTAGTCATAGAAATTGACGGGGAAACGTAATATTATTATTGAATATTGTTGTGATAGCAGAGTGTCGTAAATCGAGATTTGCCTTCATACATTGTATTGTACCAAAGTAAAAGTGTATTTTTTTTAACGCTATCGGTTCAACTGTGCGTACTTACGCGTACATTTAAAATTATAGACATTAGATAAAATGTTCGCTCGGAGTTACGGCTTGTTGGACACCGCTATAACACCGCGGGTGCCGTCACAACACAAATTGCTTTTTAACCCTTCCCAAACCATGCAGTATCACCGGTCTACCGTCCCAATTAAACCTGTAATATTCCGGTAAATATACGCAGTATAAAATTCATATTTTGGATAATCATAAGGAAAATATTAGCGCTCAGGAATGGTTTAGTGAAAAACCAAACATGAAAAGGGAATCGTATAAAAATATTTATTTTTTTATTCAATCCGTTGTAAAATTAATACGTTGGTAAAAATATCATTTGTGATATTACAGAAAGAGACCGCACATTATTTTCACAATGAAAAGAATACCAAATAAATATACGAATATGATTATGTCTCTTTCTCACTAATTGAATTAAGAGAGATAAGAAGGAAGGACGCATTGTATAGGACTTATTGAATGGTCTACATTACGTTATTATATTAATCATTTTTTTCAATATTTAATGCTCAATATTTCGAATAAATTAGTGCTATTAAAGCCATTTAAGCTAATAAAAACATTTTTTCTAACTGTTATTTACGGTAACACGAGTTGACAGCATGGCTGCGTTCGGGTATTTTATGTCATGGTATGGTAAAGGTTAACGGCGCCCTTTCAGAGTTTTTCTACTTTGTTGTTCACTTGTTAGAGTGGTCGCGGTCGATGTGACGGTGGCGACACCACCAGCAGTAGCATCTGACTTCATCGGATCTTCCCTGCACTCTGCCTCGTGCCACCAGAGGCTCTTCTAGAATATTATAGACTGCGATTGTATCACGTTGGACTGTGAGATTGGAGCCGCTACCTATCCGAGTAGTGTGCAAATTTTAGTGTAGATCAGTCAAAGGGTTGTAGTATTGAATATTTATTTATTTATTTATATATATTTTGACATCCATATTTTTGTACTAACAGAGGTGGATACATAATAAACATACATATTACATAGTTTATTGTGTGTCATGGAGTAGACTTCACCTCTGATATATACAGCGTTGTCCTGGCTACTTTGCTAGACTGAAGTCTGTGTTAAAGTAGCCAATTTTTTTTTCGTGCTGTTGTGGTGTTATTTATAAAAATATATGGAGTGGGAGTGTTGTAGAACTAGTGAATTATTAGTGAAAGAATTGCATAAATTATATTAAATTGTTGGATATCCATGCTTCTGATTTATCTCTACCTGATTGGATCATATATTGGGTCCATATTTGTGTAATCTTATAGGAATTAAACGATTTCCAGTTAGTACTGAGTGTATTGTATAGTTTCGGAGCTGAGAACATGTAGAATCTTTGCTAAAATGTCGTTGTTGCTCTCGGAACTGGCGTGTAGATGTTTGTTGTTTGTCTTGTGTTGTGTCCATGATTTATTGCTTGAGGAGAGTTGTTGTTAGCATGGAAATATTGAACGAGTCTCAACATAAAGATTTGTCTTATATCTAGGACATTGTACTCTTTAAATATAAGATCTGATGGATATCTAAAGAGACGACCAATTATTACCTTGAGAATTATTTTTTGTGCTTTTTTAGCCGACTCCAATATTGTTTTTGCTGCTCCTCCCCACACTAAATAGAAAATAAAGAATTTTATTTTTCGTTGTCACCTTTTTTCGTTACAGTTTTCTTTCCCGTTCGCGTCAAATCATTGCGCGTCCGTCTCTACGATAATAATACATATTTATTATTTACGTTTGCGGCAGTCGACCGTGTGTACTTTTACATACGTGAAATACGTACAAAATAATTCATTTAATTTCTCTCGTTTTATGTACGATACAATATATAATATTTATATATTAAACAAACGCATTCACTTTTAGTACCATCGTACCGTGCTGGGCATCCAGTACACCGTGGTTATAATGTAAGTTTGACCGCGTGTTTTTTTTTTTTGTTTTTCCTAAAATTTTGAAATTTATAAGAAAACTGGGTTATTTAACATAAACTGTTTATTTTTGTAGTTTTAAATTTGTTCTTAATTTTGTTTGTATATTTACTGCGGTTGAAAAAAGCGTTTTAAATAGTTTAAACTTATTCTTTTTTTGAAATTGTCCAAATGTCTAAAATCTTTTTTTATTTATATTAATTGAAGAAACATTTGTATTAGGAGAACACATTCTTATTGTGAAGTTGTAATTATTCAGAACATAGCTTTGTAATATTTTATATATTAATTAAATACATAATAACAACAATATTTTTTCGATAAAATTGATTTTATATGTATATCTTTCTAATGAAAATATTTCATTCATATTTAAAATATCGCAGAGCTATGTTCTGAATAATTACAACAACACAATAAGAATGTGTTCTCCTAATAATAAAGTTGTATCAATGTGTCCGAAATTTAATAAAAATGAATTGATAATTCTGGCGTCTGCTATCAGATTACTTAAAGGTATTTGAGATTCCGTAAAAATAAGATAGATGGCTCTTTCAAATAATGGAACGATTAAATGTATCAATATCAAAAAGGTTAGAAAATTTGTCGCTAAAAATATCGTCGCTGTAGCATAGTTGGATTGTGCACCTTCCCCAGTTAGGAAAGAGATCCAGGTTCGAATCCCGGTGGGGCAACAATATTTTTCGATAGAATTGATTTTATATGTATATCTTTCTAATTAATATATTTAATTCATATTTAAAACATTTGCAGTTTCTACGTGGGATAAAATGGTGCTTCTTAGTTCAGTCTGCAACAATTCGGACGTCAATGAACTTTTCGAACAAGCAACAGGTATCTCTTTCACGTCCGAATCAGAACCATGAAAATTGTTTAATATTCCGTCCTTAGAAATTATTACGAATAGTTGTACAAATATTTGAGTATCGAATATATTCGAATATGCGGGTTGGAATCTCTAATCTGTTCGATCACAGACCAGTAAATGAATAAGACGTGAAATAAAGTGTACATGTAGGAGAGGGGTTAGAAACATTAGTTGCGGGACGAGGGGCATTCTACACACATTATGTGTGTAAACATAAATCCGATAGTTAATGACATATTTATGCAACAGTAAAAGTATTTACTCTTCGAAAATTAAATCTTTGTGTAAACAAGACGTATTTTTTTACATTGATGCGTATTGTATTGTCAGCGTTTAAATTTTCGTTCCATTTGAGTTAGTAGTATTTAAAAAAAATCGCGGAGCTATTTGATTGGAGCTCTGCGTAAGTAGAATCAAAGTGATCGAGTGACACTAAAATGAAAATATTGAAACGAGAAATTTCCGTCAGTTCATGCCTATATATTTGTTAGTCAGTGTATACTAAATACATATTTTATTCAGTATCCAAAAACACAAATCTTGCGTTTTGCCACTGATGGGAATAGATCCCGTGGACTGTATCGGTTGAAATTACTGTTTAGTTAATGCAACCTGAATTGGAGCAAGAAAGGAATAGTGGCTGATGGATCTGGCCTACCTTGATCTCAGTTCTGGGTTGGACGGCAGTTTACACCTCCAGTTGACTTGCACTTTTGTGGCGAAGAACGGAGATATCACCGCTCTTCAGGATGCTGTAGAAAATCACTTTTTCGCGGTACGGATTTTTACGCACGGCGACACTTTCGATACACAAAAAATGTCTGTTGATAGGTCCGCGGTGAAATCCTTAAGTAATTAGTTGCCCAGAGGAAAGGTATATTAAGGTTTATTAAGCCATACTTCCATATTTTTCCATTAATAAAAAATAGCTTTGTCTCTATGAGATCTATTATTTGTTTAATAACAGTGCCTTTATAGGTGAAAAATAGGTATTCTTGGATATATACAAATATTGCTAACAAATTCTTTCATACTTTGGGGATGTTGCTAGAAGGGATGAAGCCATTGGGAATCACGGTGGACGTACAAGGGGAGGAGGGCGAGAGGTCAATTTACAGTAAGATGAGACGGGGCAAGTCCGAGATATCTCCAGAGTTGCGTGTCGCGTCGCACTAAACAAAGATCGCAAACAGTGGAGGAAAATAGTTGATCGCGATGCTCAGCCATGAGCACATCGACCGAGAGAGAGTCATGAAAATCACGATCCTCGGTCATGAAGAACCAACGTGGATGACGAGAGTAATTCACATGTTCCAAAAGTCACACTGCACGTATTAAAACAATTAAAATTGTGTTCCAACTGTTGAGAATATGGAAATCCAGTGGCGTCAAGCGAGTAGCTAAAATTATAATTCAAATTAAATTAATCAAGTAGAAAGATCTTATTTTTCATCCGCGGCTCTAATGAGGACAGGACTAAACTTGGGGCTCCCTTGCTGGTACCTACCACTCATCAGAGCTAATATGTGCACTATATATGTGCACATAATTTCTTGAAGTAAACAAAAATTTTACATTATTATTAGAGGTACCAAGAAAGAATGTCAGTCGTTCACAATATAATTGTGTATTTATCGCTTTTCCAGGTTTGAGAGCCGATTTAGTGGCCGGCCAATTTATTTATTTATTTATTTAATTCTTAATATAAGCGCTCCTTATAAATGCTCTAATATATACAAGATTAAAGTATTTTTTATTTATTATCTTTGTTTTATTAACCACTGAATTGGGTTAAATACATCTACCGGTTTCGAAAAATACCATTTTCTTCTTCAGGATGTCAATACTAACTAAAAACATATATTATTGTTTCTTCACCAGAATCTATTTTTAAAAAAACAACAATTATTTAAAAAATAAATTTAGTACCTAACTCAAATTGTTATTATTATTCGACTAAATTTGTATTTAATTTGTGACCAACAATTATTTGGAATCGTTGGAGATAAATAAAGCATGTAAAACTAATCAAAAAATTATAAACAACCAACTAAATTTAACTACGAGTTCCATTCTAAAATTATATTGTAACAATAATATATGTTTTTAGTTAGTTATGACATCCTGAAGAAGAAAATGGTATTTTTCGAAACCGGTAGATGTATTTAAATTCAATTCAGTGGTTAATAAATAAAAAATAAGAATTTTAACCACAAAGTTAATATTGCTAATTTTAAAAGTAAGATTAAAGTATTTTCTTTTACCAAAACTTATCTTTTATATATTTAGTCAGTTTCATTTTAAATCTCTTCAATTTCTGTTCCTTTCTTATGTTTTCTGACATTTCATTAAAATATTTCATCGCACTGTACATCATCGATTTCTGAGATTTGGCCTTCCTCCTGAATGGCAGTCTCAGTCTATCCCTTCCCCTTGTACGGTGCTCGTGCTCATGTTGATTTGCATTAATTTTTCGTGTGAATTCCGCTGATATTTTCTTATTGAGGATATAGTATTAAAATATATTTTCTGCTTAAAGGTCATCATATTGAGATCTTTCAGGATTGCACCGATGCACTTACATTGCAGCATTTATGGAGATGGTTTTTCAAATATTGAAAACATCTTGCCTGTGACGGTAAAAAGTCTTTGCCTTCCATGGCCAGTCTTCTTAAGTTCCCAGACCCTCCCACCATGCTCCAGTCCTTTTCCATCGGGGTATCCACTCGGCCATGATCTTTGGTGTCCTGTCACCTGGCATTCTTTCAACATGGTCTTTGGGATCTGCAGAATCTTACAATTGCTTCTTGCTCAATTAACTTTTTCGAGGGCTCGTGATTCATTTTTATTCTGTAACTTCTTTTTTGTAGTGTAGGTCTATAAATTTGTTATCTTCGATGAGGGTTAGTCACCACTGGTTTTATTATACATTTACATATCAGTAGTTTGCTTCGTTGACTCATTATTTTCGACCCTAGCAGTTTTTTACAGATATAAAAGCTTCCATTTCCAGCTAGAAGTCAAATCTTCAATTCAACAGTTGTCCTATATAACGTGTCCAAGTTAGAACTCAAATTTTGTAAAATTTTATCAACCCATCAATATGAATATTATGTTCCAGGCCGATTTTGCTTATCCGTCATTTTGGTTTGGCAGACATTTTGTCAGTCCGCATTTGATAGTCGTAGAGGGTAATTGATTACAATTTGTTATGAAGCGTCTAACGCCTCAATAAACGTGTTGAGTCATTAAAATATTTTATCTTAATAACAGTAGCAATGCTGTAACCATTAATGGTGATCACATCGTCACTGGGGAACTGGGTCGATTGGACCTGCAACACGTGTGGTATCAACAAGACGGTGCCACCTCACACCCAGCACACATTTTTCTCACACAGATGACACTAATTTCAAAATAATGTTTTCGTTAATTTTAATCAAATTTTTAAATTTATTAAGGAAAACACATTCTTATTGTGAAGTTGTAATTATTCAGAACAGACGCTCTGCGATATTTTAAATACTAAATTAATGTATTAATTATAAATATATACATATAAAATCAATTTTGGCGAAAAATATATGTTGTATCAATGTGTCCAAAATTTAATAAAAATGAATTGATGATTCTGGCGTCTGCAATCGGTTTACTCAAAGGTATTTAAGATTCCGTAAAAATATTGTAGATGGCTTTCAAATAATGGAACGACAGGGCTATTAATTTGAAAAAGTGTAACATATAGGTTCGAAAATTTGTCATGAAAAATACTGGCGTTATAACACAATTGGTAGTGTACTTCCCCGGATTGGAAATAGAGATCCAGGTTCGAATCCCGGTGACGCAAAAACAATATTTTTCGACAAAATTGATTTTATATGTATATATTTATAATTAATACATTAATTTAGTATTTTAAATTTATATTTGTTTCTCAGAATTTTTTGTTATGTATAGTTTTTTCTTTCTTTATGCAATGCACGCCGCTGTCCATCATCTACGTCAGTCTCTCATGACTGAGGAATGCTATTTCCATGAACTCCCGCTCTTCTTAGGGCTGTCACCAGAGAGGTGTTTGTTGCCAGCACCGCTCGGTCGGTCCAACGGGTGGTGGATTTTCCTCTTCCTCTCCCGAATTCCCGGTTCGAATCCCGGTAGCAACTAAATATCTTTGCGATTGCGGGATTTTTTTCTATATATATTTCTAGTCTATTAATTTAAATGAATAATAATTGTAAAAAAAATTGTGCAAACCCGTCACGCAAGTATTTTGCGCAATATCGGGTGTTGTGTCTTCGCTTGAACACGCTGTAGAATAACGGATCACAGTTTCGTTACTAGCGGTCGCCGTTACGAGCCGCCAGGCCCGCTCGTCTACGCAACGCGTTGGGCAATTTGACATTTTCGTAATTGTCTCAGTTTTGATGACTCATTTTTGCTTTTGTTCAAAATTTTCATCAGCTCTCTAGCACGTCTATCACAAGTGTTTTGCAGAAAGCAGCTGGACCGAGAAGGGTAGCGATCGTCTGAAGAGGAGGTAAATGCGGTGTGATAGCTAGATAAAAATCTACCCATGTATGGTGGAAAGCAGTCTCCCTCTTACGGCGTCCTGTACAAGCTGTGTGCGGTAGCCAGGATGCACACCAAAAGCTTAGCAGAAATCATATTTCTCGCACCAGCGTAGTGCCGAATTATAAGGAGATAATGAATTAATTTAAGAAGGACTTCTCAGGGCTTCGGGCCTTTCATTATCTATAATCTCGGTTAATATAAACATTTTTTTTGTTTTAAGGGAAGATTTTAGTCCTAACAGTTTTAATGGGTTCATTGAACCCGCTGGTTGACCTAAACACCGACCCTTATTTCAAGTGGGGCTTCCGTGTAACAGAGTTCATTGGCTTGACAAAGTAAAAATATATATATTTTTTATTATTAATATTAAAAATATAATACAATTTGAATAATTAGTGGATTTCTTTCTTCTCTATGAGAGTAAGACTCGTGTATAGAGGAGTATATTCGAGTTAATTAATGCTTCAGTTAGTCTGTGTACATATTTTTTCTACTTCAGTTACAAATTTGTGATAGTCCGTAATTTTTCTAATTGTGATGGGGAGATTGTTAAAAAAATTGATACATTGATAAATATATTGATTTTGAGTTGCGGTATATTTTAATTTTGGGATATCAATTTGATGTCTATATCTTGTAGATCGGAATTCGCTTCTAAAATTTAATTGATTTTTAATTTTGAAAATTTTAATTATTGAATTTTTTTTTGTATATGTCTACTATTTTTGCTACTTTAAAATCTGTGAAAAGTTGTACACTTTTTTTAGAATAATTTTTATTATCATTTTTTGTGTGATTTCTAATTATGACATTGAAGTTTTGTATGCACCTCCCCATCCAATAATACCGTATTGCAGATGTGACTGTACAAACGCGTAATATATTATTTTCAGATATGTAAGTGATAAGATGTTTCCGAGTCTAAAAAATATGTAGGCAGTTTTCCTTATTCTGTTTGTGAGATTAGTAATATGTTCTTTCCATTTGAGATTGTTATCTATTATGATTCCAAGATACTTGATACAGTCTTTTTCTTCAATTGATGAACATTGGTCACAAGAGTCTACTTGAGTACAGGCTTTGAATAGAAACGAATACAACGATATTTATGTTGGTATGAATTTAACTATTATATATTGCAATCTATTTTGATAAACTGTGTAGTTAAGTAGGTCGTAATGGTAATGTATGTAATAGTATGAATTAAGAAGTATAGGAAGTAGGTAGGTAGTTTGAATATATCACGGATGTCGGAACATCTTGTTCTTGCTCTTGCCGTAGCATTTTTGGGTAGTATTATGGTGTTGTTCAACATTACAACGAAATTTGCAATATAGTGATGAAAACTTGAGGAGTTGTGTTAAGGATAGCCAAAAACTTTAACTCGCTCCGCTCTCTGACAACTGCTGGAACTTAACTCCACACTGTGGTCTCCCTACATATAATAATAGCCCCTTTTATTGGATTACAAGCTCTCTTTCAGGCGGCGTTTGGCGTTAATTCAATTAATTAATGTCAGATTGGGTATTGTTTGCGTAAATTGTTTAATTTAAATTGTATTGTAACTAATAATCTTATTTAAATAATAAGATGAAAACATTTCTTTTGACATTTATTTCTTCTCTATGAGAGTAAGACTCGTGTGTATATACGGGACTGTATAATTTATGTGTCTGTGTATATATGTTGTTTAAACAACTATTTATTGATAAATCAACATGTTTCGATACTTATACATAAATTAAAATTTTTATTATAGTATAATCGGTGGGTAACTAATTAGGAACTTGTGTGAAAACAAATTTAAAACTTAACTATTTGCAAAAAGGATTTGGTTATTTATAATATTTAGATTGCTATTAACACTTTTTCTTATTTCTAAAATTTCTGATTTATCTAACTGTAAACCCCCTAGTTAGTATTTGTATATATAATTTCTAAACCTTTGTTAATGTCAAAATAATGGTTTTTAAGATTAAGATGTCTGATGTGAGAAATGTGTAAGTTTTAGTGAGCGTTACAGGTCTCACATCCTGTCATCGGCCGGCTTAACTGATCACTTTACACAATGTAACGTTCACCCATTTACCCACGCTACCACATATATCAAATTTTTGGAAGTTGTATATATATATGATATCAGGATGGAACATTTCACTTATTTATTACCAATAGAATTGTTTTTATTTCCAAAAGGTGTTTTATTATGATAATATTAAAGAAGTAATCTTTTTATTATTTAAGTAGCCACGGAAATGCATACTGTGATCGCGAAGCAGTCACGCAGATTTCTTCTGCGTAAAATCACGCAGAAGAAATCTGCGTGATTTTACTTTTTGATATCTATTTCACCCTTGGTCGCCTGCGGAATGACCCTAGATAAATGAATTTGGCTACATAAATAAATATTTTTTCTCCTTAATGAAAAAAATGCGTTGTAATGTACGTTCACGTTGCCGTGACCGGCGAAAGTACAGCCTAACGCACATTTCGCAAGTCGGCCCGCGAGTTGATGAATAATTTTGATAAGGTTTTTAATTGTGTCGGATCGGTCGTTTTGTTTTTTTTATTTTTATTTTCTCGCCTAGGCACCGTGTCGAAAGGGTGAGCAGATGTGATGAAACGTTGAGATTTGTGTAATCGAATAGTTTACAGTATTTTGTTTGTTGTAACACGGATAAAGCAATTATCGCTCGCGACCAGTGCCAGGACCTAAAGAGTGATGTGTGATGATCGGGGCACTGTCCCGAACGCACCCGGTACCATCGGCACCCAGTAGTGATGATGAAATCGTCATTTAAATCGATTGTGATTTTTCGAGCAATCGCAGGTGCAAGTGCAGTAAACCTCCAAACATCGTCAAAATAACAGTTACATAACGGATTACCATCACTAGTACCCAGCCTTAATAGAAGCGCCCGCTTTGAGATCCGATAGATTACACTACCCGATTACAATACGTATAGTTTCAATATTTGTAACCTTGTTCTAATAAATTCAGTGGAACATGTAAGCACGCGATTCTGTTAAAATACCATCACTGTGAATACTGCTGCCCATCCTATATGCAAGTTGGCCTAAAAAAAGTGAGAACATCTCGTAACACATGAGTTATTTCAAAACGTAATATAATTAATTATAATTCTTAATGTAATTTTTTTTTGCGCAATATTTAGCTAATCAGAAATCATCAAAACACCCCATACTGCATCATCTAGTGGGTTTACATCTGCCCTGTTCGGTGGCCACACGCCTGGTGAGATGAAATTAACATTCTCACGATGAAGAAAGTTGATTGTATTTCTGGCTGTGTGAGATGAAGCTCCGTCCTGCTGTAATGTCCAGTTATCCTGTAATGTTTAGCTGTACTCCAAGCTTTGTTTTGAAATTCTGATGATCATTTCCCTAGCACCCCGACGTTTTTCAATTGGCAAATTTTTGATCAGAATACGACCTTCTGCGGTGATTTTTGTCATTCTGGGCAACAATTTGAAAAAAACAAATGTAAACAATGGGAAAATTAATAATCAAAGATGGCGACCGAAAATTGTCGAAATAAACGTAATATAGGTAAAACTATTTGATATTTTGATATAGTTAAACTAATTTTGATGTAATTATATCACATTTTACGAAAAGTTCTCACTGTTTTTGGGCCATGCTGTATATGTAATAAAGTTAAACCTCGCGATCTGTGCGAACACGAGTGTGAAGCTGCCCTTGGGGGGAGGGGGGACTGAGATGTTCAGGGATGATGGGGCAGTGTTATTTTCTCAGGGTCTAAGGGTGCAACTGAGTAAAATTTGAAATGGATTGCTTTCAATATGATCAGTTATATCCTACATTTTGATTGTATGCTGTTTATTGTACACCGATGATACATGAATTAAATATAATATGGGTATAGCCAGTATTGGAGCACTCACCCAAACATATTGACTCATACCTATATTAACTATTGCTACAAAGTGATCCAAAAATTAAGTCCATTTTAAAATTGTTCTTCATATACACCTTTTATATAGTAATAAATGTAATTCTATCTATTACATACAATTGCTTGTAAATTATGCCTGTCTCGACGCAGAATTTCTCTAGTGAGACGGGCACAGTCCAAACAGATTTTTACATTGTATTATATAGTTACAAATAAATAAATAAATTAGCTTTATTAAATGATGCAGTATCTCGCGTATGCTATCTGCGCAGGTGCTGCCCTGTCCCTACTGTAATATAGTCTACAAAGTCCTGAGCCAAAATAACGGAGTGCTCCAGTCGTCTCAGACCACCCTTGGCATTGGACCGAGCCCTCCATTATTCCAAGAGTGCGTGTGGGCGCAATAGGCTTAAACTTAGGTTATAATAATAATAATTTGTTTATTCCAGCGTGATCAGGTTTTTTTTTAACCCGTCTCGCCATAGAGATATATTATGTTATATATTAAAGTTATGAAATAAATATAATGCTATGAAAAAGAAAACCAAGGAAAATATTTATGAATAAAAAAAAAAAAGTTAATAAAAAGTAAAAGTTCACATATATATACACACAAAATATAAATATTACATATATAACTACTTCAGTCACTGCCATTGTTGTATATGTAGCTATTCTGTAGAGCGCCGCTTGCATCAGAGAGTTGGTGCTGAACTCCAGCCGCATCTTTACGCCCGCAACTCGATGTCTCAGAAGCGGAACGAATCCATGTATACGGCCTTCGGTAAACATTGTAGATGCGCTGCAATAACGCGCCAATACAAACAGTATACTGTTACCGTCGACGTTTACGTTACTATACGGAAACCGGATGCGGTTGTCTCGGTTGCATATATATATATATATATATATATATATGAATGCTATATGAATGAATATCCGGGGCTAATCATCAGCTGCAGCTTGCGAGTGTAATGTTAAATATTAAAGATAATTATTTGTATTTCAATTCAATCCGTCTCTGTTTTTTCGTAAAGTCACCGATAACATCGTTATAAAAAATTACCGATCTATTAATTCTGTAAGCAATTCTTTTTCAATAGCAATAATTGGAAGATCCGAAATTCATGTCTGATTTTGAGTATTCCTTAAATAAGTATGAATTCGTTTTAGTGAACTATATGCAAATTTTAATTTATTCTTGAGGCGATCAAAATCGAAAAAATGTGAGTAAAATTATTGTAATATTGAAAACAATTGTATTGGATATTAATAATTCTTAAATGTAGAAAAAAAATTTAGAATTCGTTAATTCAAAAAAGGTAAGTTTTTTAATTGCTCCATACCGTTCTCTGAATTCGCTTAAAATATTATCTACAATTTCTCTGAAAACGCGATTGAAATGTATTTTAACATCAGTTACATTTCTTTTTCTTTTCGAACTAACTAAAAACTAATTCATAAAACAGAAACAGATTGAATTTATACTATTAATTAAAATATATGTCTATACCTACTGATGTATTAACTCAACATGAATATGTTTTACACTATCTCGCACTCTCCACAGATGATTGACAGATGATATAACTTGTCTATTGAAATACACTGTGGAAAAGAGTTTAGTTAGCGAAGCAAATATGTAAAAGTGTTTTCACACGGAGTTTTCAGTATGGGTTGATCCCTTTCGAATTATACACAAATTATTCGAATAAAAGGTAAATTTTGGCAGCCTTAAAGACGCACAATAGGTCGAGTGAGAAAATATACAGTTTAGTACGTTTCTCATAGGAATTGAACAAATTCTAGCGTTCTAGCAAAATGCGGAGACGAATGGCAATGAAGTTGAATACAAATGAGTCGCATTTTTCATACAGTTGACGGCTAGACAAAAATATAGCCATGGGTTACGCTAATCCGGGTAATAACGGTTAGAATTTTATAGGGTCTTTTCATAAGGTAAAAATTTATTTTTATTGTCTAGAATCTTTAGTAATGCACGGATCTTTTTGCTTATTTGCAGTGCACGCCCCTGTGTGGGTGGTACAGTGCAATAATAATAATACATTTATTAGGTTCACTTTTTTATATGTATTATGTCTAATATTGATTTGATAAATAATGTCTAGTGGTCTGACGTATTACTCTTCCAAATTAATATTAATTAATAATACATTTTTACCTAGTTCATTACTATGAGTGTTGCGTCATATTTCTAATATTGGACAAATGTATTGAGGGTATGCATATAAAATTTGGCAAAGTAAATACAACATATCACTAAGAAAGTAAGACATAAGCTTGGGTACCCTGCCTGCTACACTAGTAATTCACTGTATTATTGCAGACAGTGTTCCCCCGGCATAACAGTAAGCAAAGTACATTTATCAATGTACAAAATATATATATATATATATATATATATATATATATATATATATATATATATATATATATATATATATATATGTAAACAGTTACTCAAGAGATGCAATTAGGTAATTCAATATGCAGTTTTATTCTCAGGTTTGGACCTTTAAAAGTTCTTGGGCGTAATTTCTCCCCATTTCGCGGAGCCAGAACTGCACTTTTCGTGAAAAGTATGCAAGACTACGGTTGCAATCTTTCACTTTTGCATTTAGACCGTTGTTTATTTTCGGTGCTAGAAATAAATGGAATCTTTGTGCAAAAGTTTTGGCAAAAGATACCGCCTACACCTTAAAGAATCCCACGTACAGACCTCTGTCAGCGTCAGCGTGGACGTCGTCCTCGTAGCAAGAAAAGAAGAGATATAAGAGTCGTTTGATTTCACACCATTCCGTGTTATCACTGCGGCGTACCGTGACTGTATAGTGGCACGTTAATGAGACGAAATCAACGAGCGATTTTCTTTTCCTTTTCCACAGTGTAACGCTACTGACTTCTGTAATTTATTCGTCTTATGTCAGAGCTGTGAATGTCACTTTCGATGCAATTACCATCGGTGCGCTGCCGTTAATTAATTGGCACGGTGGGACGTCTGCTCACCGGACACTGGCCGAGTGTCTCAATATTATTAGGAGAACACATTCTTACTGTGAAGTTGTAATTGTTCAGAACAGACGGTCTGTGATATTTTTAATGCTAATTAAACATTTTATTTAGAAAATTGTTAAAACAATGTAGGTGGCTCTTTCAAAGGATGGAACGATAAATGTATTTATTTGAAAAAGGTAACATATAGGTTCGAAAATTTGTCGTCATTAATAATGTCGCTGTAGCGTAATTGGATAATGCACTTTCCCCGGTTTGGAAAGAGATCCAGGTTCAAATCCCGGTGGCGCAACAATAAAATTTGTTTTTATATGTACTTACTTACTTACTTACCATCACGCCGTTTCCCCGTGGGGGTAGGCAGAGAGGATAGAGCGCCACACTCTTCTATCCTGACACACAATTCTCGCCTCATCCACATTCATACATCTTGTCATACAAGCTCGCCGATTGTTGAGGCTTCTAACAGAACCATCCTCCATTATCTGGTTTACCTGGTCGTGCCAAGTCTTCCGCGGACGTCCTCTATTTCTGGTTCCATCAACACTTGCGTCATATATCTTTCTTACCATTCTCTCCTCATTCATCCTTTCCATATGACCAAACCACATAAGTGATCCTTTCTTAATCTTACTCACTATACTAACATCAGCTTTACATTCTTTCCTTATTTCTTCATTCTTTACTCTGTCATAAATAGATTTGCCACAAATACGTATAAGTGATCTCATTTCCACTGCATTCAGTCTACTTTCGTTCCTTTTCTGCCAGCTCCAGGCCTCACTTCCATACATCAGTGTCGGTACCAGGATTCCATTGTGCACCGCTAGTCTTGCCTCGGTTTTTATATGTATATTTTTCTAATTAATGTCTAACATTAGTTAGAATGTACAGGGTATTATGTTCCAGGCCGCGATGTTGTTTTAATTAATCAAAATTTCAAACGTAGCCCGGGCCGTGTGTTGGGTGGTACCGACCCGTTGAAACCGCATGTGTTGCAGGCCCAAACGACGCGATTCGGCCACCGAGAAGTTTTCCAATATGCGAGACCATGGCGATCACCATTATTAGTCACAGCATTTTTTTTTTTTTAAATAGAGATGCGTACACGGAATACATGCCACATCAATATTCTTACTATTTTCAAACTAAGCTAAATGCTTGTGCTATGAAAATAGGACTAACTTGCTGGTGTCCTGGAACGAGGCGCGAACCCCCGACCACTAGATCACTAGCATTATTATTTATTGTTGAGGCGTTAGATGCTCCATAATAAATTGTAATCAACATACGACTATCAAATGCGAACTGACAACTGATGGCTAAACAAAATTGGCATTTTTTTATAAAGAAAGCTGGAGAGGGGGGACCCGCCCTTTCCCGAGACCGGTTTTGAAGCTAGGGCTCCCTTATCGGTCCCACTCATCAAAGTTAATCAAAATACGCCACATTAATTCTATTACATATCTAAGTATAAGCAAAACGAAAAAGGAGAAGAAATTCAATTAGCAATTTAATATTTAAAATTTAGATCCTTTATTCATAAAAAATCATATAACATAAATACACAAAAACATAGTATTACATACAAATGGAAAATTAAGGTGCAGTTGTCCATTCGTCAAAAACACTCGCAAAAGAGGGACAGTGGACGAGACACAAAATGGCTCGAGTCACACTTACACGGACAGACTGACGGAGTTGCAAAACACGAGATATGGAGAGTGAGAGCGAGTCCCACCCACGCAGGCCGGCCTAACTACCCACCTAATTAGCCCCAACGTGTCACCCATACCCGAATAAATTCCTTATGTAAAACAAGATTCGTCCCATTACTGATTAGGTATGTCACGAGTCCAGTCAAATCACCAATCACACGTTAACGTGAATGTTATGCTACAAATGTCTGTATAGATGAATCAGAAGCATGGATATCCAACATTCTAATATAATTTATACAATACCTTCACTAATAATTCACTAGTCCTACAACACTCCCACTACATATATTTTTATTTTATTTTTACTTTTTTATACATATTTGTAATTCTCTTTTTATTCCAAATAACACCACAACAGCACGAAAAAAAAAAACTGGCTACTTTAACACAGACTTCAGTGTAGCAAAGTAGCCAGGACAACGCTGTATATATCAGAGGTGAAGTCTACTCCATCCCACACAATAAACTATGTATTATGTATGTTTATTATGTATCCACCTCTGTTAGTACAAAAATGTGGATGTCAAAATATATATAAATAACTCGTACTTTTTTTTATCACGCAGTGTAATAAGACTAAAAGTTGTGTCCGCGAGGAGATGTTTTACCGTTTTGTTTTTTTTTTTTTAATGTTAAGTTTGCCAGTGGGTACGGTACGTATATTAAGCTAAACACTGTGTCGCTAACGACTCATCAAATTCCTACCCGATTCGGAATTTTTTAATAACTTTTGAAGAACGTTTTCAAATTGAAATTGCATTTTTTTTTAATTAAAACCAATTGAAGTTGCAATTTCAGAGCACATTTCTGTTGTACCAGACGGTGTATTATATATACTGCGTACGCGCTTTACCGCGCGGAAATCCGCGCGGGCAACGTGGACTATTTAATTTAATCTGTTTCGTTTTTAAGGACCGTTTCACAGAGAAACGACAATTTTAAATACTAAATTAATATATTAGTTATAAATATATACATGTAAAATTAATTTTGTCGAAAAATATTGTTTTTGCGTCACCGGGATTCGAACCTGCATCTCTATTTCCAATCCGGGGAAGTACACTACCAATTGTGTTATAACGCCAGTATTTTTCATGACAAATTTGACGTTATAACACAATTGGTTATAACACAATATTTTTCGACAAAATTGATTTTATATGTATATATTTATAATTAATACATTAATTTAGTATTTAAGTATGTATTTCTATCGAAATCTACCTACATTTGAAGGTTTCACATTGGTTACGCAGTACGAATGGCTGCAATCGTCATTTAATTCAAATCTATAAATAAAATAGATATGAATTGTATTTAAAAAATCTTTTTATTAATTAGTATTCACGTATATGATGTCATCGGTAATAAATTGCTTTGTTTTTCGGGACGGGTCCTAGTATCATATTACAATAGTCCATTGTCTGCTCGATGTTATATTATATTTATATTCACTGTCGCAAATTTTGATTAAAAACGGAAATGGAAGGTGACATGCAAATATTACTCTTCAATAATTAGACACCCCATTCCGCTGCCGACGTTAACTCTTCTGCTGCTTCTTCTAGTGCACTCGACTAGATTATTATTAGATAGAACACACATTATTCCACCTACAGCGACCGACTTCAACATAAATTTTTCAATATATTAAATTCACGTTCCCGTTTAGTCATTAAATCTTATTCAGAAAGTGAGTGTTGCCATAAAAATCCCCCTTTAAATAGAAGAAACCCACAAGATTTATGCTAGTTTTATAAAATTTTAACTGTGTCACACGCCTAACACGATCGACTAATTTGTTTTACCCAAATTTTGGCAAAACTGATTACTACATCAATATATAATACCGCGTAAATTCTTCTAATAACTTTGTCATTTTCAACGATAAATTGCTTCGCTTTAAAATTAAACTACGCCAACTTTTTAATAACTATTGTCATAAATTGTATAAAGATCCGCGTCCTTCCCTTTCACCGGCTAGTCACACCCACCCACCTTATTTTTGTCACATTCTGCCTTCATCCTAAACTGGGAAAAATTTATTGTAACACCTGGAGGCGATAAATAAAATATGTTGTTCATTAGATAAAGAAAGATACCTAATCAAAAAAAATACAAGACTATAAGAAATAAAATAAAATGTAGATGATTAATCCTCATCTCGTCGGGTTGGGCGCGAGTTCGACGTCTTTCTAGCATATAGCAACCAGACGTCTTGGCGCGCAGCATCCAGGCTATGAGACATTTTTAACTATAAATAAATATACTCCATAGTTCTGTATAACGTGAATATACGAATTTGTTTCGTTTATACAGATTGTAACCTACCTAGTCCACAATGCTTTACCTTATTAAATTACGAGTCTAAAATGTTCAAGGGATATGTGCTTAATCACAACCATGTCAGCATTTACAAAAAAAAATAATCGTAATCATATGATTATTTCGATTAATTAGTATATTTTATTAATTCTAAATTATATATTGAATACAAAAAATTAAAGATCGTCTAATTTCGAGCGGCTAGACTATTTTTTGTTAGATGATTTAGAGTCTGAATCAAAGATAGATATATAAGATATAAAGTAATAATTGAATAATTGATTTCAAGCTTAAGACGATTTTGCAAATATTTGAAAACAATAATATTATATACAAATATTCAATGGAAAATATATAGAAGTACGGGGTAATAAAGTGATCATTTAAGCCAGCCGACGACACCCTGTAATTACCCCGTACTTCCATATATTTCCCATTAAATATAATAAAAAAATAGATTTGTCCCTATGAGATATCTGATATTTATTTAATAATATTTTACGTAACAGTGCAGAATCTGCATATATTCCTTGAACGTTTTCGACTCGTAATATATGTCGGGTATCTATCTTTTATTAAACTATATCATTATCATCTTCTAGTCCTAATTATTATATCTTTAATTAATTATTAATATTATATTGTATCAATTTATGCAGTATGCTTAGTACATAAGAAGGAATAAAATGATCTAAATTATGGTAGAATTTTTTTTTTTTTATAACACTCGTCTATACTCTACTCGTTATAACGTACACTCGTCTAGTAATACAGTGGTCCGGAATTTCGGCACCATTCTAAGTTAGTCCTATTATCACAGCGCAAGCGTTTGGCCAAGTTTGAAAAATGTGTAAATATTGATGTGACACGTGTTTAAAAAAAAATATTCGCGTTTGAGAGTGACTCGGATCGTACTTTCAAAAATGTGAGCATTAAACATAAAAAAAAAAAATTTTCAGTCTCGTCGCGTTGTTCCGCACCCGCGAGCACATTATTTATCACTATGACGAAATGGCTAATTGTAATTTATGATTTCGTTTTGTTTCAAGTTTCTCCTAATTAATATTTACAGATATTGTTTTTTTTTTTATCTGTGTTTATTCTTTAAATGTGCCTCATTGTCAAGAGGCACATTTTTTTAATAATAATAATAATAATAATAATAATGTGTTTACTCCAGCGTGATCAGATTTTTTTTTTTTTAAACCTGATTCGCCATACAGATAATACGTATTATGTTATACATTAAAGATTATGAAATAAATGTGCCGTGAAAAAAAAAATCAAGGCAAATATTAATAAATAAAATAAAAAAATTAAAATAATTATTAGGTATGTAACTACTTCAGTCACGGTCATTGTTGTATATGTAGCTATTCTGCAGGCGCTGCCATTCTCTGGTCAGGGAACCAGCTTTCCATGAGAGCGCCGCTTGCATCGGAGAGTCGGTGCTGAGTGTTGAGCTCCAGCCGCAGCTTTACGCCAGCAACTCGATGTCTTAGAAGCGGAACGAATCGTAAACGTTGTAGATGCGCTACAATAACGCGCCAATCCGAACAGTATTCTGTATGAGTTGTTGTACTGAATTCGGAGACAGTTATACGTCACTCGCTTGTATTTCGACCGTAGCTCGCAGGTATACATGCTGGTGAAGAAGGATTTAAGCAGGACGCTCTTCACCTCCTTACTGCATCGGTAGAAACGTCGTGACGGCATATTTGCACGAACGCTCGACTGTCTCCTCTGCCGTTCTATGTCATCATCGTCTTGTCCATCTTCATTGAATATATGGCCAAGGTATTTGACCTTATTTTGAACGCTTAATTTCGTCCCGTCCAGCCACACGGGAGGGATATTATCTGGCCCTTTTCCATATTTGAACGCCACTATGACCGATTTGCTGCTGATATGGCGATTTGATTAATGCACCGTTGTCGGATATTTCCCGTGTAGCGCTGCGGTTGCGATGCTCCATCATCTGTTTACTCCACCGCATGCAACGTTAGAGACATTCGCACAGTGAATGGTTGAAATGTTCAAGACAATAGATCAGCCCGCCGACTGTGAGATTCGTTTCTCGAACGCGCGAAACATGAAACCGGCTGATATTCATCGCCGAGTGTGTTCTGATTTGGCGTCATTTCTATATTTTCCTTCATCCGAAGCTGTTCCTCGGTGGCAAGCGTTTTGACGACTCAAAGACAGAGTACAGACGTGGTTTTCATCGCAGGCGGCGTCGTTCTATGACGAAGGTATATAAAAGTTGGTGCCACGTTGTGTGAAGTAGTGTAGCGTCCGAAGAAAGTGATATTAAGTTTGTTTAAAAAAAATTCGGTACTTAAAAAACGCACTTAGTAATAATATTTCTCAAACCACACTCGACTCGAACCCGGAATATTCTTTTGCCGGTAGAGATCTTTAAAGGATTATGCTTTGGTGACGGAACTATCGTAGCTTAACTAATAAAACACGATTTCTTTAAAATATAATCGTTTATATTTTGAATACAAATTAAATGATTGAATTAGAAAGATATACAGAAAAATTACGTTTTCGACAAATTTTGAACATATAATATGTTTTTTTTTTTTTTTTTTAAATATCCATTTTTAAAAGCAATCAACTTTATATTGCGATAAATGACAAAAATTGAATTTGCAGCATCACGATAAAAATGTATTGATTTAATTCTAGCGCCTCCTAGCGTGTATTACTTAAAGGTATTTGGGATGATAAATGGAATAATAGATGTAAAAAAAAAATACTACAGAATTTGTGCAAAATGTAATCAGTTGATGTAGCGAAATCGCGACACGTTTCCCCGGATTGGAAATAGTCCAGGTTTGATTCTCGGTAAAAAATGAAATAATTTTTTTGATAATAAATGTGCTGCATATTATATTGGTAAAACGGGAAGAAATTTTAATATAAGAGTAAGGGAACATTTGAGATGTTTGAACAATAGTGGGTTTTCAGAATTTGCTAATCATTTGATAGAAAATGGTCATGGTTTTGATAAAAAATTGGGATTGTCAATTTTGCATACAAACTGTGTTGGTCACAAATTTAATAATTAGGAATCGTTAGAGATAAATAAAGCGTGTAAAACTAACCAAACAATTATAAACAACCAACTGAATTGAACTACGAGTCCCATTCTAAAATTATTCCACTAAATTTGTATTAAGCAATAATTTGAGTTAGGTACTAAATTTATTTTTTTAAATAGATTCTGTTTATAATATATGTTTTTAGTTAGTATTGACATCCTGAAGAAGAACGAAACCGGTAGATGTATTTAAACTCAATTCAGTGGTTAATAAAACAAAGATAAAAAATAAAAAAATCTTATTATTTACTCCTGACACTTATATACAAGACCATTTTTAGATGTAACCCCTTAAATATCTCTTTCGCGCGCTCATCGTACCGACCTTTCACGCGCTCACACATTCATCAACCGTAGATATCACAATATGTTTATTTTTTAAAGTTATAATACAAGTATCAGTTGTGGAAACTCTTCGGTCAACTTTCAGATACAGTAATCGTGATCGTGGATCCCGCGGCTGGATGCTTTGCCGGCTGATCTAGCGCCGTCTATTCCGGTCCGTGGCATTTCTCGTGCGGTTCATAATAGATCACCGTCGATCATACCCGCTTTTGGACGGAAGATACGTACATACGAGGTGTGTGAGAAAAGTAATGAGATTGGCAACACTGCGGGAGATGTGGTAACGTTGTGTCTACCAGGCTATGCTAAATCGGTTTGTTTATCCCTTCCACTTCCTCAGTCCGAGTTACAACTCCGTACAGTGAACACGTTAGTTTTGACAGCGCCATTAGTAAAGTTGTGTTTTCATTGTGCGTCACAGAAATGGAGCATCGGAATTTTGAGCAACGTTGTGCTATAAAGGTTTGTGTTAAACTTGGTAAATCCGCGAGTTGTACTTTTGAAAAGTTGAAACAGGTCTTTGGGGAACAGTGCTTATCGAGAGCACAAGTTTTCCGCTGGCACAAATCATTTTTGGAAGGCCGAGAACACGTTGAAGATGAACCTCGCTCAGGGAGACCTTCGACTTCAAAAACTGACGAAAACATTGATCGTGTGAGGGCTCTTGTGAGATCAGACCGTCGTTTAACAATAAGGATGATCAGTGAACAGTTAAATTTAAACACTTTCAGTGATCCGTGTGAGACCAGACATTGCAGACAAGTGGATGCTTTATCATGACAATGCTCCGTGTCACACGGCCCTTTCCATCCGTGAATTTTTGACCTCAAAACGCATTACTGTTGTTCCTCAACCCCCCTATTCACCTGATTTGAGTCCTTGTGACTTTTTCCTTTTCCCGAAATTGAAACATGTCCTAAAAGGATGTCATTTTGGAACTCTGGAGAACATTCAAAAGACTGTGACCGACCAGTTAAAAGCCATACCAATTGAAGACTTCCAGCGCTGCTACCAAGAGTGGGAACGACGACTCCGCCGGTGTATAGCTGCCCAAGGGAACTACTTTGAAGGGGATAACATTGTTGTTTGAAAATAATAAAAACTTTGGTTAGTATGAAATCAGTCTCATTACTTTTCTCACAACACCTCGTACATATGATTGGATCCGTCTTCAATGTATGATTTGGCGAGTCGCGTGCCGACCGGAACAGCTGACACCGCCGGCCGTGACGTAATAACGATCGCGTGAAGTTAACCGGAGTGAATCACCTGAACCGGCTCGGTTCTGGCTCCGGTTCACCATCGCCGTGAGGCTGTTTCCGGCCTGTGAAAATATTTCCAGATCAATCCAACTGAAAAAATGAAAGATGAGATTCTCGTGTTGAAATCAACCGTGCAATTCGCATGTACCGCAACCTTACATTACTGTGTGTTTATGGAATTTTTTTTACGTGGTTAGTAATCTAACCTAACGCTTCTCAAAGATCAACAGGCCTTTGACCCTTTTGGGTTGTTAGTTGTGTACGTCGGGTCCATTTTTTACAATTCTGGGATACCGAGAAAAGTGGTATTTTTTTTAGGTGCACGGGGTGAGTCTTTGTAGCTCCTGCACAATTTCTCCACCACCCCTTAGGTTGTTGGCTATGTACGTCGGTTCTGTTTCTTCCAATTCTGGGATACCGAGAAAAGTGTTTTTTTTTTTTTTTTTTTGTTGGGTGAGATTGAAAACAGAGTATTGCGTCGCTGCAGGATACGTCTGCTACCGTGCGGTAGCTGTGCGGGCATGCTAGTATTAATTTATGGAACGGAAGTAGCATGTACACTTACAGAAGAAATGATCTCGCGACTGGGATGTGGATCTACAGAAGAATACTCAAAATAGAGTTACAAATGAAGATGTCATCGTTCGTAAAAGCCATAATGAAAATAATTCTCAATAAATCTTTTCACCATGAAACAGAGCAGCTATTCCAAAAAACTCAAGGTGCTAAATATCAGGCAATTATTCATAAAGATTCTGCTTACATGAAAATAGAATCCTGCGTACTGTAAGCATGTACACTTACCGAAGAAATGATCTTGCGATTGGGAAGTGGATCTACAGAAGAATACTCAAAATATAGTTACAAATGAAGATGTCATCGTTCGTCTAAATATCAGGCGATTATTAATAAAGACTAATAGAATCCTGCGTACTGTAAGTGCACTAGGGCAAAACTAACTGTCCCGTTCGTGGAAACCTCATTTGTTCAAAGACGTGCATGTTTTATAGTATAGATGTGCAATAAGGCTACCACAAGAGACGGCGACGGTGTCGTATCCTCAATTCTTTGTGCTTATAAATGAATGGCCTTTTAAAATTGGAAAAAGTCAACTGGAAGTATTCCTTAAACGATCAAAACCTTTCATTTTATGTAATTCTTTTTGTCCTTACATCCTATCCCTGCTTGTTTCTTTTCTTTTACTTCTTACATATCTTTAGTACGTATCAAAAAAAAATTACTTTTTTCAATTCACTTATTATCTTTACCTGTCTCCTTTTGATTTTTCACACACAACACATTCTTATTGTGAAGTTGTAATTATTCAGAACAGACGCTCTGTGATATTTTAAATATAAAGGGTCTTTCAACGAGGACGCTCGATTTTAAAATGTAAGTTAAACAGGTTGTATGTGAGATATTCACTCAATTTTTCTTTCATTTGAAAGTATATTTTATGGCATTAAGTGTGGAATATAACGTTGTTCGAATATCCGCTGCGGCTTTGCTCGGTGGCATATTTGGGAGGTCCAATTTTCTATGACTTTATCGCATAAATCTGGCTAAATTTGCTGGATGGCGTTTGTTATGTTGACTTTGAGGGGGTCAATTGTTTGCGGCTTATTCGTAAAGACTTGCGATTTAAGATAGCCTCAAAGGAAGAAGTCTAAAGGCGTTAAATCGCACGATCTCTGTGGCCAGTTCACGTCACCGTCGCGCCAGATAACCGTGCCCTCAAATCGATTGTCAAATTGGCCTCAAAATTTGATGATTTACACACGTTGTTCAACCTTCCGTGGTGATTTGCCGTATACTACTTAACAATTGACAATAAATTTGACAGATGTCACTTTAACAACATGGCTGCTATAACCTAACAAATTTTGAGCGTCCTATTAAAAGACCCTATATTAATTAGAAAGATATACATATAAAATCAATTTTATCGATTCGAACCTGGACCTCTTTCCTAACCGGGGAATGTGCACTATCCAACTATGCTACAGCGACAAATTTTCGAACCTACATGTTACCTTTTTGATATTAATACATTTAATCGTTCCATTATTTGAAAGAGCCATCTGCCTTTTGCGCGGTTTACGATTTTTATAAGACCAGATACACATTGTATGTAAATATATTGTGTAAAAGTGCTAAAACATTCATCACTATGAACGACAGCATAAAGACGCATATGACAAGTCTAACTCGGTCGGTGCACGCTCTGCCACTAAAAAGACGATCGACACCCTTAAACATACACACGTATTGACAAATTCACGTCAGGTTCTTCGCGAGAACGTGTTTCATTGTTGTGTATGGTAAATACTTTCAATATCTAATACATACTTAAAACATGAACTCTGTATTTAAGTATATTTATTACAGAGATATTCGCATAATTATAGGCAGTGTCAGCAATAGAGATGAGATGTTAATTTACTTGAGACGCGTTTCGCCTTGCAAAGGCATCGTCAATCTAACAATTTAACTAGATTACAAGTTGTCGAGGGACAGCTGTACAATTTTATTTACTTGATGTGAAAATGGACAACATTATTCATTGGAATTCTGAGGATTTCCATACATTGGATAATGCCCTTGCGAGGCGAAACGCGTCTCGAGCAAATTAAGCGAGTAGAATAAAAAAAAAAAAAAACTAGTGTTTTTTAACGGTTAACGTTAACAGAAATTGAGAGATTAACGTGTTGTTTTTGGATTCAGACCCCCTGGCGGGGCCCGCCTCACGGCGTGTTGCGCCATACTTGACCGACACCGGCTGATGCAGCCACATTATCGCCGCGCTCGTGCGGGCTCCATCTCACTGCCATACCAAATCGCTAATGACTAAATACGGAGGGGTCCCGTTATAATTATTAGAATTATAAAATACTTCACCATTTTTTATTCGTTGACACGGACCATTGTTCAAGTCAGATAACTGGATTTATTTTACTTAATATTTAATTATTTATTAAATACAACACAATCGCTTTGTGTGAAACCACGGATTTTATTAAACGCCAACCGGTTTCGCTTAGTACGAGCTTCGTCAGGGCGTATTTAAAATTAACGATAAATACAAAAAAATATATATTATTACTTTTTTTTAACAACTTTTGTGAGTTCATTTAAAACACCAACCGGTTTCAGAAAATACCTTTTCCTTCATCAGGATGTCAAATTTAATTAAAAAAATATATGCATATATATTAAATAAATCTAGTATTTACTTACTTACGTCACGCAGTTTCCCCACAGGGGTAGGCTGAGAGGATAGAGCGCTACAGTTTTCTGTCCTGACACACAATTCTCGACCATCCTCCAGTATCTGGTTTACCCTGTCGTGCCAAGTCTTTCGCGGTCGTTCTCTACTTTTGGTGCCATCAACACTTGCGTCATATATCTTTCTTTCTATTCTCTCCTCATTCATCCGTTCCATGTGACCAAATCACCTAAATGATCCTTTCTTAATCTTATTTACTATACTAAGATCAGCTTTACATTCTTTCCTTATTTCTTTATACACCTAAGCGATCTCATTTCCACGACATTCAGTCTACTTTCGTTCCTCTTCTGCCAGCTCCAGGCCTCACTTCCATACACCAGTGTCTGTACCAAGACTCCATTGTGTACCGCTAGTTTTGCCTCGGTTGACAAGTTCCCATTAGCTGTAATTCCATTCAAAGAGCCGTTCACTTTATTTCCTGCAGTCACCCTCCTTTCGATATCTTACTTAGCCTTTCCGTTTTCTATCAGACATATAATATGCATTAATGTAAAAAATACGTCTTGTTCATACAAAGATTTAATTTTCAAAGAGTAAATACTTTTACTGTTGCATAAATGTGTCATAAATTATCAGATTTATGTTTCCACTAAGAATATGGGTAGAATGCTCCTCGTCTCGCAACTAATGTTACGAACCCCTCTCTTATATGTACACTTTAGTTCATGTCTATTCATTTAGTTATTTCTAATGATTCTAAATTATTCAATTTAAGACAATCCTAAATTTTTATAAAAATTATGATTGGAAAATTCTGAAAAATCATTATTATTTAAACATCTTAAATGCTCTTAGATTTAGACCTGTTTTTATCAATAATAATAATAATATTAATTATTAAAGTGAATAACTATAATGTAAATTTTGCGTTAAATATGTATTTAAAATATAATAATTCTAAGATTAATCTTCTTTCTTCTTCAACGGGTCTCATGGGACCCGGAAGTACTTGACCTCGGTCGCAACGGCGCGTCATACATCCCTTGACATCGCCGTTGTGGTCCAGTCCGCCGGGCACCCCCCTACCTCTTGCAGGCATGTCTTAACATCATCCCCCATCCTAGTCTTTGAGGGCTTTGTGCATGTTACGGAACTCATCTGCTCCTGTTACATGTTATAAAATCCCACCCATTGCAGGCTGCACGGTGGTTGGTGTCTGATGATATGAAATTATGTTGCAGGGGCGCCGAGCTCACTGACGTCAGCATCTTGAAGCGGATGGTCAACGTGGAGGTGCTCGCGCTTAGGTAAGTTAACCAATTTTTTTTTTCAATGCTGCGTCCATGTCACGCACGCCTCTGAATCTTGGACACTGACAAAACAGGAACACTTTTTACCTTGACTATCATCGCCGGCACCGTTCACTAGTTGTAATGTAATATATCTAGAATGTTCGATCTTTATGACAGATCAATATATCGCCACTGTGTAGACATCATGGTCTCTGTTATAGTAGCTATCGGTTCCCCCCACCCCACCTATACAACAGAGCACGACTTTTATATGTGTGTTGTTTTTGGCTTTGTGAAGCGCATTACAATATTGTTTTGTGATCGGTTTTCTGTTATTGGACACGAGATAATTGAAATCCTTGACAATTTCAAGGTCTGGAAGGGCATCTGTTGGTGAAACAACCTGGTTATATCGATAAATGATGACTAGCATCTTCAATGTTACTTTTTAGAAATATCCTGATAATTGCATCAAAAAGTGGTTGGCCGGTACCACGTCTCGACGGCGTAGAGGAATACGGGTGATATGGGTTTATCTGTCCCCCCCCCCCTTTACCCTTAAAGCACAACTTTTCTGTGTGTTGCCTACTACGAGTGTGAATGTCCTGCTGCGAGCTCGTCACACTGACTCGAATTATTATTGTGTATTCGGTTTCTCGCAGTGCGTGCCGAAGATGTACTACAGTGTTTCGTGTTAATCATCGAAGAAGTTTCCTAAATTTCAGGAGAGCTGTGAGTACAGCGAAAAAATTCAGGTAAGTCGTGCATTCCGGTTGGTCATTGAGGCCTTATTGTTCTGTTCCTATACCACCTTTCCTACATCTCGTTTCCCCACCCCCTTGTGTATTATTTTGACCATGGATAAGTAAAATTAATTTTTCTTTTAAATTGTACTTCACCAATGATTCGTTGCCGGTGGTGGTGTGTGGCAATTGTAGGCTTCATCCGTGCAAACTTTCCCATACGGAACTGGTTCGCGGCAATGTTTCCACACATCTCGCGGGTGTGGGAAGAGACGACGTGCTGGGAGCGCCGGGGGCATGACGAAATTGTACGACAACCAGATTCTACCTAGTCGGACGCAATAAGACTTGATATAATACGTTTCGGAGGACGAACGCAGTCATCCATCCAGTGGTGCCAGAGAGGAATCAATAAGAAACCGAAATGCCGCCCTAAAATACCTCCAGATTGACGGCATTTTCGGAGCTGTCAAAGAAATTGTTTGTAGTCTATCCTGCCAATGTTTAAGCTGTATAGCTGTTACGTTACCGGTCATTGAAGAATACTTCATAAACATAATAAATGAATCCGTCACTTTAGGAGAGTTTCCACAATCGTGGAAGATATCCACGGCAATTCCAATACCAAAAATTAAAAATTGAAATAAATGTGAAGAATTAAGGCCGGTCAATACACTAGCTAAATGTGAACAAATGATTTAATATATCATAAAACAATAACTTGTAGCCTTTTTTAGAAAAATGGAAAATACTGTGTGAAGGACAAAGTGGTTTTAGAAATGATCACTCGTGTGAAATGGCTCTCAATCTTATCCTGGAAGTTTGGAAAGACGACTCTGAAAAGGGGAAATATATCATTGTAGTTTTTGATATAATAATAAAAAAACTTTGGAAACTCGGAATAAGGAGAACACATTTGAAATGGTTTAAGGAATACCTAAGTAAAATACACCAAATCACTAAAGTAGATGACTTAATATCTGATCCCCTCCTTATATCGTCAGGAGTACCACAAGGGTCAGTTCTTGGACCTATCCTTTTCATTATCTATATAAAATATGTAAAAATGCTAAAACATAGTAAAATGAGATTAATTGCCGACGATGCACTCAAATATATCGCGGAAGACAATTATACAACTATACAGAACGAATTAAACTATGATTTAAACAATATAGCAATATGGTTGAAGAAAAATAAACTAAAACTAAATGTAAACAAAACTAAATTCATGAATATTGGAAATGAAAGAATACCAATCACACCGACAATTATCATAGATGATAAAAGTCTGAAGGAAGTGGCTGAAATAAAATATTTGGGAGTCATAATAGACTTTAAATTGAATTTATCGCAAAATACAAGACAAGTGACTAAAAAGATAGCCAAGAAAATCACATTTCTGTGAAGGATTAGAAAATTTATTAGTACTGAGACTTGTAAAATAGTATACAACTCTTTGTTGTTGGCTAACGAAGAGGAAATGTAACAATTGTCAGAAAAAATAGATGCTGGAAGATCTGTATATGATGACCCTCAAACAGAAGATATATTTTAATATAATGGTATTAATTTATAAAATCCTCAATAAGAAAATATCAGCGGAATTTACACGAAAAATTGATGCAAATCAACATGAGCACGAGCATCGTACAAGGGGGGGAGATAGACTGTGACTGCAATTTGTGAATTAGGCCAAATCTCAGAAATCATATAGTATAGTGCGATGAAGATTTTTATTGAAATGCCAGAAAACATAAGAAAAGCGGAGAAATTGAATAGATTTAAAATGAAACTGACTAAATATGTAAAAGATAAGTTTTAGTAAAAGAAAATACTTTAATCTTGTTTATATTAGAGCATATATAGGAGTGCTTATGTATGCACTGTATTAAGAATTAAATAAATAAATAGTCTACAATCTGTTTTAAATGCGGCAGCACGGATAACGTATGGAGTTTCTAAATTCTCTCATATAACATCCCTTTTACACGGGCTACATTGACTCCGGTTCCCTGAAAGAGTGGAATTTGAATTGAGCCGCTTAATGTACAAGGCGACACGTAACATGGCGCCTCTATATCTTCAAAAGCCTTATATCATTATATATTAAGGGTTGTAGAACCGACCAGCCAGGTATACGTTTAGTGAACGGGCATTTGCGGTGGCAGGCCCAAAAGCGTGGAACTCTGCGTCAGAGACTTTATTTAAGAAAATACTAGAAATGCACTTTTTTAAAATGGCGCTATTAATATTATTACGGCGCCCAACTCTTGAAATGACGGCTTTTCATACTTTTAATATCTTGGACACGCGATGAGACATCCGAAGAAGTATGAGATCTTACACCTCGTAATGCAAGGAAAGATTGCTGGAAGTAGGAGAATATCATGGTTGAAGAAGCTGAGGCAATGGTTTGGTCAGTCTTCTGTGGTGCAGTGAACAAGGTGATGGATAGGCCACAAGAAGAAAAAGAAGGGTACTAATATAAACAAAGACCTTACTAATACTTTTGAAATTAATAATATTAACTTTGTGGTTAAAATTCATATTTTTATTTGTTATCTTTGTTTTATTAACCACTTAATTGAGTTTAAATACATCTACCGGTTTTGAAAAATACCATTTTCCTCTTCAGGATGTCAATACTAACTAAAAACATATATTATTAAAGAATCTATTTTTAAAAAAGAAATAATAATATATGTTTTTAGTTAGTATTGACATCCTGAAGAAGAACGAAACCGGTAGATGTATTTAAACTCAATTCAGTGCTTAATAAAACAAAGATAATAAATAAAAATATAAAGACCTTAGTCTTCTTGGCGCGAAGCCTGGTCGAGACTAGGACCCACACTTAGTGTCAGGAATGATGTAGCACAATTGTGTAAAGTGCATTTTATACACAGGACCAAATCAATCAAAGGAAAGATATAGAATGAGGTGATTTCATTTTCATATAATATTATAAATGTCTCTTGAAATGTATAAAACTTCTGTTGAATATATCTGTTTCAGAAGTGAAATCATTTGCTAATCGATATAATTATTTGCGCTGAAATTAAAGCCAAAATAGTTAACTGTTATTAATATCATATATATTAATATTTCAAGATTAATTGTAAGAACTGCCAATCATCTTACATTCGGACAAACTGGATGGAAAGTATATACACGAATAGAAGAACGCCTTAAGAGGATAAAGAACTTCAGCACAAACTCAGACGTGGGACACCATCCAAGATCAGGGGGTCATCGCTTCGTCCGCGATGACGTAGAAGTACTATATATATGCAGAAAGGGGAAAAAATATAAAAATTAAAATTTTTCACCGAAACGCCCCTCTCCACAATACCGCTATCATATCCCCCCACCCATGTAGTCGATAGTCTATCGTCTAGTTTGAGCTTTTAGTTTTAGTTTATTACTGAAGATGGCGCGGCAAGCGTCGAAAACGTTTGAATTTTTGATTAAAGTGTAGCGTGTAGTGAACAACGTTGTATTTTATTTTAATAATTAATTTTTTTTTTCAAAAGTTGTTCCATTTTAGTTGAACTATAATAATGATAATGGGAAGATCTTACCGAAAACGTTATATGTAATTTAACACAATGGAAAGTGTAGTGGAATAAAACAGAGTTTTGACTCAATTTAAAAAATAATCATGGAATTCCACAAAGTTTCACTAAAAACCTTTGAACAGCTATTAAAGAGTTTATACCGTCTCTTCCAATACAAAACTGTCCCAATGAGATACAAAATAATTTTCAAACCATGTTAAATAACGAGAATTTCGATAATTATATAATAACAAATCTCCTCCATACTGCAAGTATAATTTGTAAACCGCCTGGACGGAAACAAATTAAAAATATTTAATTTAATGTGTGTTAAGTTGCTTTTAACAATCGCGTGCCGGAAAACCGTCAAATTACCTGCGCCATTTTCCAAGGCTCGTCGTCCAACGACTCAATTACTATCAATTAACAAATGATGAGTAATCACTGCCTCGCGCAGTCGGGGTGGTCATATGCAGTGTTCGTGCAATGAGCTTCACATTGCACGAATTATATTTGAGATATTTTGTTCTTTCTCCTCAAACAAGTAATTCCGTCATCATCCATCCACGTATGTCTCTCGTAACCGAGGATCGCGATCTCCGTGCACACCCGCCCTCTTGACTACGCTTCTCTCAGGGCTGCCAGCCACCAGAGAAGTGCATGTTGGCAGCGCCACTCCGTCAGTCCGACCGGTGGGGGATCTTCCTCTTCTTCTCCGTCTTTCTCCGTGGCCCACCACAACAAACTTCTCCAAGATATCTTCCCTACTCACAAGATGCTCAAAAAATTGAAGTATTCATCTTGGACGAACGGTTTATGTATTTAATTCTTAACATAGTGCATACATAAGCACTCCTATATAAGCTCTAATATAAACAAGATTAAAGTATTTTCTTTTACTAAAACTTATCTTTTATATATTTAGTCAGTTTCATTTTAAATCTATTTAATTTCTCCTCCTTTCTTGTGTTTTCTGGCATTTCATTAAAATATTTCATCGCCCTGTACAACATCGATTTCTGAGATTTGGCCTTCCTCCTGAATGGCAGTCTCAGTCTATCCCTTCCTCTTGTACGATGCTCGTGCTCATGTTGATTTGCATCAATTATTCGTGTAAATTCCGCTGATATTTTCTTACATATGGTCGAGTCTGTTCTTGATGTTCAGCTCCTGCATAATGGAGGCATTCGTTCGTCTCGTCGTCCACGGTGTGCGCAACATGTGTCTCCAGCACCACATCTCAAAGGCTGCAATTCGTCTTCTCTCCGTTGCCTTCAGAGTCCACGATTCCACACCATATAGAGGCCTATCGCCTCCACTGTCGTCGTCATTGCTGACGACCCTGAACACACCTTGCATATACCGGTGCAGAATATAGAATATATATATATATAATTTGAAATTATTATTTTTGTTGGTGTTGGGCGACACCTGGCGCCCTCTCTGCACAATCATCAAAGGCTAAAGTATATCCAAAAACATGAAGTTTTATAATGACTTCAAACATCACGTTCTTCTTTTGTAAAACAGCCACCTTAAACAAGTTGTTCATATAGTAAGGCGGTGACGTATTTTTCTTTATAAGACAGGCTCAAACATTATTTACTTTATTTATTCTTAATATAGTTCATGTATTTTTATATATACTCTAATATAAACAAGATCAAAATCGTTCCTTTTTTCTAGAACTTACTTATCTTGCACATATTTGCTTAGTTCCATTTTGAATCTATGTAGTTTCTCTTCCTTTCTTATGTTTTCTGGCATTTCATTGAAAATCTTCACCCCACTGTCATGATCGATTTCTGAAATTTAGCCTTCTTCCTGAATGTCAGTCTCGATCTATCTCTTCCTCTTGTATGATGCTCGTGCTCATGTCGATTTGCGTATAAATTCTGCCGGTATTTTCTTTAAATACATTGATATACATTTTCTGCTTAAAGGTCATCATATTCAGATCTTACAGAATTGCACTGATCTGAATATTATTCTCAAAGCTTTATTTCGCAACACTGACAATTGTTGCTTTTATTCTTCTCAACAGTCTTAAACACATTCGGTACCGACGCCAGGCAACAATAACTATGCGACCAGCAGCCATATGGATGAGCGTCTCGCGAGTTTCACTCCTCTCGCCGTTATCTTCCCGACCACGGCTTCTGTAACACTGCGTATATCGTTTCATAATATGATTACATAATACATTCCCCGATCGTCAAACGGACACGTGAGTTATGGCTGATTATTGGGGCATCCACCTCTCACACACACCTATACACTTTTACCTATTAAGTATCTCGTTTGGAATCTTTGTGAGATTTCAAAAGGTAGATTAAAGCAATGAGGTCACTTACAGTCGGATGGATGTGTATTCTCAGCTCTACAGAGTTATAAACACGATTAATGAAAAGCTACGAAAGAGATTTAAAAGATTTACACCACTTCTATCTGGTTGATGGTCGTAATCGATCTGATCTACCGGTGCTTGCTACTCGCCGGTAGATGCCACTCTCTGTCCGCTATCTTTTATTGAGAATTCATACGTGTGCGCTGGATGTGTGCGTTCGTTTCCATTTTAGTAAGGGACTATATAATTATTTTTATTTTATTTTTATTAGTAACTATATAATACAATGTAAAAATCTGTTTGGGCTGTGCCCGTCTCACTAGAGAAATTCTGTGTCGAGACGGGCATAGTTTACAAGCAATTGTTCAATTAATTAAAATTACAAGTAGATAGAATTACATTTATTACTATATAATAGGTGCATATGAAGAACAATTTTAAAATGGACTTAATTTTCGGATCACTTTGTAGCAATAATTAATATAGGTATGAGTCAATATGTTTGGGTGAGTGCACCAATACTGGCTCTACCCATATTACGAATCCAAGTTTTAATATATAGTTTCATGTTCTTGGGACAATTCAATTGATTTAAATCTTTTAGCATTCTATTAAATAGTTTAGGTCCAAAATATTTGTAGTTCCTTTGACTTTGTAGTGCTCTCGGGGTTTGTAGGTTATTTGTATTTGTCCGTGTGGAAATTATGTTTTGAGTTGTTTTAAAATGTGTCTGTTTGTATTTGGTTGAAAGATGGGACGAAGTCCTGGACAATAATGGAGAATGCAAAATTTGTTAGAATTTTTTATTTATTTTTCCATATTTCCAAAATATTTGTAGTTTCTTATGCAATTATTTGTGTTATCCCATAAATAATGCGGTTATTTTTTTCAATTACATGAACTAAAAGAAAAACTAAAAACTGAGGGGGATGGGATAAATTACCTTCTATAAAAGCAGGCATAGTAACTTATTCTTATTACAAGATTTCAATAGTTATTTTTTCAAAACTATAAAGGAGTATTTTTGACATATTTCGCTTTATGATTTCAATCAAGGCAACAGCGTAACGGAAAGTGCGAGGAATATGAATGCAGTGTAAGGGGATCGAACAATAAGCGTAATCCAGTGTCAACGGTGGTTCCAGAAATTTCGAGCCTAGAAGACGAGGACGCCCCGCAAACCCTGGTGGAACAAAATTCTATTGTATCTGTTTAGGAAGCTTAGATTTGGTCATTCATAGACACCTGCGTGCCATTGGAAAGTCAGCGAATTGGGTCAATGGCGGTGATGGTAAACCGTTACGTGACTGTGATTATGCCACTGATTAGTAACTGAGATTTTACGATGATTGGTAATTAAGATTTAACTGTTGGAGGTTCACTTTTTAGTGTACCGGTCATTATTTGAAGAATTAGGTAAATCAATTATCAATTATTGTTACAATCGAACACAATCAAGGTTTTATAACGGTTTTATCATCACTAGTCAACGGATCTAATCGAACCACTTTTTCGAAACGATGCCCCACCCACCATATTCTCCGGACATCATTATCCTATCTGATTATCAATCATTGTTACAGTCGAACACAATCAAGATTTTATAACGGTTTTATCATCACTAATCAATGGATATAATCGCTTTTTCGAAACGATGCCCCACCCACCATATTCTCCGGACATCATTATCCTATCTGATTATCAATCATTGTTACAATCGAACACAATCAAGGTTTTATAACGGTTTTATCATCACTAGTCAACGGATCTAATCGAACCGCTTTTTCGAAACGATGTCCCACCCACCATATTCTCCGGACATCATTATCCTATCTGATTATCAATCATTGTTACAATCGAACACAATCAAGGTTTTATAACGGTTTTATCATCACTAGTCAACGGATCTAATCGAACCGCTTTTTCGAAACGATGTCCCACCCACCATATTCTCCGGACATCATTATCCTATCTGATTATCAATCATTGTTACAATCGAACACAATCAAGGTTTTATAACGGTTTTATCATCACTAGTCAACGGATCTAATCGAACCGCTTTTTCGAAACGATGTCCCACCCACCATATTCTCCGGACATCATTATCCTATCTGATTATCAATCATTGTTACAGTCGAACACAATCAAGATTTTATAATGGTTTTATCATCACTAATCAATGGATCCAATCGCTTTTTCGAAACGATGCCCCACCCACCATATTCTCCGGACATCATTATCCTATCTGATTATCAATCATTGTTACAATCGAACACAATCAAGGTTTTATAACGGTTTTATCATCACTAGTCAACGGATCTAATCGAACCGCTTTTTCGAAACGATGTCCCACCCACCATATTCTCCGGACATCATTATCCTATCTGATTATCAATCATTGTTACAATCGAACACAATCAAGGTTTTATAACGGTTTTATCATCACTAATCAACGGATCTAATCGAACCGCTTTTTCGAAACGATGCCCCACCCACCATATTCTCCGGACATCATTACCATGTCTGATTATCATTCATTTCGCAGTCTTCAAAATCATTTGAATGGAAAAAATATAAATTCATTGGACGAGGTCAGAATAGTACTGGAGGTGTATGTTTCGTCATGGACGAGCGAATTTTGGAAGAGAGGCTTTGCAAGTCCACCAGAAAAATAGAAGAGTATTGTAGAAAATAAAGGAGAGTACATATATTTAATATTAAAAAATAACTTTGTTTATCTTAATTTTAAAAATACCGCGTTATTTACGGGATGACCTAATATATTATTAATAAATTTTCGAACTGACAACAAAAGTATTTAGAAAATGTACTTAAATAATTATGATGGCGTCATACGTATCACGACGTCAACACGTCAATATTAGATCTTAAAATAGGTAACACAATTGAGATCATTTCCTTACCGAGATATCCAAATTAATATTCCGCAGAGGCGTTGTTCGGACATGTATAAATGGACGCGCGTAGGTTGTCAATGGTGATGCTGGAATAACACCATGTGACGTCAGTGGACACGCGTTGACTGAAACCTTTTTCGCCGGCAGGTTGGCATTTTTTTAAGCGACCGTGCAACACATCTCAGGCGTCCAAGCAAACGACGCACGACCGCCAACCAAAACATCCCTCATTCCACCTATGACCCCTGGTGAGATAAGATTCCGTGGACTGTGTCGATTACAATAATGATCAACCCGAATTGGATTCAGGAAGGAAAATAATGGCCTACCTTGCTCTAAAGTCCTGGGTTGGACGTCGTTTTCGCCTCCAGTTGACTCGCACCTTTTTAGTGAAGAACCGAGATATCACTGCACTTCCGGAGTTGTTTAGAACACCTTCTCTTCGTGGTCCTAGCGTTACGCACGGCGCTGCTTATCGGACGGTAAAAAAACACAGTTCGGTGTCAGGAGGCAATCTGTCCCCCTTAAGTAATTAGTTGGCCAGAGCGGGACAGATAATATATTAAGGTTTATGTTGGAAGAACAGAATGCACAGGGAGTAGATACTCGACTTACGTCTCCAAATAAAAATCTTTATTGTGTAAAATATACAACGAAGTTATATAGTAATAAGTCGTGTGACAGAGGAGCAACTAAGGGATTACAGAAGGGTACATAAAAAAATACATGAAGTTGATTCTCTACCCGAACACCACTGCCGGCGGATATTATCCAGGAAACAGTACACTAGGTTAACTGCAAAATATGTAGTATCAAAGTTTGTTCCGGATTCGTAAAACACATTTTTGGCGCGTCTTGCGAATCGGCCGCGACCCGTGTTATTGACACCTTTCCACGTCCAAATTCACACCCATCACCTTCTCTTAATGCTCGTCTTATCAGTGTGAATTGTGACCTTGACGTCGGTAGACGTCAACGTGACGGATATTTGTTCGATCGCGACATCGCGATAGAATTAGCGGTGTGGACCTGTTAGCTCCACTGCAACAGCCACAGACGGTTTACTAGAACAACTTATAGAGTAGTTACAAGACTATTATAACTTATAGTGGCTGACTTCAGTCCCAGCCGTATCCTCGTGTCCGTGTATATTGTGGGAATGTATCGTGTAGAAATAAGTTGGCAGCAGGGATGTTCAAGATGAAATGCTACTTACGGTTGCACTGAGTTTATTACGCAAGTTACAAACGAATTTTGACCAATTAATGGCTGACGGAAGCTGCGCGGTGCATGCAGCCAGTCCCTTGTCGCGCTTTAATCACTAATTTTTCCTGGGTATCCTCACATCTAGCGACACGATTAAAATAGTTGTTTAATTAAGGATAGTTTGACTCGATCGATACGTTCGTTCTGTAGGTTGTACACGGTGTGTGGAGCTTGTGGACTAGCACTACACTTTCATAATGTCTTTCCTCGCGCGTTCCCGTACTTATTGTTGTGCCCTATCCGTTCAGCGAACGTTGGCTATCATCACTTTGTTTACAGCTTCTTCAGACATGATGTTCTCCTTCTTCCTGGACACCGATTTCTCCAGCAATCTTTCACTGCATTATGAAAATGCAAATCTCGTACTTCTCCGGATCTTAAATATTTATTTTTCATTATTCATCAGAACCATAACATCTTCGTTCTATTATTTCTACTCCTACTACCTACTCTATCCATCCGGCTTATTTTGAGCTTTCTTCTGTAGATTCACATCTCAAATACTTCAAGTCGCCTTATCGTTTTTTCGGTATGCGTCCATGCTTCCATTCCATACAATAAAATCGAGAACGCATAACATCTGACCATTGTCATTCATAATCTAAGGTTTATGAAATCATGCGAATAATGGTCGCACGAGCTTGCTCAATGCGGTGTTTGATTTCAACAGAAGAATCCCAACATTCATTTATATTGCAACCCAGGTATATAATACTTTGTATCTTGTCCTATTTATCTCCAGCAATATAAAGACTTGTCAGCCGCTTTATGATTTTGGTAATACGCATATATTTTACATTCACAGCTACCTATATATAATAGAATTACAAATCAAATAGATAGACTCAACGTCTTAGGACGAGCCAGCCTCTAGTTTAGATATTGATTTATACTTTTCAGACGTTCACCGCAACTTATATTTTATTATGTAACTGAAGTCAGTATTTTATTTATATCCAATGTTCAACTCGGGTATTTAATTGTTTTTAAGCTTGTGGTGAATATTTATGAACTTCATATGATTATTATAACAATTATAATAGACTATTTTTTATCTTGTTTTTAAAGCCCTCCCTGAGACGTACGCACGTGTAAAACAACAAAATTGACAGAATCGCAGAAATCAGCAGAATATCATATTGCAAATATGCTGTCACGGCTTTTCTACCGGTGAAGAGCATTCTGTTTAAATCCTTCTTCATCAGCGTGTATGCCTGCGAGTGGTCGAAATACAAGCGTATAACCGTCTCCGAATTCAGTACAACAGCTCATGCTGAATACTGTTCGGATCGGCGCGTTATTGCAGCGCATCTACAATGTTTACCGAAGGCCGTGTACATGAATTCGTTCCGCTTCTGAGACATCGAGTTGCTGGCGTAAAGCTGCGGCTGGAGCTCAACACTCAGCACCGACTCTCCGGTGCAAGCGGCGCTCTCGTGGAAAGCTGGTTCCCTGACCAGAGAATGGCAGCGCCTACAGAATAGCTACATATACAGTGACTGAAGTAGTTATATATGTAATATTTATATTTTGTGTGTATATATGTATGAACTTTTTTGTTTATTTATTCTTTTTTTCCCTGGTTTTCTTTTTCATAGCAGTATATATATTTCATAACTTTTAATGTATAACATAATATGTATTATCTGTATGGCGAATCAGGTTTAAAAAAAAAACCTGATCACGCTGGAATAAACACATTATTATTATTATTATTATTATCAATTTAATCCAGAGTTATTCCGCGTGAAATCACTTAATTTTAAAATATATGGTCGCTTGACCGTTTCAGATATTTTTAATTTTTTTACCATAGGTAAACCCTGTGAGTGTGAAGCTCAAAACAAATTTTATTTTTATCTGCCCACCATCTTTGGAGCTGGACTCAATTTTCAAAATTCAAAAACGGGGCTTTGTAGAGGTTTTAAAAAAATATTCGATGATTTGAAATAAACAAACCCAATAAAAACGATATACATGTACACCTACACAAAGTGTTTTAAAAAGGTCTAAAACTGATGTACCGCCAATTGAATGGCTTTATAACTATACAGATTTGTCTCTGTAATCTTATCTTCAAGATTATAAAAAAATATATTTCGTATGTGCAAGAATTTTTAATATTAAGTCAATTTTGTGGCACGCGGAGAATGAATTTAATGATCGCGGTCTTTCTTTTTTAATTATGAGTTTATTGCTTTTACATTAGTGTAAAGGTCTTATCTAAGTAATAGTTTTAAAAAAAGGGTCTAATCTATTATATAACTTCTGATATAAATGAATAATAAAAATTCACAATTTCGTAAAAAAACGCGAAAATATTAATTATTTTTTAAAGCACGCCCTTAAAGAGACATTCTTGAAAAAACTTGTAATATTTACAATAAATAATTACTGAACAAACGTAAAAATTTATTTGACAGATGATTGATACCTGCCAGTCGGAAAAATTCATTCGATTTCGTTAAAATATGTTTATTTTCTTACTCGTAATAAAGTCAATGTACGTTTCATTTCAAAATTAATATGTATTTGCTTATTGTTATTAAATATATAAAAGAGAATACGTGTAACTAATCTTAATCTAGAGATATTAAAAACACTTTCGACGTTTCGCTATTTTGGTATTTTCTCGTTATCCGGATTCAATGATAATTTCTAGACATTGATATTTTAGCATAGCAGTTTGTTTGTTTGTTTGTCTTACCGCTGACTTTAGCCACTTAAGTAGAATAGTTTTGACGTTTTAACATTAAATAATAACAATCGTTGCAAATAGAAGCACGGTTTACTCCCATTTCAAGTGTGCGTAAAGCGCCGGCGTTACGCACAGGCGGACCGGATCAAGGGGGCGGCCGAAAACGTATATAAACATTGAAAAACAAAATACCAAGTTGCAAAGTGTGTATAAACAATCCAAGAAAGCAAATCCAATTAAAACAGTAATATGTAGTCGACACTGGTGTCCAGAACGTCTTTTGGTAAAAAGCCGCCCAAGTTTCAAAATGCCGACCTTAGAAAATACCGCCTCTGACGTGTGTGACACGCGGGCGGCCGATTTAGTGGCGGGAGGCCAAGTTATGGGGATGGTTTTAAAAAATTGAAAACGTCATCTTCACTCATGTTACTAGGGTGGAAAAAAAACAATTTTGCCTGTGGTGGTAAAAATTGTGTGCCTGGATTACGCAGTTGGTCATGGCTGTCGGCTTGACCCAAAAACCCTGTTGACTGTCCTGTTTCGAAGTACTGGAACAAATCGATAATTTCCACGATGGATTCCTACTGTGCCGTGTTCGCTCTATTCTATATTGATTTATACAGGCACGACTACAGCTCATCGTCTCTGCGTCCAGCGACACGATCATGTATAGCGTCTGAAACGAGATTTCGGATAAGTTGTGTTTTTTGTCAGCCACATGCAGAACACATTGTTGCAATTGCAAACGCCACTTAAATCTATCGATATTGCGTGATCAAAATCAGAGTTAGTTCCAAAATACCCGAAAGCGGACAGAGCATAGGTTGCTTTTCCCCCTAAAATGAAATCAGCCAATCAACGCTTGTTTAATGGCCACGTGATCTAAAATCCAGTATGGACAGTATAACTAACTGTGTTCCTTTAAACTAAACTAAACTAACCTAACCTAACCTTTGATCGAGCGCGCTGATGCTCTCGCGTCGTGGCTGGTCCGATGTTGTTGTTCTTCTTCTGGGTAGATATCCGGCCGACCGAAATGCGCGCTGATTATTGAAATCTCTTTACCCTACTGGTGGTGCTGGATGCGATTGCTTCTTGTCGTTTTGCGAACTCTCCAATCTTCCGAAAAGGGGGGCAATATTCATGCACGTCGATACGACAATACGAAATCTCAGGTGTGCCAGTCGACGGAACAAAGTCTATTTATTTATTTAGTTAATTCTTAACACAGTGCATACATAAGCACTCCTATATAAGCTCTAATATAAACAAGATTAAAGTATTTTCTTTTACTAAAACTTATCTTTTATATATTTAAACAGTTTCATTTTAAATCTATTCAATTTCTCTTCCTTTCTTATGTTTTCTGGCATTTCATTAAAATATTTCATCGCACTGTACATCATCGATTTCTGAGATTTGGCCTTCTTCCCGAATGGCAGTCTCAGTCTATCCCTTCCCTTTGTACGGTGCTCGTGCTCATGTTGATTTGCATTAATTTTCTTATTGAAGATTTTGTAAATAAATTCCATTGTATTAAAATATATTTTCTGCTTAAAGGTCATCATATTCAGATCTTTCAGTTTCAGATGGTGTGGTGTTCTCACCGGTTTTTTCTAAAAATCGTATTATGGGAATTTGGGAGATCAGAAGATGAATCAGAAGAATTTGTTGTAGTGTGAGTGATGACTGCCCCAAGAACCACTCACAACGAACCATATTTATGAAAATAACTCTACAGTAGTTAGAATGTATTATCATATTACGATAAAAACCTTAATGTGATGATATACACTGTATGTATATTTAGCCAAGACACAAACCGTTTTATAGCCGGCTGTTTAGAATCGCCGATGCACGTGGCAAAATAAGACGTAAATAAGGTCTGTCGACTTCATAGACATTGGGTTTTGTATATGAAGGCAGCGCACTTGTGTCGCCGCCGGAACGGTACATCTCGTAAGTGTTGTATATTACGCGTTTAAGAATATGTATGATCGAGCCAAATTGGTTAAGTTAAGTTCACATTATGTTTTTAACATTGAATAATAGATTTCGTATAGGGACGATCGATGCAGACATATGGAAGAACAGTTACACCTGGGTACACAATAGGTAGTGTAAGCCAATTGTATTCTAGGAATGTCGAATTTACGGTCGCAAAAAAAAACAATGTAAACACATTATCAAATTGACAATACGTTCATAAGACGATCAAAAAAAATCGTTCAGTCTGTTGGTAATGGAGTTACGTCACAGTGGCGTGTGATTTATGGATTTGATATTGAGGTGTGAATGAAGGTGTCCCTTGACAACCAGCGAGCCTATACTGCAAACATTGATACCGTCATTTTGCAGACGAAATACGATATAATTTGATAATAGGTGTGTGGGGGCTCTGAACGCGCCGCACAATTACCTGGTTGGTAAACCAGGCTCGCATCAACCTTAAAGGTACAGAGAATGAGACCGTTTTGTGTGAAAAATGTTCCCATGTCGGTCGTTCACGACTACGTTTCACAGCTGACACCAAAATCAACAATCCAATTCAACGCTCGTGCCCAAGAGAATTTATTAACATTTTATTTATTTATTTTACACATATATAAAAATGGAAACATTTAACAGTGCACAGAAAAAAAAACAGTTAAGCTATAAAACATAAATCATCCCCCTGAAGGGAAAAGAAAGAAGTGGACTAAGCACAAAATTAAATATAGTCACTTCCGGCTAGGAACAATTAATCAAGGCTTATTTTACAGGAAGGGAGGAAGAACTTCACTCTGATTGGCAGCATTTGTATGCCTCAAAATCTCCCAGCGGGACACCCTGTTACACTAGTATTGCAATTTTGTCAACTGGTCACATTCACACAGAAAGAGAGATAGGATAGGAAGAGAGTGCTGCCGTGCAGAGGTACGGAACGCATTGTGCGGTCGCTGGCCGCGATTAAATCGTACACGATCAATGGAAGGATATACAATTTCCCTCCTGGCACGGGATAGATGCACCCGCTAGTATGGAGATTGGCGTCACGAAGAGCTGAGATGTGCGTTGAATGTTAGGCTGCATTCGGGATGGAGCGACGAGTTGTTCACTGCTATCGAACACCGGGTATTTCAGAGCATCGCCAAGATTAGCTTCGTTCAGTTATCTTCGGATCCGAGGGTCTTTCCGTCGTTATTGTAATCTACTGTGTTGTAATGTATTTCTTGTTAGCGACGCTTGTCTTTGGGCCACATTATGCCTGGTTGGAGAGATTATTCTAAAAAATCATTTCATGTTAAATTAAACAAAAATTAAACTTTTTTATTAATTAACATTAATTCCTAGTCCGAACTACACAACACTACAAGTTTGCCATACGTGAAATAAGGATCGTCGGTCGAAGTGTCTAGGACTCTTATTTCCAGCCGAACCCACATGTCTCATGCAACCGGTGGCGGTGCCCTGGCGTCCTATCCGCAGGAGCCAGTCCTCATCGTGATGACCGGCCACATCTAATCCCGCAATCATAACTTCCCTCGCGTCTCTCATGATATCACATTTCCAGAGGATATACGGGGTCTGTCGCAACACGGTCACAGACCGACGATAATACATCGCGGCGTAGCCGCTCCGGGAGCCGACCACAACCGTTCACTTTTCTCTCTGACTGAAATGCTACTGGTGATTGTGATTGGTATTCTATAATATAAGTGAAATACAAAAAAAGACCGAACATAACTTCAATCGCGTTAAAAATATATTCTAGTATAATTAATAATTTAAATAGTATCACGAAGAAAATGAAATCTTTAAAATAAAAGTGTATTTTTCGGATCATATTCTCAGCAAACAAGCGTAATTTTTTTTGGCAGAGTTTACCGAATGGCGCTGGTCATGATTATGACGTCATCCCTTCATACATTTTGTGTATCAATTTGTGAAAATTTTTAATAGTGCCGAACGAATTGCGCAATATCCGGGTCGCGCGTCCAATCAAAAGACCAGTGATCTCGAGGAACCAGGATTCAAAAGGACTGCTCGCCTTACCGCTGAGATCACACGGGCTGATTCCCACTTTCGAATGAAGACGGCAATATTAATCACTTCACCCGCGGCACACAAATAAACTCTACGTGATCACCGAAACACAAGATCACATGTACACAAACAATACAGTACTGATGCACCGGAGGTGAATGAATCCACACAGCTAATGCTCTCGCGATGTCGAGTTCGAACAAATTTCGTTCTAGTTGACGTCATGGTCACTATTCACACCGAAGACAAGCAGTAAGGAAAAAGGATGGGTGTGAATTTGGATGCGAAAGGTATCAAGACGCGCCAAAAAATGTGTTCTATGAATACGGAACAGCCATTTGTCGGAAAGTTAAAAAAATAAATAACAGTGATAAAAAATCAATTCACGAATCACAATGTTTTTTTTTTTTTAATATTTCAATTTTATTACATACATATTACATTCCAATGCTCAAATCACTGATTGTGAGTGTGATTCAAAAATATCAGTGATTGACTCACAGTTCGTGGCTTTATGCTCATCGCTACTTGACAGTCGAAAGATTAATTATGTATGAAAGAAAGTGTTTTTATTTTGTCCTAACCGTACGTTTTTTTTTTTTTTGCCACCTGGTACGCCGACACACGACGTGGGTGTGTTGACGTACTGTTAAGTGAGTCTCATTTATTGTTAATTCACGACCAGGTAGGTATATCGAATTATCGATTTTGATACACGTTCAGAGCGTCCTTCAGCGTATGGGTGTGACTTTGTTTATAACATTTTTTAGATTTAGATGTTGAGGTGTATATTACAATTTTATTGGCGGTAGTTCAGTACGCCTTTTTTTTGTATTACGTCAGAATTGTGGTTAATTTATTCATGTCTCTCGTATCGAGGAAGACTGTCCTTTACATACATACTCGGGTGGATCCAGAAATTGGTCTGTCTTCACACCTTTCTCTCATTATTGTTGCGTGCCATCGGCGATCTGCTCACTTTTTACTGTGTGTTTACCCAAGGGGTTGTAGAAAGGGTGGTAGACGGACAGAACAGAGCTCGAAGCGCGGGACGGAGCACTGTGTTATCCGCAATTGCGGTTTCGGCACGCACACGCGAGGAACCGAACACGATATTAACATGTAACTTTTGACGAGCGCATAGCGGAACATCCACTCTCTTTCTTGACAGTTCAAAAGTTGTGGACAAATACACGGAAAAAATCGTGAAATAAGTGGGAGGGACAGATAAGTAAAGTAACCATAATGGAGCATTCACATGCGCACTGCGTATTATTTTTTGCCGTGTATTTAATAATTTAACTTTTATCAGTTTTTATCTTACTGTAATATATTATGTTTTCAATACATATTAAATGTATTAATTAGAAAAATGTACATATATTATATGATTAATTTTATCGAAAAATATTGTTGTTGCTAGTGGGATTCAAACCTGGATCTCTTCCACGATAGATATGTTAATTCGAAAAGTGTAACATGTAGGTTCGAAAGTTTGTCATCAATCTACTGTGGTGGTATAGCATAATCGGACAATGCTGGAAGAGATCCAGGTTCGAATCCCGGTAGCAACAACAATATTTTTCGATAAGATTGATTTTATATGTATATCTTTCTAATGAATACATTTAATTTGTATTAAACACATCACATACACTCACAATGAGAATCTGTTCTCATTAATAATATTATGTCTAATGTAAAAGGCTCAATTGAAGCTGTCAATTTAAAGATAAATAAATTTATTGGACTCTCATTCCGATATTTAAAAAAATAATCGCGATTTTATCGGCAGGTAGGTGGCCAGTCGAAGGTGTTTTGACCTTGCCGATTGGTGGGCGGTGTGGCGTATCGATTAGTCTTGTTTACCTGACCGCACACACTTGGGCTCACGGTTCGCTAATGAACCACGAGCAACACGCCCAGAATGGCACGCTGTCGGATTGATGAATCATCAAACGTCGGACCCGCGAGAAAACGGGTCCAAGAATTTTTTGTCAATTTTCTATTTTTGCAATTATATTGTACAATATTAAGTTCATGTTCACCTAACTAGATCAGAATCTATAATAACGTATACAGTGTGTGGAGGCCCTGCACGCGCCTTACGGTACCTGGTTGTTAATAATAATAATAATGTGTTTATTCCAACGTGATCAGGTTTTTTTTTTAACCCGATTCGCCATACAGATAATACATATTATGTTATATATTAAGGTTATGAAATAAATATAATGCTATGAAAAAGAAAACCAAGGAAAATATTAATAAATAAATAAAAAGTTAATAAAAAGTAACAAGTTCACACATATATACACACAAAATATAAATATTACATATATAACTACTTCAGTCACGGTCATTGTTGTATATGTAGCTATTCTGTAGGCGTTGCCATTCTCTGGTCAGGGAACCAGCTTTCCATGAGAGCGCCGCTTGCACCAGAGAGTCGGTGCTGAGCTCCAGCCGCAGCTTTACGCCCGCAACTCGATGTCTCAGAAGCGGAACAAAGCGTAAACATTGTAGAAGCGCTGCAATAACGCGCCAATCCGAACAGTATTCTGTAAGAGTTATTGTACTGAATTTGGAGGTTATACGTCACTTTGTTGTATTTCGATTAGAGTATACATGCTGGTGAAGAACGATTTAAACAGGATCCTCTTTACCTCTTTACTCTCGAGTCTGGCTTACACCTTAAGCCAGACTCAACAGCCGTATAATATCTCCTCCACTTCCCACCCGGTCGGCTTCTCGATCGCACCTCCAGTGAACGCTTCTCATCAATTTAACCTTTAACATACCGTGATATAAAATACTCATTTGCAGCCATGCTGTCAACTCGTGTTACTGTAAGAAATTTTTAATGGCCTTAAAATTATTACTCCTGTAAATTTCCTCTAAATATCGAGCTTTAATTACGAAAATTGGATCAATATCCTAATATTAATCGGAGCATTCATCAAATCCTTTACAATACTATCCTTTTTCTTATCTCTCTTCATTTAATTAGCGAAAAAAATATATATATATATTTTGACTGCTTGGCCTGAGAGTTTTCTTGGCCTCCCCGTTCCCCAGATTTGACGGCGCCTGATTTATTTTTACATGAACAAACCGGCAACAATTCAGGAGCTTAAACAAAATATTCGTGCAGAAATAACAAATTTAGAGACAGAAACGTTGCGTAATGTAATGCAAAATATTTCAGAAAGAACAATTATTTAGAAATTCATAGGAGGTCATTTATATGGTGTTATTTTCCACACATGGATTAAAAAAAAGTTAACAAAGTGCACTTCATGTAATAAATTTTTTTTTTAATGAATATTAAAATTACAAAAGTTATATGCATTTTAAATCAGTCAGTTCAAGTTGGCCCACACTGTATTTAGGAGAACACATTCTTATTGTGAAGTTGTAATTATTCAGAACAGACTGTCTGTGATATTTTAAATACTAATTAAATGTATTAATTATAAAGATATTTACATATAAAAATCAATTTTATCGAAAAATATTGTACTGTTTTCAATACCTCTCACATGCTAAGCAGCAGCTCTGCCGTCTTAGCTGCTCCCCGAACAGACTGGTATCGAATTGTCGTATAAGTAATAATATTGATTTTTTTTTTGTGTTACAATCTAAATGACGTGCTCGTTTGTCCTGTTGTTGAGACACTCGCATTGTTGATCCGGCGGTCGGGAGTTCGAGTCTCATTCCGGAAGCGTTTAGCGTAGTTTGAAAATAGTAAAGATATTATTTATTAGAACACATTCTTATTGTAAAGTTGTAATTATTCAGAACACGGCGCAACGACAATATTTTTCGATAAAATTGATTTTATATGTATGTCTTTATAATTGATACATTTAATTATCCATAACGACAACTGTAACAAAATGACCTGTAGCGACTCACGTACAAACTTAAGCCCAAAAAAAAAAAATCAAATATCTCGGTGTGATTATTGATCAACATTAGCGTCACATTAGCGTATTAGTGAAAAGAATAAAAAAATGTATTTATATATTCATAAGATCAAGAAACATTTTAAGTATAAATAATTAAAAAGGTATATTTCGCTATTGTACACTCACTACTCCAGTATGGAATAATTGGGTGGGGAGGAGCGTACAGTAAATATAATGAATTCGGTAAAAATAATACAGAGAACAATCATCAAACTTATAATATTAAAAATATATCAACTTTTACAAAAAAAACATGTACAAAAAAATCTCAATTAATCAATTACTTAAAGGAGGATAACACTGTCAAATTTGAAATAAGGACGTCATTAAATTTCAAAATCCCTAAATGTAAACACCAAACACTATCAACAAAATTTTATATACATAGGAATAAAAAACTTCAATAGCCTCCCTACACAAATTAAAGAAATAAAAGATCTGAGAAAAAAATTAAATGAATACTTCAGAAGTACACAAATAATTATAGACTACAAATGTATAACTCTCTATATAAAATTATTATAGTGTAACTCCCTCTCCGAGCACAAGAGCTAGTCTCCTTTTTGGAGAGGTAAGCGAATAAAAAACATGTAATTTTAATAATGTGCAATACTCTTATTATAAAAAAATTGTAAAAATTTCAAATTAAAAAAAAATTGTATTAGTAAAGATATTGTGACACCTATTCTGTGTGTGCATTTGTATTTACAAAAAAAATCATTGATATATATATATATATACTATATACTTTATCATTTATACGTTTTTTAAACCATTTTGTATAATATGTAGTATCTGATTTCAATAAATGATAATTTTTCACGTACTTATTATTTTCTTTTGTGTTTATTTATTTATTTAACATTTGACATAAATTTTTTGTACATCGGAAGTGAATATCGATAATAATATTACGCTTCCCCGTCTACATCTATGGCTGCACGCCGGCTTCAGTAGTATCATTATGGCTGTATAGTGCATGGTTAAACGGCCAGGTCTGTGAGACGCGATCATGGTTACAAAAGAACGTGTTTTTTTAATATATCTAGGTTAAGATTACTTAAATGTTTTTTATTTTATATATTCAATAACAGTACATCAATATATGTAAAATTTATTTGAAATGAACGGTGCATTGTCTTTATTACGAGTAAGAAAAAACGTACAAGACACCGGTCATCTTTTTTTTATCTATACTGTCTATGGTATACCTTTCCTAAATGTCAAAATAACAATTTTTTGGTTATGTTTTTCATCCGATTCCAAATAGCACGAGTGTGATTTGTTTTGGGGAGAGCTCTATCATTGAAATATAGATTCACGGGGAGGCCTGCATCCAACAGTGGATCGAAAATAGTTAATAGTGATGATGTATTCTGTTGTTGTTTAAGGTCAGTCACGGTGTGTGAGAATCGTAATACTGCTATTTTTGTTATTTCCAGTTTATGATTCACTAACATACGAGAAATATGCGAGTGGGAGAGCTTCTATCGGTTTTCAGTATGGTCACAGATTAGTAGATGAATAGACATGATATGAAGTGTATATATAGGAGAGAGGGAGGGGTTTGGAACGTATTTTTTATTTTTCTACATAGCCTCCTTGTAAGTCTATACACTTCTCCCAGCGATGCTCCCATCCCTTTAACTCGTCCAAATAGTACTTGGTGTCTTTCTCTGCAAAATGGTTATTTACGAAGGTGATGACCTCCTCATTTGACGATAATCTCTGTCCTCCGAGTGCAACTTTTAGCTTAGGGAACAAAAATAAGTCGCTCGGGGATAGATCTGGTGAATATGGAGGGTGGGACAACCGCTGAGGTGTGAGACGGCGCAGTGTCTTGGTGAAACAAACTGATTGTTTTCTGGAAATGTGGCCGTTTCTCCGCAATTTCCACCTTCAGCCTGTCAAGCAATGATGCGTAGTATGCTCTCGTAATGGTTTTTCCTCTTTCAAGATAATCGATTAAGACAACTCCATGGCTATCCAAGAAAACAGTCACAGCCGAATCGCATCCAACGAAACAAATCCCATTAATGCACATTATATTGTCAGCGTTTAAATTTTCGTTCCAATCGAGTCATATTTTTAAAAAAAATCACCGAACTTTTTAATCACGCGGAGCGGCCACCAAAATGAAAATTTTAGAACAAAGAATTTGCGTTAATTCATTTATTTAGTGGTTTTTAAAGTATGGTTCCATTTTTGTCGCACCCCGTAGACGAGGTTCAGCTGGAGGCGTGGGCCGGCCGGCTAGCGCGGCATGGCCAAAAAAGGCTACGGCCTGCGACGTCTCTGCATTACTAAACACCGCGCATGGGCGTCGCTATTGTCGCGCGTGGCGGCTGCGTGCGCGTCCCCGCGAGGTTAAGCAGATATATTCCACGGAAAATCGAAAAAAATATATACATATTTTGAATCTGTTTGTTTTCAACGGAGTAATCAATTATTTATTTATTTAATTCTTAACATTGTGAATACATAAGCACTATTATATATGCTCTGATATAAACAAGATTAAAGTCTTTTCTTTTACATATCTGATCAGTTTCACTTTAAATCTATTCAATTTCTTCTCCTTTCTTATATTTTCTGGCATTTCATTATAAATGTTCATAGCACTGTACATCATCGATTTCTGAGATTTGTCCTTCTTCCCGAACGGCAGTCTCAGTCTATCTCTTCCTCTTGTACGATGCTCGTGCTCGTGTTGATTTGCATCAATTATTTAAAGGTCATCATATTCAGATCTCTCAGCATTGCACTGATCCGAATATTATTCTCAAACCTTTACTTTGCAACTCTTACAATTGTTGTATTTTTTCTTTGATAGCCAAAAAATAAAATGTTGCTACAGTAGTTGATGCGAGGAATAATAACAGAGCTGTAGACTATTTAACAAAACTCAGTACTAATGAATCTTCTGATCCTTCCCAAAAGTGAGATTTTTTTATAATCTTTTTAATCGCGCGTCTTGTATTTTGCGATAAATTCAATTTAGAATCTATTATGACTCCCAAATATTTTATTTCAGTCACTTCCTTCAGACTTTCACCATCTATGATAATTGTCGGTGTGATTGGTATTCTTTCATTTCCAAAATTAATCAATTTAGTTTAAGATTATTTTTCTTCAGCCATATCGCTAAGTTGTAGTTTAATTCATTCTGTATAGTTACATAATTTTACCCCGCGCTATATACGAGTGCGTCGTCTGCAAATAATCTTATTTTGCTATGTATTAGCGTTTTTACACAATAATATATATTTCTTTTGAAATTAGCAAAATTAACTTTGCGGTTAAAATTCAATTCGTAAGATTTTATACATAAATAACTTTTCGAATCAAATATCTAAACACCTACCGCGAAACATTAGACCGGCATTTTATACAAATAATAGTATAGGAAATTTACTCATCAATTCTAAAGACAAAGATGATAAATTTAACAATTCTGAGGTCTATACACTCAGTCGCGAGGGTTGTGCTGCATTTTATATTGGTAAAACGGGGAGAAATTTTAATATAAGAGTAAGGGAGCATTTGAGATGTTTGAACAATAGTGGGTTTTCAGAATTTGCTAATCATTTGATAGAAAATGGTCACGGTTTTGATAAAAAATTGGAATTGTCAATTTTGCATATAAACGGTGTTGGTCACAAATGAAGTAATTAAGAATCGTTGGAGATAAATAAAGCGTGTAAAACTAATCAAACAATTATAAACAACCAACTGAATTGAACTACGAGTCCCATTCTAAAATTATTCCACTAAATTTGTATTAAGTAACTATTTGAGTTCGCTATTAAATTTATTTTTTTAAATATTTATTGTTTTTTAAAAATAGATTCTGGTAAAGAAACAATAATATATGTTTTTAGTTAGTATTGACATCCTGAAGAAAAAAATGGTATTTTTCGAAACCGGTAGATGAAGTGGTTAATAAAACAAAGTCAACAAATAAAAATAATAATATATGTTTTTTAGGAGAACACATTTTTATTGTGAAGTTGTAATCATTCAGAACATAGGTCTGTGAAATTTTGAAATATGAATTAAATATATTAATTAGAAAGATATACATATAAAATTAATTTTATCGAAAAATATTATTGTTTCGCCACCGGGATTCGAACCTGCATCTCTTTCCGAACCGGGGAAGGTGCAATATCCAACTATGCTACAGCGACGATACATATATATATTTTTTTTAAGTAAACGCAATATATTTTTTACAACGCTATACACACCTTCGCACTACTTCTCAACACAGTCGCCACTCGTCATAACGGGGCACCAATTTTTGTGTACGTGTCACAGAACGACGCCGTCTGTGGTGAAATCCATGTCTGTACTTCGTCTTTGAGTTCATTGTCATCAAGACTCTTGCCACCAAGGAACCGCTTCAGATGAGATGGTTTCATGTATCGCGCATTGAAGAAACGTATCTCACAGTCGGCGGGCTGATCTATTGTCTTGAACATTTCAACCACTCACTACAAGATGGCCGCACCATGTGAACGTCTCTAACGTTGCATGTCGTGAGTCAAAAGATGAAGGAAACTGTTGCGCGTGCGTTTAAGCAAGTACTTATATATATATATATATATATGTGTTGTATATACCGCGAATGAGTAGGATCGGTATGGAAGCTTTTGCTTATTAAATGATCCTGGATCGATTCTACTGCGTACTGCTGACGAGTGTGGAATCAACCTTCTTGCAAATTTATGCCGGATACACTGATCATATAAACAGTTGATGTGTAAAGCGCCCTTGAGGTGAAAGTTTTTTTTACGAAAATGGCGCTATACAAATTATCCATTATTATTATTATTATTATTATCGTTGTATAATTTAATTCAATGCCACGCAAACGAAATAAATGCATTAATAATATTTTATCAAATGCAATAATTTATTTACTGGCCGTGCGAGTAAACCGAATATCAGATACAAGGTCGGGAGAATTTAAAAATTTAAAATTCACTTTTTGTGGAGGAAGGTCGGAAACGTACGATACGGACATATGTTAATGTGTATATATAAATACGAGAACTCTCATTAGACACGGACGGCGGTCGGTGGTTAAAAACAACGAATAAATACATTGTAATCGGGCGCTGCGGTGGCGCGAACGGGCGTGCGTCGTGAACGCCGAGTGAATGAAATCGCGCGTCATGCGCTTCTATTATGTGACGGGTGATCCAAACTCAACCGTCGCTATGATTTGCATGCTTTAATTGATTATTAATCTAGTGCATATTTTCTAACACACCTACGGGATGTCGGATGGGAATAGGGAACATGGGGCTGAAGGACCAACCGGAACCGAGAAGAAACACGACCCACCTGAAAAATGTTCTTAGGTATCTGGGTTTTCTTCTTCCACTGGATCTGCAGGTCTTCTGGCTCCAGGAAACGTACTTCGTTGTTCCGCTATGATTTTTTTAAAATTTCATATGTATTACCTACAAAACATTTTTTTTTTGCCAAACTGCATAGCAGTTTTACGGCAACGATTACCATTCAATAAAAAGTAATTAACATATTCAACTAAGGTAAACAAAAATTTTATCAGCAATTTTTTTTTTTTAGTATGTAATACAATAGAGAAATGAAATTATTTTCCATAATGTTTAATAATTCATTACTGATTTTATTAAAAATTCTTGGCACAACACATTCTCTCACCGTACACATTGTTCGAGAGTGGTACTCTCATGGTTCGTCCCGAGGATCTGGCAGAATAGCCATGGTGGGGGTCATGGCGCAAGTGTGACACAACAAGCACAATAGCGAGATGCACATGTTTCGGCACGCACAGCGAGAAACCGAACACACAAGTAGTCACTATCAACCCCACACAGCAGGACGATAATTAACACGGGTCAACAATTCGTTCCCACACGGCAGGAAGAACTAGGCGGCAGTCAACGCACCCAACGATTACTGACCAAGTTCAACTGGTCCAAACCATAGACAGCAAAAACCATAGAAATGGTCGTGTTCTGGGTATATAATTTGGGCGTATATGTGGCAAATCCATTTATGACAGTAAATAATAAAGAAATATGGAATGAATGTAAAGATGACCTTAGTGAGTAAGATTAAGAAAGGATCACTTAGGTGGTTTGGTCATATAGAACGGATTAATGAGGAGAGAATGGTAAGAAACCACGACCAAGCAAACCAGACACTGGATGATGGTCCTGTTAGAAACCTCAATAATCGGCGAGCTTGTATGAAAAGATGTATGAATGTGGATGAGGCGAGAATTGTGTGTCAGGACAGAAGAATGTGGCGCTCTATCCTGTATATCCACCCTTGCGGGGAAACAGCGTGATGATAAATATTCTTTTTAGTCACGTGTCTTGTATTTTCCGAATAGTGTCACTCTGCACTCCTATATATACTCTAATATAAACAAGATTAAAGTCTTTTATTTTACTAAAACTTATCTTTTATATATCTGATCAGTTCCACTTTAAATCTATTCAATTTTTCCTCCTTTTTTTATGTTTTCTGACATTAAATTAAAAATCTTCATCGCACTGTACATCATCGATTTCTGAGATTTAGCCTTCTTCCTGAATGACAGTCTCAGTCTATCTTTTATAGTTATATGATGTTCGTGCTCATATTGATTTGCATTAATTTTTCTTATAAATTCTGCCTATATTTTCGTAGTGAGGATTTTATAAATAAATACCATTACATTGAAATATATCTTCAGCTTAAAGGTCGTTATATTTAGATCTTCCAGCGTTGCTGATTCGAGTATATCTATTTATGGTTGCATTTCTTCTTCAAAAACAAAATGCCGTTGCAGTAGTTGATGTGAGGAACAATAACAGAGCTGTAGACTATTTTACAAGACTCAGTACTAATGAATCTTCTGATCCTTCCCAAAAGTGACATTTTTTCAGTCACATGTCTTGTATTTTGAGATATATTCAATTTTAAATCTATTACTATGACTCCAATATTGACGCGGTATTTTTAGTTGTACAGTTATACCAGTAGTTCCAACAAAGTAGAGCGTTATAGGAAACAGCGTTAAACGAGGTTAAGTCACCGGGCAAATATTGGGGTTAGGGGAAAATTTTTAATAATGAATATGTATTTTGTCAATTAAGTTTATTAAATATGTTTTTTTTATAACATGTGACATTTTCAAAATACGCGTCAAGACCGAGGGCGCCGTCTGCCGACGCGAGTAGGCGCGGCCGGTCGAGCGAGAGGTCGGAGGAAGGTAGAGGGGGACTTCGTGCGTATGGCGGACGCCAAGCGGCGCTCCGCCGAGATTAGAGTATTGGCGAAGGAGATCGAGAAATGGAGGAGATTTTATCGCAACAAGGACTGTGAAACGCGGTGAATGCTAAAGATGAAGCCTCGATTCACCCGCGTGATGTATGGATCGTCTGGCCGGGATTCGTGTGGAAATTACCGGCGAGCTGCCGTGGTAAAACGTTCAGGTATTCCTATTTGGACCTGCTCAGGATGGCGTGCATTCGAAGGTCATCGATGGCGAGATGGAATACTGGTCCGAGCGCATGGTGTCCGGAAGACAACTGTGACCCACTACCAATGGATAAGTCGAGCATCATGGAAACCGCAATTCTGAAAAGTGTCTCCTCGTCAGTTGGGGAAGTGGCGAACTTTGTTAGAAAGATTTATTGTTTATAGAAGATCTGGAACCCTCTACAATGTCGAATTTCTCATGTTTATAGTGATTAAAGTGTAAATAATGTGTTGTAAACTACTGTTATTATTGTCTGAGACCTCCCCCACACATCTGAGATAGGCATACCGACACCAAACCTTATTGACCCACAGACTGAGTCTAGCTGGTGGCGTGGTGCGCTGGCATCCCATCCTCTGGTGACAGCGCACGACGTAACAATGCAACAAAAATGTATATCTTACAAATATAGAAACACAAATAAACATACACCCGGTATTAATAATTTTAAACCAACCTTTTAAACTGCGTCAAGTAACAGATGCTTGATGCGAAAAATATAAAAAATCAAAGAGATTCCAAGTCATCATTTACGTTCGAGATCATTCAGATTCTTCCGCATTTATTTGTCTGTCATTTCGCTGTCTTTTTATCAAAAATGTGTCTAATGTCATTTGCGTTTTTCGTTAGCGCTGTGTGAAAAGTTGTCGATAAGCGGATAAGGCGTCCACCAGGCAGACACCCCGTCTTGCCTCTGAGCTCCTATCAAAATCCGTGTCATTTTCAATAAATTGGTCCATAATTTCCGTTATAGTGTCTAAACTAGATTTTAGAAATTCTAGTTCGCTATGATAGTTCTTTTTGCTCTTCTTCAGAATTGCTACTTTCAATATTTTCGTGTTCTTCTTGGTGCGCCAATTCCTTGAGTTCATCATTAGAAAAACTTTCTTCTCTTTCTTCTAATATCTCTTTAAGATCTTGCACATCAACCTCGCCTACACCCGTTTGTGTTGCCAGTTCCACTATTTCGTTCTAAATTTACGATGCTCTCTTATCAGCGGTGATCGGCGTACTACTCATCCGCGTTACGCTTTGGATATCGGGGAATCCCACGCGGTGAGCGATTTTCGAGGAATACCCTATTCAAACAAAACAGCGTTAAACCGAAACAGCGCTAAACGGGGTTTTACTGTACCTACAATTATTTTGATAGCAATCTTGTTTATGTGGCCTGCGAGTTGAAACTTTGCAGAATTATCTTCATTGGGACGATCATACATTATTGAAGTTAAATTAGCTATCAGACAGAGATGTGGCCGCAACTTTGAGGGTGGAGTTAGTGACGTTTTAATTAAAAAATATTGATTTTTAAAAAAGAGTCAAATCGTGTTGATGCCATTGATATTAGTATGCTTGGTGGGAGTGTTCAGATTCTCAGAAAAATGAATCATTATTACGTAATTATGATTCGTCATCACTTTCGTGATGATAGAATTATTGTAAGTTTTCAAGAAAATTGTTATTTTAATTATTGTTGTAGGTTTTTATTCATAGACCGCGAAGGCAAGGAAGTGGAGATGGATTGATGCCTTTGAGACGTCGTGTGGTGTGTTAGAGTACGGCCAGTCTAAGTTTGCGCTTTAAAAAAATCTGCGCAGAAACGCATTTGGGGAAGGGGTGTGGTCTAATCTTGTGTGTCACCAGTCAGTTCTCATTTTAATTAGTCACTCCTTGTCCTTCAAGGCGTTTGTGTGCTCTGGACGTTTCCGATTACTTTTTAGTGCAGGTACACTCAACCTAATCGAGAGTTTCGGAATTTTTAATATTTACATAATGTATTTATCATCTTTTTTGGGACGCGGACGAGCACTGCGAGGGCAAGCGCGTAAAATATTCTTCAACGTATATAAGGACATGTCTAATGAAGATGCCAATGGGGTTAGTGATTTAAAAAAAGTTATATTTTCGTAGTTAAATGTAAAAGACAATAATTTATTTATAGTGTTAAAATATTAATAACTTAATTTCTATTGTTATTTTTATAATATCGTTGGGATTTCATTGCTATTCGCATTATACTTCATTATTTATAAATTCTTAACATCAAATTTTTATTCATTAAGGAGAACACATTCTTATTGTGAAGTTGTAATTATTCAGAATATAGGTTTGTAATATTTTAACCGGGAAAGGTGCATTATGCTACAGCGACTGTAGCGAGGTTTGGAAAGAGATCCGGGTTCGAATCCCGGTAGCGCAACAACAATATTTTTCGATAAAATTTATTTTATATGTATCTCTTTCCAATTAATACATTTAATTTGTATTTAACATAACATAACTCTGTCATCCAGCCTAATTTGAGCATTCTTCTGTAGATCCATATCTCAAATGCTTCATGTCGCCTTATCATTTTTCTTCAGTGCATGCTTCCATTCCATAAAACTTGAACTTGGCACGACCAGGTAAATCGGATACTGGATAATCCTGTTAGAAGCCTCAATAATCGATGAGCTTCCATGAGAAGATGTATGAATGAGGACGAGCCGAGTATTGTGTGTCAGGACAGAAGAGTTTGGCCCTTTATCCTCTGCCACTCTCAAGTTCACATGTTTTTCAATGCTGCCTCTGCGCGCGACCGCTGCTTAGATGGATTATTGTATATCGACATCTTAGAGCCAGTCGTGTCCAGTGTCCGACCGAAGGTCAGTTTTTGGCCGAAGCGGAACCCGATTGTTTGGCTCTTGCCATAACCGTACTTAATGTTAAAACACCAACTAGAAAGCATATATATATATATATATAACAATTCAAATTTTACACTGTTACCAGTGGCGTGCGGTAGGTATAGATTTAGGTTATGCTGTTACCAACGATATTATACAATCGTATATAATATATGTAATACAATATAGGTACTTTCGTTTAACCGACGTCTTTAGACAAAATAAATCCGTCGTTTATACGATCCTACCGTGTATTTATTTGTAATTTTAGACTACTATTAATAGTATTTTTAAAGTTTTAAGTTTTAACGTAAAATAATACTTTCTGTAAAGAAGACATCAGTCCTGCGCCGATATGATCTGATGACGCAAAATGAGCGATCTCCGAGTCGCGCGTCCCGCTGATTGGATTAAGACCATTCCGGTCGTAAATCGGAATCGCGCAGGGGGGAAAGGAAGGAAATAAGGGAACCTGGATATAAGGGTCGATGGGTAGGGATTCCAGTCGAAGGACCAGTGGATCTAGGGGAATCAAACATCTGAAGCCTCCCTGTGACGCCTCCCTTACTCCCGCAGTCTGACTGCTGCATTCTGTCTCTCTCTCTCTCTCTCTCTCTTTCACATGTAATTTTATATTCTATCTCCCTCTTTATGTATTTATATAAGTGCACTCTTCTTGTATTTATATAAGTGCACTCTTCTTGTATTTATATAAGTGCACTCTTCTTGTATTTATGATAAATCATACACAACGCCACACCCAAAACAAATCTATCTAGACTACACCACCAGCACAAGGTGAACACAATAATACAATGCTTTGATAAAATATCGGCAAGCTTCCACAAATCCTGCTCCGATCCTTCCCAAGATAATCCTCTCATCCGAGCTCTCGGCTCGTACGAGCACAACATCAGTTTAATGCCTTTCAGATACAAACATAGATTGCCCAGGCACTGTTTCCTGAAGCGAACCGACGCGCTCGATCCTCCGGACTGAGACGCACGCAGAAGCGGACAGCGTCGACTGAACTCTCCAATCCGTGACATTGTAAACAATAAAACAATATTCTTAAGTGTAGTTGTAATTTATTTTAGTTACCTATAAGAATGATGATAGAATAAGGCGGCACTGTACATAAAGTGTCGCGCCTAATTAATTTGAAGCATTTAACTTCCAGTAAATTGTTTAGAGGGTTTTTTATCAGAATTTTTTACCCTTCCAATTCATGTATCAATATAAAACACATATGATGTTTATTACAATAAGATAGTTAGTAAAAGTGTCAAAGCGATTAGCGCTGATGCACTTGTAGCAGTACATTTGGCGGTCTAGCCGCATGTAGAGTACTCAAGAGTATCTTAGACTCTAAGGAATTGGAAAAAAAAAAAAAATTGTATTTATGATCAGTTTTAAATACGTATTGATGAAGTTTGAGATGAGCGATACCGGTCGACGTACAATAAATTTCGTGGTTTCGTACAAAGTTATTGCTATTCTATTTAAAAGAAATTTAATTGGATTATTAGCAATTTTAACTAAAGTTAAAAAATTTAGACCTTCAAGCATTACTTAAATGCTGTCTTTATTCATATAAAACTTATAAACATAAATACATACAAAAACATAGTTATATTTGATTGTGGACATAAAAAAAAAAAACTAAAAACCATAAATATCATCATAGGGCAGAGGAGACAGTTGAGCGTTCGTGCAAATATGCTGTCGCGGCGTTTCTACCGATGCAGTCAGGAGGTGAATAGCGTCCTGTTTAAATCCTTCTTCACCACCATGGTATACCTGCGATCTCCGGTCGAAATACAAGCGAGTGACGTATAACCGTCTCCGAATTCAGTACAACAACTCATACAGAATACTGTTTGGATTGGCGCGTTATTGTAGCGCATCTACAATGTTTACCGAAGGCCGTATACATGGATTCGTTCCGCTTTTGTGACATCGAGTTGCTGGCGTAAAGCTGCGTCTGGAGCCCAGTACTCGGCACCGACTCTGGTGCAAGCGGCGCTCTCGTGGAAAGCTGGTTCCCTGACCAGAGAATGGCAGCGCCTACAGAATAGCTACATATACAACAATAGCCGTGACTGAAGTAGTTAAATATGTAATATTTATATTTTGTGTGTATATATGTGTGAACTTTTTACTTTTTATTAACTTTTTATTTATTTATTAATATTTTCCTTGGTTTTCTTTTTCATAGCATTATATTTATTTCATAACCTTAATATATTACATAATATGTATTATCTTTATGGCGAATCGGGTTAAAAAAAAAAAACTGATCACGCTGGAGTAAACACATCATTATTATTAATATTATTATTATATAATATATATCAAATACCGTCTTGCAACACTGTGAGGCTAGATTGTCTTTGATAATGGTATATTTAACGCACGAACAATTCGTAAACGTTTTTTTTACCATTCGATGGTAAAAAGTCGCCATATTAAAAATTTACTTTAGTCAAAATTTCTAACAATTTTGTGATTATTTATTCGTCTTACTTAACCTTCTCTCATACATCATCTTCAAGATGGTGCTGTCTTGACACTATACATCGTCTCCCATGTCGGGTATGATAGTAATCATAGCCCCATAGTCTGACCTAGAGCTATCGAGTCGAGGCCACCGGGTGTGTTCACGTCTGTAGCCAGTGAGAAAAATTCTCTCCCGATATGGTCAGACCGAGATTTTTTTTCCCCCGTCCGGAAGTGCGTTCTTGGTCCACCGCGCCGGGCTGCTGTATATATTCCTCGCCGTGTTGACCTCACCAAAGGTGAAACGTTGTCGGATCATTTTGAAGGTCTAAAAAGAAAAACGTATTGAACCAATATTACAACAATTATACATAGTACAAAGTATTTTTTTATTTTAAATAAATTATGTCCAAGAAGACATTCTTATAGTGAAGTTGTAATTATTCAGAACACTGTGATATTTTAAATATGTATTAAATATATTAATTAGAAAGATATACATATAAAATCATTCCGATAAATAGATTCCGTAAAAATAAGGTAGATGACGCTTTCAAATAATGGAACGATTAAATGTATTAATATCAAAAAGGTTCGAAAATTTGTCGCTAAAAATATCGTCGCTATAGCATAGTTGGATAATGCACCTTCCCCGGTTTGGAAAGAGATCCAGGTTCGAATCCCGATGGCGCAACAGCAATATTTTTCGATAGAATTAATTTTACATGTATATCTTTCTAATTAATATATTTAATTCATATTTATAAAATCAATTTTATCGAAAATTATTGTTGTTGCGCCAGAATTACCAATTCATTTTTATAAAATTTTTGGATACATTGATACAATTTATACATTATTAGGAGAACACATTTTTATTGTCTGCTATCGGTTTACTCAAAGGTATTTGAGATTCCGTTAAAAACAAATAATGGAACGATTGATGTATTAATTTGAAAAAGTGTAACATATAGGTTCGAAAATTTGTCGTCAAAAATAATGTCGCTGTAGCATAGTTGGATAATGCACCTTCCCCGGTTTGGAAAGAGATCCAGGTTCGAATCCCGGTGGCGCAACAGCAATATTTTTCTATAAAATTGATTTTAAAATTAGCAATATTATCTTTGTTTTATTAATCACTTAATTGAGTTTACCGGTTTCGTTCTTCTTCAGGATGTCAATACTAACTAAAAACATATATTATTGTTTCTTCACCAGAATCTATATATTTCTAGTTAATACATTTAATTAGTAATTAGATCTATTTAGCTTAGCTTTAAATAATTGTTGTTTTTTTTTTAAAAAAAATTAAAAATAGGTTCTGGTGAAGAAACAATGCTATATTTTTAGTTAGTTATGACATCCTGAAGAAGGAAAAGGTGTTTTCCGAAACCGGTAGATGTTTTTTAAACTCAATTGTGGTTAATAAAACTAAGATAATAAATAAAAAAATACGAATTTTAACCACCAAGTTAATATTGCTAATTTTAAAAGTACATTGATACAACTTTATTATTAGGTATAATTACAACTTCACAATAATAATGTGTTGTCTTGATAAAATAAAATTATTGGCGGAAGCAGCCCAGTGGCTGATGTTGGCACTTGAGACAATGGTGAAATATTTCATGCATTGTTGATTTTTGTAATTCATCTCTTAATATTTTTCAATTCTATTCGCGAATGTTCTGCCTTCTTCATTTTCCACCTCCGTTGAAATGATAATTCAAACTGTCAAGACCACACCCCTCGAGTTCCGGACTGTTCGTCAAACGCCAAACTCTCACCCCTTTGATCCGAGGAGACGCGTTCTATTTAAAAAAAAAAGACTTAAATTTGGAATCTTTCTTTCCGCCGTCGGTCGTCCGTTTGAATTTAGAATTCGTTCAAAGCCGCCCGGCGGCGGAACGCGGTGCGCATTTTTTCCGCCTTTTACGAACACACTGACGATCGCGTTCCTTATTTGAATATCAAATATGTTGCGGACGGGAGTTTCGGAGCGAGAAAGATTTTCTTACTCGTACTGGTTGATATTAAATCAATATGTCGATAAAAGTAAGCTGGATTGATAGTGACAAATGCGTTCATAAATAACTCATTTCTATGTATGTATTGGAGTAAATACTATATTGCTTTTCCATCTAATGAACTTGTCTGTGTAAAATGGTACATGTTACATACGAGGCGTGTATACTATATCTTTCAGTGAGTGGTTGAAATGTTCGAGACAATAGATCAGCCCGCCAAGTGTGCCCGTGATTTGGCGCCAAGTGATTTCCGTATTTTTGATTTGATTTATGATGAACTCAAAGACGGAGTACAGACATGGTTTTCAAATTGATGCCCCGTTATGACACGTGGCGACTGTGTTGAGAAGTAGTGTGAAAGTGTGTGTAGCGTTGTAAAAATTATATTGGGTTTACTTTAAAATAAAAATCAGGTATTTACTTAAAAAAAAAAATTACCTAGAGCTATTTCGAATTAATATGATTCCAAGAATTATTCACACCAGTTTTTTTTTTAACAAATATTAGGCATCAGTGACATCTATTGCACAATGCGTAAAGATTTTAAATTAATTAATATTCATTATTTTCTGCTGCAATTGTATTATTATAAAATTTGGTATTAAATTAATAAATTATGGCTATATAATGCTTGATTAAACAGCCAGGTCTGTGAGACGACAGCGGGGCAAAAATGAACGTGTTTTTTTTTTTTAAATACGGTCAAGATGAGTTAAATATTTTCTCTTTTATATATTCAATTAACAGTACGTAAATACATAACCGCGAAATCGTATTACGGACGGCAAATATATTGAGCATCTGCCACGGTCATATCGCGTCGCATTCTATTGTCAGTTGCTTATCTGTGATAGAACGGTAAAATTATGACGGTAATATTAATGTTTTGTTCGTATTTTTTAATAATGTTTTAAGTAGATATATACAGTGAAACCTCTCTCTCGTTTTTTTTTGAAGGGACTTATTGAAATAAACTATGAATGCGGGAATATAGAAAAAAGTTAAATTTTTCATACTTTAATGTTTAATACATATTCTAAAACAGACGCGTATTTCACGTATAAATAAAAATAAAATTAGAAAGCTGCACAGAAACGAAAAAAATATATTAGGAGAACACATTCTTATTGTGAATTTGTAATTATTCAGTACAGACGCTCTGTGATGTTTTAAATATATTAATTATAAAGATATACGTATAAAATCAATTTTGTCGAAAAATATTGTTGTTGCGCCACCGGGATTCGAACCTGGATCTCATTCCAAACCGGGGAAGGTACATTATCCAACTATGCTACAGCGACGATATTTTTAGCGACAAATTATCGAACATTTTTGATATAAATACATTTAATCGTTCCATTATTTGAGAGAGCCGTCTACCTTATTTTTACAGAATCTCATATACCTTTGAGTAATCTGATAGCATACGCAAGAATTATCAATTCGTTTTTATTAAATTTTGAACACATTGATACAACTTGTATTATTAAGGAGAACACATTCTTATTGTGAAATTGTAATTATTCAGAACGTAATATTATAAAAGTTAACACGTTAAAACACCTTTTGTACAATTTCAGGGGCAACAATAGAGCTTTTTGTCAGTGCAGAAAGCAACCGCAGGGCCTAGCATTCTGCATCTTTTGTGTTGATCGGATAATTTTTAAATGACAACAGTACGTTGATAATTAAAACAAATTAGATGAAGCACTTGAAAATATACACAAAAAAAAAAAAATTTACCTGCCACCGGGACTAGAGTCCGGATCTTTTTACTGCACTACTATATTCACACCAGTTTATTTTTTTTGACAAATATTAGGCATCAGTGACATCTATTGCACAATGCGTAAAGATTTTAAATAAATAAATATTAATTTTCATTATTTTCTGCTGCAATTGTATTATTATAAAATTTGGTATTTAATTAATAAATTATGGCTATATAATGCTTGATTAAACAGCCAGGTCTGTGAGACGACAGCGGGGCAAAAATGAACGTGTTTTTTTTTTTTTAAATACGGTCAAGATGAGTTAAATATTTTCTCGTATATATATATATATATATATATATATATATATATATATATTATTATTATTTTTCCACAGATATTTAAATAACCATTGTGTGTGTGGTCTATAAAGGGGCGACTGAGCCGAGGGGTGGGGTTTGAGTGGCCGCCCACTTGCCCTATCTCTGTTCAGTTTTCACACACCCCTAAAGCCGCATTACAGCAAGGTCAACCGCTAATGTGGCCGACCTGACCCAACCTCGCGCGTCCGTGGCCCCGATCTTCACGGAATGGAACAAATTCTCATCTTGTAGCTTTTATCAATTTTAAAAAATTTTTTTTTTTTGTTCTTTGAAAATTATTCGAACGCATTCTTTCAAATACAAGATTTTTATATCTTAACTACTGTTGATTATTACGATAAGCACACGCATTCTGTGTGTAGTGAGTCATAAACCGGAAATAACAATAATGCACATACCGACACTACGAGATGACCTTGTAAAGAAACTCAATTGTTTACTTTCCACAATCATCATCATCATCATCGGCTATTTTCGATCCGCTGTCGGATGAAAGCCTCCCCACGATTCTGCCGCTCTTTTTGGTTAGTCATAAACTGGAATTAACAAAAATCCACACACCAACACTTGCATAATGACCTTGTAATAAAAAACACAGTACACATTATCATCATCATCAGATATTTTCGATCCGCTGTCGGATGAAAGCCTCCCCACGATTCTGTCGCTCTCTTCGGTCCTCTGCAAATCTTCGCCACGTCACTACAACTGCTCCGATAATTATATTTATCGAGACTGGGCGTCTTCTAAGTCGTTCTTTTTATTTTTGCTTAATATGTTTTGAAATATGTCCCGCCCATTACCATTTACCATTTTTAATATACAACATATGTTTATTTAACTCGGTCGCACTATGGTGAGTTCTTATTTCTCACTCAAAATGCTGATGATTTTTTTCTTATTTTTTCCAGCATAAACAAAATCCGGACCCTGGTGGACTTCCAGTACTGCAGGCGGCTCAAGGAGCTGTACGTGAGGAAGAACCGCGTGGCTGACCTGTCGGAGATCAGACACCTGAAGAGTCTCCCGTCCCTCAAGATACTCTGGCTCGGGGAGAACCCATGCGCCGAGGATGCCAAGTTGGTGTTACTGACCTTATATCTTTAATAATATTACGCTAAAACATCTGCGGACGAACGATTTAAAGCGTTTGACTGAAATCATATTTTGTTAATTATTTTCGTTCTGTATATTAAGTCAAAACACAAATCGCCCAGTTCTCTGTCTGTTCGCTTGCCGTTCAAACCTCTGTTTTGTCATTCTGTCACCTGTTGGCTGTGAAACTGTCGGAGAGGTACATTACAAATCATTTTAAGAATATGTCTGATAGTGTCATTAGCCATCGGTCCAGAATCCAGGCTGTAGCGATGAGATACCTAAGAGGAGTAAGGTTAAGAGATTAAATAAGGAACGATATCATTCTAGAGGATCTTGGGATGAATCGGCTGCTGCTCTAAGCTTGTTGGTCTATTGGTTAAGATGCTGGCCTGGTGATGTAGTGGTCCAGGAGATCAGCAAGTTAGTCCTATTTTTATAATACAAGCGTTTAGTTTAGTTTGAAAATAGTTATAATATTGATGTGACGTGTATTCCGTGTACGCATCTTTATTTAAAAAAAAATAGTAGAATTTGCTAAGTTGGCTTGGACATGTCCACCGCATGAGAAACGAAAGACTGTCTAAACAGGTTTTCTCATCAACGCCAGAGTGTAGAAGATCTATAGTACGACCCAGGAGAACATTGAGAAGGTAAATGGAGAGGCTCTGCGAAGAAATATGGAACTATAAGTTACCCCGAGTAACTGACACAGTGCAGGACAGATAGCGGTGATAAAAGGGATGTAGATAACAAATATATCATTCATAGCGTAGCGTCGATTGGTTAAGTTAAGTTGTGGACAGATTATAATTTCAACATTAAACAGATTTTACAAAAGATTTTTTCATATTGTTTACTAAGTATTGCAATCTGAACTATACTGGAAAATGCATTAGCAAAAATCTTTTATTTATAAATTAATTTTTGATTTATTATCTTTGTTTTATTAACCATTAAATTGAGTTTAAATACATCAACCGGTTTCGAAAAATACCATTTTCTTCTTCAGGATGTCATAACTAACTAAAAACATATATTATTGTTTATTTGCCAGAATCTATTTTAAAAAAATAAATTTAGTACTCAAATTATTACTTAATACAAATTTAGTAGAATTTAATAGAATGGGACTCGGTACTAACATTTTTTCCTAAAAATTATTCAAGTAAATTTGTATTTAGTAATAATTTGAGTTAGGTACTAAATTTATTTTTAAATAATTGTTGTTTTTTCTTTAAAATAGATTCTGGCAAAGAAACAATAATATATGTTTTTAGTTAGTTATGACATCCTGAAGAAGAAAATGGTATTTTTCGAAACCGCTAGATGTATTTAAACTCAATTCAGTGGTTAATAAAACAAAGATAATAAATAAAAACCACAAAGTTAATATTGCTAATTTTAAAAGCACTAATTAAATGTGTTATATCATTTCAGTTATCGTTTGACTGTTCTAAGGGCGTTACCGAGGCTAGAGAAGTTGGACAACATTAACGTCGAAGCTGATGAGGTAAGAATGCCACCATTAAATGAATGCTGAATCTTACCAGTAAGATAATTTTAGATAATTGTACCCTACGTCAGTTTTCACGGTACCATAGCTTTCAGTCCATATTACACATGTAGCGACCGGAATTCAAATCCACCGCCATCTCAGACATAGATGAGATGACAGTAGTCTCACAAAACTGTCCGTTTAATGGCGCACTATACAGCCATACCGATCCAATACATCCAATAGATTCTAGACGTCCGGAAAGCCATAGAAATAGACGGGGAATGTAATATTAATATGGATTGATATGTGGAAATTCTGTGCAATTTGATAGTCGGACCATTTTTGAGTCAGATAACGTGATAAATATACCTAGCGCTGGTCGTTTAACACCATTGTTTTCAAAATGCATAGCTAGAAAACTCGTGGTATGATTTACGTTAATTTTGTTTGCAATAGATTCTGAAAAAATGAATCGTGCTTCATGGTCAAATGGTTAAGAGTATTTATGTGACGTTTATATATATTATTAAGGAGAACACATTCTTATTGTGAAGTTGTAATTATTCAGAACATAGCTCTGTGATGTTATATATAAAGATATACATGTAAAATTAATTTTATCGAAAAATATTATTGTTGCTACCGGGATTTTCTGTAAAAAACAAAGTGGATGGTTTTCAAATAATGGAACGATTGATGTATTAATTTGAAAAGTGTAACATATAAATTTGTCGTCAAGCCACTGTGTTGGTATAGCATAATTGGATAATGCACGTTCTCCGGATTGGAAGAGATCCGGGTTCGAATCCCGATAGCAACAATAATATTTTTCGATAAAATTGATTTTATATGTATAACTTTCATATGATTTCATATGTATATTTGACATATATATATATAGTTTTAAATATGAATTAAATATATTAATTAGAAAGATTATACATATAAAATTAATTCTATCGAAAAATATTGTTGTTGCGCTACCGGGATTCAAACCTGGATCTCTTTCCAAACCGGGGAAGGTACATTATCCACCTATTATTATTATGCACCCTCCCCGGTTTGAATCCCGGTGGGGCGCAACAACAATATTTTTCGATAGAATTGATTTTATATGTATATCTTTCTAATTGATACATTTAATTCATATTTAAAATATCACAGACCTATGTTCTGAATAATTACAATATCACAATAAGAATGTGTTCTCGTAATATATATAGTTTGTTTAGATCCAAAGGATGTTTTAGTGAAAAGGCAATGGGTAGACATAGAAAATTCTGTACCTCAAGGCGGATGCACCAAAAAAAAAATCAATTTTGATTTTGAAGTGATTATTCATTTTAAAATTCTACCATCGGACGTCAAATGATAATTTGACAGTAGCCGTTATGTTCTCAAACAACTTCAATTAATTATTAATCGGCTCCGTCTAATGGCAACAATTTTATTACAGATAGAAGAGGCTGTCAGAAAAGGAACCCCCATATACGATTCAGACGCCGAAGAAGATTACGAACCTGAATTGGTTTGTGAAAATAATTATTATGTTATTTTATAAGTTGTACATTGTGTTTATTATTTTTTTTAATACACTAAACATCGCATTCACACTTTATTGTCGAACGGGCGAGCAAGCGGAACAGATTGCAACTTGCAATCGAATTTGTGTTTCATTTTTGATATCTGTTTTTCTGTCGATCGATGGGTTTGGATTTAAGCTGTGCAATGTCAATTAGAATACCATTTAAAACAATTTTTATGTAGATTTTTTTCTATTTTTTATTTATTATCTTAGTTTAATAACCACAATTGAGTTTAAAAAACATCTACCGGTTTCGGAAAACACCTTTTCCTTCTTCAGGATATGTCAAAACTAACTAAAAATATAGCATTGTTTTTCTATTTATCCAGAATGTATTTTTAAATTTAAAAAAAAAAAAAAAACAACAATTATTTAAAAAGTAAATTTAGTACCTAACCACCAAGTTAATATTGCTAATTTTAAAAGATTTTTTTCTGTTGCAATTTTATAATAGATTCTTAATTCGATACTTACACATATTACCCATGAAGAAATGTATGTGTTTGGGAAATGTACGAATGATATGAGCGAGATAAGATTGTAAATGAGGAGGTAGCGTAATGGATAGAGTTTAATTAAATGATGGCGTGATTAACCTTTTCTCTCCGATGATGTAAACTGAGTTGTCACTGCCTTTAATTATGTATAATATCTCTGTAAATATACTAAATACAGTGTTCATAATGTATGTATTCCTCTGTAATATATTTATACAATATGTAAGTATTTACCATTCGCAACTACAAAAAATGATTTTTTTTAAAGAACCTGACGTGAGTTTGTCAATACGTGTATGTTTACGTGCAGAGAGGTGCGGACGGCGCAGTGCGCCGATCGTCATTTTAGTGGCAAAGCGTGTACTGGCCGAGTTAGACGTGTCTTTATGCTGTCATTTGTGATGATTAATGTTTTTTATAATTTTTAACACGTTTGATGATGTATATCAACTATTATTTTAATGATTTATTCATGAAATAAATTTAAAATATTCATATTTATCCTACTTAAAAATCAGAAATGTCTACATGTACACTGAGTTTACAGCACCGGAACGCGGGTTTTTATTTTAGCACAACTAACTATTATTTATAATTTTGCTACTGTTAATTTATGATGGAATACCATGTTAATGATTTATTTAAAACTTTTTCAATATTAGCAAAATTATTTTGCTGCCTCATTTTATATAAATAATTAGACAAAATATTTTGTTTAAACCACTATTTATTGATTACCTATGGTATCTTCTTCAGGAAACAATGTATACTGAAATTAAAAAAAGTGTAAATTATAGTTTAGTTTTTATCAATGCTTGTTTTTTTTTAATTTCAGTATACATTGTTTCCTGAAGAAGATACCATAGGTAATCAATAAATAGTGGTTTAAACAAAGTATTTTGTCTAATTATTTATATTTAATGACCGTACCGGTTTTAGCCTGTCACAGTTTCAGACTGGTATATTTTTCTCTTAAGCTAGGATATTTGTACAATTCAATACAGGGGTGGTTTTCAGTGAGCATATCATTTTAAAGTTTGTGCTAATTTGATTACAATGTTGGAATTTTCACTTATATGTTCTTAAGTATGATTAAAGGAATTTTGACAGGTTAGGTATTTACTGAGCTATTAGAGTCGATTTCCATTTATTGATCGAGTGCTTCTATTAATTTTACGATTATACCGCTGGAGGTAACACGTGTATTGTATTTCTATCTTTATTTATTTTTATTTATTTGTATTTCGATTTTATTATTTTCATGGGAAGTTAAAAGTATTTACATATTAGTAAGAATTTAAGTACTTTAACTAACTGTGTCTTCTATATACAGCATGATTGCGTTATTATGACATTATAATGGATATATTGACAGAGACTGAGCACTTGATTCTAGATGTTTATTCGTAATTAATTTATGTTGAATTTTATTAGTTAGTGAGTTAATTTCTAATGACTCTAGTCTATCTAGTTTTTTACCTTTATTGCACACGAAGAACAGAATACACTAGCAACAATACCAATTACCAAAACTTCAATATAACAGATTATCCACTCTCCTTGACAGTTCAAAAAAGTCATAGACAATGCACAGAAAAAGTCGTGCTCTGAGATGATGATAAAGGGCGGAGGGGGGGGGGGGGGGGGGGGCAGATAGTTTCAGTAAACATAGTGGAGCATCTATGCACGCGCACGGCGATCCGTGGATTTGTCAGAGGCCAGAATGATTTTTTAAGGTGATCTGTGTGATATCTACACGGAAACATGGACCCTCAACAGAGGAGAAGGACGGAACGACGTATGTTGGGCATCACACCGAGAGACAAGAAAAGAAACAGCAATGGACAGACAATCGTTGGATGGATACAGTCATCCAGTGGTCTCCAAATATAATTATTAGACCGACAGGCTGTCTCAAAACCCGCTGGACTGACGGAATCATCGAATTCCGCCGAAATATGCGGCAGAGAATTGTGAGAAACATCCAACTATAGTTATACGATGATAATATCATAATGTATTCTACAAGACTCTTGATTGCAACGTGTTTTTAATAATTTCATAATGATGACAGATGGCAGAATATTTTGCACAACAATAGAATCCCACGTGCATATTGCATCAATATCACGTGCACATTGCATCAATGTCTCTTCGCCCATCATTGCATTGAAAAATTTTGATGCCTTTGTTGCATTATTTTGTTATTCAAATATATTTTTCACTAGCCGCTAGTTCGCGGGCCATTCAGATTATTTTTTTTTTTGGTTCGTTGTGTAAATATTCTAAAAAATATTGACTCATCTTTGTGCGTGTTATTTTTAACCTCTGAGGAATGTCAACACCGACTGGACGTCCTCGATGTAAAATCAAGAATGACTATTTAATATGCTAATGTATGAATTAGCATTCAATGAATAAAACATTGTCAACCGTAATATGTCTGTCTCTATCATCATAATATTATCATTTTTTTTTACTATGACATACCGTACTGTGATGTTCGGTGCATATGCGAGGTGTGACAATTTAATTTAATGACCATTATCGGTGTGCGGGTGCGCGCGTGCACACAATTTTTATTGAGACTTCTTCGTGTGCCGCTCTGTATCGAAGTTTAGACCATCGACCATGAACATTGAACCACTTTTTGAGGTTACACAGCCAAGATAACCTCTTTCTAGCTACACTATTAGCTCTGCTGCCGTCTTCTATCTTCCCCTACATAATGACTCGTCAAATATCACATTTTTCATTATGGAGAATGTGTCCTAAGTACACAGCTTTCCATGATTATTATCATTTACTACGACTGTCAAAGTATCAACGTGACAAATTACTTTCGAAAGAGTCGTGAAGTGTTCACCGTTTTTAACTAACGATTGACAATTTTACTATCAGATATCAGAGAGTTAAATTAGTAGGAGTAGGATGTACTTCTGAGAAGTAAATAGTTTTTACCAACGATCGAATGACTTATTTTCACAATAAAATTTACTTTATATTTAAATTTATTAGTGATGAGCTTAAAATCACGAACCGTGAGTAAATCACTGATATCTTTGAGTCACACTCACTATCAGTGATTGAATATCTGGGAACATCGTAATTCGTGATTCATTTTTTTTACTTTATTTATATTTAGTTGTGAACCGCGATTCGGCGCTTATGCATATGAAACGAAAATATTCAAGAAGGAATGATGTTATAGTTCGTGATAAGCGTCATCTAATAGATTCTGCCAAAAAAATTTACACATTTGACCCCAAAATGCCGATAATTTGACCCGAAAAATTAATACATTTTTTAAAGGGTTTTCATTTCATGTGTAATAATATTATTATAAAATAAATATAAATGCTAGAATACGTTTTATACCCAAATAAAGTTTGAATAATATAAATAAATATGTTAAAAATATTTTTTTTTAAATTTATTTTGTGTAATGTGATATCGTGTGCGGCGGCACATGCGTATTCGTGATGAAACTGTAATCACAGTCACAGTTTTCAATTACTGATATTATCGAATAACAATCACAATCACACCAGTGAGTCAAGAGTAGCATTTTTTCTCATCACTAAAATTTATACAACTAACACTAAGTCTTTAACACCATTTTTATTTTCTAATTGAATGTTGTCTATTGTGTAACTAAAGCGAACTTTGTTGAATTTTCTTGAGAATGTTATTTGAAAACATTTTTTATCATTCAGGAGGAGTTTGTTCATCTTACGGTAGGCTGCGACACGGGTGACATCATTTTTGATTTTACGGCAGTCTTCACTTTGGCAATGGTCTTCTTATCATCGGCGTCAAGTAGAAATGTTGATGAAATAGAATGTGATAAAAGTGAAGTATGCTTGTTAGGATTGCAGCGCCCTCAATATTTTCGTAGTTAAATAATTATCAGACCTGGTGATCCAACATTAATTAAAAAAAAAATTTTTTTTGTTTTTGTTTCTTTTGAATATACTGAATTTCAGTTTGATATTAATTTAATATCATTAATTTTCAGGAGAAATACAACCAGTATTGGTCGAAGAATGACGAAGATACGGAAAGGAATGGTGAGAGAGATGGATATAGGAATAATTATGAACAGGTGAACATGCTTTTATTGTATTATAGTTGTTAATAACCCGGTAGCCAATGGGATTATTTAACTTTGTTTTTAACCATTTAATGAGTTATTTTAATACACCAATCGGTTTCGGAAAATACCATTTCTTTCATCAGGATGTTCAATTAACTAACTAAAACCATATACAGTAATACCCCGAAGTTACGCGATAGGCGGGACCGACGAAAATTGCTTAACTCGAATTCACATAAGTCAGGGTACTTCTTTGCATATAAATTTTGTTTAATTGGAATCAAGGACTAACAAAAACACTAGTTTAGAAGAAAAAATATTTAATAAAATTGCAGTTCTTTATACATATTAATACAAGATATTAAAAAATAAACGATTTACGTAAAAAAGTTCAAGGATTGAACATATTTCACCGCCTCAATAATTCTTTCTTTATCTTTTATTATTGTTCTTACTGTGACTTCCGGTAGCTAAAACTTCTTTGCCAATTCACAAATTTTCATCCTGCTATCAAAATCGATGATAATCTTATGTTTACATTCCAAAGATATCATTTTCCTTTTCTTACTAGTTGCGGGAGAATCAGATTTACTTCGTTTGGACGACATAGTTTTTTTAAGGGTTTAGAAAACGTGTAACAAATCAATCTTAACTTTCATCGATTGTTGAATCGTAATCGTGCACGTAGAGTCCGTGCGAAACACATCCAATGCGTATCACAGTAAGAGAAACACTGAATATAGCGGGTGGCAGTCTAGCGGCAGCGTTGTCAACGGTCAACGTCTAGCGGAAGTGTCGCCAAACGAACCGCATAACTCTGAGTTTGCGTAAGTAAGGGATACTACTGTATGTCAAGTTGTTCTAATGTTTTTAAAAATCTATTTTGGAGTGTGATCATTTATACAAGTGTACAATGATGTATGTATTAGGATTCAATTATAACATGGGATATCTTTTTTCAAGGCTTTACAAGTAAGAAACTGTGTTACAAAACTGTTTGTAATATATAAGAACGTTACGGGTAAACATTGAGAAGGAAGAAATATTTACACAAAATAAAAAAACAGCATCTGAGCTAAAGGGCCAAAACAAAATACAATTTGTAAAAAAGATGCCGCAGGGCGATAGCCCTTCTACGCAGGGCGTAGAAAAACACATTATATGCAGATACGTGTCTGAAACATTTAAAAAAAAAGATTAATCAACGTTGCTATTAGTACACATTGATGAGGGAGACTGCATCTCTGTCGCGATAAAAATAAAACTCGGTTGTGTGTGTAGCACAAAGTTTGCTATATTTAAAAAAAAAAATAATGCACCACTGCTTTGTTAATTAAAGGCAAATGTTTGTAAAATTTTGTCCACGCAGTGGTAGGTTGAGATGTCCGTGCATGGGGTGGCTATATTTTCCTCAGGGTCCTAGAGTGTAACTGAATAATATTTGGAATGGATGGCACTCAATAAAATATACATTTACGTCATGTTAGAATGGGAGGATGCCTGCGCAGTATCCTAAAGAGTGACGGTGCAGGGTTGTTCAAAGAATAGACAGATAATAAGGAAAAAGAGATAATTTTTTGCCTTATTGTCTTCTTACGCTATAAAATGATGCAGCTGTCATTTTCTACACATTACCATTAACATATCATTAGTGTTGAAATAGACTTGTTATTTAGAATAATTAGAATCGTGCAACAATTAATATAAACCTACAGGATTCAAGCGAATAATGTTATCTCTTTTCATCTCATGTAAATAAAATTGTATAGCTGTCCTTCACTATAGATATAAATACATGTTGTCGAGTTAAATTGTTAGATTGATAATGCACTCGCGAGGCGAAACACTTTCAAGAAAATTAAACAAGCAGAATCAAACTTTCAGGTGTATATATAATTAAATAACTACAAATATCCCGGCAATAGGGATGCAAAATTGATCATTTTTATAATCATAATTTATTTTATTTAAAAATTAACAATACTATTATCATATCATATCAAAATTATTTACTTTGACGCTATAACTTTACATTGATTGATTTGGCGGCAGATCTTGATTATTTTATGTTGCCACGTGACCCGGATATGTATATTTGTTTTATGTTACTATACAACTATCTGACAGACATAGGGATTGAATTTGTAGGTACAGTGGAAGTCGGCGCGTATCTGACCCGCATTATATGATAACCGCAGTATAAACGAATTGTCCAAAATTATAATTTTTTCAATAGAAAATGATACATTTTTTAAATTTTCTTTATTATTTTTATTCGGTTCGCACAATTCGTAAACTATAACAATCTTTCAAAATAAATATTAAAATTATACATATTTAACATTTAAATTAGGAATAATCTCTATTAACTATCACGTACATTTAGAAACGAAAATATAACGATTCTTAAAAATTTAAACAGATAACACAATCACTTTTTTAAAAAATCGGTAATTTTTTTTTCTGTATTTTTTTTTGAGAATAGAATTTTTCAGGGAAACTAGCTGCATGATTTTTATTGGATCTTTATAGTCACTAATCCTTGCACTGCTTCTTGGTATGTTGGAACATCAACTGACTCCTGATATTCCGCGTCTTCGTTGACTTCCTCTAAATTTGTTTTGTTATTTACATTTTCGACAGTTTGGACGTGACATATTACTTTATTTTTGTTATTTTTTATTATTAAAGTTATATTATTTCTTTTAAGATCTATTTTAATTTACCTTGTCGCGCTTGTATGTGTTTTTTTACGCTGGGCGCCTTAAAACAAAAATGAGAAAATAAAGACCCACAATATATCTGAATTAAGGATCGCAAACAGGGATCCCGAACCCCGAAAATACCGGGATACCGGACTAAAATAGACGCTTCAATACCGGAATTTGAGATTTTCAAAATTTTCAGTATATCATTTTTAACAAATATATATCGCTTTTATTAATTTCCATGTCGTATTTAAACCACAACATATCAATAATTTATGTAATGTGTAAATCCTTCATACCACGTGTCTCAACTGCGCTAGCTGTCGATGCGAGATCGCCCAACGACGGACTAGATCTGTGTTCTTTGATTCATTTGTAAAGAAGCATGCGCTGTGATTAGTTTTGTTTATATGTCATGCGTTTGTAAGTGTAGACGCAAACATACAGGATTGGGAACTAAACGTTTTTATATTATTGACAAATAATTAATTGGTATAGTCTAATGAAGATCGCAGTTAATGTTTGCACTGACAATTTGAGCAACTATTCAGGAAAACATTGTGTTATTCAGAAGTTAGATGTTTATTGTTAAAAGCTTATTAAAAATGAAAATGTAATTTTTTCTGAATGTTTTTATTTAATTAATAAATTGTTACCTCTAATTTCGATGAAAGCTTCTTTAAATATTGAAAATATTGGGATTCTGATATTTGTAATACTTCAATATCGAAAATACCAGTTTCGGTAAAAGGGACCGGTATTGCGACGCGCTGTAATACGCGTTATAACCGGCTTCTACTGTATCTGCTGTGAATGTGTGAAACTGTGTGTGAATTTGAAAAAGAAAAATATTATGGTTATTTTATTATTTACAATTAATAAAGAATTGTGTCCTTGTCAGTGCAATGCTCACCTAAAAGTTGTCTGCAGGTATCTGCATTCGTCTTGCTCACTATTTGGCGGACGAGTCTTCCTCTTTGTCTTCTTCTTTCAATCACATTGCTGAATGCGTTGTGCTTAATAATGTGTCCCATCCATTGGCCTATTCTATTGGTGGACCTATTTTCTTTTACTATCCTCTCAGAACCTCGTCATTTATAATTTTTATTCAACTTATTCGTTCCATCTTAATATCACATAATAAACAAAATTCATGAATATTGGAAATAAATGAATACCAATCGCACTAACAATTATCGTAGATGGCGAAATTCTCAAGGATGTGACTGAAATAAAATATTTGGCGGTCATAATAGATTCTAAATTAAATATATCGCAAAATACAAAACACGTGACTAAAAAAATCTCATTTCTGTGTAGGATCAGAAGATTTATTAGTGGAGTCTTGCAAAATAGTATACAGCTCTGTTAGTGTTCCTCACATCAACTACTGCAGCAGCATTTTGGTTTTGGGTGATAAAGAAGAAATGCAACAATTGTCAGTGTTGCAAAATAAAGCTTTGAGAATATTACTCGAATCAGTGCGGTGCTGAATGATCTGAATATGATGACCTTTAAGCAGAAAATATATTTCAATATAATGATATTTATTTATAAAATCCTCACTAAGTACATCGACAGAATTTATATGAAAAATTGATGCAAATCAACATGAGCACGAACATCGTACAAGAGGAAAAGATAGACTGAGACTGCCATTCAGGAAGAAGGCTAAATCTCAGATGTACAGTACCATGAAGATTTTTAATAAAATGCCAGAAAACATAAAAAAGAAGGAGAAACTACGTAAATTCAAAATGAATAAGTAAAAAATTAGTTGTAATAAAAAGGATCGATTTTGACCTTTATATTAGAGTATATATAAAAATACTTATGTATGCACCATATTAATAATAAATAAATAACACGGCACCTCTGCATCTTCAAGAGCTCTGCATCCCTGACAATTTGAATGGTAGATACCAAACTTTCAGGGTTGTAGAACCGACCTGTCAAGTCTAAGTCCGGTGAATGGGCATTAGCGGTGGTAGGACCTTTCCCTCTGTCATGAGGAGCAGTGCATCAGATACACTCTTTTATCCCTTTTACGGTGTCATTCTTGCCAACATGCGGGTCATCCAATCGCTACATCGTGATGTATTACACTAACAAACAGAATGTTGTATCACCACAATCTGAATTTAATTCAATCTTCAATAGCTACTTTAAAAATACATAATACACAGCAATAATTTTATTGGTAATTATTGTATTTTTTGTACGTCATGCCATATGTTGAACATTCTCCGTTTCTTCAGGATCCTGACAGAGGGCAGGACGCGTACGAGAGCGCTCCCCTCCACTCCACATTCACCTCCCGCCCGTCTGCGCTGCGCCGGTCTCCCCCCGCCACTACCAACGGGGCGAGAAACGCACAGGTAACTTTATAATATTTCGTCTTTCTATTTAATCCTCAGATTATTAGAATACAACATTCGAAGAATCTGTTTGGAGGATATTTTGAACCTGGATGTAGTAATGCCGCAATTTTGGAACAATTAAGTATCTAATTTAATCTTAATTAAAAATATATCAAATACATGTGAAATACTAGAATATCTAAAAATGACATATTTGTTAGTTACAATAATCATATATGTAGATATGAACTAACGTAAATTCCTTGTCCCAATATTTTCATTTTGGTGTTACCCACTTTGGTATCACTTACGTAATCAAATAGCTCCGCGACTTAAAAAAAAAAATTATTCAATTGGAACGAAAATTTTACGAAAATACGTCTTGTTTACACAAAGATTTAGTAAATACTTTTACTGTTGCATAAATGTGTCATACATTATCGGATTTCTGTTTCCACCAAGAATGTGTATACAATGCCCCTCATTCCGCAACAGATGCTCCAAACCCTTTTCCTATATGTACTTTATTTCATGTCTATTTATTTATTGGTCTGTGATTAGCTGCAATAAATCAAAACTATTAATTTTATTATGCAAAATTTTAAATAGAATATTAAGAACACATTCTTATTGTGAAGTTGTAATTATTCAGAACACAGCTTTGTAATATTTTAAATATTAATTAGATGTTTTAATTAGAAAGATATACATATGAAATCAATTTTATCGAAAAATATTACTGTTGCGCCACTGGGATTTGAACCTGGATCTCTTTTTCAATCCGGGGAATGTGCATTACCAACTATGGTACAGCGACAGTATTTTTGATGACAAATTTTTAAACTTATATTTTACACTTGTTTACAAATTAATACATCTAATGCACCTTCCCCAGATTGGAAAAGAGATCCAAGTTCGAATCCCGGTAGCGCAACAACAATATTTTACGATAAAATTGATTTTATATGTATATCTTTATAATTAATACATTTAATTAGTATTTAAATAGAATAGTTTTAATAAAATCATTAAATAATGGGAAAATCTTAATTGAATTGCTTTAGACATGTATTTTGTATTTTTTATGTGGAGGTAATGAAATCACTGTTGACATTAATCTATCATTGTGTAATTTGCAAAATCTATTTGTAATCGGCAAATTATTTCATTAATTCATAAACAATACATTCATGTAATACAATATAGTGTTGGTTTTATAGACTGTAGGTATAACGCAGTTGAAAACTTGTCCGAATCATTTGCAGGAATATGATAACCACAACGTCACGGCGAACCACGGCCATAACCGACCGTCGGCGCTGCCTAGATCACCCCCAAACACCAACGGAACTACCTACATACAAGTTAGTACAATATTTGCATAATTTCTCTCATAGAATCACTATGATGCTTTTTTTTTTAATTCTCATGTTTTTTTACTGGCGAATACGGTATATGTTTAGATTTTTGCAAAATGCATGTTTTCTGGTAGAATAAAATGTCCTGACTTAAAATTTTTTTTAAAATGTATTGGGTCGCAATTATTAGATTGAGTCATAAATAACTTCTGCCCAAGTAGATAGTACCTACTATTGTTGTTTACGCACACAATGGGTTACCCAGATAAGGGATTTTTGTTTTCGTTACACAGTTAAAAGTTTGGTTAGTCTTTAAACAGCAGTCTAGTGTTGTGCACGTTACGTTAAAAAAAAAATTAACATTAAAAATGGAAATTCAAAAAATACACTTTCGGAATTTAAACAAGGCAATAGTACTCCAGCCACGGCTAAAAAATATGCAGCGTGTGTACGGTGAAGGAGTGATAACCGATCGGGCAGTTAGAAATTGGTTTATCAAATTTCGTTCTGAAGACGTGACCTTGAAAGACGAACCGAGGGCGGGTCGGTCTTCAGATTTCGATGACGACATTTTGAAAACAATATTGGAGCAAAATCCACGTTAAACAACAAGACAGCAGAGAAGCTCAATATGTTGCAATCAACTGTTTGCCGCCACCTCGAGAATTTGGGGAAAGTCAGTAAATTGTGAGTATGAGTATCCCATAATCTGAGTGAACGCAACAACATACGCATACAGCAAGGGTGACTCAATAAAAATTCTCGAACTTGGCTGGTCCGTTTTACCTCATCCATCGTACTCACCGGACCTTGCTCCAACAGACTTCCACCTTTTCTGCTCCTTATAGAATTTTTTAAATGGCAAAAATTTCAATTCTGACCAGGCTGTCCAAGACTTCTTCCAGTCCAAACCAGCCAAATTTTATGGGGAAGGAATCAATAAATTGAAAACAAGATGGGAACAAATCATATCAAATAATGGAGAATACATTTTAGATTAATTTATATTATTTATTTTTTCTAATCGCATCCCGTGTGACTTATTTTAGACCAGTCCCGGAAGGCAGAGGTGCTACTCTCCAGAGCCTGTTGAAGAGCCACGATATGAACAGCCACCACCGAGACAGCAATATTTTGAAGTAAGAATATTATCCATATATTTTCACGCACTGCATTAATCATAATGGCTATATTACCATTTTATTTTATTTATTTATATGTACGCCATTATGGGCTTTGACAGATATTAATAAATCCACATACAAGCGGCTTATATAAAATAAAATAATTTTATTATGTGTTATATCCCCAATTGTCTTAAATGTAGTTTAATGTCATACCTAGAATTGTCTATCAGGGTCCTCAACGATCTCTTATAGTCTGTGTATGAAAAAATAAAATAAAATACGTCCTTGAGATGGGTTCTGCAGCAGATCCGTTGGCTGACAATGAGATTGGATGGCATTATAATTCGGCCTATCACCAAAAGTTGTTTTTTTAATTTTGTAAATAGATTTTCATATATGAGGTGCGTTTTTTTTGTAAGTATCAGAATTTTTTTTTATAGAAACAACATCAGTTATACAACACTTTATTTTCTTCAGACGCTACACACCTTCACACTACTTCTCAACATAGTCGCCACTTGTCATAATGGGGCACCAATTTTTGTATACCTTTGTCGTAAAACGACGCCGCATGGGATGGAAACCATGTCTGTACTCCGTCATTGAGTTTATCATCATCATCAAAACGCTTGCCACCAAGGAACCGTTTCAGATGGAAATCACTAGGACCCAAATCAGGACAAAACGGGACGCACTTGGCGATGAATGTCAGCTAGTTTCATGTTTTGTGCATTCAAGAAATGTATCTCACAGTCGGCGGGCTGATCTATTACCTTGAACCTTTCAACCACACATTGCAACATGGCCACATTATGTGATTGTCTCTAACGTTGCATGTGGTGAGTCAACAGGTGAAGGAAACCATTGCACATACGCAACATCGCAACCGCAGCTCTATGCCGGGAATATCCGGCAACGGTACTTTCTTAAAAAATGAACCTCATACTTTGTTATTGCTTACACTATCGCTTATTGGACAACACTAACCGGCGGTTGTAAAATTATCAATTCTATTTGTCGAGTAGTCGGAACTTAACCGGGAATAACACAAAAAGCATCTAACTCACTAACAATCTCATGAAAATATTATTTTTAACAAGTACTAATATTTTTTCCACCTAACCTGACCCGTGAAGAACTAACCAACCCAACATAACATAACCTACTAACATTCCAGCGTTCGGCATCCGTGGGCGACGACCTGTCCACTCAGCAGTCTCCGCAGCGACAGAACGCTGACGATACGCTGATGGCGCCGCAACAACAGCAGGTTAACGATAACAACAATCACAACGGGAATAACGACGTGGCTTACCGGAGATCCATACAGCATAGCCAGTCAGCTCACAGCATAAAGGTGGTATATTGTAACCACCAACATATTACTACCTAAATCATTATTATGAATATTATTACTGTTATTTATTATAAAGGTGTCCCAACAAGAACGGAAAATTAAATTTGGTGCCATTTTTGATGTTGTGTTTTGACAGTCAAACCATTCTGACAGTTTGATGGTGGGCAGTCTGCCATTATTAAAAATGGATCAATATTTGACACAGCAACGCATTCTTATTGTTAAACATTATTTCCAAAATGGTGAAAGTTTGACTATCACGATTTGCAAATTGCATTCAATTTTTGGTAATCAATATGTTCCAAGTGCATCAACTGTGAAGAGAATAATTGAAAAATTTGAGGAGGCTGGGTCGGTTACTGATGTCAAACTATCGACACGTGTTCGTCCAGGTCGTTTAGAATGTTGCTGAGAGTCCGGGAACATCCATTCGGCATCGTGCTCAAGAATTGAATATTTCATGTATCGTATTTATTTATTAGATGACATACATATTTTTGTTCAAACAGAGGTGAATATATTATAACATAAGACTCAATTAATACTCATAGTTTATTGTATGGGATGGAGTAGACTTCACCTCTGATGTATACACTAAAGAAGAAACTAAAAATGCACCTTTTCAAAAAATCATTTCCATAAGTGAAAATAATGATTTTTAATTTAAAAAAAAAAAACAAAGATAATTGTAGAACTGTAAAGAGTTTATGTGTAAAGCGCCCTTGAGGTGAAAGTTTTTACGAAAATGGCGCTATACAATTTATCCATTATTATTATACAGCGTTGTCTTGGCTACTTTGCTAAACTGAAGTCTGTGTTAAATTGGCAAATTTTTTTTTTCGTGCTGTTGTGTTATTTAAATCATCGACAGGAATAAAAAGAGAAATAAAAAAAATATGTATAAAAAATATGTAGTGGGAGTGTTTAGGACTAGTGAACTATTAGTATAGGTATTGTATAAATGGATATCCATGCTTCTGATTCATCTTTACCTGATTGGATCATATATTGGGTCCATATTTGTGTAATCTTATTGGAATTAAACAATTTCATCTCAAAGACATGTGGTGAAACAATGGCACGCTTTTGGACTTCTTTCTCTGGGGTTTTTTGAAGTCAAAAAAAGCCCACGATCACCCAAGCCTTGCAGGAGGAGATTAGACACCGTATCACTGAACTCCAGCCACGGTTACGTCAAACTGTGATTGAAAATTTCGTCAAAAGAACGCATATGTGATCAAATGTGTTGTTCCATACATAATTCCCACATGCCTACTTTATGATTAAATCAAAATTTCAGTATTTTTTCAAAAAAAAAAAAAAACTATTTTATTTAAAATTTTAATTTTCTGCTCTTGTTGGGGGCACTTTTATTATATGAAAAGAGGGTAAAACTAACAGCATGGTAACCAAAATTTTAGGTGATGTTGGGTCGTTAATCATTTTGGTACTCAGAATATAAATATATGTTTAATGATGAACTAATTATGAGATTTTAACAATTATTGATAACTTATTACGTATTTGTAATTTAGCAAATAATCATTGGCGTACTAAATTTTAGTTATTGATTACATTTAGATCATCATTATCATACATATTTCTTTTTTCCTCTTTCATGTCATTGTTGACATATAGTGGCCTCAATCAGACGAGGCTCGGCTCTTGTGTCCAGGATAATCTCCTTGTCTAGGCTGTCTCTTTGACGCACAATGTGGCCAAAGAATTGGAAGAATCTTTTACAATTACCTCAATATATTGTGATGTATTGAGAGAGACAGAGAGAGGAGAATTGGTAAGAGCAAGTCTACCATGTCTAGTTGACTAAAATTTGGATGGATATCGCTCCGTCTCACGAAATGTAAATTTGTGATTGGTTAAAGCTCCGGCGGTTTGGTCACTCTAGCTCTGTATGGATTCAAAACGTGGACACTGAGAAGGAAAGTCAATACTGCATATCTTGGACCAACGTCTCCATTCTTCAGGAGCTCCGCACTGAAGAAAGCCTCTCCATTAATTCTTTATTAAGGAGAACACATTCTTATTGTGAAGTTGTAATTAAACAGAACATAGGTCTGTGATATTTTAAATACTAATTAAATGTATTAACTGGAAAGATATACATATAAAATCAATTTTATCCCGGCAGTGCAACAACAATATTTTTTGATAAAATTGATTTTATATGTATATATTTCTAATTAATGCATTTAATTAGTATTTGAATAATTCTTTCATAATTTGGGCATGTTACTAGAAGGGATGGAGACATTGGGAATTACGGGGGATGCACAAGGGGGAGGGTGAGAAGGCGATCTGCGATAAGAGAAACAGACCAATAATAATAATTTTTATAATCCTGTTTTTGTAAAAAATTTATCTTAAGGGCGCTTTATACATTTATAGTCTTACATAATCTTATCTTTGTATTTTAAGTTAAAAATTGTTATGGAAATGATTTTTTGAAAAGATGTGTTTTTAGTGTCTTCTTAAATAAAGTATCTGATGCACTATTCCTAAAGCTCTTGAAGATACAGAGGCGCCATGTTATGTGTCGCCTTATACATCAACTGGCACAATTTAAATTCAACTCTTCTAGGGAACTGGAGCCAATGTAGTTTGTGCAAAAGGGATGTTATACGAGAAATGTGTAGAAATTCCATATATTATCTGTGCTGCTTTGTTTATAATAGATTGTAGTCTATCCAACTGAAACATTGGCAGGCCAACTGAATGCTGTTACAATAGTCCACACGTGACACCGCAATGAGTAGACGAGGTGCCTCAAGAGGAAGATGTCTCGGAATACTTTTAATCTGTCTCAGTTGATGTCAGCATGCGCTGACAGTTTTGCCGATTTGTCTGTTCATTGAAAGATCTGAATCAGTGTGCACGTCTAACAACTTAACTGCAGATTTAGCATAGATAGACCAAATCCGAGACATGACCGGAGCATCTGTACACGTCTTGTTGGAGATTCACTTCTCCTTGTACATTCCCAGTGATGATTCATCTCTTCTAGTAAAAAAACCTAAAGTACCCGAAAATTTTTCTCCTGCATATTATGGAGATCTTTTATTCAGTACAGAGTTTCTGAAGAATAGTTTGAACAGTCCTTTGTGTATTTGTATTAAAAAATAATTTCCTGGTCACATAATCACCGCAAATACACCATATAATCATCAACATGTAATCTAGATGAATGTATATTTATTTGGTAAAGAAGAAATCTATTATCGTCCCATTGCAGGACTCCCCGCCTATGAACGGAGAGCACACCCGAGAGCCTCGCTACCAGCAGCAGCATCACAGCGCCCGTCACAGCATGGTGTCTCCGCAGGGAGAGTGCTACTACGACCGGCAGGCTGATCGGTAATCACCATCGTTCTATGTATAATCCTTATAATTTATTGCATTTCTCCAACTATTATCTGTGACTTGTGTAATGTCATTTACCAGTAAAAAGAAATATTCACCAAAGTAGCGAAAATGTGTAACGTGTTTTTAATGTCTCTAGGTTAAGATTACTTAAATGTTTTCTTTTAAATATATTCAATAACAGTACGTAAATATATATTCAATTTGAAATGAATATGTATATATTATTTTTATTTGTTAACTTTGCTTTATTAACCATTTATTGAATTAAATACATCTGCCGGTTGGTTTTGAAAAATATCATTTTCTTCTTCAGGATGTCAATAACTAATCAAAAATATATGTATCTTTAACAGAATCTATTTAAAAAAAAAAACAATAACATGTTTTTGATTAGTTATTGACATCCTGAAGAAGAAAATGATATTTTTCGAAACCGGTAGATGTATTTAATTCAATAAGTGGTTAATAAAACAAAGTTAACAAATAAAAATAATGAATTTTAACCAAAAAGTTAATTTTGCCAATTTTAAAAATAATATGTACATATATTATCTTATATGTATGAATAAGGAGAGAATGGTAAGAATGATATGCGATACAAGTGTTGATAGCACCAAATACTGGAGGATGGTCCTGATAAAAGTCTCAATAATCGGCGAGTTTGTATGAATGTGGATGAGGTGATAATTTGTTGTGCCAGGGCAGAAGAGCATGGTGCTGTATCATCTCTGCCTACCCCTGCGGGGAAACAACGGCGTGATGGTAAGTTAGTTAGTTGGTTAATCTCATAGATTGTACAGAGCGTTTGATAAAAGTGCAAGCAGAATAGTAAAAGGGGTCATCAAATCTCTTGTTATATTTATTTATTTAATTCTTAACATGGTGCATACATAAGCACTCCTATATATATATATATACTCTAATATAAACAAGACTAAAGTCTTTTCTTTTATTAAAACTTATCTTTTTACATATTTGGTCAGTTTCTTTGTGATAATTTTAACAGTTTTTAGGGTGGCCTATTGGCTTCTTAAATAATAAGATGTTTATTTATCATTATACATGTTCTTATTTGACTGATCAGATATCTGTTTAGGAAATATACATCTCTACAGCCGGAACTAAGCATCAGAGCTTTGCTAACACGATCCTAGCTAGCAGAAGTGGCTGGCGCTAATATTTTCAAAAGGCTATGTTAACATACCTGTACCATCTGTTTTAAAAAAAAAAGGTTGTTTTTTTCCATATCCAGCTACTCCAGCCAGATCCTGGAACAGCAGTCCCAGCCCCAGTACAACGGGACCTCCCACCAGCCGCGCCCCCCGCCCGCCGACACCTGGGAGCGGGACAGCGTCACGAGCGCCAACCGGGACAATGCGCAGATTGCCAGCAACGTGATGGCAGACCACAAGGGCTTCACTAGACGGCCTATGACCAGAGTGAGTCTTATAATACAACATTTAAATTTGCATAAGACTCTCACTTAGAAAGACAGATAGAAAAAAATCTCTAACCTGGAATTTACTCTTTCTGGGAGAATCCGTCACCACTGTGCCATGTTTACCATTTAATTTTATGATAAATTTAGATATAACTTAAGTGAAATGAAATATAAAATATTTTTAATATTTAATGCAAACATGTTGTGATTATTCATTTTAATAATTAATAATTTATTTGCTTTGATAATTAAATAATTGATAATTTATAGTTAATTATATTCACCGACGGAAAATGGAAAACCGGAAAGGATGGCAAAAAAACAAACTAAAACAATATGTCAAATTGTTTTCAAATTCATTTAAAAAAAAAAAGAAATATATAATTTAATTTAATTTTAAAATAATGCCTCCTGACAAATCCGTAAAGTGCTAGTAGTGGTGGGTCAACAGTTAAACTCTTTGTCGTACATCTTCTCATACAAGCTCGACGATTATTGAGGCTTCTAACAGGGCCATCGTCCAATATCTGGTTTACCTGGCCGTGCCAAGTCTTCCGTGGACGTCCTTATAAATGTTGTTCTCTTAGTGGTTTAGAAACAAAGTTAATTTATTATTTATTAATACAAATTAAATGTATTAATTATGAAGATATACGTGTAAAATCAATTTATTGAAAAAATATTGTTTTTGCTACCGGGATTCGAACCTGGATCTCTTCCTATCTGGGGAAATGCATTAACCGATTATGCTACACCGACACAGTAAGTTAACGACAAATTTTCCAACTTGTATGTTGCACTTTCAAATTGATACATCTGCCGTTCTATTATTTGAAAGCCATTATAATCCGTTAATGTATTTCCCCGGATAGGAAGTGATCCAGGCTCGAATCTCGGTAGTAACAACAATATTTTTTCGCTATATTGATTTTGTATCTATATCTTTCTAATTAATACATTTAATTTGTATTAAAAATATTACAGACCAATTGTTCTGAAATATTGCAACTTCACAATAATAATGCATTCTTCTTATTTATTAAGTTTTGAAATCGCAAGTCCAATATAAAAATGTGAAATGTGAATTTTGTATTTTCACATAATTCACATCTTCACGTATTTTTAAATCAAAACTCACGCGACTACGCATTTATCGTCCTTTCGTACATGTCTGTAGCTAACTCCGTTCTTTAGCCAATCTCGGCGCTGTTCTTTATTGTAATAGATCGGCGCGTTCAGAGGTCACAAAACCACAGCCGAATTGAGTAATACCATATGTATACCAAATTCTGCCGTACGTTTTATAAGATTTGTTGTTATTTCGACAATGATTATCGGCGCGTTGCGAATTACATAGTTCCACTCACCCTTGTAACCCCTAATTAAAATAATTTGAACAATTTGTATTTCGTAATTTACATATTAAGGGTGCGCTTTCAAAAATAATTAATATTTTCGTGTTTATAATGAAAATGTGTGTTTTTATTATTCATTTATATCAGAAGTAATACACTAGATTTGACTTTATAAAAGTATTACTTAGATTGGACCTTTACACTAATATAAAACTAATAAGCTGAATGTTATTTGCCATAATTAAGACAATACAAGCATTATAAGAAAGACCTCGTAAAATAAAAGCTCGCCCTTAATTGTATGCAACAGTTCTATTGATTTTATATCTGGTTTTTCACCAATTAAACAATTCACCAGTGCTTGACGCAACAAAATTACGGACATTTTAATTTGATTAGCGGTCGAATTCGGCTTTTCTATCAAAATTGGGTAAGAAATTGGAATATTAAAAAGCTCGCGAAAAATAATGAAAAACTATTGAATTTTCAAATATACTTCGTTGAGGAAAAACAAAATTATAAAATAGGTTGTGTATTTAAATACAAAGGTTTCAGTTTCTTTATTACATTAAACAAATTTCTTTCTATTGCCTTCAAAAAAATTGTTCTCGGAGTTTTACTATATATCACAAGCCGTGAGACAACCTGTAATAGTGTTGTTAACGATAAAAAATTTGATTTATTTCAGAATTCAAACCTTCTCTCCGCCGTCCTCTGCCTGGTGAAGGAGTTGGACTACACGAGCCTGGAGGTAGCCGAGATGGCCGTCAGATGCCGTATGGACGAACTGGCCAATCGTCCATGAGGTTCGGCCAGCGCTGGGAGTATGGACGAGTCCGTCTAAAGCTGGCCAGCTATTTCCTGCGCAGAGGCGGAGGTTATCGATCGATGTAATCGTACTCGTTTCAATTCTTGTTTGACTGCTCATTTTCTTTTATCGATTTCATTCCGGAGCGATAATCTGCAATAGATGCAGCGTACAAATCTATTGTGTCGAATGATGTGTCGTTTCAATCTAAATTTTAATCAATATTAACGGCAAATAATAATGATTTGGTGCGCATTCGAATGTCAACCATATAACAATGTAAAATTAAGGCTGTTTTGTGTATTTATTAGAAATATTTTATCAAATAATTTGTATGATTGTAAATCGCATTCGGTGTCCAGGCCGACTGCCGTAACTCTTATACATGTTAATCCTTTTTTTTTAACACCGTTTACAGGATGTTTGGTAAACTAAGCAAATTATTGAAGGAGGTGATTGATTTGATGCCTATTAACAAAAAAGTCTATGTGAACATGTATCAAATTGTCAACCGCTACGGAGATATCGCAGAATTTCAAAATGACGCGTTGTTTATTTGAATTGAAAATTTTTCACTAGATATCACGAAAGTATTAAAAATGTATTACATGTCTCGGACGCGCGTATCATACCACTCCTGCGTACAGTATCAGATCATTATGTATTTTATTGTGGTCTTTTCAAACATTGTTTTGAATTTTATTTTATTCATTGCGTGTTATTATCACATTTTTTTTAACCCATTTTCGTGATTTGCAGCTTCCGAAAAAACATATCCTATTATAAAACAGGAATTTCATATTGTGAACCGCTAAATTTATTCTCCTAATTATCCATATAAAATAAAGTTTTTTTTTGTTGTAGGTGTCTTTGTACAATGTTGACAGTTTGAAATGTGTTGATCAATCATTTTTTAATTGTAAATTGCGATAAATAGCCCTGTATAAGTGTATATTTCATGAATTACCGCATTCGTCCGGGACATCGAATGACGAGATGTTTAAAAAAGAAAAGCATATATTGACGGTTTGCTAAAGCGCGCCCGAATACACGTTAGAAATGTGTTTATCAAATGTTTTAAACATTTTAAAATTACTCTCACTCAAATATTTTAGTATCAAAAAAAAAAAACAACATATTTTTTAAATAAATAAAAAAAAAACGGTAGAAATAATTTTAAAATTTGGAATGCAAATTATCAATGTTGGCAGGCCAATACTTAAATAAGTCATATTTTATTTTGTTATCTTCGCTAAATGTACCTTGTCCGAATATTTATCGGTCTCGTGTAACGCGCACGGTGAATACGCGTTAGAACAAACTTTATTTCGCAAAAGGTGCTCGGTGTAAATATTGATGCTCACATCTGAAATGAAATCTCATACTAGAACATTTGAATTCACAAAATTTTTAGAACTCTGTTTTTTCTTCATTATTCTGTTTCCAGATCTCGCTGTCAGATTTCGCCAGAAGAGGGGAAGCAATTTGTTTCATCCTGTAGAACCGGCCACCCAGAATTTATTTTGGTCATATTTGTAAACTACTTTGTATGGTGGTTATGTCATTAAAGTGCACTGGCATACTTCATGTCCAATTCTACGCCTCTGGGATGTTTCATTATACTTTTGAGACGCTTCCAGGTAGGCCTGGCCTCTGTAGATGGAACAGTTTATTTCATTCCATAGAATCAACAGTATATTGCACGGCGTTAAGGTTGTTTAAATGGCATGGCACATATCCAGTTCTGCATCTCTGGGTTGTCTCATGTACTTCAGAGATGTCCCCAGATACGCAGGCCTGGTTAAGAAACACTTTTAAATTCCATTTATACATCGTGTAAGCGTGTACGTGTACTGGTGTGTCACCTTAACTCCGTAGCTTTCTGTGAAGCTTAAAACCAGACCGATCTACCGCAATTTCTATAAACTACCATTATTTTTTTTAACCTGTCAACCAGACTGAGTGTGGGATCCATTAGATGCGTCCATAAAGGTTTGAAACCGGGCGGATGATATAATTTTCTATGATAGTGAGCAGTTCTGGCTTCATGCCGCTGCAAGATTGAGACCAGGCTGATCTATCATCGGGTCTACCATGCTGTGCTACTCCCATTTGCATTAATCAGTTTCCTTGTATCCAGATGATTAAACATATCACAGAAGAAGTTTTATTTTATACAATATATCTCAGAGCAAGTCTTAAATGTCAACAATTAATTTCTATGTTTTTTTTCTCTCTGTGAACATTGATATTAAAGGAATATTAATAAAAAAATTAATTGTCCTCTTGCTGATGTCAGCGTGGATCCCCTGTATATAAAAAAAAGTGTTTTATCTCGCCTTGATTATCGACGGGATCATCTTCATGGTCTGCGCAAAGCGCCGGAGTGTTATAAAAATTGTATCAGTATGATTAAGGATGTTCTGTGTTTAGGCTAACCTCAAAGAGACTAGAAATATTACAAATAAATAATAAAGAATTTTATCTATCTGTTACGGTTGTAAAATAATAAATCTAACATATGTAAAATGACCAACATATTACGTGCGCTTGTTAAATAATAATAAAATTAAGTTAATCGTATTTAATATTTCTGTGCAATTGATAGCGTGTAAAATATATATTTAAAAAAAAAAAAACACATTTTAGCTACTAATTCAATAATTATTATACTCATGAAATGTTCTGTACTTATAGATATATATATATATAATATAAAATATTTAGGAATATAAAGAAAAAACAATTCTCACTAGCTGCAGTGTGCGTCATTTGTGTCGTGAATGAATGAAATTGTGCGTGGTTACTCCGTGTAGATCAAGAAACACCAATAGTAATGTGCAGAATGCAATATATTATTGTGCATTTTAATCTTTTGTCAACGTATACTGAGATTGGTGTTTGTAACACTAAATATTCATAAATCTAAATCTCCAATCGTTAAATCACACTTAAACAAATATAATTATAATCGAATAACAATCACAATTTATCTCATTGCTGAGAATGTAAGAAATAAAATGTATTATATCTTAGATGCTTGTATCATACCCTCCCTGCGTGGAATATGTTTTTCCGGTTTGTTCCACCCGTCCTCATACACAGATTTTGTTCCGGTCTCTTCAAACACGCTTCGAATTTTGCGAATCATTCCACATTATTCTATAAAAATTTATTTAGTTTTTAACACCTTTTTTTAATAGTAGGTTCAGTATAAATACTAATTGACCGTACAAGGCGACACATAACATGGCGCCTCTGTATCTTCAATAGCTTTGTATCCCAAACAATTTGAATAGTAGACGTCAAATTCTCAGGTCAGCCGCAAGGATTGTACAACCGACCAGCCGGGTCTAAGTTTAGTAGGCCCAAAAGCGTGGAACTCTTTGCTCTCCGTCATAAGGAACAGAAGAGATTAAAAACATATTTTTTCAAAAAATCATTTCCATAAGTTCAAATGACAATTTTTAACTTAATAACTTTTTAAGATAATGTAGGACTATAAATATTTTATGTGTAAAGCACCCTTAAGATGAATTTTTTTACAAAAATGTTCTGATCTGTTCATCACATTGCAGATCGCCTTCTCGACCTCCACATACCTCGTGAACCAATGTCTCCATTCCTTCTAGTAACATGCCCAAATTATGAAAGAAATACTTCAATACTAATTAAATATATTAATTAGAAAGATATACTTAAAAAATTAATCGAAAAATATTGTTGTTGCGCTACCGGTATTCAAACCTGGTTATCTTTCTAATCTGGGTAAGGTATATTAACCGACTATGCTACAGCAGACAATACTTTTGATGACAAAATTTCAAACACAAATGTTAAATTTTTCAAATTAATACGTCTATCATTCCATTATTATCTATGGATTGGAAAGAGATCCAGGTTCGAATCACGGTAGCTACGACAATATTTTTCGATAAAATTGATTTTATATTTATATTTTTTTAATGAATACATTTAATTACTATTTAAAGTATCACGGACCTATGTTCTGAGTAATTATAACTTTATAATGAGAATCTGTTCTCTTTAATAAGGTTCAGTATTGTTTGAAAACCTTGCCATTTTAACTGGTTTATTAGAGTTTTTTAAATTCTTACTTTACCATACTGTTAAACTGTTGCTACAATCGGGCCATATTTATTTACTTCTCGTATAAAAAATCTTTTGTGCAATTTTAAGGGCCAGTGGGAGAGAAATTGTAAAACATTACCATACTGGTATAAAGCTACCGGTAGGGCCTGCTTGACCGCATTATTAATGAAAATGTATCGAGGCGCATAAATAAGTCAAGAGAACTAATGACAACTGTCGTGGAAAGCTGTGTACTTCAGATATATTATCCGCGATGAAAAATATGATATTTTACAACTCTGAAAGTGATTCAGTATCCAAAATGTTAGTGATCCTATACAGGATAAATCAACATGGTTACCAACTTTCGATAGAAGACGGCACGTGAAGTAAAAGTCTTGTTAAAAATTATGCGCGCTGTAATGCTGAATCATGTACACGCACAACCGCGCACATCTTAGAGGGAACATTGGTCACGTGTGTACACGTAAGTAACAGCACACAGTTGGCTTAATACTCTGTTGCCGTTTAACATTGTATTAAATAACCTAATGTACTTAACGCGGCATATCTTAAAGGAATATCGCTTTCTTCAATACAATTGGTCTAAGGTAGGGGTCGGCAAAATTTTCATAAAACCACAACATATATATACATTTTAATATCGAAAAAAATTAGATTTTTATTTTAAACTCAGATTCATAATTGTTTACGTGAATGCCTTCGATAGCTGGTTCCCAGGTTTTCGTTTGACAATAAGGGTATGATATGTTGTGAACCTTTTTATTGGACTTGTTGTCTTTCCGGTTAGTTTTCGACTGACCGAAGTGCGCACAACTCCCGACAATCGGTTTATTTGGACCTCTGGACTGATCAAAGCACGGGATGTAATTGATCCGCCTGTCGTTTACCGTCTTCTTCATTTTCCAAAAAAAAAACGCGGCAATACTCGTGCACACGCACATGCACGATATTATAAGCCAGGAAACTCAGTGGTACCAATATTAGAAGAATATAATAAATGGGAGTTATAAGCTTCGGTAGCTCAGTGCACTGCTTATAAAATGAGGAAACCTAAATAATTAAACACTAATAAATAATGAAGATCTTGCATCGCTTTCGAAAGCTTTACTATGTCTGGCAAGTCATCACTTGTTTTCAATTTTTGGCATACTTTAAATTATCAATTCATTGAGAAGAGTGTTAATTCGCATAGAGCCAAAGATTGTACAAATGGTAAATATTATTTGTTTTATGGTGTTATATGTTGCAGGCAAACAATTCCATGTATCAAACATAATTGTATATGAGCTGGATTTGAAGAGTCGCAAATGCCTACGAAAAGAGCCGAGGGAAACTTCTGAAAAACATACGTTTTGTATCGCCGTGTTGCATTACAATACACTAAATTTTAGCAGTTACTGTGGGTGTGATGTTAAAAAATGCCACGCTGTGTATGTAATTTCAACGGCGATATTATTAACTATATTACATTGTGATCTGTCAAGAGAAATCAACACGCACACCACACTTTGCGGCAGTAAATTTTTTATATGCATTCTGGACCTGATTACAAACGTATGCTAACATGAGGTTCCCTCACTCTAATTAAAACATTTTTATTGTCAAGTTAATATTATACATTATGCATAGCTGATATTTAAAAACTTATAATGCAAAGCGTGTTACTTTTTCAATTCTGTATAAAAATTGTACGATAACACTATGAAAATATATTTTTTGTAAATAACTGATAGACGTTAAGATGTCCCCCTGACAATGGAATCGGCCGGTCGAAGAGTCTCGGGACATGCTGTATTTTTATTTGAGAAAATATTTGATTTTGTCCGAGGATTCTGCAAAACCATGTCTCCTTGCCAGTGTGTAATAATATTGTCACGGAGCGCCGGAAACACAGGAAGCGCTATAATCACAATCTGGGGCTCGCTAAATTCATAATTTGTTAGTAATAATTATTTCTTTTTCAATCGTTGCAACAAGCGCTGCGCTTTAATCGCGACAGTTGAAAACCAACTAAATCAATTTTTTTTTCTTCTAATTCCTAGTCTACGATACTCTGAGTACTCTACATGTGACTAGACCATCTAATCTGCTGCTCCAAATGTATCGGTGTTATTCGCTTTGACCAACTACCTTATTATTAGAAATATCACAAGTGTTTTATATTGATTCGTAAATTGGAAGGTTAATAAAATCTAATATAAGTGATCTTATGTTCTAAAAATATTTACAAATAAGTTATGTCAATTGTCAAGATTGTTTTACGAATGAGTTTGTGACTGAAAATGTTTTATGACACCACGCCAATTGCTTTTAATCTTTTAAAACCGTGAGCGAGTCAACGTGCCAAACTTTGCGTGCCGCGCCTGCGCGCTACAAGCGTGAGTAGACACACTTTTCATCCTTGCAGACACGGGGTTGAGCATGATTATCAATGTTGTATATATTTGAAACATATATTATATTTTATCCATCTCATAATTGTCTCTCTTTGAAGATCTCGTTGAGAACAGAGTAGGTGCAAATATTATATTTTGACTTTAATTGTAAAAAATTATGTCGGTTAAACTTGTGATGATGGCACCTTAGAAACTGCATAGTTTCAAGAACAAAGGATGTAACAAATATATCTTTCATTAGTTATTGTATAGAGCACCTCCTTACAGCGTAAAGATAGCCCAATTAATATGAGAGTTGTGGTAAATATTATTATACCCTGTTACTTATGTTATTAATTGATTATGTTAATATATTATAAAAGGTTGGTACAAAAGTTATTGCCATTTTTTTGTAAATAAATATTTCATTATTTTAAAAGAAACAATGTTTATTACATAATTTCTATTATTTGCTATGACTGTAAGTTCTCTTGAGGTCAGTGCAGGGTCTACACACACCGCGACCCGAAGTTGGGACGTTCACCGCGGGGCGATATACTCCCCGAACGAAACTTGCTAAACCGCATACGACTCGTTCGAGCTTTTAAGACACTTTCACCGTACACTGAACAGATATTGTTAGTCGCGGCAAGTAATTTTTTTTGAGGTTGTTACACGATTGTAGTTGAAAGGAAACTGGTTAAATTGGATAGAATGTGTCCGTTTTAAAAGCAATGACAAAAATAAAGATTTTAAAATAAAGGACAACCGTGTACACCATCTCTAAATAAGTACCGTTAAAATGGCAAAAACTTTCACACCAACCCAATACATAATTTCAAATACAAAGGATATAATTTTTTTCTTAATTCTTAGTTGCACTACTATAGAGTATTGAGACTTATTCCAATTGTATCACCTTTAGGCATGTTATAACCATTTAGTTATATTTGTCCTATTCCCATTATGGGGACTTATTAATCAATTTAGAAATGATTTTATAACGTTACTTACATATTATAACTTTTTTTCTTTTCATATTTTAATAATGGTTGTGAATATATTTTTTACATTAATTCTAAATTATTTACTACATCAGTGATTTACCTTTAATTTTTATCTATATTCTATGTTAATGTTTCTGTTTACTATGTATGCAAACTATTCAAATGCAAATAAACAATACTTTTACGAAATTATGTTGTAAACGGTGGTTCCACACCTAGGGATGTAATCCTAGCTCTTAATAAGCATTTTTTTATTGATATGATTTGACCAATCTCAATCAGTATTGTGTGTAACCTCAAATCAATCCCTCGCATCCTAAAACTTTGCTAATAAAATCAAACAATGTAATTCAGAGCATTATTGTATTTTGAGAGCCGAATGATAAAATGTCTTCAAATTTTACGTCAAATATTATATTATATAAACTAAATAACTAACGCGTGTTTAATTTTTTTGACACTTATATTTTGTGCCGAGTGCCGTTATGGATAATATTTTCTATTAAACATATGTAACATGTACAATAATTGAGTAGCTCATTGTCAAATGTGTCACTTGGATCTTTGCGTCAAAAAAACAAAGTAAATTATTTTGCTATTGTTTTTGAACAATAAATTAATGTTTATAAAATAAACAAAGTAATATTTCAAAAATCTTTAAAATGTGATATCAGCATTTTTGGCAACGAGTTTCTCAATTTTTTTTGAAGTGCTAATTGCCCATTGTGATTATGTTGTGCGACGTGTGTAATGGATACGATTGTCCCGCGTGCAATAAAAAAATTTAAATATATTTTATTACTGCGCCTATTTTGTGCAATTTTTTTAATATTTAATTTAGATTTTTAGTAATTTCTATTTGAACTCGAATACATTTCGTTATGTTTGTGTATATATATATACGAGGCCAGCGAGGCGGTCCAATATACTTGAAAAAGGTAATATGAAAAATCATTTCGTAATGAAAATATACAATACAAAAGAATATTCTAGAACACTGTTTCAAATTTGCCCCGGTACACTATATATTTTCAAATGTGGCTCAATCCGATATTATTAACGTTTCAAAGGCGGATCAATTTAAATGGATTGATCCAAAGAGATTAATTACAAACGTTGGCTTTTTTCATCTGTTGCTTTCAAAGTCGGCTTGGTCCAAACATTAAATATAAGTTACATTCTAATTCATAACAAAACTAGCGTTTTAATTAATTTTATTACATTAAATGAATTTAGTTATCAATTGATTAACAAATCATACGAATAAAGCTCTTATTGGTAAACCAATTATGATTTTTGTCGTGAAATACGTTTTAGGGAACTAACCTTGTTTTGAAACTAGTTCCCTTATATGAGACCATCTCTGCAACAACACTGTATATCAATTTTGGGCAAATTTGCATTATGGATACCACATCATTGTGTATCTTCTACTATTAATCACAACGTCATCCAAGATGGCTGGCCGACGCTCTGTCTATCTAAGCAACATTTGTGAAAATCGATATACAATGTTGTTGCAGGGGGGTGTCATATAAAAGTAAGTGTACGTCTGTCTGTTCTCTAGACAATCCTATACTTTTGATCAAATTTTGCATTGGTACTCTTTAGGATCCTGTTTGTAATGCCCGGTGAAGTCGGTCAGAATGGGAAATATGTTTTAATTTATCATATTGTTATATACTCTCCAGACAGTGTAATTTTCCAATTAAAAATTTGGATGTTTTCAATTTAATCTAGTTATGTTATTAGTTATCTAATAACAGTTATCAAGGAGAGCTGCATACTTGGGACATATTCTCCGCAATGAAAAATGTGATATTTGACAAGTCATCATGCAGTGGAAGACAGAAGGCAGCAGAGCAAGTAGATTATCTTGCCTGCGTAACCTCAGAAAGTGGTTCAATGTTGGTGATCTTATACAGGATAAATCAACATGACGGTGCATGAAGAAGAAGAAGAAAAAATTGCGCACGCACACCTTAGAGAGAACATTGGTCACATAGACAACAGCACACAGCTTATTAGCTTATTACTGCGTTGCCGTTTAACTTTGTATTGAATAACCCAATGTAACTTAACGCAACATAGGAATATTGCTTTCTTGCAAATAATTGATTGAATTTGACTTCCTCGGTGTCCAATTCATAAAGGTTACGATCTTCGATGGCCAGAACGGTAGCGGTCAATTGCGTTGCTTGGAGAGTATGTAACATTACGCATAATGATAAATAAACATATATTTATTATTTCACCGATACCTTATTATTCACTTGACCCAAAACATTAATATTGTACTTATGTTAATGAATTATGAAAATATGATATTAAGTGTCTAGTTTGGTCAGTTTAGCGCCGGCTGTTTTGTACTGGTTAGATCAGTTAGTAAATCTAATTCCTGACATGAAAACATTTATAATAAGATATATACATGTAGTAAAAGGCTTCATCAACAACGGTGTTGGATGGAAAAAACAAACAAAAATTAAAACAATTGAATGCATCGAAAATAATAAAGCCCTTGTTTTAAAATTGGATATTTACCGCGGGGAACTCTACTATATCGACTGGAGCTGTCGGTTGGTAAATAACATGATATTATGTATGAACAATAGATGTCGCCACTGGTTAAATTGATATATTATTTGAATTTTTTCTTGTGAGATTGAATACCGAACAATCTTAATTTTCATATTGTATTTGCAGTGTAATTTCTCTTCAACACAATATCGTCTAAATAGTTAATAATTTTTTTGTTATAGAAATATTCCATCCAAATGTGTATTTAATATTTTTACAATTAGCTATAAGGTGAAATTAATTATTGTACAGCTACAGATGTTGGTGTTGTTCATACTAATGTTGATAAAGTAATATAAAACGAAGGCGGTGTTTCATTTTTTTTATTTTAAGTTCTTTCGCGGCTTTTTTCGAAGATTTAGATGTAGTCGTGACGGAATGCACGCTGGAATTTTTATTTGTAAATATATAATCTAAAATCATGCAATTCGTCAGATGGCAATCAATTTTAATCATTAAATTTAAAGATATTAGTGTTATTTTTATAGATTTATGTTGATAGATAAGTGGGTGAATGTATCAGAAGTATGTGCTATGATGATCTGACTATGTAATTCAGGTTATTATTTGTGCTCAGATATTTTTGTAGTCAGCTTGGCTTATAGTGAGGATTGAAAGGATTCAGACAAAGTTGTGGCACGAATAAAAAAGTACTTATTTTTTATTTATTATCTTAGTTTTATTAACCACAAATTTTTAAACTCAATTGTGTAGTCAGCTTGGCTTATAGTGAGGATTGAAAGGATTCAGACAAAGTTGTGGCACGAATAAAAAATATGAATTTTAACCACCAAGTTAATATTGCTAATTTTAAAAAAGTACTTACACTAATTTGTTGCATTTTTCAATAAGAGATTATAGTATTACGTGATTATAATTTAAGAACTATGGTCTGGTAGAGAAGTGATGCGTGCAACGGGGCACCAGTTGGCGCGTAGCGAAAATCGTGTTGATAGTTTGCTTTAGCGTTCACAGCTGCCGCTGTAAGTTCGGCTCACCATATGTTTTCCTTTGCTGCAGAATTATTTGTTTTGTAAACATTTCAGTTTGCACCCTTCCCCCATCCCTAAAAATCCTAAAATAATATGTGACGAAAAAGCTTAAAAAAGTCGGTGACAACATACTTTGTTCAGTACTAGTAAATATAATCGTCAACTTTTATTATACTTGAGTTTATTAGCACTACTCCTAAGCCTTGTCTCCTATATTTGTTTGTAGTCAGTTTAATACTTCGCCTGTCGATGAGAGTTAGTATTTTTTTTGAAATTCGAGTAGTGCTACTAAATTCAAGTAGTCATAACATTGTTTCATTTATATCCATCTATTATGATGAAACTCTACAAAGTTAACGCAGATTCTATCAATACTATTATATTATGACTTTTTTTTTAAAAAAATGTACTTTCACCACGTGTGTTTAAAAATTAAAATACATATGTCCTTTCAAGTCTGTAATAAAATTTATTGTCATTCTTGGTGAATTGTGCACATAAAAAACACATGTTATGCGTCGTTTTAAAATAACCATGATAGTTATATTCTAATTATATTCACTGGATTTTTTTTATTATTTAGCATTACACTGCTGCAACCAGGTATTAGAAGAAAAGTTTGATAGATCAATAAATATCTAGTTGAATCAGTGACCGGATTGAGTGGCTTGTTCCATAATATACAAAGAATATGAAAATTTTGTTAGATAAGAAATATGAGCCATTAATGTCGAGATTAAAATAGAACATATGATCTGGGAAACTGGAAATAAAATTAAATCGTATTACATAGATAACAAAATAATTTAACGGAAATCATGTCACGAGGGGTTTAATTTCTTTTAGAAAGATATTTGGGGATTAGGACTGTGGTTAAATGAAAGAAATGTTGTTTGCGTGTTGAGGTGTTTATTGTGATGGATATAACAATGAAGATAGATGAGAATAAGTATAATGGATGAGTGAAGATGTAGAAGGTGCACGTGGATTTCGAAGTGAAGCGAGTCGGCGGTCTCGCTCAGCGCGCGTGGGGCGGCAAGACCGCCGTTGTGAAACGATGAAACTGGAGAGACTGCTTGAGCCAGGCTTGTAGCAGCAGCCGGCAGCGCTGTCGCTAGCGTCGATGCCGACTGAGATGGCGGTGGATATGAATTCTGATCGCTACAGATATATGAATCCTTTAACTCTAAACAAGATTTAAAAAATGCATAAACAGTGACCCTGATAGTTTGTTTCAAAATATTTGTTTATAATTAAAAAGCTTCATATTTTAAAAAAGTACTACATAATTTAACAAAAAACGTTGCAGATCACCTTTCTTTAATTTTTCGTCACCATCTGTGGGCGTTTTCTCATAACAAGTATCCAGCTATTGTTGTTTGAGCCTTGGATTAAAAAGTTCAATATAAATTCGCAAGATGGATCTGTAGAAGTGATTTGAAGTAATCTGCAATTCTCTTAAAGATTGATCTGAATATGTACGACTAATTAGCGATTACCGCGTCACTAATTTTACTTTAAAAGATATACAAATGATTTACTATAGAAGAACAATCCTGTGAGTTTTATTTTTGAATATATGTACATATTATCACCAGATCGTTAATAAATTAATGTTTTTCGTGGTGATGTATAAAAAGCATTTGGTTGAGAATTAGAAACACTTGATAATAATAAAATTCATGTTACAAATTGACATTGAAATTGAGGAAGTAAACAGGCCACCGGGATTACTTGGATCTCTTTCATAACCGGGGAAGGTGTATTATCCAATTATGCTACAGCGACAAATTTTCGAACCTATATGTTACCTTTTTGATATTAATACATTTAATCGTTCCATTATTTGAAAGAGCCATCTATCTTTTTGAGTAATCTGACATCAGACGTCAGAATTATCAATTCATTTTTATGAAATTTTGAACACATTGGTACAACTTTATTATTAGGAGAACACATTCTTATTGTGAAGTTGTAATTTTATGAATAAAGTTACAACTTCACAATAAGAATGTGTTCTCCTAAGAAAAAATACTAATCAAGCGATTCGCGAGAGCTCTCAGCGAATCCCAAAGCAAATAGTACGAATTTGACTTATGGCAAGCGTGTATTATCGTGACATGAAGAATATATTCAGGTCAATGGATGGCATCTCGTTATAGTAGGTTCTAATAAATTCTAAATAGCATAGAAATGATTTTTTTAATAGTACGTTATCCATTTGAACTCCGTGAAAAAACGTTCGATAACGTTTTTGGAAAAATATTCACTTCAACTTTCTACAATTCTTTGTATATGTTAAAAAATAATAAATTACAGCTTTATTTTGTTATTATTTGTTATCATGACAAATCTTTACTGTATTCCAAGTTGTATATCGACAAACAAACTCTTTTGTCGTGTGACAATCGGCAGTTTATCGAATACTCGAATACAATACCAATAATAATAGCAGCTCAAAAAATTATATTAAAAGTTATCCTCGAATCCCCAATCACAACGAGCACTGACGAAATTTTTAATAAATTTGATGTCTTCGATATTAGACAAATATACGCTAATACTACTGTCAAATACATATATAAATACAAACATACACATTTTATAACAACTCAAAACATAACTTCCACATAACCTTCAAACCCCGAGAGCACATACTACATTCGGTCAAAGGAACTACAAATATTTTGGACCTAAACTATTTAATAAAATGCTAAAAGACTTAAATCAATTGAATTGTCCCAAGAACATGAAACTATATATTAAAACTTGGATTCGTAATATGGGTAGAGCCAGTATCGGTGCACTCACCTAAACATATTGACTCATACCTATATTAATTATTGCTACAAAGTTATCCAAAAATTAAGTCCATTTTAAAATTGTTCTTCATATACACCTATTATATAGTAATAAATGTAATTCTATCTACTACTTGTAATTCTAATTAATTGAACAATAGCTTGTAAACTATGCCCGTCTCGACACAGAATTTCTCTAGTGAGACGGGCACAGCCCAAACAGACTTTTACATAGTATTATATAGTTACTAATAAAATAATAAATACAAAATAACACAATACACAAGTTACTTGATTCGTGTCGGAGCAGTAATTTAGTCGGTTCATTTATATGAAATTCTCCGCATGCACGCACGCACACACACCTACCACTTGCCATGTCGCGATCCCGCGGGCACACACACACACACATACTAATACTCGGACCTCACATTATTAATTCTCTTGACTTATTCATATGTCTTATTACCTTTTCACCAGTAATGCGTTCAACTCAAGAGATTCAGCCACATCTCAAATGCTGCTTCTTTTTCGTTCAGACCTCTAATCCATGGAGCAGCATGGGTATGATGTAACATCGTATTGCTCTTCAAGGGGTGCTCAGGCTTGTGTCCCGATCGCAGAAGATATTCATCACATGTTTATTCTAACATTTTAGTACAATATCGCGAATCAGCAGAAAGTACAGAGAGTCGTAATAATGGAATTTTTGGAATTGTCGCTTCTGGGAAGGATCAGAAGATTCATTAGTACTGAGTCTTGTAAAATAGTATACAGCTCCGTTATTATTCCTCACGTCAACTGCTGCAGCTGCATTCTATTGTTGGCTAATAAGAAGAAATACAACAATTGTCAGTACTGTAAAATAAACTCATCAGTATATACAATGCTGAAAGACATAGAATATGATGAACTTTAAACAGAAAAAATATTTCGATGTCAAGGTGTTAATTTTTAAAATCATACAATATGAAGAGATAGACTGAGACTGCCATTCAGGAAGAAGTCCAAATCTCTGAAATCAATAATGTTATTTTATATGTTAGGGTTGTGCACTGCGCTCACTGTACGTTGCGATGGTCGACTCGGTTATCAGTTATGGAGTGAGTAGCTATGGACTGACATATAAAACATATATCTGTTTAACGCTGTTTTATTTGAATAGGGTATTCCTCGAAAATCGCTCACCGCGTGGGATTCCCCGATATCCAAAGCGTAACGCGGATGAGCAGTATTCCGATCGCCGCTGATAAGAGTGCATCGTACATTTAGAAAGAAGTAATGAAACTAGCGACACAAACGGGTGTAGGTGAGGTTGATGTGCAAGATCTTGAAGAGATATTAGAAGAAAGAGAAGAAAGTTTTTCTAATGATGAACTCGAGGAATCGGCGCACCAAGAAGAACACGAAAATATTGAAAGTAGCAATTCTGAAGAAGAGCAAAAAGAACTATCATGGCGAACTAGCATTTCTAAAATCTAGTTTAGACACTATAACGGAAATTATGGACCAATTTATTGAGAATGACACGTATTTTGATAGGAGCTCAGAGGCAAGACGGGCTGTCTGCCTGGTGGACGCCTTATCCGCTTATCGACAACTTTTCACACAGCGCTAACGATGAACGCAAATGACATTAGACACATTTTTGATAAAAAGACAGTAAATTGGAAATGCGGAAGAATCTGAATGATCTCGAACGTAAATGATGACTTGGAATCTCTTTGATTTAATCTATTTTTCGCATCAAGTGTCTGTTACTTGACGCACTTTAAAAGGTTGGTTTAAAATTAATATACCGGGTGTATGTTTATTGATGTTTCTATATTTGTAAGAAATACATTTTTGTTGTATTGTTATAAAAAAAAACATATTTAATACACTTAATTGACAAAATACGTATTTTTCATTTATTATCTTTGTTTTATTAACCACTGTATTGAGTTTAAATACATCTACCGGTTTACTCACTAAAAACATATATTATTGTTACAAACATATATTATTGTTTCATACATATATTATTGGCGTAGGATTTTATACATAAATAACTTTTCGAAACAAATATCTAAACACCTACCACGAAAAATTAGACCGGCATTTTATACAAATAATAGTATAGGAAATTTACTCATCAATTCTAAAGACAAAAATGATAAATTTAACAATTCTGATGTCTATAAACTCAGTTGTGAGGATTGTGCTGCATTTTATATTGGGAAAACGGTGAGAAATTTTAATATAAGAGTAAGGGAGCATTTGAAATGTTTGAACAATAGTGGGTTTTCAGAATTTTCTAATCATTTGATAGAAAATGGTCACGGTTTTGATAAAAAATTGGGATTGTCAATTTTGCATATAAATTTTTAATAATGAATATGTATTTTACTTTTAAAATTAGCAATATTAACTTTGTGTTTAAAATTCATATTTTTTATTTATTATCTTTGTTTTATTAACCACTGAATTGAGTTTAAATACATCTACCCGTTTCCAAAAATACAATTTTCTTCTTCAGGATGTTCTTCACCAGAATTTATTTAAAAAAAAAACAACAATTATTTAAAAAATAAATTTAGTACCTAACTCAAATTATTGCTTAATACAAATTTAGTGGAATAATTTTAGAATGGGACTCGTAGTTCAATTCAGTTGGTTGTTTATAATTGTTTGATTAGTTTTACACGCTTTATTTATCTCCAACGATTCCTAATTATTTCATTTGTGACCAATAGCCTCGTTTACCGCTGTTTCCTATAACGCTCAACTTTGCTGCAACGCATCCCCCGCGTTAAATAGAGTATTACTGTACTGATACAATTAAACTGTTACAATTTAGATTTTTAGAACTGATAGTAGATAACAGAACAAAGTGTTTGTGTAAAGATGATTATTGCAAATTATTTACACTATGCTAAATCTTAACCAGTTGACAAAAAAGTTAGATACTAATGAATGTATATATGAATACTAACCTTCACCATAGATGTTCTAGCTGATCCTCGGGACGAACTGTGAGATTGCCAATTTCGAACAATGTATATAATTCAGATTTTCGCGTTTTTTTTCGAAAATGTAGGTTTTTATTATTCATTTATATCAGATGTTATACCTTAAATTAGATTTTTTTTAAAACTATTACTTGGATAGGACTTTTATATTAATTTAAAACTAATAAACTGAATGTTATTTGCTATAATTAAGGCAGTACAAGCGTTGTAAGAAAGACCGCGATCATTAGAAGCGTTTTCCGCGTGCTACAAAATTGTGTGAATGAGCTAAATTATTACAGAAACGAAACCTATTTTAGAGATTCCGTAAAAACAATGTAGATGGCTTTCAAATAATGGAACGACAGATGTATTCATTTGAAAAAGTGTAACATATACTGAAAAATACTGGCGCTATAACACAATTGGTTGTGTACTTCCCCGGATTGGAAATAGAGATCCAGGTTCGAATCCCGGTAGCGCAAAAACAATATTTTTCGACAAAATTGATTTTGTATGTATATATTTATAATTAATACATTAAATTAGTATTTAAAACATCTGAATAATTACAACTTCACAATAAGAATGTGTTCTCCTTAATAACTTATGTTAATTATTAAAATAATAGTTGACATATATATATATATATATATATATATATATATATATATATAGATTTTTGTGTAAAGGTGTTTAAAATGAGACGCGTCTAACTCGGCCAGCGCACGCTCTGCCACTAAACTGACAATCGCGCACTGCGCCGTTCGCACCACTCCGCACGTATTGACAAATTCACGTCAGGTTCTTCGAGAACACATTTTTTTATTGTAGTATTGGCAACGTCAACTCAATTTATATAAATATAATTAAATATAACAATTCTGTGAAACACGCCAATCTCAAGCTGTTTATCTCCAAATCAACAGACGTACACAGTATTTAGATGTATCTCAATTAAGACTGAGATTATCGCACGGTGTCTCCTTCTTTCCATATTTCTTTCCTTCTTCCTTTCTTATGGTCGTGGCTAGTGGCCGCTCGCATTGCCCGACAAGAAAACACATTCCAACGTAAGCCCTCCCCGTTTTAAAACTCCCCAAATATTTTTAACGACGCACATTTGAGAATGGCCGTAAAAACACGTAATTTCCTGCGCGGGATGCGGCCGACATGTTGGAAACAATTCTGAAAAAGCTGCTATCTCCCGCCGGCCGTTGTAATGGCCGCCGCTCGTCACTTCCGGCTGTCAACGGGAGGAGAAAATACACGCAGATAACGACGCTTACCTGATTTTGATTCGTGCATACGCACATACAACATACATCCTAGATATATATTTGGGGGTTAGTAAAAAAATGTGATTGGGGTGTTGTGGTTTATTGTGACATTAAGATAAAAACAATGAAGACAGATAGAAATAAAGAATGAATGAAGATGTAGAAGGTGCGCGTGTATTATGAAATGAAATTAAGTGATTTGGCGGTCTTGCTCGGCGCGTGGGCCGGCAAAACCGCCGTTGTGAAACGATGAAACTGGAGAGACTGCCTGGCGGTGGATTATCGAGCCAGACTTGTAGCAGCGGCCGGCAGCGCTGTCGCTAGCGTCGATGCCGATTGAGATGGCGGTGGATATAAATTATTATCGCTACAGCACTCCCACTCCAGTGACCTGGTCGCAGATCGAAGGTCGTGATATGTCTGTGTGGTCATAATGGGTTTCGCAGCGTGGACGGTGGGACGATTTGTACCGGCGTGGGATGGTGCGATACCAAGAAATGACAGAACGAGGAACATCTGGACGATGCGCGCGAGCCGCCATATCACTCCCCCACCAGCAGCTTCCTTGATGAATGGAATGTGAGGAAGGAGGAAGTTCCGCCGGGGTGAGTTGCGTACTGCAGTAGTGCCCGGTTCGTCTCCTGTTGGTTCCGGTACCTGGAATCGAACCCGAGCCTCCTGTATGAGAGCCAGGATCGAGCATACATGATTACTGACTTTTTCGTTCCCCAATTGAATGGCATTAATGTGGAAGAGCTGCGGCTTCATCAAGACGGCGCAACATGGCACACAGCGTGCGCCACAATCTATTGAAGGAAACATTTGATGAGCGCGTAATGGACCTGATTTAACACCTTTGGATTATTTTCTGTGGGAATATGTGAAGTGGCTAGTCTACGACGATAAACCAAAGACGATAGACGACTTGGAAGCCAACATTTGTCGCGTTATTGCCGATATACGTCCTCGGTTACTCAAAAAAGTGGTTGAAAATTGACTTGCAGATCTTGCATTATTCGAGCCAGCCGCGAAATCATATTTAAACAATAATGACATCAAATTATCTTTCCAATAAAGCTAATACCATGTTTTGTTTGTATTTTATCATTCATCATCATCATTTATCATCATTTTAGCGTGATCAGGTTTTTTTTTTAACCTGATTCGCCATAAAGATAATACATATTAAGTTATACATTAAAGGTTATGTAATAAATATGCCATGAAAAAGAAAACCAAGGAAAATATTAATAAATAAATAGTAAAAAGTTCACACATATATACACACAAAATATAAATATTACATATATAACTACTTCAGTCACGGCCATTGTTGTATACGTAGCTATTCTGTAGGCGTTGCCATTCTCTGGTCAGGGAACCAGCTTTCCACGAGAGCGCCGCTTGCACCAGAGAGTCGGTGCTGAGTGCTGAGCTCCAGCCGCAGCTTTACGCCAGCAACTCGATGTCTACTCATGCATACGGCCTTCGGTAAACATTGTAGATGCGATACAATAACGCGCCAATCCGAACTGTATTCTGTATGAGACGGTTATAATGCTTTCACGCTATTGAAGTTGAGTTTCTCACAGCGCTTGTCCACGATATGAATTATTTCAGTACTAACAAGCTACACGTGTTGAGATTTCGATTCTAAGATAAAATAATAATATTGGATAATTTAAGTTCACCTCAAGGACGCTTAGTCAAATTTATAGTCCTACATTAACTTTGTATTTAAAATTAAAAATTGTAATTTATACTTTTAGATATGATTTTGTGAAACTGTGTGTTTTCTGTCTGTTGCCCTGTTCCTCATGACGGAGGGCAAAGGTCCCGCCACCGCGAATGCCCGTTCACTAAACTTCGACATGGGTGGTGGGTTCCACAACCAGTTTGACGTCTACCATTCAAATTGTCTGGGATACAAAGATCTTGAAGATATAGAGTCTCCTTAAACATCAACCGGCACAATTTAAATTCAACTCTTTCAGGGAAACGGAGCGCCAATGTAGATCACACAAAATATATGTTGTGTGAGAGAATTTAGAAAATCTATATATTATTTATAATATTTAACCAAAACACGTTGTGGCTATTCATTTATTATTTTTTTTTATTAAGAGATTTTGACAGTAATATTGTAATAAACATAATAATTATTTAACACGCGATACTAATAATGAAAATCCACTCAAAATATTTGGATACAAAGTATGTTTAGATGAAAGAAGGAGAAGGGTGGGGAGGTTGCAACTAACGTTGCGGTAAAGGGAGAGCAACATGAGTTTTTATAGGTAGAGTGAATGGCCACCGTTGAGATTGTGGTGGTTCATAAGAAGAACCCTTTGGGCGTAGTAAGGCTAATGTTGAACAAGTCAATTTCTGTAAATTTCTCATTATGGTATTCGCATGACCGGTGAATGAATGAATTTTGTATGTAAGATGTTCTACTTCTGGGAATGTGGAAGAGTACGGATTGCCGGGTTGATCTAGATGGCACATGGAGAGATATTAATTCCAATTGGCTGGGACAATCAATATGGCCTTGCAGTAGTTTGAAGAGAAGTATTTGGTTAGCACGTGTTCTTCGATGTTCATATTGTGGAAATTTACTGCATCTAAATAGGAGCCGAATGATAGATTAGATCTAACATTCAGATGTCGAATAAACCTATTTAGTATTCGTTCTAATCTCGCAATGTATGTAATGTAATGTATGTTCCAGATTTGAGAAGCGCACTCTGCGTGACACAGTATACAGTATTTTGAAGCAGTATGGATTCTGGAAGTGTTTGCAGGTTGGAAGTATGAATCGTAGCACTCTATAGGCCTTGGAGGTAATTTGGTCAACGTGATATTTGAAAGTAAGTTTGCTATCGAGGATTATTCCTAGGTCTTTGACATCGCTTTTATTTTCTAACTGATTGCTTAATAATTTATTATTAATTTATTATTAACTGAGTTAATAATAAATAATTCATTAATTTTGTTTTTGACCACTGATTTAATTATATTCAACAACCGTGTTCAATCTATTTATGACAGAGTAAAGAATGTAAAGCTGATGTTAGTATAGTGAGTAAGATTAAAAAAGGATCACTTAGGTGGTTCGGTCATATGGAACGGATGAATGAGGAGAGAATGGTAAGAAAGATATATGACGCAAGTGTTGATGGCACCAGAAATAGAGGACGTCCGCGGAAGACTCGGCACGACCAGGTAAACCAGATAATGGAGGATGGTTCTGTTAGAAGCCTCAACAATCGGCGAGCTTGTATGAGAAGATGTGATCCTTTCTTAATCTTACTCACTATAATAACATCAGCTTTACATTATTTCCCTATTTCTTCATTCTTTACTTCAAATGATTTGCCACAAATACGCCTAAGTGATCTCATTTCCACTGCATTCAGTCTACTTTGGTTCCTTTTCTGCCAGCTCCATTCCTCACTTCCATACATCAGTGTCGGTACCAGGATTCCATTGTGCACCGCTAGTCTTGCCTCGGTTGACAAATTCCCGTTAGATATAATTCCATTCCCTGCAGTCACCTCCTCAGCCTTTCCGTTTCTATCAAACATACTTCCCAAATACACAACTCATCTACTAGTTCCAAACAGTATTGAGCACGGTGTCTCGCTTTCCTCCTTCTCGAATACCATCACTTTGGACTTGTTAACATTCATCATGAGGTCGCTTTCCTTGCACACATCGTACATTCTACTTAAAAGGTGAATATTCGATTATTTATAATATTTAGCTTGCTATTAATACTTTTTCTTATTTCTAAAAATTCAAATTTATCTAACTGTATACCTCTAAGTATTTGTATGTATAATTACTAAACCCTCGTTGACATCAAAAGAATGGTTCGTTTCCAAAAGCTGATTGGAAAATTCTGAAAGTATTTATATAAAATGAGGCTACAAAGTAACTTAGCAAATATTGATGTAGACATTACGGTTCGGACGAATAAAGAAAAATAAGAATTTAAAACATGATGGGACATCTAGTAAAGTATGAAATCTTGCATGGAAAGATTGTTGGAAGATGGAGAACGCCATTGACATACTGTGGAGCAGTGAACAAAGTGATGATAGCCAGCAAGAAGAAGAAGAACCAGTGATGGCGAAACACCTTCTTCAAACTGTCCACTACGGTCGGTCAGGTTGAATATTTGCAATGGCGTGTGGGCGGGCTCGACGTGTGCACTTGCAGCTGCCGAAGCCCTTCCCTGATCGTTCTTGCCGGTGTACCACCCCAGTAATGCGGTGGCCTAATAATGTGTTTAATTAAATCTACCGAGAAACGTCCTCAATTCTGGTGGAGTTTTTTTCATTTTTTCGAAACGCTCTTTTCGCGGCGCGTTTGTTTTTTATTTTAATTAATGATTATTTCAAACAATGGAGGCGCGAAAACAAAACAGTTCCCCCTCCAGCGGCACTAGTTGCTCCATTGTGCTGCGAGGGAGGGGGGTGCTCCGCCGCACTGGGGGCGGAGCGCGCGTCCGGCGAGACATCGAACAACTGCGACCGATTTTGACATTTCGTAATTATTTATTTATTAGACTTTATTAACATACACGTTTTTGTTGTGACAGAGGTGAATATGTTATAATATATAATTATTGTGCGTGATGGAGTAGACTCCACCTCTGGTACAGTGGTACCACGATTTTAGTTGACTTCGGTTATCGTCGGTTGCCTCAGATTTCGTCGGCGTATCGCGACTCACGCGCTGTTGTTGGATCGTGTCTCGTTGTCTGAAGAGCTGTAAGACCTTCACCTAGAAGTGCAACAGACGGCAGATGAAGAAGTCGCTTCAGATGAGGAGGAAGAGACAGGGAATGCGTGCCCTTCTTCAGAGATTAGTGACATGTGTCTGCAACTTGTTTAATGATAATGTCTTGCCAGATTTTAAGCAAATCTTAAAGAGGCGGCAGAAACAGACCTCGTTGGACACCTTTCTCGTGCGACATGGGTCCACTGACTCTGAGGCTAGTCCTAGTGCCAAAATAACAAGAAGGGAAGTGACCCCAGATAGTGCCTTGATACCTTTAGTCCTCATGGACGGGGATTCCCCTTCCAAACAATAATATTATTAGTTTTAAAAATATATACATATAAAATCAATTTTGTCGAAAAATATTGTTTTTGCGCTACCGGGATTCGAACCTGGATTTCTATTTCCAATCCGGCGAAGTTCACTACCAATTGTGTTATAGCGCCAGTATTTTTCATGACAAATTTTTTAAACTATATATATATTTTTTTTAAATAGAGATGCGTACACGGAATACATGTCACATCGATATTCTTGTGCTATGAAAATAGGACTAACTTGCTGGAGTCCTGGAGCGAGGCGCGAACCACCGACCACTGGATCACTAGGCCAGCGTCTTGACCACTACACCAACAAACTACTATATGTTACACTTTTTCAAAGGAATACATCTGTCGTTCCATTGTTTGAAAGAGCCATCTACCTTATTTTTACAGAATCTCAAATACCTTTGAGTAATCTGATAGCAGACGCCAGAATTATCAATTCGTTTTTATTAAATTTTGGACACATTGATACAACTTATATTATTAAGAGAACACATTCTTATTGTGAAGTTGTAATTATTATTAGTCATTTATATTCATTTTATATTAATTTCTTATTGTTTTCAGTATTATACATTATATTTATAAAATGTGTTTTAAATATGTATTTTAGTGTCTAGAATGAATTAAATTGATTTAAATTGATTCATATGAAAATAATTGCCTTGATTTTAGTCTGTTTCGGATTTCAACGATGGACGAAAACAGAGGTACCAGTGTATATACAGGGTCGTCCTGGCTACTTCACTAGATTGAAGTCTGTGTTAAAGTAGACAGTTTTTTCGTGCTGTTGTGGTGTTATTTAATTCAAGATAGATTCGACAGGAATAAAAACAAAAATAGAGAAAGAAAAAAGAAATGTAGTGAGATTTTTGTAAAACTAGTGTAGATACTGTATTATGTTAGAATGTTGGATAGCGACGCTTCTGATTGATCTCTACACAATTGGTCCATATTTGTGTAATCTTATTAGAAATGAACGGTACTGAGTGTGTTGTACAGTTTCGGAGCTAAGAACATGTAGAATCTTTGATAAAATGTCGTTGTTGCTCTCGGAACTGGCGTGCAGATCTGTCTTGTGTTGTGTCCATGATTTATTGCTCGGGGTGAGTTGTTGTCAGCATGGAAATATCGGACGAATCTCAACACGGAGATCTGTCTTGTGTCTAGCACATTGTACTCTTTAAATATACGATCTGATGGATATCTGAAGGGAGACTGCGACTTTAGCGACTCTTTTTGCTGCTCCTCCCCAAACTATAATAGCATAATTAATTAAGGTGTATCAGTATGTAAAGTTTGCTCACTGCAACTAAGATTGTGTTGTAAAATGAAAAACTGTGATAAGTATGAGAAATATTTACAATGACGACATACACACAGGAGATGGACAAACGGCTCTTCATCAGCCCGTGTCCCCATCCATTTCTGAATATAGTTTTTTAAGGGATAAGAGTAAGCAATTATGGAAAGATTATGTGAGAGGTGAAGAATAAAAATCAGTTATATTAAATTTTTATAGATTTTTATTTAGCTATGTACAAATCACCGAATTTCATATACGAACGCAATTATAATTTGTTTGTTACTTCATACGCAGAAATGTCCAATCCATAATAATATTACGCTTCTCCATCTGGATGTGTCATTATGGCTGTATAGTGCTTGATTAAACTGCCAGGTCTCTTTCATATATTCAATAACAGTACGTAAATATATATTAAATTTGAAATGAAGTGTACATTGCATTTATTACGAGTAAGAAAAAAAACATATTTTAGCGAAATCGTGTTCTGACATCTGTCACTTTTTTCTTCTGACTATGGTAAGGGAGAAATCTGACTTATCATAGAAATTGTATATTGTAAACTTACAAAGATGGAATAATTTTAATTACATCGACATTTTATTAACGTGTGGTTTGTTTTGGGTCAATCTCTATCATAGAAGTATAGATTCGATTGAGACCCTGATCGCGCGCGTAGCTGCCACAGTGATCGCCCGCAGGGCCTAGCAGTAATTATTCTTCTTTATATTTACGGTACGCCTTTGAATAAAATCATATAGGAGACGCTAGAATTAATTAATGGCTTTCAAATAACGGAACGACAGATGTATCAATGTAAAAGTTCAACTTACCGCGTTAGTGTAGCATAATCGGCTAATGCGTTTCCCCGGATATGAAGAGATACCTGCAGCGACAACAATAGTTTTTCGATAAATTAATTTTATATGTATATTTTATATCTTGCAACTTCACAATGAGAGTGTGTCATTTAAAAAAAAAAATTATAATTTTGTCTCGCTAGATTTGTCAAACGCACCACCGTGCATCGGGGGGTGGGATTTTTAATTAAATAGGCAATTATCATCGAGGTCTCTCAAGACATCCTCCCTGGAGTCAGTCCTTGTTCCCCGCTCACCGCACTGCTCGACAAGCGGAATCTTTTATGATGAATTATATGTAAAAAATCCCATCACAGAGAGATGCCCATCTTTTGAATTTTTCTGTCAAGTATGGCAGTCATCTATCATGTATCAGGGTTGCGTTGGTAATGCAGCCACCGACATGCATATTTAAGAATATAAATTTTGCCCTCAAAACGTGCACACAGAATCATCGGTAATAAAAGATGTACAAATTAAATTATTTGTTACTTCTTAGTACGTCTTTAGTGTACACCTCGTTATGTGAAGGTTCAAGAAATAGACTTTGTAACAATTAATCTTTTATTACAATAAGCTACCATCTAGTATAAGTCTAGTATAGGTCAAACCGCAGATAAAAGAGACGCGCGCAGTCCTGCGCGCCGTCTTTATAGCCACAAATGCCCGCACCGGCGGTGCGGTACGCATTCACACATACACACACACCATCCCACCATCCCACCATTCCACGGACATCGACAGAAAAAATAGCTAGTCGCTTGAGACTGTATTTATTTATTTATTTATATATATTTTGACATCCATATTTTTGTACTAACAGAGGTGGATACATAATAAACATACATAATACATAGTTTATTGTGTGGGATGGAGTAGACTCCACCTCTGATATATAGAGCGTTGTCCTGGCTACTTTGCTACACTGAAGTCTGTGTTACAGTAGACAGTTTTTTTCGTTCTGTTATTTAATTCAAGAAAGATAAAGATTTTACAGTAATAAAAATAAAAATAGAGAAAAAAATGTAGTGAAATTGTTGTAGAACTAGTGAATTATTAGTGAAAGATTTGTATAAATTATATTAAATTGTTAAATATCCGTGCTTCTGATTCATCTCTACCTGATTGAATTATATATTGGGTCCATATTTGTGTAATCTTATTGGAATTGTACGATTTCCAGTTGGTACTGAGTGTATTGTACAGTTTCGGAGCTAAGAACATGTAGAATCTTTGATAAAATGTCGTTGTTGCTCTCGGAACTGGCGTGTAGATAGATGTTCGTTGTTTGTCTTGTGTTGTGTCCATGATTTATTGCTCGAGGAGAGTTGTTGTTAGCATGGAAATATTGAACGAGTCTCAACATATAGATTTGTCTTGTATCTAGGACATTGTACTCTTTAAATATAAGATCTGATGGATATCTAAAGGGACGACCAAACTGAATGGTTACTTCGAATGATTAAAAGCGTTCAAAATGTATGAAAATCATCAAAATTACAATTAAATTGTTAGATTGATAATGTTCTTACAAGGCGAAACGCGTCTCAAGTAAATTAAACGAGTAGAATTATAAAATTTATATATTTATTTAAGCGGTATTCATTTTACTACTCGCAAACTGGTAATAAATTCCAATGATGTTTTCACTCCATAAATAAATAAATAAATAAATAGTCAGACATAAATTTAAGATATTTTTGTATACGGTATATAGAGTATCATTACTTACCACATTTAATATCCACCGTATCGCGTATTAGGGTTGCCTGGCTCGGGATATATATCTGTGTACATTTTGGTCCAGTTTTAATGAAAGCCACCCTCGTCTCGACCCCGGGGTCAAGGGAGGGTTTCAGGTGTTTATTTCATCTGGGGTGCCTCATTAGTTAACCCGTAAGTGGCTTTTAGGTGATACCATCGTTTGGGACCCTTTTAGTACCGCACTTCCTGAATCACAGGGCAGTACAGGGTGGTGCTTATCCGTACCGCGTGTGTACTGATTTTTACTGGATCCTGGCCACCCGCTAGCGGGTGATATTATCTCATCATCGCTATCATTAAATCCCCTAAAATATTATCTGTATACTATCACATAAGCAATCTACTGTTGCCTCAATATATGGATGCAGGAAGGGTGATGGACAGGGATAGGGAACAGAGGCTGGCTGAAGGACCAGCCAGAACCAGAAAACACGACCCACCTGTGAAACGCTCGTTCCGGTATCTGGATCTTTTTCCACTGGATCCGCTATTCAGCACGTTTTACACTCGGAGTTATACACTTCGATGGTAGCGCGAAGTGTCAAACATGCACTAATCGAGTCGCACGGTAGTGAGAACTCAATTACACACATATAGTATCAGCCCTACACAACAGGACGAACTTGGCGGCAAATTAAAGCATCCAATGGTATAATGCTATATTGACAGTTCAAAGGTTCAATTTTAACTGATACAAAAACCACAGAGAACACACCGCAGAAAAATCGTGTTCTGGTATAGGAGGAGAGGGTAATGTGTAGGTACTGGTTAGAAATTATATCTACATCGCGTTCATATTGCGCGCACACGACTACCGCTGATATTTGGATAGTTATAAATAATATAATGTCGATGTAATTAAAATTATTCCATCTTTGTAAGTTTTCTGTCAAAAAGAACAAAAATGACATATAAGAATCGTGAATAGACAATTTCTACCTTTCCATAGACAAAAGAAAAGATGACAGATGTTCATTTCAAATTGAATATATATTTACGCACATTGAGAAAACATTTAAATAATCTTAATTTAGCGATATTAGAAACACGTTCGTTTTAACGTTAGACGTGGCCGTTTAATCAAGCACTATATAGCCATAATGACACTACTGAAGCAGGCATTCAAAAAGTCACAGATGTAGATGGGGAAACGTAATATTTGTACTGATCCGAGTATATCTATTTTTGTTATCAATATTATCCTCAAATTTTTATTTTTTCAGTACTAATAATTGTTGTGTTTCTTCTTTATTAGCCAACATTAAAATGCTGCTGCAGTAGTTGATGTGAGGAATAATAACGGAGCTGTATACTATTTGACAAGACTCAGTACTGATAAATCTTCTGATCCTTCCCAGAAGTGAGATTTTCTTAGCAATCTTTTAGTCACGTATCTTGTATTTTGCGATAAGTTAAATTTAGAATCTATTATGAATAATAATAGAGTTGTAAACTATTTGCCAAGACTCAGTACTGATAAATCTTCTGATCCTTTCCAGAAGTGAGATTTTCTTAGCAATCTTTTAGTCACGTATCTTGTATTTTGCGAAAAGTTAAATTTAGAATCTATTATGAATAATAATAGAGTTGTAAACTATTTGTCAAGACTCAGTACTGATAAATCTTCTGATCCTTTCCAGAAGTGAGATTTTCTTAGCAATCTTTTTAGTCGCGTATCTTGTATTTTGCGAAAAGTTAAATTTAGTCTATTATGAATAATAATAGAGTTGTATACTATTTGACAAGACTCAGTACTGATAAATCTTCTGATCCTTTCCAGAAGTGAGATTTTCTTAGCAATCTTTTTAGTCACGTATCTTGTACTTTGCTTTCAAATATTTTATTTCAGTCACTTCCTTCAGACTTTCACCATCTATGATAATTGTCGGTGTGATTGGTATTCTTTCATTTCCAAAATTAATGATTTTTAGTTTATCATGTGACATTAAGATGGATTGAAAAGGTTGAATAATAATTATAAATGTCTCGTTTTATAAGCAGTGTAATTGCACCGTGCACTGACAAAATAATTAAATAATTAAATGGCAGTGGGCGCGGCGGTACCGAACGCGCCTCCGCTCCGCTGAACGCATGCACCAAACAGCCGGCAAAAGGACTGAAAAAATGAAGTAGGAAGAGTAATGAAACACAGTGAAAAAAGTTTCATCCGGACCGCACGCTTAGCGTCACTCAGCTGGGCGCGCTCCTCGAAAGGGAATTTTTCGCGATTTATTTTAATTTAATTTTCATAACTAAATCTGCCTTGGACAAGGTGGCCCGAAAATTAAGTGAAGAGTTTTTTTTCTTATTCGTCTTTTGTAAGTGGTATTTCGGAAAATGAACAATTTTTCAAGGATCGCAGGGACACCAACATGCATGAACGTCAATCCTGCAGCAAAGGTTCTTCAAATTCTTTGGCCATATTGTGTGTCAAGGTGACAACTTGGAAATTGAGAATATCTTGGCAACAACTTTGGACCGAAGAAGACCTGGAAGAGTGCCACAGCGCTGGATAGACGGCTGAAGAGACCCTGCAGTCAGCTATAATTTTTTTTTTATCTCAACTTTATTAGTCAACAAAAGTAAGAACATTTCGTAACACACGAGTTATTTCAAAACATAATATAATTTAAATACTAAATTAATGTATTAATTATAAATATATACATATAAAATTAATTTTGTCGAAAAATATTGTTTTTGCGTCACCGGGATTCGAACCTAGATCTCTATTTCCAATCCTGGGAAGTACACTACCAATTGTGTTACAACGCCGGTATTTTTCATGACAAATTTTCGAACCTATATGTTACATTTTTCAAATGAATACACCTGTCGTTCCATTATTTGAAAGTCATGTACATTGTTTTTACGGAATCTCAAACACCTTTGAGTAAACCGATTGCAGACGCCAGAATTATCAATTTATTTTTATTAAATTTTGGACACATTGATACAACATATATTATTAAGGAAAACAAAAAAGGTTCTGAATAATTACAACTTCACAATAAGAATGTGTTCTTCCAATATAATTAATTATAATTCTTAATGTAAATTTTTTTGCACAATATTTAGCTAATCAGAAATCATCAAAACACCCCATACTGCATCATCTAGTGGGTTTACATCTGCCCTGTTCTGTGGCCACACGCCTGGCGAGATGAAATTAACATTCTCACGACGGAGGAAGTTGATTGTATTTCTGGCTGTGTGAGATGGAGTTCCGTCTGCTGTAATCTCTAGCTGTACTCCAGGCTTTGTTTTGAAACTCTTTGATCATTTCCCTAGCACTCCGACGTTTTTCAATTCGCAAATTTTTGATCAGAATACGGTCTTCTGCAGTGATTTTTGTCATTCTGGGCAACAATTGGCAAAAACCAAATATAAACAATGGGAAAATTAATAATAAAAAATGGCGACCGTAAATTGTCGAAATAAAACGTATTATAGGTAAATAGGTAAGTAAGTAAATTAGTAAACTATTGAAGCTATTGTTGATAAGTTAAACTAATTTTGATGTAATTATATCACACTGTACGAAATGTTCTCACATTTTTTTGGGTTACCCTGTATATTATATGTTATTTTAAATTGTTAACTTTGATTTATTAACCACATAATGAATTAATTGCATCTACCGATTTCGAATATATTGTATTACATTTTACAATTATTAATAATATTACGCGAATATAATTTTAACTTTGGAATGCAATACAGAGTTCGGAGCGTAACGATGTTAGCTAGCCCGCGAGCGGCTGAGAAGTACACGTGTGATACCGCTCTACTAGGACCAGCTCACCGTAACCTTTTTCTATTGTTTCTCCTTTCTAACTTTCTTTTATGTTAGAAGTTAGTAGCCGTCGGACGTGTAGCACATGTAGCCAGTGCACCATGTAATCTCCTTTGACTAAATTTCGTTTAGACTTTTCTACTAGTTACCCGTGCGTCGGTTAGCCAACGCGACCGGCGGGGAGCGATTGCGGATTAGCAGCGCGCGATTTGTCAATACTTGCTTGATTTCACATCTAATGGTTGGGGTCTCGCTGCGGAAGAAAATGGAGAGATTTAACTCTCGGCCAGCCGTGGGTTTGACATTTTTCTTTATAAATAGCCGCAGATCGAATTTGTTTGTTCTTTTTTTGTTTGCCGTATTGCCGCAGCCTTCGCTGCGCCGTGCACGCGTGCACGGTATCGCTGTTGAGTATTGAAATGGAGTCACACGGTCGATCTGCCTCTTTTTCTTCTCTCCTCTATCATTGACACCTGGTGACTAGGGATTCTGCGTCGAGACGATCCGGGAATCTCGTGGAATCTTTGATAAACATGAATCAACTGGAAAAAAGTCTATTCGTCGCCAGCTATAAAGATTCTGAAGGGAATAGTTTTGTCGATTTGTTCAATATTTCCTTGTAAAATGTGATGTAATTATATAAGATAAAAGCAGACAGAAAAATACAGAATTATTTGACCAAATATATACTAATAATTATTTTATTCGACTTAACATACATATAAATGTTTATTCTAAAGTTTCGGGAGTTGAAAAAAGTCGATAATATAGAATCTCTAATGGTGATCTCAATCAGATGATATTCAATTAGTAATGCACCTCCACAACTGCTCTTGGGTCATCCTCACAGCCAACTCCAGTTCCAGGGTATATCCAACCATCTATCCACCGCTGTAACGATCTTCCAGGTCTTCATCAGCCCAAAGTCGTACCCAGGATAATCTCCTTTCCTAGGCTGTAGGCTGCCACTTTGACTTTGTCTGTCATTTTTTTGCCTAATGTTAATTGATATACGATATTCAGTGACTTTGGTGGTTAATGTTTGTGCAGACTAGTCAAGGTCACCGAGAGGGATTATTTGTGACAGAATGATTTGAACGGTAAGAATCGAGGGCCCTATATGTATCTGAAATGTTAAGAATTATGGTATTTGCGTGTACAGCTAGAGCAGGTAGATTATTGCAATGAAACAGTACTTGCAGTACAGTTGGCGTTTATTTACAGATTGAATATATACTTGTACACTGGAGGCGGTGCCGAGGTGCGAGTAGATGTATATGTAGATATTCCTCGGATCGGTTGCGGCACGACGTATTGTTATCCAGCTTGGCGGATACCAGTCGGATTGTATGGCTGTCATGTGATTTATTTATGGGGCGCGAACAGGACCACCATAGATGTAAATTTTTTTTTAATGTTTTCTAAAGTATTGCACACTAGATGTTAGAATATTATTATAATATTTTTAAAACCAAAAAAAAAAAACAGTTAGTCTATTGTACAATTTTCCGTAATGCAGTTTTTAAATATTTTATTTTATACTTATATATAATAATAAACATATATAACAAATGCAAATAACTCTATTTATAAATTTTATAAGTAATGTTTACATTCTACAGAAGCTGAACATCAACGAGAGACTCTCAACCATGTATCCGAGATGATCTTCCAATTTTTTAAGCATCTTGCAGGAATGGAAGATACCTTGGAGAAGCTCGCTGTGGTAGTAATTACCAACGTGGATAAGATCTATAATAATTTCAATTTGTTTGACAGAACAAACAATTTAAATTTGTAAAACTATAACGGCTGTTTTAGATCCACCGCCGACCGCACGCGTCGCTGGTGTTCGACGGCAGTGCCATCTGTCGTCCGGACTAACGATCAGCTCGCCCTCCCTCGCCACCGGGTGCCCAGTTATATGATAATATATTACGTACCGTAGGGTGAACGCAAAATTAATGATTTGTAAATATTTATATGAAATCGATCCCATACCTAACAACGGTGTATATTATATAGTTATCTTAGATCAGACAAGAAATAGGAGATGTGGATCTACAGAAAAATGCTTAAATAAAAAATTAAATGTATTAATTATAAAGATAAACATATAAAATCAAATTTGTCGATAAATATTGTTTCTGGATTCGAACCTGAATCTCTTTTTGGAATCTGGTTATTATCAAATATGCTATATACTAGTATCTTTGACGACAAATTTATATATTAAATTTTTATATGTATATCTTTCTAATTAGTATTTAAAATATCACAGAGCTACGTTCTGAATAATTACAACTTCACAATAAGAATGTGTTCTCCTTAATAATATAATAAATTATTATTTTTAGATATGTGATGAAATTAGAGAAGTATGAGACCTTGCACCTCATAATGATTGCTGGAAGTCGGGGCTTTGGAAGAAGAAGAAGAAAAAGAACATCATGTCTGAAAAACCTGAGGTAATGGTTTGATCACTCTACTGTAGAGCTGCACCGGGTCGCAGTGAACAATGTGATGATAGCCAACATGAAAAGAAGAAGACAGATTGAACCTTGATTGCTTTTCAAGTACTGAAACAGCGCGAGACGTGGAAGGATGGAAACGCCTTATTGAGACTATGGTCCTCGATCATCAAGAGTATGAAATGATATTTAAATAAACTAATATTGAAACGTATTATCTAGGAAATATCATCGTCAAAATCATCCCTGCATCTACCCCCTAGACTCCTCAAGGGTACATTCTACCGATGTAAGTCTTTCTTCACGTACGTTATTATTGCGCTATCGAAGCCTTCTTAATTTACAGTTCATGAATCAAATACGAGGGCGAGACAAAAATTATCTACACTGTCGACATTATTTTTACATTACTTTCGGTATTAACTTATTTCCATTGTTCATGAATCTAGTTCAGTTTACATGGTGGGATAAGATGCCGTGGATTGTATAGATTATAGAATATTAATACCATAAAAAAAGTGGACGGATGATAACCTACTATCAATTAATACTTTCTACGATTTGCTATTCAACAAATAAATAACACTCAAATTAATATTAAAATTCACACCAAAGCCTTTACTCTTGAAGAAAAATACTGTACCAAGTATCTAGAAATCATAATACATAACAAACTCAAATGGAAAGAACATATTACTAATCTCACAAACAAAATATTACGCGTTTGTACAGTCACATTTCCAATACGGTATTATTGGATGGGGAGGAGCATATAAAACTTTAATGTCACAATTAAAAATCACTCAAAAAACGATAATAAAAATTGTTTATTAACAGATTTCAAAGTGCCAAAAATAATAGACATATACAAAAAAAAAATCAATAATCCAAATTTTCAAAATTAAAAATCGATTAAACTTTAGAAGCGAATTCCGATCTACAAGTTTTAGAGACCAAATTGATATTCCAAAGCTGAAATATACCGCAACCCCGCGCGTCCAACTTTGCCCGAGATGCCCGCGTTCAACTTTCTTATCCACGACCTGTCCTAATGCTTGCCCACCACTGTGAAATGTGACCTTGACGCCAACAGACGTCAACTTGAGCGATATTGTTTTCGATCTCGACATTGCGATACCATTCGCGGTGTGGACCCTTTCAACTCCAATGCATTATTATGTGTTTTGTGATCACGTATTTAAAAAAATTTTTTTTTTGACTTTACTTTGATTTTAACAGAAATATATCATATTTACATCTTTACACACATTTAAATACATTGCCCAACTAGGGTAGCCTATTTTTGGGCAAATTATATATATATATATAATATTTTATAAAGCCAAAACTCATCGAAGGCAAAACACAGTAAGATCGAATCCATACACAGCATATAATGTGAAAATATTTAAGGAGAGAGAAATAATAATAATAATAATACCAATAATGTAATCAGATATAAGGTAGATGTAAATATACAAGATCAAAACGCACAAAAGTAGTTATACAAATTATTCCATTATATAAAAGATTGTATTGTTTATTGTTTGTTTGTGCCGCGAATGAACACTGACATCGCCGTCTTCAGTCGGGAGCGGAGTCCGGCTCATGCGAGTGTCATTATTGTGTGATTCGCCGACGACTAGCGCGATCACCGGTCCGTCTTATAAATCCCTATCTCCTCGCCGACCTCTCTCTGTATCACGTTCCCCTATCCCTCCACGCCTTGCGGTGATTCCGATTTACGACCGGAATTGTCGTGACCGATTCCGCGTGTCGCGTGACCCGGAGATTGCACTTTGTGTAAATAAACGGTAGAATGAAAAATGAATAAATAATTTTTGACTTGCCCAAATACATCTAGTCTTGCTCCACCTTTCTGTGTCAAGAGTCCACGCTTCTGACACACGAGTAAAAACCGTTCATGTTTATATTTATGTAAAAAAAAAATATATACGTCATTTGTGTCGTGCGCCAGTCTGTAGCGAGCTACCTTTGGCGGGTGATTGAATTTTGCGATTGCCGTGTAAATGGACAAATAAAAATGTCATCAGTCTTGCAAAGTGACGTCAGACTGACGTATTTATGACTGCATTAATTACTTTCGACTATTAGAGATTGACGTATTTAAATGAAATATATTATACGAGACTATATTGTAACACCAATTTTCTATTCGTGCGTTTTGTATTTTTAGACTTTAATTTACTATCGAGTCGCGTGTATAATGCGGAACGTAGATTGTAAGCGATTCAATTGGAACGTATCGCGAATCAAGTATTGTTTATGATTGTATATATATATATTATATATCAAACACTTTGCTTTTTTAAATTTATTTTCATTATATTAAAAAAAACTGTTCTTAGACTCAATCACAACTCCTACAATCGCGAGTCCATATTTGCGTATTTTTTCGTAAGTGTACGATTTCCAGTCAGTGTTAGTTGTGTTGTACAGTTTTGGAGCTAAACTCATGTAGCAACGTTAAAAGAATGTCGGTTTTGCACTCGGAACAGGTGTTTAGATGTTTATTCGTTGTCTTGTCTAGGGGTGATTTAATGTGTACATATAAATTTGTCTTAGATCAAGAACACCGTACTCCTTAAATATAAGATCTGCTTCTTCAGCCATAATGTTCTCCTTCTTGCAGAGACTTCCAGCAATCTTGCCCTGCATTATGAGATGCAAGATCTCGTACTTCTCTGACTTCACATCACACGTCCGAGATATTAAAGATTTAGGATTATTGTTGTTTTAAATACTTATTTTTCTTTATTTATCCGAACCATGACATCTGCATTCAGCTTTTTTTGAGCGTTCTTCTGTAGATCCACATCTCAAATGCTTCAAGTATCATAGCATCTGACCATTCGCATTCGTATTCTGTGACTGAGTTCATGACTGAAGTGAGAATAAAGACTGTACGATCTTTTTTAATTTGTATTTTAACGTATATCTGTATATATAACTTTTTCATAATAAATAGTTGTGGGTATATGAAAAGATAGAGAATTTGAAAAAAATATTTTTCACCATATCTGAGTAACTCCAGAATTCTTAAGGCGAATATTTATTTAGTACAGATTTAATTGTAGGAGTTGAGGGTTCAACAAGTATTGCACGATGTACTGCACCACACACAATAGGTATAGTAACAAGTTTCGGCGCGCACAGCGAGAAACCGAACACACAATAGTAATAGCACTTCAAGTCAATGTAACGAGCTCGCGACAGGACGTTAACAATTTTTGTATACACTGTCATGAGCACATCATGCACACAAGAGAGAGAGAGATATCGAGAAGAGGCGGATTATTCAGGGATAGAACACTCATATTTCGCTCAGGGTCCTAAAGAGAAACTGAGCACAATTTGGTTTAGATCGGTCATAGGGATTGTAAAGAGAATAGACAGACATATTCAATCATATATATTGCGACACATATAGAACTCAATTATATATTTTATATGGTGATAAAGATGATCTGTAACAATGCGGGAACAGATGCAGAAAATGACCGATAGATTCTAGTACTAGTATATATCCCTCCTGGCACAAGTTCTAAGACACTCTGCTTCGGTCCTGAAGTTGTTGGCATTTCCTCCGCAGCCTCCGTAGATGAACTCCTCGCAGTCCCTGGTGAAGTGTGAATACTTGTATCTAGAAAAGGCAAAAAAAGAAAATAAAGATTATTAAATGATGTATTCGGCCAAGTATAACGTGGACGGCATGATGTTGAAGACGACTCTTGCAGTGTAAGACAGTAATTAAGTGACAACAAAGTCGTGAACTCGGTTGTGCAGATTGTTGAATTACTTACAAGTCCTGTGGAGGCCTGAACGCGCCTCACATTATCTGGTTGGTAAACCAGGATCGTATATCAACCTTAAACCTGCAAATCGACGACAATATATCACTGTGTAACCGCACCGGGAGCCAGCCATAACCAATCATCTCATCAAATTGAGAAGAATAAAAAAAATAGATATACTCGGATCTGTGCAATGCTGAAGGATCTGAATATGATGACCTTTAAGCAGAAAATATATTTCAATGTTAATAATAAAAATGGATGCAAATTAACATGAGCACGAGCATCGTTCAACAGGAAGGGATAGACTGAGACTGCCATTCAGGAAAAAGGCTAAATCTCAGAAATCGATGATGTACAGTGCGATGAAATTTTTTAATGAAATGCCAGAAAACATAAGAAAGGAAGAGAAATTGAATAGATTTAAAATGAAACTGACTAAACATGTTTTAGTAAAAGAAAATACTTGAATCTTGTTTATATTAGAACATATATAGGAGTGCTTATGTATGCACTGTGTTAATAATTAAAAATATATATTAAATACAAAATTAATGTATTAATTATAAATATATACATATAAAATCAATTTTTTCGAAAAATATTGTATTTGCGTTACCGGGATTCGAACCTGGATCTCTATTTCCAATCCACTACCAATTGTGTTATAACGCCAGTACTTTTCATGACAAATTTTCGAACCTATATGTTACACTTTTTCAAATGAATACATCTGTCGTTCCATTATTTGAAAGCCATCTACATTGTTTTTACAGAATCTCAAATACATTTGAGTAATCTGATAGCAGACGCCAGAATTATCAATTCATTTTTATTAAATTTTGGACACATTAATACAAAATATCACAGACCGTCTGTTCTGAATATTTACAACTTCACAATAAGAATGTGTTCTCCTTAAAAATATATATATATTTTGTCAAAATTTTTGTAGTGACCAATTACTGGGATTTATTTGTTACAAGGATTTTTACCGATACAACTTTCAAAATTTGATAGGTGTGATAGTAGAGCATGGGTAAATTGGTGAAGGTTAAATTGTGTAAAGTGATCGCTTAAGCCAGCCGATGACAGGTCGTGAGCCCTGTAACGCCCAAGACTTGCATACTTACCTTCGCATATTAATAAATAATAGATTTGTCTCTGTGAGACATGAAGATCGCGATCACAGTACTCAGTGAGAGAAGAGAGAGAATGCTTTATTTTAATGTTTAAACCTTGTAATGTGTCCGTAACAACTTCCCGGATCAGCTGGTAAGCGGCATATTGACCTTCTTCCTGTGAAAGAATTCTCGCCATCTTCGTCATCAGCGTCTGTAAATAGGGATATAAATAATATCAATTATATTATAAAACAATAACGGTCCCTACCCGCCATAATCAGAGATTGCGGGGAATCCGGGAAGATGTTACGCCTCCGATTCTTCAGCCATTGAAAAGGAGACGTAAATCCTATGGGATGGGGGGGGAAAGGATGGAAATAAGGGAAACTCTGGATATAAGAGTTAGGGGTCGGTTCCAGTCGAAGGACCGATGATCTTGGAGAACCGGTATTCGAAAGTACTGTTATGTATGACGCTTCCGTCACCTCTCCAATCCCCGCCGAGATCACACGAACGGTACGCGGATGGGCAGATCTTAGCTCCCAATTGAAGACGGCGACATCACAACTTCACCCGCGGCACACACAAAATACTACAATTACGTATCATCAAACACAAAATCACAAAAATACAGTGCTGGTGCACTGGAGCTGACGTATCCACACCGCGAATGCTATCGCGATGTCGCGATCGAACAAATATCTGTCACGTTGACGTCCGCTGACGTCAAGGTCACATTTCACACTAAAGACGAGCATTAAGAAGGTGTGGTTGGGGAATTTGGACGGGGAAAAGGTGTCAATAATATGGGTCACGCCCGATTTGCAAGACGCGCCAAAAATGTGTTTTACGAATCAGGAACAGCCACGACGTTCTCCTTCTTCCAGTACCCAGATTTCCAGCAATATTTCCCTGTACTAGGTTTCACACTTCTCTGGAAATTTTGGGATTTTTACTCAACTACCAAATCTACAGACATGAACTAATGCAAATTCCTCGTTTCACCCACGCGATCACTTTGGTACCACTTACGTAATCAAATAGCTCTGCGACTTTTTTAAAATATATGATATGATTTATTTATTTATTAGACTTTATTGACAAACATGTTTTTGTTGTAACAGAAGTGAATATATACTATAATATAACATGATAAACATAAGATACAATCATATTGAAAATTAGATATATACTCGTTGTTCATTGTGTGGGATGGAGTAGACTTCACCTCTGATATATGCAGCGTTGTCCTGGCTACTTTGCTAGACTGCCGTCTGTGTTACAGTAGACAGTTTTTTTCGTTCTGTTATTTAATTCAAGAAAGATAAAGATTTTACAGTAATAAAAATAAAAATAGAGAAAAAAAATGTAGTGAGATTGTTGTAGAACTAGTGAATTATTAGTGAAGAATGTTGGATAGCCATGCTTCTGATTGATCTCTACCCAATTGGATCATATATTGGGTCCATATTTGTGTAATCTTATTGGAAGTGAACGGTACTGAGTGTGTTGTACAGTTTCGGAGCTAAGAACATGTAGAATCTTTGATAAAATGTCGTTGTTGCTCTCGGAACTGGCGTGTAGATCTGTCTTGTGTTGTGTCCATGATTTATTGCTTGGGGTGAGTTGTTGTTAGTATGGAAATATTGGACGAGTCTCAAAATAAAGATTTGTCTTGTGTCTAGGACATTATACTCTTTAAATATACGATCTGATGGATATCTAAAGGGACGATTATCTATTACCCTAAGAATTTGTGCTCTTTTAGCCAACTGTAATATTTTTTTTGCAGCTCCTCCCCAAACTAAAATACCATAATTAATTAAGGAGTCAATTATACATCGTATTTCTTTAAAGAACGATAATTTAATATGCAATAATGTTAAAAAATACGTCTTGTTTATATATAGATTTAATTTTCGAAGAGTAAATAAATACTCTTACTGTTCTATAAAAGTGTCATAAACTATCGTATTTATATTTCCACAAATAATGTGTGTAAAATACCCCTCATCTATATGTATACTTTATTTCATGTCTTAATGCACCTTCCCCGGATTGGAAAGAGATCCAGGTTCGAATCCCGGTGGCGCAACAACAATATTTTTCGATAAAATTGATTTTATATGTATATCTTTCTAATTAATACACTTAATTAGTATTTAAAATCTTTTTTTTTTTTTAAGATTGAGAGTTTTAAAAATCGCTTATTGTTTTCGTCATTAACATGTATGTTGCGGCTCTATGAAAATGTAGAGATTTTGTTTAATTAATATCTTTAGACAGTCTGCCGACCCCTGATCTTGAAGCAATGGTTTGACTAGTCTACTGTAGAGCTTTTCCGGGCCGCGGTCAGCGTATTGAAGATGGGCAACGTCCATTGAACCGATTGGCCCCGAGAAAAAAAAGAAAAATAACAGACGATAGTAATTTAATGTATTAATTATAAATACATACGTATAAAATCAATTTTGTCGAAAATTATTGTATTTTTTTATTTATTAACCACTGAATTGAGTTTAAATACATCTACCGGTTTAGAAAAATACCATTTTCTTCTTCAGGATGTCATAACTAACTAAAAACAAATATTAAAATTTTTTCCTAAAAATTATTCGACTAAATTTGTATTAACAATTTGAGTTAGGTACTAAATTTATTTTTTAAATAATATATTTTTAATAATAGATTCTGGTAAAGAAACAATAATAAATGTTTTTAGTTAGTTATGACATCCTGAAGAAGAAAATGGTATTTTTCGAAACCGGTAGATGGATTTAAACTCAATTCAGTGGTTAATAAAACAGACAATAAATAAAAAAATATGAATTTTAACTACAAAGTTAATATTGCTAATTTTAAAAGAAAAATATTGTTTTTGCGCTACCGGGATTCGAACCTGGATCTCTATTTCCTATCCGGGGAAGTACATTTCACAAACAGTAGTGCACTTCCCCGGATTGGAAATAGAGATCCAGGTTCGTATCCCGGTGACGCAAAAACAATATCTTTCGACAAAATTGATTTTATATGTATATATTTATAATTAATACATTTAATTAGTATTTCAAACATCTGAATAATGACAACTTCACAATAAAAATGTGTTCTCCTTAATAATTAAACGAGGATACAACTCACCAGTGATGTTTTGCGATTTGCATATCAACGCGGTCAATACGATCCAGGAAAATAGAACAAATGGCAATCGCAAGAAAGCCATTTTTCAAAACGACCTCACCACGCTGCCGATAATATTCTAATTTTTTTCCGGTACGCTACTTGGTTCAATCGGTTATTTAATTGAATGGCGTATATAACGCGATCGGCTTTATGTTTATATACTCACTTTACTCGAGTACATAAATCAATATATAATTCGATAGAAATGCAATAAACATTAAAATGTCATACAGTTAGAAGTCGGTGGTGATTTTAAAACTGTGTTTCGAACCATCTAAAAATCTTGTTTAAAAACTTCAATGTTCAGCACAAAAAAAAATTCACGAGCACGGTTTAGAAATAGATCGGTCTAACTAAATACTAGTAAATTAGGTAAGTAGTAGATGGACATGAACACTGGAAACAGTCAGTGGCGTGCAGCGCATACGAGCAAAAAACTATGCATTACTAAATATGAATTAAATAATTGAATCAACATAAACAATTAGCGCCATCTGTGTACCAGCTTAGTTCTAAAAACTATCACGATAATACGATGGCGCTCTTGTGTATTCGCCGCATCGGGGTATTCACATTACTCTATTCTGTCTTTAAGCTAGTGAATTACTCAAGTCGTATAATTGGCTGTTTACTGAATTTAACATCCTCTCGATTGATCCGTTTTGTATTCAGTCGTTAAGTATCCTGTTTTTTTTAAATAGAATAACATTAGAAAGGCTTACAACTGCGTGCAAATCATTGAAGTGCCTACTTACTTACTTACCATCACGCCGTTTCCCAGTGGGGGTAGGCATAGAGGATAGAGTGCTACACCCTTCTGTCCTGACACATAATTCTCGCCTCGTCCACATTCATACATCTTCTCAACATTATTATTATTTAAAATATCACAGAGCTATGTTCTGAATAATTACAACTTCACAATAAGAATGTGTTCTTCTAATAATAAAGTTGTATCAATGTGTTCAAAATTTAGTAAAAATGAATTGATAATTCTGGCGTCTGCTATCAGATTACTCAAATTATTAATTTTCTAATCTTTTTAACAACTTGACAAATTTTGTCTTAGACGAAAATACCGAGATATATTTATTTTATTTGTAACTATATAATACAATGTAAATGTCTGTTTGGGCTGTGCCCGTCTCGCTAGAGAAATTTTGTGTCGAGACGGGCATAGTTTACAACCAATTATACAATTATTTAGAATTACAAGTAGTAGATAGAATTACATTTATTACTATATAAAATGTGTATATGAAGGACAATTTTAAAGTGGACTTAATTTTTGGATCACTTTGTAGCAATAATTAATATAGGTATGAGTCAATGTGTTTGGGTGAGTGCACCGATACTGGCTCTACCCATATTACGAATCCAAGTTTTAATATATAGTTTCATGTTCTTGGGACAATTCAATTGATTTAAGTCTTTTAGCATTCTATTAAATAGTTTAGGTCCAAAATATTTGTAGTTCCTTTGACCAAATGTAGTATGTGCTCTCGGGGTTTGTAGGTTATTTGTATTTGTCCGTGTGGAAATTATATTTTGAGTTGTTTTAAAATGTGTCTGTTTGTATTTATGTATGTATTTGAGAGTAGTATTAGCGTATATTTGTCTAATATCAAAGACATGGAATTTATTAAAAATTTCGTCAGTGCTCGTTGTGATTGTGGATTTGAGGATAATTTTTAAAATAATTTTTTGAGCTGCTATTATTAGATTAATTGCAGACATATAGAAGATACATCAACACTGATGAAGTCTTGTTAAAAATTGTGCGCGCGCTATATTTTGTGTGTATACACCTCCACACCTTACAGGGAACACTGGGCGGCATCTAATAAGTTAAAACACAATTTTTTAGTCAGTTATTTTGTATTTTATTGAATTATGAATACAATCATAGGCGTGATAAATTTAAACGATTAATTTAAAATGTGCCATAAAAATGAAATATTGTGTGTAACCTTGAAATGCGTCACAAAGCCGTACAGCCGCACGAGATGTGACAATTAATTTTCCGGTACCCACCTTGGCACTGGTGCCCCAGTGGGTACTGTCGCATTCTTTGTGCAACTATATTTTGCTTTTAAAATTAGCAATATTTACTTTCTGGTTAAAATTCTTTTTTTTTTTTTTTCATATTTGTTTTATTAACCACTGAATTGAGTTCACCACGTCAACTAACTACATTTCTAAATTTTATTAATTCATTTAATAATAAAATACAATTTACATTAGAAATGGAAAATAATTCTACCCTAAATTTTTTGGATCTAACGTTGATTAAAAATAATAATAAAATTGAATTCAAAATTTTTAGAAAACCAACTTTTACAGATACTATCATACACAATGAATCTAATCATCCATTATCACACAAACATTCAGAGTTCCACTCCATGATACATCGTTTAGTCAATATTCCTATGTCAACATACAATTTCAATATTGAATTGAATACAATTAAAAAAATAGCAATTAATAACGGGTATAATACAGGTTTGATAGACACTATTTTAAATATAAATTAAAAGAATATAATAATCAATTTTTATATAAATCACAGATAATAATGATAATTGGCGTAGGATTTTACACATAAATAACTTTTCGAATCAAATATCTAAACACCTACCACGAAACATTAGACCGGCATTTTATACAAATAATAGTATAGGAAATTTACTCATCAATTCTAAAGACAAAGATGATAAATTTAACAATTCTGGTGTCTGTAAACTCAGTTGCGAGGATTGTGCTGCATTTTATATTGGGAAAACGGTGAGAAATTTTAGTATAAGAGTAAGGGAGCATTTGAGATGTTTGAACAATAGTGGGTTTTCAGAATTTTCTAATCATTTGATAGAAAATGGTCACGGTTTTGTTAAAAAATTGGGATTGTCAATTTAGCATATAAACGGTGTTGGTTGCAAATGAATAATAATAAGAATCGTTGGAGATAAATAAAGCGTGTAAAACTAATCAAACAATTATAAACAACCAACTGAATTGAACTACGAGTCCCATTCTAAAATTATTCGACTAAATTTGTATTAAACTATTTGAGTTAGGTACTAAATTTATTTTTTAAATAATTGTTGTTTTTTTAGAAATAGATTCTGGCGATGAAACAATAATATATGTTTTTAGTTAGTTATGACATCCTGAAGAAGAAAATGTTATTTTTCGAAACCGGTAGATGTATTTAAACTCAATTCAGTGGTTAATAAAACAAAGATAATAAATAAAAAATAACTATTTTTGGACTTGGGTGGGATTCCCATTCTTGGGAGCAGCAGGCCTGCTGTCCCGACGTTCTGCTGGATATTAGTTATATTGGAAAGTCTTCATCACGTCAGGGCAGCTTTTCATTTTGGAGACGACCACGAATCATAGGAAGTCAGGTGAAGAGACAGGGTGATCGCTTGTTTTGGCCAAAAAATCATTTTTTATGTGACAGTTCTAAATTGTCCACATACCTGTTGTCTTCCCAATAGCCAACTAACAAATGACCCTATCAACTTTAAATTTACGCACGTATTAGTTCAAAGATGCTCAAATACGAACGCTCGCATTATTTCTGAGATTTGTCAATCGTAAACTGAATATACCACAAGAGCAATTAAATTATAATTTAATGTATCAATTGTAAAGATATACATATAAAATCAATATACAAATATGCTACAGTGCCGGTATTTTTCATGACAAATTTTCGAACCTATATTATTACACTTTTTAAAATTAACACATCTGTCGTTCTATTATTTGAAAGCCATCTGCATTATTTTTACGGAATCTCAAATACCTCTGAGTAAACCGATAGCAGACGCCAGAATTATCAATTCATTTTTATTAAATTTTTGACACATTGATACAACTTAGATTATATCACAACTTGACAATAAGAATATGTTCTCCTTAACTTGAGCATACCGTGATAAAAATACCAAAATGTCAACTTGTGTTACCGTGAGGAATGTGTATTTTTTAAGTATTTTCTAATTTTGACGCCTATAAAATAGTCGCACTTATTAAAATATAGGTCGTCACTTTTTAAAATTAACACATCTGTCGTTCTATTATTTGAAAGCCATCTGCATTATTTTTACGGAATCTCAAATACCTCTGAGTAAACCGATAGCAGACGCCAGAATTATCAATTCATTTTTATTAAATTTTTGACACATTGATACAACTTAGATTATATCACAACTTGACAATAAGAATATGTTCTCCTTAACTTGAGCATACCGTGATAAAAATACCAAAATGTCAACTTGTGTTACCGTGAGGAATGTGTATTTTTTAAGTATTTTCTAATTTTGACGCCTATAAAATAGTCGCTAACATACTTTTACATTAAATATTGTATTAATATAACTGAGGATTCATAATACGCAATCTAAAACAAGTAGTACTGATCTGTACCGAGCTGTAGTCCCGTGTTGCTGCATGGTAACGGAAGGGTTAAACACCATAACATAAAAATATATTTTATATTTAAAAGTCACCATTTTAACCCTAGATTTGTAACGTTAAAAAATACGACGCGATTGCTATCGATATATAAAATTTACTTGTCTGGGTATGAATACATTTGGTACCTGGCCATATATACCCACGAAGCTCTCTGCTCAATTCAGGAATATTTACCCTTGACTGACACATGAGGTGATGCATCAACAGTCACGGAGAGCACTGCTCGATTGGGGGAGGTGGCAGAATTGGCAAGTAGGCGGAGCAAATGTTTTTTTTACTAATCTTTTTAATCTAGGGTTAGGTCTTTTAGCATTGTGCTGATCAGAATATATCAATATTATTATCAAAGCTTTATTTTGCACTTTTAAAACACAGTAGGAACTTTTGGTGTAATTAACTTCGATTGCTAGTCCTGGGTTTTCTATTGGTTTGTTGAATATATTAATTCAACCTATGTAGATAAAAAGACACCAACCATTGCGAAACTGCGCTGTTATTCGCCGATTCTTCTACCTCTGGCCGCTCTCAAACTCAGCCTCCGAAACTGTACACAACCGATAATCGAAAAATGCAATACACAAAATGTTTTATATCACCGCTGTGAAAATATATGACCGACTCCGAAAACTGTCTCTGGACAGAAGCAGTTTCGCTTTTGTTCCTGTTTTACATTTACATACATGGAATGCACATATTCAAACTATAATACCGGACCTACCCATCGAAGTACAAAAACGCGTAAACAGGAACAAAAAAAATTTTTTTTACTCTAAATGTATGTTTTATTAGTTTTATAAATTTCGCAATTCTACAGGGTGGCCCAAAAAAAGTGAGAACTTCTCGTATCATATGAGTTATTTCAAAACATGATGTATAATTAATTGTAATTCTTTATGTCATTTTTTTTGCACAATATTTAGCTAATCAGAAATCATCAAAACACCCCATACTGCATCATCTGGTGGGTTTAAATCTGCCCTGTTCGGTGGCCACATGCCTGGTGAGATGAAATTAACATTCTCACGACGAAGGAAGTTGATTGTATTTCTGGCTGTGTGAGATGGAGCTCCGTCCTGCTGTAATGTATAGCTATACTTGTTTTGAAACTCTTTGATCATTTCCCTAGCACCCCGACGTTTTACAATTCGCAAATTTTTGATCAGAATACGGCCTTCTGCGGTGATTTTTGTCATTCTGGGCGACAATTTGAAAAAACCAAATATAAACTTGTGAAAATTAATAATCAAAGATGGCGACCGGAAATTGTCGAAATAAAACGTAATATAGGTAAGTAAGTAAATTTGTAAACTATTAAAACTATTGTTGATATAGTTAAACTAATTTTTATGTATTTATATTACATTTTACGAAATGTTCTCACTTTTTTTGGGCCACCCTGTATAAATAACGATGTATTCAAAATCACACCCCCTTGCAGAAGGCATCACATCAGATGTGAGGCCCGTCGGCTTTCAACAGGTACACTATCCTGGTGTTCACGCACATATTCTCGCATTCTTCTTTCGTTTCGAAGTTGTTGGCGTTCGCAAGGCAGCCTCCATAGACGAACTCAATACATCTACCCTTATCGTAGTCGTAGCCATATCTAAAAGAAATCACAACAATTAATTAATTGAAATTATTCCGCAAAGACAAAATTATGGGGTTAAGGACGGGTAACCATATAACGTAGCGTTACACTGATTTTCGAAAATACTTAAGTATGCGCATTCTTTTTATGTGGGTAAGCTACAAACTTGCGGCGCGTCGTAACGCATTGGGAAGTCCTCAATTGCACACCTTGACAGTTGTTCGATGTTTATGGCGGATTTATGTTTTCCCCATCCCTAATATCTCAAAAAAATGACAATTTCGCTATTTGTTCTCGTCACACTGTTGAAAGTTGACATTTATGCGTGTCAGGCTGAACTGTGTGTATGCGTGTGGGGGTCCTGCTCGCGCCCAACAGACATGGCCGCGTAATGGAATCACTCAACAGCCATATAGTCCGACTGGAATCCACCGAACCAGACAACAATACGTCGCGTCGCAACCAATCCGAGAAAACTAAGAACCGACCACTTTTCTCCTGGCCAGCTCCTCGGATATATCTACACCATTTTAGTGTACTCCGTTTATCTTATACTTTTTATAATATAATAACGAACGAATGTAAATTAAATCTGTAAATAAACCCGATCTAGCTGTTCACGCAAACACCAAATCACCATAATTCGTGATGACCTTCCAAGTATCACCAGATTCCCTTGGTGTTCTATCCTCTGAGTAATGACTAATTTATTGAATCCCGATTACTTGTAAGTGAAACTCAGTATGTCCAGGTGACAATATTAAGTTTATTACAACAACATAATTAGAGTCAATAATAATTACATACTTTCAGAGATAGACTAGTTCTTCTGGAGAAGCTGTGATGAAAGAGAGCTGTTCGCCCCAGAGACGGCCTCACACATACACATACATTTACAAAGTGACAGTTCTCACGTTTAACATTTCATATACAGGGTGGCCCAAGAAAAGTGAAAACATTTCGTAAAATGTGATATAATTACATCAAAATTAGTTAAACTATATCAACAATAGCTTCAATAGTTTACTAATTTACTTACTTACATATATTACGTTTTATTTCGACAATTTCCAGTCGCCATCTTCGATTATTAATTTTCCCATTGTTTATATTTGGTTTTTTCAAATTGTCGCCCAGAATGACAAAAATCACTGCAGAAGACCGTATTCTGATCAAAAATTTGCGAATTGAAAAACGTCGGAGTGTTAGGATCAAAGAGTTTCAAAACAAAGCCCGGTGTATAATTAGACATTACAGCAGGACGGAGCTCCATCTCGCACGGCCAGAAATACAATCAACTTTCTCCGTCGTGAGAATGTTAATTTCATCTCACCAGGCGTGTGGCCACCGAACAGGGCAGATTTAAACCCACTAGATGATGCAAAATGGTGTGTTTTGATGATTTCTGATTAGCTATTATGGTTTATAATAACTTGTGTTACGAGATATTCTCACTTTTTTTGAGCCATCCTGTACATACGGAAGAAACGAGGAGATATAGGCCCTTCGATTGTCACCATACAAATCCTTCTGACACAATAATAATTCTTAATGGTGACCTCAACGAGTCTACATAAACTTACTTACTTACAGAGAGGATAGAGCGCCACACTCTTCTGTCCTGACACACAATTCTCGCCTCATCCACATTCATACATCTTGTCATACGAGCTCGCCGATTGTTGAGGCTTCTAACAGAACCATCCTCCGTTATCTGGTTTATCTGGTTTATGGTCGTGCCAAGTCTTTCGCGGACGTCCTCTATTTCTGGTACCATCAACACTTGCGTCATATATCTTTCTTAATATTCTCTCCTCATTCATCCTTTCCATATGACCAAACCACCTATGTGATCCTTTCTTAATCTTACTCACTATACTAACATCAGCTTTACATTCTTTCCTTATTTCTTCATTCTTTACCCTGTCATAAAATTTGACAGCAAAATCCCTTAATACATTACGTATGTGGGTGTGATCGGTTTTCTTGCTATTGTGTATACCAAGCTACGTTTCATCTTTTTTATTATGTGATGTGGGTAGCGATTCGTGCGTATCATCGAAGTGCGTGTTCCTGAAGTCAGAAGACCTGAGGCTACAGCTAAAGAAGTAATCCAGATAGGAGAAGCACCACCGCAGGTATATAGGTAGTGTTCTTCCTGGTGTATTTTTTTTTCTTGTATCTTGGGTTCTTCGGCCGGAGTGTCGGAGGCTGGCCAGCCGGATATTGGGAAATCCACAAAAGTACATCGAAAGGGTAGATGATTTTTGACTCGCCCACGCGATTTACGGATGCACATACCTTAGAAAGAACGCTTTGCAAGGTCCTGCGACTATTGGTTTAGAGCAAATTTCCCAGCTCTCACGGATATCTGTAATTGTAAAAGGTTGGTGCGTAAGGTTTTTATTTTTATTATAAAGGATGGCTGAAGGGTTAAAATAAATGATATAAGTGAGACAACTATACTAAATGAATTGAACAATAAGAAAAATAAACTAAAACTAAACTAAATTCATGAAAATTGCAAATGAAAGATTACGAATCACACCAGCAATTATCATAAATGGTGAAAGTCTGAAAGAACTGACTGAAATTAAATATTTGAGAATCATAATAGATTCAAAATTGAACTATTTGCAAAATATAAGACACGTGACTAAAAACATCTCACTTCTGAGACGAATCAGCAGTCTTGTAAAATAGTATACAACTCTGTTATCCTTCCTCACATAAACTACTACAGCGGCATTTTATAGAAGAAATGCAACAATTATCAGTACTGTGAAATAAAACTTTGAGAATAATATGATATGGTAGGACCTTTAATGGTGTTTATTTGTAATATCTTCACTAACAAAATATCGGCAGAATTTATACGAAAAATGGATGCGAATTAACATGAGCACGAGCATCGTATAAGAGGAAGAGATAGACTGATACTCCTATTCAGGAAGAAGGCTAAATCTCAAATCGATGATGTACAGTGCGATGAAGATGTTTAACCCATCCCAAACCATGCAGTAACACAGGTCTACCGCTCTGATTAAATCTGTAATAACAGTAACACAGGTCTACCGCTCTGATTAAATCTGTAATAACAGTAACACAGGTATACCGCTCTGATTAAATCTGTAATATCTCGATAAATATACGCAACATACACTTCATATTGTAGTTAATTTAAAGAAAAATATTTACGCTTAGAAATGACTAGTGAAAAATCAACTAAGGTGAATCCTACAAAAATAATTATATACAATTTTAATACATTCCGTTATAAAATTAATACGTTGACAAAAATAGGCGATTATAGAACAAGAACTACAGAATCTGGTGAGTAGAATGTACGATGTGTGCAAGGAAAGCGACCTCATGATGAATGTTAACAAGTCCAAGTGATGGTATTCGAGAAGGAGGAAAGCGAGACACCGTGCTCGATACTGTTTGGAACTAGGAGATGAGTTTGTGGATTAGAGAAGTATGTTTGATAGAAACGGAAAAATAGGTGACTGCCGGGAATAAAGTGAACGGCGCTTTGAATGGAATTATATCTAACGGGAATTTGTCAACCGAGGCAAGACTAGCGGTGCACAATGGAATCCTGGTACCGACACAGATGTCTGGAGCTGGCAGAAAAGAGCCATCTACATTATTTTTACAGAATCTCAAATACCTTTGAGTAATCTGATAGCAGATGTCAGAATTAATAATTCATTTTCATTAAATTTTGTAGATGGCTCTTTCAAATAATGGAACGATTAAATGTATTAATATCAAAAAGGTAACATATAGGTTCGAAAATTTGTCACTAAAAGTATTGTCGCTGTAGCATAGTTGGATAATACACCTTCCCCGGTTAGGAAAGAGATCCAGGTTCGAATCCCGGTGGCGCAACAACAATATTTTTCGATAGAATTGATTTTATATGTATATATTTCTAATTAATATGTTTAATTAGTATTTAAAATATCACAGAGCGTCTGTTCTGAATAATTACAACTTCACAATAAGAATGTGTTCTCTTAATAAGGTTTATTTAACTCACTTGAATCAGTGTTTACCGATTGGTCGAACAAGGCAACCAGTAAAAATGCCAAAAACAAGAACATAACTAAACCTGCAAGACAATTTTAAACTTTTACTATGTACAAATCATAGTTAGTGAACGTTAATGACTAGGTTTGTTCCGTCGGTTCTTTTATAAACACATTAATCATTCGTTATCTACAAACATTAAATTGATTGGTTTATCGTAACACCGTTTTTTTTAAACAATAACATAAAATTATACAGTGGCGTACCCAATTGAGGCCTAAGTTAGATAGGGCCCCAAAAAATCCACCCCTTATCATATGTCAGTATCCCAAAAGTATTTTTTATTTTGTTCATTCACTGCACCAACGCAATGATGTCAATCGCTAGCCGCGTCTTTGGGAATTCAGTCGCTATGGAAATTATCTCTGAAAAATTGATATCCCGACGAGGTGAAATAAACTGGTCTCCACGTAGCTCCGACTTGACACCAATGGACTTTTTCCTATGGGGCTATCTTAAATCAAAGGTATACTGTAATAATCCTCCCTCTCTGGACCAATGAAGAAAAAAAAGAGCAGTTCTCAGAAAATTTACCTCCCGTTTAGAAGAGTGCCAGCGAAATGATGGATCACATTTAGGAAACATAATTTTTAAGAGATCAACTCCCAGGGACTGTACTTAAATGCAAAATAAACATTTTTTTATTAAACCCATTAATTATTTTACTACAGAATTTTTAGTACCGGAGCGAGGTCAGGTCGAGCGACAGGGCGAGACGTTAAGCTAAAAGATCCGGCTTGCTAAGCGGCTGGTGAGAGCTTATGGTTTGCACCCAGGTATTTTCTGGGTGCGTTCAAAAACCGTCGACGGTGTTAATTGTGGAGGTGATAGACCTCGACAGCACCTGGTCTAGACAACCTCAAAAATACGCCCAGTACCGTCGACAACATGTTCTAATAATACACTCTCGCAGGCGTTCTGGAGGCCAGCTCTAGAGCGTTACTCCTCTCGCTGCTGCCTTCCAGTTAATATCTCTGACAAACGCTCATCAGTGTAAACTTTTCATTGTACATTTTCAAACTGTAATTGGGCTCAATCAACAATAAACTATATTATATATATATATATATATATTCGCGGTGTAGTAATGCGGTTGCGATGTTGCACGTATGCAATGGATGACTCCATCTGTTGACTTCATCTGTTGACTCACCACATGCAACGTTAGAGACGTTCACATAGTATGGCCATCTTCTAGTGAGTGGTTAAAATATTCAAGACAATAGATCAGACTGCCGACTGTGAGATAGGATCCGTGATTCGTTTCTTGAATGCACGAAATATGAAACCAGCTGACATTCTGATGACTGATTTAACGCCAAGTGATTTTTTCTTTCATCTTGAGCGGTCCCCTGGTGGCAAGCGATTTGATGAAGATGATGAATTCAAAGACGGAGTACAGACATGGTTTTCAAGGTATTCAAAAATTGGTGCCTCGTTATGACGAGTGCCTTAATAATGGTGGCGATTATGTTGAGAAGTAGGTGTGTGGCGTCCGAAAAAAGTTAGTTATTTCCTTTAAAATAATCCGGTATTTACTTAAACGAGCCTCGCGTCACAGAACTATGTTCTGAAAAACAGCAACTTCACAATTATAATGTGTTCTCCTTTAAAATAAATACATATTTTTAAACGATTAAAAAATTTTAAGTGTAAAAGGAAATTAATGTGGATCTCTTGATGCAATTTAGCAATTTCTAGAACGTGCATCACATACAGCAAAAAAATTATATTATTAACGCGGACAGTTTAAAGGTGTAATAAAATTCTGGTTAAAAAACTGATCACCCCTTCAATATGAACACACGCAGAGTCAAGACTTCAGCCCTAACACCACTGAGTGAGCAGTGTGTGTTTCACCAACCTGGAATATCTGTCATAAACTGAATTGTATTTAATTGATTGTATTGTCTTATGTGTTTCTCTTGTTCAAATATTTCATCGTTTCCATTTTTTGTTTTCCGTTTTTTTCTCTTTCTTTAATTATTCTAAATTTATAATTTCTAAACCAATTATGTGTAATATATTATTGATATAAAATGTTTGCCTCGGTAAGGGCGTAGCCGAGGCCGATATTAAAATACTAAATATACACACAGCATATTTATTTATTTAATTCTTAACACAGTGCATACATAAGCACTCCTTATATACGCTCTAATATAAACAAGATTAAAGTATTTTCTTTTACTAAAACTTTTTTTTTACATATTTAGTCAGTTTCATTTTAAATCTATTCAATTTCTCTTCCTTTCTTATGTTTTCTGGCATTTCATTAAAAAATTTCATCGCACTATACATCATCGATTTCTGAGATTTGGCCTTCTTCCCGAATGGCAGTCTCAGTCTATCCCTTCCCCTTGTACGATGCTCGTGCTCATGTTGATTTGCATCAATTTTTGCTGTGAATTCCGCTATTTTCTTATTGAGTATTTAGTAAAAAAATACCATTGTATTAAAATATATTTTTTGCTTAAAGGTCATCATATTCAGACCTTTCAGCATATGATATGATGTGATATAAATAAATATGTTGTGTTGCATAAAAGAGTAACGCCACTGGAATTTGTATAATCGGAGGAATAGGCAATCCGCGATTGTTAATTAGTTGGTAATTTGGAAACAATAGAGCCATTATTATTTCTATTACCGTTTCTTTCTCCAGGCGAAATCTCAATTTGAAGTCGCAGCCTTTATACAGCTCGACAGGGTTCGCAAAGTCGTGTACACGACGCCGAATTACTGCGGGCCTGTCCATCACATTCATATGATCAATGTACTCCTCAAAATTGTCATCCAGTACATCGAAAATTGTCATCCAGTACATCAAAAATTGTCATCCAGTACATCAAAAATTGTCATCCAGTACATCGAAAATTGTCATCCAGTACATCAAAAATTGTCATCCAGTACATCAAAAATTGTCATCCAGTTCATCAAAAATTGTCATCCAGTACATCGAAAATTGCCATCCAGTATATCAAAAATTGCCATCCAGTATATCAAAAATTGCCATTCAGTACATCAAAAATTGTCATCCAGTACATCGAAAATTGCCATCCAGTATATCAAAAATTGCCATCCAGTACATCAAAAATTGTCATCCAGTTCATCAAAAATTGTCATCCAGTACATCAAAAATTGTCATCCAGTACATCAAAAATTGCCATCCAGTACATCAAAAATTGTCATCCAGTTCATCAAAAATTGTCATCCAGTTCATCAAAAAATGTCATCCAGTACATCGAAAATTGCCATCCAGTATATCAAAAATTGCCATCCAGTACATCAAAAATTGTCATCCAGTACATCAAAAATTGTCATGCAGTACATCAAAAATTGTCATCCAGTACATCAAAAATTTGACTCTGAATTGAATTTCAAAGAAAGCGTCCACTTTAACGTGTGACGTCACACCTTTGTCGGTTTTATATATACATTTTTATTTTCGTTTAAAGATTATCAACACGTTACAAATTGATCATCTTGGTATGACATTAGTGCACATTGTAAAAAAGATCTACGAATAAATATATTAAAATATGAATTAAATATATTAATTAGAAAGATATACATATGAAATCAATTTTATCGAAAAAATAGTGTTGTCGCGCCACCGGGATTCGAAGCTGGATCTCTTTCCAAACCGGGGAAGATACATTATCCAACTATGCTACAGCGACAATATTTTTAGCGACAAATTTTCGAACCTATAGTGAGATATTTGCGCCAACATAACTTGTTTAGAAAGCCGCGTGTCTTCCATATGTACACAATGACCTGCTCATCGTAGTTCGTAATTTAGACAAAGGTGTCAACACTGACATTTGACTGCAGGAGCTGAACATCTCAGCCTGCAGCCAGTGATAGATTATCTTGGCTGCGTAACCTCAAATCTGTTCAAAATGTTGGTGATCTTAAGCATGATAAATCAGCTTTTATTTAATTCTTCACATGGTGCATACATAGACACTCCTTATATATGCTCTAATATATACAAGATTAAAGTTTCTTTTTTTACTAAAACTTATATTTTACATTCGAAAATTTGTCGTTGTAGCATAGTTGGATAATCCACCTTCCCCGGTTTGGAAAGAGATCCAGGTTCGAATCCCGGTGGCGCAACAACAATATTTTTCGATAAAATATATTTTATACGTATATATTTCTAATTAATATATTTAATTAGTATTTAAAACATCACAGAGCGTCTGTTCTGAATAATTACAACTTCACAATAAGAATGTGTTCTCCTAATAATTATATAATTTTTTTATTTGTAATGTATTTATATTTGTAATAAATAAAAAGATGTGTAATTGAAAAAATTGATTTAAAATTAAAATGATAGAAAGTAAAGCAAAAAAATTAAAATCAGCTGCATCTTTGGCTCAGAACATCACTTTTATACTTTAAACATTGAATATCGGAATATGTCTACGAGACCAAAAGTGAAGTCTTTGTGTGGGTGCATTCTTATAAAAATTAGCATGTAATGCATTTACATGCAATAGCGCCGACCGCTCGGTACTCCGCGCGGGAACGTTGTATTCAATCAATTCAGTTAAATTAAGGGCGTCCAGCACGCCATTCATTATTATAAATAAAAATAATAAATCGTTTAATGTTCTTCTACGCGACAAGTTAGTTCATTTAAGAGCGCTCATTAGAAAATCACAATTCGATTGTTCAACCGGTACACATGAAGTTAATAATGCTAACAAACTACAGCAATCTTATATTAAAAAAAAAAATGTATTTATCACATTAAAGTTGATAACTGTGCCTAGTGCAAATCAAAAACATTAAAAAAACTATCAATTCTGTCAAAAGGCGAGGGTATTCGTCACACATTATCGTTACAGTTCAGTTTTATTTCATTCCGATAAGTTTTGTAGCGAGGTCGTTTTAACATAAAATTTAATAATGTATATTTTATACATCTAGCATCGGTAATTAAAATGTACGCCTGAAAAAATAACAATGTTATTTTTTTAATCTTATTTCTTAGTTTTAATTGGTTTTTAGTATCGCCAAAGAGGTTATATACACTAGAGATGAATTTAGGTCTTGTACTCAGTAAAACGTTGAAGCCAGATTCTGGGATATGCGGGGAACAGCATTCGGTAATGATCGAAAGTTCTACAATAACTCCATATGTCATTTTTCACAAAACGTAAATTAATTTTTTATTTTCACAATAGTTTTGTTTATTTATTAAGGTTTTTATTAACATTTTTTGAGATGTTTTTAATCGTTTTAAAATCGTCAAAGATAACTGAATTTATGAGTTTAATGAATGCGACCGAATTTATAGAGATTCATTACTTAATTAAATAGAATTAGATTTATTAAGGAAAACACACTCTTATTGTGAAGTTGTAATTATTCAGAACAGACGCTCTGTGATATTTTAAATACTGAATTAATGTATTAATTATAAATATATACATATAAAATCAATTTTGTCGAAAAATATTGTTTTTGCGTCACCGGGATTCGAAACTGGATCTCTATTTCCAATCCGGGGAAGTACACTACCAATTGTGTTATAATGCCAGTATTTTTCATGACAAATTTTCGAACTTATATGTTACATTTTTTCAAATGAATACACCTGTCGTTCCATTATTTGAAAGCCATATTTCAAATTCAATTGGTAGTGTACTTCCTCGGATTGGAAATAGAGATCCAGGTTCGAATCCCGGTGACGCAAAAACAATATTTTTCGACAAAATTGATTTTATATGTATATACTTATAATGAATACTTTAGTATTTAGAATTAGATTTGTTTGGTTGTGGCTAGTTACGGGAACAAAAGTACGGCTAATGTTTCCGTTCCATCTGGGAGTTCTAATCGACGATCATCTTGACTGGAAAGAACATCTATCGAACCTAGCTAAACTTAATAACCCGAGACTCGAAACTAATTTTTCTTGATATTATTAATTTTTAAGTTATACAAATTAAATGAATCAACTCGAAAGATATATTTATATATCGAAAAAATATTTTAGTAGCCGACCATTGCGGTACAGCAGGTAGCGATTAATAAAAAAGTTTTTTCTAACATTTATTTACTGTAACACGAGTTGACAGCATGGCTGCGTTCGAGTATTTTATATCATGGTATGGTAAAGGTTAAGTATGTTTCATTTGACATCTTTAGTGCCAGTTCAAACACCACATAACCCCCATAGCATACCTACATTTCTTGTAACACAAACACTTTTGATTACATTTATTAGATTTTTTTTATTTATTTTACATCTTTACAATTTTAACATATGTTTTAAAAAAAAATACTTAGAATATATATTTAATAGAAGCACTTAATAAATAATTTAATAGTAACGGTTCACACGAATTGTAGGAGTTTTAAAAATATGTGCTGTGATGTATTGTACTTCGTGTCTTTGAGAAGATCAATAGATGTGGAAGATGGTGACATCTTGAACTGCAGTCAAGCTCCTGAAAGAAAATGAATTATTTAGAACCATGAAGATAGATATAGGTTATCGTTTGAGAAGTTGGAGTTTTAAAATATAATTCTGTGGTATTTTTAGTATAAATTACATTAAAGAAATCTGTCGAAAGGTATACAGAAAAATAAATTATGTAAAAAATATCTCAGTAGCAACCAAATATTTTATAACACCGATGCTCGCGCTCCTTGACTCTTGAGTTACGACACGGCGGGTAGACGTCGCTACCTGTCCGCCTCAAAATAATTTTTCTCGGTTATTATTAATGTAAGAAATAAGGAAAGAATGTAAAGCTGATGTTAGTATAGTGAGTAAGATTAAGAAAGGATCACTTAGGTGGTTTGGTCATATGGAAAGGATGAATGAGGAGAGAATGGTAAGAAAGATATATGACGCAAGTGTTGATGGAACCAGAAATAGAGGACGTCCGCGAAAGACTTGGCACGACCAGATAAACCAGATAATGGAGGATGGTTCTGTTAGAAGCCTCAACAATCGGCGAGCTTGTATGACAAGATGTATGAATGTGGATGAGGCGAGAATTGTGTGTCAGGACAGAAGAGTGTGGCGCTCTATCCTCTCTGCCTACCTCCACAGGGAAACGGCGTGATGGTAAGTAAGTAAGTAAGTATTATTAATGTTTGAACGATAATTTTGTCTTTCTTAATTCATAATGTAAACAATCTTCTAAATACGAGATTTTTCACTAATATAAATTTATGTTACAAGATGGTCAATTGTATGATAGATTGCCCCCAGATTGTTGGTCTGCTTGACTTTCACGCACCATTGAGGTCATCGAGACACAACTCATTGTTCTATTACAGGGTTAATGTCAGAACACAGGCATTAGGCAACTCCGCAGTTCCCAGATTGCATTCTTTGGGGAATGAATATGCCGAGTTAGTTGATATTTTCGCTTTGTATCTCAACTCAATGATTTTTCATTTTTAATTTTGATAATGAAAAATATGCTGATATTATATATATAAATTTTTTTCTTTGTGTAAAAAAAAAATAATAAATATGAAACTGGTTCTAGGTTAGATTGCGTTTTTTGTAGAGCTGATTTCTTTGAAAAAAGTTAGGCCTACGTTTTAGCATGGTAACACGTGCCATAGTCAAGGTTTTTTCCTCAAAAAGTTACGGTTCAACCGTATTTGTTCGTAGGTGATATAAATCTCATACAATTGTGTTAAATTAAATATATATATATATATATATATATATATATATATATATATATATATTGTATTAAATAATTTAACCTAACCTAACTTTATCTAATTGAACGTGATCTTTCGTAGAGTAATATGAGGCAATTGTCCAAGTGACTATAATGTATATACCATCTGTATTACATGCAGTTTGTTCACAGAATTTTATATATACGTTTATTTTAAAATAGCATTAAATACTAATTAAATGTATTAATTATAAAGATATACATATAAAATATAATTTTATCGAAAAATCTTGTTTTTACGCTGCCGGGATTCGAACCTGGATCTCTTTTTCCAATCCGGCGAAGGTGCATTACCAAATATGATTTTTGACCACAAATTTTCGAACCTATATGTTACCTTTCTGATATTAATACATTTAATAGTTTCATTATCTGAAAGATCCATCTAACTTATTTTTACGGAATCTCAAATACCTTTGAGTAATCTGATAGCAGACGCCAGAATTATCAATGAATTTTTATTAAATTTTGGACACATTGATACAACTTTATTATTAAGGTAACATATAGGTTCGAATTTTTCAAATGAATACATCTGTCATTCCATTATTTGGACACATTGATACGACATATATCATTAAGGAGAACACATTCTTATTGTGAAGTTGTAATTATTCAGAATATAGCTCTGTTATGTTTTAAATACTAATTCAATACATTAATTATAAAGATATATAAAAACGAAAAAAGTGTGACATAAAGGTTTGAAAATTTGTCGTCAAATATACTGGCGCTGTAGCATATTAAAAGATATCCAAGTTCGAATCCCGTTAGCGCAAAAATAATATTTTTCGATGATAAAATTGATTTTATATGTATATCTTTATAATTAATTTATTTGATTAGTATTTAAAACATCACAGACCGTCTGTTTTGAATAATTACAACTTCACAATAAGAAGGTGTTCTCCTTAAAAAATAGCATTTTTTATATCTCACTCTTTTTGTGATTTCAGAAATGAATCTACCCTTATTACTAGGTGACTTCGTGGCCATTGAGAGCCTCCGCCAGGCGCTTATATCCTAGGCTGATACACTCCAATTAATTATTTACATAATTAAGTTCGGACAAGGAGTTTATGATAATTATCCAATGGAAGGTCTTCCACAGCAGCATTACCTACCTCCACAGATCTGTAGGCATTTATCCTTTGTTGAGAAGTTGTTGGCGTTCCCTGCACACCCACCGTAGTAGAACTTGACGCAGTCCTGGACCCTCGGATCGTACATGTATCTAGAAAATAAGGTGAAATATACATTAATCTGTGGGGGCGACGATTTAAATCCACTGCCGTCATCGCCGTTCCCAGCTGACCGACGACACAGGTGACATCTACACCTGTGGTCACATCAAAGAAGAAATTTACATAAAGGAGCACCTCAGGTAGGTCGTGGTCTTCCTAGTATCCTACATTCCAATTTCCAACCCCCATTGTGTAAATTCGAAAATTGACTAGGAATCACTTGGGGGGCCTTCATCCAGCAGTGGATAAAAAACACTCGATAACGATGATGTGTTTAGGTTTAATTTTAATTTTATTCTGCTCTACGAAGAACCAGACGCTCCGAAACCGATTGACATTAAATAATAGATATTTTTTTAATAAATATAATATATTTTTCTGCAGTTTTGAAACCATAGTTGTTTATCCCAATGCTCGCCTAATTAGGATCCGCCATGTTTCATGGCAGATAAAGATTGTCATAGTGTTATGTGTAATAAAAATAATAAAAATTTGTAAATTTAGCATGACTTGGTTGATAATCGACTGCATAATTTACGATACTGTAATTTAAGTGATTAGTGACGGAAACACTCGGACATTAGACGGAACTCGGTGATTACCAGTTGGACGTGGTGACTATAATTAAGTACAAGGTACAGCAGACCAATTCCATATATAATATTTTTAAAGTGGAAATAAATAATGACGAAATTATCCCATTATTGTTTTATACCTTTGGTGTGATTTCTTTCACCCCATTACCTGGGTCACATTTCTCGTCAGGATCGCGATCATTATGAACCCTTGCCTGCTTGATTATACTTCTCCACTTTTTTCGGCATCACGCTTGCTTTTTTTCACTTGGTAGATCCGACGTCTCTATTTTCTACATTCTTTGACGTGGTTCGCTACAACAGGCTTCTAAGAAATAATACTTTTAAAATTAATTTAAAATAGATTCTGGTAAAGAAACAATAATGTATGTTTTTAGTTAGTATTGACATCCTGAAGAAGAGAATGGTATTTTTCGAAACTGGTTGACGTGTTTAAACTCGATTAAGTGGTTAATAAAACAAAGATAACAAATAAAAATATTCTAAGAAATAACCTGAAGAAGTTGCTGACTACTGGAATTGTACAGGAGTAGAGAAAGAGATGGAAAGATTAAGAAAGAGAGAAAAGGAGAGATGGAGAGAACACGAGATTCAAAGAAAGAGAGAAAAAGAGAGAGAGGAGCATACTAAAGAACCACGACAATCTGACAGGAGCACATCGATAGGGATTAAGAGAGTGAAAGAAAGACAAATGGAATAAGGAGAAAGAAGAATTGGATGTTTGATTAATTCAAAAATCTATGACATTGCATACCTAGGTATTCTGGCTTTGCATACACCCACTTTCATCGGCAGGCTGCATATCTGGTTAGGGTTGAGCAGGTCGTAGTTCTGCAAGTCGCCTATAACAATAGATGAATCATTAATTGAACACATTCTTATTGTGAAGTTGTAATTATTCAGAACAGACGCTCTGTGATGTTTTAAACACTAATTAAATGTATTCATTATAAAGATACACATATGAAATCAATTTTATCATCGAAAAATATTGTTTTTGCCCTTCCGGGATTCGAACCTGGATCTCTTTTTCCAATCCGGAGAATGTGCATTTCCAAATATGTTACAGCTCCATCTATCTTTAACGACAAATTTTCGAACGTATATGTTGTATTGTTAATTCTGGCGTCTGCTATCGGTTTACTCAAAGGTATTTGAGATTCCTTAAAAACGAAGTACATGACTTTCACATAATGAAACGGTAGATGTATTAATTTTAAAAATGTGGTTTATGTACCTTCCCCTGATTGGAAAGATATCAAGCTTCGAATCCCGGTGACCGCAATAATATTTTTCGATAAAATTGATTTTATATGTACATCTTTATAATTAATACATTTAATTAGTATTTAAAAAATTTATTGAATCATTTGAAAAACGCCAACAGAGGTCTCTAGAAGTGATTACAAAATCAACAATCTTTTTATGTACTATCAAAGGCGGAGGTTCGAAGCGTCGATAAACAAACTCATACGACCTTGACATTTGCACTGAAGTAACGCGATAAAAAAATCTTTACAGATAACCCTGAAAAATAACAGCTTCCGGGAGATATATTATAACTATCTTAGTTTACAGGATACGTGGTGATGTGTTGGTTTGTGAATCTAAATTAATAAACAATTAACAAGGCATATAAATGAAAATACGTATGAGTAAATAATAATCTAAAATATTTAGTTTTAAAGCACTTTATTATGTAGGTGTGTATACAAATGTCGACTAGTTGGAACCAACCTTCTTCAGGACAAAATAGCATAGTTTATTCCAGTGGTCGGCAAGCACATGACGCAAAATGATAACGATAAATAATATACATTTTTAGGACCGATAAAAATGTAGTTCGGTGTGAAATTATCATATTTTTGATTGAAAAATTGTTTCATACTTTACTTGAAGCCCATAGCGTACGAATAAACACAATATATTTTATTAAAATCGCTCTTTTATACGAATAAGGCAACAATAACGCAAACTTCACGATCAATTTTTAATATTTTTAATTAATGACTGTTGGCAATATTTGAATATGTCCAAGAAAACTGAACTGAAGAAATTTGTAACTGAAGTAAAAAAATTATGTACACAGACCAACTGAAACATAAATTAACTCGTATATATTTCTTCTCTATACACGAGTCTTACTCTCATAGAGAAGAAACAAATGTTGAAATATATATATTTGTATATATCCACTGATTATTGAAATTGTATTATATTTTTAATATTAATAAAAAAAGATAAAAAAAAACCACAATTGCTGAATTTTTACCTACAAAGGCACTCTTATTAACCCTTCCCACACGACGCAGTAACACAGGTCTATCATCTCACTTAATCTTGTAAAATTTTAGTAAATACACCCAACATAAAATTAATATTTTAGTTAATCCTAAGGAAAACATTTATACTTAAAAATGACTAGTGAAAAACATAATATTGGCCGATGTAATATTTCATACACTATTGTGATAAATCAAATAATTTGTGAATGTATACCAAATTGTGAATGTAAACTTCTAGAAAACTTTACGTTAAAATACATAATTATAAATCTTTTCAATTTGAAGCGTCCAGTGTACACCAGGATACACTGGTGTATCCTTGCACCGACTCAAACGAGACAACACGTTCTCTGTTCTCTGTAGATACACACATAAATAATTATGCTGTTCGGTAACTAGTTAAATTTCGTTGAAGGAGCATACCTGAATTGAAGAAATATTTGTTACTTGAATTATACTTAAATTTTTATGTTATATTTATATTTAAATTATATGATGGAAATAAACAAAATAAATATTGAATCGTATAATAAGTTTTACGATTTTTTCGAAATTATATTTTCCCCACATTTTGTTTCTTTGTAAAGAAAAATAACATATTATTATACTATTTTTTTTTAATCTGAAAAACGAACATTTTCGACACGTACTTCCATCACGTCGACCAGGAGCTAAACTGGGAAATTTTTCCGCATCAACTCAACTCCGCTCTGTCAGATTATCATGTCTTTCTGTCGCTCTCCAATTAAATGCATGTGATGTCACGTTCAACGATAACTGTGATCTCAGAAATTGGCTCGATAACTATTTCGATACCAGAGATTTATTATTTATTTTATTAGTAACTATATAATACTATATAAAAATTTGTTTGGACTGTGCCCGTCTCACTAGAGAAATTCTGTGTCGAGACGGGCATAGTTTACAAGCAATTGTTCAATTAATTAGAATTACTAGTAGTAGATAGAATTACATTTATTACTACATAAAAGGTGTATATGAAGAACAATTTTAAAATGGACTTAATTTTTGGATCACTTTGTAGCAATAATTAATATAGGTATGAGTCAATATGTTTGGGTGAGTGCACCGATACTGGCTCTACCCATATTACGAATCCAAGTTTTAATATATAGTTTCATGTTCTTGGGACAATTCAATTGATTTAAGTCTTTTAGCATTATATTAAATAGTTTAGGTCCAAAATATTTGTAGTTCCTTTGACTTTGTAGTGCTCTCGGGGTTTGTAGGTTATTTGTATTTGTCCGTGTGGAAATTATGTTTTGAGTTGTTTTAAAATGTGTCTGTTTGTATTTGGTTGAAAGATGGGACGAAGTCCTGAACAATAATGGAGAATGTAAAATTTGTTAGAATTTTTTTTTTATAGTTAATAAATTAACAAAAGCCCTAAGACTTATTAGACAACCCAATAGTTATGATGACGTATGCATATTCCAATATTCAAAAATGTTTACCTGTTTGCGGTGCTGGAACAGTGTTCACCGATAGGCCGAACAGAGCGACCAATAAAAACACAGACATTAAACACGTGGTCAATCTCAAAAAAGCCATTTTGAAAATAATAAAAATATCACTTGACAATAATTCACAGATGTGGGAACTGTTTATGTTTAAGATATGTCAGCAACAGTGCTGTATTTGTTGTTTTGTTATATGTCACGTTATATGTCACTCTTTGCGCGTCAATTGCTATGTCGAACGGGCCGTCAATGTTGGAGTGACTAGTCGGAACGCGCCGTTTCGTCTTATATGTTTATACAATCATTTCATTAACATATGCTTTGTTTGTGCGACGCAAGGCGCGGTGCTCAATCTGTGTGTCGCGTGAAAATTCTCCATTTTAATGTTCTATTTTATTTTCTCGTGTTTTTTGTTTTTTAATACTAGCCAAAAAGCCCAATTATTATATCAACGACATTTTATCAAAGTTCTACATGTTCCTAGCTCCGAAACTGTGCAATACACTCAGTACCAACTGGAAATCGTACAATTCCTATAAGATTACACAGATATGGACCCAATATATGATCCAATCAGGTAGAGACGAATCAGAAGCATGGCTATCCAACAATTTAATATAATTTATACAATTCTTTCACTAATAATTCAGTAGTCCTACAACACTCCCACTTCATATATTTTATTTTATTTTTACTTTTTCTTTTTATTCTAAATAACACCACAACTGCACAAAAAAAAAAACTGGCTACTTTAACACAGACTTCAGACTAGCAAAGTAGCAAGGACAACGCTGTATATATCAGAGGTGAAGTCTACTCCATCCCACACAATAAACTATGTATTATGTATTTTATGTATCCGCCACTGTTAGTCCAAAAATATGAATGTCAAAATAAATAAATTATTTTTAATATAGTTCATACATATGTATTTTATATATAGCAAGATCAAAATCGTTCCTTTTAACTACAACTTGCACATATTTGTTTAGTTTCATTTTGAATCTATGCAGTTTTTCCTCCTTTCTTATGTCTTCTGGCATTTCATTAAAAATCTTCATCGCACTGTACTTCTTCCTTCTTCTTACTTCTTCCTGAACGGCAGTCTCGATCTATCTATTTCACTTATTCTTGTATCAATTTTTCTTACAAATTCTGCCGATTTTTTCTTAGTATTCACATTATATTAAGATCTTTTAGCGTTGCCCCGTTGCTAATGAGCACAAATCTATTTTTTCTTAGTATTATTCTCAAAGTTTTATTCTTTACTGAGATTACTGACAATTGTTGTATTTCTTATTTATTAGCGAATAATAAAATGCTACTGCAGTGGTTGATTTGTGGAATATACTATTTTACTAGACTCACTAATAAACAGTGGCGTGCAGTAGATATAGATTTAGGTTATGCTGTTACTAATGATATTATATGTACTTTTGTTTAACCAACGTCTTTGGACAAAATATTTGGATCATGTATTTATTTATAATTTTAGACTACTGTTGTTAATAGTGTTTTTAAAGTTTAAGTTTTAACGTAAAATAATACTTTCTTACCCATATAAAAAATATATGGACATTTTTAAGGACACTTTCTATGACTGAACATGATTCATTTATTATTTGAAAATAGTTCACGTAATAAGTAAAGGAAACAATTATTTTTATTAAAGGTTAACGTAGGAAATAGTTCTACAAAATGCTTTTTATTTTTCTCAAATCAAATGGCAATCCATGCACCAAATTTAAAGAACAATCATGAAATCAACAGGTTAAAAACAGTAAGATAGTAAAATTCGCAAATTAGTAAAAAAGGAAGTACACACTTCAATGATTTGCATGCAGTTGTAACCCTTTCTAATGTTATTCTGTTAATAAACAGCTTAGGTAGCGACTCCATACAAAACGGATCAACCGAAAGGAATTTTCAATTCAGTAAACACCCATTTATATGACTTTAGTAATTCACTAGCTTAAAGACAGAACTGAGTAATGTAAATAGCACGATGCGGCGAATAAAAAAAGAGCGTCATGAGTGCAGCAGTGAGTTGCGGTGAGTTTTTAGAACTAAGCAATTGATGTTTCTACTGATACGTAGATGGGACTAATTGCAAAATAATGTTTTCGTTAATGTTAATCCAATTTTTAAATTTATATTTGTTTCCCAGAATTTTTAGTTATGCACATCTTTTTTGCTTGTATGCACTGCACGGCCCTGGTAATAACCATATATTTTATTTATTAACGAAGATGAACTGTTTTTGGGGTAAGTTTGTAGAATTCCATAATCACATATATGAACATAAAACACATATTTTTAGATTCTACATTATTAGGGGCATTATCAATCTAACAATTCAATTCGACAATATATAGTGAAGGACAGCTTTATAATTTTATTTACATGAGATGAAAAGAGACAACAGTATTCATTGAATTTCTGTGAGTGTTCCGTATTCATAGAACACATTTTTGGCGCGACTCATATTATTGACACCTTTCGCGTCCAAATTCACACCCATCCTTTTTCCTTACTGCTTGTCTTCAGTGTGAATAGTGACTTTGACGTCAGCAGACGTCAACTAGAATTAAATTTGTTCGATCTAGACATCACTATAGTATTAGGGGTGTGGATTTATTCAGCTATGTATTGTTTTGAATTGTGTGCACAGTGATATAGATTGTTGTTTTAGTTACCGCGGGTGAAGCTGTGATGTCGCCGACTTCAATTGAAAGCGGACTTCAATTGATCTGCCCATCCGCGTGCCATTTATGTGATTTTCGGCTAAGACTGCGGTAGTAACGGAAGCGGCGTACACAAGGTAAGGCGAGCAGTCCTTCAGATTCCCGATTTCCCGAGATAACTTCGACTGGATCCCTACCCATCATCGACCGTTATCCGTTATATCCAGGTTCCCTTATTCCCTTGCTTCCTTTACCCCCCCCCCCCCCCCCGTGGGTTTATATAAATTTTTGGACGATTCTAATTATTCTGTTTTACAATAATGATATTTTAATATCATAATATTAATATCACCCAAACATATTGACTCATACCTATATTAATTATTGCTACAAAGTGATCCAAAAATTAAGTCCATTTTAAAATTGTTCTTCATATACACCTTTTATATAGTAATAAATGTAATTCTAATTAATTGAACAATTGCTTGTAAACTATGCCCGTCTCGACACAGAATTTCTCTAGTGAGACGGGCACAGTCCAAACAGATTTTTACATTGTATTATATAGTTACTAATAAATAATAATAATAATATTAAAGGTAATATTGAACAACAGTTGGATGTCATCGGCACCCACTGACACATGCTCAGACCAGCCTTTGAGAAGCGCTGAACATGAATGGATCGTATCCACAGCTAAACACGTATGAGCCTAGATACACAGAATGACGCACATTTTGCATTTGAGTGGTGACACTTTCTCTCCGGGTTAACGACACTATCTTTCAAGATATTTCGCCGAAATCTCACAACTAAACTGCTTTCTAAATCTTATTTCGCACAGATGTACAAAAAAAAGTTTGCGTATGGCTCCGCAACTACACGGTGACATTCGAATATATTGTAATTTTTAAATTTTTATAAAAAATACATAAGATTTTTTCGATTTGATATTTTAAATTATTAGGAGAACACATTCTTATTGTGAAGTTGTAATTATTCAGAACATAGGACTGTGATATTTTAAATATTAATTCAATATATTAATTAGAAAGATATACATATAAAATCAATTTTATCGAAAAATATTGTTGTTGCGCCACCGGGATTCGAACCTAAGGTAGATGACTCTTTCAAATAATGGAACGATTAAATGTATTAATATCAAAAAGGTTCGAAAATTTGTCGCTAAAAATATAGTCGCTGTAGCATAGTTGGATAATGCACCTGAAAGAGATCCAGGTTCAAATCCCGGTGACGCAACAACAATATTTTTCGATAAAATTGATTTTATATGTATATCTTTCTAATTAATATATTTAATTGATATTTTAAGTAATTCCAAAAATATGTGTGACCGATTTAATCGGTGACCACATATTTTATTCAGTCCCCAGTGTTGTGACTTTTTCAGAGAGGAGAAATACCAACAACGCAGGTAGTAATGCGACGCACGAATGCAACCAATCCAATAATAGCACGACCCTATTTACTACATCTATCATCCAAAATCATTCCACATCATTTCGTTCTTTTAATATCTTTCGCCAGGTTCAGAGGTGGGCTGGAGGGGACTCGGAGGGGCTCACGCGAGCCGTAATATCAAAGATCAAATCAGTACCTAACAAAAATTTCTGTAGATGGTTTAAATGTATTATGAAACATAAGACTATGTTTCCTTTTGAAATTTTTCCTAAAATCCATTTATTTTGGGAGCATCATAACAGAGATCTATCCATTTTTTTTTGTCTATAATCTAACAATGCTTAAAAACACTGAAATTTGATATATATTCTTAGTTCTTAGATGTTCAACGCGACATTTTTGTGAACGATGCTTTGAATGATTATCCTTCATTCTTCACACGTGCACATTTCTTCCCTTTACCGCAATTGTGCACAGTTTTGAGAATAAGAGTTCGTATTATTTATAACTTTTTACCATAATTTACTAAGGAGAACTCTTCACTCGTGCAATCTAAGGTAGGTAAGTATATTTTTCATCTATTGATATTAATTATTTTACTGTATATAGCGTATTATTACATAATATAAATAATTATTGCGTATAATAGCACAAGAGTCCATATAAAAAATTCGCCCCTTCTCCGGAACGCCGCGAATTGTTCTGAGATTAAGCGAGCCCCTCGTTAACGTATTGACTGCCCCCCCGCTGTCCAGGTCCCGAGTGTTGAAGAGGTAATTGAAATGATTATTAATATAAACAAGCTTATATTAATATCGCACTGCGGGTAAACCCCGATTGGGCAACCGTCGAGCGTGAACTACCGTAACAGTTTATCGACCTGTAAACAGTTTGCGTCACTCTGCTCGCGCCACCAAGCCAGTGCTGACGTGATCGCAAATTTGCATCGCTTATAGTGATCGACGTTTAATAGAATCAGACGTATATTGCGATTAATTAATTTGTTAAAGTGAGTCGAGTATGTATTCTTACATGAAGAATTTGGTTTATGCAAAGTATGTAAAAATATGCCGCTTATAGTAATCATTGTTTAGTAGAATCAGCCGTATATTGTGATCAATTTTTGTTGTTTATTACATATCACTTTGTATATTTTAAATAATAAATAAATAAAATATTAGTCTCTCTAGCAGAGGAGCGAATCCGACCCTCCGATGTGACAGGCCTTGACCATATTTTTGGATTTTCGATAGACTTTTTAGTAACCAGATGGAGAGCTAATGGTTACTGGTTACTAGCGTATTACTTAGTATATTAATTATTCTAGTAATTTTGTATCATCAAGTAACAATTTGAGTTAGGTACTAAATTTATTTTTAAAAAATAATTATTGTTTTTTAAAAATAGATTCTGTTAAAGAAACAATAACTCGTGTTTTTGATTAGTTATTGACGTCTTGAAGAAGAAAATAATATTTTTCTAAACCGGTAGATGTATTTTAATTCAATAAGTGGTTAGTAATAGAAAATCAACAAATATTTTTATTTTCATATGCGAAAAATATAGTTAGGAGAACACATTCTTATTGTGAAGTTGTAATTATTCAGAACAGACGCTCTGTGATATTTTAAATATATTAATTAGAAAGATATGCATATAAAATCAATTTTATCGAAAAATATTGTTGTTCGATTCATTACCAGGATTCGATTACCAGGATTCGAACCTGGATCTCTTTCCTAACCGGGAAAGGTGCATTACTCAACTATGCTATTTTAGTGACAAATTTTCGAACCTATATGTTACCTTTTTGATATTAATACATTTATTTGAAAGAGCCGTCTACGTTATTTTTACAGAATCTCACTTAGAGTGCGCTTCTCAAATCTGGAACCCACGGCAGATTACATACATTGCGAGATTAGAACGAATACTAAATAGGTTTATTCGACATCTGGATGTTAGATCTAATCTATCATTCGGCTCCTGTTTAGATGCAGCAAACTTCCACAATATGAACATCGACGAACACGTGCTGACCTAATACTTCTCTTCAAACTACTGCAAGGTCACATTGATTGTCCCAACCAATTGGAATTAATATCTCTCCATGTGCCATCTAGTTCAACCCGGCAATCCGCACTCTTCCACATTCCCAGAAGTAGAACATCTTACATACTAAATTCATTCATTCACCGGTCATGCGAATACCATAATGAGAAATTTACAGAAATTGACTTGTTCAACATTAGCCTTACTGCGCTCAAAGGGTTCTTCTTATGAACCACCACAATCTCAACTGTGGCCATTCACTCTACCTATAAAAACTCATGTTGCTCTCCCTTTACCGCAACATTAGTTGCAACCTCTCCTCCTTTCTTCTTCTTTCATCTAAACATACTTTGTATGCAAATATTTTGAGTGGATTTTCATTATTAGTATCGCGTGTTAAATACTTATTACGTTTATTACAATATTACTGTCAAAATCTCTTAATAAAAAAAAATAATAAATGAATAGCCACAACGTGTTTTGGTTAAATATTATAAATAATATATAGATTTTCTAAATTCTCTCACACAACATGTATTTTGTGTGAACTACATTGGCGCTCCGTTTCTCCGAAAGAGTTGACTTTAAATTGTACCGGTTGATGTTTAAGGCGACTCTATATCTTCAAGATCTTTGTATCCCAGACAATTTGAAGGGTAGACGTCAAACTGGTTGTAGAACCCACCAAGCATGTCGAAGTTTAGTGAACGGGCATTCGCGGTGGCAGGACCTTTGCCCTCCGTCATGAGGAACAGGGCAACAGACAGAAAACACACAGTTTCACAAAATCATATCTAAAAGTATAAATTACAATTTTTAATTTTAAATTCAAAGCTAATTTAGGACTATAAATTTGACTAAGCGTCCTTGAGGTGAACTTAAATTATCCAATATTATTATTTTATCTTAGAATCGAAATCTCAACACGTGTAGCTTGTTAGTACTGAAATAATTCACATCGTGGACAAGCGCTGTGAGAAACTCAACTTCAATAGCGTGAAAGCATTATAACCGTCTCATAATGAATACAGTTCGGATTGGCGCGTTATTGTAGCGCATCTACATGTATGCATGAGTAGACACCGAGTTGCTGGCGTAAAGCTGCGGCTGCAGCTCAGCACTCAGCACTACAAAATTCTATCATTCTTCTTTCATCTAAACATACTTTGTATCCAAATATTTTTAGTGGATTTTCATTATTAGTATCGCATGTTAAATAATTATTATGTTTATCACAATATGTTTTCACTGTCAAAATCCCTTAATAAAATAAAATTTAAAAAAAAACAATATTTTTCGATAAAATTGATTTTATATGTATATCTTTCTAATTCATATGAAAATATAGTATTTATTCTGCACGTATCAGTTTTTTTTAGGACTTCTCTGAAACATTGTATTAATTATAATTATTATTAGAATAGTCCACATTTATTCTGTTGACGCCGTTGAGGTTGTCTTAATACGCACAACGTTTCAGACAAACATACAAATAGATAACTTATCGTTCGTATTCAAGGTTGATGACGTCAGCTTGGGAATTCCTGAAACCTTAATATATTTATTTATTTAATTATATAATTAAGAGGGATTTTGACAAAATAAATAATCAAAATGCAACTGACATGATATGTTAGGAGAACATATTCTTATTATGAAGTTGTATTTATTCAGAACATAGCTCTGTGATATTTTAAATATATTAATTAGAAAGATATACATATAAAATCGATTTTATTGAAAAATATTGTTGTTGCGCCACCGGGATTGGAACCTGGATCTATTTCCAAACCGAGGAATTACACATTCACAATAAAAATGTTTTCTTCTAATACTAAAGTTGTATCAATGTGTCCAATAAAAATGAATTAATAATTCTGGCGTCTGCTATCAGATTACTCAAAGGTTTTTCAAAGGAGATTCTGTAAAAATAAGGTAGATGGTTCTTTCAAATAATGGAACGATTAAAGGTTCGAAAATTTGACGCTAAAAATATCGTCGCTGTAGCATAGTTGGATAATGCATCTTCCCCGGTTTGGAAAGGGATCCAGGTTCAAATCGCGCAATAACAATATTTTTCGATAGAATTGATTTTATATGTATATCTTACTAATTAATATATTTAATACATATTGAACACAATACACAATCATATGAAAGTAATTTTTTAAAATCCACAAATATTTAGTATTGGAGAACATAATTTAAAATAATATAGCAGTTTATAATATTAGTAGTAGAAGATAAAGACTGGCGGGAGAAAGGGTGGGGAGGTTGAAACTGTTGTTGCGGTGATGGGAGAGCGAGATGTGTTTACAGGTAGAATGATTGGTTCAAATTGAAAATGTAGTGGTTCATAAAAACTTGACTTAACCTTTAACATACCGCGATATAAAATACTCGTATGCAGCCATGCTGTCAACTCGTGTTGCCGTAAGGAAATAGAGTTCTGTTAGCCTTTAAAATGTGAAAAAATGGTTAAATATGTAATATTTTAATTCGGAGCATTCATCAAGTTCTGTATTGGAGGTTGCAATGTATTGTAATACAACCTTCCTTTTTATCTATCATCATTTAATTAGTCAGAGATATTAATGTATGATTTCTCACTATTTTGCCACAAATTGTATTTTTGTCAACGTATTAATTTTACAATGGAATGAATTAAAAATTATTTATTTATTTATTTATATATATTTTGACATCCATATTTATGTACTAACAGAGGTGGATACATAATAAACATACATAATACATAGTTTATTGTGTGGGATGGAGTAGACTTCACCTCTGATATATACAGCGTTGTCCTGGCTACTTTGCTAGACTAAAGTCTGTGTTAAAGTAGCCAGTTTTTTTTTTCGTGCTGTTGTGGTGTTATTTGGAATAAAAAGATAAATCAAATATGAATAAAAAAGTAAAAATAAAATAAAAATATATGGAGTGGGAGTGTTGTAGGACTAGTGGATGATTAGTGAAAGAATTAGTTAATTAATTAATCTTATAGGAATTGTACGATTTCCAGTTGGTACTGAGTGTATTGTATAGTTTCGGAGCTAGGAACATGTAGAATCTTTGATAAAATATCGTTGTTGCTCTCGGAACTGGTGTGTAGATGTTTGCTGTTTGTCTTGTGTTGTGTCCATGATTTATTGCTCGAGGAGAGTTGTTGTTAGCATGGAAATATTGAACGAATCTCAACACAAAGATTTGTCTTATATCTAGGACATTGTACTCTTGAAATATAAGATCTGATGGATATCTAAAGGGACGACCAATTATTACCTTGAGAATTGTTTTTTGTGCTTTTTTAGCCGACTCCAATATTGTTTTTGCTGCTCCTCCCCAAACTAAACTAATTATAACATAATCAACATAAAATACAATTAATACTCGTAGTTTATTGTGTGGGATGGAGTAGACTCCACCTCTGATATATACAGCGTTGTCCTGGCTACTTTGCTAGACTGAAGTCTGTGTTAAAGTAGTCAGTTTTTAAAATAAAAATTCGACAGAAATAAAAAATAGAGATAGAAAATAATGTAGTGGGAGTGTTTAGAACTAGTGAGTTATTAGTGTTGGTATTGTATAAATGATGTTAGAATGTTGATTGGATCATATATTGGGTCCATATATGTGTAATCTTATTGGAGTTGAACGATTTCCAGTTAGTATTAAATGTGTTGTACTGTTTCGGAGTTAAGAACATGTGGAATCTTTGATAAAATGTCTTATGTTTTATATTAGTAGAGTAAAAAATTACTACTGATCACCTGTCGATGAAACCTAGTTTCTATTCATTCTAACCTCGCAATGTATGTAATCTACTGTGAGTTAAGATTATTAAACCTCTTGTGTTCGCGATAGTTGAAAATTCTCGAAGGTGTTGCGTCATAGACGCGTTCGATAGAGCCTTTGACTTCCCACGTGCAATAGTATGATCTAACAGCACACAAGATTATAGCATAATTGTATGTACTATTAACTGCTTACATTTATTATTAAAAAAAATTGTTCAAATGGGCGATGATAACAAATTTATTTATTATTTTTTATTCCAACTGTCAATTTGACAACTGACAGCTGATTTGTGCTCAGTTTGGTTTGCCATTTCACCATGAATAGCTTACGCCTGAACAACGATTGAAAATTGTGTAAATTCCAATTCTTCCATTCTTCACTTCTATTTTAGTCTACATAATCGTCTATCCAAGCAAGTAATTCGAATAATCGTGGACCGTTTTCACACCACGCATACTCTGATTGATAATACGCATCCGCAGAGACGTCGTGCAGTGCGCACCGAAGAAGCTGCTGCTGCTGCAGTGGAGTGTAGTATTGAGGAAGACCCGAATGAGTACTCACAATCGTGCAGAGCAATAGATCCATTATTACTGACTTTTTCGTTCCCCAATTGAATGGCATTTATTTATTTATTTATATATATATTGACATACATACATTTGTTTTAATAGAGGTGAATACATAATAAACATAAGACATAATTATACTCATAGTTTATTGTGTGGGATGGAGAAGACTTCACCTCTGATATATACAGCGCTGTCCTGGCTTCTTTGCTACACTGAAGTCTGTGTTAAAGTAGACAATTTTTTTTTTCGTGCTGTTGTGGTGTTATTTAAGTCATCGACAGGAATTAAAAGAGAATTACAAATATGCATAAAAAAGTAAAAATAAAATAAAAATATATGTAGTGGAAATGTTGTAGGACTAGTGAATTATTAGTGAAGGTATTGTATAAATTATATTAGAATGTTGGATAGCCATGCTTCTGAGTCATCTCTGCCTGATTGGATCCGTATTAGTGTAATCTTATTGGAAGTGAACGGTACTGAGTGTGTTGTACAGTTTCGGAGCTAAGAACATGTAGAATCTTTGATAAAATGTCTTTGTTGCTCTCGGAACTGGCGGGTAGATGTTTACTGTTTGTCTTGTGTTGTGTCCATGATTTATTGCTTGAGGAGAGTTGTTGTCAGCATGGAAATATTGAACAAGTCTCAACATAAAGATTTGTCTTATATCTAGGACATTGTACTCTTTAAATATAAGATCTGATGGAAATCTAAAGGGACGACCAATTATTACCTTGAGAGTTGTTTTTTGTGCTTTTTTAGCCGACTCCAATATTGTTTTTGCTGCTCCTCCCCAAACTAAAATAGCATTATTAATTAAGGAGTAGCACAGTGCAAAGTACACCGATCTTAAGAGTTTGTAATCAACTATACATTGTAAATTAGTTTTCTTATGCGTTTATCAAGGCTCGATATGTGTTCTTTCCAGTTAAGACGATCATCGATCAGTATTCCCAGATGTCGAATATTTTTGACTCGTGTCAATTTTTCACATTGGCACTCGGAAGCCGTGCTTTTGTTAAATGGTTAAAGACGGCGCAGCATGCCACACAGCGCGCGACACAGTCTATTTACTGAAGGAAACATTCGATGAGCGCGTAATGGATCTGTGAATTGGCCTCCAAGATCATGTGATTTTAGATTATTTTCTGTGGATATGTGTGAAGTAGTGGGCTGATAATTGTTGCAGATAAAAATATAATTCGCATTGGGAATCCACTCGGTCCTCGAGATAAGCCCCCGCACAATGCCGGGCACGTCGTACTATCGCATATAGCGTGATGAAACCTCATTGTGTGCTAATATTTCGCATCATTCAGAAGCCAGTATTGTTCACGATGTTGTGCAATAAATGAAGCCTGGTGCGCGGTTCGTCCGTTGATCCGAGTAGTCATAATGCGTATGAGGAAGTCAAAAATGGTGTCTTGAGATAACTTGAAGGACATGCAAGTGTCAATGGTGTTTTTCCTGGTGTGAAAACCCCACCAACCGAACTGTTGGACTGAGTTATACTTCCTGCAATTGTATTATTTCTAGAGACGTCAGCTGTGTGAAATTTGATTACTGAAGAATTATTTATAAAGTAAAATACTGTTTTAATTAATTAATCGTCGTTATCATCATCATTTTCGACAGGGTGGTTCCAATTTGGGGTGGATAATCCGCAATAGTGACATTGCCGTGGATAGAACGACACACAAACGCCTCAATCCTGCAAAAAGTTCAACCACAACAAGCCATGTCCACAACAGTGAGCAAAAGATGCTTCCAATTCTGTGATCAAAGTGATGCCAAGAAAACTACAGGACCTGGACACTGCAGGACCGATGCATTAAGCTCAAGGCTCCCATCTCGGTCGTACTCATTCGTCGCCTGGTTGGCACTTTTTAATGCTACTAGGCAGCTGTTCGATAGCGCAAACTGAACTGCGCCCCTTCTATAAGCTGTTTTGTGAGCTGTCCCAACATTGTATAATATAAATTTAATATGTAACTAGAACACACTGTATATATAATTATATGTTGTATTTGTGCATATCTGTCTCTGTAAATGTTATTTTATCTTGTTGAAATCATGTATTAATAATGTACTATTTTCTAAACAAAATATGTGACTCTAAGACTGCTTTTGTTTTTGACAAATATCTTAAATTTTGTTACTCTAGCTTCTTTTTTTTGTTTTCTTTGCAAGATTTGCCCTCATTGACTCCGATCGACTCACTTTATCCGTAAATCAATAGATAATATTTAAAATACATAACGTGAAGATAATAAAAAGGAATACATTTAATAAGGCCGGGGAGCAGAGGGGCCGTGAAACGAAAAGGCACAAAAGAAAAACATATCAGAGACTCACCCTCCACGCACCACTGTCGGCAGATTTAACCCACAAGAACAATACATCGCAGATTATATTTGGACAGGAGGTAGAAAATAAAAAAAATTGTAAATTGCTCAGCAGTTCTTCGGAGGATCTCCCATCTGGAGACCCACACTCGAACAAAGGACACTACTTTTTTTTATTAATTTGAAATTTTACAATTTTTTTATAGTTCATATATATTCGAAAATTTTTCACTAAAAATATCATCGCTGTAGCATAGTTGGATATTGCACCTTCCCTGGTTTGGAAAGAGACCCAGGTTCGAATCCCGGTGGCACAACAACAATATTTTTTGATAAAATTGATTTTGTATATATATCTTTCCAATTAATATATTTAATTAATATTCAATAACACAGACCTATGTCCTGAATACTCGTAATTACAACTTCACAATAAGAATGTGTTCTCCTAATAATAAAGTTGTATCAATGTGTCCAAAATTTAATAAAAATGAATTGATAATTCTGGCGTCTGCTATCAGATTATTCAAAAGTATTTGAGATTCTGTAAAAATAAGGTAGATGGCTCTTGAATGGTTTTCTTTAGAATTGATGATTCTTTAAACCTTGAATTTTGACAAAAATCATTTAATATTTTTTCGACTTGCACCCTTAGGGCCGTGAAGCATCCTCGCCGTGGCTATGGTATTCCTCTGAAATTCTAATAGTTTCCATTAGCGTTAAAAACTCCGCTAGATACGGCCTCAGCGAGAGAAGTGACGGCTCGGCGACAAAGCCGGCTTGTTCGCAACTAAACGGAGAACCGGAAGCGCGCCAAAACACCTGCCGGCGGCGTTCTGAATTCAAATTCAAATCCAAACGTCAGACGCCGAGAAGATGGCGGCGGGAGATAGCGCCAGTGCTCTGCGGCGGCCGGGGACGGAACCAGGCGGACTGACGTCACAAGTTTGTTAAAGTTTTAGAAGTGGGACAATAGCCCGGAACGGTGTGATGTGCAGCCAACTGATTCTGGTGTTCCCATTGATGTTCGGCAATTCTGGAGATGCGGACGGTTATTTGGTTAGTTTGTGCCATTCGGGAAATCGATTTCGTGACAACTGCACATAGCGACAACTGTACACATAGACAAGTGAACACTTAACTCTTAGCTTCCCCTTTTTAATAGATTTCAAGCGAATACAAGTTGCTGAATTTAAAATGGTTAGATTGATAATGCCCTCATAAGGCGAAACGCGTCTCTCATATGTCTGTCCTTGATGTTTAGTGCGACTCGTATGTGTCTCCAGCACCACATCCCAAAGTCATGAATCGTCTTCTCGATACCACGCCATATCTGAATATAGAATGCAGCAGAGACTGTACAAGGTGTGTTGGAAACACCACGGTCTTTCCATATTTGGTCAAGTCTGAACATAGATCTTTTCGCCATACCTATGCATTGTTTAATTTTTGCAGCTACGGTCGTCAGGAATTATGGACCCGTCTTGACACGGGTACAAGTTTGGATCCAAGAAGACTCGAAAGAGTGCCACAGCGGTGGGCTGATGTGTCGCATCTGGCTGGAGACGCCCAGGACCGAGACTGGACGTGTGTTACGAGCAGAGTTTCATCTGATTGTGGCCAATATATGTCAATAATAATGTGTTTATTCCAGCGTGATCAGGTGATACTGACAGAGGATACTGACGTGAAAAAGATTCCATTTTAATTGATGTTTCTTCATGTTGTCACGGGATACTGACAGAGGATACTGACGTGAAAAAGATTCCATTTTAACTGATGTTTCTTCATCTGTACAACGGACATTGACTATCATCACTACGCGATTGGCCTAACCATTGCCTCTTCAGCCGTGATGTTCTCCTTCTTCCAGCAATCTTTCCCTGCATCACGAGGTGCAAGATCTCATATTTCTCAGAAATATTGAAGTTTTCAGATTTTTACTTACTTACTTACCATCACGCCGTTTCCCCGCAGGGGAAGGCAGAGAGGATAGCGCACCACACTCTTCTGTCCTGACACACAATTCTCGCCTCATCCACATTCATACATCTTCTCATACAAGCTCGCCGATTGTTGAGGCTTCTAACAGAACCATCCTCCATTATCTGGTTTACCTGGTCGTGCCAAGTATTCCGCGAACGTTCTCTATTTCTGGTTCCATCAACACTTGCGTCATAATCTTACTCACCATATTAACATCAGCTTTATATTCTTTCCTTATTTCTTCATTCTTTACTTTGTCATAAATAGATTTGCTACAAATACGCCTAAGTGATCTCATTTCCACTGCATTCAGTCTACTTTCGTTCCCCTTCTGCCAGCTCCAGGCAGATTTTTCATTGTTTTAAATGCTTTTTTCAAATCAAATCATTCAACTGACGCAATGCCAGGTGACATTTGACGCACGACGAGCGCGAATTAAGACAAGAAACACAAACGAATCTATGAAACATGGAAAACTGAGAATTGTCTCCAAAAAATTGGAATGGGAGTAAAAACTGTTTAAAGTCGAAAATCTCTAAAAAATGTAATTCGTAAAGTCAGGCCGTAGTAGTGGAACATCGTCTGTTCCACAGCACTCTTCCATAATTTCCCTTATAAATACGGCTAAGGCACCCCCCCCTCCCACTCGACCCCAGCGCCGGGGGTTGGGGCGGGCGAGCGCAGATGTTGTTCGCAGTCTCCGGATAACAACATTCTTCTTTGAATAAGGCGAGGTATTAAGTGTACCCCATCTCGTGTTGTTTACAGAGCCGATGCGGTTAAAATACGTACCACAACTAGGCATTTTGGGGCTCGGATGGTCGTTCATTTATAAGGGTGCTCTTTCTGAAGCAACCCTTATAAAAGAGTTTTTATTTGTTTAATTTAGGACGCGGTAATGTGGTATGTACATGGTGAATATTATGTTCCAGGCCGATATTGTTTTAGTATAACTAAAAAATGTAACATATTTTTTTAATTTTGTTTTTATTTAACAATTACTTGATTTATTACAATTATGAATAGAATATTTTTTATAACATTCTTATATACTTAGCGTGTTATTTTAGCAATTTCATTTCAAATATTGTCCTGTAGCGTCGGAATTGTTCTTGGCTTATTGACGTAGATCTTTCAGTTCAAGATATCACCACTATTTGACATAATGTGGCCGGGAAAAATTTCTCACAAAATTTCAAGCGTAGCTCGAGTTGTGTGTGAGGTGGCACCGTCCTATTGAGTCCACATATGTTACAGGCCCAATCGATCAAATTCGGCCACTAAGAAGTTTTCCACTAAGAAGAAGAGAATGGTAACAGTATTGCTATTATTATTTAAATAATATGTTTTTAATAACTTTAACACGTTGTTAAGAAATTAGATGCTCCATAATAAATTGTAATCAATAATTCTTAACGACTACTAAGTGTAAATTAGAAAATATTAGTAAAACTAAAATGGCGGCGAATCAAAATCGACCTGGAACATAATATTCACCCTGAATATATAAAATAATTAATAAATATTAAGTAGTCTAATAAGTCTTTGCAATTTTCTTTAACCTTCACCATACCGTGATATAAAATACTCGTACGCAGCCATGCTGTCAATTCGTGTTACCGTAGGAGATTAGAGTTCTATTAGCCTTTGAAATATGCTTTTGAGTCCTGTATAGGAGAAATATCAGACAAATGTACCGAGGGTACGCATATAAAATTTGGCAAAGTAGATACAACATATCAGTAAGAAAGGGAGACATATGTTTGGGTACCCTACCTGCTACACTAGTAATTAATTGTATTATAGCAGACAGTGTTCCTCCGGTGTAGCAGTAAGCAAAGTGCATTTATCAATGTACAAAATATATATATATATATATATAAACAGTTAATCAAGAGATGCAATTAGGTAATTCAATATGCAGTTTTATTCTCATGTTTGGGGCTTTAAAAGTTCTTGGGCGTAATTTCTTCCCATTTTGTAGAGCCAGAACTGCACTTTTCGTGAAAAATATGCAAGACTACGGTTGCAGTCTTTCACTTTTGCATTTAGACCGTTGCATATTTTTGGTGCTAGAAATAAATGAAATCTTTATGCAAAAGTTTTGTTTAGTTTTGGCACAAGATAGTGACAATTAGCCTGTGTCCTTGTTAAGTGAAGGTTCGTAATTTGCTAAATTTGTAAAAGGTTTGTTTTAGTATACCAACAATATACATTTGATGGATATCTAGGATGTGGAATTCTTTGAAGAGTTCATCTGAAGGGTAGCGAAAGGGTTTCTTGTGAATAACTCTCAAAATCATTTTTTCGACTTTACTTACTGACTCTAGAATACTACTAGCTGCACCACCCCAACCGTCAATGCGAGTGGCACAGTGCAAAATATACAATTCTTCTCGAGAATGTATCGAGTACTTTTCTGACTTTCCTAAAAAAATAGACAAGTTTTCTTATTCGGCTCGTGAGATACTGAATATATTTTCTCCATTTTTGTTTGTGTTGGTCAATTTGTACTCCTAAATACAGTATACTCTCCGTTGTCTGTAGTTGAGTACAGCCACAAGGTTTATTTTTCGTTTGGCGTGTACGAACCACCAACTTATCGTGAGAAGTAATTTCTATTATTTTATTAATAGAAATGCATAAATATTTAGTCTTAAGAACATTAAGCTTTAGTGGATTTATGTCAAGCCGTGTTGTAGTTAGATTTAACCCATTTTGAGCCTTTTCTACTGCCTTTTCCCGGCACACAACCTTCTTTTTTATCTATCTTTCTTTAATTAATAAGAAAGGGGCACCATTATATTCTTTTGTTTGTTATTATTTTCACTGTGAAATTAATGTATGATTTCTTTCTGTCTTGACACAAATTGTATTTTTGTCAACGTATTAATTTTATAACGGATTGTATTTAAAGATAAATATACACGTAAAGGATATTGCCCCTACTTCATAAATAAGTCTCAACTTCAGCGACATCTATGCTGTTACTTGGGAAAGAATATCAAACTTTCAAAAAAATATCAATAGATGGCGACAGCATAGTTGCTAATAAATAAGTGAAATGTTCCATTCTGATATAATATATACAACTTACAAAATTTTTATAGATGTGGTAGCGTGGGTAATTCTTCGTGAGCCCTGTAATAGCAGCTTCGTCTCATCTTAATCTTGAAAGATAATTATTTTTGTAGGATTCGCCTTATATACTTAATATTTCACTAGTCATTTCTAAGCGTAAATATTTTCCTTCTATCGAACTAAAATATGAATTGCATGCTGCATATATTTACAGAAATATTACAGTTTTAAAATGAGCGGTGGACCTGTGTTACTGCACGGGGTGGGAAGGGTTAAATGCTATTTTTTCGCAATTTTGTTTCATGTGTAAAAAAATGCAGTTTTTGTCATGTTTTGCTGAATCTTAATTTTTGGGCTGAAGTAAGGGAGTGTTAAGTTGAGAAAAACATAGAAAAAGTTAAAATTATCATCTAAGAGCTCAACTGGGAAACTCTGTCGCTCTCCAATCAAATGGGTGTCGTTACATTTTTATAGAAAAGTCATCGACAACCTGGTCGAAAGATGGGATGAAGTCCTCAACAATCATTGATTAAAATGTTGTAATTTTTGATTTTGTAATAAATAATTAAATCGCAAACTTATTAGACAACCCAATATAAAACTCTAGTTCTTTTGTGAGTGTCCCGTGAGAAATTTAAATATTATTGAAGAGATGTAGTGTTCTGAGACTGATTTCGATCTCCATGAACTATGACTATGCTCCTCTTAGGGCTGTCACCAGAGAAGCGCCTGTTGTCAGCGCCACTCGGTCGTCCCAAAAGGTGGGGGATCTTCTTCTTCCTCTTATACCTTCGACGTGGCCCACCACAACAAGTTTCTACAAGCTATCTTCCCTTCTCGCAAAATGCCCAAAAAATTGAAAGGTTCATCTCAGGGTATAGGTTAGGAGTCTGTTCTTGATGTTCAACTCTTACAAAAAGGAAACATTTGTGTATGGTATGTATCTCCAGCATCACGTTTCACCGTCTTCTCTCTTGCATCTTCGGGTCTAGCTAAAACTTAATGATCTCTTATAGTGGGGCTCTATTCCCCGACCACTAGGCGAGTATCTTAACCACTAGATTAAGAAGCTCCTCAACATCTTATAAACGTCAAACTATTAGTAAATAAATAAACTAAACAAAACTATGAAACTCTGTTTTAGTTATTAAAAGAAAAGTTATGGTTTTGTGTAATTTAATCTTCTGTCTAGATTTTTCTGAGCTGTTCTACCGTGCGTATCGTACACCATTGCGAGCTCCATCATTTGTGCTAAGGCATCAGTTTGACATCAACTTTTGAAATCCGTTAAATTGTCATATTCCAGGAAGATTATGTCCAGGTATACAGCGTAACGTGACAGAGATGCCATTTTATTTTAAAATTTTAACATGCGTTAAAGTACGAATTATTATTTTTTAACTTAAACATCGTTTTTGTCGAGAATCCTTTCTGAAGCGCTTGGCCTGTAATCGTGATAATACCCTACTTTGAACAAATACCTCGCAGTACCCATCACGGCGTAATACACGCCACGCGCATTAAAAAGATACTCCCTAACTCGCATCGGCTCCGCAGACGACTGTCTTACATTATTTACTTTCCTTTATTAGAAAGTAATCAACACATTTATGCGGTGTTTGATTTAATAAAATATTAATATATTGATATTTATTTTGTTTTATTATAATATACAGCATTAACATTTCAACATATAAAAAATATTGTAAATACTAAATTAATGTATATACATATAAAATCAATTTTATCGAAAATGAATACATTACTACTCACAGTAGCCTGCAATGTACGTCAAAATGAAATGTCATAGCAGATATCTGAACAAATTGTAATGCAAAATACATCCAAGTCTGTCAGCCATGGTCAGACTCTACTTCAGCTGCAGGAAGGGTTGTAGAACCTACCAACCGTTGCCAGAAGAGTAAATTTTGTGAACGGGAATTTGCGGTGGCAGGCCCAAAAGGTCATAAGGAATAGTGAATGCATCAGAGACTTTATTTAAGAAGAAACTAAGAACGCACCTTTTCAAAATATCATTTACATAAGTGAAAATAACAATTTTTAATTTAAAAAAACAAATATAATTGTAAAAGTGTAAACAGTTTATGCGTAAAGCAAATTAGAGGTGAAATTTAAAAAAAAAATGACGTAATTCATATAAACCATTATTATTATTATTTACTATGCTTGGTGGGATAAGATGCCGTGGACTGTATCTAGAATGATTTTAAGTAGTTGATGTAACCCGAAATGAAAGTCTGAAGGAACATAAGGGCGGATGGATCTGGCCTACCTTGCTTTGAAGTCCTGGGTTGGGCGTCGACTGCATATATATTATGCCGAACCGAGATATCAATCACTGCACTTCCGAAATTTGGAATTCACTTTCTCTACGCGGTCCAAGCGTTACGCACGGCGTGAGTACAGGGCTGCAGAAGGAAGCACAAGTACTTAATACTCGCGATCGAAGCACAATCGGAGTTTGGTCAAGGCGGCGAAATTCCAGTATTAGATATAGAATAATGGATGGGCGAAAGAGGACAAGGAACGAGTATTCGACTTGCGCCAACAATGCTCCTCCACATTTCTCGAGGCTGATCAGATGATCTCGATCTTGAGGCTATCATCAGAGAAGTGTATATTGCTTGTTTGACTTCGTTGGTCCAACGGATGGGGGATCTTCCCCTTCATCATCGTCCTTCGTCGTGGCCCACCACAATAAGCTTCTCCAAGCTATCTTCCTTTCTCGCAAGATGTCTAAAAAAATTGACCAATGACTGGATTTGCAGAAAGCCGGGTGGAGTCACTCCACATCAGACTCTCTTTTGTCTGATCCGTTTCCCGCAGATATTTTTTCCTATTGTCTTAATATGGAAACTTGCATTTCAGTACAAAAGCGTTATATTATCGTTCGTCTCCAAGTTTTGTGGCCCGCTCAGACTTACATTGTACACTTTATATATATACTCTTCATTGTTCAGTTAATTCGCACAAAAGTGCAGACATTTTTTAGTTCAACAGGAAAATTTGTAACGAAAACTGCATCAGAAAGAAAGTAGATAACGGTGCGCGAAATCAAACGCCTAGCAGCCGTAAACACGCCCAGTACCGACGCCATGTAGCAATATCCATGTATAAGTCTTCTCTTTAGCTACACAGCTACAAGAGAGGCCTCCGCAAACTATTAACTTTTTAAAATACTAATTAAATGTATTAATTAGAAAGATATTCATATATATTCAATTTTACCGAAAAATATATTGTTGTTGCTACCGGAATACGAACCTGGATCTCTTTCCAATCCGGGGAAGATGCATTATCCAACTATGCTACAGCATATAGTACCTTTGTCGACAAATTTTCGAACCCATATGTTACATTTTTCAAATTAATACGTCTACCGTTCTATTATTTGAAAGCCACCTACTTTGTTTTTTACATCACATACCCATGTTCTGAATAATTACAACTTCACAATAAGAATGTGTTCTCCTTAATAATATAAACTTTTTTTTTTTCGGCAACTGTCGATTGCTTGCTATAAGTGCATTCTGTATTGAATTGAACAAACGCTGTTCTTAAGTATCAATTATGAATTATATAGGTATATACAATTAATTATTATTCACTGAGATCATATTTACAATAAATAACTACTGATCAAACGTAAACATTACGAACATATATTTAACAAATGATTGACTACGCGATGTGACTTGCCAGTCGGAGAAATTCATGCGATTTTGCTTATATATGATTTTTCTCACTTGTGAGACAGTGTAAACCTCATTTTAAATTGAATATGTATTTGCGTACTGTTATTGAATATATTTAAGAGAAAACATTCAAGTAATCTTAACCTAGTGATATTTTTTCTTACTGGCAACGACACTTGCATATCCAAATACAGATCTAATAGCGATAGCGACGAAGTGCAATGATATTATTTGATTATTTGACATGGTATGATGGTATATTTTGTGTTTCAGGAGGCAGGACTATTCTTGTTCGAGCTGTTTTATTATCATATTCACCATCGGAATGTCTCTCCACTCCTGGACAAAGACCTGTTCCGAGAATCGCCAAAGCTCTCTGTTTTCAACCCTTCTCATGCGTGCCTCCCGCTACACTTCTGATGGCGTCGCTCCAACGAAATACAAGACAAGTAATTAAAAAAATTGCAAACAGCTCTGTTTATTGTTCCTCACATCAACTACTGCAGCAGCATTCTTGAATTGCAAAGAAATGCAATAATTATCAGTACAGTAAATAAAACTTTAAGAATAATAGTCATACTCAGGCCGACGTTGTTTCATTCGTCATAATTTCTGTGTATGAGGTGGCACCGTCCTGTTGAAGCCATGTGTATTGCAGGCCCAATTCTGCCACCAATATGTTATTACAGCATTGCTCCTTGTTCTTGCATCCTGAAAGAAATAGGGCCCAATGATTCCGCCGGCACACATGGCACACCATACAGTAACTCTGCGTAGGTGTAAAGGTCGGTCGTGGACTAATTGAGGATTTTCAGCGCCCCAATAATGGCTGTTTTGTTTATACAAATCAAGTCGAAATGATTTTTTTTTAAAGTCGGGTTTGTTTTTATTTTAATGACTTAAACACGTTATTTAGATGTTAAATACTTTGTAATAAATTGTAATTAAGTATTCTTTATGAGTACAAAATACGAACTGATAAATATCTGTCAAACTAAAATGGCGGCCAAAAAAAATCGGCCTGTAACATAATATTCAATCTGTATGATGACCTTTAAGCAGAAAAAATATTCCAATATTATCGTTTTTTATAACTTTAATATCAGCAGAATTTATAAAAAAATTGATGAAAATCAACATGAGTACAAACATTATACAAGAGGAAGAGATAGACTGGGAGAAGAGATTCAGAAAGAAGGTTAAATCTCAAAAATTAGTGAAGTACAGCGCGTGAAGATTTTCAAAAATGACCGGGTGATGAGGAAATGATTTTTATAACGCTTCAAAAGTATCGAAAAGAAACTATTGAAATTAAAAAGGGTGGTCACCGTAGTAATGAGAGTGACGTATTTGTTTGGTCCATAATTTTCTCTGAGATTACTGCCGGAAGAGAGGCAGGGAGCGAGATAAGACGTCTGCTCTCCAATAATGGAGTATGGATATTGTGTCTATGTACATTAATCTTATTTAAAACGATTTGCATTGTTTCACCATTTTAATTCATTCTTCGACACGTTCTTTTAATTTCTTCAACCGTTCATCGCCATAATCAGGTTCTCCTTAGAAGACGTTCACAAATCCCAGAGCGGCGTTCAAAAATTATATTATTGTGTCTTGAGTTTTGCCCCTAGCCCACGGAATGAGACACGATGAGATGAGTCCCGGAGATTTTGTTGAGGCAAATACTGGTGTAGTGTACGCGTGTACAATTTGTTACACAAAATTATGTATCGTATGTGGCGTTCAATTCACCGGCGAAACTCGACACGTGTGTGCTAAAACGTCACATAGAACTATAGATGCCTACAAATATGATTTATTTTGAATAGTTAAAAATACAAATTAAATGTTTCAATTAGAGAGATATAAAGGAAAATTCAATATATTGAAAAAATATTTTTAGTAACATATTTCTTAGGTAGGTCGTGTTTCTTCCAGGGGTCTGGTTGGTCATTCAGCCCCCCCCTCCCTATTCCCTATTCATGTCCAAATCCACACATCCATAACTCTTGTTCAAACATGTCGGTTTCACCTTTTCGTCAACCTGATTCGTCTATCATGCAGTGAATTATTATAAAGAGATAATTATTTACATCTCGCAGAGTCCAAAGGTCTAATGGAAGTTGACGTAGCGTCTCGATGAACCTGTCAGGTCGGTTTCATATTTTTGACCCTGATTCATATATTGTGCACTGTGTTGCTCTTTCAAACAATGGAACGATTAAATGTATTAATATCAAAAAGGTAACATACAGGTTCGAAAATTTGTCGCTAAAAATATTGCCGCTGTAGCATAGTCGGATAATGCAGCTTCCCCGGTTAGGAAAGAGATCCAGGTTCGAATCCCAATGGCGCAATAACAATATTTTTTGGCAAAATTGATTTATATATATATAAATCTTTCTAATTAATATATTTAATTCATATGTTAAAAATTTCTTACGGTAACACGAGTTGACAGTATGGCTGCTTACGGGTATTTTTTATCACGGTATGGGAAAGGTTATTGTCACTCCTGTTAGTCCTCTTAACATTTCGTGAACACTTGAAGTATTTATATTTGGTGATCATGTATTAAATAAATAATTGCATATTTAGTAATTGAATCCCGGTGGCGCAACAACAATATTTTTCGATAAAATTGATTATATATGTATATCTTTCTAATTAATATATTTAAAATACTTAATCAGTGCTCGTTGTGATTGGGGTTTTGAGGATAATTTTTAAAATAGTTTTCTGTGCTCCTATTATTGGATTGATTGCAAAACATAGTCGCTCCTCCCTAAGCAATTATATCATGCTCTATGACTGATTGACAGATTGCGTAGTATGTCATTTTTAGATGTTTTATATTAAGGAAATTTGAAATGTTTCCAAAATAAATAGTATATGGTTGACTCCATTTGAGATAAGCATTAATTATAACTACTAAGTATTTGATTTGGTCAGTACGTTCTGTATAATTGGATTGACATGTATCGTAATATGAGTCTGAACAATTGAGATTTTTTAATTAGTAAATATACTAGGGCTGTCCATTTTATTTTGTTTATCGAGACAATATTAATTTTGCTCGCGTCTTTCGAAACGCCTCTCCCGCCCGGATTAGGGGTGCGGCATTAGGGTGTACCGCATTCTCTTTCCGGATTTCCGGAATCAGACACGTGTTGCTTCCGCCGTATTTTAATCCGGCATTCAAAAAGCGCGGGAAAGTAGAACGCTGTTTATGAAATAATAGGACGATTAGTGGCGCGGGGGTAGGCGCGATTATTCCTTCACCCCCGGGGTGGTTGATAAATAAACACAATATTCGTGTGTCTGAAATGTACCGAAAATTATTTTTTGATGTGTGAACTGGTGTACGAGCTCGAATGAGTCACACTCACTATCAGTGATTGAATATTTGGAAATATTTTATTTATATTTGGTTGTGAACCGTGATTCGGCGCATGCGCATATGAAATAATTCGTGAATTTGACCCGAAAAATATTATTTCACATTTTTAAAGGGTGTTCTTTCTTTTTGATATTAAATTAGATGTATACTAATTATATGTGTTAGAATATGTTATAAGTAAATACGCTCAAAATTATATTTATTTATTTATTTCGTGTATTAGTAATGAAACTGTGATCGCAGTCACAGTTTTCAATCACTGATGTTATCTAATACCAATCACAATCGCATCACTGAGTCTTACTTACTTGCTTACTTACCATCACGCCGCTTCCCCGCGGGGGTAGGCAGAGAGGATTCTCGCCTCATCCACATTCATACATCTTCTCATACAAGCTCGCTGATTGTTGAGGCTTCTAACAGAACCGTCCTCCGTCAATTGGTTTACCTGGTCGTGCCGAGTCTTCCGCGGACGTCCTCTATTTCTGGTGCCGTCAACACTTGCGTCATATATCTTTCTTACCATTCTCTCCTCATTCATCCGTTCCATATGATCAAACCACCTAAGTGATCCTTTCTTAATCTTACTCACTATACTGACATTCTTTCCTCATTTCTTCATTATTTACTCTGTCATAAATAGATTTGCCACATATACGCCAGAGTGATCTCATTTCCACTGCATTCAGTCTACTTTCGTTCCTTTTCTACCAGCTCCAGGCCTCACTTCCATACATCAGTGTCAGCACCAGGATTGCATTGTACACCGCTAGTCTTGCCTCGGTTGACAAATTCACGTTAGATATAATTCCATTCAAAGCGCCGTTCACTTTATTCCCTGAAGTCACCCTCCTTTCGATATCATTCTCAGCCTTTCCGTTTCTATCAAACATACTTCCCAAATACACAAACTCATCTACTAGTTCCAAACAATATTGAGCACGGTGTCTCGCTTTCCTCCTTCTAAATACCATCACTTTGGACTTGTTAACATTCATCATGAGGTCGCTTTCCTTGCATCTATCGTACATTGCACTCCCTAGCCTCTGTAGTTCTTGTTCATTATTCGCCATTAGTACTGCAGCATCGGCGTACAATAAACAGCATACAATCAAATCGCCCATTTTTGCTCCTACATTCATACATTCCAGTTCTTTCACACACATCACAGAGCCAAGAGTAGCATTTTATCTCATCACTAGTGTACACCTAAAATGATATATCTTGGTAATAGTATTTGCAAGACGTATCTAAGTCATGTCGATTGAAAATTAGGAGCTCCACACCGAGGGTCTGCTTCGTCACTCTATTAACCCTTCCAAAACCATGCAGTAACACAAGTCTACTACCCCAATGAAAACTGTTAAATTTCGGTTAATATACGTAACATAAAATTGATATTTAATTTAATTATAAGGAAGATTTTTATGCTTAGAACTGATTAGTGGAAAACTAGTTGTGTAAAGAGAATCTTACAAAAATAATTATTTTTCATTAAGGAAAATACATTCTTATTGTGAAGTTGTAATTATTCAGAACAGACGCTCTGTGATATTTTAAATACTAATTAAATGTATTAATTATAAATATATACATATAAAATCAATTTTGTCGAAAAATATTGTTCTTGCGTCACCGGGATTCGAACCTGGATCTCTATTTCCAATCCGAGGAAGCACACTACCAATTGTGTTATAATACCGGTGACGCAAAAACAATATTTTTCGACAAAATTGATTTTTTGTGTATATATTTATAATTAATACATTAATTTAGTATTTAAAATATTTTTCAATCCAGTCGGTTGTAAAATAAATATGCTGGGAAAAATACCATTTGTGTTAAGATAAATAGAGATGGTGCATTAATTTCACAATAAAAATAATAAACAGATAAATATATCATCTTTCTTTCTCGCTAATTTAATGAAGAGATAAGAAAAAAGATAGTATCGTATAGAACTTGATGAATGCTCCAAATTATATTAGAATATTTATTCCATTTTCGTAATTAATATTTAAAGTAAGTTTATAGGATTAATAATTTTAAAGCCAATTTAAAAACTTTCTTCACACTTAAAAATGTTAAAAATTCATCAGAACACATTCTTATTGTGAAGTTGTAATTATTCAGAACAGACGCTGTGTGATATTTTAAATACTAATTAAATATATTAATTAGAAAGAAGTACGTATAAAATCAATTTTATCGAAAAATATTGTCGTTGCGCCACCGGGATTTGAACCTGCGTCGAATGTGTCCAAAATTTAATAAAAATTAATAGATAATTCTGGCGTCTGCTATCAGATTACTCAAAGGCATTTGAGATTCTGTAAAATAAGGTAGATGGCTCTTTCAAATAATGGAACGATTAAATGTATGAAGTTCGAAAATTTGTCGCTATAGCATAGTTGGATAATGCACCTTCCCCAGTTAGGAAAGAGATCCAGGTTCGAATCCCAGTGGCGCAATAACAATATTTTTTGATAAAATTGATTATATATATATATATATATATATATATATATATATCTTTCTAATTCATATATTTAATTCATATGTTAAAAATTTGACGAGTTTTACACGAGTTGACAGCATGGCTGCATATGGGTATTTTATATCGCGGTATGGGAAAGGTTAATGTCACTCCTGCTAGTCCTTTTAAGATTTCGTGAATACTTGAAGTATTTATATTGGGTGATCATGTATTAAATAAATAATTGCATATTTAGGAATTGAATTGATTGTGTATTGTGGGTGTCCCTTGAAAGGAGTGATTGGTGTTTGTAGGTTATTAATATCAGAAGGACTTATTTAAGGTAGTCTGAGGGCCCTACTTTTCCTTAGATGTAACGGCTAGAGCAGGTTGATGAAATGAAACAGATTTTCGTTTATTGTCAAATTATGCATAAATAAATTTGCACTGTTAAATTGGAAATAAAAGTTCGTGACTAGCGAAGCTCACTAGAGGTTGTTCCGATAAGATGGCCAGGGGAAAAATTATCTTCTCAAACCGGTTGCGTCGCGACGTATTGTTGTCTAGATTTTCGGGCGGTACTAGGCGACGAATAATGGCTGTAAAGTGTCTGGTTTGAGAGGCAGGTCATCTTGGACACCTTAGATAATTGCACTTAAATTCTCGGGAGTTACACTTTTCTTGTTTTTGTTGAGAGGAACCTATACATGAGTGAAAACTCATGAGACGGTTGCGTAAAAGGGTGAGGTCCTTTCGATGCCATTCGACCGCGTGTTTAAGTTGAATCTTAGCGGTAACGGATTTGAACGAATTTAATTTGCTTAAAATTTTATTTACAACTTTAGTTTGAAGCAATTCAGAAAATAATTCGACAATTTGGTTCCCATTTTAATTAGTACACCAATTAAAAATTGAAAAGGTTCAACATAAACTAAATATACATGTGAGACACCCCTGCAACAATACTGTATATCGAATTTTATAAGTATTGATAGATAGACGGAGCGTCGGCTCACATAGAAAAACTATATACAGCTCAGATCTGCTCAAAAACTTCGAGGAATGATTTAATGTTTTACCAAAAAATAGGTGGCTACCTAGACGTCTTCGATTTAACTGATCTGATTTCGTACTGTGTTCCTTTTCGATGTTATAAGTTATTAAAGTTGTTTTATGCGAATGTTTCAAAAGCAAACTATTGTATTATTAGCATCACCATCAGCTGTTCCTCGTATCTTATCCTATCCTTGACTATGACTTCTCTTAGGACTGTCACCAGAGATGTGCCTGTTACCTTTTTCTCTCGGTCGGTCCACCACAACAAGCTTCTCCAAGTCATCTTCACTTCTCGCAAGAAGTCCAAAAAATTGAAGGATTCGTCTCAGGAAAATGGAATTTTAGTATTGAAATAGTGATCGCAGTCATAATACCGATGAATCAATAAAAACAATTTATCTCTTCACTACTGTTCGAACAAAGGGTTGAGAAAAATATGATGTAAGAAGGGTGGAAGGAATTTGGGAGAGGGACAGAAATAGGACCAATCAAACACCATGAAGTATAACACGACCCACCAGAGAGATGCTCCTTTAAGTATCTAAATCCACAGATCTTCTGGCTTCAAAACGCGTAATCCGTTGTTCCGCACGAAGTACTCTTCAACACACACTTCGGTGATAGTGCGAAGTGACATACAAGCACCATGCGCAATAGCAAGATGAAAACACTAATCGGTACGCACGGTAGCGAGAAACCGATTACACACAATAGTCAGTCTGATGAGTTCGATAGCAGAACGCCAATTTCACGGCTGTCGAAGGACAAACGTTAACTCAAATTAACTCAACTGGTACAAAACCACAGATAACACCACAGAAAAGGTCATGTTCTGGGTGTAGGGAGGGGATTGTAGGTAGGTAATGGGCATAAGCCATTCTATATGTCGCGTTTACGTGCGCGAGACGGCGATTTTCGATCCATAAATTATAAAGATCAACTACTTTAAAATCATATTTTCTTTTCTGCTTCCATTCTCAAGACATACCTTCGATAATATGCCATCGATTGGATGTGTTGCGCGGTGTGCAGCGTCACGATTGATAACAAATTGATCAGAACCGATTGCGCCAAGTCCCACGTCCCCAGCGCGGCTCCCAGGACTAATCAGCCTTGCCAGACACGCTTCGTAGTGGAGATTAGGCCCGGGCCCCGGCCGCGCGGAGCCCCAGGGATCTGAAACGTGCCGCCTTTGTTCAGCCCGTAATGGGAAGCCGAGGAGTGCGCCACGATGCTGCGGCTGAAGAAGTGACACGGCAATTTTCCTAGCTTTGCAATACTGAAATATTGTTTTTCTTCGATTTTGTTTCTTTACAACATCTTGGCCGGCATACCGACTATGATTGTTTTGTTTTGTGATCCCTTTGGAGGGATGCTATTATTCCAGATGTGCAATATTTGACCGGCCCTATCTCTTGAAATAAAAATTGGAACTTTATGACTGTATCAATTATAATGGCGTTCAATACTAATTACTGTTATTATTATATGCAAAGAAGACAATACAGAAGAAAGGAGGATAGTACCATTACATACAGGGTGGACCAAAAGTAACTTTACAAATTAAAAATAAATAACTAGATGTGTTTTAAGTACGTTTTATATATATCTTTAACATGATATTCTACGTATCATAAAAGTTTTTTTTTACATATATATAAAATGTATTAACGTAAACTTTAAATGTAAAAACGAATTATTACGAATGCGAATGGTCAGATGTTATGTGTTTTCGATATTATTTTATGGAATGGTAACATGGACATTTACTAATAAAATAATAAGGCGTTTTGTAGCATTTAAGATGTGGATCTACAAAAGAATGCACAAAATAAACTGATAATCACGAATAATGTCCTTACAAGGCGAAACGCATCGCGAGTAAATTAAACAAATAGAATAAAAATCAAGTGTTTTATTTTCACATATGTGATTATGGAATTCTACAAAGTTGCCTCGGAAACAGTACATTTTATTCAAACATTATAATAAAGTGACATATATGTTTTTGATAAGTTAATTTAAGCAATATTTGAATATGTCTAAGAACACACAATTACTGGATTTTTACCCACAAAGGCACTGTTATTAAATAAATATCAGATATCTCATAGAGGCAAAGTTATTTCTATTACATTTAATGAAATATTTATAGAAATACGGGGTAATTACAGGACTTACAACCTGTCTTCGGTTGGCTTAAGTGATCACTTTGTATATATGTATATAACGTTCACAAATTCTAACCCCTCAATCTCCATATTTATCAAATTTTTGAGAGTTGTATATATGTTAGTATGTGGACTCGCTTCGAGTACCACTACACCATTGCATCTATGGAACAAATTTGAAAATTCATTTTTCCTTGAAACTATATTTTGCAATAATTTTTTTCTTAAAATGTTAAAATCAATCGTAAGCCCTGTAATTACCCCATATTTCTATATATCTTCCATTAGCTATGTCTGATATATAGTTAATTTTACATCGTGAAGAAGAAAATTGTGTTTTCCGAAACCGTTTGATGTTTAAAATTCATCATTATTATAAACAAAGTTAAATAATCTACACAATAATGAACATATTAATAAACCACAAAATTCAATTTTAAAGTATTTAAAATAAAGTTGAATTAAAAACATTATTAGAAGTCAAAGAATGTAGATGAATAACTTGAGGCCTATTTGGTCAGTCTGCTGTAGAGCTGTGATCAGAATGATATTCAACATGATAGCCAACGTCCGTTTCTTCCTTTCGCAGCCCATCAAACATACTTCTCAAATGCAGAATCACCTACAAGCATTACTTACATCATGTGAGGCCCCATGGCCTCCATACACTCAAATCGTTAATGTAAATAGTATATGGATTCAATTTTGAAAAGAATTGTTAAAGTATCAAACCCGGACGAGTCCGCCGAACAAAGCGGTAAGATGGTATTCTTACAAACACTTCTCCTTGAATAGCCATAAACAATCGGGAAGGCTCCGAAACTTTCTAGGGCCAGGTGGTTGCTTCAATATTCAATTAACTCAGATTATCTATGGAGCGACTAGCGGGAGAAATATAGCCTTTTTTCCCGTGCAAGTTTTCAAACTAACAGAAATACCGGGGGCGGGGGCGCGCGGAATAAGGGATGTAATGAGGAAAAAACAATATAAACTTGTGCTCGTCAGATGGCCTACGTTTTATACCCTACAATAAGTTAAATTATTCTGTGGCATTCTATAGAGATTTAATTTTAAATTTCTTTTTCGTATAATCTTGCCTTAAAATGTAGTTAACGTTTAATTTATTAATCATATTATATGCGATAACCTAACCGGGGAATAAAAATACACGAAATTCAATGTTGTTATTAGCAATTTTTACCAAAATTTTAAAATTTAGTCCCTCCAGTGTCCCTTAAGTGAATAATCATATAACATAAATCCATAGAACATAGTTTTACACACAGATGGAAAATTAAGGTGCAGTAGTTCAAGGCAGACACTCAGCGATCCATTCGACAAAAAATACTCCCAAAAGAGGGACAGTGGACGAGATGTAACATGAATTGAGTCACACTTACATGGACGGACTAACGTAGTTGCGAAACACGAGGTATGAAATCCAACCAACGCAGGCCGGCCTAACCATCCACTTAAGGAGCTCCAACGAGTCACCCATACTCAAATGAATTCCCAATATAAAACAAGATGCCTCCCATTACTAATTAGATCTGTCTATGTCCAGTCAAACCACCAATCATACGTTCACGCGCATCTCTGAGTACATCACGAGTCCACAAAATATGGTCAAGAGTCTGTTCTACTCTCCCGCATGTACACCGCGGGGCATCCACAACTCCAGAATGGACCACAACACCCTGATGGATGTAATAAGTGACAGGTGTCAGGCCATAATTGACTGAATCCACGTAATCAATTTATTTATTTATTTATTTATATATATTTTGACATCCATATTTTTGTACTAACAGAGGTGGATACATAATAAACATACATAATACATAGTTTATTGTGTGGGATGGAGTAGACTTCACCTCTGATATATACAGCATTGTCCTGGCTACTTTGCTAGACTAAAGCCTGTGTTAAAGTAGCCAGTTTTTTTTTTTTCGTGCTGTTGTGGTGTTATTTGGAATAAAAAAATAAATCAAATATGAATAAAAAAGTAAGAATAAAATAAAAATATAATAAAAATATGTGGAGTGGGAGTGTTGTAGGACTAGTGAGTTATTAGTAAAAGAATTGTATACATTATATTAAATTGTTGGATATCCATGCTTCTGATTCATCTCTACCTGATTGAATCATATATTGGGTCCATATTTGTGTAATCTTATAGTAATTGTACGATTTCCAGTTGGTACTGAGTGTATTGTATAGTTTCGGAGCTAAGAACATGTAGAATCTTTGATAAAATGTCGTTGTTGCTCTCGGAACTGGTGTGTAGATGTTTGTTGTTTGTCTATGATGCACTAACCTACTACTTTATTAATTATAGACTGAGCATAGACCAGAAAAGGCTGCAAAATAACGGAGAGCTCTGTCGTCTCGGACCACTCTTGCCACTGGACCAACCCCTTCATTATTACAAGGGTGCGTGTGGGTTGTACTATGCAATATCACCTACAATTCCGCGCACAGGTCTCTGCCATGGCCAACCCAATAATTATAGCAGAGGTACCGCCGAAGAACACCCTGGAATTTTCAAAAAAATACATTTTTCCAATGTCCAACGTTTTTACTTCAATGTGAGCATAATTACATGGATAATTTTTAAAAATTGACTGAGATATGAAGGTTCAAAGATGGCAGATTCGAGGTTGTCGTACGTCACATTATTTTTTCTATCGCGTTTTTCTTTTTAGCGAAGATTTAATGTTGATTTGCTTAAATTTTTTTTTGTACATATTTTAAATAATATTTTCTACAATGTAGCATACGGATTTTTTTATTTAAACCATTTGCTAATAAAAATCATTAATTTTTTTTTTCAAACGCGATATGTTACATTTTAGATATTATATTTTTCAATAAGTTCGTGAATTTTTTTTCCGCTTCAAACAAGCATGCATTGAGTAAAGTTGCAGGCCAGAGCGCCGGTAGATCAGCGAAAAGCGGAGGAGCATTGTCAAAAGGAAGGGAGTTCAAGGTCATGAGCGATAGACGTGGATGATGATGTACGAAGAGCGTGGAATAGAGCACAAGACGACTAATTTCTAATACATGGTGAGTACTCGAAGACTACAAAAGTCGAGAGTTGTCTCTAAAGAATACTTAAAGATTGTCCCAAAACGAATATACGAATCATATAAGAATCACAACATAATTTTTTTCAACACTTTAATTTCGTCGGACGCTACACATCTTAATCTTCTTTCCAACATGGCCGCCACCATTATTAAGCCACTTGTCATAACGGGGCACCAATTTTTGTATACCTTCGTCATAGAACGACGCCCCCTGGGATGTAAACCATGTTTGTACTCCATATTTGAGTTCCTCATCGCCGTCAAAGCGCTTGCCACCAAGGTACCGCTACAGATGAAAGAAAAGACGGAAATCACTTGGCGACATCATCGGTCATCAGAATGTCAGCCGATTTCATGTTTCGTGCATTGAAGAAACGAATCTTACAGTCGGCGAGCTGGTCTATTGTCTTATACTTTTCAACCACTCACTGCAATATGGCCACACTATGTGAATGTTTCTATCGTCTCGATGGACAAACTCAAACACCATCTCGGAAGCTGATTCATGGAAATGATCACATGAACAGAACATCATTTCTTTGTATTAATTTTTCTGTTTTGCATAGTGTTTCAATCATGGGGTAGCGAGAGTATTTTACTTATTTATTACGTTATTAGAATTATTTTAAAATCCTGTTTAATTCATTCTTAATATTTTTGGTTTAGATAAAAAAATATATATATTAATAATAATAATAATGGTTTTCATATTTGTACGATAGACAACGGATGAACCTGTCTCCTTTAGTACAGACTTCGGTCTAGTTAAGGAGACAGTGAACATCTCTTACATCATGAAGCTTGTTCGCCTTTTTTGTATATTTATAAGAAACGTATATTAAGAACATGAATAGATGAAGTAAATGGTGAGTCAACAGATGAAGAAACCATTGCGCATGAGGAACACACCGGGAATATTAAAAATGCGCCTCGTATATAACGAATGGTCTGAACCTGACTAAAACATTATCAATTCCAGCTCTGTCTAATTATGCATTACGCCAATATACTTTAAACTTCATCCAATTGGTTTGCCTCAGTGTTAGCGCCATTTAAATGTACTACGCACGCGAATCTCATTGGACTACAGAAATATGTCCTGTCCCTCTTTCTTTTCCTGTCCTAGTTCCTAGGCACAAAGGAGAAAGAAGAAAGAAGCAATCTGCTGATACGCCTGAACGAGTCATTCCGTTTTCGAAACTGAACACGGTACGCTGCCGTCGCTGTGAATCCGCTTACAACCGCTAACATTAATTACCGCTAATATATAATATCTTACTACCGCTAAAATATTAAAAACAATTACTTTTTTCTAACGCGAGTGTCATCGATTACGAGACAATTCTGCGTCGCTTGTGAATTGGTGGACCAGGGAGAAACGAACCAGCTTCAAGAGATCGGAGACCCACAAGTAAGTGCCATCCTATCTTTTATCTCCCGATAACCCGCCAGCTTTCCACTCAGAAAACTAACGTTTATACCACTACGCGAAGATCTTCGTTTAGTGTGTGCGTTTGTTATAAAACACCCCCTCCGCCTCCATCCACTATCTCATTGCGGTGCAGTTTATTTTTTAAGGTTTATTGCGAAGGGTCTCTTTGAGACATCAAAGAAACAACCCTCATTTCAATTGCGTCGATTATTTTTCTCTTCTACCCCCTTCAGTGTCACACTTTCCCAGACGTGATCAGTCAGATTTCACCCCAGACAACACACAACTGCAGGCACTGTCCCGATTACTAAGGGATGAGTTTTGAAATCAAACTTATCACGATTTACTTCCAAGAACGAAGCCAGGATATCAATTTTTAAATACAATTGGTTATTTATTATGTTATATGTACTTAGTTACCAAAAAACCCGATATTTAACATATTTTCTACTTCAGTGTCTCAGTGTAATTGATATCGCTTTAAAATTTTATTTGTATTTAATAGTTCAGTTATACGCATGTGCTGACAAAGATACGTTAGTATCGAAATCGGTTGACATGAAAATATCTCACAGTGGTTTATACGAAGTAAAATATATATACAGGGTGAATATTATGTTCCAGGCCGATTTTATTTTGACCGCTTTTTTGATTTGACAAACATTTGTTAGTTTGCATTTGGTAGTCGTATAAATTAGTTGATTACAATTTATTTTAGAGTATTTAACATCTCAATAACGTGTTAAAAGTCATTAAAACATTTTATCTAAATAATAATAGCAATGCTGTAGTCATTAATGGTGATCGCTATCGTCACTTGTAAAAAATTTTTTTGGTGGCCTAATTGGGTCAATTGGACCTGCAACATATATGGTTTCAACAGAACGGTGCCACCTCACACATATCCCGAACTACGCTTGAATTTTTGCGATAAATTTTTCCCGGTGGCATAATGTCAAAAGTGGTGATATCAACTGGCCTCCTCGATCACCTGATTTGACGGCTCCCGACTATTTTCTGTGAGGGTACTTGAAAAGAAAGGTCTACGCCAATAAGTCAACAACAATTCCGATGCTACAGGACGATATTCGAAATTAAATAACACTCGAAGTGTGCGAGAATGTTATGAAAAATATGGTTAAAGGAGCACGCATTTGTGCCGCTGCCAGAGGCGGCCACTTGGCCGTTGTCATATTCCATATATAATTGTAATAAACCAAAGTTTGTTTGACGTCCTGATGATGGAAATGGTAATTTCCGAAACAGTCACCAATCATTGTTACAATCGAATATAATCACAATCACAATAAATAAATATTAAAATAACCCTTTAAATAACTGTTTAAATGACAGTGTAAGTAAAGCTTTAAATAACTGTTGAAATAATGCTCTTTAAAGTTAATTTATGTTAGCTTTTAAAGGTATTTATAACGGTTTAATATTGTTTTAAATAACTTATTAAATAACGTTTAAAATAAATATTACTATAAAGCTTTAAATAATTGTTTAAGTAACTGTTTAAATAACTGTATAATGGCGGTTAAAATAATGCTTTAAATCACTGTTAAATAATTGTTTTAATAATGCTTTAAATAACCGTTCTCAGATTCTCACATGTCTTCATTAGTCAAAAATAAAAGTTTATGCGTGGAACAATGATAGAGATATATACTATTTTATCAAGACTCTGAAAAGGGAATGTTCTAGATATTCATTTAACCATTTGTTCAGTGTGCCATGTGTGTCAGTGTATGTGTGTGTGCCCACCATGCCAATAATTATATTCTTTCTTTTTAATTAAAAGTTTTCCCTTGTCTGTACAAATTGTCCGTTTTGATTATCATAAAAGTCCGGCTAATCCCCGCGCAAAACATCCCCCACGCTGCGGAGGCTTTGTCCATCGCTCGGGGAAAACTTTTAAACAAAAAAAAAATAACCCATGAAACAAATGCCACTTTGAAATCAAAGGATGTCGACAGAAATCAGGGCTGTCGAGAAAACAAGATTTAAAAAAATTGTATTTATCAGACAAAAATGTAAGTGATTTTATCTATCTAGGAGCTGAGTCTCAAGTTATGGTATTGGCCAATTCTACCATGTTGAAGTTGACTACAATTCGCGATTGGTTGAAGTTCTGTGCGAGGTCAAAACATGAACCCCGAGAAGGAAGAAAATAATACACGCAACATCATGGACTGCGAAACGAACGAAAACGACATATTTTGTATAAATTTAAATGTTTTTTTTTTTAAATAGAGATGCGCACACGGAATACATGACACATTAATATTCTTACTATTTTCAAACACAGCTAAACGGTTGTGCTATGAAAATAGGACTAACTTACTGGTGTCCTGGAAAGAGGCGCGAACCCCCGACCACTAGATCACTAGGCCACCAACAAGCTACTCAAATACGTATAGATATGTCACATTTAATTAGGAAGTTTTTATCCCCTAATTAATTGATTTTAAGATGTGTAAAAATATCATACTTTAATGTATTAACTTTATTGTTATATTCTATTCATAATTTATTAACACAAAATTTTATAACAAATCACACATTATTAAGGAGAACGTATTCTTATTGTGAAGTTGTAATTATTCAGAACAGACGCTCTGTGATATTTTAAATACTGAATTAATGTATTAATTATAAATATATACATATAAAATTAATTTTGTCGAAAAATATTGTTTTTGGTATTTGAGATTCTGTAGAAATAATGTAGCTGGCTTTCAAATAATGGAACGACAGGTGTATTCATTTGAAAAAATTTAACATATAGGTTCGAAAATTTGTCATGAAAAATACCGGCGTTATAACACAATTGGTAGTGTACTTCCCCGGATTGGAAATAGAGATCCAAGTTCGAATCCCGGTGACGCAAAAACAATATTTTTCGACAAAATTGATTTTATATGTATATATTTATAATTAATACATTAATTTAGTATTTAAAATCACACATTTATCACAAAATATATGTATTAATGTATTTTATTATTCATTTACACCTATATTTTATTTTCACTATATATTGGTTATATATTTTCTATTTACAACTCCTCAAAAATAATTATAATATTTACTTTGTTTTTAAACCAAAAAATTCTGTTATATAATAGATAATTTACACTGTGTTTTTTTCTTGTTTAATGTAATTTTGTATGAATAATAATTATTGTTATTTTTTTTTGTGAACGTTGCACATGGCGGGGTAATTGCAATGTATTATTTAGAGTTTGCACAAATTTCTTTTGTACTTCCAATTTGTCAGCGCATACATTACAAAGATTCTAGATGCCGGACCAGACAGACGTCCCGAGGAGCCGCCAGCCCTGAGGAGTGCGGCGGGCTCGCCTATTGTCCGCGGCCTCCGCCGGCGCGCGAGATATATCCAGACAATGAGGAATTCTAATATTTTCGTACGACAATAAAAAAAGGACAATCTACCCCTAGGGGTCTTTATTTAAACGAACGAACAGGGAGGTTTTCCAGCGATGTCAGACGAGTACAACTCTGTACAAGGGCGGTGTTGTGTGGCTGAGGCCGGTGCATCTCAGCTCGACCCGACCGCGCTCCAGGAAGTGCGCACAATACGCGAGCATTTGTTTAGGAGGTTCTTTAGAGAGACAACCAACATATTTTAAATAGAAATATGTACAGTCTCTGGTGCATTATATATTCCTTTAAAAACTTTAAATAACATGGTTTTGGGCAGATCTTAGTTATATTATGTATATATTTAGAACAGCAACTGTTGATTTGAACACAAATATAACGTATGAGTTCAACAACATAATACAACAATACAGTTGAACACCCCCAAATAAGAAATATCTTGAATTATGGGGGTGGCTATCCATACTTACGAGGGTAAGTCAAAAATTATCAACTATGCACACAGACTTTACTTTAGTCGAGCTCTATGTGGATGATTTGATGGGCAGAACCTTGTGTGATGTTCAAAGAGGTAGCTACTTCACCGATGGTAACTCGCCTATTCGCTAGAATCATATCTCCAGCTTGATGAATCTTGTCGTCCTGCTCCCTCTCCGTGCGTCACACTCGTCCGGCCACTTGTCCGAGAAAAAATAACATTTTTACGTGATGAAGCACTGTTCCCATATTGTGAATGAATTTAGCCCCCTCACACCCTCTGACCAGAGAAATCCTGTTGTTCCTCCCTAGTGCAAACTGCTAGCGGAGCGGACATGTTTACACTATAATCGTACCAATAACGTGTTATGACGAAAGTGTAGATAATTTTTGACTCACCCTCGTACTTAAAAACAAGATATAATAATACAATGTGAAATTTAATAACAAGATAATATTTTATAAAAAATGTTGAGAAATAGATCAGATTTGAACTTGGGAATAAGAAATATGTCAAATACAAAATTATTAGTTATTAGGGGAACTCATTTTTATTGTGAAGTTGTAATTATTCAGAACATAGCTCTGTGGTATTTTAAATATTAATTAAATATATTAATCAGAAAGATAATACATATAAAATCAATTTTATCGAATAATATTGTTGTTGCGCCGCCGGGATTCGAACATGGATCTCTTTCCAAACCGGGGAAGGTGCATTATCTAACTATGCTACAGCGACGATATTTTTAGCGATAAATTTTCTAACCTTTTTGATATAAATACATTTAATCGTTCCATTATTTGAAAGAGCCATCTACCTTATTTTTACAGAATATCAAATACCTTTGAGTAATCTGATAGCAGACGCCAGAATTATCAATTCGTTTTTATTAAATTTTGGACACATTGATACAACTTATATTATTAAGAGAACACATTCTTATTGTGAAGTTGTAATTATTCAGTACATAACTCTGTGATGTTTTAAATATATTAATTAGAAAGATATATGCATATAAAATCAATTTTGTCGAAAAGTATATTTTGCGCTACCGGGATTCGAACCTGGATCTCTATTTCCAATCCAGATTTGTATTAATGTATTAATTAGTACTTTTAAAATTAGCAATATTAACTTTGTGGTTAAAATTCTTTTTTTTTTATTATCTTTGTTTTATTAACCACTGAATTGAGTTTAAATACATCTAACGGTATCGAAAAATACCATTTCCTTCTTCAGGATATCAATACTAACTAAAAACATATATTACTGTTTCTTCACCAGAATCTATTTTAAAAAAAATAACAACAATTATTTAAAAAATAAATTTAGTACCTAACTCAAAATCTTGCTTAATACAAATTTAGTCGAATAATTTTAGAATGGGACTCGTAGTTCAATTCAGTTGGTTGTTTATAATTGTTTGATTAGTTTTACACGCTTTATTTATCTCCAACGATTCCTAATTATTTCATTTGTGACCAACACCGTTTATATGCAAAATTGACAATCCCAATTTTTTATCAAAACCATGACCATTTTCTATCAAATGATTAGCAAATTCTGAAAACCCACTATTGTTCAAACATCTCAAATGCTCCCTTACTCTTATATTAAAATTTCTCCCCGTTTTCCCAATATAAAATGCAGCACAATCCTCGCAACTGAGTTTATAGACACCAGAATTGTTAAATTTATCATCTCTGTCTTTAGAATTGATGAGTAAATTTCCTATACTATTATTTGTATAAAATACCGGTCTAATGTTTCGTGGTAGGTGTTTAGATATTTGATTCGAAAAGTTATTTATGTATAAAATCCTGCGCCAATTATCATTATGTTATATCTGTGATTTATATAAAAATTGATTATTATATTCTTTTAATTTATTTTTTAAAATAGTGTCTGTCAAACCCGTATTATACCCGTTATTGACTGTTATTTTTTTAATTGTATTCAATTCAATATTGAAATTGTATGTTGACATAGGAATATTGACTAAACGATGTATCACGGAGTGGAACCCTGAATGTTTGTGTGATAATGGATGATTAGATTCATTGTGTATGATAGTATTTGTAAAAATTGGTTTTCTAAAAATTTTGAATTCAATTTTATTATTATTTTTAATCAATGTTAGATCCAAAAAATTTAGAATCGAATTATTTTCCATTTCTAATGTAAATTGTATTTTATTAATAAATGAATTAATAAAATTTAAAAATGTAGTTAGTTAATGGTATTTTTCGAAACTGGTAGATTTATTTAAACTCAATTCAGTGGTTAATAAAACAAAGGTAATAAATAAAAAAAATATTAATTTTGACCACAAAGTTAGTATTGCTAATTTTAAAAGTATTATCCACACTAGAAAATTAGTATTAACATTTTTCTACTTTGCCTGCTGAGAAGAGCCTTCGAAATGGCTATCGGGCTGTTGGAGGTGCAGAGACATATTGCGCATTAGTATACATCCATTAAATCACCACACGGTCGAGATTATGCACTCGCAGCTTCAAATATTTGATCTCGTATTTGTATCTACCCCTAATATATTGCGTACTAGATCCGGTATAATTCTACAATGTTAATTAATTAATTAAGTTAATTCTAGCAAAACTAGCGGTGCACAATGGAATCCTGGTACCGACACTGATGTATACTGAAAGTGAGGCCTGGAGCTGGCAGAAAAGGAACGAAAGTAGACTGAATGCAGTGGAAATGAGATCACTTAGACGTATTTGTGGCAAATCTATTAATGACAGAGTAAAGAATGAAGAAATAAGGAAAGAATGTAAATCTGATGTTAGTATAGTGAGTAAGATTAAAAAAGGATCACTCAGGTGGTTCGGTCATATGGAATGAGGAGAGAATGGTAAGAAAGATATATGATGCAGGTGTTGATGGCACCAGAAATAGAGGACGTCCGCGGAAGACTTGGCACGATCAGGTAAACCAGATAACGGAGGATGGTTCTGTTAGAAGCCTCAGCAATCGGCAAGCTTGTGTGAGAAGATGTATGAATGTGGATGAGGTGAGAATTGTGTGTCAGGACAGAAGAGTGTGGCGCTCTATCTTCTCTGCCTACCCCCACGGGGAAACGGCGTGATGGTAAGTAAGTAAGTAAGTTAATTCAGGGCATATTTATACCCAGGGCATATTTCTCGTCGGTATCGCCTGACCCAGGACCGCGATTATTACGAACCCTTGCACACTTGACGATAAAACATGTCAATTAATTGAATAATAATTATGATTTGATCTCTGACACGGTTGAGACTATGCACATATCCCTTGAACATTTTCGAATCGTAATTTAATCGGGTATCCACCCATAGAGTATTGCGGACTAGGTCTGTCACACCCTGTACAGTTGCCGGCAAAAGCTGACAAATGTTTATTTTTTTATGCATTTAAAAAAATATATTTTTCAATCAAAGTTGCTTGCGTAAGTTTCATAAAATAAAAAAAATGGACATTTCATTTGAAGAAATAAAATCGTGCTGCACGGTACTCCTGTCTACAGGTAGTATAAAAAGTATCCGAAAGTAATCTGTATAAAAAAAATTTCATCTTCGCAGATGTCGGGTTCACCACACCGTGACAGTAGACTGCAACGACCTGGACAATCTACAGTTCGGATATTGCAACGGAGAAAATATTAAAATGCAAGAATTTTTTTTTTACTGATAAAAAATCTTCAAACTGCAATCGGAAGCGAGATGGCTTCACACCTGGCATTATGTTTGTTCTGAAGCTTATCGTCTTCCATATTAATAAAACTATAAAAACATATCTTAACCCTTCCCACCCCCATGCAGTAGCACAGGACTACCGCTCTTATTGAACCTGTTATATTTCGGTAAATACACGCAACACGCAAGTCATATTTTAGTTTAATTGAAGAAAAATATGTACGCTCAGAAATGACTAGTGAAAAATCAATTCCTACAAAAATAATTATCTTTCAAGATGTCTCGTGCCAATAATTGCGTAACTAAATTACCATTATCCCACTTCTCAGCGAAGGTAAGCAGAGAGGATAGAGCGCCACACTCTTCTGTCGTAACATACAATTCTCATATCATCTACGTTCATACATCGATCGTGAGTCTTCTAACTGGACCAATATCTAGTTTATTTGGAGTGCCAAGTCTTCCGCGGATCTCCTCAACATAGCGTTATATATTTTTCATAATATCCTCTCCTCATTCATGACCAAGTACATTAATTTCTCTGAGGGTTGTCACCAGAGAGGTGCTTGTTGCCAGCACCACTCAGCTGGTCCAGCGCGTGGGGGATTTTTCTCTTCCTCACAGATCTTCGACGTGGCCCACCATAACAAGCTTCTCTAAGCTATTTTTCCTTCTCGCAAGATACCCAAAAAATTGAAGGATTCGTCTCAGGCGAATGGTTGATTATCTATCCTTTATGTTCAGCTCCTGCAAAATGGAGACATTCGTGCGTCGTCGAGACGACCTTCCATGTTCTCATCTCCCAGTAGTCATCACCCAGCATCTCAGTAGACGAAGTAGACGCTATCTCAACATAAATGACGTAGATAAATATAAAATTTATATTTGGTATATAACCTCCCAATGGGTTGAATTATTATGTTCAACCAATTTGTACTTTTGGAAGGGCTAAGTAATGAAAATATTATTCAGGGTCGTACTGGACTACGTCCCTTAAACCTGGGCTTCAGGGATGTAAAAATATTATGTTTAAAGTACAAAAAACAGTCAAGTATTCAAGCATTAACACCTATAATAAGATTAACAAGAGCTGCTAAATACAAGACATAGATAATATTTTTATAGTCAATTCTGGCGGATCGGTAGATTTGTGAATATCCTTTAATTTTATACCTTTCTCCCCTTCGTGGAGGTGAAAATGAAAGGTGGAGGTGGTCCTCCGGCGCTGGACCACTACGAGATGCAGATGATCTCGGGTCATGGGTCATGATCCCCCGGAACGATGACCTATTAAGAAATGAAAGGAATCTCGGACATTTCCGGGTATTTATTAGGGTGTGGGTCTCCCGCTGGGGGTTGCTGGGATGGGCGATGCCTGGAATAGCAGTAGCTAGAGAGACCTAACGGAGCATTCTACTGGCTCTCAACGGCTCTCGCATTCTATTGAAACACATAAATGTGACGTCTATCCTCCCCTTTTGGGGGTGAGTGATTTCTATAGCTTCTTTATGGCTGCCTTTTGAAATTAATGTGACAAGTCTTTCATATTGTACAGGTATGTTTCTGGTACGACGACACCGGAGCCAACCTACGATGGTATTATGATGATGTGACTGAATGTAATAAAATAAATAAAAATATATGTAATTATGACGAATCGAAACGAGGGTAAACAACTCTCAAAACGATTCGGGACAGGGTGTAAATAAATAAAATAAAAAAAATATTCATTAGTTTATTTAGAAATCTATAAAATTGATAATATCCTAGATTATGGGCAGCACATTGCGGGCGGTACAATGCGGCTCTGGCCACGTCGCTGCCCCCTGAAGCAATTGCTCGCAAATAGGGTTTAATTACGAGAATAAAAATGAAGATACTTCACCTGTACTTCGCGCGCGCACTTAAGGGCGCGTAGCTATGCCGAAGGCTCCATAAATTGAAAACATTTTTACAGCACTAATTACCCCGTGTAACGTTTGTCATATTGCCGCACTTTGCTAGCGGTGCTACCCCCGGCGAGGAGCGAGGGGAGGAGATGACCATAAATAAAGGCCACACCTACCCCTTCTTGCTGTAAAGACTCCGGGTAACGGGGCGAGTAAGATGAAGGCATTGGCGTAGTCGACTTATTATTTTTATTTAAAATAATAAATAGCACGCTGGACGCCCTTAATTTAACTGAACTGATTGCACACCGCGTTCCCGCGCAGTCAGCGCTTTTTCATATACTAATTTGTATAAAAATGCACCCACACAAAGATTTCACAGGGTTAGGAACGATTTTGTGTCTTATAGATATATTCAATGTTTAATGTTTAAATATAAGAGGGATTTTTTTGAAGCTGTTTTGAGTCAAAGGCGTAATTGATTTTTATACTCGGCCATTCTTTGTTAAAACCTAAATTTTTACTTACATTTTTTTACTTTTAAATCAATTTTATATATATTTTTTTTATATATTCCATGCTACTTGTGTACCTACACATCATTTTTTATAATTAATTTTGTAAGAGCCCATAAGGGCGTAAATACAATATAAATAAATAAATAATTTAATTTTTCGATACTTTTTGGATGAATATAAATAAAACAATGTTATAACTCTACTTGATTTTATTAGCACTACTCAAGTTTCGAAAGAAACTGTAACTCTCATCGACAGATGAAGTATTAAACTAACTACACACAAATATTTGACAAGGCTTAGGTGGTAGACTTACAAGTAATTAGGTTCAATATTCTATAAAAGTATACAAAAAAAAATTGATAACAAAAAAATAATCATTAAAAATAGCCCCCGGCGGCCGCGAGCGCGTTACGCCCATGGAGCTTTACAGATCATGCAATGTTTTGGTGCCCACAGACCAATATCACTTAATATAAGGACTGTATTCAAACAAGTTATGCCGTCGGACCCTCTGGCGGCCCGGGGGAGGGGAAAGAGGGCACTCTTGCTAATGCGAGCCGCATCATCACCCCCGTTTACCGCAAGGAAACAAAAATATTATTTTCAATATATTATAAAAAATGAGAGGTGATAAAATTGTTGATGTAGAACATTATGCATAGAATAACAAAGAAAATTCAGACACGTGTATCATACCTGACATGTTTTCTGTTTTGCTCCGCCGCACAGTGTATACAGATCACTGTATTTTGTTTTGGTTTCTGCAAACGTCGTCTGAATTTTATTTCATGTTCATGTTCATGTCATGTCTTCTATAACATTATATTTCTGACATTCTAATTTTGGCGTTTTATTTATAACGTTCTCTTTAAAACGATCTATATTTAATGTTTTATTTATAACGTTCTCTTTAAAACGATCTATATTTAATGTTTTATTTATAACGTTCTCTTTAAAACGATCTATATTTAATGTTTTATTTCTAACGTTCTATTACTGACGTTCTATTTTTAAGATTGTATTTCATATAACATTCTAAACTTCCATTTTAACGTTTTCATTTTCTAAGGTTTAAATTCTAACATTCTATTTTAAAAGCTCTATTTTAAACCCAATTTGGTGACAAATTTTACAGGCGGAGTCTCCTGCAAAATATATTCCACCTTAAAATGTTACTGGTTTAACTCCGCAAGAAACCCCGCACCAGATTCAGCATCCCTGGACCACGGATCCGCGGAGACTTCAGCTGATAATTTATTTAACTCGGCGCATATTTTACGATAGTCGGGGCGCGCGGGACCAGAAAATACTGCAGGTAAATCGAAAATATGGCGAAAATATTATGACTACCCTGGGAAGTCGGCCCGCGGAGAGGGGAGAAGAGTGAGAGGAACACGCCTTATTGCACATCCAGATCATTATGTACTCTTAGTCATCTCTTCCAAGGTAGTATCGAGGTATCCTAGGGGCTGTATCACTCCCGCACTACGGCTATTTATTTAAACGTAAATATTTTTGTGGATTCTTCGCCAGTTATGGAGAACCTAGCAAGGGTTGTGAAATAACATATTAAGTGCTTTCAAAGATAGGCATGTCCGACTTTATCTCTTTCTCGATTGATGTGCTCACGATTGAGAATCGTAGTCCTGTATTTTGCTTCCACAGCACGAACTGCTCGCTTCACTCTTCTTGGCTTGCCCGTCTTATTGAAAATTGACCTCTCGCTCTATCCGTAACCCCCAATTTTTCCATCTCTTGTAGCGGCGACCCCTGAACGCACCACAAATTTACCGGTGCGTAAAACCAGCGCTCCTGACAGTCGCAAAAACACGCCCGATACCGACGTCACAATGACATGCTCCCGCAACTAAGGAAGATCTACTCACGAGTTCCACGTCTCTCTATGACATATGTGTATGTAAAAATTCATAATAGCAAAAAATTATTTCAAAATCACTTTGTGACACCGTTTTATAAATAAAATAATAAAACGCTAAACAACAATGGAAACAGGTTTATGTGAGGGCCATTTATAAAATTAATTATTTATAATATCTAAGATTTATTAACACTTTTCTAAATTTTAAATATTTCTAGGTCATCCAAGTGATAAAATACTGGTATGTAAAATTTTTAATCCTATATTTTTAACCAAAAGAATGATTACATTATATAAAATAATTCGAAAATTCTGAACAATTGTTGTTCAGGCATCTCAAATGTTAACCAAGTCTAATTTCAAAATTTTTCTTATGTAATTATCGCTATCCTAATAAATTAAATTAAACAATTATTAATTAAGAAGAAATAATGAAAACATTAAAGAGAAGAATTAAATCAAATATTTAACTAAATCGCAAAAAATTTACAATAGTAAATAGTTACTACTGATCACACAAACGTAAATAATATTAATGTCAGTTGCACATTGTGATATTGACATAAATTATAATTAATCATATTTATACACCTAGATTTTTTTTTAAATTTTCTATCACAATTTGCTTGTATTATTTCTGAAGAATATAACAAAAAATATATTGTATATAGACACTTAAAGAAAGGGTTAAGATATAAATACAATAATATTAGTTATATCCTAAGACAAACCGAATTAATGACGGTTAAGTAAAAAATTATACAAAATGTCCTAGTGACTAATAATTTTGTAAGTCAGTGGGATTTCAGACTTCCACAAACAAATATGGCAGGAACACTAAAATAGATTATACTATAAAGGTTTCAAACTGTTCAATTAACAATGTGTTAATTATTTTCTTTTGTATTTTATAATTTAATAGCGAATACCCGGCAAGAAAGAAAATGTTTGTATTTTAATTCTAATTATTGAAGTGCTTTTAAATACACAATGTTTTTGTTTCTCCGTCTGGTGTGTATACGAAGAAGTCGCCATAAAAAGCGATAATGCTTGGAAAATTCGCCACAGAGAATCCTAAAAATATCCGATTAACGTATCCGTATTTCACATTTCACGACGTGTGGTTTGCCATGAAACTGATAGCCGTGGCGCGCAGATCGCTTTCTACCCGTTACTAACTGCTATTTTTTTAATTGTATTCAATTCAATATTGAAATTGGATGTTGACATAGGAATATTGACTAAACGATGTATCACGGAGTGGAACCCTGAATGTTTATGTGATAATGGATGATTAGATTCATTGTGTACGATAGTATCTGTAAAAGTTGGTTTTCTAAAAATTTTGAACTCAATTTTATAATTATTTTTAATCAATGTTAGATCCAAAAAATTTAGGGTAGAATTATTTTCTATTTCTAATGTAAATTGTATTTTATTATTAAATGAATTAATTAAAAAAATTTTAAAATAATTATTGTTTTTTTTTTAAATTTAAAAATAGATTCTGGTGAAGAAACAATGCTATATTTTTAGTTAGTTATGACATCCTGAAGAAGGAAAAGGTATTTTCCGAAACCGGTAGATGTTTTTTAAACTCAATTGTGGTTAATAAAACTAAGATAATAAATAAAAAATATGAATTTTAACCACCAAGTTAATATTGCTAATTTTACAAGAAAATAAATTTCTATATTTTAGTGTTTAGTTAAAATCCACGCTAAAAAAAATGTCGGCAGTATTTATAAGAAAAATGGAGACAAATCAGGAAGAGATAGACTGAAACTGCCATTCAGGAAGAAGGCTAATTTTCAGGAATCGGTGATGTACAGTGCGATGAAGATCTTCAGTGAAATGCCAGATGATATAAGAAAGGAGGACACATTATATAAATACCCAATTAAACTAAGCTGTATACATATAATGTTGTCTGAGTTAAATATTTTTTTTCACGACCTTCCTCCACTTTTCTCGGCATCCCAAAGTCGTCACCGGAGATGTCCCTGTCACTGTCGATCCAAATGGTAGGGATCTTGTTACATCTTTTTAAATTTTGACAGCGTTGTGAGCAATCAATTGAAAATTGTGTGATTAAATTTATTAAAGTTTATTTCACATTTGGCGTACAACAAATCACATTATTGACGTACGCTTCCTGTGTACGGTTTTTATCATTGTTCTCTATCCGAATGTTCAATAATTTTATAATAAACCGGTTTTAATCGTGATATATGAGTACGTACTTACATACAACCAACACAAACAGTTCTTGGCCGCAATGTCACATCTCCAATTTGTTACTTATTGTCTGACGTCAGTCACTATCGTTGTTCGGATAAATGGCGCGCCTCGATTCAAAATTTTCGATCAGTGTCGTACGTTATCATATACTGTGTAAAGCTGGTTTCGTGTAATGCTTGTGCTATGTAAACATCACTATAATTTTATGTTTGTGCTAGGTAAAGCTTATACTGTTTTCAGCTTGTGCTGCATTAAGATTTTGTTATTCTAAGCTAATGTTATGTAAAGTTCAAACTGTTTATAGCTTGTGCTGTATAAAACTCATGTTGTTTTTGGCTTGTGCTAGGTAAACCTCACGCAGTTTCAAACCTGTGCTATATAAAGCTCGTGCTGTTTATAGCTTGCGTTATATAAGGCTCAAACTGTTTATAGCTTGTGCTATGTAAACCTCATGCCATTTTTAGCTTGTTCTATATAAACCTCATGCCGTTTTCAACTTGCGCTGTATGAAGCTTATATTGTTTATAGCGTGTACCATGTAAACTTCATTCAGTTTGTAGTTTGTGCTATATAAACCTCATGCTGTTTTCAGCTTGTGCTGGGTAAAGGTCATGCTGTTTTCAGCTGGTCACAGCTTTACAAATGGACGCATAGACAGCCCGCAATCAGATCCGATAGAAGCGCAACCATCGTCTCGGCGTCCCCCTCCGGCGACACATGCAGACGGTAAGTGGATTCATATATCAATCAATAAGTCGATAGCCATAAATATGGAGCCTGCCCCACCTGTGGGCCTGGCCATATTTCTGGGACCGGCCCCCTTGGGAATGACAATAATTCTTCATACAGATATATATTTCTCCGGCGATACATCCCTATTGGTGGCTAGGGGTGGGGGAACGCTGTAAAGGTCGTGTTACACGAATATAAATAAGGGAAGAATTCACAATTTCATTAATTAATATTAATTATATCGTCGTATTATTTTAAAATAGTCTAAAATATATTTTTTAAATATATATGGTTATCCAATAAATGTGATAGAATTTCAAAAAAGTGAATAAACCTTCGTTAATTCGTTTGAAATAAAATCAAATGATTTTTTTCGAAAAAATTCGACTACATAATAACACAATAAAAAGATTTGAAAATTGACGTACATATTCTCAAAAATCAGAACATTTTTATGTATAAAAAATTTGTACATGGTATACTATGCATTTATTCAATCCATATTACAATATGGCATCATTGGTTGGGGATCAAGATTATTCGACAAAATTACTTTTTGAATAATTCAAAGTGCCGACATTTTGTGATCTATTTAAAAGAAATTCTATTATTCAACTAATAAAAGAAAAAGAAAAACACATTTTTATTACTGAAAATCGTACTAGGTTTAAATTTGTATTTTCGTGCACAAAAATCCACACATCATTTGCACAACATATTGAAATATGTATATCAGAAGCGTGGCTATCCAACATTCTAATACAATTTATACAATACCTTCACTAATAATTCACTAGTCCTACAACACTCCCGCTACATATTTTTATTTTTTTATATATATTTTTTATTTCCCTTTTTATTCCTGTCGATGATTTAAATAACACCACAACACCACGAAAAAAAAATTTTATTGTGATCTATGATAATTAAAAATATGACAGTAAAGGGTTAATATAATGTAATATGTAACTTATTAAGGAGAACACATTCTTATTGTGAAGTTGTAATTATTCAGAACAGACGCTCTGTGATATTTTAAATACTAAATTAATGTATTAATTATAAATATATACATATAAAATCAATTTTGTCGAAAAATATTGTTTTTGCGTCACCGGGATACGAACCTGGATCCCTATTTCTAATCCGGGGAAGTACACTACCAATTGTGTTATAACGCCGGTATTTTTCATGACAAATTTTCGAACCTATATGAGACATCCCGGTGACGCAAAAACAATATTTTTCGACAAAATTGATTTTATATGTATATATTTATAATTAATACATTAATTTAGTATTTAATATATAACTTATTTTCCCGACAAGAGAAAGTTTCTGGTTTGATTTAAAGAGAAAATTAGGCTTTATGTACTTATATGACAATCACAACTAAAATTAATGATAGCTAAACAAAAAAATATACAATATATTCTAGTATTGACATAAAAAATTTAAATTGGATTATTGCCATCGTACACGAATAAAAATATGATTTCGAGGTCCACACGTGTTCTACGAGAAGTCGGTGGGATTTTGGACTACCATAAACAAATCTGGCAAGAACACAAAACTAAACTGCAACTAGTCTGAATTCTCCAATCATCTTTTAGAAACAAACCATTTTTTGGACATTAACAAGGGATTATAAATTATACGTACAAATACTAGAGGCTTGCGGTTAGATAAATTGGAAAATTTAAAAATAAGAAAAAGTGTTAATAGAAAGATAAATATTATAAATAGTCACCTTTTAAATTTGTTTTCATAGTAGTTCCTACTTGGTTACCCATCACTTATGTTTTTATCTATGGTTATATTTTTAAATTTAGTATACTTTGTTTCCCGAAGAAGATACCATAGGTATCGAAACTTGTTGATTTATCAATAAATATTGGTACAAACACATCTTATTATTTGTAAAAAAATATATATTATTCATTTATTAGTTTACTGTGTGGGGGATGCAGTAGGTAGAGACAATTGCTAGACTACCGTCTGTATTAAAGTAGACAGTTTTTTCGTGCTGTTGTGGTGTTATTTAATTAAAATTAGAAAGAAAAGATTCGACAGAGATATGAAAAAAAATAGAGAAAATTAAAGAATCTAGTAAATGTGTTGTAAAATTAAAATTGAAATATTAGTGTAGGTATTGTATCGTGATTTAATTGGAATGTCTATATTTACGTAATCTTATTGTAAGTGAACGATTTCCAGTTAGTGTTAAGTGTGTTGTACAGTTTCGGAGCTAAAAAACATGTAGAAACGTTGATAGAATGCCGTTGTTGCTCTCGGAACTGGTATGCAGATGTTCATATGTTGCATACAAATTTGTCTTACTTCTAAAACAGTATATGGATCGATGTGACATGACGTGAAGGAAGAGGCTACACTATACAATTATTACATGGTAAGATAATAATCTTCAACAGGACGACGCTCGGAGTAGAGAGAATCTGCGACCTCGTCGTAACCTTTCGCGCGACATCACAATAAACGTATCCCATATTTATATAAATATAATTTAATTCACTTCGTTAAAAAGAACATACTTAATATATAGATGTCTCACAGAGACGAATCTATAATTTTTACATGGGAGATATTTACCCATGCCACCACATCTCTCAAACTTTAAATTGAAAAATACTGCATTTTCAGACGTATTCTAGTATATGTGTTAATAATTTGAATGAATTTCATATAAACACATAAAGGATATAGCCCTATGCTTCAGAGAAAAAAGTCATCTTCAGCGACATCTATACTGTTACATGAAAATAAATATCAAATTTACAAAAAAAACCATAGATGGCGACAGCATAGTTGGTAACAAATAATTGAAATGTTCCAACTTCCAAAAATTTGATAGATGTGGTAGCATGGGTAAATAGCCCTGTAATGCTCAAGACTTGCATACTTCCTAAGTAAAAATAATAGACTTGTCTCTGTGATACATCTATATCTTGATGACAACCCCTCGGGGGATAAATCATGGTTATTGTTTCCTACAAAGGTTTGGACATACTCAAAATATTGTGAAAAATATATTTAATTTCTAATGAAAATCATTTTTAAAAAATGGTAAAGCGTAGAGTCTCCGACACGCCGACACGTCATTGCCCGTATTAAAAGGCTGTTTAATGAACCATTTTGAGGCAGACCAGTAATAATAATAGTAATAATAATATTGGATAGTTTGTATAGTACCATTTTCACCTCAAGGTCGCTTTACACTTAAACTCTTTGTTACAAGTAAATAAATACTTCTACAATTATCCTTGTTTTTTTTAAATTAAAAATTGTTATTTTCCCTTATGGAAATGACTTTTTGAAAAGGTGCGTTTTTAGTTTCTTCTTAAATAATGTCTCTGATGCACTGTTTCTTATGACGGAGGGCGAATGTAGTGTTAGCGTTTTGCGAATAGTCGTCTCTCTTCCTGTGAGCCTGGCTTTAGGCCGCCGCCAGCCCCAGAACGGCCGTGTTTTATAAGACATAAATAGAATTTAAGGAGCGTCATAATTTATGAGTCATGGCCGGAGATATTTTCTAAACTAAGTATTCCTAAAAGACGAAGTTCTCCGCGAGACGAGCTCGGAGCGGGACGGACGAGGCCCGGGCGCGGGCGACGAACGGCGGGGGACCGGGGACCGCTGCACTCGATCTGGCTGCACTCATTTTTAATAATTAACACATTTTTGATGTACTTACATACTTACCATCACGCCGCTTCCCCGTGGGGGTAGGCAGAGAGGATAGAGCGCCACACTCTTCTGTCCTGACACACAATTCTCGCCTCATTCACATTCGTACATCTTGTCATACAAGCTCGCCGATTGTTGAGGCTTCTAACAGAACCATCCTCCGTTATCTGGTTTACCTGGTCGTGCCGAGTCTCCCGCGGACGTCCTCTATTTCTGGTGCCATCAACACTTGCGTCATGTATCTTTCTTACCATTCTCTCCTCATTCCATATGACCGAACCACCTGAGTGATCCTTTTTTAATCTTACTCACTATACTAACATCAGCTTTACATTCTTTCCTTATTTCTTCATTCTTTACTCTGTCATAAATAGATTTGCCACAAATACGTCTAAGTGATCTCATTTCCACTGCATTCAGTCTACTTTCGTTCCTTTTCTGGCAGCTCCAGGCCTCACTTCCATACATCAGTGTCGGTACCAGGATTCCATTGTGCACTACCTGAATTGGTAACCAGATAACTGTACACGGTACATGTAAGACATGTGCGCTCGTGGCCGACTGCATCCCGTGACGCATAAAATAATTGCACATATAAATACCTAATCAAATATTTATAGTATAATAATTTATTTTTTTTCTTAGTACATTGTGTTATACAGTACGTTGTTATAAAAATGTAAAACATTGCAGTAAAGTGAGACATGTATTGTATTTCGGTGCCCTGTCTGCCACACTAGTATTTCACTGTATTACAGCGGAAAGTGCTTTTCCGGTATAGTAATTAAACAGAATGTAATGTATAAAAAAATATACAAATATGCAATTAGATTATATATTATTAAGGATAACACATTCTCGTTGTGAAGTTGTAATTATTCAGAACATGTGTGATATTGCTTTGTCGTCAAAAATACTGTCGCTGTAGCATAGTTGGTAATGCATCTTCCCTGGATTGGATAACAGATCCTGGTTCGAATCCCGGTAGCGCAACAACAATATTTTTAGATAAAATTGATTTTACATGTATATCTTTATAATTAATACATTTAATTAGTATAAAGAGAATATACAAATGTAAAACCTAAAGAAAATGAAATGTTCAAATAATAAAAATAAAAAGTAAATAGGTAAGAAAGAATAAATGAGTAAATAATATACAAATATAATGTAACGTTATGTAAAATTGTAATGTCCAATGTATAAGTATAGCGCACTCATAAATTACCGCGCACTTAGATATCTGCACACAAAATTAGTCCATGCGCGGTTCGCGCTCTTGGGACTCGAAGAGAATCTTTGTTTCTGTATGTAGGAATTGTGTTCTGAGTTGAGTGCATTTATATATCGTCTCTTTAGATCCATCAGATCTTATATTTAAACAGTACAATGTCCTAGATATAAGATAAATCTTTATGTTGAGACTCGTTCAATATTTCCATACTAACAACAACTCTCCTCGAGCAATAAATCATGGACACAATACAAGACAAACAGCAAACATCTACACACCAGTTCCGAGAGCAACAACGATATTTTATCAAAGATTCTACATGTTCTTGACTCCGAAAATGTACAACACACTCAGTACCAACTGGAAATCGTACAATTCCAATAAGATTACACAGATATGGACCCAATATATGATCCAATCAGGGAGAGATGAATCAGAAGCATGGCTATCCAACATTCTAATATAATTTATACAATACCTTCACTAATAATTCACTAGTCTTACAACATTCCCACTACATATATTTTTACTTTTAAAATTAGCAATATTAACTTTGTGGTTAAAATTCATTTTCAATTCAAACACCTTTTCCTTCTTCAGGATGTCATAATTAACTAAAAATATAGCATTGTTTCTTCACCAGAATCTATTTTATTTTAGAAAATAGTCATGGTTTTGATAAAAAATTGGGGTTGTCAATTTTGCATATAAACGGTGTAGGTCACAAATTAAATAATTTGGAATCGTTGGAGATAAATAAAGCATGTAAAAGTAATCAGGAAATTCTAAACAGCCAACTAAATTTAACTACGAGTCCTATTCTAAAATTTTTTCCTAAAAATTATTCGACTAAATTTGCATTGAGCAGCAATTTGAGTTAGGTATTAAAATTTTTTTTTTTTTAAATAATTGTTGTTTTTTTAAAAAATTTAAAAATAGATTCTGGTGAAGAAACAATGCCATATTTTTAGTTAGTTATGACATCCTGAAGAAGGAAAAGGTATTTTCCGAAACCGGTAGATGTTTTTTAAACTCAATTGTGGTTAATAAAACTAAGATAATAAATAAAAAATACATATATTTTTACTTTTAAAATTAGCAATATTAACTTTGTGGTTAAAATTCATATTTTTTATTTATTATCTTTGTTTTTTTATGACATCCTGAAGAAGAAAATGGTAATAATAAATAAAAAATACATATATTTTTACTTTTTATACATATTTGTAATTCTCTTTTTATTCCTGTCGATAAATAACACCACAACAGCGCGAAAAAAAAAACTGGCTACTTTAACACAGACTTCAGTGTAGCAAAGTAGCCAGGACAACGCTGTATATATCAGAGGTGAAGTCTACTCCACCCCACACGATAAACTATGTATCATGTATCCACCTCTGTTAGTATAAAAATATGTATGTCAATATATATATAAATAATTAAATAAAAATAAAATATAAGTAAGCTAGAATGATTTTAAGGTAGATTTCTTACATTCAAAACGTCAAATTTTTTAAACATATCATCTGTTCTTTAATTATTGACGTTCCAAGACTGTTTTCCAAGCAACAATTAAAGGGATACTTGCAGTAATAGTCGCTCCTCCCCATGCAATCACTCCATGTTGAATGATCGATTGACATATAGCGTAGTAAATTTTTTTTTAAAGATTTATTCGTGAAAAAATTTTATATTTCTATAAAAATAGATTGGTTTTTTTTTAATTTTATTGGCCGTGGATTCTTAATGATCAAATACTAATTTAATGTATTAATTATAAATATACACATATAAAATCAATTTTGTTGAAAAATATTGTTTTTGCGCTACCGGCATTCGAACCTGGATCTCTATTTCCAATCCGGGGAAGTATACTACCAATTGTGTTATAGCGCCAGCACTTTTCATGACAAATTTTCGATCCTATATGTTACACTTTTTCAAATGAATACATCTGTCGTTCCATTATTTGAAAGCCGTCTACATTGTTTTTACGGAATCTCAAATACCTTTGAGTAATCTGATAGCAGACGCCAGAATTATCTATTCATTTTTATTAAATTTTGGCAACATTGATACAACTTATATTATTAAGGAGAACACATTCTTATTATGAAGTTGTAATTATTCAGTACATAGCTCTGTGATGTTTTAAATACTAATTTAATGTATTAATTATATGTATATACATATAAAATCAATTTTGTCGAAAAGTATTATTTTTGCGCTACCGGGATTCGAACCTGGATCTCTATTTCCAATCCAGATTTGTATTAATGTATTAATTATAAATATATACTTACAAATACATTAAATTAGTATTTAAAACATCACAGACCGTCTGTTCTGAATAATTACAACTTCACAATAAGAATGTGTTCTCCTTAATAATCTTCATGATCAGTTCATTTAAGATTAACATCTACAGGATGAATATTATGTTCCATGACGATATCTCGATTTCTTGCAAAATTTCAAGCTTATCTTGGGCTGCGTGTGAGGTGGCACCGTCCAGTTGAAACGACGCGTGTTGCACGCCCAATCGACCCAATTCGTCTACCAAGAAGTTTTCCGACACGTGAATGGTTATTGGCATTAATGTTTAGAGCTTTATCGCTTGCATCTTTAAAGAAATAGGTCCCAATGATAATACCACAGTAACTCTGCGTGGGTGTAAAGACCGTTGTAAAACCCACCAAGCCGAAATGAGCTTAGTCGCAGACGACGATTTTTTTCTAAATGTCGGGTTTGTATTTTTTTTAATAACTTCTACACATTGTTGAAGAGTTATATACTTCATAAAAATTGTAATTATCTACTCTTTATGATTACTAAATATAAATTAATAAATATTTGCCAATCTAAAATGGCGGCCAAAAAAAATCGGCCTGGAACATAATATTCACACTGTATGAAGAGATCTAAGTATTTTATTGTATCGGTGCGATCGATATAAAAGCTCTGACAATTATCGTCGTGAGATTTAAATAATATTTACTTATTTGATCGTAGTTACAAAATACAAATACAAAATCGACAAAAAACGCATCGCACGTATTCAATTATTTTAATAATAGACCTATTTCTCCATATCTTCGTCAAACTGCTCATCGCTGATCTGAACCCGCAAAAATTCCTCTTCTCACAAAACCCTCGCTATACTCGTGCATAATTCACAGACGTAAGCTTTCTTCGAGATGCAGACATCTTGTTCGGCAATATCGGTGGCCCTTCGCACTCTACAGCGACAGATGATATCATTCCGCAGAATTTATCCCGCGTCCGGCCGGGTTGTGGTGCACCCCGCCTGTATTATTAACGAACCGCCCCAATCCCGTGAGCTCCGCGGTGGTGAGTGATGGAATATTTTCACGGTGGCGATGCAGAACCTCGCAAACTATTTATATGATCAAAAAAATATGTTATTATACAAGGAACTTACGATAATTAAGATTTTAATTATCTCGGGTCTATAATGTATAATGAATTATCAATCAAATGTAACAAATCAATATACCCAAGTGTACAACTTATCACAGATTTCAAAGTACCAAAAATATTTCTTTTTGACCAAATTAATATTCCAAAACTAAAATATACCGCGACCCAAAATCAATATATTTATCAAGGCATCAAATGTTTTAACAATCTCCCCATCACAATTAGAACAATTATAGACTACTATCAATTTGTATCTGAAGTAAAAAAAATATATACACAGACTAACTGAAACATAAATTATCTCGTATATACTCCTTCTCTGTACACGAGTCCTACTCTCATAGAGAAGAAATAAATGTTAAAAGAAATATATATATATATCCTACTGATAATCCTAAAATGATTATATTTTCTAATATTAAAATAAATAGTACGCTGTGTGTATGCTCCTTTCTGTTGACATTACCCATCTGTCCCCTCCCCCTCCCTGTGTTATTTATGACTTGCAAACTGTCAAGAAGTGTGAATGTCTTACAACGAGTTCGTCATACTGACTTGAATTATTATTGTGTATTCGGTTTCTTGCAGTGCGTGCTGAAGATTTACAATCTATTACTATTGGGTGATATACAATGCGTCGTGCAAATTATCGAATAAGTTTACTGAAGTTCAGGAGATCTGTGAGTGCAACAAGAAAATCCATGTAAGTCGTACTATAGTAAAAATTTACTACTGATTACACAACCAGTCCAAAATAATTTTCATTAAAATGGCAACATTAAATTATTTTTGGAACATATATTAAAGAATACAGTTTGAAATACTAATTAAATGTATTAATTATAAAGATATACATATAAAATCAATTTTGTCGAAAAATATTGTTGTTGCGCTACCGGGATTCGAATTTGGATCTCTTTTTTTTTATTCCGGGGAAGGTGCATCACCAATCATGCTACAGCGCTAGTAATTTTGACGAAAAATTTTCTGACACTTTTTCAAATTAATACGTCAGTCGTTTTATTATTTGAAATCCATCTATATTGTTTTTACGAAATCTCAAATACCTTTGAGTAAACCGACAGCAGACGCCAGAATTAACAATTCATTTTTATTAAATTTAGACCCATGTTCACAATAAGAATGTGTTCTCTTTAATAATACAGTTTACTTCGTTGTGCGATTTCAGCGTGATGTTTTCCTATTACTTTTTGATCAGGCCGGAAAACCACCGGGTCCGTTGTTTTTCTTCCCGATGCATACCTGAGTTGGAATGAGCATTTCTTGTTTTCTTGTAAACATCCACTTCCAAAGCAAAAAACCTAAAAAATATCTAGTGGAAAATGAAAAAAATATCCCTTTATCGGAAGATGGCGGACAACGAATCTTGGGGCTGTAGCAGTTACAGCTCTACGATTTGTTTTTTTCGCGAAATGTCCCGATAACTGTTGATTTCCTTCTACGACACAACACGGAGCACGATTCTTCATATTTGAGACGCGCTATCTTGTGGAGGTCTGTCGTCTCCACAATCAGCAGCACTGCCGATGGCTCCTGAACGCACCCTGTGGCGGCTAAATCATCAAATTCCAACATACAAAACGATGCTAGCGGGTAATAAAAATAATCCAGATGTAAACAATCAAATAAATAACATTATAGTTATTTCCTAATAAAGTAGTCATTTGTAGTCAACACAAGTTTAAAAATGCCGGCCTAACAAAACACCGCCCATAACGTGTGCGGCACCAAATGCTCAAACACATAACCTTTGAATTCTTCACATAACATTCAACATAAATATGTTCTATATTTTTATACATTGTGGAATCATGTACTCTGAAAGCAAGGGAGAGAAAAGGGTTTGATTAATTTGAGATGTGGTGCTGGAGACACATGTTGCGCATACCATGGACGGTGAGATGTATGAATGTCTCCATTCTACAGCAGTTGAACACCAAAGACAGACTCTCAACCTACAGTCTGAGACGAATCCTACAATTTTTGGACATCTTGCGAGTAGGGAAGATAGCTCGGAGAAACTTGTTGTGGTGAGCCACGTCTATGGACGAAGAGAAAAAGGAAGATCCCCTCATGCTGGACCAACAAAGCGACATAAAATTAAAGATATAAATGTCGGCTTATCATTCGTATTCGTCTATTTTAGTATTTACCTCGATTTACTTGGCAAGAAGAGGAAGATGTCTATTAAATCACGATTACAATGTTTTTGCGGTTAACACGTGCGTGGTAGAATGCAAATACACAGGTTGGAGCGAAACGCTGTTGATCGGTTGAATTATAATATTATCTTATTATGAATTATAATATTTTCTATAATTTACTTTTTTTTTGTAAATATATATGTAATGCAATTTCAATTCAAATCTAATACAGTGTGTCCCAAAAGTCTTTTTCATTTTAGTTCATTTACTGCACCAACACAACGTGCGGGAGAGAGGCGGGGGGTATACTGATCGCAAGCTGCGTCCTTGAGAATTCAGTCGCTATGAAGCGTGTCGTGAAATTTTTCTTGGAAAATTTATATCCCGACGAGGTAACACAAACTGGCCTCTGCGTAGCCCCGACTTGACATACAGTATTTCCTATACAGTAACAATCCTCCCTCTCTGGACCAATTAAAAGAAAATATCCGAGAATAAATGGCAGCGATCACGGACAGTACGTCCGGAACAGTTTTCAGAAATTTTGCCTCCCGTTTAGAAGAGTACCAGTGAAATAACGGATCACATTAATAAAACATAATTTTTAAGAAATAAATTTCTAGGAACTGTACTTAAATCAAAATAAATATTTTTTATTAAACCCGTCCATTATTTTATTACATAATAATTATTATGAAAAAGACTTTTGGGGCACATTGTATATAAGCGTAAGTTGGATACCGTCGAAATACAGACATCTGCCTAATCTTTTAATAACGAGGTAATTTTTTCAAACTATTGTATTATTTTAATAATTATAAAAAATACTTTGTTTAAACCACTATTTATTTATTATTCTACACGTTTCCATTCCTATGGTATCTTCTTCAGGAAATTACTGAAATTAAATAATACAAGCATAGCTAAAAACAAAACTATGAAATGGTGAATAAGTAAGAACTAATATGAAAACAAATTTAAAGGGTGACTATTTGCAAAGAGGATTTGTTTTTTTTTTATAATATTAAGCGTGCTATTAACACATTTCTTATTTCTAAAATTTAAAATTGTTCTAACTGTAAACCTCTAGTATTTGTATGTATAATTTCTAAACCCTTATTAATATCAAAGAAATGGTTTGTTTTCAAAAATTGATTGGAAAATTCTGACTAGTTATTGTTATTTAGGCATTGAGTAGCTTGTTGGTGTAGTGGTCAAGACGTTGGCCTAGTGATCTAGTGGTCGGCGGGTTCGCGCCTCGTTCAAGGACACCAGCAAGTTAGTCCTATTTTCATAGGACAAGCGTTTAGCTTAGTTTGAAAATAGTAAGAATATTAATGTGACATGTATTCCGTGTACGCATCTCTATTTTTTTTTAAATAAATATAAAAAAATATATAAGTATTTCAAATGCTCCTTAATTCCAATATCAAAATTTTACCTATATAAAAATAATTGCAATCATTGCAAATTAATTTGTAAATTTCTTTTAAATATCGTCCTTATCCTTGTTTAATTATTTAATTTGTTAGTATTAGTGTAAAAACCTGGTTGTATAGAATTTGGGATATTTTTCATAATTGAATTTGAAGTAAGATTATTTAAAAACACATTTTTTTTCACTATAATCTGATAAATTTTTTGTTATTAAACAAATTATCTATTATTTTAATATTATAACCATTATTAATTGTAATTTGTTCAATAATATTTAATTATATGTTGAATTTATTTGTGGATAAAGGTATATTAACTAATCTACTAACCAAAGAATTAATATTTTGTATAATTTTTAATATAAAATGAGTCTACAAAGTAATTTTTAAAATATTGAAGAAGTATTGTATTATAGATAAATAAAAATATATGATTATTCTAGTACATATTAAATTTATCGAGGAGAGCGCGAGCTAAAATGTTTATACATGAAAAAAACCGTCACATGTCTCAGGCGTGTGTATCTTACCCCCTTGCATACAATATATTTTTCTAAATACTAAATTAATGTATTGATTATAAATATATCCATATAATATCAATTTTGTCGAAAAATATTGTTTTTGCGTCACCAGGATTCGAGCCTGGATCTCTATTTCCAATCCGGGGAAGTACACTACCAATTGTGTTATAGCGCCAGTATTTTTCATGACAAATTTTCGAACCTGTATGTTACATTTTTTCAAATTAATACACCTGTCGTTCCATTATTTGAAAGCCATCTTCATTGTTTTTACGGAATCTCAAATACATTTGAGTAAACCGACTGCAGATGCCAGAATTATCAATTCATTTTTTAGAATGTGTTTTTATATGTATGTTTGTATCAATGTGTCCAAAATTTAATAAAAATGAATTGGTAATTCTGGCGTCTGCAGTCGGTTTACTCAAAGGTATTTGAAAATCCGTAAAAACAATGAAGATGGCTTTCAAATAATGGAACGACAGGTGTATTAATTTGAAAAAATGTAACATACAGGTTCGACAATTTTGTCATGAAAAATACTGGCGCTATAACACAATTGGTAGTGTACTTCCCCGGATTGGAAATAGAGATCCAGGTTCGAATTCTGGTGACGCAAAAACAATATTTTTCGATAAAATTGATATTATATGTATATATTTATAATCAATATATTAATTTAGTATTTAGAAAAATATATTGTATGCAAGGGGGTAAGATACACACGCCTGAGACATGTGACGGTTTTTTTCATGTATAAACATTTTAGCTCGCGCTCTCCTCGATAAATTTAATATGTACTAGAATAATCATATATTTTTATTTATCTATAATACAATACTTCTTCAATATTTTAAAAATTACTTTGTAGTCTCATTTTATATTAAAAATTATACAAAATATTAATTCTTTGGTTAGTAGATTAGTTAATATACCTTTATCCACAAATAAATTCAACATATAATTAAATATTATCAAACAAATTACAATTAATTAATTAATTTAGTATTTAAAATATCACAGAGCGTCTGTTCTGAATAATTACAACTTCACAATAAGAATAATAATATATTTTTCTAATTTTCCCCGCCCCGCGGCCTTTACATTGCATTTTGTTTCGTGAAAATATTTCTTCCTAGTTGGCGCCTTTCAAGTTACTAAGTACACAAAACAACGTATACGTACATTAAAACTACTTTAAAAATTAACATTCTTTGTGAAAAATAATAAAAAAACACTGTTTAGCAATATTTGAATATGTCCAAAAACAAATAATTACTGTATTTTCACCTACAAAGGCTCTGTTATTAAATAAATATCATATTTTTTATTTATTATCTTAGTTTTATTAACCACGATTGAGTTTAAAAAACATCTACCGGTTTCGGAAAACACCTTTTCCTTCTTCAGGATGTCATAACTAACTAAAAATATAGCAGTGTTTCTCCACCATATTAAATTTATTTTTTAAATAATTGTTTTTTTTTAAATTTAAAAATAGATTCTGGTGAAGAAACAATGCTATATTTTTAGTTAATTATGACATCCTGAAGAAGGAAAAGGTGTTTTCCGAAACCGGTAGATGTTTTTTAAACTCAATTGTGGTTAATAAAACTAAGATAATTAATAAAAAATATGAATTTTAACCACCAAGTTAATATTGCTAATTTTAAAAGTAAATAAATATCAGATATCTCACAGAGACAAGGCTATTTTTATTATATTTAATGGAAAGATATGGAAGTATGGATAATTACTGGGCTTACGACCTGTCACAAGTGATAACTTTATACAAATATAACGTTCAATCTCCATATCTATCAAGTTTTCGGAAGTTGTATATGTGTTACCGATTGGAAACACTTTGAGTACAACTACACTTTTGTCATCTGTGGACTAAATTTGATATTCGTTTTCCTGAAACAGCACAGGGCTTACGACCTGTCTTCGGCTGGCTTTAGATGGCGATGGTGTGGTGGCACTCGAAGCGAGTCTACATATTATCATATAAACAGTTTAAAAAAAATTAATAGATGTGGAGATTAATGGGGTGAGAATGATGAACGTTATATTTATATAAAGTGATCATTTAATCCAGCCTAAGACAGGTCGTAAGCCCCGTAATTACCCCATACTCATATATATTTTCCATTAAATGTAATAAAAACAGCTTCGTCTCAATGATATTTAAAAATACTTTGTATAAAACCACTATTTTTTTTTTCTTGTGCTATGAAAATAGGACTAACTTGCTGGTGTCCTGGAACGAGGCGCGAACCCCCGACCACGAGATCACTAGGCCAACGTCTTGACCACTACACCAACAAGCTACTCTATTGATACACCAACACGTTTCAATACCTATGAACCCTTTTTCAGGATACAATTTGCATTCAAATTAAAAATGCAAGCATAGACTAAAACAAACTATAATAGTATTAGTGGTCGGTAACTTATAAGTAACTTCTTTTGAAAACAAATTTAAAATGTGACAAAAAAGTTTTGGTTAATTATAATGGTTAATTTGCTAATAACACTTATTAACTGTTCTGTTCTTATCATTTATATAATATGTTACCGCAAAGTAATTTTATTAATATTAAAAATATATTACATTTGAATAATCAGTGGATATAAATATATTATATTTTAACATTTGTTACTTCTCTACGAGAGTAAAACTCGTATATAGAGAAGTATATACGAGTTAATTAATGTTTCAGTTAGTCTGTGTACATATTTTTTACTTCAGTTACAAATTTATGATAGTCCGTAATTTTTCTAATTGTGATGGGGAGATTGTTAAAAAATTTGATGCCTTGATAAATATATTGATTTTGAGTTGCGGTATATTTTAGTTTTGGGATATCAATTTGATCTCTATATCTTATAGATCAGAATTCGCTTCTAAAATTTAATTGATTTTTAATTTTGAAAATTTGATTTATTGAATTTTTTTTGTATACGTCTACTATTTTTGGTACTTTAAAATTTATGAACAGTTGTATACTTGGATAGTCTTTTTTTTTTATTAATATGTATTGTCAAAATGATCACTGACAGCACTCGAAGAAGACGAAGTCTGTTTAGCGGGCGCGCAAACCACGAAATTCACCATTATTTTATTTCCCCAAAAATAAAAGAGGGCAACTTGTCAAATGTGAAAAAATATCCCGAAAGAAATGGAAATTGATGATTTTTTCAATAAAAAACAACCCTTTTATTTGTCATCTGTGATCCCGAGATAGGGGTAGGTCCGCCGCCCCCCTAACAGTAAATTGTGGTCCGCCGTTCCCTAGGGTGGAATTACACCTTGGTCCAGTCGAATTTGTATCAACTTACTCCAGTATCCGCCGTTTGGAGTTTCGTTTCTCTCCAGCGAGATGGAAAATTCGAGCAGGAAAATCTCATATATTATACATAGGTAAAAAAATACTCCAACGTACGTGTAGACATGCCTGCTTTCTGTAGACACAGGCATATCTAGACCTTCGTCTAATCTGTATGTATATAAAACTGAATTTCTAAAATAAAACAAAATTAATTAATAAATAAGGTATAGATAAGAGAATTAGATGAGAAGCTCGAAACATATATGTACATGCATTTATAACGGAAAACAGTTCTGGTTTCTTTGGGAACCAAGCCAGGTGGAGGAGGTTAAAAGCCATTTTTACACTCATATTTTAATATTTTTGTATGCTGTGAACAAGTTTAATGGTACTTTTAAAATTAGCAAAATTAGAATAATTTTAGAATGGGACTCGTAGTTCAATTCAGTTGGTTGTTTATAATTGTTTGATTAGTTTTACACGCTTTATTTATCTCCAACGATTCCAAATTATTTCATTTGTGACCAACACCGTTTATATGCAAATATTATATTATTATATTTTTTCCTAAAAATTATTCGACTAAATTAAGTAACAATTTGAGTTAGGTACTAAATTTATTTTTTAAATAATTGTTGTTTTTTTAAAAATAGATTCTGGTGAAGAAACAATGCTATATTTTTAGTTAGTATTGACATCCTGAAGAAGAAAATGGTATTTTTCGAAACCGGTAGATGTATTTAAACTCAATTAAGTGATTAATAAAACAAAGATAATAAATAAAAATTAATGGTTTAAAAACATAGTTAGCTTATTAAAAAGATAAATTATTTAATTGATTAGATTGGAACCTGACCTCTTCATATCTGAGGAAGCGTGTTCACCATTTCGCTAAAGCAATCGAATACATTTTCGACAAATTTTTAACTTATATTCTGTAATATTTACATCTATTATTGAAATGTATTTTTAAAAGCAATCATCTTTATATTGCGGTGCATCTCAAATGCCCTTGTAAATAGTAAAACACACTAAGAGACGCCAGAATTCCCCGGATAGGAAGAGGTCCAGGTTCGAATCCCGGTAGTAACTAAATATTTTTTTCGGCAAATAGATAATTCATATTAATTTGTATTAAAATACAGTAGAACTATGTTCTGAAAATGCAAAAAAAATGTGTTCTCCTTAAAAATTTATATTATATAATTAATTCAATAATTTTATAAAACACATGTTAAAAAGAAAATTGATAACAGATAAATTATAAAATATTTTTACTACAAAAAATGTCATATTCCAATCAATTATCCAACATCTGTCAAAACTAATAATATTCTTATTTATTATATGCACAATTTATATTGTAATTTGGAATAGCATAAAATATATTTCTCAGATATTTCACAATTTTAAGATTTAAGATTAATTCATTTAAAATGGTGTTGTCTCATTTTTAAATTACGGTTTTTAGTGATATCATTTAAGCATCATCTCCACTGCACTCCATCACCATAGTAACCAAAATATTACGCACCATGGAAACCAAAATTACTATTATTATTATTTTTTGGAACAGAAGCTTTCAAGCGCCACTGTTTATTTTAATTTTAAAGAGGACGCATTATTATCTGTGAAGTTGTAATTTTTTCAGAACATGGTTCTGTCATATTTTAATAAGTATTCCTAAGACGTGCATCAATTTGAAATAGCTGCAACATATACTATTTATAAGGCTGACGTAGTATAATTGGTTATCGCACTTCCCCGGAAAGGAAGATATTCTGATTCAAAAATTGATTTTATCTGTATGTATATCATTCTAAGTTGTATCCATATTTTTATTTTTAATGAAAAATACAATCCACGATTGCGGTACAGAAAAAATAAATCTTTTCAATACTTTTTTATATTATTTTGAAATTGCAGCTTCGCAAAAAAAAAAATTTATTTTCATATTAGAAAATATAATACATTTATATATACATATATATATTTCATTTAACATTTATTTCTTCTCTATGAGAGTAGGACTCGTGTATAGAGAAGGAGTATATACGAGATAATGTATGTTTTAGTTAGTCTGTGTATATATTTTTTTACTTCAGATACAAATTGAAAGTAGTCTGTATTTGTTCTAATTGTGATGGGAAGATTGTTAAAAAATTTGATGCCTTGATAAATATAGTGATTTTGGGTTGCGGTGTATTTTATTTTTGGAATATTAATATGGTCTCTAAATCTTGTAGATTATAATTCGCATCTAAAGTTTAATTGATTTTTAATTTATAAAATTTAGATTTGTTTGTTTTTTAGAATAATTTTTATTATCATTTTTTGAGTGATTTCTAATTGTGACGTTAAAGTTTTATACGCTCCTCCCCATCCAATAATACCGTATTGCAAATGTGACTGTACAAATGCGTAATATATTTTTTACAAATTCGTAAGTGATAAGATGTTTCTGTCAGCGGAGTAGCGAACACAATAACCGCCCACAGGGCATAGCAACAAGCAATTGACGACAGCGAATTGCTTTTCTGCAAATATCTATATTAATAGATTTTAAACAAAAATACTGGATTTATTTTTTGTGTCTATAATTTTTTATATATATTTGATGGCTCTGAACGCGTTTCAGAAGTACCTGGCTGTTATTCCAGGCTTTCAATAGCCATAAACACTCCTGGTACCGACGACAAGCGACATGCCACAATAATATAGAGCGGGTACGCGTGAGCGTCACTCGAACATAGTGGAGAACTGGGAGATATAGGTCCCCAGTTTCTAAACGATCAACACACATACACCGCGACATAATCTATACTTACGTTCGCCGCAATGAAATTAAAACACCTAATTCTAACTAACTAACTTACCATCACGCCGTTTCACCGCGGGGGTAAGCTGAAAGAATAGAGCGCCACACTCCTCTGTTCTGACATACAATTCTCGCCTCATCCACATTCATACATCTTCTTATACAAACTCGCCGATTATCGAGGCTTCTAACAGAACCATGATTTGCCTGGTCATGCCAAGTTTTCCGCGGACGTCCTCTATTTCTGGTGCCATCAACACTATTTCTATCGACCCCATATCTCGTGACACACTCAATACGAAGAGCGTTTTTATTGTGAAGTTGTAATTTTTCAAAACATAGGTCTGCGATATTTTGGAAATATAAAAACATATAAACTAAATTAATCGAAATAATATTGTCGCCGCTACCGAGATTCGAACCTGAATCTTTACCTGTCCGAAGAAATGTATTAACCGATTACGTCACACCAACGCAGTGAGTTGACGATAAAATTTTCGAACTTATATGTTGCGCTTTCAAATTTCAAATTGATACATGTATCGTTCCATCATTTGAATGTCAACTTCTTTATATGTACGAAATCTTTGAGTGAATCTGCAAAATGAAAAATTGCAACTACACAGTATGAATGTGTTATCCATAAAAATATTATATTATTTATTTATTGTTGAATATCATTATTCCTTATCACATATATATCCAGATATTTAAATTGCTTTATTATTTCAAAAGCTTTGTCTCTTACGATAAACGGTGATAATTTGGTTTTTAATGGTGAAACATACCTTCAGAGATCTTTAAGTCTAATTTCATCCCCACCCCATTCAATTAATTGAATGTCATAATGCCGTGGTGGAGTCCATCACACACCGGGCTCCTAGGAAATCGCCAAAAAACGTCATAAAACCCTGGCTCCGAACCATCCCTCGTCTCCGACGCACAATAACACCCTCCCCATTCAGCGGAGAAATCTTCCCCGTAAACAAGGAATGTCCCGGCACTTACTGTCGGGGAATCCTCCATCATCCGTACGTTATCCCTTTTCTTCCAGAGAAAGGACGAGTTCCCCCCCACAATTGCCATATCGCATGACTTCGATGCGCGGGAAACTGTTCCGCCATTGCTGGTGTTCTTTTATTTTTTATTTTTCCACCCGGTGTTGCCAGGAAGCGGTGAGCATTCCCCCGCGTGAGTGATGGGGAAAAAATAATTAATCTTGATCTAGTTTTGACGTGAATTATGAAAAATCAGGTAGGTACTTTATATAAATATAGATTATTTTTAATGGTACTATATAGTTTAATTTAATTATCTCATGGAGATTTGAGTGAGTTAAAAATATTATGATTATATATCGTTCGTATTCGTAATTATTTTGTTTTTTGATATATGAACACATTTTCTACTTGAATCAAAATTATTATTGTTAAATATGGTATTACTGTCACCGGTTTTAGTTTTGTTTCCTCACCTAGCCCACTCCCATTTAGTACACATTGTTCCTTTGGCTCGACTGGTTTACTTTAGATTTCGTCGAATTCGTTGAAAATCGCAGTACAAGCGTCATACCGATGTGAATTTTATGTTTGCGGTCTGTTGGTGGTTTGTTTTCAAGGTGAACTTCAGATAAGCCGGTGATGGCATCATCATCAGGTGAGTAGAGCTGTACTCCTTATCCCGTCCGCTATCGAAGGATTCCCTCATTCCACTTCACCCATCTTCCCATCTACTCGTTGTCCTCTTCCCATTCCGTCCAGTACGACTCCATCATCACCCACCACTGTGATCGGCGAATTGCGTCGGTCACAATATGCTAGAAATCAAAGGATCGTGTGTGAAAGTCCGATGTCCGCAATTAATTATACCCGGCGCTCGCCTATTCTTTTGAATAACAACACGGTATGTATGCGTGCGCATATGCAGGTGCAACAAGAAAAACTACTTACAGTTGTCACGAGTTTATTTGATGCTTGGACACAGTTACAGAAGGCGGCTGCAGCGCGTTGTATTGGTACCTATTAATCGGTCTGATAAGAGTCTAATTTTACACCCATGTATTTACAAGGTGTGTTCAGAGACGTTGTTGATCTCATAATAACAGGTATGGGTATGGCGAAAAGTTTCGTGTCCAGGCTTGACATGGAGAGTGTGCAGTCTCTGATGCATTAGATATTTCTGTGTTGTGTTCCGTAGACTCTGAAGGCACGAAAGAGAAGATGGATTGATGCATTTGAAACATGGTGCTGGAAACACACGCTGCACACATCATGCATAATTATCTTCAGTATGCAGAAACTACGCACCAACACAAACTATTTAGCTTGGAGAAGCTGGTTCTGGTGCGCCACTTCGAACAAGCACTTATCTGCTCTCAGATCTGCAGGATGCCGAGAAAAGTAAAAGATTCAAAGAATAATTCAGGTGAATAAAGAAAAATAAGTATTTGAAATAATAAAAATATGAAAACTTCAACATCTCGGACGTATGATGAGACCTCCAGAAAAGAAATAGATCTTGCACTTCATAATGCAGGGGAAATTTTTTTGAAATCAGAGCTCGGAAAGAAGGAGAACATCATGGCTGAAGAACCCGAGGCAATGGTTTGGCTAACCTACATTGTGTAGAACCTTTTTTTACAGTAAACAAAATAATAATAGTCAACATCTGTTGAACGGAAAAGGAACAAGAAGAAGAAATATATTTATAGCTTATAAGCTGTACATTTTATTGGCACCACCTCATCCTATGTTGTCGTAACATATCAACACTATCAATAATACTAATTCACAGAGAAAATACCTTGTTCGGTGGGCTACACACAAGGAGAGAAAAAGCAACAGGCACTTTCCTGCTCTCAGATCTGTGAGATACCGAGTATAGTCTAGTAAACGGGAGGCGTGTACCATTAATTTATTTTTTAATGTAATTAAATATTTTTGATAAGCAATCTGACTAAGTTATAGTTTTAAATAAACCAAAATACGTCCAGTATTCTCCGTAGCACTGAATGAAATATAGCTACAAAGTATGATAAGAGCGGAAATCAAATCTTCGACTATTCAGTATATTCTTGTCAAAATTTCTAAGAAATACGGTTTAGTTATATTTGTGTTTTAATATAGATAATAAATTATTTTTTTTAACAATATAATACGTTATTTTAATAAACTTTATTACAATTACCTAAAACAATTTATGTTAAAGAACATTCAAAATATTTGAATAGTTAAGGTTTTTCGGAACATTTGATAAAAATTTGAGATTATCTGTTTTACATATTAACAATGTTGTTCTTATATTGAATAATTAGAAATAAATAAAGCAAGTAAAATTGACCGAAATATTATAAATAACCAAATAAATTTAACAAGTCTTATTATAAATAAAATTCCTAAAAAAATTAATTTAAGTCAATTTCCATTCCACATTTTTTATCGTCGTGACAATTTAAGTTAGGTACTAGATTTATTTTTAAATAATTATTATTTTATTAAGGATAACGTATTCTTATTGTGAAGTTGTAATTATTCAGAACATATTTTAAATACAAATGTATATCTTTCTAATTAGTAACTAACTAACTAACTAACTTACCATCATGCCGTTTCCGCGTGGGGGTAGGCAGAGAGGATAGAGCGCCACACTCTTCTCGCCTCATCCACATTCATACATCTTGTCATACAAGCTCGCCGATTGTTGAGGCTTCTAACAGAACCATCCTCCATTATCTGGTTTACCTGGTCGTGCCAAGTCTTCCTCGGACGTCCTCTATTTCTGGTGCCATCAACACTTGCATCATATACCTTTCTTACCATTCTCTCCTCATTCATCCGTTCCATATGACCGAACCATCTATGTGATCCTTTTTTAATCTTACTCACGATACTAACATCAGCATTACATTATTTTCTTATTTCTTCATTCTTTACTCTGTCATAAATAGATTTGCCACAAATACGTCTAAGTGATCTCATTTCCACTGCATTCAGTCTACTTTCGTTCCTTTTCTAATTAGTATATTTAATTAATATTTAAAATATCACAGACCTTCTGTTCTGAATAATTACAACTTCACAATAAGAATGTGTTCTCCTTAATAATATGAAACTTGTATCGATTGTGTTCAAAATTTAATAAAAAATAATTCTTAATTCTGGCGTCTGCTATCGGTTTAAGGTATTTGAGATTCCGTAAAAACAAAGTAGATGGCTTTCAAATAATGAAACGATAGATGTATTCATTTGAAAAGTGTAACATATGGGTTCGAAATTTTTTCATCAAAAGTACTGTCTGCTGTAGCATAGTTTGTTAATCCACCTTTCCCGGATTGGAAAGAAATCCAGGTGCGAATTCCGGTAGCAATAACAATGTTTAAAAAAATTATATGTACAGGGTAGCCCAAAAAAAGTGAGAATAATATAATATAATTAATTATAATTCTTAATGTAATTTTTTTTGCACAATATTTAGCCAATCAGAAATCATCAAAATACCTCGTATTGTATCATCTAGTGGATTTAAATCTGGCCTGTTCGGTGGCCACATGCCTGGTGAGATGAAATTAACATTCTCACGACGAAGAAAGTTGATTGTATTTCTGGCTGTATGAGATGGAGCTCCGTCCTGCTGTAATGTCTGGCTGTACTCCAGACTTTGTTTTGAAACTCTTTGATCACTTTGATCTTTATTCGATAAATATATTTTTCCTGTATATATTTAAAGATGATTAATTTAATTTGTATTTTGTTAGCATTTGATCAATTTTATTAATTTATTACTAATATATTTTTAATATTTCACGTAAACATTACATTTTGGTTGTTCAGGATGTTAAATATACGAATAACATAATAATACTGTCTGCTTTCTATTAAAAAAAGGTCGAAATTTTAACATAAGAGTCAAATAGCATTTAAGATGCTTAAGAATAATAACTTTTCAGAATTATCGAATCATTTTTTAGAATACGATCATATTTTTGATAAAAATTTAGGATTATCTCTTTTATTATAAATTAATGGCCGCAAAACAAACAAGAACACGGCTTCCTCAGGTCAATGTGAAAAATTGACACGAGTCAAAATTATTCGACATCTGGGAGTACTGATCGATGATCGTCTTAACTGGAAAGAACACATATCGAATCTAGCTAAACGCATAAGAAAACTAAATGACTTTTTTAAAGGAATACGATGTATAGTTGATTACAAACTCTTGAGATCGATGTACTTTGCACTGTGCTACTCCTTCATTAATTATCCTATTTTTGATGTGTCATCTTTTCCGTCTACGCATTATTATTGGATTAAAAAAAAAACCTATTTTATTTTGGATAAACAAGTCAATTTCCACATCTTTCGCCATCGTAACAATTTAAGTTAGTTATTAGATTTATTTTATAATAATAATATTTTTTAAATTAATTGAATTAGAAAACGTTACAACAATTTGACTAATGGTTTTAGTTAGTTTATTTGACATCCCGATGAAGGAAAATATATTTTCCTCATAAAAGATGTTAAAAATAAAATAATTAATATTATTATTTCAATGAATATTTTTTTCTTCGTTATTTTCAAATGATCAATGTTTTTTAGTCTTTCTGAATTTTATTATAATATGTATTTTATATATTTTTTATGACATAAATATTGACCGGAATCGATACAGACCTTGACCTAGTAAAGTTGGCAGGCATGCGACGTAAAATGCTTTTATTAATGAGTATTAAATATATAAAAGGATTGAGGCATAACTCTCTCCTTATATATATATATATATATATATATATATATATATATATATATATATATATATATCTCTGAAGCCCATTGGTCATTGCCGAGAGCAGTGATCCTAGGTATCACTCCATTTTTAATTTTTATTTATTAGTAACTATATAATACTATATAAAAATTTGTTTGGACTGTACCCGTCTCACTAGAGAAATTCTGTGTCGAGACGGGCATAGGTTACAAGCAATTGTTCAATTAATTAGAATTACATTTATTACTATATAAAAGGTGTACATGAAGAACAATTTAAAAATGGACTTAATTTTTGGATCACTTTGTAGCAATAATTAATATAGATATGAGTCAATATGTTTGGGTGAGTTTACCAATACTGGCTCTACCCATATTACGAATCCAAGTTTTAATATATAGTTTCATGTTCTTGTGACAATTGATTTAAGTCTTTTAGCATTCCATTAAACAGTTTAGGTCCAAAATATTTGTAGTTCCTTATTACCGTGCACATTGGTAGAGGTCTATAGGTATACAATAGAATAATATAATATTTTATATATAGTATCGGCATATTGTAATCCAGCAGAAAGCATTTTACATGTTGCTAGGGCCTGCGGACGGCTGTAATGGCCGCTGCGGAACCAATGTTGGTTTTCCGGCAAGCTGATAAAACGAACAAAAATATTTTTTTAACGTTCATGTTCATTTTTACACAGATTATTTAACTTTATTTTTAACCAATTGACGAGTTATTTGAATACATCAACCGGTATCGTAAAATACCATTACCTTCATCAGGATGTCAAATTAACTAAGTAAAACTATATGTCACATTATACTAATGTTTATAAAAAATAAATTAAGTACTAATTAAATTTATTAATTAGAAAAAAAAGTGAGAATATTTCGTAAAATTTGATATAATTACATCAAAATTAATTTAACTAAATCAACAATAGTTTTCTGATTTAATATATAATACGTTTTATTTCGACAGTTTCCGGTCGCCATCTTTGATTATTAATTTTCCCATTTATTTATTATTTATTTTCATATATATTGACATACATATTTTTGTTCTAACAGAGGTGGATACATAATAAACATAAGAGTTTATTGTGTGGAATGGAGTAGACTTCACCTCTAATATATACAGCGTTGTCCTGGCTACTTTGCTAGACTGAAGTCTGTGTTAAAGTAGATAGTTTTTTTTTTTCGTGCTGTTGCGGTGTTATTTATCGACAGGAATAAATAGAGAATTACAAATATGTATAAAAAAGTAAAAATAAAATAAAAATATATGTTATTAAGGAAAAACAATATTTATAAAACAATATTTTTCGACAAAATTGATTTTATATGTATATATTTATAATTAATACATTAATTTAGTATTTAAAAATATATGTAGTGGGAGTGTTGTAGAACTAGTGAATTATTAGTGAAGGTATTGTATAAATTATATTAGAATGTTGGATAGCCATGCTTCTGATTCGTCTCTATGATTGTTTAAATAATATTTGTTTTTTTTCAAATTGTTGCCCAGAATGATAAAAATCACTGCAGTAGACCGTATTCTGATCATAAATTTGCGAAATGAAAAACGTTGGGATGGTGATCAAAGAGTTTCAAAACAAAGCCTGGAGTACAGCCAGACATTACAGCATTACTGGACGTTACAGCAGGACGGAGCTCCATCTCACACAGCCAGAAATACAATCAACTTTCTTCATTGTGAGAATGTTACTTTCATCGAGCCAGGCATGTGGCCACCGGAACAGCCCCGATTTAAAGCCACTTGATGATGCAATATGGGGTGTCTTGATGATTTCTGATTAGCTAAATATTGTGCAAAAAAAATTACATTAAGCATTATAATTATTTATATTATGTTTTGAAATAACTCGTGTATTACGAGATGTTGTCACTTTATTTGAACCACCGTGTACATTATGTTGCTTTGGATGACATATTCAAGGAAATTTAAATAATTTTTTTTTTTTTTTTAAGAAACAGAATATGAGACATTTATATGTTAATTATACATATATATACATTGCACATTAATATTTATTCCCTGATTCCCCTAAAATAATATTGCCTAGTTGGGCAATGCAATTTAAAAATCAGTTGTCAATTTTCATTTTGGATCTTTATTTGGAAGTATTCAAGTGTATTGTTGTATAAGCAATTAATAATAAAATAATTTAAATAAATTATATATAAACAAATATAATTATCGTTATTTTATATTATTAATAATATATAATACAACATTAAAAATTTGTGTCGAACAAAATCACTTGTGAAGATTTCTACTTTGTCCAACTCATTTTGTCCCGTATTTTCGTCTTAGAGGGAAACGTAGAATATGAACAACGCATGCGCGTAACAGATTTCTACAGGATGCCAGCCATTACTCAAACAAACTCGGTGCGCCTGCATGAACATTACCTTCTTTAATTTTCCTAATAATTTTCGCAACGCCCAAAAACAAAAACAAAAATTCCGTTCACATTCGCACACGGGCCATAAATTTGGTCCGATGCTCTCTCAAGCAGGAGTATCGAGTTATCCCGCCAAGAAGCGCACACCCTTGCCGCCGCGCCGCCGTTAGCCCTCGCGTCCTGACGGACCGCATATAAAACACGGCAGTAAGAGGTCCCGCACGGCAACATCGTAAAAATACTCCCAATACCGACTGGCGCCCAACGTGGGGCGCTGTAAAAATAAATATATTATAAGCCGAGGGGGTAAGTTATGGTTTTCTCCGCGGCCTCGGGGGGTGTGTTTCTCGGGGGGGTGTGTTTCTCGGATGAAATTCCTACCAGAGATCGAATTATTGGGGTGTAAAATGGAATTATATATTTTTTCACTCAACGCTCTGAGGATGGTGCTCGATTGTGGGCTCGAAGCGTGCATTATATATGCGCGTGCGTATTTTTTTGAGTTTCTAAATTGACGGATTTGTGGTGCTGGATCTTAAACATTAAATTTACCATTCTGCAACTGTGGCTGCAAAGGTGTCATCCCGCAGAATAGAACGCCACACTCTTCTCCCTTGACTTGTATCTATGTCTTATGAAAAGAGCTTTCAATACCCCCCAATAATCCCCTGACAATACATCTTGGCAGTGGTTTTTCTGGCATTCGGAAAAAATGTCAAAGCCATGTTAATTGATATTTTTTATGTGTAGAAAGTAGGGGATTCATATTGAAGATCTCTATTGGCTCGGTCCTTCTCATTCGGTCCTGATATTGCTGCTACTTTCCTGAGATAGCTCATTTCGGCAGCCTGGATTCTTGACCTTATTATCAACGAAAGAATCCAAAGTAACTACTCTGATTTCTTTAACATTTGTTACATATTTTTCCTTATCATACAGGAAAAATAATTATATTGAATAGATTAACAAATCCTAAAATCACCAACAGGTATGGATAGAGGACATCGGAATTTTTAGTTCCCACGGTAAAAAAAATATTATAGTGTCAGTATGTACGTCAACCCTAAATGTAAGAGGAAATGAAGAGGTGGCTCGTATTAAATGAAACAGTTTATATCTAATTAAAATTGAATGTTTAAATTACGATATTACCTATTTTGTTTTTTTTTATTTTCTTCTTCGTCTGCTCACTGTTGAGCATCGAGTTTCTCCCTCCATTCCTCCCGGTCTAGAGCCGTGTTTATAGCAGCGTTTAAAAATGACCTCCTTTATTTTGTCTATCCATCTTGTAGTACATCAATTTTACATTGCGGTGAATCTCAAATACATTTGAATTAAACACGCTAAGGTTAATTAATTAATTGGAACATAAGTATAAAATGTATCGAAAATATATTCGATTGCTATAACGTAATGGTGAACGCGATCTCAGGATATGAAGAGGTCCAGATTAGCAACTAAATATTTTTTAAATAAATAGATTTTTTTTGTATATCTTTCTAGTTGATTAATTTAATTTGTATTAATAATATAATAATTTTGCAATGCGTGAAAATAGAAAATCCAAATATTATTTTATTTTTATTAATTTACTCACCATCACGCTGTTTTTCCGCGCGGGTTGACAGAGAGGATAGAGCGCCACACTCTTCTGTCCTGACATGCAATTCTTGCTTCATCCACCTCCATACGTCTTCTCATACAAGCTTGCCGATTACTGTGGGTTCTAATAATTAATGTAATATATTATATGTTATTAATTATTAATTTAATATATGTTAATTGATAAGTATCTAATAATATGTTTCGTGGTCATGTTTTTCTAATCAATGTAAAAAATATATTATTTAAAAAAAAACTCTTAGCCTACACGTCCCACATGCCCAAACCATTTTAGCTACGCTATCTTAATTCTACCGACTATTCTTCATTGTATCGAGCTATATTTTCAATTAATAAACTAGTTAAATTATTAATTCCACATTTTTTTTTTCACTACCATAATCGTTATAAAAAATTTAATTTCTTACAATAAACTCGTAAAATATATAGACATGGACTAACGCATATTCCTTGTTTCAATATTTTCCATTTGGTGTCCCTTTGTGTACCACTTACACAATCAAATAGCGTCGCGATTTTTTTTAAATATATGACTCGTTTGGAACGAAAATTTAAACGCTGACAATATAATATGCATCAATGTAAAAAATACGCCTTGTTTAGGCAAAGATTTAATTTTCGTAAAGTAAATACTTTTACTGTTGCAACTATCGGATTTATGTTTCCGCAAATAATGTGTGTAGAACGCCCCTCGTTCCGCAACTAATGTTCCAATCCCCTCACCTATATGTATTATTTATTTCATGTCTATTCATTTACTGGATATATTTCGTTCATAAATTTCACCCCAAGGCCGATGAACCGAACTCTGCCGAAGAAATGGAAATATATTTAAAGTATTGAATATATAATATATATATATTCAATACTTTAAAACTTAATTTTTTATTTTGGTGTATATGTCAGATGGTACTCTGTTTCAAGTACATGATTTATCTATTTATTAATATACGCCCTTATGGAAAAAATTTTAGGTATTAAAAAAAAAAACAGCTACACAAGTAACATGGAATATATATATATACAGGTAACCCCCGTAGATCGCGGGGGATACGTTCTGGACATGGTCGCGATAAGCGAAATTTCGCAATCGACGAGGGATTTAAAAAAAAAACATTTTAATATGAGAAAAACACATTATTAATTATCTATTTAAATACTAAATTAATGTATTAATTATAAATATATACATATAAAATCAATTTTGTCGAAAAATATTGTTTTTGAGTCACCGGGATACGAACCTGGATCTCTATTTCCAATCCGGGGAAGTGCACTACCTTTGTGCTATAACGCCAGTATTTTTCTTGACAAATTTTCGAACCTATATGTTACATTTTTCAAATTAATACACCTGTCGTTCCATTATTTGAAAGCCATCTACATTATTTTTACAGAATCTCAAATATCTTTGAGTAAACCGACTTTGCAGACGCCAGAATTATCGATTCATTTTTATTAAATTTTGGACACATTGATACAACATATATTATTAAGGAAAACATATTCTTATTGTGAAGTTGTAATTATTCAGAACGTAGCTCTGTGATATTTTATATACTAAATTAATGTATTAATTATAAATATATACATATAAAATCAATTTTGTCGAAAAATATTGTTTTTGCGTCACCGGGACACAATTAATACTCTTAGTTTATCGTGTGGGATGGAGTAGACTTCACCTCTGATATATACAGCGTTGTCCTGGCTACTTTGCTACACTGAAGTCTGTGTTAAAGTATCCAGTTATTTTTTCGTACTGTTGTGGTGTTATTTAACAAGAATAAAAAGTGAAAAAATAATATGTAGTGGGAGTGCTGTATGACTAGTGAATTATCAGTGTAGGTATTGTATAAATTATGTTAGAATTCTGATTCATCTCTACCTGATTGGATCATATATCGGGTCCATATTTGTGTAATCTTATTGGAATTATACGATTTCCAGTTGGTACTGAATGTGTTGTAAAGTTTCGGAGCTAAAAACATGTAGAATTAATAACAACAAAAAAAGACATACTAAACAAAATTTGTTTATTTTGTTTCGCATTGCAATAAAGAAACCGGCCTACGTTAATTATGCAAAATTAACTGATAACTGTCAAATAAGCCGTCACAACAATGCTACAACAGCATTCAGTAGCTCTTAATCTTCGTCGTTGTCTTCTAACTTGGTGTGGAAGTGGCCTTATCACTGATTTCAGGTTCCGACATGTCATTTTCTTGGGACATAGTACAGCAGTACATTTCTTGCATTCACTAGTTAAGGGTTATTTTAACAAAGTCTGACTATTGTCTCACTCGTGATATGTGCATGTGTGTCACATGTGTGATGTGAGTGAGCGAGAAAGATAGCACGCACGTGCGACCACTCATTATGACGATTCCTGCTATGTGTCAAAGTCAGATATGCGAAAAGACAAAAAAATGATTTTTTTTTTAAAGATCGCGATATAGCGAATCCGCGCTCGCCGGGGTCGCGATGAACGGGGGTTACCTGAATAAAAATAGAAATTGTTAGAATAAACATATATAGCTTTAAAAAAAGAAGAAAAATGAGCAAACCAAACTATAAAAATTAATTATTAGGAGAACACATTCTTATTGTGAAGTTGTAATTATTCAGAACATAGCTCTGTGATATTTTAAAAATTAATTAAATATATTAATTTTAACCTAAAATATTGTTGTTGCAGATCACTCAAAGGTATTTGAGATTCCGTAAAAATAAGCTAGATAGCTCTTTCAAATAATGGAACGTTTAAATGTATTGATATCAAAAAAGTAACATATAGGTTTGTGATAATGCACCTTCCCCGGTTTGGAAATAGATCCAGGTTCGATTCCCGATGGCGCAACAACAATATTTTTCGATAGAATTGATTTTATACGTATATCTTTCTTATTAATATATTTAATTCATATTTATAAAAATTAAGGTTCAAGACAGAAAAACGATAAAAATTTAGGTTTAACACAAAATGCCCGAGTATTAAAATCAGTTGAATCTTTGATTCAGAACAGCATTTAAAACATCGCTCTTGTATTTAAATATATCTACAAGACCAAAATCGTTCCCAATCCTATGAAGTCTTTCTGTGGGTGCATTCCTATAAAAACGAGTATATGATGCATTTACATGGAAAATCGCCGACGATCTGGTACTCGGCGCGGGAACGTGGTATACAATCAATTCAGTTAAATTAAGGGCGTCCAGCATTCCATTAACTATTTTAAATAAAAATAATAAATCACTTAAAGTTATTCTACACGACAAGTTAGTTACATTAAGATTACAGCATACACAGCAGAAAACATCATGGCTGCTCGCCAGATGTGGCCGAGATTCCGGAAACATCCATCCGGCATCGTGCTCAAGAATTGAACATTTCTCCGGGTCGAGCGTCCCGCGGAATGGAATAAGACAATTCCGGTCGTAAATCGGAATCATCGCAGGGTAGTGGAGGGAAATAAGGAACCGTAGTACAGGATGAGGTCGGTGAGGGGATAGGGGGTTTTATTCGAAGTATATGACGTCTCCGTAATCCCCGCAGTCGCCGCCGGGATCACGCAAAATGGCACGCGGATGAGCCAATCTCCAATACCAATTTAATACGGCGATGTCACAAGTTCACCCACGGCACACAAACAACAAATAATAAAAATGTCCACACCACGAATGCTATCGCGATGTCGAGATCGAACAAATATCGGTCAAGTTGATGTCTAGTGACGTCAAGGTCACAATTCACACTGACAAAATGATCATGAAGAAATGTATGGATGGGAATTTGGATTCAGAATTATGTCAATAACAACGATTGCGGCTGATTTGCGCCAAAAATTTGTTTACGAATTTGGAACAAGCACGATGCAGCGTATTCTTAACCTTTACCATACCATGATATAAAATAACCGATCGCAGCCATGCTGTCAACTCGTGTTACCGTAAATGACAATTAGAACAAATGTTTTTATTAGATTAAAATGTTTTTATTAGATTAAATGGTACGAATTTACTGTAAATATTGATCATTCAATTTTGAAAAAATAATTAATAACATCATTAAGAGCATTCATTTAGTCCTATACAATGTGTCCTTTCTTCTTATCTCTCTTCATTTAATTAGTGAGAAAGAGACAATTATATTTTTACGTTTCTTGTTCTTTTCACTGTGAAAATAATGTGTGATCTCTGTCTTTCATATCACAAATTTTTACCAACGTATTAATTTTACAACGGATTGAATAGAAAAAATAATTGTTTTTGTACGATTCCCTTTTCATAATTGATTTTTCACTAGACATTTCAAAGCATTAATATTTTCTGTATGATTATGTAAAATATGAATTTTATGTTGCATGTATTTACCGAAATATACAGATTTAATTATGACGGTAGACCTGTGTTACTGCATGTCTTGGGAAGGGTTAAGAAAGATTTGTATTTTCAATCCAACTGACTCAGCAACTCAAACCTAGAGACCATACACAGTGAAGAGAGTTTGCCATCGTGTAATCTTCCATTTGGACGACCAGAATTGGCCGCCTAGATCGTTCTATTCTTTGGGCTTTTTTCCCTAGGGTTTCTTGATATCAAAAATTTAAGTCAACAAGTCCACGACCACCTAAGTCTTGAAGGAGGAGAGTAGACTCTGCATCACTGAAATCCAGCCACAGTTATGACAAACCATGATTGAAAATTTTATTCGAAGAACGCAAATGTGGCAGTGAAGCCGAGGAGGGAATTTATTAAATGTGTTGTTCCATACATAATTCCCATTACGATTAAATCAAAATTTCGGTATTTTCTCAAAAACTTATTATAAAATTTAACTTTTCACTCTTATTGGGACACCCTTTATATATTTTTTATTTTCGTCCTTAAAACCATCCGTCGCAAAGCAACTAAAACAAACAACTGTTGACCATTTGGCTATCGGCGAGGTCGAAATCATTATTACATATATATATACATACAAGTTCGATCTATCTTATCTTCCTAAAGACCATTGTAGTTTAATGTTAAAAAATTCACAAAGTATATATTTATTCAACTTATCTCACAGTAAACTTTGTCACAGTAACTGCGTTAGAAATATCGCGTTAAAAAATGTCACATGTGCGAATGGGTGTATTATGTTGTATCACAAAGATTTTGTGAGTGATGTTTCAAAAGATGAGACGTGCTTAATGTGAGATTGGTGTATGCCCCAATATTCACAAATCACTCTCATGTCCGAACGATATTCCCAGGATATACACGGCACAAATTGGCTTCCAAACAATTGCTGGCCGCAATAGTATTGCTACCTGGCCTCGGCGCTGGGTGTGTTTGTGGCTGTTAGGAGGTAACAAGATGTATTTTTACATTATGCGTATTATATTGTCAGCGTTTAAATTTTTGTTCCAATCGTGTCATATTTAAAAAAAAAGTCGCGGAGCTGTTTTATTGCGTGAGTGGCACCAAAGTGATCACGTAGGTTCACTAAAATTAAAATTTTGGGACGAGGAATTTGCGTTAGTTCATGTATATCTATTTAGTGGTCTTTGGTTTAACTGAATTTATTCATTAATACCTTTTTACGAATCTGTAAAAGATATTACATGCAGCGATGGTATTATACACGTGTTTGAGACATGTAATGCATTTTATTTTATTTCGTTGCATCTCTTTCATACGGTGTTATCTTCGAAAGCCCTATACACTACGATCCTTCCATATATTTTAAAAAACATTTATTAAATCCCATTTTATCGGGGTGGCTCGCTCCCTTAAATAAGTGGTTGAACCGCCCTTGACGTCGCGGATGACTAACCACTTCCAGAACACCGTGTGTCGGGGTCGTAAACTTGGGAATAACTTTGTTTTTCAATGTTACCAGCCTCTCGGCAAAAACAACCTGATTTTTTAGCCGCGGTAAAGGGTCAACAGTAAGGTCAGTTGGCTTGTTTGTATTTTATTGGTGACGCGTTATTTAAAGAATATTAAATATTGATTTTCGACAGGGTAGGATGGGGTGGATTATTCGTAATTATGACGGGTACACTAGAAAGTTAACCTCCAAATGTCAGTCACAATTTTTTTTTCCGCAAATAGAACTCTATGTTAAAAAAAAATTTAAGTGGATTTGCAATAATTTCAATTCATTTACCGTAGTTTAGCAGTTATTTAAAATATCTTATAGTATGTGGAATTTATGACGCGTGCATTATGAAAAATGGAGCCTTGCACGTGTGTACGTGACACAAATACACGCACGGCTCGAGTGTATTACCGAAAGGATAGGCAGATACCCTGCAGGGGCGTGGAAGAACTTTTATTAACGAGATTAATGCCAATTTTTTATTATTTAATTTGACATCCGAAGATGGTTTGATAAGTAACTAGGTTCGCATTAATAGATGACGCTAAAGTCATCTGTATATGTAGTTATAAAGTTTCATTTTTATAAATAAATAATCTACGGTCTAAAACCACTTTGACAGTAATTCGTCGTTTGACAGGTGCTTATATAGAAATGTTTCGAGTAACAGTGAAAAATGGATAAAAAAAATTTCTGGAAGGGAAAACAGCGAAGGAAATTCATGAAAAGATTTTAACTACATTGGATGACTCTATGTCCTTCAAGCATATGCCAAACTGCAAATTAAAATTAGAAAATTTCAGAACATTTTTATTTTCAATTATTACCACGTGTGACTATTTTATTGCGTACCCATAAACGTCAAATTTTTATGACGCTTTAGAAATGAGGAATATAACTTTTTTATGATTTCTGTAACTACACAACAACTATCAATTTTTTTTTTAAATAATACATATCTAGTACCTACCTGCATAATGTACTATGCAACTGTTTTAAAACTAATGAAATTTCAAAATGTAATAAAATGTCATTAATTTCTTCCTTCTCATCGAACTGTACACCTAATGTACTTGTTTTTATTTTATTTATTCCCATCAACGCCCTTGTGGGCTATTACAAAATAATACATTTATTACTTAATTCAAATATAACAGTACATTTTTTAATTAACATAAAAAAATAAAAACTAAGTATAATTTACATACAAATATTTCTTCAGCTCAAGTATGCTCCTGCAACGAAATTCAACTAGTTACCCAGCCGATGCATCCGCGATTTTTGAGAGTTAACAGCATAATTATTTCTATGAGTACCTACAGAGAACACTTCACGTTGTATCGTTTGAGTTGGAACTTTATACGAAAACATTTGTGTTAATACAGGGCGGTCCAACATGCTATTGATCATTTTATATAGATATACTATATAGAACTGTGCAGAATTCTGCGCGAAGCGATCTGTGAATCATCACTCCGTACGTATTGCTCGCGGATTACAATTACGCATTCATAATCACGTGGTTGTGACGACGATTGGTAACCAAGATTTAACTGTTGGAGATATGCTTTCTAGTGTAACAAAATTAGTCACGATAACGGTTTAGATAACTGTTTAAATACCGGCTTAAATAACTGTTTAAATACCGGTTTTAATAACTGTATAAATAACTGTTTAAATAACGGTTTAAATAACTGTTTAAATACTGGTTAAATAACTGTTTAAATACCGGCTTAAATAACTTTAAATACTGGTTTTAGTAACTGTTTAAATAACGGTTTAAATACCGGTTTAAATAACTGCTTAAGTATTGGTTTAAATAACTATTTAATTATTGGTTTAAATAACTATTTAATTATCACTACTACACACGTAATTTTACAAACTACTGAGAGTACTAATTAATTTTTCCACCGGATAATTGATACGAAACTCTGAAACCTCGCGTGACACGGGTTAAACGTCTAGTAAATACGAATACATAAAAGATTGGTTGGAATATTAGTTCTACTACATGTATAGACAAAATATTCCCCACAGTTGGTTCATTGCGACTTTAGCTAGTTGGGTGAGACTTAAAATATCCTGGCCACCGTCACCGGCGTTCGCGATGCATTATCACGATCCACAACCACTAATGTTTGCTCGCAAATTTTATTATTATTTTTAAAAATCATCTATAAACGACGCGAGATCCACCCCTCGCTGGGTAAGGCTACGTGTTACCGGACACCCCGCGTTCGGTGTTGCCTGCGAAATATGCCCACAAGTGTTTACACGGCACTTTAAAAATTCCACGTCCCGACGGCATAAACTGGTACTATCATTTTAAAGTGCATCGGCGTGCATTTGGGTAATGGTTCGGCACCCACCCCCGCCAGCCTGGGGTGGGGGCGGCCGCGGGGGGGTCGCTGCACTCTGAATAAACTTACCTGATGCAATATTAATGCGGTCGACTCTGAGATCTTGAATTCATGGCCGGAATGTGTAAGGCGGTGCATTTGGAAAATGCTGGCAATTTGTTGCCGTGCAATGTACAAAATGTGCATTCGTTTAATGACGACGAAGGCTTTCGCTAGCTGGATCGGCGACATGACGGAAAAAAAAAACAATTCAAAAATGTATTATTAAGGAGAACACATTCTTATTGTGAGGTTGTAATTATTCAGAACATAGCTCTGTGATATTTTAAATACTAATTTAATATTTTAATTAGAAATATATACATATAAAATCAATTTTAACGAAAATATTGTTGTTGCGCCACCGGGATATGAACCTGGATCTCTTTCCAAACCGGGGATGGTGCATTATCCGATTATGTACAGTTCTTTTGACGAAAAATTTTCTGTTACACCTTTTCAAATTAATACATCTATCATTCCACTACGGAATCTTTTTTTTTTAAATTTAATATTAAAATATAATACATTAAATAATAATAATCAGTAGGATATATATATTTATTTTAACATTTGTTTCTTCTCTATGAGAGTAGGACTCGTATATAGAGAAGGAGTATACACGAAATAATTTATGTATCAGTTAGTCTGTGTATATATTTTTTTTACTTCAGATACAAATTTATAGTAGTCTGTATTTGTTCTAATTATGATGGGGACATTGTTAAAAAAATTGATGCTTTGATAAATATAGTGATTTTGGGTTGCGGTATATTTTAGTTTTGGAATATTAATCTCGAATACCTTTGAGTAAACCGATAGCAGACGCCAGAATTAACAATACATTTTTATTAAATTATTTTGGACACATTGATACAACATATATATTGATAAAATTGATTTTATATGTATGTCTTTCTAATTAATACATTTAATTTGTATTTAATTAAATAAATAAATAGTAAAAAATTGTTTAACCTCCTTTTCCGAAAAGGTAAAGATCCAGGTTCGAATCCCGGTAGCAACCAAATATTTTTTCGATAAATAGATTTTTTTAATATCTTTCTAGTTAGTTCGTTTAATAATTTGCATTAAAAATAGCGCAGAACTATGTTCTAAAATTACAACTTCTCAACAAAAATGTATTTTCCTTAAATATAGTGTTATTATTATTTATTAATGAAGTAAAATATAAAATATCCGGCTTTATCGAGAACGTCATCAAATATCCAAAGGTTTGCAGTTACAGGAGCCAATTGGTGGCATCGTTTTGTATCATATTTACTCCTTTTTCGACCATTAAGTACCCGAACGGCCGCATATATATTCCCCCCTAGCGGCGGCCCCCTGGAGGGTAGTTTAAAACACTTACTTTATGCTTCGGGGGCGCGGATCGTCTGCGCGGAGCCCCACCAGCTCGGGGGCTACGATCGCAAGCCAAGATCACGGGACGCGGTGGCAGAATTCTAGACCTTGTGTTTTTCAATCAACTAGGTACTGAGTTGACGCATAATTCTGTATTTAAAACAGTATATATCTGAAAACTTTAATATCTCGGACATGTGTTGAGACATCCAGAGAAGTATTATATGAGATCTTGTAAATCATAATGCAGGGGAAGATTGTTGGAAGTTCTGGAAGATGAAGAATCTAAGGCAATAGTTTGACCAGTCTGCTGAAGAGCTTTTCCGGGCAGTAGTTAACATTTTGATGATAGCCAACGTCCCTTGAACGCGTAAGGCACAAAAAGAAGAAGAAGAAGAAAAAGTAGGATATATATGTATATTTCATTTAACATTTATTTCTTCTCTATGAGAGTAGGACTCGTATATAGAGAAAGAGTATACACGAGATAATTAATGTTTCAGTTAGTCTGTGTATATATTTTTTTACTTCAGATACAAATTGAAAGTAGTCTGTATTTGTTCTAATTGTGATGGGAAGATTGTTAAAAAATTTGATGCCTTGATAAATATAGTGATTTTGGGTTGCGGTGTATTTTAGTTTTGGAATATCAATTTGGTCTCTAAATTTTGTAGATCGGAATTCGCTTCTAAAATTTTTTTTGTATGTCTATTATTTTTGGTACCTTGAAATATGTAAAAAGTTGTATACTTGGATAGTCTTTTTTTAGAATAATTTTTATTATCATTTTTTGAGTGATTTCTAATTGTAATATTGAAGTTTAATACGCTCCTCCCCATCCAATAATACCGTATTGGAAATGTGACTGTACAAACGCGTAATATTTAGTTTGTGAGATTAGTAACATGTTCTTTCCATTTGAGATTGTTATCTATTATGATTCTTAAGTACTTGATACAGTCTTTTTATTCAATTGACGAATATTGGTAGTGTTATTTTTCTGTTGAATAGCAAATCGTATAAAGTATGTTTCATCAGTATTAATTATGGTATTAACATCCCCATTTGCAGATATATAAGCGTCAGTTCAAGTTTTTTAATTAACTATTAGTACTGTATCGTCTGCATAACATATTATTTTACAATGTAATTTGAGTTTAAATATAAGAGTATAAAATAAATAACAATGGTCCAAATACTGTACCTTGTGGTATGCCAAAGTCAGTGGTTTCAGATGTGCTACTGTATCCATTTTGTTTTTGGTATGTTAAATAACTTATTACCCGTGATAAAACGTTACCATCAATGCCAATATTCTCAATCGTATTAGTAGTTATATTCAACTCATGCCTTAACTCCTCGGTTAAACTCAAACGCGAGAATATGTCGTTTTTTTGTACTTGACACTAGCAATGGTTACATACGTAGTTGTTTAAATAGTTATATAAAGTGTTATTTAAACTTGTTATTTAAAACTGTTATTTATTTTCATTGATTAATTAAACAGTTACTTTGTGGTGTAACATTTTAGTTTTAAAAATTATATAATTTTAATTTTCACTTTGTACTACACACACGGACAATTTTTTGAGTTGAATCACGACTAGTTTCGGGAAGAGCAGTCCTTCTCATCTTCTACAAGTGTAAATTGAACTAAAATTAAATACAGTTGAATTCAGTCTATTGGGGCGGTAGGACACGCAAGGGTGGGAGTGAAAATGTTATTTAAATAGTTATTTCAACCGTTATTGTATTCGATCGTAACTATGAGTTCTCGTAATTATTCGAGCAAATACTAATACACTACAAAATAAACCTACAACAGTTAAATCTCAGCTACCGATCATCGTCACAATCACTCCATTTTCTTTAGCAAATTTAAAAATTCACGACCTATTCAATAATACACTACTTTAATTTTGCGCCACTGGTGTCAACCTTCATGAGAGTTTTTTTCGTCCACTTTGTCCTTTAATAACAAGGACAGACCCTTCGATAGTCCGTGCTGTGATCTGACGCGCGGACACCCTAGCGTGGGAAGTCGTAAACATTTCGAGATGCAGAGAAAACGATGAAGAACCTACGTGCATGTCTGAGGGAATGATTAAAAGTGGTTGGGAGCACGGCATACAGGAATTATGCAGCGCTGGGCGGACTACGGCTCAGGGATGCATGGTCTATTGATTCCGTACTGCATACACAGCTACCAATATTTATAAATATATTAATTAGAAAGATATACATATAAAATCAACTTTATCGAAAAATATTGTTGTTGCACCACTGGGATTCGAACCTGGATCTCTTTCCTAAACGGGGAAGGTGCATTATCCAACTATACTACAGCGACAAATTTTCGAACCTATATGTTACCTTTTTGATATTAATACATTTAATCGTTCCATTATTTGAAAGAGCCATCTACCTTATTTTTACAGAATCTCAAATACCGTTGAGTAATCTGATTGAAGTTGGCTCTTTCAAATAATGGAACGATTAAATGTATTAATATCAAAAAGGTAACATATAGGTTCGAAAATTTGTCGCTAAAAATATTGTCGCTGTAGCATAGATGGATAATGCACCTTCCCCGGTTAGGAAATAGATCCAGGTTCGAATCCCGGTGGCGCAACAACAATATTTTCCGATAAAATTGATTTTATATGTATATCTTTCTAATTAATATATTTGTGAAAATTAAGGTTCAAGACAGAAAAACAATAAAAATTTAGTTTTAACGCATAATGGCTGAGTATCAAAATCAATTTTATATGTATATCTTTCTAATAAATATATTTAATTAATATTTAAAATATCGCAGAGCTATGTTCTGAATAATTACAACCTCACAATAAGAACGTGTTCTCCTAATAACCAATATTTATTATTAAATCTTATCGTTTAAGCTCAACTTTTTCTGAACCGGATCGTCTTCCATATTCAAATTTTCGAACCTATATATTACCTTTTTGATATTAATACATTTAATTGTTCCATTTTGTATTTGAAAGAGCCATCTACCTTATTTCTACAGAATCTCAAATACCTTTGAGTAATCTGATAGCAGACGCCAGAATTATCAATTTATTTTTATTAAATTTTGGACACATTGATACAACTTTATTATTAGGAGAACACATTCTTATTGTGTAGTTGTAATTATTCAGAACATAGCTCTGTGATATTTTAAATATATTAATTAGAAAGATATACATACAAAATCAATTTTATCGAAAAATATTGTTATTGCGCCACCGGGATTCGAACCTGGATCTCTTTCCTACGAGTATATACTTAATTGCAATATAATTGTATCTTATGTTGATCATGTTATATTTTAATATATTCACCTCTGTTACAACAAAAATATGTATGTCAATTAAGTCTAATAAATAAATAAAAAAATTATTCCTATTTTCAAATTTCTGGCAATAAACTTCTTTGTTTACTTTTTGAAAAAACGTATACCTTCCGAATGAAAAGGTCATGTATCCACATTTCTTCAATGAAGCGTTGAAAAAATTGACCAGTCAAGGATTCGAATCTGAATTCCTGAACCTGATTCGTTCTCAGATAGAAAGTCAGACGCCTTAAACCAATCAGCCGATATTCACATCATCTACATTAAGATAAAGTCCTTTGACTATGCTCCTCCACTTTTCTCGGCATTCTACAATATTCACAGATTGTCTGTTGGTCAGTCTAACGGATGAGGGATCTTCCTCTTTCGACGTTGCCCACCGCGACAGCTATCTTCCTTTTTTGAAAATTTTTAGAAAATTTCATCTTCCGTAGAATTGAGACGCGTCTCCAGCGCCACATATCAAAGGCATCAACCGTATTCTCTTCCACGCCTTCACAGTCAGCCGATAGCTCTATTGATATAGTACTTTAAATAGGAATACGGAACGATATCAGATCAGTCAAATAGACGGCGTCTAGCTTGCCATTTAACACATAGATTAATGACTCATTAGTATGTACCGACCGTCACAGCCGCTTTTGCAACTCGTAGACACGCACCCTTACATCTAATAAAAGACTATTTGATCGTCTGTACATTGTGCGATGCGAGGAGTAATTTGATCCCCGGTCCAGCGTCAGGGGTGACGCGAGGAATTAAATGTGATTCCTTAAAGGGGAACCGCACTTCATCCTTTACTGAGGTCATAAAGGACAACTCCTCACATAAACGGTAATGGACGGTCGCCGGTGGAACATCACGCGGCAAGAATCGTCACAAATATGACACGACGGTCGTAACAATTCAGCAGCGAATATTTTATTTATTTTACTATACGTAACTGATCAGAAATGATAGGAAGCATTACATAATTGTACCCTGAAAGCGACCTAAGTCGTGTTTCTTTCGTTTCCGAGATATTTAAAGGGTTTGCGTTTGAATTGATTAAAAAATATTTTCATATTACATATATAACATAGTATGTCAAAATTTATTTAGTCTACTAGATTTATAATTGCTTTCGACATATACATATATAACATAATGTGTCAAAATTTATTTAGTCTACTAGATTTATAATTGATTTCAACATATAAATACAGCACGCAGCTTATGAGGAAATAGAAAAATTAAGGTTGAAATAATTTTATTATGAACTGAATATAACGCTTCAAGATTTTCACAATTTTTGTCATATTATAACAATTTTAAAAATGTGACACGAAATAATTGGTTTCACGTGATATTTTGGTTAAAAAATTGACAATTTTGTATCAAAATTTTCTCTTTAAAACTGTTTTACAAGAATGTAAAATATCACTGTAATTTAGATAGATATTCAAATCAATCATTTTAAATAAAATCGTCCTTTTAAACTGACGTAATAATTCGTAGACCATCAACATCACACTAAACAAGTAGGCTTAAAGCAATTTAAAAAAATATATTCATAGATGATTTAAAAAAATGTAAAATAAATATGAATTAAATATATTAATGAGAAAGATATACATATAAAATCAATTCTATCGAAAAATATTGTTGTTGCGCCACTGCGATTCGAACCTGGATCTCTTTCATAACCGGGAAAGGTGCATTATCCAACTATGCTACAGCGATAATATTTTTGGCGACAAATTTTCTAACCAATATGTTACCTTTTTTGATATTAATACATTTAATCGTTCCATTATTTAAAAGAGCCATCTACCTTATTTTTACAGAATCTCAAATACCTTTGAGTAATCTGATAGCAGATTGCAAAATTATCAATTTATTTTTATTAAATTTTGGACACACTGATACAACTTTGTTATTAGGAGAACACATTTTTATTGTGAAGTTGAAATTATTCAGAACATAGCTCTGTGGTATTTTAAATATGAATTAAATATATTAATTAGAAAGATATACGTATAAAATCAATTTTATCGAAAAAGACTGTTAAAAATGTTTTAGCATTGTTGGATAATGCACCTTCCCCGGTTACGAAAGAGATCCAGGTTCGAATCCCAGTGGCGCAACAATAATATTTTTCGATAAAATTGATTTTATATGTATATCTTTCTAATAAATATATTTAATTAATATTTAAAATATCACAGACCTATGTTCTGAATAATTACAACTTCACAATAAGAATGTGTTCTCATAAGAAAAAAATGTATTTTATAATTAATTAATAAACTATAATACGAAAAAATATAATTGATAAGGGTTTTATAGAAACACGGCGTGGCCGTTAAATATGATGTACTGTTTATGTAAATGCCTTCGATAGCTGGTTTCCAGTTTTCCGATTAATAATAAACCGCACTAGTCTTTTTATTTTAGACCGACCGAAGCGCGCACTAGTGGTTTATTTGGACCGCTGGACTGGTCGAAAAACGCGATGTAAAAAGAATGACGCGTGTCAGTTACCGTCTTCTTTGCTTTCCAAAAAAAGGGCGGCAATACTCACACACACATGTACATTATTATAAACCAAGGAGCCCAGTGGTGCCAATCGAAGTAACAAGGCGCGTAAACAGGTACTGACTTCAAATATATTCTTCATAAAATCCTATTTGTTCCTATGTATGCATAAAACATAAAAATTTGGTAGGCAATGTAGAAAATGACAAATCAACCGGGTGATTTCATTAAGTGGAGTCTCCTCCGGCGACATCTGTCGTCGCAAGCGCCGACAACCGATATTTCAGATTCTATTTATCTGAACCTTAATGAAACCCTTTATATTATTATGTCGTCCTAACCCCCCAACGGTTTAAATCTTTCGGGCTCAGGGGTTACCTTAATGCGGCGCGCCACTGCTGCTGGGGTGTTGGGGGTAGGCAGAGGCAATGCAATGCCATGTCAGTTAATATTTCTCGTATTCGTGTGTAGTCTTCGAAACACGGACTCTGAGAAGTAAAGAATGGAACATGCTCGACGCCTTTGAGATGTGGTGATGTCGTCGCGTGCTGCGCGTACCGCGGACTGCGAAACGAACAAGTGTCTCATGCTGTCTAAATGATCAATGTTGTTTAGAGTTTAATCATTAAAATTTGTGACAATAAACAATAACGGATAACCCTATTTGACGCCCAATGAGTTGCTAGCGATGTGGATATTTTTGGACTACAGTCTCTGCGTTACCCTATACAATAATTTAGCACCATAGTCTACTAGGGAAGTAGCTATGACGACAGAGCGCTGGATTATTATATGAACTACCTGTGATTAACATGTGATTAGCTTAACGAACAATTCTTGACACATGGTATCGATCTTGGTACTCTGGTAAAGGTGGAAATGCAAAATAAATGAGAGAGAACTAACTGACTAACTTACTATCACACCATCACGATAGAGCGCCATACTTTACTGTCCTGACACACAATTCTCGACTCATCCACTGTTCCGTAGTCGTAATAAATGTAATTAATTATTATTTTGTACGTGAACACGTATATTTTCATACTTATTCATTCATTCATATTAATGTTAACTGTAGTATATTTTCACCAGTTTTTAGTTTTTTCTTACCCCCTTAGCCTATTCTCCCCAGTGCTCGACTAGTTGTCCTTTTGGAAGTGTTCTCGTATGAATTTGTGTTGAATCACTACTTTGCACACACCGTACCGTGGATGTCGAGACGCACACATGTTCAAATATCAAGAACAGACTCTCAAACATTGCCTGAGACGAAAACTTTAGTCTTACGTCATCATGCGAGAAGGTAAGATAGGTTGGAGAAGCTTGTTGTGGTGGGGTTGAAGAAGAAGAGGAAGGTCCTGATCAAGTAGAAAATGCAACAAGCGCTTGTTTGTAACAAACCAAAAAATGCTGCTCAAAGCTAGTATAGAGAAGTAGAAAGACCCACCCTTTCCCGGGACCGGTTTAGAAGCTAGAGCTTCCTTGTTGGTCCCACTCATCAAAGCTAATAAAAAATAAGCGACTTTGATACAATTGCGAAATGAAAAAGGAGAAGAAATTCAAGATGGTTATCAGCAATTAAGATTTTAAAATTTTAGACCCTCCGGCGTCCCTTAAGTTCTGTCTATATTCATAAAAAATCATATAACATAAATCCATAAAAACATAGTATTACATGCAGATGGAAAATTAATAAAAAATTAAGGTGCAGTGGATCCATTCATCCAAAAGACAGAGAAGTAATAAACAATAGCTAAAGAATTAACGAAAAATACTCGTAATTAACGAAAAAACCTGGACTGACGCTGATATATCGGCAAATGAGGATGTTAATTCCATAACAGAGTGGACGGATGATAACTGACTATCAATTAATACCGATAAAACATACTTTATACGATTTGCTATTCAACAGAAACAAAACACCCAAATTCTTATTAAAATTCACTCTTGAGACCAATGTTCATCAACTGAATAAAAAGACAGTACCAAGTACCTTGGAATCATAATAGATAACAAACTCAAATGGAAAGAACATATTACTAATCTCACAAACTAAATAAGGAAAAGTACCTACATATTTTTTAGACTCGGAAACATCTTATCACTTACATATCTGAAAATAATATATTACGCGTTTGTACAGTCACATCTGCAATACGGTATTATTGGATGGGGAGGAGCATATAAAACTTCAATGTCACACTCAAAAAATGATTATAAAAATTATTATTCAATAATTTAAATTTTCAAAATTAAAAATCAATTAAATTTTAGAAGCGAATTCCGATCTACGAGATATAGAGATCTAATTGATATCCCAAAACTAAAATATACCGCAACTCAAAATCAATATATTTATCAAGGTATCAAATTTTTTAACAATCTCCCCATCACAATTAGAAAAATTACGGACTATCATAAATTTGTAACTGAAGTAAAAAAAATATGTACACAGACTAACTGAAACATTAATTAACTCGAATATACTCCTTCTCTATACACGAGTCTTACTCTCATAGAGAAGAAACAAATGTTAATATATATATATCCACTGTTTATTCAAATTGTATTATATTTTTAATATTAATAAAAAAAGAAAAAAAAATTAAAATATACCGCATTTAAATTATGATTACATTAAGCGCGCGTTGTTTTGCTTTGACGAGAGGAACTACCAAGAGAGTAACCACTCCTGCAACAGTTCCGGGTAAGTATGGGTCCTTTCAAACAGACATTTCTCGGGTGGCAACCCTCAGATCAGAGAAAATTGAAGGAGCATAATCAAAAGAGAGGGAGTTAATATATATAAAAATATTACGAAATTTTATATCGCGCTATTTCCAACACACTTTTCGTGATAAATAATAAACGCAGTATATGTTAAAATAATTAACAAAAAATTAATTAAATCGGCGATCATAGACTACACCATTAAATATTTCATAAAAATAGGCCCCCTTAATAGCCGGGGCGGCAAATAACGACACTAATAACTACGTCTAAATTAAAATTGCTGAATTTTTTTTTAAACGGCCAAGATTCGAACCGGCATTTTCGTCTTGAGCGCGCGTGACCTGAATGCGCTAACGACTCCTCCATACATTCGGGCGACATCTGTTGACGGTAAACAAAATCAAAATAAACTTTACGATACACCGTAATGACTTAACACTTTCCGATCAGGTATGAGATTTTATTACTTTATTATTAATCGAGGATACTGAAATGTGCGGAATGGATTCTTTTAAGTATCGGATTTAAAAAAAAAAAAACATAATTTTTACAACACTCGATGATAATAAGACAATACCAAACATAAAATTGTAAAGGAAAGAAAGCGCTCCATTATTCGAGATTTATAATATTGCCGGAAAATCCCGGTGTCATAATTACAAAAATAATTATATATCTATTGCATCATATATTAATGTCATAAATTTTCTCCAGTATTTAGCAGAAAATAATGAATAATAAAAATAATTTACAGTTTCTCCGCATTGTGCAATAGATGTCACTGATGTCTAATATTTGTCAAAAAATGCTGTGAATGATTCTTGGAATTGTATATTTTTTTTTTATGAAACACAAGATCAGTATTACAACACTTAACTTTTTTCGGACGCTACACACCTTAAACTACTTCTCAATATAGTCGCCACTAGTATTAATATACTTGTCAAAACGGGGCACCCGTTTTTGTATACCTTCGTCATAGAACGACGCCGCCTGAAAACCATGTGTGTACTCCATCTTTGAGTTTGATGAAGGAAAACATGGAAATCACACTAAGTGATGAATGTCAGCTATTTTCATGTGTCGTGCACTCAAGTCACAGTCAGCGGGCTGATCTATTATCTTGAACATTTCAACCACTCACTACAAGATGGCCACATTATGTGAATGTCTTTAACGTTGCATGTGGTGAGTCAGCCATGTGGAACGGATGAATGAGGAGAGAATGGTAAGAAAGATATATGACGCAAGTGTTGATGTCACCAGAAATAGAGGTCGTCCGCGGAGACTTGGCACGACCAGGTAAACCGGATAATGGATGATGGTTCTGTTAGAAGCCTCAACAATCGGCGAGCTTGTATGAGAAGATGTATGAATGTGGATGAGACGAGAAACGGCGTGATCATAAGTAAGTAAATTCTGATGTAGGAGATGGTATTTTCCGAAATCGGTTTGTTTATTAAATGTAACTTATAAAAGTTGTTAAAACAAAGTTATAAATAATTTATATTAAATTGTAATAATTATTTGAAATATTTCGAATAATATTTGTTAAAAATTAATTAAAATTAATTAAAGTGCACCTGCAAACGACCCGACACTGAAAGTGTTGAGCATAAAACGATAGCGTGAAATAATTTAGTATTCTTCGAAGCTGGCAATCAAAGCTGCCTAAGTTAAGTTTGTAAATTGAAGCTGTTTACGTTCCCTGTCTCGTTTTTAATAAAGGAAACGTGACATTTGCATGCAGCGAGGCTTTTCGGGATAATTTTCTTCATATATCTGGAAAAAAAATTAGCTAATATCGACAAGGGTACACATCGGTTCTATAGAAGCTCGTTTTTACTTGTTATCATCACTTACTGCCCAGTGGGTCAAAACAAAACACGTCATGTGGGTCATTTCAGACCCACCTGAAGTTTTAGGTTTTTTAACTGTTTTTTTTGGGATATTTTTTTATAGATATATCATTTTAAATATGATGTAATGAGATGACGCGATAAAAAAACATTACGAATAATGCAGGTATGTGTATTTGCGCTACAATGAACGCCTTAGATCAGTTTTTGAATGTTTATTCACATTTTTGTCAATATCTCATTGAAATCTCGTACTATTATATTAATTTATATTTCAAATTATTGGTATAAAATTAATAAAATATTAACTAGAAGAAAAATGGCATTTAACACAAACACCCGGGTCAGATCTGACCCACCAGCGCAGAGGAAGTGTTATATACTCGAAAGGGTCACCAGTATGAGGATTTTATTTATGATATATCAGAGTCGAGGGCCCTAAACCTCCTCAAATTCTCCCGTATGTATATGAAGTGTTACCAATATAAAGGCTGATACAGAAGATGCACAATTTAAATTAAACTGTTTGTTACATTATACGTGTCGCAGTTTTTAGGCAATTCCCGGTGTAGCGATGCGGTTACGATGTTGCGTATGCGCAACGGTTTCCTTCATCTGTTGACTCGCTAAATGCAACGTTAGGGACATTCACGCCGTGTGGCCATCTTGTAGCGAGTGGTTGAAATGTTCAAGACAATAGATCAGCCCGCCGAATTTGAGATAATTTCCGTGATTCGTTTCTTGAATGGATCCTTGGTGGCAAGCTTTTTGAAGATTTTATTTAAACTAAAAACGCTTGGAGAGTTAAATAGTTGTGAAATTGGAAATATTGATGATTTTCGAAGGATGACTTTTAAAACCAGCCCCCCCCCCTCCCCCCTTCCCCCCTACCATCGTCGCCCGCACAACCGATTATACCGTATTGAGAATATAAATTAAATTAATCAATTAGAAAAATATACAGAAAAAATCTGTTTAACAAAAAATTAACGAAATTGCATTTTTTTCAGAACGTAGTTCTGTAGTATTTGAATTCAAAGTAAATGTATCAATTAGAAATATATACAGGATAAAATCAATTTATGGAAAAATATTAGAAATTCTTCCTATCAAGAGAATTGCACTGACCTATTACACCACGTCGACATTGTCAGTTGACGACAAATTTTTCGATCTCATATGTTACACTTTCAAATTGATACATCCGTTATTCCATTATTTGAAAGCAATCTACTTTATATTTTAAAATTTGACCAATTTTGAACATATATTATTTTATTTAATTCTGGCGTCTCTTAGCGTGTTTAGCGTTAAGGTATCTGAGATTCTCCACAATATAAAGTTGATTGCTTTTTAAAAATGGAATAATAGATGTATTAACTGGAAATATTAGAGAATGATTTGCTCATATTAATATAGTTACCAAATATCAGATATCTCATAGAGATAAAGCTATTTTTTTTATTATATTTAATAAAAAATGTGTGGAAATATGGGGTAATTACAGGGCTTACGATCTGTTTTCAGCTGGCTTAATTCATCACGTTATGTATATAAAATGTTCACCATTTCTAACCCATCAATCTCCACGTTTATCAAATTTTAGAAAGTTGTATATATGTTAGTATGTGGATTCGCTACATCAAATTTGATAAATCTTTTTTTTTTAAACAGCATATATGTCATCACTACGAGATATCTGATATTTGTTTAATAACAGTACCTTTGTAGATAAAATTCCAGTAATTGTGTGTTCTTGGAAATATTCAAATATTGCTAATATTAATATAGTGCTTAAAATATGTACCGCTGTTTTCACGTCCTGCGTAGTCAGCGGTGGGCTGCCAATACGTTAACAAGGGGTACATTTTTTATTAGGACTCTTATACTAGTACACCCAATCGAATATAACCTAATATACTTATATTATATAACAGTACATAATACACAGAAAATAAATTAATATCAATAGTTGAAAAATGTACTTACTTACCTTAGATTGCAAGAGCGAAGAGTTCAATGATTGACGCAGAAATAAGTTTTTTTTTTGTTGTTTGCTGTGGTTGGATTTGATGTGGATAAGATTTGCTGTAGTTGTATTTGCTGTGGATAAGATTTGCTGTAGTTATATTTGCTGTGGATAAGATTTGCTGTAGTTGTATTTGCTGTGGATAGGATTTGCTGTGATTGGATTTGTTGCAGGATTAAGGTATTCGTGCGTCTTTACATACTTAACAGTAAAATGTGCTTTAATTAAAAATATATTAAAGGATATTATTTTTTGTGTTGGGGTTTTGTGACGTTTTCAACCTTGAGCGTGCTGAAATCGATGGCGTTGCCAACCTCTAACTGTAGGGGAGTGCTATGGGAAACGAAATCTTTTGTAACCTGCAAATCAATGTCATCACTGATATCGTAAACTCCTCGCCAGCACATAAACGTATCGCTTTCATTTACACGCCACCCGCTCCGCAGGGGGTGGCAGGTGGCAGCCGGGGTGGGGGTTAAATAAAATACTGCCTCGGCGTCAACCCCATCAGTGACGGGGGACGTATATTTGTCAACAGTTAACACTCGCGCGGCGCTGAAGGGGTGAACTTGGAGTTTTATTGGACTCGAGGATTTTTGGATTTTGCGCTTTCTCTCGTTCGATGGAGACAAGGGTGGGTTCTATCATGGTGCTAATAGAGCCTTAGTGACGCTGCGAGTTTATTACGCCATTGTAGAAGGCTAAACATAACGGATAAAACGGAACACCTTGTTATCCAGGCATATGTAAAACGAGATATCATTCATTGTGAATCGAAGACAATTTATTGCATCTCTAATTTTTCTTCTTTAACAGCTTCGCGAGACTCGGAAGTCAATGACCGCAGTCATAACGAATCGCCATACCTATACAACCCTTGATATCGTCTGCGTACAACAGATACAACAGATAATTAATGACAGCGGGCTCCGCACTCAACCCTGTAACGAGAGTCTCGAGAATTAAGCAACCTATTTTCTTGTATAGAACGATCAATTATACCAGTGATGTAATCAGACAGCAATTTCAGTAACCAAAGTACCGATAGCCTAATCAAATAATGATTTTTCGTAAGAAAAATTCCTACAAAACTGAATTTTTTTTAAAGGTACGTTTCGATGTTGCAAATACGTATTTGACAAAATCCTAAAAATATCTGCAGACCAATTAGAGGTATTAAAGGTCAGATGTCACTAAAATTCGTTTTTTTTTTTTTTGCAAATAACTGGCCTCGTATGAATATTAAGTCATTGAAGGTTTTGTAGAAAATTTGTAGAAAACATTATTATTTATTGGTTATATATTTTTTATTTTATTAGAACACATTCTTATTGTGAACTTGTAATTATTCAGAACATGGCTCATTCAAATAATGGAACGTTTAAATATATTAATATCAAAAAGGTAACATGTCGGTTCGAAAATTTGTCGCTGTAGCATAGTTGGATAATGCACCTTCCCCGGTTAGGAAAGAGATCCAGATTCGAGCCACGGTGACCCGACAAGAATATTTTTCGATAAAATTGATTTCATATGTAATATCTTTCTAATTAATATTTAAAATATCACAGAGCGTCTGTTCTGAATAATTACAACTTCACAATAAGAATGTGTTCTCCTTAATAATAAAGTTGTATCAATGTGTCCAAAATTTAATAAAAATGAATTGATAATTCTGGCGTCTGCTATCAGATTACTCAAAGATATTTGAGATTCCGTAGAAATAAGGTAGATGGCTCTTTCAAATAATGAAACGATTAAATGTATTAATATCAAAAAGTTAACATATAGGTTCGAAAATTTGTCGTAATATTTGTGATAATCCACCTTACCCGGTTTGAAAAGAGATCCGGGTTCGAACCCCGGTGGCGCACCAACAATATTTTCCGATAAAATTGATTTTATATGTATATCTTTCTAATTAATATATTTGTGAAAATTAAGGTTCAAGACAGAAAAACAATAAAAATGTAGGTTTAACACAGAATGGCCGAGTATTAAAATCAATTGTATCTATATATAATTTATTGCTTTTGTTGGTATATTTTTATAATAATTATTTTTCATAATACTAAGTACTAAGATTCTTCTCAACTCGAGATGCGGCGCGGATGCTGTGTCCTCCAGTACTTATCCAGGCAACATGCTGGAGAACTATTCTATGTTTTCATAAAAAATAATTTTAAATACGAAGATAATGCACGACTATAAATTTTTTTATGTGTAATGCGCCCTTGAGATGAAATTACTTACTAAAATGGCGCTGTACAAATTATACAATATTATTTTTATATTCTCTGAACGAAAAAAAATACATGGAATACATCTCAAAATAAAATTTTTACTACAAATTAAATAAATATACTGAAAAAATCTATCAATTGTAAAAATATTTGGTTTGCACCGGGAGTCGAACCTGTATATTTTTTTCTATGTCAATCCAGTACGTTTTCCAACAAATTTGGAACTTTTTTTCTATTTTTTTTATAATTAACTTATCCCCGTATAGAAAGAAGTTCAGTATAGAATCACGGTAGCAACCAAATATATTATCGATAGATACATTTTTTATGTATATCTTTACCGGTTTCGAGAAATAGGTAATAAATTTATTTTTAAATAATTGTTGTTTTTTTAAAAGTAGATTCTGGTGAAGAAATAATAATATATGCTTTTAGTTAGTATTGACATCCTGAAGAATAAAATTGTATTTTTCGAAACCGGTAGATGTATTTAAACTCAATTAATGGTTAATAAAACAAAGTTAACAAATAAGAGTATGAATTTTAACCACAAAATCAATATTGCTAATTTCGAAAGTAGTCACATATTTTCTGTCGTCAAATGTAGTCAGTTGAGCCTGCACTTGTGGCCAGCAAGTTTGATCTGCAAATAATGTCATCTGTTATTTTAAATTAACTTTGTTTTATTAACCACTTAATAAATTAAAATACATCTATCGATACAAAAAAAAAATCATTTTCTTCTTCAACATGTCACTAGCTAATCATTTGATAGAAAATGGTCACGATTTTGACAAAAATTTGGTTATATATTAAATAATTTGGAAACGTTGGAGATAATTAAAGCGTGAAAAATTAAGCAAAAAATTGTATACAACCGGTAGATGTATTTTAATTCATTAGGTGGTTAATAAAACATAGTTAACAATATAAAATAATGGATTTTAAACACAAAGTTGATTTTGATTATCTTAAAAATAATATTATCTACAGTTATAGATGTTTCTATAGCTAATTAAATATATTTTCTGCAATATAAGTAATAAATACGCAAATCGTAAGTCAGCTGACCGAATAATAAATTTATTTCGTGAATATTTATTTTGAACACCCATAAATAATAAGCTCACAAAAGTTATGTTTATTTGCTGATTAAACATAGTTTATTTTTTCGTAGAAAGCAATCAATTTGTGGTTTGACATATTATATTAAATAAAATAATAATAACTTTATATGAAACCACGAAATTTATTTAAGACTTATTTAAAACTGATCACAAATACATAAAGATTACAGCTGTATTTACATAAAGAGGGAGATAGAATACATATATAGATAAACGGAATATTAAGGAATGGGAAACTATAGTGTTGATGGATATTATATTGATTTTATAGGAGACATACTTAATATGGGGCTAATGGAAAAATTGACAAATTGGTGTACCACTATCCTTTTTAATTTCAAGGGCTTCTAAATTGTCCAATCGGAGGCCAAATCCGTTTTTATGGAGGATACTCCTGTGGTACTATCAAAAGAATGGTATTTTTCAATAATATGGTTGTCAAATTCTGAGAAACCATTGCTGTTTAAACATTTAAGATATTCTTTGACACGAATAGTCTGCTAATTCTATTTCAATTCTATTCAAACTACTCGTCAAATGTCAATATTTCATTCAAAGTTATTGTGAAGTTGTAATTATTATTCAGAACATAGCTCTGTGATATTTTAAATATGAATTAAATATATTAATTAGAAATATATACATATAAAATCAATTTTACCATAAAATATTGTTGTTGCGCCACCGGGATTCGAACCTGGAATAATGGAACGTTTAAATGTATTAATATCAAAAAGGTAACATATAGATTCGAAAATTTGTCGCTTCCCCGGTTTGGAAAGAGATCAATACACAACAATATTTTTTAATAAAATTGATTTTATATGTATATCTTTCTAATATTTAATTCATATTTAATATAAATCCTCGTATCGATATTTTTTCGCTGTCGACAGAAACATATCATATTTTTTCTTGCTAACTCAATATTTAAATGGTAAATCATTAAATTAGATTTTTATTAAAAGTACCTCAGAACTGTGTTCTGAAACTGCAACTTCACAATAGAAATAAATTCTTACTGTTTTTAAACCAAGCTAAATGCTTGTACTGCGTGTGTTCAATCATTATCTGATATTTATAATAAGTAAGAAATTTGTGATTGCATACGTCATGCCTGTGGTAATAGATTTTTTTTATTTAAACTTGGTTTAATTTGAAGCATTTCACACGATGAATGAGCAGTGGCGTGCTGTAGGTATAGACTTAGGTTATACTCTTACCATGATATTATATAATATTATATAATATAATATGTGATAATAATGTAAAGAACAACACGATAAGCTTTAAGGAAAGTTCAAAACCTTTCAAATGTCATTCCGTTATGAAACTCAGTACAGCATGGGTCAGCTGATCCATTTCTGACTCTGCCGAGTGAAATTTTCAATTCAGTAGGTAGCAATTGTATGGCTTGAATAGAACGACAGATTAAAATAGTGGCTGGCAGTTGTGGTAGCTATATTTGAAATATAACTCAATAGGAGGACGTTGCGCGGTAGCATCCAGAATAACGCAACTAATGATTATATTAATACACAGTGGGGGCTAGCGTAATTAGAACATATTATGGATTATTTAATTTATGTTTGTTTCTCAGAATTAGATATATCTCGTCGTGTGTCGCCCCGTAGAGAAGGGGGTAGGTTTAAAATGTACTCTTAACCGCGATGTCAGTTAAAAGGTTAATATTATTTTAATATAAAGTCCGCGTAAATTTGTATGAAATAGGATTGAATTACCAAAACTCCTCTTACAGAAAGAACACTACAATCACATTTTTTTTCCGAGAGTATTTTCCTCCATATAAAATAAGATCTCGGATAAATAACGTTCATTCTCGAAACGCAATTTCCATTCGTACATTTTTATATGTGCCGGCTTTTTCAGAGAGCCAAATCACCACTCGGTTTTCCTCCAATGAGGCGGCTGGAGGCCGCGGGGGCCACGCCCAGCGGGGCCCGGCCACGCCCACCGCCACGCCCTTGAGAAATTTAAAAAATGTCCCGCAAACGACATTCGGAGAAAGGAAATTCGCGGAGGATAATGTAGGACCCGCTGTGCGAATCCGGCTCCGGGGGTATTATCTCCCGCCAGGCAGGCACACTCGTTTGCAATGCGCGGCGCGAAGATACAAAAAAATGTAGATATATATTTTTTTATCAACTTACTCGTTTTCTATCATGATCGATGCACTCCTGACTGAGTATCGTGATCATTCCGCATTGTGCTTCTGCGTCTTGCACACTCGGTTGTAGCGCTGTTGATTCTTGCGATGAAATAAAAGTAACATTACGTAATTGGTATCACAGCCATCAGATTCGGAGTAAAACCAATGAATATGTCCCGTTAAAAATGTCAAATTTATGAATAGGACAGAGACATGTATCGTACATTGCTCCTGGATTGTATAACCAACTGAATTAGCAACTAATATTAATGTGTACAAAAAAAGAGATTCTAGATTTGCTTAAAATGATTATATATTCCGACATCTTTCTTATTCACAAGTTCTAATCTGATCAATTTATGTATGTATGAATGTCAAGTCGAAAGTGATGGTATTCGAGAAGGAGGAAAGCGAGACACAGCGCTCAATACTGTTTGGAACTAGGAGATGAGTTTGTGTATTTGGGAAGTATGTTTGATAGAAACGGAAAGGCTGAGAATGATATCGAAAGGAGGGTGACTGCAGGAAATAAAGTGAACGGCGCATTGAATGGAATTATTGCCAATAAGAACTTGTCAACTGAGGCAAGACTAGCGGTGCACAATGGAATCCTTTTACCGACACTGATGTATGTAAGTGACGCCTGGAGCTGGCCGAAGAGAAACGAAAGCAGACTGTGTGTGAGATCCATTTGTGACGGAGTAAAGAATGAAGAAATAAGGAAAAAATGTTAAGCTGATCTTAGTATAGTGAGTAAGATTATGAAAGGATCACTTAGGTGGTTCGGTCGTATGGAACGGATGAATGAGGAGAGAATGGTAAGAAAGATATACGACGCAAGTGTTGAGGGCAGCAGATGTAGAGGACGTCCGCGGAAGACTTGGCACGACCGGGTAAACCAGATACTGGAGGATGGTCCCGTTAGAAGCCACGATAATCGCCGATCTTGTACGAGAGAATGTGTGAATGTGGATGAGGCGAGAATTGTGTCAGGACAGAAGAGAGCGGCGCTCTATCCTCTCTGACGGCGTGATGGTTAGTAAGTAAGTAGATGATTTTACGTACGTAAGTAGATTTCACTTTTTAATCTTTATATAATTTTGAACATTGACCTCTCTCTCCTTGGCTCCCTACGTCTTGGCCATTTTCACTATTAGGTAATTAGTGTTTATCGCGACGTTATATTTTTTTAATTTGCTATGTATCATAATATAATTGTTTAATAGGGTTGGGAAAATTAGAAAAGGCTCCACATATAGGCCACACGATGCTGCACCACTTGGAGTAAGGGTGGAAAGCTGCCGAATCATTTCGCCATCTCAACCATCTTTTCGGCGAAGGAGCGATTGGCGAAAGTGCATGCCGTGGGTGGTTTGTTCGCTTCAAAGCCGGTGATACCGGCTTAGACGACGAATCAGGAAAGGATGGATCTTCGAGCAGACCTGAGGAATGGCTGTAAACTTCAACATCGATCGGTCCACGATTGCGGTGACTGCGCACCAGAATTATAATTGAACGTAATATGTTTTGAGTTTATTTTCGTTTTTGATTAAGTTACAATATAATTTTTTTAAACGGGCAGATAATTATGCATCAAACTAAATTAAACGCCTATGCTATGAAAAACTCAGTGGTCTCCTGGAACGAGTGTCTTAACCACTAGACTTATAAGCGACCCTCGAGTCCACTGGCTTCTCATACTGGAGGCTACGAGTTCAATTCCCGGTGAGGACACAATACAATAGAGTCATTTTCTCATGCCTGAGTGTCTCATAGCGAAGAGGATCCTATTTAAATCGTTCTTTGCCTGTACATTCTGGTCAAAATACAAGCAAGTGACGTACAACCGTCTCCGAATTCAGTACAACAACTCATACAGAATACTGTTCGGATTGGCGCGTTATTGTAGCGCATCTACAATGTTTACCGAAGGCCGTATACATGGATTCGTTCCGCTTCTGAGACGTCGAGTTACGGGCGTAAAGCTGCGGCCGGAGCTCAGCACCAACATCAACCTGACCAGAGAATGGCAACGCCTACAGAATAGCTACAAATACAATAATGGTCGTGACTGTAGTATTTATATTTTGTTTATATATATATATATATATATATATATAAAACATAAATAATATTTCGGAACTTTAATTTATTCAATAATATGTGTGCTTTATGGCGAATCGAGTCTAAAAAAAAAAACATTAAACTTTTCATTCATTAATCTTTTTCTTTTGCCAATTTGCGTCCAGTGTTGAATATTCCGTAGCTCCAAATTTTGCCCGACAACTCGGTCGCTTTGACCATAGATTCTAATTTATTTAAAGCACGAACAGCACGCTAGTGATAAAATAAAAACGCATTCTTCGCGGTTTGAGTCCCGGAGTAAGTTCACAGCGGGCCAGAATCGAACCCTCGAGCCGCTTGGCTGCCAAGTCGTGCGAGCAAGAGCCGTGGCGTCTTCAAGCTGTCAGACACAAACACAACATTAGCATATTCCCGTTGATGGGAGCGAGCGTCTTTTGTTCTTTGCGTCTCTATTGTTTGGAATGAATTTTTAAAATATATTTTTAGGCCGCAGCGACGCGAAGTGGCCACGGCGTAAATGAAAATAGAATTGAGTATGTTTAATAAATAACCCGTTATTAATGATAATAAAACATAAATGAAAATTAAATAGGAAATAACGAAAGTAGGTATACGCGACCTTTTCGTTATTATCAAAATTTGGAAAAATTTTAACATTTCAATTCTGTTGTAAGGAGAATGTAATTAATATTTATACGGTACGATTAACAAGACTATTATAAAAAAAAAATTCCTTACAGAGATTATTGAATAGGCATTATTGTACTATTTCAATCTGCTCATTTACATAAAAACAAATATCAAATATTATGATTATTTTTATATACAAATTAAATGTATTAATTAGAAAGATATACATATAAAATCAATTTTATCGAAGTATATTGTTATTGCACCACCGAGATTCGAACCAGGGAATGATGATGGATGGAGTGATAAGGTATTTCACCTCTTGTCTCCGATATCTCAAGTGCCGTGTCTGTGGTGAAGTTTTGGGATCCCGTGAGCGGGTATATGGGGTGGTTTGGTGTATATAAAAAATTATTATTATTATTTTTATTTTTTTGCGGTTTTTGTTTTTTGTTAGTACTTTTTTTAGAGTTTGCAGGGTTTTTTTTTTTCGAACCTGGATCTTTTGAATTATCCAACTATGCTACAGCGACATTATTTTTGACGACAAATTTTCGAACCTATATGTTACACTTTTTCAAATGAATACATCTGTCGCTCCATTATTTGGAAGCCGTCTACATTGTTTTTACGTAATCTCAAATACCTTTGAGTAAACCGAACTTTTACGTTCTGAATAATTACGAATTCACAATACGAATATGTTCTCCTAATTATGATTATTTTTGTTGAGTTGTAAATAGAAAATATATAAAAATTAAATTAATCAACTAGAAAGATGTAGAGAAGAAATCTATTTATCTGGACCTCTTCCTATCCTTGTAAACGTGTTAACCATTCCATTACAGCAGCAACCGATTAATATTGCGACAAATTTAGAATTTGTATATTTTTACAATTGATACATTTATTATTCCACTTTTAAAAGCAATCGACTATATTTAAGAAGATGTGTGTTGTCATTATCATCCACGTCGATCTCTCATATTTGACCATCCCTCTTAACTATGCCCCTCCTCTCTTCTTATCATCCTGCAGACCTTAGGGCTGTCACCAGAGAAGTGCCAGTTGCCAGCATTACTCTGTCGGTCCAACGGCTGGGGATCTTTCTCTTATTCACAGTCCTTCGACGTGGCCCACAGCAACAAGATCCTCCAAGCTATCTTCCCTTTTATCAAGGTGCCCAAAAATTGAAGGATTCGTTTCAAGTAAACAGTTTAGAGTCTGTCATTGATGTTCGGTATCTGCAAAACGGAGACGTTCGTGCGTCAGTGTACACAGTGTCTCCTGCGCCACATCTCAAAGGCATCAATTCGTATTTTTCTCCTCCAATATACAACTTCTAAAAACATACCCTAAGTATGAAAGAATTTTTTTCCTGCATCTTGGGAAGAACCTTTCTCTAGTGCGGACGGACTTCTTAAACAATGGAGACAATCGTTCGTTTTGTAGTCCATAGTACGCAAAGCATGCGACGTCAACACCATATCTCGAAGGCATCGAGCACGTTCCTTTCTTTCATTCTCAGGGTCCATGTTTCGACCCCATACATAATTAGATTATTTTGTTAAGTTGCATTCTAGGATCCTGAAAAAAATGTAGTCACCGCACCCCACTCCCAAGGGTATCTTTGGCCAAATTTTATACACATCGATATTATTTAGGGGATGCGCAAAAATATAATATACCTTTATCGAGAGGAGGTGGTGGAGAAGTCAGAGAAGGGGTGAGTCCTAAAAAGTAACTATGCATATAAAACTTCAATGTCACAATTAGAAATCACTCAAAAAATGATAATAAAAATTATTCTAAAAAAAAAAATTACTATCCAAGTATACAACTTTTCACAGATTTTAAAGTACCAAAAATAGTAGACATATACAAAAATATACAGATATTAGATATTAATTTGTCGTAATCGTAATCGGTTGTAGTAATAGAATGGTCAACACGTTTCCCTGGATAGGAAGAGGTCCAGGTTTGAATTCCGGTAGCAACTAAATATTTTATATTAGGAGAACACATTGTTATTGTGAAGTTGTAATTATTCAGAGCATTAAGTCTATGATATTTTAAATATTAATTAGAAAGATATACATATAAAATCAATTTTATCCAAAAATATTGTTATTGCGCCACCGGGATCGAACCTGGATCTCTTTCCAAACCGGGGGCGGTGCATTATCCATGAATTGATAATTCTGGCGTCTGCTATCAGATTACTCAAATGTATTTGAGATTCCGTGAAAATAAGGTAGATGGCTCTTTCAAATAATGGAACGATTAAATGTATTAATATCAAAAAGGTAACATATAGGTTCGAAAATTTGTCGCTAAAAATATCGTCGCTGTAGCATAGTTGGATAATGCATTTTCCCCGGTTTGGGAAGAGGTTCAAATCCCGGTGGCGCAACAACAATATTTTTCGATAAAATTGATTTTATATGTATATATATTTAATTCATATTTAATTAATAATAAAAATTTTCGTGAAATTTTTTTTAGTGAAGTAAGATTAATATTTAAAAAAAAGAACAATTTCTGTTCAATTATCATTATGATATTAAATTATAAGTATCGCCGGGCATGGATCGCTAGTTAGGTTGTATTTAAAACAGTTTCGTACCGAGGAACACATGTTACAGGAACACAGCCATCGTGTTGACAATACGAACCTGATTGAGTCTTCAGCCATATCTTCAGCTGATCCGCCTCTCTCTCGGTAGACAACGCCAAGAGCGCATATTGAATACGAATCTGCGCCAGTAATGTACATTCCCTAGATCCGCACAGCCTGCGGTGGGGGACGGGGTGTGTTGTCCGCCCCGCAACAATACAAGCATCCCCTAAGCAGAACACAATACGTTACCTTGTCACGACAATGCAGAGGTCTGAAGTGATCAGAGCTTCTTCAGCGTGACGGCGAGGCGATGCGAAATGCACCATGCTTGAAATTTGAGCAATGCTATACTAGTATTTTTTAGAATTTTATTATCTTGCACCTGATTTCACTACTGGAGGATAATACGTCTTGTACCTTATTTCATGCTCATCACGTATGCATTGTCGTTCGTCAGTTGAGTGAATCTGAATTTCCAGCAGTTAAAATTATAAAAATATTTGTAATTTAACGCCTTATAAGAAGCGCATTTTTTCGGTAAGTTCTGTTGTCAAATATTCCCGATATAGTGCCGCAGTTGCGATTTGCTCATGCGCAGTGGTTTTCTTCATTTGTTGACTCACCACATGCACCATTAGAGACATTCACATAGTGTGGCCATTTTGTAATGAGTGGTTGAAATGTTCAAGACATTAAAACTGTCCGTCGACTGTAATAATAAAGTTGTATATATCAATGTGTCCAAAATTTAATACAAATGAATTGATAATTCTGGCGTCTATCAGATTACTCAAACGTATTTGATATTCTGTAAAAATAAGGTAGATGGCTCTTTCGAATAATGGAACGATTAAATGTATTAATATCAAAAAGGTAACATATAGGTTCGAAAATTTGTCGCTAAAAATATTGTCGCTGTAGCATAGTTGAATAATGCACCTTCCCTGGTCAGGAAAGAGATCCAGGTTCGAATTCCGGTGGCGCAACAAAAATATTTTTCGATAAAATTAATTTTATATGTATATCTTTCTAATTAATACATTTAATTAATATTTAAAATGTCACAGAATTCTGAATAATTACAACTTCACAATAAGAATGTGTTCTAATAATTTAATTTGTATTTAATGACTTAGGCTTACTTTCAGAATAGATAGCTGTTTCGATCTATTATAGTTTTATGTGATGTTCGTGTGCACGTGTCAAATCTTGTTCGCTTGATCAAAGATCGAACGTTGCGATTTGAGTTTTTGTCTTTTTCTACCAATCTAAAGTTGATCTCTGAATATATCCGAAGGTCTAAATCTTAATACATGATAAAAAGAGCTCGTCGTGTCTCCTTCCGACGACACGGACCTCAATTCTGTTCATTGTTTTTCGATGCCGTGCCCAGATTCGAGTGTATTCTAACATTAATGATAAGTATTGTGGAGTTATTTACTTTTCTTTTACTTAAACCTATATTTTACATATTTGGTCAGTTTCATTTTAAATCTATTCAATTTCTCCTCCTTTCTTATGTTTTCTGGTGTTTAATTAAAAAATTTCCTCGCACTGTACATCATCGATTTCTGAAATTTGTCCTTCTTCCTGAATGTCAGTCTCAGTCTATCCCTTCCTCTTGTACGATGCTCGTGCTCATGTTGATTTGCGTCAATTTTTCGTATAAATTCCGCGGATATGTTTTTATTGAGGATTTTTTAAATAAATATCATTATATTAAAATATATTTTCTGCTTAAATGTCATCATATTCAATACCTACACGCCGCAGACTGGAATAGATGGCGACAGATCGTCCATGACGTCATCCGCAATATAGTCACAGGATCATGATTACGAATATTCTCACTAAGATTGAAACTTCTTCTTCTCCAATGGTTTCATGGAACTGTGATGTCCATGACCACAGTCACAACGGGGCGCCATCCACCCCTCGACATAGTCTCTGCGGTCCAGTCAGCCAGGCACCCCCTACCTCTTGTAGGGTCTATATTAACAAATTTCCCATCCTAATCTATTTTTAACTTGCTCATTATGACTCTGTCCGTCTTACGGGAATCATCTGTTACATGTAGGGCCGTTTTAGAATTATCAAAAAATATGTACACAGACTAACTGAAACATTAATTAACTCGAATATACTCCTTCTCTATACACGAGTCTCACTCTCATAGAGAAGAAACAAATGTTAAATAAAATATATATATACTTTCGAAATCTTAAAAATTAACTTAGTGGTTAAAATTAATTATTTTTATTTGTTAACTTTGTTTTATTAACCACTTATTGAGTTTAAATACATCTACCGGTTTGGAAAAATACCATTCTCTTCTTCAGGATGTCAATACTAATCAAAATATGTTGTTTCTTTACCAGAATCTATTTTAAAAACGATAATTTAAAAAAAAAACTTTAGTACCTAACTCAAATTGTTACTTAATACAAATTTACTATAATGGGACTCGTAGTTAAATTATAAACAACCAATTAAATAAAAATAATTTTTTTTCCTTCCGAGTAAATTTGTATTAAGTAACAATTTGAGTTAGGTACTAAATTTATTTTTTAAAATAATAATTATTTATTATTTACTGGTAAAGAAACAACATATTTTGGTTAGTATTGACATCCTGAAGAAGAGAATGTTATTTTTCCAAACCGGTAGATGTATTTAAACTCAATAAGTAGTTAATAAAACAATGCTAACAAATATTTATATTTTCTAATAAATGCATGTATAGTAAATCCAGAGCGCACTCTCATAGTAGATAAATTGACATGTGCCAATTATAACTATATGCAAGATCAGTGGCGTAACTATATATTGGGCCCGAATACAAAATGGAAAAAGGGAGCCCCTGTATGTATGTGAATTGTATTATAACTGAAAATCGTACAATTCCTATAAGATTACACAAATATGGACCCAATATATGATTCAATTGAGTATAGATGAATCAGAAGCATGGATATCCAACATTCTAATATAATTTATACAATTCTTTCACTAATAATTCACTAGTCCTACAACACTCCCACTCCATATATTTTTATATTATTTTTACTTTTTTATTCATATTTGAATTCTCTTTTTATTCCAAATAACACCACAACAGCACGAAAAAAATAACTGGATACTTTAACACAGACTTTAGTCTAGCAAAGTAGCCAGGACAACGCTGTATATATCAGAGGTGAAGTCTACTCCACCCCACACAATAAACTATGTATTATTTATGTTTATTATGTATCCACCTCTGTTAGCACAAAAATATGGATGTCAAAATATATATAAATAAATTAATTAAATAAATAAGATGTAAGAATTTTAACAATCTTAAGGCCTAGACACATTTGCATTTGAAGTATTGATTCTGCTGTCATATTAGGATGGGTATTATTTAATAATCATAGTTTGATAGTTTGGTAAACCAGATAATGGAGGATGGTTCTGTTGGAAGCCTCAACAATCGGCGAGCTTGTACGACAAGATGTATGAATGTGGATGAGGCGAGAATCGTGCGTCAGGACAGAAGAGTGTAGCGCTCTATCCTCTCTGCCTACCCCCACGGGGAAACGGCGTGATGGTAAGTAAGTAATTAGTTTGATTTTGAATTGCCGCGCAAATGATGGCGTTCATATTCGAGTGGTAAAACAGGCATCTGTCAATTTTTTATTTTTGTTATATTCAAGTCAATAATTTCTATAAAAAATAAGAAAAACACTTTGTTTAAAACAACTAGTTATTATTAAGGAAAACACATTCTTATTGTGAAGTTGTAATTATTCAGAACAGACGCTCTGTGATATTTTAAATACTAAATTAATATATATATTTATAATTAATACATTAATTTAGTATTTCAATTATTTATCGATAACTCGGCATCTTTCGATACCTATGGTATCTTCTTCAGAAAACGATATATACTAAAATTTAAAATGGAAGCGTAGATAAAAACAATTGTATAAAAGTTGGTGGGTAATTAATTGGAAACTACTATGAAAACAAATTTAAAAAGATGATTATTTGCAAAAAGGATTTTGTTATTCATAATATTTAAACATAGTGTTTTATCTTATTATTTACAAAGTAATTTTGCTAATATTGAAGAAATCGTCATACTTCAAATTCAATAATAAAAAAATATCCTAAATTTTAGACAGCCAGCGTTCTAAACTAATAACAAATTATATATTAAATAACAAGAATAAATATGATGTAAAAAAAATTGGGAGTCTACAAATTAATGATTACAATCATTTTTATATATGTATAACTACTGTGAAAACAAATTTAAAATATGACTATTTGCAAAAAGGATTTGGTTATTTATAATATTTAATTTGCTATAACACATTCTTATTTCTAAAGATTTTTAATTTATCTAACTGTAAATCTCTTGATAATGTCAAAAAAACGGTTTGTTTCCAAAATATGATTGGTGAATTCAGAATAGTTGATGCTATTATTTAAATATCCCAAGTACTCCTTAATTGTTAATTAATAATATCAAAATTTCTGCAATCATTGCAAATTAATTTGTGGAGCCCAATTTTTAAATATATAATCCTCTATATTTAATTTGTTATTTTTAATTGAAGAATAGTCTCAGGCAAATGGTTGAGTCTGTCATGATGTTCAGTTCCTGCAAAATGGAGTGACTCGCCGTCTTTGGTACACGCAACGTGTGACTCCAGCACCAGGTTCCAGTTTTTTTAATCCCATCCATCTTATAACTGCAGTCTGTTTTTTTTGGAAGTATATCTTATCGAAGGGGTCGTCTATCAATTATATAGACTCAAAAGAGATATAGAAGGGGTTATCTATCAATTATATAGACTCGAAAGATGTACGCTTTAAGTTGTCTAGTCTGATGTTTGAAGGTTATGTAATTCGGATTAGAAGGTTTTATACATGTAGAGACGGAAGTCCTTATCTCTCCTCAGTTCTCACGCGTGTTGATGTATGTCGCGGTGTATATGAATGCGGAATGTGCGAGCGAGTATAATATGCTAGCAGGACAGTTGGCGTTTATTTGCGGGTAGATTCATAATTGAAAGTACAACGATTAGAAAATTAATTTGCATAAATAAAGTTCGACGAGCTGAGGAGTGGTTCAGAAGACTAATTGCTTAGAGGTGTCCATCTCGATGTATTGTTACCCGCATTGGGTCGGTACGCTACGGCACTAAACGGTGTAGAGCGCTGAACGATTGAACGAGTGTATTATACACTCTTTAAAAAGAGAAAAAAAAAAAGTGCACTCCAACTGCATTCATTTACAAAAAGTACACCGTAATATCTGTTACCTTCACTGCACAATACCAGGCATTGGTTTGATTTTCCCACCGAGTTTATTGCAATTCCAATTTTATTATCCAGCCTGTATATAATATTCCATTACACTGTTATGAAGTTTCAAACACGGGCGATGTACAGGGTGTATTTCATTATAATACATAATTTAAATTAATTGTTTTCAATTAAATTAAGTAGAAGTGTTGTCTTGTCTGTTATCTTATCGTCACGCCTATTTTCCTGTATCTTGCTGTAATGCCCAACACACATCTTTCTCCTCGTTTGCATCCGTACTACAACAAATCTCACATTCAACCTAATACATTCATGCTACTTTTCGTAGGTTAAGAGATATATATATTTTTTTACTTTAGTGTTGCATACTCGATGTTAAAATATATAATTTTTATAACCAAATAAAAAATATAGACACACCAATGCCAAACCAAACTCACTTTACTACCGAGCATCCAACTCGCGCTTAAATGAGAGACATTTGCAAAACTTCAGATACTACAATTAAATTAAAATTCAATGTATATATAAACCTTCATGGCCTTCATTTTATTTTTATTACACAAATTGTATTCCTTTCCATTGACCCTTCCGTTGTCCTGAAAATTTTTTTTCTTTATAACTTTTATATATCCTTTGTTAATATTTTTATTTTCTTCTTTTTAACTAACTTTTCTTATTTCTTGTATTTCTATAATAGAGGTGAATGTTTTCATTAATTTATTATTTTATTACAGGGTAAAATTTGTTTCCTATTAAAGTCACAATAAGAAGCTATTTATTTATTTAATAAGTAATTTTCAATTGTCTTATTGTCTTTACTGTATCAAATATATTGTCATTTCAGAGAAAACATGCAATTGGTTCAATTTTTATTTTTTATTTGTTATCTTTGTTTTATTAACCACTGAATTGAGTTTAAATACATCTACCGGTTTCGAAAAATACCATTTTCTTCTTCAGGATGTCAATACTAACTAAAAGCATATATTTTTGTTTCTTTATCAGAATCTATTTCTAAAAAAACAATAATTATTTAAAAAATAAATTCATATAATTGTTTGATTAGTTTTACACGCTTTATTTATCTCCAACGATTCCAAATTATTTCATTTGTGACCAACACCGTTTATATGAAAAATTGACAATCCCAATTTTTTATTAAAACCATGACCATTTTCTATCAAATGATTAGCAAATTCTGAAAACCCACTATTGTTCAAACATCTCAAATGCTCCCTTACTCTTATATTAAAATTTCTACCTCTTTTACCATGATACATCGTTTAGTCAATATTCCTATGTCAACATATAATATAAATAAACTACTACTAAATTTATTTTTTAAATAATTGTCGTTTTTTTTAATTTTTTTAAATAGATTCTGGTAAAGAAACAATAATATATGTTTTTAGTTAGTGTTGACATCCTGAAGAAGAAAATGGTATTTTTCGAAACCGGTAGATGTATTTAAACTCAATTCAGTGGTTAATAAAACAAAGATAACAAATAAAAATATGAATTTTAACCACAAAGTTAGTATTGCTAATTTTAAAAGGTTAAATTTTTGTTACATTTATATATGATGTTAGTTAATATCTATAACTGTTTGTTTAAGAAATAAAATACATGAGTATCGGTACGACTTTCGTTTCAGATTCATATGAAAATCATAGCATTGAAACAAATTTATGCATTACCGATTATGCTACAATGGCCCAATCATATTCTATATTATAAATATGTTCTTAGATACACTAGACTAGTGAAGACTTACAAGAAACAAATTGAATACGTTGCAGAGTTTACGAGATTTAGGTGTTTTCAGCTCAAAACACGGAAGATCGACCCTTTCCTGACTTGTTGTCTAAGCTGATATCACCAGCTTTGAAGCGAACAAGCCACTCTCGACATGCCCTTTCGCTAATCGTTCCTTCGCCGAAAAGATCGCGAAATGACGTTGCGCAGCTTTGGATGCTTTTCTAATTTACTATCCTAACCCTATAAAACAATTCTATTGTGACAAATGTTAATTAAATGTCAAATTAAAAAAACAAAACGTCGCCAAAAAATGGCGGATAATCATGCATCAACCTAATGCGATGAACAGACAAATACTGAAAAGCCACAATATAAAATAAGTTGCACATCATTGTAGACGTCATGAAAATTAAATGAAAAGAGACGTAACTTTCATCACAATATCTTTGAATCATAATATAACAATTTTTATCATTTATTCTTTGAAACACCATCATTACTTGTATTCCACCCCTTGTTCTCCAGTCTCCCCTATCCTGCAGCGGAGTCTGTGAATGATTTATTCCTCGGGGGAGGGGGAACGGGGCGCGCGGTAGGGATGGGTAAATCCACCCCCCGAAGTAATATAAACACTACAATAGAAATCACACTATAATAGTGGTATAGCTAACGATAGACAGGTCAATGAGTGCAAACATTTAATTTCAAGAGATATTTTTCTCAATTAATCGTATTCTTTTAGGTGTACCTCAGGTCTCTCAACTTAGGTCATTATTATTATTAGTCTGTTGTTTGTATGTCGCAGTGTAGATGTAAGAGATGCTGTTGACTGGAGATGTCGATGAGAGGACGGTCTGCGGAGATGTGATCGCTAGCTGCTCGGCCAGTATCCGTCTCTGATGCACACTGTTTTATTGTGCCTTCTGATTGGTCGGTTTGATTTGGGTGACTGTTAGTTGACGATGGGTTGTTATTGTTGATAGGTGAGTCCTTACATGGCCATGTGTGTGGGCGCGTGCAGGGTGAACACAAAAGCATTAAAGAGTATGAATTGTGCGTTGACAAGGAAATATAATATATTTAGAACACTTTTTTTGCTGTGACACATAGTTCTGTGGCATTTTAGTACAAATAAATTGAATCAATCGAAAATATATTGAGTTGCTACCGAGATTCGACCTCTTCCTGGACCTCTTCCTATCCGGGGAAGCGCATTTTCCGATTTCTTTATAGCAACCGAATACATTGACAATTATTTTAATATTTCAAATTGATATATCTATTAATCCACTTTTAATAGCAATTCATTTTATATTAAGTAAAATTCGATAAGTGACGCCAGAATTTAATTAATTAATCAAGATCTAGGTGTCAAACAGAGACGAAGCTATTATTTTTATATGGGAAGTATGTAAGTCTTGGGGATTACAGGGCTTACGACCTGTCATCGGCTGGCTTTAGTGATCACTTTACACAATGTAACGTTCACCCATTTACCCACGCTATCACATCTATCAAATTTTTGGATATTGTATATATATTGGTACATTTCAATTATTTATTACCGTAGCCATCTGTGGATTTTTTTGAAAATTTGATATTCATTCTCGTGTAACAGTGTAGATGTCGCTGAAGCTGAGACTCTTTTGTTTATTCATAACCGAGACTTCCATACTTGGCACTTAAAAATAATAACTTCGTCTCTGCGAGACATCTATATCTTGATGACAACCCCTCAGGGGCTAAATCCCAGAAATTGGTTTCTACAAAGATACTTAAAGGTACTTAAAATGTTAATGTTGAAGAATTGGAAAAATATTTGGTTCACTGATGCAGATAAGACCTGCTGTGGGTGGAATTGTACGTCATACAGTTTACAGGATATACAAGTATGACCTTTTACGTCAATAGTTCTTTGTGGGGAAATCTGTAGGGCTCACTAAGGGATTTATCAACTCGGGAACCAACATTACTTAAGGGCCGGCTGTATGATCAGTAATAAATTTTGAGTACAGTAACTTCTTACCATCGCCCTTGGTAAAAATCGATTTCGGATCGATCTGTACGTCAAATGTACTATTGTCAAAGCATAGATTAGAAATCTCGGCTCACAGTATGGCAAAACATGACAAATAATCTTAAAATATGAATTAAATATATTAATTAGAAAGATATACATATAAAAATAAATTTTATCGAAAAATATTGTTGTTTCGCCACCGGGATTCGAACATGGATCTCCTTCCTGACCGGGGAAGGTGCATTATCTAACTATACTACTGCGACGATATTTTCGGCGACAAATTTTAGAACCTATATGAACCTTTTTGATATTAATACATTTAATCGTTCCATTATTTGAAAGAGCCATCTACTTTATTTTTACGGAATCTCAAATACCTTTGAGTAATCTGATAGCAGACGCCAGAATTATCAATTCATTTTTATTAAATTTTGGACACATTGATACAACATTATTATTATTTTAAATATACAGAGCTATGTTCTGAATAATTACAATTTCACAATAAGAACGTGTTCTCCTAATAATCATGAAATAATATGCTTTATCTGTGGTTTTATGCTAATGTATATTAAACAACGAGATCATCACCGGATGTGAAGAGTCCGCCATATTTAACCGTCGATTAACATTTTTACAATCGGATATCTGTAAGATATACAAAATAAAATATATATGTACATTCGAGAAGTAAATATATTTTTACCGACGATCAGATAACCCACTTTCGGATTATTTTTTTTTCACTTGACTATGACAAAAAAAAAAATATTCTTACTGATCATACAACCTGGCCTAAGATTTGAAATGAAATAAAATATTATTTTTTTATTAATTTTTAATATGCATTGTTACATAAAGAAAAAATCTAATTTTAAATCTTTCCGAATATATTTTTTTTACACAATACAACTAATCACTACATTTTTTTTTATATGCTGAGTATAATATAATATTTATTAATGTATACGCATTTTTGAGATATCGATCATTATTTTTCCTTTTTTGGTTTTGCAGTCGGAGCCAGTTTTCAAGGAATGTAGCCAAGTTTTCAGGGATGACGACGATAGATCCATCATGGTTCACCGTTCACCGGTTCAGGTTTGCTGGAAAGGAACAGTATAATTAAGTCTGGGAGTCAAAAGTAAGATTCTCATATATAGAAATTTATTTTTAATGAATCCAACGGGAATAAATAGATGTATAACAAACGTATGTATATGGATATGAATATGGAGACGTCAAAAAATGAATGAATGTCACTAAAAAAAAATTCTGCACTACTCTGTTTCATTGAAGAACGTAGAAAATTGTGCATTATTATTATTATTTTATTAGTAACTATATAATATAATGTAAAAATCTGTTTGGACTGTGCTCGTCTCACTAGAGAAATTCTGTGTCGAGACGGGCATAGTTTACAAGCAATTGTTCAATTAATTAGAATTACAAGTAGTAGATAGAATTACATTTATTACTATATGAAAGGTGTATATGAAGAACAATTTTAAAATTGACTTAATTTTTGGATCATTTTGTAGCAATAATTAATATAGGTATGAGTCAATATGTTTGGGTGAGTGCACCAATACTGGCTCTACCCATATTACGAATCCAAGTTTTAATATATAGTTTCATGTTCTTGGGACAATTCAATTGATTTAAGTCTTTCAGCATTCTATTAAATAGTTTAGGTCCAAAATATTTGTAGTATATTTGCATTGAGATAAACAAGGAAAAAACAAAGATAATAATTATTAACAATGTTTGAATATGTCCAAAAAAACACAATTATTGAATTTTCACCTAAAAAATATTGTTTTAATAATTTGTATATAAAAAGATGAGAATTTGGGCGAATAGAGGGCGGGATATCATGGAGATTTTATATTTTACATTTCGTATAGAACAAATCAGCAAAGTGCTTCCTTTGATAGAAGACGTTACACGAAGAAGATTTAGTATAGATCTTCGTAGCTTAAAGCTGTCTACCAGCAATGTAATCCGAGTTCGAGGCCCAGTGACGGTTATATTTTTCGATATAGATTTAATATCGAAATATATTTTATATCAATTTGGTAATACAGAGTGGACCAAAAGTTACACTGCCATTTAATATATATTTTTTTTAAATTTTTATATGATATTCTACTTTTTTTTCTTATTTTTTTTTTTTTACCTATACTTGAAATTCGCATTAAGTGCCATGTAGGTACTGAATTTATAAATAAGTTCTTAAGGTACCGAATCCACACCTATCTATCGGGACGAGAAACACAAGTTTAATTTTGTGTGTATTTAATATCACCATGGTAACGGGAGTGTTATTATCATATTATTGTTACTATTTCTTTGCGTGCTTTTTTCTACGTCAAATTTTAATACCAATATTTAAATTAATTTTTAAAAATTACCCCTGTTGAACTTTGTACGAAGCTATTGAGTAGTAAGTCATTTTTTCGGAGTGGCGCGCCCATCTATGGAAATTAAATGACATATTGTGCAAAGCCCGAGTTCCACCCTTCCACGTTCAGCCATGATCTAAATTAAGTTTGCGAATAAGGATTATATGATGCTGCGTGTTCTCTGTATATATTTATATATGGAATTAAATAATTGACTCGCAGAAATATTTAAGCAACTTGAAGTATTTTTAAGATCTGACAGAACTTTGAAAATATGTTAGGGTGACCGGGTCCCGTTCGATAACCGGAAAAGTACTAGAATAAGACGTTCAAAAATACAAAACTTACTCTGTTAAGGAATCTGTCTTCTGTTCGTGCTTTCCTTTGCAAGAACAAGGCTCCACCTTCTCCGACGGCGTCACGTCTTCTTTACCAACACTTCTTGCACTTCTCACATCATCGTGTTTCTTTAAGCCTCCTTCCCATAAATCTTCTGATAAGGAATCTATCTTCTGTTCGTGCTTTCCTTTACAAGAACAAGGCTCCATCTTCTCCAACGGCGTCACGGCTTCTTTGCCAACACTTCTTACACTTCTCCCGTCGGCATGTTTCTTTAACTCAGCTTCCCATAAATCACTTAAAACACTTTTGGTTATAATATCATCAAGACTACCTTTCTTTAACGAAGCCTCCAATTCTTTTTCCGTTTTCTTTTCCGTTTCAATAGAACGCGGGGGGCGTCCGTCACCAGATTGATCCGACTTCACAATCGATTGACGTTTGAAATGTTGTTTGTTATCTGGTTTATCTGATTTATCAGATCCTCCGTCATCATTATTGTCTGCAGATCTTACCTTCCTGTCTTCTGCACTTCTCGCATCATCATGTTTCTTTAAGTCTGCTTCCAATAAATCTTCCGATGATGAATCTGTCTTCTGTTCGTGCTTTCCTTTACAAGAACAAGGCTCCATCTTCTCCAACGGCGTCACGGCTTCTTTGCCAACACTTCTTACACTTCTCCCATCGGCATGTTTCTTTAAGTTTGCCTCCAATAAATCTTCTGTTGGGGTATCTGTCTTCTGTTCGTGCTTTCCTTTACAAGAACAAGGCTCGAACTTCTCCAACGGCGTCACGGCTTCTTTGCCAATACTTCTTACACTTCTCCCGTCGGCATGTTTCTTTAACTCAGCTTCCCATAAATCACTTAAGACACTTTTGGTTATAATATCATCAAGACTACCTTTCTTTAACGAAGCTTCCAATTCTTTTTCCGTTTTCTTTTCCGTTTCAATAGAACGCGGGGGGCGTCCGTCACCAGATTGATCCGACTTCACAATCGATTGACGTTTGAAATGTTGTTTGTTATCTGGTTTATCTGATTTATCAGATCCTCCGTCATCATTATTGTCTGCAGATCTTACCTTCCTGTCTTCTGCACTTCTCGCATCATAATGTTTCTTTAAGTCTGCTTCCAATAAATCTTCCGATGAGGAATCTGTCTTCTGTTCGTGCTTTCCTTTACAAGAACAAGGCTCCATCTTCTCCAACGGCGTCACGGCTTCTTTGCCAACACTTCTTGCACTTCTCGCATCATCATGTTTCTTTAAGTCTGCTTCCAATAAATCTTCCGATGAGGAATCTGTCTTCTGTTCGTGCTTTCCTTTACAAGAACAAGGCTCCATCTTCTCCAACGGCGTCACGGCTTCTTTGCCAACACTTCTTACACTTCTCCCATCGGCATGTTTCTTTAAGTTTGCCTCCAATAAATCTTCTGTTGGGGTATCTGTCTTCTGTTCGTGCTTTCCTTTACAAGAACAAGGCTCCATCTTCTCCAACGGCGTCACGGCTTCTTTGCCAACACTTCTTACACTTCTCCCGTCGGCATGTTTCTTTAACTCAGCTTCCCATAAATCACTTAAAACACTTTTGGTTATAATATCATCAAGACTACCTTTCTTTAACGAAGCCTCCAATTCTTTTTCCGTTTTCTTTTCCGTTTCAATAGAACGCGGGGGGCGTCCGTCACCTGATTGATCCAACTTCACAATCGATTGACGTTTGAAATGTTGCTTATTATCTGATTCATTGGAACTTCCGTCATCATTCTTGTCTGCAGATCTTACTTTCCTGTTTTGCGATTCATCCTGACCACTAGCTAAACGATAGCTATCCTTGATGATTGAAGACACCAATGATGGAATGCCTGACGCTCGTGACGGTTTAGCACTGGAATCATCATTTTCTGTCGACCTTTTCTTTCTGTTTTGTGGTTCACCAGCTAAATTAAAGCCACCTTTGACGATCGAGAATAACAATGATGCTTGTGTATCAGTCTTAGCACCGGAATCATCATTTTCTGCTGATCTTTTAGTTTTATGTGGTTCATCGGCTCTTCCCCCACACGGTTCCACATCATCATCTAATAGACTCCCTGCTCTATCAAGCTTTATTTCTTCACGAATCAAATCTTTGTACACTTGGTCATTAATTATTTTGTCGAAAAATCCTTTCTTTATCAGGTATTCGAAAATATCTTCTTTAAATACGTAGTCACTTTCTGTAGATCTTTGTTTTCTGGTCAGCCACGGATTCTGATCACCAGCTATACGGAAGCTATCTCGGACGATCGACGACACTAACGCTGGAATATTACTCGGTCTTTCATTTGGTTTATCACCGTTGCTCGACTTTGAAGATTCATCATTGGTCGGAGGAGATCTGGCAAATCTTCTTCTAATATACGCGTCATCCAAACCTTTTTGAACTGGTTGTTTCAGGATATTTTTGACTACTGATTTCGCGACTTCTTCGTTCCCGTCAATCTGCACCAGGGGGGTTAACGATACGATACCGCTTTTAAGTTCCGATTCTGTTTCTTTCACAGTATTTTCGTCTGTCATTAAGCCATGTCTTGCAACATCAGAGTCCAATAACGATCCTTCATCGTTTAGTTTATCTAGGAATGGCATTGTTGCAGATTCAATCGGCGAGTCTTCTGTATTATGCGTGTCATTCTTTTGATCTTCAGATGCTTGAGATAAATCGTTTGCAGCATCGCTGTGAACTGATGGAGAGTGCTCAAACGTATCGATGATGGGTACACTAGCGTCTTCATCGCCAGTCGCAGGTCCAACAAGCTCCAGAAATCCCGGTTCATCTTGCAAGTTAAATGTTATCCTAGAGTCACCTGCTTGACTTTGAGTTTCGTCTGATGAACTGATTCTAGATGCTAAAGATGGTTCATCATTATAGTCTTCCAATGGCTTTATATAATAGTTGAAAAATGACACGATTAGATTGATTGGAGGTATATGATTGTTTGCAGAAGGAGAATTCTCGTCTGATGCGCCTCTTAACGAAAAACCGAAAGGTATTCCATAGCATATTCTGAAATGTAATACAAACATGATAAGCGAAAAATAATAGCAAAAATACTCATATATAAAAAAATTTAAGGAAGATACAAAATAATTTTAAAAATATATATTTTGCTATTGTTCACTCACTAGTCTAGTATGGAATAATTGGGTGGGGAGGAGCATACAATAACGTAATTAACTCTATAAAAATAATACAGAGAAAAATCATCAAAGTAATATTTAAAAAAAGATCTGCTTAGTTCCCAAAATAGATAAAATCTCAACTAATCAATTAACTAAAGAAAATAACACTGTCAAATTTGTAGGTTTAAAAATATTTTTTGATAAAATTGATTTTATATGTATATCTTTCTAATTAATATTTAAAATATCACAGAGCTATGTTCTGAATAATTACAACTGAATAATGTGTTCTCCTAAAAATAAAGTTGTATCAATGTGTCCAAAATTTAATAAAAATCTATTGATAATTCTAGCGTTTGCTATCAGATTATTAAAATGTATTTGAGATTCTGTAAAAATAAGGCTCTTTCAAATAATGTATTAATATCAAAAAGGTATAAAATTCATATTTTTATTCGTTAACTTTGTTTTATTAACCACTTGATTGAATTTAAATACATCTAACGGTTTCGAAAAATACCATTCTCTTCTTCAGGATGTCAATACGAACTAAAAACATATATTATTGTTTCTTCACCAGAATCTATTTTTAAAAAAACAACAATTATTTAAAAAATAAATTTAGTACCTAACTCAAATTGTTACTTGATACAAAATATACTTGAATAATTTTTAGGAAAAAATTTTAGAATGGGACTCGTATTCGATTCCAAATTATTTAATTTGTGACCAACACCTTTTACATGCAAAATTGACAATCCCAATTTTTTATCAAACCGTGACCATTTTCTATCAAATGATTAGAAAATTCTGAAAACCCACTATTGTTCAAACATCTCAAATGCTCCTTTACTCTTATATTAAAATTTCTACCAAAAATTGTCAATTTTGCATATAAACGGTGTTGGTCACAAATTAAATAATTTGGAATCGTTGGAGATAAATAAAGCGTGTAAAAGTAATCAGGAAATTCTAAACAGCCAACTAAATTTAACTACGAGTCCTATTCTAAAATTTTTTCCTAAAAATTATTCGACTAAATTTGTATTGAGCAGCAATTTGAGTTAGGTACTAAATTTATTTTTTAAATAATTGTTGTTTTTTAAAAAAATTTAAAAATAGATTCTGGTGAAGAAACAATGCCATATTTTTAGTTAGTATTGACATCCTGAAGAAGAACGAAACCGGTAGATGTATTTAAACTCAATTCAGTGGTTAATAAAACTAAGATAATAAATAAAAAATATAATTTAATATTATATTACTCACCCACACAGGAGACACCACAGCAACACCACTTTAGGCTCCATCTTGAAGGATGAACTGGTTGTCGGTCGGTTTGCTCCCTCTTTTATACCGTGGTCGGTTGGCGTGTAGTGGGAGCGGATAGAACGCCACGTTCACCTTATCGGCACACACCGGATCATATTTATAAAACTTTCATTTAAATAGAATTTTAAAAAGATTGTGATTCTATTGTTTTTAACACGTGTAAATGATTCATTGTGAATTTGTTACGGTAAAAGTTAAGAATCCTGACAATGCATAAAACAATTTTTTTTACATAAAAATTATATAGTTGTACATTTTTAATATTACTCCTGGTGGTGTTTTACGTTCCCTTTATCGTGCGGGGATAAAGTTAAGTGTCAAAACAGAATAATAATAATATTGGATATTTTGTATAGCGCTATTTTCGTAAAAACTTTCACCTCGAGGGCGCTGGGGAAAACAACTGGGGAGTAGCAGGAGAACCATTGGGCCGAGTAAAAAGTAGCGCGATAAGGGAAATCCTCGGAATTTTACAAATAGAAAGATCTCGATTAAGGTGAATAGGTCTTACGAATGCCAGAGTATTTTTCCGGCATCTCCAGACGGGTCGCCCCAGACAAAGCAAAAAAAAATGTACGAAGGCAGATTTGGGAAGATGAAAACGCCTTTGTCGAATTATTGGCCCTCCAACCCTCATTAACGTAGAGTATTTAAGAATTGACAAAAAGACTTCAGGCCAAATTTTTTTAGTAAAAACGTGTAATATATTAAATTAACCAGTGTGTGGCAATGGAAATACCTGTTTGCCACTAGAATTTCGAACCCTAATCATTAAATAACAGGTGACCTTTCTAACCAATCATATACATATACATAAATCATTTTTTATATTTACTCCAACGTGGTCGGGTTATTTGTGCAAGACGCGATTCGTCAAATAAATAATATATAAAAGTTACAAAATAATATTTTATTTATGTTAAAAAAGTATACGAAAAAATAAAAGTGAAGAAATACACAAAAATAAATAAACAAAATATAAATAATCAGTTATGTCTAGTATATCATATCTGTATATACTCTGTAGTCGATGCCTTACTCTGGCCAGGGAGCCAGCCTTCCAAGAGAGAGCCGCTTGCACTAGAGAGTTGATGCCGAATTCTGAGCTCCAGCAGCAGCTTTACGCCAGCAACTCTGTATCTTAGGAGGACACGGCCTTCGGCAAATATTTTAGATGCGCTACAATGACGCACCAACCCGAATAATACTCAGTATTGCATTCGTAAACGGTTGTATAGGATCCTCTTTACCTCCTTATTTCATCGGTAAAAATGCCGTGAGAGCATATTCGCACGAACGCTCAACTATCTTCTCAGTCATGTTCGATGTCATCATCGTCTTGTCCATCTTCAATAACGGTCAGAGGGGAGGTACCTATATTTTACACAAGATCCTAAAGTGTAACCGTGGAAAATTTGGAGTGGATGGTATTCATTTTTCAGATGGTCGTGGTATTATGTACAGGCTTTATATTAAAACTTATTAGCTGTAAAGGAGCTCTCATTTCCTGTAGGACTTGCTAAAGACGTCCTCATTTGGCACAGTTTGATGATAATGAGAATTTGCCTTCTAATTCCTTTTCCATTCACGATCCCTGCCTGTTCTGCAGGTGTTGTAAATAAATCTTTAAGATCTAGATTTATATTTATTTTAAAATCCAATACTCTGTTATTGACTCATAAACGTTGTTTACTAGGGGTTCCGACTGGCAGAGCAATCAGACACCCGCCGCAGCAGGACGACCCAAGATTTCCCACCTACCTAGAGACTCTCACAAAGGTCGTGAACTGTTCCAGATTCCTTCCAGGACTTCCTTCATCATCATGGCTGAAGAACCTGAGGCAATGGTTTTGCCAGTCTACTGTAGAGCTTCTCTGGGCCGCAATCAACAATGCGATAATAGCCAACATGATAGTCAAAATCCGTATATTTTGTTTCATTTTTCGTTTTATGGGGGTGTGTTCCTTATCCCCTCGGCTCCCTGACTAAGGACTCCACTGACACGTTTGTTTTATAAGTATAGACTTATGCGACCTCAATCTGTTATGACTTCTCTTCTCATGTTTTATATTTTTTCATATCTTATATGCTTTGTTTTTCTGATCACACTGTTTTATTTATTATGTTATTTGTATAAAAGAAATCGCTGTATGAAGAAGAGTCGAGGATTGTGAGGGTTTTTGAAATACTGCTCCGTACTGTCACTATGTGCGAGACACAGCTGCTTAGTAGCATTAAAAAAGTGCCAAGCAGACGGCGAACGAGTAGGACCATATAAATGGTCCTGGATAAGTGGCGAGGAACGTCCGTCGAACGGATAAGTCGTCAAAATAAGAAGAAGAAAGACTAATAAATACTAAATTAATATATTAATTATAAATATGTACATATAAAATCAATTTTCTCGAAAAATATTGTTTTTGCATCACCGGGATTCGAACCTGGATCTATTTCTAATCCGGAGAAGTACACTATAATTTGATAATTCTGGCGTCTGCAGTCGGTTTACTCAAAGGTATTTGAGATTCTGTAAAAACAATGTAGATGGCTTTCAAATAATGGAACGACAGGTGTATTAATTAGGTTCGAAAATTTGTCAAGAAAAATACTGGCGTTATAACACAATTGGTAGCGTACTTCCCCGGATTGGAAATAGAGATCCAGGTTTAAATCCCGGTGACGCAAAAACTATATTTTTCGAAAAAATTGATTTTTTATGTATATATTTATAATTAATACATTAATTTAGTATTCAAAATATCACAGAGCTATGTTCTGAATAATTACGACTTCACAATAAAAATGTGTTTTCCTTACTAATAAATAACTGTTCCGAGCTTTGCCTGTAACTTTGTTCCTTGCCTTGCACCTGAAGCCACGTTTTCAATAACTTTTCTCGAAACATCTGTACCACTAATGTCTCCTTTGTGTCGGAGCCTGTTGACTAACCTCACACGGGGCCGACACGTTAACTCGTGGCATGATTTAGCGACCTCGCCCGTACAATACTCTATTTATTTATCTGATTTACTGGAACGTGCATTAAGCAGGATGCTAGCGATCTATGACCGGCGTCGCTCGGGATTCAGACTTAGTTGTAATTTTAAAAAAGGGGGAAAGTGTGTTACGCGACCCCTCTTAGATATCCCTTTAGATATCTATCAGATATATTTATTTTTATATTTAAAGAGACAGAACAGAACAGAACAGACAGAACAGATATTATATTTAAAGAGTTCAATGCCCTAGACATGAGACAAATGTTTATGTTGAGACTCGTCCAATTTTTCCATACTGACAATAACTCGCCCCGAGCAATAAATCATGGACAAGACACAAGACCTTACTTACCTATAAACGATTACAAATTTTAAAAACTGTATAGATTATTGCTTTAAAACAGACCACTTCTAGTAATTATCTTTATTTTTTCGTATGTACTACAATTCCCGTGATTATATATATATATAATCACGGGAATTGATTTCGTTAATCTTGAAACCCACGCGCTTGTGTACTTCTGTGCGGTAGTTTTAAGTGTATTCTCGTATATTTGACTTTTCATTTGTCATTTTAAACAATATTTTTAACTTTCTTTTGCCTTAAGATTCATTTTGTAACACAATATAACCCCAATCGATGGTATTCGAGAAGGAGGAAAGCGAGACACCGTGCTCAATACTGTTTGGAACTAGGAGATGAGTTTGTAAATTTGGGAAGTATGTTTGATAGAAACGGAAAGGCTGAGAATGATATCGAATGGAGGGTGACTGCAGGGAATAAAGTGAACGGCGCTTTGAATGGAATTATATCTAACGTGAATTTGTCAACCGAGGTAAGACTAGCGGTGCACAATGGAATCCTAGTACCGACACTGATGTATGGAAGTGAGGCCTGGAGCTGGCAGAAAAGGAACGAAAGTAGATTGAATGCAGTGGAAATGAGATCACTTAGGCGTATATGTGGCAAATCTATTTATGACAGTGTAAAGAATGTAAAACTGATGTCAGTATAGTGAGTAAGATTAAGAAAGGATCACTTAGGTGGTTTGGTCGTATGGAACGGATGAATGAGGAGACAATGGTAAGAAAAATATATAGCGCACGTGTTGATGGCACCACAAATAGGGGACGTCCGCGGAAGACTTGGCACTACCAGGTAAACCGGATAATGGAGGATGGTTCCGTTAGAAGCTTCAACAATCGGCGAGCTTGTATGAGAAGATGTATGAATGTGGATGAGGCGAGAACTGTGTGTCAGGACAGAAGAGTGGGGCGCTCTATTCTCTCTGCCTACCCCCGGGGGGAAACGGCGTGATGCTATGTAAGTAATTAAGTAAGTATATCCCCAATTGACTTAAATGCTTCTACATTGTACCTTAATGTCACACCTAGGCCATGCCCATGTTCTTCTTCTTCCAGGGCCCCGACTTCTAGCAATCTTTCCCTGCATTATGAGATGCAAGATTTGACGCTTCTGTAGATATCTCATCACATATAGAGATATGGTGTTTTAAATACCTATTTTTCTTTATTCATATTTATTTATTTATTTAAATATATATTGACATACATATTTTTGTTTTAACAGAGATGGATACATAATAAACATAAGATATTACTCATAGTTTATTGTGTGGGATGGAGTAGACTTCACCTCTGATATATACAGCGTTGTCCTGGCTACTTTGCTAGACTGAAGTCTGTGTTAAAGTAGACAGTTAATTTTTTTTTCGTGATGTTGTAGTGTTGTTTAAGCCATCTTACAGCCGAATTATAAATATGCACAAAAAAGTAAAAATAAAATAAAAATATAATAGAAATATATGTAGTGGGAGTGTTGTAGGACTAGTGAATTATTAGTGAAGGTATTGTATAAATTATATTAGAATGTTGGATAGCCATGCTTCTGATTCATCTCTACCTGATTGGATCATATATTGGGTCCATATTTGTGTAATCTTATTGGAATTAAACCAATTCCAGTTGGTACTGAGTGTGTTGTATAGTTTCGGAGCTAAGAACATGTAGAATCTTTGATAAAATGTCGTTGTTGCTCTCGGAACTAGTGTGTAGATGTTTGCTGTTTGTCTTGTGTTGTGTCCATGATTTATTGCTTGAGGAGAGTTGTTGTTAGCATGGAAATATTGAACGAGTCTCAACATAAAGATTTATCTTATATCTAGGACATTGTACTCTTTAAATATAAGATCTGATGGATATCTAAAGGGACGACCAATTATTACCTTGAGAATTGTTTTTTGTGTTTTTTTAGCCGACTCCAATATTGTTTTTGCTGCTCCTCCCCAAACTAAAATAGCATAATTAATGAAGGAGTAGCACAGTGCCAAGTACACCGATCTTAAGAGTTTGTAATCAACTATACATCGCATTCCTTTAAAAAAGTAAATTAGTTTTCTTATGGGTTTAGCTAGGTTCGATATGTGTTCTTTCCAGTTAAGATGATCATCGATCAGTAGTCCCATAATCTTTGATAAAATGTCGTTGTTGCTCTCGGAACTGACGGGTAGATGTTTGCTGTTTGTCTTATGTTGTGTCCATGGTTTATTGCTTGAGGAGAGTTGTTGTTAGCATGGAAATATTGAATCATAGAAACCATAACATCTTCACACTTAACTATCCATCGAGATTATTTTGAGCGTTCTTCTGTAGATCCACATCTCAAATGCTTCAAGTCGCCTTACCATGTATTCTGTATGCGTCCAATCTGTCAATTTTTTTTTGAATGAGTGTACCGATACCTTTGAACATCGCGACCAGGATAACACCGCGACGTAAGATTTTAGATTTTTTTTTTTTTAAATTAATGCACGCCATCTGCTCGCTCCTTCGGGGAGGCAGCAGCGCAGTGTGCATGCGCGAGAGTGTAAACATGCCTCGTATCGCCCGTTCACACCGCTCGATTCTTGCGAAGATCGACAATAAAGATATTTTCAAAAGAAAACGTGCTTAATTTTAAATTTCCAATACCCGACGTGATTTTATATAAGTAAGCAAGAATGACTTCCACGAGTAGGTTGAATGAAGTGTTGTAAGTATTTTACTCTATTAACTAGTTTAAAATCTTTTATTAACTAGTTTAAAACCCTTTATTAACTAGTTTAAAACCTTTTATTAACTATTTTAAAACCCTTTATTAACTGGTTTAAAACCATTTATTAACTAGTTTAAAACCTTTTATTAACTAGTTTAAAACCTTTTATTAACTAGTTTAAAACCTCTTATTAACCAGTTTAAAACCCGTTTAAAATGACAGGTCTAAAATACGCGTATACGAGAATGACAATTGTGAAAAATTAATCATATTTTTAAAATTAGCAATATTAACTTTGTGGTTAAAAAAGAGTAAGGGAGCATTTGAGATGTTTGAACAATAGTGGGTTTTCAGAATTTTCTAATCATTTCATATAAAATGGTCACGGTTTTGATAAAAAATTGGAATTGACAATTTTGCATATAAACGGTGTTGGTCACAAATGAAATAATTAGGAATCGTTGGAGATAAATAAAGCGTGTAAAACTAATCAAACAATTATAAACAACCAACCGAATTGAACTACGAGTCCCATTCTAAAATTATTCGAGTAAATTTGTATTAAGCAACTATTTGAGTTAGGTACTAAATTTATTTATTTTAAATAGATTCTGGTAAAGAAATAATAATATATGTTTTTAGTTAGTATTGATATCCTGAAGAAGAAAATGATATTTTACGAAACCGGTAGATGTATTTAAACTCAATTCAGTGGTTAATAAAACAAGGATAGTAAATAAAAAATATATTTTTTTAAATTGTTTCTTTAATAATCACAAAGTTACTTTGTGGCGACATTTTATATTAATAACATATTTGCTAATATAGGTTCGAAAATTTGTCGCTAAAAATATTGTCGCTGTAGCATAGTTAGATAATGCACCTTCCCCGGTTTAGAAAGAGATCCAGGTTCAGATCCCGGTGGCGCAACAACAATATTTTTCGATAAAATTGATTTTATATGTATATCTTTCTAATTAATATATTTAATGATAATAAACCCTGTCTCTATTATACAACTACTAATAATTAATTAATAATAAATTTAAACAAATAATTAGACAAAATACTTTGTTTAAACCACTATTCTACGATATTTAAAAAAAATTGGGAGTCTACAAATTAATTTGCCACGATAGCAATTATTTTTATATAGGTAAAATTCAAGAAGTTTTGATATTAGAATTAAGGAGCATTTGCGATGCCTAAAGAACAATAACTATTCAGAACCTGCCAATCCCATTTTGGAAATAAAAAATTATACATACAAATATTAGGAGTTTACAGTTAGATAAATTTGAAATTTTATAAATAAGAAAAAGTGTTAATAGCAAGCTCAATATTATAAATAATATTGCAAATAGTCAGTTTTTAAATTTGTTTTCACATTAGTTATAACTTATTTACCATTTTATAGTTTTGTTTTTATCTATGCTTGTATTTTTTTAATTTCAGTGTACATTGTTTCCTGAAGAAGAAGAAGTATTTTGTCTAATTATTAATACAAAATAATAGATATCTCATAGAGATGAAGCTATTTTTTTATTATATTACATAGCTTACGACCTGTCTTCAGCTGGCTGAAGTGATCACTTTACACAAATATAACGTTCACCATTCTCACCCACTAATCAATCTCCATATCTATCAAATCTTAATATGTGGAAACACTTCGAGTACACTATCCTCATCTATGGATTAAATTTTACAATTCATTTCCCTGAAACAGCATATATGTCAGGTCGTAAGCCCTGTACTTTTATATATTTTCTATTAAATATAATTCAAAAAAATAGCCTCGTCTCTATGAGATATTTATTATTTATTTAATAACATTGCCTTTGTAGGTGAAAATCCAGTAATTGTGTGTTCTTGGACATATTCAAATATTTCTAATAGTAAACATATGGTGTCTTCTTCAGGAAACAATGTATACTAAAATTTAAAATGCAAGCTTAGATAAAATAAAACTGGTGGGTAACTAATTACTGTGAAAACTAATTTAAAAGGTGTCTATTTGCAAAAAAAGGATTTGTTTATTTATAATATTTAAACAGAGTGTTTTATCTTATTATTTATATATAATATGTGGCCGCAAAATAATTTTGGTAATATTGAATATGTCGTAAAATGACATTCCAAATTCTATACAACCGGCGTTCCACGCTAGTAACAAACTAGCGAACTTAACGAATTATATATATTAAATAACAAGAATAGGCATAATATTTTTAAAAATTGGGAGTCTACAAATTAATGATTACAATAATTTTTATACAGGTAAAACTACAAAAATTATTCTGATTTCGCCAATCATCTTTTTGGAATAAACCATTATTTTGACATTAACAAGGGTTTAGAAATTATACAAGGGTTTAAAGAATGAAGAAATAAGGAAAGAATGTAAATCTGTTAGTATAGTGAGTAAGATTAAGAAAGGATCACTTAGGTGGTTTGGTCATATGGAAAGGACGAATGAGGAGAGAATGGTAAGAAAGATATATGACGCAAGTGTTGATGGAACCAGAAATAGAGGACGTCCGCGGAAGACTCGGCACGACCAGGTAAATCAGATAATGGAGGATGGTTCTGTTAGAAGCCTCAATAATCGGCGAGCTTGTATGACAAGATGTATGATTGTGGATGAAGCGAGAATTGTGTGTCAGGACAGAAAAGTATGGCGCTCTCTGCCTACCCCCACGGGGAAACGGCGTGATGGTAAATAAGTAGAAATTATACATACAAATACTAGGGAGTTTACAGTTAGATAAATTAGAAATTTTAGAAATAAGAAAAAGTGTTAATGGTAAATCAAACATTATAAATAATCAAACCCTTTTTGTAAATAGTCACGTTTTAAATTTTAAATTTATAAATTATTATTAAGGAAAACACATTCTTATTGTGAAGTTGTAAGTATTCCGGTGACGCAAAATTTCGACAAAATTGATTTTATATGTATATATTTATAATTAGTATTTACAAATTATTCAATATTACAATGATATAGCATTAAAATTGTATTGACGTAATGTATGAAAAAGAAAATTTCCAAATCGCTCTAGCCTTACAAAAATAAAAATACTGAATTATGCATCAACCCATTTTAATACAGTAAGATTATAATATTCCTATTTTAAAGTTTTTCGTTACTATTTTGAAAAATGTACCTTCGCAACAAATGGGTTACACATTCGCATTTATTTACACGTCACTCCGATGAAATTAGACTGAATACTGTGGAAATGCGGACGCTAAAGTTCAGTGTGAGAAAAACTATGTACGATGGAAAGAGGAATTAATAAATTAGAAGCGAAATCGAGGTCTGATATGACCAGACAAACCAAGTACTGGAAGACGGATCTGTTAAATGCTTCAACAACCGAAGACGTATGAAAGTGGTGTATTAGGACAAAAGATTCTGGCGTCCTATCCTCTCTGCCTATCTCAGCCGGAAATCATTGGATTTTATTATAATTCAGAATCAATTCGTTTTCAACCATGTCGCCTGATTTTATAATCCCTGCTCTGTGTTCTCGCATTTTCTTGCAAACTACGAGTTGGAAGCGTAGTACACGAAATTGTGTAAAAATTCGAACATCCTGGATGAAGGGGGTGGTCCGGGAGAGGGGTTGCATCCAGATTTTTATCCGCATTTCCTTAACCGGAACCGGAAGTAGCTCGTCCGGATGCTTCGCGGAATAACAGACTCCCATTATCCGGAACACTTCCGTGCCTCTCTCTCACCTATAGCTTAACCCCTTTAACACCACCGACACGTGAAGTTTTGCGAACCATCTTATAAATATAATTCTAACACCCCTGACGAAATGTATCTCGTTAACATTCATATTTTAATATTTTAAAATACGAATACTAACCTTTAAACTAATATGGAAGAAGAACAGATGATAACCTACTAACAATTAATACTGATAAAATATATTTTCTACAATTTACTACGCAACAGAAAAATAACACTCAAATTAATATTAAGATTCACACCAAGGCCTGTACTCGAGAAAACACTTGAGACCAATGTTCATCAATTGAATAAAAAGACTGTATCAAGTACCTTGGAATCATAATAGATAACAATCTCTCTAATATTACTAATCTCACAAACTAAATAAGGAAAACTGTCTACATATTTTTTAGACTCGGAAACATCTTATCACTTACATATCTGAAAATAATATATTACGCGTTTGTACGGTCACATTTGCAATACGGTATTATTGAATGGGGAGGAGCATATACAACGTCAATGTCACAATTAGAAATCACTCAAAAAATTATAATAAAAATTATTCTAAAAAAAATGACTAGATTTCAAAGTACAAAAAAAATCAATAATCTATTTTTTTTAAATTAAAAATCAATTAAACATTAGAAGTGAATTCAGATTTACAAGATTTAGAGACCAAATTGATATTCAAGGACTAAAATACACCGCAACCCAAAATCACAATATTTATCAAAGCATCAAATATTTTAACAATCTCCCCATCACAATTAGAACAAATACAGACTACTATCAACTTGTAACTGAAGTAAAAAAATATGTACGCAGACTGACTGAAACATTAATTAACTCGAATATACTCCTTCTCTATACACGAGTCTTACTCTCATAGAGAAGAAATAAATGTTAAAAGAAATATATATATGTATACCCTACTGATTATTCTAATATTAAAATAAAAAATAAATTTTAAAGAAGCACCCCTGACGAAACGTATCATAATCACGTTAGTGATCGTATTTTAAAATGTTTAAACTAATATAGTGAATTGCACGAAATATAAACGCCTCAAAACCGGGAAGCACTACAAGATGTGTGCGTATATCACCATGTATATAACAACTGATGAATTGAAGAACTGGAAATAGAAGCTTATACGCGTGTAAAAAACTGATGGGGTCGAAAATACTGAGTCAACGAAGCAAATTGCAAATATTAATCATCGAAGAAAAAGAATTTTCTGATTTTGAGAGTAAAATAACGAAAATGGATCTCACGGAATAAAAATGAATCGTGAACTCGAAAACATAATTAAACAAAAAACTTTTAAAATTAGCAATATTAACTTTGTGGTTAAAATTCATATTTTTTATTTATTATCTTTGTTTTATTAACCACTGAATTGAGTTTAAATACATCTACCGGTTTCGAAAAATGATATATATTTTTAGTTAGTTATGACATCCTGAAGAAGAAAATAGTATTTTTGGAAACCGGTAGATGTATTTAAACTCAATTCAGTGGTTAATAAAACAAAGATAATAAATAAAAAATATAAACAAGAAACAATTGTAAGTTTCTGTAGGTTCCAAAAACTACGACGTGTTGGCCACGTTGAAAGAACATCAGATGAATGAACACAAAAGATCATCACTAAGATACACCAGCGGAAGAGACCTGGAGGCAAGCCAAGGAAGAGGTGGGCTGACTGTGTGGAAGAGGACTGGAGCAGGATGTTGAGCGTCTGGGAACTGGACAAGAATGGCCAGGGATAGATGTAGGTGGAGAGCACTTGTTTAGGAGGCCAAATCCCACACTGGGATGATGCGTGGGTGGGACTCCACCTACGCGCCTAACTCGTGTTTTGCAACTCCGTTAGTCTGTCGTGTAAGTGTGACTGTCCCTCTTTTGGGAGTGTTTTTTAATGAATGTATCCCTGAGTGTCTGCCTTTACCAACTGCACTTTAATTTTCCATCTGTATGTAAAACTGTGTTCTTTGGATTTATATTACATGTTTTTTTTTATGAATAAAGGCAGCACTTAAGGGACGTTGGAAGGTCTGAATTTTTAATCTTAATTGCTAGTAACCACATTGAATTTTTTCTCCTTTTTCGTTTCGCTTATACTTAAATATATAATTGAATTAAAGTCGCGTATTTATATTAGTTTTGATGAGTTGGACCGACAAGGAAGTCCTAGCTTCTAAACTGGTCCCGGGATAGGGTGTGTCGTCCGTGCCCCCTCCAACTGTTTTTTTTTATACAATGGCGTGGAAAAAAAAGATCAAAAACTAATACGTACGTAAATTTTAATTTGAGAGAACCATTTGCTATCGGGAAGGTGACAGATGTATGCTTGTGCACAATTTGGAGTCGTCGCAGTGCGCTCATTGTGAGATACTTTCTGGCCCGATCAGACACAAATGTAAACTACTTTCGATTCAGAAAGAACAATTGTATTAATGTGAGTAATACCATGCGTAATATGTACATTGTAACAATGTATTGATGCCGCTCAGCGTTTAAATTGGTCAATGGACGGGATTGTCGTTTGAAATTAGTTAAAAACACGGTATTCACAAAATATGTACGAAATGTTTGAATTTTGTAAATTAGGAACGTTTACATTTATTTTAATTTAACTGGTAATTCTATTTGAAATGGAAGACACCGCATAGGGTAAGACTGACCTTTAAGGTTCTTGACTTATCTATCTTATCTTTCCATTGTTATATACATGTACGTACTTACACAATAAATGCCATGTATTAAATATAAATATTCCTAAAACCATTATATATTCCAATAAACCATTTTTTCTCAGTACATAAATATATATAAACTCTATTTCTATAACATACACAAGGCGACGGAGAATATAAAATATATATCGCAAAAAAACTAAGTTCATGAAAATTTGAACTTTGAATGTGTTGTTTGTACTATTTCCATAGAGTTTTTCAGCACCATGTATATATTAAAAAAAAAATAACTACATACATAAATACAATTATTTTTTCTAAATAAAATTTGGTATACAGTCAGTTAAACAAGTAGGTATAAATAATTTTTATAGGTGAATTAAATTGTCACACCGCATTGTTCGGGGTGTTTAGTATCTTTGTGCTAGTAAAAAATATATTATATAGAGGTTGTACAATTTTCTGCATAAAGGGTTATATGCTGCTTATCGCCTTGAGCTAGATTCACTCACAGGCGAAAAATTCAAATTCCACCCCGACACCCTCAAAGGGTTGCATGGCATCGGGGGTGGGATTCTTGACAAAACTCCAGGGGCGCTTTTTAATTCTTTGACATTCAAATAATGTGTCTAGATCGCTACAACCCTTACCACGCATTGTCAATTTACTGTATGATAAAGACCATCGTGGGCTGGTAGAACCCTGCGTAACCTTGGTCTGTCACGTGGTCTCCTATGCGTCCATCCCATTTGGGTACCCTGCCTGCTACACTAGCAGGCAGGGTACCCAAATATATGTCTTACTTTGCTGCTATGTTATCTGATTATAACAATATAACACACTGTACTATGATTCAAAAAATATATATATTATTATTATTCAAATTAGGTTAGTAAAGTTTGATTTATCCTTACGCTGAAAATGAGTCTATAATAATATTTTTTATTTTTTTGTACAATAAATAGTACATATGAAAAAATAAAGGTAATTGCTTTACTAGACGTAGTCTAATCTAAAGCAATTACCCGTACAGTTTTTAAAAGTTGTGAATATTAAGAGGAAAGTAAGTATAAAGTTATGTGAAAAAAGTATAATCAGATGTTATAAAAATATTATTGTCAGTAATATACAATAGTGTGTGGGTAGTTAGGTTAGCACAAATGACAAATTAGTTTCATTTTCCTTTCTACCCATATCAAGCAACCACTTTGTTAATCACTTTAGACCCTTTAAGGTCTAGTGGCAATTTGTTAAATATTCTCGGAACACGAAATAAAAAAGTTCATTGAGCGAATTTAGTATTAAATTTTGGCACTGAATAGTATCCTAATGCTTTGCTTCTGGTTTCCTTTGGATCGGATCGTGGAAGTAAAGATAATTTTTTTTTAAATAGTTTTAAGATTGTTCTGGTAAACAGTTGTCTTGTATCCAAAACTTGAAAGGATTTAAAGAATTCTTTAGAGTTATGTCTATAATATAAGCCTGTTCTGATAAGTTTAAGAATATTTAAATTTAAATTTAAATTATTGTCAGCTTTACCGCTACACAGTCACTGCTCATCCCTTCGCCACTTTGTAATATTATAACAGGGAAGGGGTGTTCGATATTCAAAAACACTCCGTGCGCATTTTCCCGCATTTTAATCACGGAACGGAAACATATCCAGCCGTGATTGGTGCTCCTTCGATACCGGGCTGACCCAATTGCGGCGCTCGCGAGAATGGACTATTTTATTTAAAATCTTCCGACTCTCTTCGATCAAAACGAACAGATCTCCCAACATCGGATGATTATTCGTGTTCTGCTACAGGTATTCATTCACCTTGGTTTGACGTGTAGGGAGAGACAGCTATTTACGAGTAGAAATGAAACAATCGGTACTTACTTAATGAATTTATTGTTTTAAGTTTACAGTGATTACTTATTAAGGAGAACATTATTGTGAAGTTGTAATTATTCAGAATATGGGTCAACTATGCTACAGCTACAGTACTTTTGACGACAAATTTTCGAACCTATATATTATACTTTTCAAATTAATATATCTATCGCTCCATTATTTAAAAGCCATCTTTGATTTTACGGAATCTCAAATCAAATCCCCGCTTTGGAAAGTGATCCGGATTCGAATTCCGATAGCGTAACAATAATATCTTTCTAATTTATTTATTTATTTATTTTATTAATAACTATATAAAAATCTGTTTGGACTGTGCCCGTCTCACTAGAGAAATTCTTTACAAGCAATTGTTCAATTAATTAGAATTACAAGTAGATAGAATTACATTTATTACTATATAAAAGGTGTATATGAAGAACAATTTTAAAATGGACTTAATTTTTGGATTACTTTGTAGCAATAATTAATATAGGTATGAGTCAATATGTTTGGGTGAGTGCACCAATACTGGCTCTACCCATATTACGAATCCAAGTTTTAATATATAGTTTCATGTTCTTGGGAAAATTCAATTGATTTAAGTCTTTTAGCATTCTATTAAATAGTTTAGGTCCAAAATATTTGTAGTTCCTTTGACCAAATGTAGTATGTGCTCTTGGGGTTTGTGGGTTATTTGTATTTGTCCGTGTGGAAATTATGTTTTGAGTTGTTTTAAAATGTGTCTGTTTGTATTTATGTGTATTTGAGAGTAGTATTAGCGTATATTTGTCTAATATCAAAGACATCGAATTTATTAAAAATTTCGTCAGTGCTCGTTGTGATTGGGGTTTTGAGGATAACTATTAATGTAATTTTTTGAGTTACTATTATTGGATTGATTGCAGACATAGTCGCTCCACCCCAAGCAATTATACCATGCTCTATGATTGATTGACAGATAGTGTAGTATGCCATTTTAAGAAGTTTTATATTAAGGAAATTCTAATATTTCTAAAAAAATATATTGTTTTTTTTTAATTTTATTTGTAATGAGTTGTGTATGATAATTCCATTTGAGATAAGTTATAATTAATACGTTTAGTTGGTATTTAAACAATTATTACTAATTATAATATGGATACATTGTTCACTAATTATACCATTCATGGGTGATATCCGTTTGAACGTGTAATAGGGGCTTATCTTTAAACCAACGTCCTTTACGACAAGGAGTTGAGCAAGACACGAGATTAAATGTAGAATGGAAAAAGCTGGGGCTGTCTTCGTTAAAATGTTATTTGTAGTCACTACTTTTGATCTGGTACATGGAGTGAGATCATTACGGAAGAGCTCGGGAGACCTTCATCCAACAGTGAATTAACTGATGATGTTAATATATTAGGTTGGTAGAATTTTAATTTCATTTTTACAAGGTCGTATTGTATTTATTTATATATTTATACAATTGAGGTTGGACTATGCCTGTCTCACTTGAAAGAAATGTGTTAAAATAGGTACAAGGTAATTAGTAATTAGTTACAAGTAAACAGAAACAGATGGGAAAACACGATCTTCTGGTTAGCCAATCACACGCCCGCTAAGCAACAAGGGTTTATGGTTAAAACAAGATAGTGAGCCGCAACTTTTTCTGGCGCGCCCCGCTGATCAATAAAAAGACCGAGAATCAGAGAATGGCAGCTCTGAGGGACCGAGGCGAGTTACCTGGTGTCTTCAGCCCAGACGGAGCGAAAATTTGTCAATGATTTTGGCCCGTTAGCTCAGGAAAAACTACTGGAACACGACGGGCAATCCTGGAACAATAATCGATAACGACTTGGTCAACCGAGTCCGCTCTAAGCTTGGCTGAATCTCCAGGACCTTGGATAAGATGGACAACGAAGAAAGAAGAGAGAAATAAAAATGTAATGGGCATTAGAGCCGAATTAAGTGAGGTTAGATTGAACAGTGGTTATCAGTTGAAGTGAAATCTGTAGAATTATAATATTCTATGTGAACAATTCATGTGTTATGCATTTTTTCTTCTATTGCAGATAAAAGAGACCTAATATGCAATGGTCCATGGCTCAAACTTGGCGAAAACCTACACAGATGGAGGTTAGCTGGTGACACGAGGCCAGCCCGGGCAGTATGTGACAATATATATATATATATATATATTGCAATTAAAAGGTAGATATTTAATATATTATTTTCAAATTATATTCAGGCGATTCCGCTTAATTGGGCCGCCGATTAATTGGGGCAGTCGCTTATTTGGGCCAAATCTCAAGGAACGGAAACCAAACTATTAGTAATTTACATCGCTTAATTGGGACGACATTCCGCGTAATTGGCACAGTAAATTTAAGATTTCAATACATAAGTTTAAAAATTATTAATAAGCTCTACTACAAAAGCCAGAGACTTAGAGCAAAAAATTCCCTTTTCACAGTTTGTCGCTGACAGTTGGCGAACTATAAAAACCGACACCATGTGAAATCTTTAAACGAGTCAACAAATAACTGTAATTTAAATTTAAAAATGAATAAACGAATCAACATTTCGTTCCACTAGGTTCGCCCAGCCCCCCCTATCTCGAGCGATGACGTGTCAACCGGAAACTCGCGACATTTGAATATGGAACTGCGGCCGCCATTTTCAAACATGGCGTCGCCGGAAAGGGAGGAAACGCCACGCGCTTTCTGCTTCCTGTATCTGAAGCGTCTGCGTGGACCACAAAGGACATAAGAACCCATTGTGTACAGCTGTTGAACGCGGCCTGCGCAACACGTGTTGCTCTGGGAGAATGCTACACCTGCCGAGGTGTAGTATTCCCTTGTCTTGCATTCATATGTGATTAAATAATCTGACATTTAAAGGCACCGTCGACAAGTGAAATATTTTGTAGCGGTAGTAAAAATTCAAAAAAAGGTGCTTAAATGTTTTACCCACCCTTTTCCAGGACCGGTTTAGGAGCTAGGGCTCCCTTGTCGGTTCCACTCATCAAAGCTAATCAAAATACGCCACTTTAATTCTATAATATATTTAAGTATAAGAAAAACGAAAAAGGAGAAGAAATTCAATGAGATTATTAGCAATTAAGATTCCAGCGTCCCAAAAATCATATAACACAGTTTTACATACAGATGGAAAATTTCATGGAAAATTAAGGTGCAGTAGTTCAAGGCTGACACTCAGAGATCCGTTCAACAAACATCACATCACATTTAAGGCCTAAGCGATTCCCTTGATATGTACTAAAAGAGAATGCCAGCGGCGTGCAGTCATTTCATTAAAATAACTAACTATCTTACCATCTCCACACTCTTCTGTCCTGACACACAATTCTCGCCTCATCCACATTCATACATCTTCTCATACAAGCTCGCTGATTGTTGAGACTTCTAACATAACCAAGTATTGCGTTATATATATTTCTTAAAATAGAATTTCGTGTGTATCTCGTAAGAGTATAGTCACAATTATTTGTGAGTCTGTGTGAGAAGTGTTCAGTTGGAAACTTTTAAGAAGCTCCTAATATTAATATCTTTATTTATTTCTTCTGAAAATGATTCCCGGATACAACAGAATGAAATTTCAACAAGATGGAGCAACGCCGCAAATTGCAAGGATTTCGATAGGGTAATTTTTACAAGAAAATGAATATATAAGTACGGTAACAAAACCTGGCCACCTCGGTTACCAGATTTAACGATTTGTAATTTTTATTGTAGGGACATCTGAAATCTAAAGAGTAGAGTAATAATTATTGGACAGAATTCAGATAAAGTTTCTAAGATTTATTAATTTTAAATTAAATATACGCTCTGTTTTATTCCAGCGTGATATTCCAGTGTGATATTCCATTTATTCCAGCGTGATAAGGTTTTTTTTTTAACCCGATTCACCATAAAGATAATACATATGAAATAAGTTATGAAATAAATATAATGCTATGAAAAAGAAAACCAAGGAAAATATTAAAAATAAAAAAATATATATATTTTTAAAAAATATACACACAAAATATAATATAAATGTTACATATATAACTACTTCAGTCACGGCCATTGTTGTATATGTAGCTATTCTGTAGGCGCTGCCATTCTCTGGTCAGGGAACCAGCTTTCCATGAGAACGCCGCTTGCACCAGAAAGTTGGTGCTGTTGAGTGCTGAGCTCCAGCCGCAGCTTTATACCAGCAACTCGATGTCTCAGAATCCATGTAGACGGTCTTCGGTAAATATCGTAGATGCGCTGCAATAACGCGCCAATCGGAACAGTATTCTATATGAGTTGTTGTATTGAATTCAGAGACGGTTATACGTCACTTGCTTGTATTTCGACCAGAACTCGCAGGTATACATGGTGGCGAAGAAGGATTTAAACAGGATGCCCTTCAACTCCTTACTGCATCGGTAGAAACGCCGTGACAGCATATTTGCACGAACGCTGAACTGTCTCCTCTGCCGTTCTATATCATCATCGTCTTGTCCATCTTCATTGAATATATGACGTTATTTTGAACGCTTAAATAAATAAATAATCAATCTTTTAATTTTTATTTCAAAATCGAAAAATTTTCGCTGGACACCCTTGAATTTAATCAAATAAATAATAGATGTCTCATAGAGACGAAACTATTTATTATATTTAATGGAAAGATATGGAAGTATGGGTAAGCTGGCTTAAGTGATCACATTATCTACCAAATTTTTGGAAATTATATATGTGGAAATACATCCATGGACTTAATTTAATATTCATTTCTCTGAAACAGCACATATGTCACAATGAGAATATTTTTTTTTAATATTATTTAAAGCAATACTCTTTATCTGTAAAATGTTTCTAACACATTATACTAGAATACGTCTGAAAAATCAATATTTTTAAAATTGTATTTATTTTCTTATTTTGACCAGTATATATTATTAGCAATATTTAAATATGTCCAAGAACACACAATTACTAAAAATTTAACTAAGCCCTGTAATTATCCACACTTCTATATATTTCCATTAAATATAATGAAAAATTTCTTCGTCTCTATGAAATATCAATTGTTTGTTTAATAACAGTGCCTTTCCAGTGATAATCCAGTAATTGTGTGTTCTTGAACGTATTCAAATATTGCTACATTTAATTCATTTTTTTCAAACATGTTTGCTTTGCTACATATAACTGACTACAACGTATTGATGAATTGAGGAGGCTGCTGCAGTCCCCCAGCATCAGAACGTCTCGCCGGATCACCGCCAGATGGCTATTCGTTGTGATGAGAACCACAACAGGAAACAATAATGCATCCATTTTCCAATTTTCGAACGTCAATGAAATGAAAAATTTATATCAAATCGCCGTTTCGGGCGGTCATGCGAGCTGCGTCTTCTGGGGCCGACGGATGGATGGGAAGCCACCGCTTCCCCAACTGTGGGTGCCGCTTTTATTTTATTTTAATAAAATAAAAGTATACAAGTGTACACTTTAAGTAAAGCTTATTGTTTTATGGTAAATATAAATATATAAAACTATGATAAGACCGGTGGTCATTTATACGTAGTACCTAACTCAAATAGAAAAAAACAAAATGCAGTTTTCGAGCTTAAAATATTAAGAAAAATTTGTGGACCTACACTAGAAAATGGAATTAACAGAATAAAAATTAATAGAATTTAATTAAGCAAAAAATTGTAAAATTCTGTAGATCCCAAAGGCTGGCCATGATGAAATAACGAAAGATGACAGGACATCAAAGGATACCTAATGGATACCTCAGTGGAAGCGACCTAGATACGGGGCAAGGAAGAGGTGGACTGATAGTGTGAAGAGGACTGAAGCAGAAAGGGAGAGTCTGGAAACTGGACAAGAATGACCAGAGATAAGAGTCAGTGAAGAGCACTTTTTGTAGAGGAAGCCAAATCCCACCATGAAATGCAGTGCCGTGTAAGAAGAAGATGAAGGATAATATGACAAACAGCCTACTTTAATATACAGTGTGTAACAGACCTAGTCCACAATATTTTACCTGACTAAATTACAAGTCGTAAATGTTCAAAAATTTTGTCGGGCTGTTTGTCATAATACTTCTCTTCTTCTTCTTCTTACACGAAACTTCATCCCAGGGTGGAATTTGGCCTTATAGACTTTTTATATTCGTAAATATCAGCATTCCTGAACAAATAACATTCACAAATGCTGGTACCTACGAATATAAATAGGTACTCGAAGAAGCTTTGGTGGATCAATTGTCTGAGGGATCAATTTACAGAGGGATCAACTGTCCGAGGGAACAAGTGTCTGAAAGATCAACTGTCGGGGGATCAACTGTCTGAGGGACAAACTGTCGGGGGATCAACTGTCTGAGGGACAAACTGTTGGGGAATCAAACGTCAGGGAACAGTGTAGACAATATATGTTATTTCCGAAAAAAAAATTAACAATTCGCATTACCTTCTCTCATTAGAGCATAATTAAACATCTCTATAAGAGGTCAACATTGAGACAATGTCTCGAAAAATATTTTTACTCTGACATGTCAATATTTATCGAGGATTTAGGGCAATTTTTACTTTAAGTAATGTGAATAGTATATTGACTGCATCCATTCTTGTCCTTGTCGTCACCGTGACGATATATTCGCAGGTCCCACAGATTGAAGTTCGCACCTCCACCGAAACACTCACGGTAGGGTCACGCTGATAAATAGGGGACGAAGGCAGGGGGAGGCACTGGGCAGTGACCACGCGGGCGCCGGGGCGGTCAGGCCGCAAGAAAAGCACCCCCAGGAAGGCAATATGTCGAACAAGTTTATTTGGTTATGTCGCAACACTTCTTTCGTCGTTTTAGGGGTTGTTTCAAGATGCAGACGTGATATTTTAAATAAAAGGTTTGGGGGATGTAAATGCGAGAACCTCCATAGCAGATGCTTGACAAATTTTAGGCTGTTCCGGAAATAATGGCTGATTATTATTATTTTTAATTAACAACTTATCAATCTTATATTGTTTACAATTAATTCCCAACATTCTGGCAATGCGTGTCGTTATTTAAGAATATTCTTCAAAAATTGTTATTTCTAACTAGAGGAGAAAATATGAAATTTTAATGGAGACAGATCAGGACAACATGGCAGATGTAGAATAACCTCCTAATCTTGTAACGATAGCAGTATGCGGACGGGCATTATCGTGCTGAAAAATCGCTTGATGCCGTCGCCGAGAAAACGTTTCGTAGTAGACGACTAAATTTATAATATACGATTCTATCGACCTTCGATGCCTTAACTCATCGGTTAAACTCAAAGAAAATGACATGTCAAAAATGCTTTTTTTTATTATTTGACACTCCATTTTCTTTAGACGAGAAAAATTTACTTCAATTTAAAAATTAAATATGTATTGAACAAAATAAATCCATAACCGCAATCAGAACGGAGCGCCATACATCCCTTGATCAATGTCCTCTCTAAGGTGTGCGCGTGTGCGCGCGCACATATTTGGCATCATAGCGCATACGAAAAAATATAACGTGCACACAATTTTCAACAAGGCTTCTTCTTCATGTGCCGCCTTCTATGGAAGGTTGGCAACCATGTTGATTTATCCTGTATAAGATAACCAACATGGAACCACATCCTGAGGTTTCACAGCCAAGATAACCTCTTCCTATCTCCACTTCTCTGCTGTTCTGCTGCCTTCTATCTTCCCCTGCATCATGACTTATGAACTGTCATATTTTTCATTACGGAGAACATATCCGATCAACATAGTTCAAATAAACGTACTTCGAAATAAATATTTGCGAAATTTATCCATTTTTAATTATCTTTGCTTCAAGCCCTAAATCATCTAACAAAAAATAGTATATTTTTATTTATTATCTTTGTTTTATTAACCGCTGAATTGAGTTTAAATCCATCTACCGGTTTCCAAAAATACCATTTTCTTCTTCAGGATGTCAATACTAACTAAAAACATATATTATTGTTTATTCACCAGAATCTATTTTTAAAAAAACAACAATTATTTAAAAAATAAATTTAGCACCTAACTCAAATTGTTACTTAATTGTGCTGCATTTTATATTGGTAAAACGGATAGAAATTTTAATATAAAAGTAAGGGAGCATTTGAGATGTTTGAACAATAGTGGGTTTTCAGAATTTTCTAATCATTTGATAGAAAATGGTCATGGTTTAGATAAAAAAATTGGGATTGTCAATTTTGCATGTAAATGGTGTTGGTCACAAATGAAATAATTAGGAATCGTTGGAGATAAATAAAGCGTGTAAAACTAATCAAACAATTATAAACAACCAACTGAATTGAACTACGAGTCCCATTCTAAAATTATTCGACTAAATTTGTATTAAGTAACAATTTGTGTTAGGTACTAAATTTATTTTTTAAATAATTGTTGTTTTTTTTAAGAAATAGCTTCTAGTAAAGAAACAATAATTTTAGTTAGTGTTGACATCCTGAAGAAGAAAATGGTATTTTTCGAAACAGGTAGATGTATTTAAACTCAATTCAGTGGTTAATAAAACAAAGTTAACAAATAAAGAACTCAATTAAGTGGTTAATAAAACAAAGTTAACAAATAAAGAAAAGAAAATATATATATGTTGCACATATTTGTTTAGTTTAATTTTAAATTTATGTAATTTCTCCATTCTTTTATCATCTAGCATGTCATTTAAAACCTTCATCGCACTGTACATCACCGATTTCTGAGATTTAGCCTTCTTCCTGAATGCCAGTCTCAGTCTGTCTTCCTCTTGTACGAAACTACTTTGCGTCAATTTTTCTTATAAATTCTGGTGATATTTATTTAGTGAGTATTTTCTGTTTTGGCAGTTCTGATTTGTCTGCTATTATACCATAAGAATTAGCGTAGCAACATAAAAATTTTAAAATGCAGCAATTTGTTTCATCCCCTGCTCCAGCGCCCCGGTCGAGGGTTGCATATCAACCCTGCACTGCCTTATTTATTGTCCGTTGACATATTTGTCTAAGGAGGCAATCCGAACACCTCCGTCCGATATTGCGGCCAGAAAACACCCCCTATTACGGTCGGCTTTGTTTCTATTGCGCTAGAGTACACAGAGCCCTGCAGAGTTGTAAAACTACCCTATCGATAACTTTATTGGTTTATTTGCGAGATAATGTAATTCTTGATGACTTAAGTCTGCTGGCGAGATTTTCAACTCTCAGTTTTCATACTCCTCTTGTGCACAATACGTCTCTTGGATTCACTGTCTCGTGCCTCACCTCACGCTCGTCGTGTACGCCAAATATGACTGTCATTCGTCAGTGCGGTGATTTTGAATCTCACCAGAAGCTGTTAAAATTGTATAAATTTTTTATGCTAATTTTCAGAATAGATAGTTGTACGTATCGGATTAGAGGACATAATTGAAGGTTTGATGGGAGTGGATCCGGTGTCTGTCCGGAACTCTGACCTCCTCAGCTGCAAAAGGAATCTGGAACAGTTCAGGACCTTTGTGAAAGTTTGGGTTTTTAGGTGGGAATTACTTAGTGTATTAACTAGTAATAATAATAATAATAATAATAATAATATTGTGTTTATTCCAGCGTGATCAGGTTTTTTTTTAACCCGATTCGCCATACAGATAATACATATTATGTTATACATTAAGGTTATGAAATAAATATAATGCTATGAAAAAGAAAACCAAGGAAAATATTAATAAACAAAAATTTAAAAAGCTAATAAAAAGTAAATAGTTCACACATATATACACACAAAATATAAATATTACATATATAACTACTTGAGTCACGACCATTGTTGTATATGTAGCTATTTTGCAGGCGCTGCCATACTGGTCAGGGAACCAGCTTTCAAGGAGAGCGCCGCTTACACCAGAGAGTCGGTGCTGAGTGCTGAGCTCCAGCCGCAGCTTTACGCCAGCAACTCGATGTCTTAGAAGCGGAACGAATCCATGTATACGGCCTTCTGTAAACATTGTAGATGCGCTACAATAACGCGCCAATCCGAACAGTATTCTGTATGAGTGGTATCAATATCAACGCTTTTCTTAGTCTGTTTCTCCTGTCATTGGGGACGAATGGCCAGCGGTGGTGCTCTGTTGACAAGTCAGATTGTTATTATTTTGTTTTGTCTTTTTCCTTTTTTTTGGGGCCGTGTTTTTTCTCTTTCTACAGCTACATGTTGTCTCTCTATTCTGCTACGGTTTATGCCCAAAATTATAAAACTCTGAAATCTTTATTTAACTGTTCTTTGTATCTTAGTATTTCTTATGTACTGTGTGTTCCATATTTGTAATGAATAAAATTAATTATTATTTTGTAGGTGAACACATATACCACGCGTACTCTGTCACTAGTAGTACATTGCCACCAGTCTTAGTTTAGTTTAGTTGTCCTTTTGGAGGTCGAGGAGAGAAAGTGTATTATGTGATTCTTTGTGTTAAATCTCTAACTGTGAATTTGTTATGGTGAACGTGACACTCATCACAGTTTTTTTGTGCTGCGACATTGGCTACATTGGCATGAACTTCCGGAAGTGCAACGTGACGGCGTCACCAACCAGGTGAGTCGATCTGTCCTTTGGTTCCGTGAGTCCATCCTGGTCCGCTATCGAAGGTACCCATCCTCTCCCGCATCCGATTTCCTACTTCCTTCCGATTCCATGCATCCACCTACGCGTCAATCACACCATGCTTTATGTGATAATATTAATGATTCGGTCAACAGATTATTGTTTTCCTTAAATGTATTTTGCTTACTTTTCAGAATAAATTATATATTATTAAGGAAAACACATTCTTATTGTGAAGTTGTAATTATTCAGACCATAGGTCTGTGATATTTTAAATACTAAATTAATGTATTAATTATAAATATATACATATAAAATCAATTTTGTCGAAAAATATTGTATAAATATATATCCCGGTGACGCAAAAACAATATTTTTCGATAAAATTGATTTTATATGTATATATTTATAATTAATACATTAATTTAGTATTTAAATTATATATTGTCAGGGACGATGAGAATGTTTGCGGTGGCGTCTGTGCAGCTCCGTTTTGTCACTTAAGTGACAAAAAGAATTGCACAGCTACCTTAAGCGTTAAAAAAATGCCATCCAGGCGGCGAATGAGTAGGACCATACAGAAGCCTTTGCTTATAAACAGTCATGGGTAGGTGTCATTTGTGTGCAATTGTCAAATTGTGGTGTGAAGAGCGTGTTGACCAGCCCACACACCTGCTATGATAGGGGCTAAACACTCCTGATACCCTCGAAGTGAGTCCGAATGTTCTTATTCGGTAAGGACGATTATCAGAATGTACCTTCTTGGCAACTCCGAAGGAAAGACGTCCGATGGGTCTCCCCAGTCTATTTTGAGATAATTTTTTTTATTCATACACAGAATACGACTAATAGTTAAGCGATTGTACTGTGAAAATAGGACTAATAAGAAACGAGGCTCGAACCTCGACCACTAGATCACCAGGCGAATATCTTAATCACTAGACCAGAAACCATGCTTGGTTGGTCAGCAAGTATCGAAACAGCGCTAGATAAGAGAATATGGAAGCGCCTTGTCGAAACTGAATCCCCTACCTTACCAGCTACTAAGTTAAGGGGATAAAACTGATGATGATAATGATATACTATTAGTTCCAATATATTATTTTTTTAAATATTGTCAACCTTGATATAAATACGGATTAATTAAACAAATACATTGAAATAACGAAAAACATCGAAGCTTTACGATTATACGTATAAAATATAGCCACCCACCGTTATTTAGAAGTAAAGCCTGCGTATCCGGGGGAAGGATTTGGAGGCAGTCGTTCCGATTCTGTTAGGGGTAGCGCGGGTACTAAACTTCACCGTCGTATTGAAATCTCATTACAGAAGGAAATACCTCGCAAATCCGTGAACAAGTCCATCCCCTATTTTGTTGCTTCTATTACAGCCCACCACCACGCTGTATTCTCGCGAGGATAGGCAGTGAGGATAGAAAGCCCGGTTACTGTTACTATTATTGATCTGCAGTGCCTGGTGGATAGAATGTATGACATGGAGAGGGAACTGAGAGATGAATCTGAAGTGATGGTGTTAGATGATTAACAGTAATATATTGATAAATAATGAATGCTTAGAACAAAGAAATGAGTTTGTGTATTTAGACAGAATGTTTATTATTAAGGAGAACACATTCTTAATGTGAAGTTGTAATTATTCAGAACATAGCTCTGTGATATTTTAAATATTAATTAAATATATTAATTAGAAAGATATACACATAAAATCAATTTTATCGATAAATATTATTGTTACTACCGAGATTCGAACCTGGATCTCTGGATTAACCGCTTATACTACAACACACAAGGTATTGACGTCAAATTTTCTAACCTGTATGTTACACTTTTCAAATTGATATCATTATTTGAAAGGCATCTACTTTATTTTTACGGAATCTCAAATACCTTTGAGTAATCCGGTAAATTGATTTTTTATGTATATCTTTCTAATTAATACATTTAATTTGTATGCAGAATTTTTATTTGTGACGGCAAAGTTTACACATATTTACTTAGTTTATTATTAAATTTTCGTAGTTTCTCTTCCTTTCTTATGTCATCTGGCATTTCATTGAAGATCTTCATGGCACTGTACATCTGAGATTTAACCTTCTTCCTGAATGGCAGTCTCAGTATATCTCTTCTTCTTGTATGATGCTCGTGCTCATGTTGATTTGCATCCATTTTTCTTTTAAATATATTAATTATAAATATATACACAAAAAATCAATTTTGTCAAAAAATATTGTTTTTGCGTCACCGGGATTCGAACCTGGATCTCTATTTTCAATCCGGGGAAGTACAGATGTATTAATTTGAAAAAGTGTAATATATAGGTTCGAAAATTTGTCATGAAAAATACTGGCGTTATAACACAATTGGTAGTGTACTTCCCCGGATTGGAAATAGAGATCCACGTTCGAATCCCGGTAGCGCAAAAACAATATTTTTCGACAAAATTGATTTTATATGTATATATTTATAATAATACATTAAATTAATATTTTTAATTCTGCAGGATTGATAATTGTTGTATTTCTTCTTCATTAGCCAAATTATCGCCTGGTGCCAGCAGCAGTATGGAAGAGAAACCTGAAATTTGTAAGTATGAAAGTAAACTGAATGCGGTGGAAATGCGATCGCTTTATAGAGAGAAGAATGAACAAATCAGAACAGATTGTAGTTCTGTTTGTAGCGCAGTCGGTAGAATTAAGAAAAGAACGGTTAGATGACTTGAAATAGTTGAATTATTTTCATCCCTTATATGATATTTACCTCCACGTTTAGGGGTTAAAGTAGTTTAGCGTACCGCCTTCGCGGATTGGCGGAATTCATTCCGTTCGCCCGGACGAGGCCCTGAGCATGGTCGCGCCCCGCTAAGGGTAGATGATAAAAAGACACTAGAATCATAAAACTAACCCCTATGTGATGAGATATTCTGTTGGTATAAATATTATTGTTTTCTGATCAACCACAAAAAATTACGCTTGTACAAGGTGTACAGCGATGTATTTTATATTTTAAGATTTATTTTTTATGTCTTAAGGGCACGGAGTTGAGCTCCTTTAAAATAAAGGTTTGATTGAAAAAAATAGACAGCTCGGATGACCTACATATAAACAGAAAATATATTTCAAAATTATCGTGTTCATTTTTAAAAACATCACTAAACAAAACATGGGCACGAACATTATACAAGAGGAAGAGATAGACTGAGACTGCCATCCAGGAAGAAGACTCAATCTCAGAAATCAGTGATAAAATGAGAAATTATATTAAAAATATAAATTAGAAAGTTATGCATACAAAATCCATTTTATCGAAAAATATTGTCGTTGCGCCACCGGGAGTTCGAACCTGGATCACTTTCCAAACCGGAGAAGGTGTTATTATTCAACTATGCTACAGCGACGATATTTTTAGCGACAAATTTTCAAACCATTAATACATTTAATCGTTCCATTATTTGAAAGAGCCATCTACCTTATTTTTACGGAAACACAAATACCTTTGAGTAATCTGATGGCAGACGCCAGAGAAAAAAATTATATTAATACAAAATAAAACTAAGTAAATATGTGCAAGATACGTTGTAGTAAAAAGGGAAATATTGATATTATTTAATACAAATTAAATTAATCAATTTGAAAGATATACAGAAAATAACAATTTATTTAAAAAAATATTTGGAATTCGAACCTGTACTCTTTCCTATCTAGGAAAACGCGTTAACATTACGTTTTCGACAAATTTTGTAGATTTTTATAAATGATATATTTATTGTAAATATTTTTTCTATATATATATTTGTAATTGATTTATTTACCAATATACTATAGTACTACATGTGATGTTGTTTTTAAATACCAAGGAAATGGAACAATTATTAAATTTGTTTTTTTTTTATCGATTATTTGGTTTATTACAATTATGTGTGGAATGTGACATCGGCCAAGTGGCCGCCTCTGGCAGCGGCACAAATGCGTGCTCCTTTAACCATAATTTTCATAACATTCTCACCAGTTATTTCAGCAATTTCATTTCGAATTTTGTCTTATAAAAGGTGTCCAGCGGAAATTTTTTAAGTTTAATGTTAAATAAATTTAAAAACTACAATGTTATTTATATAAAATGGAGTTTAACGATGCGGATTTTACGTTTTATAAACAATATCGTCTAAATGCCGTCAATTTCTCTCAAGACGCCTTTGAAATCGGATTCTTAAATTTGCGAACACGCGAGAGCAAAGCCTGAATTGTTCGAGGATTGTTGCTGTAAACTCTCGATTTAAGGTATCCCCACAAAAAAAAAGTCGCACAGTGTAAGGTCCGGTGACCGAGGTGTGTCTCTATACTTGCTGATTCATTTATTGTGAAAAATTCCCCTCAGCTTCTCCACTGAAACTCTAGCTGTATGTGGAGCCCTGTCTTGCTGAAATTGTGTTCTAAATATATCATATTGAACCCGAGAAATGGCTGCAGTTGCGGTGCCAAAAACTCGTCGATTATTCGGCAATACACGTCAGCAGTGACTATCAATTATCCCTCGGGCAGAAATTGCACACCACACTGTCATTTTTGGACAATGTAAACGTTTTTCGGGTTGTCGGGGCACCAGTATCTTATGTTATGTTTATTAACATAGCCATCGATATGAAAATGTGCCTCGTCAGTAAACAATATGTTTTCAAGCGTTCGTGGTGTTTCAAAATGTTCGAGTATCGTTCTCGCTAAGGTTTTACGTAAATAATAGTCATTTTGGTTGAGAAACTGCACGATTTGCAGTTCGTATGGGTGAAACTGTAGTTTCTTTTTCAAAATAACGTGCACTGTTGATTTTTTAATTCCAGTACAGGCTGCAATCTTCCTTATCGATTTACGCGGATTGCGCATAATTTCACGTTGAACTTGAGCCACATGTTCTGGCGTCGCTACTGACGTTGATGGTCCCGGAGGAGTTTGGTTAACCATTGTCCCTTCTTGTCTGAACTTTTGAACCCATCACCGGATAAGTTGCGTGCTCGGCCCATCACTTACTCGTCGAATATCAAATGAATACAAAAATCGCGACGCTTACGAACCAACGAATCACCGCATTTTAAATATTGCTCACGCACTCCCGATCAGTGACTCATTGCAACTGGCAAATCAGAAAATCACGCGCGTCGAACAACACCCCTCACACTTACATCACTCTGATGGTTTACGAGCAATTACAACTTAATCTTGAAATTTTTCGGACGGAAGACAATGCTGTGTGTTTGGTGGGATCAAAAGAGTGTGATCTATAATGAGCTGCTAAAACCTGGCGAAACCGTTAATACCGAAAGCTACCGACAACAAATGATCAATTTAAATCAAGCTTTGCGTGAAAAACGACAAGCATATCAAAAAAAAGAACACAAAGTGATTTCGCTTCATGATAATGCACCATCATATACAGCAAAACCGGTCAAGAAAACGATTAAGGAGTTTAGTTGGGAAATACTTTCGCATGCGGCTTACTCACCAGACTTGGCTCCGTCCGATTACTACTTATTTGCATCGATGGACACGCACTTACCGAGCAGCGCTTCACTTCTTACGAAAATGGCTCGATGATTAGTTTGCCTCAAAAGAGCAACAGTTTTTTTGGCGTGGCATCCACAAATCGTGAAAAAGATGGGGAAAATGTATAGCCAGCGATGGGCAATATTTTTAATCAAATATTTTATTTCATTTTCATACAATAAACGTGTATTTTCTATACAAAAATTCCGCAATAAATAGTGGTTTAAACAAAGTATTTTGTTAGAAGAAGAATTTCTTATTGTGAAGTTGTAATTATTCAGAACATAGCTCTGTGATATTTTAAATATATTAATTATAAAAATACCGGGTAAATAAGTTCGAAAATTTGTCATTAAAAATATCGTCGCTGTAGCATAGTTGGATAATGCACCTTCCCAGGTTTGGAAAGAGATCCAGATTCGAATCTCGGTGGCGCAACAACAATATTTTTTCGACGAAATCGATTTTATATGCGTATCTTTCTACTTAATATATTTAAACTTTTTGAGTTTCCACCGCAATTATATTTACAAGGACCAAACGCCTTCTTTCCGCGCAAGAGCGTATTAAAAATTTGTATAAAACCCTGTATAACAAAGTTGAGGAATTTTTTTAACGTAGTTTTTGTGACAAATTTGACAGAATGAACACGTTCTATGCCGACGGATCGTTTCAATCTTTCACCCGCTGGCTGGCAAATAAACGGTGTCGTTTGTCATGCGCGAGCTGGAGCTCCGGCCCCGCCGAGGATAGTGTGTCGATGCTGGCCTGCCGGGCTGTACTTAGTCCGTCAGACCGTCCGGGGCAGATTTTTAATTAAAACATTCCTCCCGCGGCCGGGCGCTCAACACACTCACGGAACGCTCGCTGACGGGACACGCGCGGTGACCATCATTTACTCACTTTGGAAAAATCATTTTATATATTTATTTTCAGATCATACTTTTTTGTAGTGGTCAGATTTTTAATTCTAATTCTAGTCCTGCGTTAACGGTCTACGTTCACACATATACAAGAAATGATAATACGACCTGGGGCATTCAAGATGTGGATCTACAAAAGAAGATTGTTAATGTTTGTAGCGTAATTTAAAATTTAAATATGGAATATATCAATGTAGGAGCGAAAATGGGCGATTTGATTGTATGCTGTTTATTGTACGCCGATCATGCAGTACTAATGGCGAATAATGAACAAGAACTGCAGAATCTGGTGAGTGGAATGTACGATGTATGCAAGGAGAGCGACCTCATGATGAATGTTAACAAGTTCGAAGTGATGGTATTCGAGAAGGAGGAAAGCGAGACACCGTGCTCAGTACTGTTTGGAACTAGTAGATGAGTTTGTGTATTTGGGAAGTATGTTTGATAGAAACGGAAAGGCTGAGAATGATATCGAAAGGAGGGTGACTGCAGGGAATAAAGTGAACGGCGCTTTGAATGGAATTATATCTAACGGGAATTTGTCAACCGAGGCAAGACTAGCGGTGCACAATGAAATCCTGGTACCGACACTGATATATGGAAGTGAGGCCTTGAGCTGGCAGAAAGAAACGAAAGTAGACTGAATGCAGTGGAAATGAGATCACTTAGACGTATTTGTGGCAAATCTATTTATGACAGAGTAAAGAATGAAGAAATAAAAAAATAATGTTAAGCTGATGTTAGTATAGTGAGTGAGATTAAAAAAGGATTACTTAAGTGGTTTGGTCATATGGAACGGATGTATGAGGAGAGAATGGTAAGAAAGATATATGACGCAAGTGTTGATGGAACCATAAATAGAGGATGTCCGCGGAACGACCAGGTAAACCAGATAATGGACGATGGTTCTGTTAGAAACCTTAACAATCGGCGAACTTGTATGAGAAGATGTATGAATGTGGATGAGGCGAGAATTGTGTGTCAGGACAGCAGAGTATGGCGCTCTATCCTCTCTGCCTTCCCCCGCGGAGAAACGGCGTGATGGAAAGTAAGTAAGTAAGTAATATATCATCTGTAATATTTAATTGGTTATTGAGCAATTTTTTTATATTTCTTATTTCAATGTCTCCCTGTCAATCACGTCCCCACTCTTACCAAGACTCTGCCTACATCGTTTAAATTTCATGGAATTGTTCAGTTGTACGCCAGTCCTGACGAAGATTTGTTAGAATCGAAATGTAACACAGTCTAGATACAAACGAATGCTTAAAATAAGCTGGACGAATAGAGTTACAAATGAAGAATAAGTATTTAATAAATTTTACAAAAAATAAGTATTTAAAACTATCATTTTTAAAATTTTTTTTTATTAATATTAAAAATATAATATAATTTGAATAATCAGTGAATATATATATATTTTAACATTTGTTTCTTCTCTATGAGAGTAAGACTCGTGTATAGAGAAGGAGTATATTCGAGTTAATTAATGTTTCAGTTAGTCTGTGTACATATTTTTTTTACTTCAGTTACAAATTTATGATAGTCCGTAATTTTTCTAATCGTGATGGGGAGATTGTTAAAAAATTTGATGCCTTGATAAATATATTGATTTTGAGTTGCGGTATATTTTAGTTTTGGGATATCAATTTGATTTCCATATCTTGTAGATCGGAATTCGCTTCTAAAATTTAATTGATTTTTAATTTTGAAAATTTGAATTTTTTTATATATCCTTATTGAACCCTCACGACTGACTTCCTCCTTGATATCCTGTGCTCCTCTATTTTTTTCTGTTCTTGGTCGCTCTAACAGGTGGGAAATCTTCCTCTACATCCTTCGTCGTAGCCCACCACAACAAGCTTCTCAAAGCTATCTTCCTTTCTCTCATGATGACTAAAAAAGTTATGGATTCATCAGAGTCTGTCGTCGATCTTCAGTTCCTGCAGAATGAAGATATTCATGGTATCTGTAATATATGTCTTGTGCTCACATATCAAAGCAATAAACTTCTGAAAACTTCAATATCTCAGACATATGGCACGTCATCCAAAAAAGTATGAGATCTTGCATGTCAAGATGTAGGGAGAGATTACTGGAAGAAGGAGAACATCACGGCTGAAGAACCGGAGGCAATGGTTTGGGCAGTCTACTGTAGAGCTGCACAGAGTGATGATAGCCAAAGTCCATTGAACAGGCAAGGCCCAAAAATAAGTACTAACTAACATACCATCACGTCGTTTTTCCGCGCGGGTATGCATAGAGGATAAAGCGCCACACTATTCTGTCCTGACACACAATTCGCGCCTCATCCACATTCATACATCTTCTCATATAAGCTCGCCGATTATTAAAGCTTCTAAAAGGACTATCCTCCAGTATCTTGGTCATGCCAAGTCTTCCGCAGATGTCATATATATATCTGGTGCCATCAATTCTTGTTTTATATATCTTTCTTATCATTCTCTCTTCACTCACCTGTTCTATATGATCAAACCACCCGAGTGATTCTTTCTTAATCTATGAATAAATAAATTGATTTGATTATTAGGAGAACACATTCTTAAATACTAATTAAATGTATTAATTAGAAAGATATACATATAAAATCAATTTTTCTAACCCGCTATCGGTTTACTCAAAGGTATTTGAGATTCCGTAAATACAAAGTAGTAGGTTTTCAAATAATGGAACGATAGATGTATTAATTTGAAAAATTGTAACATATAGGTTCGAAAGTTTATCGTCAAAAATAGTGTCGCTGTAGCACAGTTGGATAATGGACCTTCCCCGGTTTGGAAAGAGATCCAGGTTCATATCCCGGTGGCGTAATAACAATATTTTTCGATAAAATTGATTTTATATGTATATATTTCTAATTAATTAGTATTTAACATTATAAAAGCAGTGTTTGTATATTTGTGTAAGAAATTCACTTAAATAACTCTTGAAATCTAGTAAATTCGTTTTGAATATATCAGTTTCGGAAGTAAAGTCATATGTCAATCGATACAAATTAATTAAAAACTAATAAATAAAAATATTCAATATAATTTATTATTTGTTTGTCTGGTAGTGTATCAAAGTCGACACAACGGACGGTCACCCCGCGGGCCCGGGCGATCCATCATCCCAGGGTCGCCGCCGCTCGGCGTAATGTTCCCGGGGCGAAAATAATGGGAAATTCGGTTCAGCTCGGCCTCTAAACACTTCTCCGTCACGGCAGATAGATGGTCTTCGGGCACGTGTAGTGGGCCGCACATGCCCCCGCCCCGGGAGCCAAGTTTTCATACCTAATATTAATATCCTACGGAATAATAGGACGGGGTGGATCACCCAAATCACGCTTGACCCAATCACATTCAATCTTCTGCAGATTTCATCCGTTCAAGGTTAGCATACTTTATTTATACATGACAGATTTTCTACTATCTAGCCGGACGCATATCATACCTAATATTAATACGTTACGTAATAACAGGATGGGGTGGATGCCCAAAAACAACACTTGATACAATATACATAATTTATACAATATTTGAGATTACCTTTAAATTCTGCCACTGTTTCTATATATTCAATAATAGCTGCATATTGCTCTAGTGAATTCCTCCGACGACTTGTCATTCCCGGGTTTTCTATTGATAATATGAAAATAAATGTAGGTAGAAAAACCACCATTAACCTAGAATTACGAATGTTGTTTCTATGCTCGCCGTGTGTCGTATTGTTTTTTTATGCGCTCCAATCTTGGGTCTGGATGAGCTGACTCGATCTCCACGTATAAGTAAGTAATTAAATACCAATAATAAGAATACTACTTACTGTTTTCATATCTTTGATGTTTTTGGCGTTTTATATGCTTCAGTTGGTAGGACTGGTTGATGTTTAAATATGTGCATTCCATTTATGTAATTTTTAACATAAAAACTATATATTTTCTGCGGTGATGTGAATTGTGTACATTTGTCGGTTTATCAGAACTGTATGTGTTTTCTGTATCTCTGTTTCACATATAATTTTATATTCTATCTCCCTCTTTATGTATATATAAGTACATTCTTTTTTGTATTTATTGTTAGTTTTAAATACGACCTGACGAAGCTTGAACTAAGCGAAACCGGTTGGCGTGTAATAAAATTCGTGGTTTCGTTATCTGAAAAATTAATTTATACCGCATTCAAATTACGGTTACATTAGATCCGCGTTGCTTTGTTTTACTAAGAGAAACTGGCAAGAGAGTTACTACTCCTAACAATTCTGGGTAAGGGTGGGTCCTTTCTGCTACCTGTTTTAGGTAGTGCAAGACTAGCATCCATGACACCACACCGGGTGCCAAGTTTTCAATCAATCCAGTCGAGGCACTTCAGCCTTGTCTTGCCAGTTGTTGACCCCAAGAAGATACAGATGTCGGAGTAGCAGTCTCCTAATGCTCTGATCCATATACATCTCATATACCCTTTCTCATTTATTTGCGCGTTTTTATATTTCGATAGGTAGGCCTGGTATAAATTTTGATAATGTATATTATTTTTGTCTAAATCTAAAATAGCAAACCAAAGCGAAACTGCTTCTGGTGAGATACGATTTTCGGTTCGATCGTATATATTTACGGCAGTTATTTAAAAATATTTGATATTGTATTTTTACAGATTATCGGTAGTGATAAACTTTCGGAGGCAGATCGGCAGAGTTTGAAGATTCAAGACTGCAAGGAGAGTGACCATCGGCGTCTAACAACCCAGTTTCACAAAGGTTGGTGTGTTTTTATTTGTATGGATTGAATTAACATATTCGACAATACCAATAGAAAATCCAGGACTAACTATGGAATGGTAATTACCGTACCACATTAAAAAATGTTATATGACGCTAGTGTTGATGGTGCCAGAAATAGAGGAAGACTTGGCACGGCCAGGTAGACCAAGATGGTTCTGTAAGTGCTTCTCAATAATCGTAAATAATCATGAATGTGGATGAGGCGAGAATTGTGTCAGTGCAGAAAAGTTTGGCACTCTATCCTCCGCCTACACCCCGTTGAAAACGGCGTGATGGTAAGTTAGAGGTAGTGGAGTCATTTTTTTTTAAATTTGTCTTTGCCTTTTCTGTCGTATTTCTTGAAATACGACAGAATTACGGATGTTCAAAGTTGCGTGTTTTAAAAATGATCGATACATACCTCACGAGAGATATGACATCACATTTTCCGAGTCGACAAGTCGGTACTCGATACTCTAGTACTAATATTGTTAGTACTGTCCAGTACGTACGAGAGATGTGACGTCACACTGTTAATATTGATAATTTTTAGTGTTTTTCAACAAATCCAACATTAAATGTCAATTTCTCCGAAAATATAGCAAATTTTGAAAAAATTCAAAAAGCATGGAATTATTTTTTAATTTTTTTAACATACTACAAAAGCTTATTTCTGAAATGCTCCACTACCTCATTAAAGATACAATGGTTATGTATGCATATTAATGTATTGCATTCAAAAGGCCTGCGCCTTTTGTATATGCAATCCGCACAGCACATACGTTAGTGATTTGTCTTCCACAGGCGCTTATCGATTTCTGCCCTGTATAAAATAGGTATCCAGCTAAGAAGACAGTTTTTTTTATACATAGTTACGTTCTTCGGCAGACGTTATCTAGTACTGGCGGTCCACTTCTGGCATATTTTGAGATACAGATATAGTAATTATTTAAAACAAGTTGTTGGATAAAGAAGCTGTGAAATTAATGAAAAATTTCTAATGAATTTCCTGAAGAAGAGACCACTGGTCTCGAAACATGTTGATGTATCATTAAATAGCGATTTTAACAGTGCTCTTTAAATACTAATTAAATGTATTAATTAGAAAGATATACGTATAATATAAATTTTAACGAAAAATATTGTTAAATACTAAATTAATGTATTAATTATAAATATATACATATAAAATCAATTTTGTCGAAAAATATTGTTTTTGCGTCATCGTCTGCAGTCGGTTTACTCAAAGGTATTTAAGATTCTGTAAAAATAATGTAGATGGCTTTCAAATAATGGAACGACAGGTGTATTCATTTGAAAAAATGTAACATATAGGTTCGAAAATTTGTCATGAAAAATACTGGCCCTATTTCCCGGTGACGCAAAAACAATATTTTTCGACAAAATTGATTTTAAATGTATATATTTATAATTAATACATTAATTTAGTATTTAAAATATCACAGAGCGTCTGTTCTGAATAATTACAACTTCACAATAAGAGTGTGTTTTCCTTAAAAATATTGTTATTGCGCCACCGAGATTCGAACTTGGATCTCTTTCCAAACCGACGAAGGTGCATTATTAAACTGTGCTACAGCTACATTATTTTTGACGACAAATTTTCGAACTGTTACACTTTTTCAAATTAATTCATCTGTTATTTGAGAGCCATCTATTTCGAATCCCGGTGGCCCAACAACAATATTTTTCGATAAAATTGATTTTATATGTATATCTTTCTAATTAATATATTTAATTAGTATTTAAAATATTGCAGAGCTATGTTCTGAATAATTACAACTTCACAATAAGAACGTGTTCTCTTAATTAAGTGGGTTTTTTTTATTATTGATAGCATATTAATTACACGTACCGCCAAATAAAATCCTGATTTATGACAAGATCATAATTTGTCACGCATTTAAATGTAAATACAAATTTATGTATCGTATTTAACTATAATTGATTTTGTTAAATTTATTCGACACTAATTACATAATGGATGTACAAATATTTTAAATATGAATTAAATATATTTATTAGAAAAATATTATCTAACTATGCTACAGCGATGAATTTTCAAACCTATTTGTTAGCTTTTTGATATTAATACATTTAACTGTTCCATTATTTGAAAGAGCCATCTACCTTATTTCTACAGAATCTCAAATACTTTTGAGTAATCTGATAGCAGGCGCCAGAATTATCAATTCATTTGTATTAAATTTTGGACACATTGATATATACAACTTTATTATTATTTGAAAGAGCCATCTACCTTATTTTTACGGAATCTCAAGCAACCTCAAATAACCTAACCTAACTGGGGAAGGTGCATTATCTATAATGCACCTTCCCCGGTTAGGAAAGAGATCCAGGTTCGAATCTCGGTGGTGCAACAACAATATTTTTTGATAAAATTGATTATATATGTATATCTTTCTAATTAATATATTTAATTCATATTTAAAATATCACAGACAGTTCTGAATAATTACAACTTCACAATAAGAATGTGTTCTCCTAATAAGTACAAATATTTATTTTTTTATTAAAAATATGTATAAATGATATTTTTTTTTATTATTATTAGAGTTGTCCCTAATGGCATATGTTCACAAATTTTCGGAAATTCAATTCCAAAATTACAAAAATTTGATAGATGTGATAGCGTGGGTAAATAGGTGAACGTTACATTGTGTAAAGTGATCACTTAAGCCAGCCGATGACAGGTCGTAAGCCCTGTAATGCCCGAGACTTCCATACTTTCTCATATAAAAATAATAGCTTCGTCTCTATGAGACATGTTAATCTTGATGAGAATCCCCCGGGGGATGAAACCCAGTAATTAGTACGTAAAAAGATTTGGACATACTCAAAATATTATTTTTATTCATTTAATTTTGTCATTTTAAAATTAGCTTTATAAAAAAATGTTTCTCATCAACTCATCATTGTACTTTATGTGGATAGGTAAGTTCTAGGTATTTATTATTTTTTAAATAAAATCTGTTGAAACCTACCCTGAAGGCACTCAATTCACAAATTAGTTATTCACTAACCTTACCAGGATGCGAAAGGTCATATTTATTATATGTTTGAACATGTTTATTCATACGCAATTTGACGTCAATGAGTGTTGAATAAAATGTGTAGTCACCATGGTAACGATGTGTCTGGATGCAGAGAGTGATCTTAAATATTTACACATCAAAAATTCACCATCTGTGTCAAAAAACGTACATACATATCTGAACTATCAAAAATTTTTTATTAAAAAAAATATTTTGAAAATGTCATATTTGACGTTTGACATTTTAAAATTTTTTTTTATTAATATTAAAAATATAATACAATTTCAATAATGTATATATTTTATATATAATATATTTTAACATTTGTTTCTTCTTTATGAGAGTAAGACTCGTGTATAGTGAAGGAGTATATTCGAGTAATTAATGTTTCAGTTAGTCTGTGTACATATTTTTTTACTTCAGTTACAAATTTATGATAGTCCGTAATTTTTCTAATTGTGATGGGGAGATTGTTAAAAAATTTGATGCTTTGATAAATATATTGATTTTGAGTTGCGGTATATTTTAGTTTTGGGATATCAATTTGATCTCTATATCTAATAATATATTTAAATATTATTTTTTTATATGAGCATTAATAGTCAAAAAGATTGATACAATGTTTTACTTTAATTTTCTAAACGTAAATAGCTTAAATACTCCTCCCACTCTAGTTTCCTAAATAGAATTTCTTGGGTGAGTAGCCGTAAATACTTTAGATTAGATTGTATCACTTTATTGGACAGTTATCGTGACACGAGAATTGACAAGATGGCTTATGAAGAAGCTGTTAATTAACCTGTCAATTATCTGGGGTCCATAATTACTGACGACGGTAACTGAGAGCCAGATATTAAACGACGTATAGGTATGGCGAAAAGTTCTATGTCCAGACTTGACCAAATATGAAAAGTACAGTCTCTGGTACATTCTATATTTCTCTTGATTGAATTGGAGCCTGAAGTCAAGGGAGAGAAGACGAATTGCTGCGCATACCATGGACTGCGAAACGCGAGAAATCAAACATCAAGAACAGACTCTCAAACATTTGCCTGAAACGAATCTTTAAACTTTTCTGGCATCTTATGAGAGGGGAAGATAGCTTGGAGAAGCTTGTTGTGGAGGTCCACAACGAAGAAGAAGACGATGAAGATCCCCTACACGTTGGACCTACCAATAGTGATAGCTCTAAGGTCTGCAGGATGCCGAGAAAATAGTTAAGAGGGCGAGAGTTCATTGAGATCACGATCCTCAGTTATAATGGACCGATATGTATATTAATTAATGTAGACTTAACTGTTTTAAAGTGTTAAAAATATACTGAGAATGAAGTCGTCATTAAAATGTTGTGCTGTACTCCGCACAGAGTATTTGTACAGTTGTAATGCTCTCTGTTACGAAGCGGTCATTTAAAAACGTCGGGACTATTATTTTTTTCAAAGCAATTTGCGCCTGTGGTTATGCAACCGGCGTAGCAGGAATGCACTCAGCACGGCGCAACGCAGACGTAAAATAATTTTCAAAAAATGCAGAACTCAACGTTACAAATTGAAATTCTTCCGCACAGCTGCGGGGGAGGTATTCAAAGCTCGGCATTGATACGTTTGCGAAAATTGTGTTTATATTCAAGCATATTTTTCAGACCTCGGGTGCAGGGGCGCAGCGGCGGGGCGGGCCTCCGCCACAAAGGACAGTTTTAATAAAAGTTTTTTCACGTTTTTTTTTAAAGAATAATATTTGCTTCTGTTATTCTGCTTCGGAAGACCTCATTTTTCTTTGTTGCTATTGATTTCAGCATATTCTCCGGAGGGATCTAGATCCAGATATCTTGTCGTAGGCAAAATTTGAGAATTCCACTCCGAGGTATTTGAACTTGTCGACTTTCTTAACAGCGTGCTGTGCTAGATGGATACTTATAACCAGCGGCGTGCAGTCAGTACATTTAAATAAGGTGTAATTGACTATAATTTCATTAAAATTATTTTCATATTGTTCACGTTTTAATATATGGTAGAATTCTGTCAGAAAAAATATTTAATTTTGCTTTATTTCTCAAAATATATAATTAAGGACAGCTTATTTTAATGTACTGACTACCCACGCCTGCTAATAAATATACAAATAACAGATCGACGTTCACTTCTTGAAGTTCATATACTACACCACACTTAAAAGTCATGCTCTGAGGTATAGTGTAAAGGGAGAGGGGGGCAGATAGGTATAGTAAATCTAATGGAGCATCTGTGAATCTGTCATAAACACCAAACAGGCGTAAATACCAACTATTTTGAGCTGATGCAGATCAGTGTAGTGTTGAATTTAAAGGTTAAACTTTAATTAAACACTTTGCAAGAAGAATTTATTTATTTATACCTACATCCAAAACACAGTGATCATCTACCGCCACTTCGAGTCTCTTAAATCCTAAATTCATAACGTAAACATTCATTGTTCCGCTTTGAACTTGCATGCTCACGCCATGCTAAACGCAAACAAGCATGCTCTACCCACCGCCCTAGGCGGCTGCCATTAATCAAACGCGCATTCATAAACGTTGATATCAATCCAAATGCCTAAATATTTGATCTTATCTTGGAAGAGAGACCAGGTTCGAATTCCGGTAATTTTTTATTACGAATTCGAATTCCGAATTTTTTTTGACTAACCTAAACAATTTTTGTGCATTAATTGACCTGGCTGGTTAATATAAACGTTCAACTCTTTAGTTCTGGGACTATTTTATCCCAAAAATGACTAAATGTAAACAATGCATCAGTTGACTTAAACAAACGAACACAACACGAAAATTTAAATTGATAAGCCAAGAAATAATATGGTTAGGAGAACACATTCTTATTGTGAAGTTGTAATTATTCAGAACATACCTCTATTAAATATTAATTAAATATATTAATTAGAAAGATATACATGTAAAATCAATTTTATAGAAAAATATTGTTGTTGCGCCACCGGGATTCGAACCTGGATCTCTTTCCTAACCGGGGAAGGTGCATTATCCAACTATGCTACAGCGACAATATTTTTAGCGACAAATTTTCGAACCTGTATGTTACCTTTTTGATATTAATATATTTAAGCATTCTATTATTATTATAGCTGGCATATAACATACTAAAATTTATAATAGACACTAGAAGACCTTATGTGTGTATTAATATTAATTTATCAACAAAAATTAAACTGATGAAAAAGTCCATACAATAGTTGATGTAGCTAAATATTTTTCTCGTGCACCGGAGGCATCTATGGGCCGCCAACGGAAGCTCGACACTCCCCATCGCCGTCGGCCCCAACCCACACCACGACCGTAGCCGAGACATGAACCCGTAGTAAATATTTGCACCTCGAGTCGAAACTTAAAACTTGCGGTCACCGAAATACAGAGTAAGACAACATTTAAATATTATACACAACCTTTAAAAAATTATACTATCTCTCTCTCTCTCTTTCTCTTTCGGTCGACGTGCTCATGTCTAAGCATTGTAGTCCTATGGTATACTTCTACAAAACGAATTGCTCGCCGTTATTCTCCGCGATCCTGGCTCTTGATTAATGTCTTCCTGCTGTCATTTTTCGAGCTTAATGTACCCGCCTTGTTGAAGATACATCTCTCCTTGTGCATTTCCAGTAATCACTCATTTCTCTATCTATTCTGACAACGTTCAGGACCGAGATCACGTGTCCACAAATGAAATTATTATTAGATTTTCGACTCGACACGATCTCACGAATTATTCTCCCACGTCAAATGTTGGTCCATTTAAAATTGTGAATTTTAATCTCCCCACTAATACATCCTCTTCAAAATAAATATTTGTAGGTGTCTACGGTTCTAGGTGACGTTTGTGCGCACGTATCGCGTATGATTGTCAAATCTATAGAATTTTTGTCTTTTCTTTGTATTTTTCTATTAATCGTAATCTGATTTCTGTTTATCTGAGACATATTAATTATCATCTTCTTCTCACTCCTTTGTTTTATGTCTACATAACTTATTGCTCTTTATTTACACCTCTCATTTGCACAGCATTCAGTTTTCTGTCATTATTATTTTTATAACTACAGATTTATCTTTCACACTTCAGTGTCGGTACCGAAACTCTATTGTGCACCGTTAATATTGCTTTATCTAACACCTTTTCTTTAACAAATGTCGATAATGAAATAAATATTTGGGTTTAATACTCAGAAAATATATATATATATACTCAGAGATGACTTTTAAGCAGAAAATATATTTCGATCTTATCGTATTTATAAGAAAAATGGATGCAAATCAACATGTGCACGAGCATCATACAAGAGGAAGAGATAGACTGAGACTGCCATTCGGGAAGAAGGCTAAATCTCAGATGTACAGTGCCATGAAGATCTTTAATGAAATACCAGATGATATAAGAAAGGAGAAACTGCATAGATTCTAAATTAAACTATGTCAATATATGAATGATAAATTTTAGTAAAAATTAACATTTTGATACTATTTGCATTAGAGCACATACAAGATGGCCCAAAAAAACATAACCCATCTCGTAACACATCAATTATTTCAAAACATAATATAATTACTTATTAGCTAATCAGAAATCATCAAACCACCCCATACTGCATCATCTACTGGGTTTAAATCTGCCCTGTTCGGTGGCCACACGCCTGGTGAGATGAAATTAACATTCTCACGACGGAGGAAGTTGATTGTATTTCTGGCCGCGTGAGACGGAGCTCCGTCCTGCTGTAATGTCTAGTTATACTTCAAGCTATGTTTTGAAACTCTTTGATCATTTTCCTAGCACGCCGACGTTTTTCAATTTGCAAATTTTTGATCAGAAAACGGTCTTCTGCGGTGATCTTTATTATTCTGCGCAACAGTTTGAAAAAATCATATGGCAAACCAGATGGCGCCCGGAAATTCTCGAAATAAAACGTTATATAGGTAAGTAAGTAAATTAGTGAACTATTTAAGCTATACTTTTAAAATTAGCAATATTAACTTTGTGGTTAAAATTCATAGTTTTTATTTATTATCTTTGTTTTATTAACCACTGAATTGAGTTTAAATACATCTACCGGTTTCGAAAAATACTATTTTCTTCTTCAGGATGTCATAACTAACTAAAAATATATATCATTTTTCGAAACCGGTAGATGTATTTAAACTCAATTCAGTGGTTAATAAAACAAAGATAATAAATAATAAATATTTAAGCTATCGTTGATGTGGTTAAACTAATTTTTATGTAATTATATCACATTTTACGAAATGATCTCACTTTTTTTCGGCCACTCTGTATATATTTACATATGTGTGCACTGTATTAAAAATTAATTAATTAATTAAAACTTCTATAAAACTCGGAATATTTAATATTCGTTCAATACATTATATGAAGTTTCTGTCTTGTTATATCGCTAAAAGAACGCAACGAAATAAAAATAACGTATTTAAAAAAATTATTTTTAAGTACTCATTATTATTGTTAAGCCGAATTTTTTTTGTTTTCAAAATATAGTTAGGTGTTATAATTCAAATCAAATGTATCAAATATTTTTTTTGTATATCTTTCAAGTTACTTATTTACTTATTTACTTACCATCACGCCGTTTCTCCGCGGGGGTAGGCAGAGAGGATAGAGCGCCACACTCTTCTGTCCTGACACACAATTCTCGCCTCATCCACATTCATACATCTTGTTATACAAGCTCGCCGATTGTTGAGGCTTCTAACATAACCATCTTCCATTATCTGGTTTACCTGGTCGTGCCAAGTCTTCCGCGGACGTCCTCTATTTCTGGTTCCATCAACACTTGTAAGTTTATACATTTAATTTGTATTTAAATATTAGGAAAATACATTCTTATTGTGAAGTTGTAATTATTCAGAACTGATATTTTAAATTTTAATTAAATATATTCATTAGAAAAATATACATATAAAATATCAAATAATGGAACGATTAAATGTATTAATATCAAAAAGGTGACGTATAGATTTGAAAATATGTCGCTAAAAATATTGTCGCTGTAGCATAGTTGAATAATGCACCTTCCCCGGTTAGGAAAGAGATTCAGGTTCGAATCCCGGCGGCGCAACAACAATATTTTTCGATGGAATTGATTTTATACGTATATCTTTCTAATTAATGTATTTAAATAAATCGTAATAATATCGAAGATAGATAATAAATAACTTCGTTTTATCGTCGGTCGCGTCTAGATTGAAAAGAGAATCGCTTATTGTGGTGGTTTTAAAGTAAATAAAAGACAAATGCATTTGAGATAAGCTGGACTGAGAGATTTACGAATGAGGAGATTTGAAGAAGACGACATCTGAAATCTAAAGGCAATGTACAGGACACGGTCTTACAAAATGGATGCCCATCCAGCAAATAGTGAACAAGATCCATTATTTTTCATTACAGTATAAACAAGGTTACTCTTAAAAAAGAATCTCAAATCAAAGATAAAAAACTTTGATTCTTCCACATATCAATGAAATTACGAATAAATCTACGAAACATGTTGTTTAAATACACCTTAAATTTTATATACGGCTGTGGTTCGTAGCAATTTAGAATACAACTCAACAATTTGGTCTCCATTTTTTTTAAAGTGCATAAATTAAAATTAGAAAGGGTTCAGCATAAATTTATAAAGTTTATTAACTTCAAACTGTGATTATGATTTTCTAATGAGCTCTCTTAATTGAACTAACTCGTCGTGTATAAGAACTTTAAGTGATTTATTATTTTTATTTAAAATTGGCATGCTGGACGCCCTTAATTTAACTGAACCGATTGTATACCGCGTTCCCGCGCGGAGTACCAGGTCGTCGGTGCTGTTCACCCATGCAAATGCACCCACACAATGACTTCATAGGTTTGGGAACGATTTTGGTCTTGTAGATATATTTTGATATTCAATATTTTAAATATAGGAGTGATATTTTTGATACTGTTCTGAGTCAAATGTGTATTTAATTTTGGTTTTCTGCCATTCTGTTTCAATTCTAACTTTTTATATTTCTGTGTTAAACTCACATTTTTATTATTTCTGCATATATATTCTCTTTAATAATTAATTTTGTAAAGGCCCATAACATTTTGATTATATTTTATTTGCGACAGAAATAATAGAACTCTGAACTTCTCCAACCGTTGCCTTAGATTCTGCAATCATCCATCATACGTCTTCCAGGGCATCGTCTGCTATCAATCCTTGAATGACGAGTCGCAAAATCTGGCACTGTTCTAGATGTCTCGTGAGATAATCAAAATAATTCTTTAATTATTGGTTTAAGAATTTATGTTTTCTTTTGCATCAAAATCATTATTATGTACTCGTATAATCCCAGCATCTTTTGAGATGTCGCAATCTGCAAATCCTCATCTCAAATGTCCATTTAAATATACAAGGAACACGTAGCATCGCGTTATTCGCAAATTTTCATTTTGATTTAGGTCAGACTGCATCGAGGCAATGCGATCTTCGTGGCCTTTTTGCTGAGAGTCTTAATACGTAGATGCTGCACTCCGTGAACCCTTTCGTTATACTATCTCAACGACTTCTATACGAGACACGTCATCAGAATCACAAATGACAACCAATCAAAAGTTTGCTGTCAATTTAAAGAGTTCACTTCTCTAACGCGAGTCAAATCAACGCACCACAAACTAATACACAGATACCCTAAATGTAACAAATACTTTTACAAAAATACCTCTACTTCCTCCCAAAAACACCTATCGATAATTTTTGCAACCCAAACCTTAAATCTAATCCCAACATCTACAACATGGTAAAACAAATTTAGCATTTTATCTAAAAAATCAAACCAACACTCGACAGCGCGAACAAATGCTAAATAATTTTTACCAAGTGCAAAAATACCGCAGAAATTTTTCCAACATCGAGACCGCTCTTAAGTTCCGGTTTGGGTCCCCGCTATATTTATATTTAATAAACTGTCTGCGCCGGAATTTATTTGAATTTCAGCATTTTGGCGTGCGGTAGAAATGTCTAACTGGCGGCCGTACAGCTCGATTCGATGTTCCGCACATTTTGACTGGGTGGCTTATTTTGTACAATTTTTGCGGATTCGTTGAGCGTCTGGAGCGGGTTGTATGATTTGGTACGGAGTTATGTCGCCAGGTGTGCTAGAGTGAGAGAAATCGATGGGAAACTCGCGGACAGAAAGGGTTCCTCCGCCGCTTGAAGTGAGACGACACTATAGTCTGTTCCGCACGCGAACGCGTTTAAAAATATATTCATTTTAAAAATTCTTATTTGACGTGAAAAAAAAATTAGCGCAAATTTTTTAACCAAGATAGTTTTTAAGAAATACTACTCCGTGGTTGATTTTAATTTCAATAACACTTTTCTGAAAAACTGATCTGGTAAATATCTCGGCTAGGTTTGTTAACCAGCCTGATTATTTAAAAATGACGCAAAACAAATGAATAATGAATAAAAATTGAACCCAGAGCACAAACTTCTTCTTCTTTCGGCCACATATACGTAAGAGCTTATCTGTCAGCCCAGGCATTTTTTTGTTTCTCTACGTCTCTGCATAGTCGAAATGTGCATGTGAGCTATCTCGTTATTTTTTGCCATGTTTGATAAGGTGGACACTTGCAGTCCCAGAAAAATATATTACGAAAAGTGTCCGAATAGTTTTACTCGTCACAACGGTGACTACAAATTAAGTAAAGTGAATTCAGTTTCTACCAAAAAAAAAATATATATATAATTATTAATAATACAGTTTTCTAACAAATGTCTAAAATTTCATGCCTTCCTTCCTTTCCGGTGAATTGTACACGTAACACGAAAGCGCGCCCGCACAGCCACGCGAGTTCTGTTTATTTTACTAATACTAATCAAAAATTATTACCGAATATTAATTGTAGTGCCCAATTAAGCGAGCCCGTTTTAGTACGGCAAGTTTGCAACATTTTTTCTTAACGCTTGGTGAATTTATTTATTTATTTATTTGTAGTTTAAAAAACGGTGTAATTTTGTTTAGTGCTAAAAACAAAGTAGGTACTCAAAGAACGCAAAATAGTGCATTACAATCTATCCCAAAAATACCATATCGTATATTCTAATATACATATACGCCAGACGCGGTCGCTTCATAGATGCTTTGGACTTTAACAATACTACTGCAAATAAATTCATATTGCCCTTAAGAGACCAGTCATAACACACACAAGGACAATGCGCACGCACATATACATTCTCAACTTTCGAACATATATGAATCGCGCAAATACACAGACACCAGCAACAGTGGATTCTATCATTCGTTCCGTATCCACGGTTTTGAAAGTATTCGCATGCCCATTCAGTCTTTGCCTGTCAAGGTCTTCGAATACTGTATACGCATTCGTTAACAGCAAAAAACTACTTTAATGCCTATGGGTGTAAAATGCACAGAATAGCATATATATTACGAAGCAGATTATTTTGAGAAATTTGTTTGTGTAACGCATTTTTTTAATGTTTGAATTGAATACCTACCGAATTATTAAAACACTGAATATATGCATAGTGAATTGTGTGAGTCTGTTAATTTGTATATTCGATAGTAGGTATAAACTTACTATCCAGCATCCCTTCTACAATAAGTCACCGACCGCCACTGATACACGCATAAACATAAGATCACGCGATTGCCTATATATCATAGGTAGGGCATATTTTTTCCGTTTATTCGTGGCTCTGCACAGTCAAAATATGCGCGAGAGTTCTCACACTATTTAGATTCAGGAAATCTTCAATGTGATATCTAAGAAGTCACAGCATCGCAACATTTGTAAGTCAAGATTAAGAGCGCCGTCTAAACTCTCATGACACACGGCGTGCCCGCTAGCGTCGCTAGTGAAGACGGCCACACTTTGAATAAACAGATTACTGATGTTTTCATATTTATATCAGAATTTTCTTTACTGAATTTTCTTGACTTTGTACACCACCCTGTACAAGAGGATTTTCTTTTTCATATTCATGTGTTTATATTTCTAGGGTGTTTGGAGGTAAAGATAGGATCTGTTTCTTCAATATTTTTATTCAACTTGAGATGCCTAAATAACAACAACTATTCAGAATTTTCCAATCATTTTTGGAAATAAACCCATTCTTTTGATATCAACAAAGGTTTAGTAATTATACATACAAATACTAGGGGTTTACAATTAGATAAATTTGAATTTTTATCTAATTGTAAACCCCTAGTATTTATGAAATAAGGAAAAGTGTTAATAGCAAGCTAAATATGATAAATAACCAAATCCTCTTTGCAAATGGTCACCTTATAAATTTGTTTTCATATTAGTTCTTACTTTTTCACCACTTCATCGTTTTGCTTTTATCTATGCTTGTATTATTTAATTTCAGTATACATTGTTTCCTGAAGAAGATACCACAGGTATCGAAACATGTAGAATTATCAATAAATAGTGGTTTAAACAAAGTATTTTAGTTTATATATTAGTATATTAATTTGTTGGTTGAGAGGGGAGAGAACAGACAAGAGCTGTTGATATAATTGAGTATGCCAAAAAATGAAATTGTGAAAGGTATATCGCTCGTAGGACGAACAGTCCCTAAATCAACCAACCAAAACCCACTGATCTGATGAAGTCGTCAAATTAGCATAAATGTGAGAATAGAAAACTGGTGCATGGTTAATAATGAAGATGATGGCTCTGGATGCTTCCGTATCCTGAAGTATCCTCAAATTGCCCTGCAGGATAGATTCAGAAATGAATACGTTCAGTGTCTTTAGTAAGTAAGTAAGTAGTAGTAGTGTTCTTTCTTTATCTTCATAGTGTGCCGTCTCTTCATATTGTACGGTTGACTACAAAGTTATAGTATGCTGATTTATCCTGTACAAGATGTACAAGATCTCCGGAATTTTGGATTTGAACCGCTTTTTGAGGTTACACCGCCTACGCTACCTTATATCTTCCCCTGCGTAATGAATTATGAGAGATCACATTTCTCATTGCGAAGATTGTAGCTTTTCTTCGTTTGATATTTTTTATTAGTTATTTTGACTTCATTTCACTTATGTTGTTAGACGGTTTTGAAGAAATATCCTGAAACCCCTCCTTTTCGCCCTACTAGATAGACTAACAGAACTGGTGAACAATTTCTACTGCAGCGTCATCAGCTCGCCTGTAGAATTAATTACTCAAGACTGCTATGTCAAATAAATAAAATATTTTTCAATTCGATCCAACCACCACTAAAACTAAATAATATAAGTCCAATGCTCAAGAATCTTAGGCTTCATTCACTTTATATTAATGTTCTTTCTTTTTCTTCGACGACACCACAGCCAAAACTGCACAACAGCATCTGCTCTGATCTTCAGCGTTCCTGATGGCCTCCCGGGAGTTAGTCATTGCTTGCAGACTCCAGCAGATCCATCTGTCACCCTTCTAGCCAGGTCTTTTAAATGTAAGCTCGTATTTTTATTGGATGGTATGCTCTTGTTACTATCTAGATGCATAGTTTCAATTGCCGTCTTGTAATTAATAAGTATAATCCTGAATCTTTCTGAATTATGTCCTGCCGCCCTCACAGCTGACTCCAGCTCCAGGGTCTCTTCAGCCATCTATCCACCGGAGTGGCACTCTTCCAGGGCTTCTTCGGCCCTAAATTGTGTTCAGAATAATCTCCGATTGCAGGCTATCACTTTGATACACAACGTGACAGAATCATCTTATCACTTACTGGTATCGGGATCGATATCAGTCGTCTTCAAAATCTTTTTTCAATCGAATTTTTGTGTGCCAAGCCATCTTAGCTACTCCCAATATATGACACATTATTGTACTAGTGTACAATCATAATTTCTGATAATGAAATTCATTCGAAAAATACTTGCACCTGGTGATCTTTGTAATAAGCTTAATTATTAAAGAACTTCTTAATACAAATCTTAAATCATTTGTGAACTTGGTTAGCATGCCCCACTGTCACGCAGCTAACCGGGGTTCGTTTGCTAATATTTGATTTTATTAAAAAAATATATTTACCCCTGTTGAATTTTGTAACAAGCATGTATTAGTGAAGAAGTTGAGATATTTGTAAACATTTTCACGTATTCAGATAAGTAGTGTCCAGAATAATCTTATTTTCAAGACTGTATTGTGGCCAAAGAATTCGTAAATTTATTTGTTCACTGTTGTATAGATGAGACTTGCTGTGGTTGGATTTGTTGCAAGATTAAGGCTTTTGTGCGGTGTGCTGTCTATAGGATCCTTCTCCGGTAAAGAAGGCATATATTTTACTCTTGTCACTGTTGCGGAATTACTTAAATATATAAATTTTATTTGATCTATTGTCCTTTTGTGTGGAAATGTGAAGTAGCAATTTATCCGTTACCATTGGGTTGAGACACAAAAAATTGTAATAGTGTAGTCCTATAAAGAAAAACAGCAAAAATATCGACTACCTCCGTATATTCGTTAGCCAGTGCATGAGTTTTGACATTCCCACTGTAATAAAACAATGAATTGTGTCTCGATGATCTCAATGGTGCGTTAAAGTCAAGCGGTCCAACAATCTGAGGGCAGTCTATCATACCATTGATGATCCTGTACAGAAATATAAGGTCGGTCATCGTACGTCTCACTGATAAGTTGAACAATTTCAGACGGCTAAGAAGATAATCATAATTGTTATCCTCAGAGCGTATATTCAATATAAAATTAATAAATCTTAGAAGCTTTCTCTGGATTCTTCCAACCGCCGTCGAGTGTACAATGAAGTGTGGAGACCATATGACTGAATTATATTCTACCATTTAACATATCTCTCTACTAGTTTCAAAACAATTTAACTTGGTAGATTCGTAGTCATACAATAATGATATCTCGGCGTGTTTACTTTCTTTTCAAATTTCTACCTCTTCCTCGATCTGACATTGTAGTTCATTTATCTTCTTAACGAGTGTAAACGTGTATTCTTTATTCATTGCCTTTTAATTTTGCTAATCTATTAACTACCAAGCTTCATTTATAGTGTTCTGTATTAAATTGAACAATAAACACATCCAGCAACGATCCCAATGACAAAGATACGACGATTTAACCTTTACCATACCGTAATATAAAATATTCATAGCAGCCATGCTGTCAACTCGTGTTACCATAAAAAATTGGAGTTCTATTATTAGCCTTTAAAATGTGGAAAAAATGCCATAAATTTACTTTAAGTATTGAGAAATGAATGTGTGATATTTAGTATTTTTGTCAACGTATTAATTTTACAACGGAATGAATTAATAAAAATAATTATTTTTGTAGGATTCGCCTTACAAAATTGATTTTTCACTTGTCTAAGCGTATATATTTTCCTTCACGTTTTGAATGTAAGAAATCTACGTTAAAATTATTCTAGCTTACTTATTATTATTTATATATATATTGACATATATATTTTTGTTTTAATAGAGGTGAATACATAATAAACATACATAATACATAGTTTATTGTGTGGGATGGAGTAGACTTCACCTCTGATATATACAGCGTTGTCCTGGCTACTTTGCTACACTGAAGTCTGCGTTAAAGTAGCCAGTTTTTTTTTTCGTGGTGTTGTGGTGTTATTTATCGACAGAAATAAAAAGAGAATTACAAATATGTATAAAAAAGTAAAAATATTTGTATTGGGAATATTGTATGACTAGTGAATTATTAGTGAAGGTATTGTAGAATATTGTATATTGCGCATATTTACCGAAATATTACTTGTGTTACTGCATGGTTTGGGAAGGGTTAAAGAACTGCTTCGCCTTGTTTAGATGATTTATTTCCAGTCCGGCTTCAGATACACGTCCATTATTTACAAGTTATATTGTAGACAGTTCATAACAAAGTATCCCACTTCAAAAATTTGTATTTTAAATATTTACAATTTTAAATCAGTTAAATTATTTTGTTGATCCGAACCATGATTGAGCAATCGTCTATGTCTTCATCAGCAATTGTCAATCCGCTGCTAAATAGTATTTCTATTCTCTTCGGTCCTCTGTCAAAGCACATTACTTCCTTTGATAATATTGCCTATCCAAATTTGTGAGGTTTTTTAGACTGATTTATTTTTTGCTTCTTGAAATATGGCCCTCTCATTTATATTTACTATTTTTATCAGTTACAATAACAGTACCAAGAACCGTTATGAGTATTCGTTTCAGAACTTTGATCCTGGGCCACGACTATTTGATGAAGTGCCAGTTATCCCATTTATTCTGTCTGACCATCTTAACAGCTTTCTAACCATCTTTTTGCTCGCTTATCATCTACACTATTTTCTCAAGGTTTGTCTAAAGTACGAGAGAATCCCTTTTCTGCATTTCGATGACAGTCTTTCGGTAATTTTTAGTTCTTGGAGGATGGAAACGTTCTTGAAAACTCCTTCAATACCACATCTTGAATCAATATAGTCGAAAATTCGACGATGCCTCGAAATAATAGTTTTTAGATTGTGTTTCCTTCCAATCTTGATCTATATAATGTTGAAACTTGGAGTTACTTCAGTTAGTTAGTTTAGGGTAGGTTCATTCAGTGAGCTGGAAAATATCTAAGCAGTAGATCCTCTCAATTCTTAATCTCTATGGTGCTAAAACTTGGACACACCTGACTTCACTTTGTGAGTTGAGGATGACATATATTTCGGCTTCCAATGACCACTTTCGTGAAAATCGAATCCATTCAAACCAATTCAGTTTAATTATCTTATATAATTAATATTTAAACAAAGATCTGCCGAATAACTAAAAAGATTTGGATTGCAAACGGTTTGACTTTTTAACCGAAAAAGATTAACCGTTGAGGTAAAAATTCTGGACTGAAATCAGAAGGGTAGGTTCTGCCCAACTCACTGAAATTTCAAAATTTCAGAAGCTGGATGCGGAAGTCGAGAATAAAAAATGTGTCGGTTGTCAAGAAAGGCTTTTAAAAAGGCTGGAGGAGCGCGAATCAACTAATTTTAGATAACTACCAAATTAACACTGTATACTTCGGTTACACTCTCCATAATGAGAAATATGACTTTTCATAATTCACCGCGCAGAAAAAGATAGAAGGCTGTATAGGAGAAGGCAAAAATTGATTATGAAACCTTAGAAAGTGACTCATCGTCAAACAAAATAAATTCGTGTAGAGATCTACCACCTCCACAATCTGCAACCCCTGAACGCATCCTGCAGGCTTAAAACAAACAAAATATACTCTCATTAGCCGTAAAAACACACCGGTACCGATTGAATAACAGACAACAATAATAGGTGCCGGCAGCAGTCCAGAGACTGACCCGTGCGCGTCACTTCTTGACAAGTTCACTAGTCAATACTCTTTGTTGTGGACTTCTATATGTAACTGTACAAGCATCAATTAACTCGTGACCACTGTAAATAGTTCTTATTGCTCCATCTGCTCTGGCCACACATACGCACACAACCTCACACACACTGAGATATTTTTCAAAAGAACTGTAAGCGCTGGGTGTAATTAATTGGGGACACCGGACGTTCATATACATAACCTTCTGATTCATAACATCGTCATTTCTTTATTCTACCACATCACACTTTGTTAGCGCCGTTTAACGCACTCACACACGCGATTATCAAAATAAAATCTGCGTATCTCTTTCATTTTCTTTCCTAACCTGTTCTTGAGCACGAGGAAGAAGGAAAGAGGTCGCTGCAATCAACACTCTCGAACTGCAATGAGTTCAGTCTACATTTGGAACCTTACGGATTAACCTAACATATAAAATCAATAGTACCTTTAATTCCCGCTAATACATAAAAACAATCCTTTACGCGAGTGTTAACAGTGCTTTTTCACATATTCTGCGTCGCTTGTGCTTCTGGTGGAAGAGGAATAAAACAATTGATCCACCATCCGACAGACCGAAAAAATAACTGTCTTCCTATCTTCCAATATTTCCACCACACTCTGTTTCCCAAATTTACATACCGCTTCTTGCTATCGTCTTGCAATCTTAGACAGAAGACCACTTATAAAGAAAAAAATTATTTAAACTATGTAGCATTTTTGGCTCTATTTGTCAGTCAATTTAATTAGATTTTGATAGAATTATATCACTGGCGTCAGTGTGATTTTCCGATAATTTTCTTAAAATATAAATATAACGTTTTAGACCAAATTTGTTGTAAAATATTAATACAATATTATAAACATTACTATTAAGGAGAACACATTCTTATTTTGTAATTATTCAGAACATTGCTCTGTGATATTTTAAATACTAATTCAATGTATTAATTAGAAAGATATTTGTATATCTTGTATAGTTGTATAGTTGGCTAATGCACCTTCCCCAGATTGGAAATAGATCCAGGTTCGAATCCCGGTAGCAACAACAATATTTTACGATAAAATTAATTTTATATGTATATCATTCTAATTAATACATTTAATTAGAATTTAAACATTGCATTACCAACAACAAGTGTAAAAAATACGTTAAAGATTTTTGTTTAGAAGTACGAGCTATCTCTTATTTGATATTTTTTAATTTTAGTATGTACATATGTAACAAAAACTCGTGAAGTAAACAATATAGTTTTATTTTATGTTCATGAAGAGTGAGGAGTTGTAAAACACATAAAAAATTATGGTTTATATAATCACGTGCGTTTTCTTTAATACTATAAACTTATGAGTTGATAATGAAATATAATATACATAAAATGAAATTTGACAGAATATAAAAAACCTTAAATATATGTTATATTTATCACCAATATATACAAACATGGTTTTAAGAAAAGTGTGTACGTTTCATTTTTGAAGTTTTGTAGTAATTTTTAGAATATGTCTATAATGTAATATTACTGTGGTAGGCATCTAATCTGAATGTTTCATGCTTCCTTAAAGATCTGCCACTTGCGTGAGGTCTTAATTTAAATAAAATTGTATATTTACCGGTAGGCGGCCCGCCCGCAAACTTAGTCAACACGGCAGTGCCATTTCTATCTTGTTTTTTATTTCGCTGCACTCGGCGGCGGAACGTACTACAGCTCCGCCATCCGCCCGTCTGCCCCGTCGCCATGGCAACTCTCCGGAGGCCACGCCCCGTCCCCCCTCCCTCCGCCACCAGGGTATAAGAGGGCCGCCCCGGGAGGAGAGCGCTCAGAGCGCCCGTGCCTCCCGTCGGGCGGCGTGCTCCGCGACGCTGTGTTTTTCGCGCGTTCGATTTTCAAAATTTTCCAACTGCTAAATGTTGCCCATCGATTTTGCAAAGCGGATCCGTTTCTACACTTTTCCAACAGCTCGGTACACCACGCGAGTTCCACCATCGCACCTTGGCTCTACTGCTCCACGTTTCGTCTCTCCACCAGATTTTGAGATCAACATTGCATTTCCGGCACTTGGCTTTGTGAAATTATTTTTTTTTAAATACTTTTTGAATTACAACTTCACGTCGCGTCGCGTCAAAAGAACGGCATTCCCGTATCCCTGTTTAATCTGACAATTTTCAGAGATCAAAACTCACTAATTTTCAAAGCATCCTTGTATACATTTTTCCCGGCGCGAAACTCACCCCTAATGTATTCCCCACCTGCAACATCCCTCGCTCATACATATTCCTGGAGCGTTTCCACTCAAACCAGCTTTAATTATGGAAAACACGCGCGAAATTAAACATTCACGATGCATCAGCCTTCAAATGCATCCCTTTCAAGGTAGGTCTTAATTATTCTTAACTGCTACGCTGACAAAAACTTTACCGTTATTTTAGTTTTATCATTATTTAAAAATACCGTTATTTTACATTTATGTAATATGTAATTATACCGTTATTTTACCTTTATGCATTTTAAAAAGTTACGGAAACAAATTGTAATTTTTTTTAAGTCGCATTAAAATCTATTATTTTAGTGCGTTAATATATTAATATTCAGATTTTTTTTTAAATAAATAAAAAACACTTATTTTTTTCGTATTTAAGAACTGTGTTTTTGTCAGCGCAATGCTCACCTTGCGTTCACCAAGTGTGTCTTACCCTCGGCGTCTTCAATTTTCGATACAGTTTATTGTGAACTTCTTTTTCCGCATCTCGAATTCTTCTAGTAAATCGTGTAAGTTTAATAAACTTAAAATATTAAATTCATTTCTATAGCAATCTAGTGTTTTCGATTAATTACGAAACACCCGCGCGCAATTTTAACCCCTTGAAACCGGCAAAAGCGCGAAACACAATAAATTTCAAATCACTTTAAAAAATGAGCATATAGGTCCTCTACATTGTGAATAATTTACGTTCAAATTCGACAATAATTCCCCCGCTCGGGGGCGGTTAAATGGCGGTAGTTCTCGCCACCCCCAGCATCCCTGCTCCCCCTCCGCGCGGCCCCTCATCTCCGCTCCGTCCCCTGCTCTAAAGCCGTGTACAGTTTATCGATTCGTCAGACAACAGCCAGAGAGTCAAGACCGGTCGCAGTCAGCACAGCACCGCTCAGGTGAGTTTTAAATTTCATTTACCTTAATGTGTAATTTCATCCACCCTAATCTGCAATTAAGTTTGCTCGGATTTTTTTGTAATTACATTACCCCCATTTTTTTTCCACCCTTATTATCTGAATTCGTGTATTTTCAACGGTTTTTCTTCGTGGCTTGTTTATTTAAAATGTATTTTCTTGTTTAAACACAATTTGAAGACAATTTTTTTTCACATCATAATTGTTGATTTATTTAGATGAACTTTTAAAGGCGGTATTTTAAATTTTGGACAATATTTTAGCAGATTTTGTGACACGCATATGTTTCGAACTTTGGCAGAAAAATGTGTACGAACGAACGGTTGCTACGAAACGACTGTCGCAAATTTCCCGGTGACACGTTTCCGTCTGTCGTCTCGACTCGCAGCGTTCTATCCGGGAATATTTGTAATTAAATTTTCATTTAAGCTGTCAGCTCTGTGACATTTTGGGAATTTGTAATTCAGTACTGTATTAAATAACGAGTGTTTTGACCAAATATTTCTACGTTGTATTTGGTAAAAAATTGACATAATACGTATCGTGCCCAAATTGTTTCAGAACATCTGAAATATGCGGGTTTTATGTGACCGTGTCATTTTTAATTTTTAATTATAAGACTTGAATGACCTATAAACTATTTGAATTCTTTTTTACGTAACTTTTAACGTATAACTTATTTTAACTACAACGAAAATGTACGAATTCTCAATTATCAACACAAATTCAACGATAACGTTAAAAGTATATAATAATACCGTTAAACATATTTCAGAACTGCCACCATACATTTGACGAAAATAGATTTGAAAATTATTATTTAGTAAAAATAGCAGCATTTAAATTGATAACTGCTGTTGAAAATATGTTTGTGGTATTTTAAAATATGTTTGTAGTGTTTAGAATTATTTTATCAAAAACCATATCAATTTTAAAATTTTCTCTCTTGCTATAATAAATTTGTTCATCTCAATTTCGTCAGTTATAAACCTTTTATTTATTATATTATCAGTGGCGTAGTGGTGTACATTAACATTTTGCTTGTAACGTAAAACGTCGTCATTATCGGCTATCCCTCGTGTCGTGATGAAGTCTGTCCTTTACGATTGTGGTCTTTAGGTGGCTGAAGAGTCCAATCCTGGATCCACAAGTTTTGGGACATTTTGATATCCGCGTTCTGTTTGCTTTTCCCTGTCTCTACGTGTTCTCCTGTTTGCCCTTCCCTGTCTCTACGTGTTCTCCTGTTTGCAACATTCTGTTGGCGTTCTGATTTGAAATATTTGGTTCCACTGTGTACTATTGACCTCTAATTAGTCTAGCTTGGTTTGGCGTTTTTTTTTTTGGTCCCCATGCGAGTATTTTTACCTTGGGATAGCTGAGAGTACATTATCTCCTTTGATAGTCTAGCTTCAGGCATTCTGATCGTGATCAGCTCATCAAAAATTTTTTCCGAATGGTAATGGCTCCGATGCTCGCTAATTTGGCTTCTTCAAGTAAACTTTCAGATCATTTAAGGGTTAATCTTTCCTTTTTATCATTAACCCTTCCCAAACCATGCAGTAACACGGGTCTACCATCATAATTAAAACTGTAATATTTCGATAAATACACGCAATATAAAATTCATATTTTAGATAATTCTAAAGAAAATATAAGCGCTCAAGAATGACTAGTTAAAAACCAATTATGAAAAGAGAATCGTACAAAATCAATTATTTTTCCATTCAGTCCGTTGTAAAACTAATACGTTTGTAAAAATACAATTTGTGATATTAAAAACAGAGATCACACACTATTTTCACAGTGAAAAGTACAACATACATACAAATATAATTATCTCTTTTTCACTAATTAAATGAAGAGAGATAAGAAGGAAGAACACACTGTATAGGACTTAATGGATGCTCTAAATTATATTAATAGTATTTTTTTCAAATTTTAATGTTCAGTATTTAGAATAAATTCGTGCCATTTAAACGAATAAAAACATTTTTTCTAACTGTTATTTACGGTGACACGAGTTGGTATTTTATGTCATGGTATGGTAAAGGTTAAGCACGGTTAATTTTGTTGGTACACCGTTAATATACGATCACCGAAAAAAACGTTATCATATCGTCAGTGCTGTAGCGGTGTAGGTATTTCAATTCTTTAGTTGCTTGATAAAATATGAAGCTAAAATTTCGTTTGTCGGATGTATCCTAAATCGCTTGTCTTTAAAAATAACGTTAATGTACATTTATCATATGGACTGTAACGATAATTCTACTAATAATCTAAAATCACATAATTCTAGTAATGTAATTAGTCGAAGCGTTGACATTTAAATATATTTTTAAAATATGATAACCTTCTAGTATAAAATAAAAATTCAACAATTATCATAAAAATATCGTCTTAGAAAAGTTTTTTTTTTTTGTTAACGTATTTTTCAATTGTAATTTTCGTTCTTTCTTTTTTGCAATGCGAACAATGTGATTTTTTAGCTTTGTCAAAGCCATTGTCAACGTTCGCTTCGATAATTCACCGGCTGAATACTAGGAATATAGTAAAATCTGTACAATGCTAAGAAATGTGCTATTTAAATATTAGCGAAGAATATTAGAAAAATAATGTATTCTCCGACTTTGGGGATGTTCGCAAATATTGTCGGTAATCTTTTTCTCTGAAAATGAATTTTAAAAAAATATCTACATGTATTTTATAAGTCAACAGTGTAATCTGTTGATCAAATTTTTATTTTATCCAATGGCGCTTGTACGCGGGTGAGACTTGTCTCGGAGACTCGTGCCGAAAACGTGTAAAGTACAACACTGATTGAGTACTGTACAACTTCTTACTGTTCTGTTCACACGTTGTGGAGAGACTACATCTTTAGTATCTATAAAATTACAAATATATAAATGAAATTCGTAACTTTCGTATACATTTATACATTTTGTGTCTTAAACGAATCTGGCCCTAATGATGGGCCCTGCAATGACATCCGAAACGTGACCAAAAAGTTTTAAAACACAGCAGAATTTCTGCCGAGAAAACTTGAAAAAATTTAGTAAATTATTTAGTTTTGTGATCCGTATTTATGTACATTTTTAAAAAAATAATCGATTAATGTATCAAAAATAAAATATTTTGATCATATTTGCTTACCCAATAAAACAATACGCTATTACAAAAGTAACAACATAATTAACATGTAACATATAACAAATTGGGCCTATTTCAGAACCTTGCTGAACTCCTTAAAATAATGAAAATTACCATTAATCTCGTAAAAGCATTTTGTGATGTTACCTATCTGAATAAGTTATGTTATACTTGTGCGCTACCTTCTCAAATTGTTTCAAAAGACGGTTACAACATTATAACTTAATTTGTATCGTTACTTTGAGAATTCAGTAGTACTTATTTTGATGAACTACGTTGATAAGTGGAAATAAAAATTCGCGAGTATACGATGAATCTTCATTCGTTGTCTACTGTATTTTGAACGCAGAACAAATTGATGATAACGAAAATTACCGCCAAATCTCCGATACTCCAAGAGCAGGTATTTATTTAAATATTCTACTAGTTTAAGACCATTTAAATTTCCAACTAGATTTCAGAAGAAATTATCGTAATATTTTTACATTTATCTTGTTTTATTTTATTTTCATCTTTACCGGTACTGACTTCGATACCAGACGCCTCTAAAACCTTTTTATAATCAACCCCTATATCTGCCAACCCAACAAATACCTTAAATGACTGTAATGTTAAATTGTCATATAAGTATAAATGTCGATGTTTTGTGTTAGATTTGATGCACATGTGTTTTATTTTCACGTATACCGCAACTTGGATCGGTGCAAAGCGTCTTCAAAATCTTTTTGAAATCAAAAAAAATTTGGAAGCGTTAAGAATCGATCCCGGTACCTCTCATTGTTTTAGAATACAATATTTTTGATATACTTTATTAATTATACATTCTCAATATCAAATTTTAATGTTGATATTTCATTTTATTTGAAAAATAGTTACCCTTGGTGAACTTTATAACAAGCTAATATTTAATAACGATATTTTTAAACGTCTTTTTTCACATTTCACACATATGTCATAGCACTCGGGAGATTCTCCGATTATTTATTATTTAACTGAATTTAGGATGTTGACACTTTGATTACTGCGGCCAGGAAAAGCTCTACAGTAGACTGGTCAAATCATCACCGCAGGTTCTTCAGCCATGATGTTCTCCTTCTTCCAGGGCTTCATATTATTTTTGAACCTGAAAAACATATCGTACGACACACGTGACTGAGACATGTTCCGCAATTTTTGTTATTATTTTAATATACTGCTATCTTCTTCTTAATCCACTGGCTATACGGCCCATATCGAGCCTTGGCCACGTCAATCTTCCGCCTCCATGACACTCGGTCATTTGCTATCATTTCCAAATATTTATCAGCAGCACATCGGTAGGGTGTACCGAGCGTCTTGCTATCTGAAGAACGTTAATTATTTATTGCAGGGTTGTGAAATTTAATTCATTTAAACATCTCAAAATGCTCTGTTCGCGATATAGTTAGTTACTTAATCCTTTCTACCCTTACGGTACTTTAAGTACCATTAACTTATTTGGTCATATATATACCAAATGCACCCTCCAGAGACGCAGTACTCTGTTGTCAATCTCCAGATTTAAAAAAAAATCGCTAATAAACTTTCATTAAACCATAATAAGAAGAAAAAGAAGAGAGAAAGATAAAAATCTATATACGTTACACGTTTATCTATCACCAGAATATTTCAATTTAAATATTGAACTAAAACTGACTGATTCAAATAATAAGCAATGCGCCTGTGGAAGACAATTCACCAACGCTTTGTGTACAACAGATTGCATGAAAACAGGCGCTTGACATTTATACTCGTAAAAAAAATATTTTATTTATAAAATCGGGTTTTCTAGATGAAATCTAATATTTTTTGTTATGTCAGGTGTTAAGTTAGGTTTGTTTTTTAATCGTCGATTTGAATAAAACAAAACAATAAAAAATATACACTAATAGGATCGAAACAAATATTATTTAGTAAGAAAATATTCTGTTTTTGATATAAAACTTGATTTTAAAGAGTAGCTGAATTAAATATAATATATTATTTAAAATAATTAGTTTTCACTAAACTAAAGTATTTTAAAAACGTCAAAAGTTGATCATATGTACTGCAAATTGAATGGTTTATAACTCTACTGATTTTTAATATTTTGCTCGTTTAAATCATTGCAAATTTGTCTCCGTAATCTTGGCTTCAAGATTATATGAAAATATATAACGTACATGTAAGAATTTTCTATAATAAAGCAATTTTATGACACGCTGAAAATGAATTTAATTATTGCGGTCTTTCTTATAATACTTGTATTTTCCTGAGTATGGCAGATAACATGCAGTTTATTAATTTTATATTAGTTTAAAGATCTTATCTAAGTAATAGTTTAAAAAAAAAGCAAAATCTAGTGTACATCTTCTGATATAAATGAATAATGAAAACCTACATTTCTGTAAAAAACGAGCAAATATTCATTATTTTTTAAAGTGAAGCCTTATTCTATATTGTTTTTTTTTTTTTTTGTACTTCGTGTAAGGTCTGACTGTACTTAGAAAAACCACAAATTAATTATATTAATAATATTTATATTACTAGTTTAACTTTTTTAATTTTCTATCTCAATTTGCACTTAAATTTAATATTTCCGAGTTGAAAGGGTTAACAATATTCTTGCTGATATTGGTTGAAAATAATAACATCATATTTGCCTCGTTCATGTGTGAACTTGTACACTATCGTACTCCGTTTCCGTAGTGTTAAGCAGATTGAATTATATTTCCACGTTACAAATTACTCAGTTACTATATGTAGAATCCACTTATCATATAGTCTCTCAATGAGTCCTTGGAACTTATACTTATGTACGATATACCTTGAACGAACTAACGTACAGTGCCTCCCACCTTCCCCGCCGCTAGTGAGCGGTCAGTCGATCGGCGACTTTCAATCGGAACGGTTACACGCTGTTCTACATTCTTACATGTATACATTCTATATACAGTCCACTGCATCCGGAGGTGATCGAAAGACCCACGAGAAGCGGAATTCGGTGAGTCGCTTTTTTCTGTTTCCGAGTTTTTTTCCCATGTTTTTAAACAACTAAAATATTATTTTAAATGTTGCTCGTGTTATCTTCGATATTTAAAGAATTCGCAATTTAGATTATACGTAGTTTGCTCGTAATTTAATATAGGTATGACATAACATAGGTACGTTATTTACACCTAACTAAAATTAAATTATATAGTTATTCTTATGACGGAGGGCAAAGCTCTTGAAGATGCAGAGGCGCCATGTTATGTGTTGCCTTGTACATCAACCACCAGAATTTTAATTCGACTCTTTCTGGGAACTTAAGCCGATGTAGCTCGTGTAAAATTATGTTATATAAGAGAATTAGAAACTTCTTATATAATATTATCCGTTTAAAATGAATCCAGCTAAAACATTGGCAGGTCAGCATGGATACCGTTACAATAGTCCACACGCGACACCACGATGAATCGACGGGCTGCCTCAAGACGAACATGTCTCCGAATACTTTTAATCTGTCAGCATGTACTGACAGTTTTACTGATTGATGTATTGATGGAAAGATCTGAATAATTGTGCACGCCCAACGACTTAACTGCATATTTAGCATTCGCAGACATTAATTCGTGTATTATTCCTATAGTAGCTCTGATTTCAAAACTGATTATGAAATATCTGGCTTAAACCATTATTGTGACTATGATTTTGATCGATTGTAACAAAGATTAGCAGCTGCGCTAGAAACTGAACCTCCAACAATACAAAGGACCCATCCTTACACGGAACTATTACAGGAGTGGTTGCTGTCGTGCCAGTTCCTCTCAGCAAATCAAACGCGCGGGTCTATAAAAAATCATGTTCTTCTAACACAGATTTATTCTAACTTTAAAATAATAAATCTCAATTACATCACAATCGATCGCAATCATAGTTACCGTTATTAATCTGGCTGTCTGCGAGATATTTTATCTCCTTAACTCTTGGAACGTTGCAAAATCGTCCGTATCCACGTCCGCATCACGCCAGACTGCCAAAGTTTTAAACCAACCACTTACGAGGGTATTTTCGTGTTCTAATATTATGGAGGTTCTACAGAGTTCACATGGGGAATAAATCAACCACAATTTACGGTCTCCGGTCATTCCGGGTAATACAATTTTTTCGGGTAAACCCCGCATACCGTTTCACATTTTTCCCGTAAAATTTATCGATGAAGAGTTTTCTGAAATATTTTTATTATTTTGTGATGTTTTATGCGTTCGCCATTTAGGGTAAATGTCACATTGGTTCTACCCCCGTTGCCTGGGACCCCTTTACTCAAAATGTCAGCGAAATGTCAAACAGGTATTTTATATATGTGTATTCTAAATTCTGCAAATAACGGCGCCGGATCGGTGTGGCCGCTCATATTTTCATGGCAATATTTTAAGTGACGTAATTCAATTTAAATTGTTTGTTAGAACATGACTTTTTCATATTTTTTTACTTTTCTATTTCCCATTTATTTGTACGAAAGCGCCGCGACTCTTCGCCCTGAACCTTCTCATGTTGTAAAGGCGTTCTTTATCTCCTCACTGTTTCAGCACCATGTTGTAGCTCTGTCATTTAAACCTTAATTACGCCAATGCGATGTAAAAAGTTCACACCCTACAATCCATTTGAAATTTATATTTAGTATAGTATCGTTCCTTTCCCAGCATTAATAGTAATCTATAGCAAGAAATGTAATTATAAACAGGGCTTCGAACCGGAACTGAACCGAAAAAAATATCGGTTCGGTACATGTTCAAACAGGCGCATTAACACAATATATAATACATGTATCGTTCCATTATTTTATTTATTTTTATTAATTTGTAAATATATGTTCGAAAATTTGACGTCAAAAATAATGTCGCTGTAGCGTAGTTGGATAATGCACCTTTCCCGATTTGTAAAGAGATCTAGGTTCGAATCCCGGTGGCGCAACAACGATATTTTTCGATAAAATTGATTTCACATGAATATCTTTCTAATTAATATTTAAAATATCATGAATTCTGAATAATTATAACTTCACAATAAAAATGTGTCCTCCTAATAATAAGTATTTTTAAATTGCAAACGCATATAAATTACTTAAGTGAAAATATTATATGAGAAATTACATTTTTTCTTACTATTTAATGAATAAACCATCCTTTTTCCATTCTGCATTAGGGATAAATTTTATAGTTACGCCACTGATTGTGTTCGATTGCGACGATAATTATTGGTAACTGATTGTAATGTAATTCTTCGACCACCAATACTTCAATATTTGCTACCAATCATCGTTAAATTTTAGCTACCAACAATCGTTAAATCTCAGTTTTCTTCATTGTCTTCTTTCAGTAATTTCCCTTAATGCAGTTTTAATTTGATATGCGTCATCTGGACCCGAGGCTCGTGCATTATTACGCCACAAAAACCTCCTTGTATTTCATCGCCTACCACCACGTTATTACACCATAGTAACCGTTTAATTAGGTATATGTTATTTAGTCAAGATAGATATTTATAGAACTTTATTATTATCAATTTCGCGTCTATATTTTAGTGTTGAATATTTCCCCACACTTAGAAATAGTGCCGACATGCTTCATTATATCGGGAAAATTAATTTTCCTCCATAAAGCTTGACATCTTGTAAAGTATGCTTGTGAGCTGTAGAAAACAATTTTGAAAGATAGTCCAGAGTAATTATAAAATATATTGTTTTATTAAATCTATTCAATGAAGCTCTAAAAACCATGGCAACATTTTCCCCCACTTACAAAGCGCCTGTGGAAGACAAATCGCTAACGCAAGTGTTCTACATATTGCATATACTACAGGCGCAGACCTACTATCGTGCATATACATAAATTATGGTATATCATTACAGACACATAATTTGCATTTAAGATCGTGCTACGATGGAAACGAAAATAAAATATTTTTTATTAGCAGAACACATTCTTATTGTGAATTTGTAATTATTCAGAACAGACGGTAGATGGCTCTTTCAAATAATGAACGATTAAATGTATTAATATCAAAAAGGTAACATAGGTTCGAAAATTTATCCCTAAAAATATTGTCGCTGTAGCATAGTCGGATAATGCACCTTCCCCGGTTAGGAAAGAGATCCAGCAACAATAATATTTTTCGATAGAATTGATTTTATATGTATATCTTTCTATTTAATATATTTAAAATATTTTTTATTTAATTTGGAATAATTCACGATTTTTTATTCCTAAATCAATATTCATTAATTTCAGTACCGATAAATCTACGTTTATTTTTTATAACAATATTCTTTTTTATAGTTTGGATCTATATAAAAAGCCTAAATACAATTATTTTAATTCATTTCATTTACGTGCAAGCCTGTTAAAAAGTACCTGTTCTAAAGTAGGTAGCCATAAGGTTCCATAAGCTAGAACATAAGTTGGAAGTAAGGTAACAAATTAAATGGTAAAAAAAAAACAGATAAATCAAAAGGAGACAAATAGAGATAATTAGTTAATTGAACAAAGTGAATTTTTGATGCAAACTAAAGATATGTAAGAAGTAAAATAGAAGAAAACAAGCAGAGAGCAAACAAAACATGGTAAGTACGAAGTAGGAACTTATTTAAGGACCTCTTCCAGCTGACTTCTTCCAATTTTGAAAACCTATTCCTTTATCAGCACAGCAACAGAATTGAGGATACGATAACGTTGCCATCTCTTGTGGTAGCTTATTGTATATTCGCGATCATTGAGCATATTACTTTTAGTTAGTTTCTGAGGCAATATTTTTTAGTATTAATATATTGTCTAGTAACATACCGGCTGACAGAAACATCAGAGCTATAAAAAGATCAGAAAATTCAATATTGACAAAACCGTTTCGTGAATTTTTCTAATTGTGTTCAAATGTACGGGAGGTTTTACCGATTCGGCTTTCCGCGATGACGTGTGAGGCACACAGTATGGCGCCATCTGTGTGTAAATAAGCGACTGAATAAAGGTTTGCGCCCGGGGTGCGGGGCGCGGGGCGAGAGGCGACCTCGGATTAATGGTATTAACCGGCGCCCCTACACCATATATGGGAATTTTCACACCCCACGTACTGGCTTTGGTAGCGCAGTAGTACAACAGTCGCTTCCACATCTAATTCATTCGGGTTTGACGCCTGTTCACGGGAAAAACAATCTGTCAATAATTATTTAATGCTTTTAAAATTAGCAATATTAACTTTGTGGTTAAAATTCATATTTTTTATTTATTCCTAATTTTTTTCCTAAAAATTATTCGACTAAATTTGTATTAAGTAACAATTTGAGTTAGGTACTAAATTTATTTTTTAAATAATCGTTGTTTTTTTTAAATAGATTCTGGTAAAGAAACAATAATATATGTTTTTTGTTAGTTATGACATCCTGAAGAAGAAAATGGTATTTTTTGAAACCGGTAGATGGATTTAAACTCAATTCAGTGGTTAATAGAACAAATATAATTATTTAATGCAGTAATATCATAAGTTATTAAATGAGGGCTGAAAACAGTGTATTTATTTATTTATTAGATGACATACATATTTTTGTTCTAACAGAGGTGAATACATTAATTTAGTATTTAAAATATCACAGACCGTCTGTTCTGAATAATTACAACTTCACAATAAGAATGTGTTCTCCTTAATATAATATTATACATGATTAATACTCATAGTTTATTGTGTGGGATGGAGTAGACTTCACCTCTGATATATACAGCGTTGTCCTGGCTACTTTGCTAGACTGAAGTCTGTGTTAAAGTAGACTTTTTTTTTTCGTGCTGTTATGGTGTTATTTAAATCATCGACAAGAAAATATGTATAAAAAATATAAAATATGTAGTGGGAGTGTTGTAGGACTAGTGAATTATTAGTGAAGGTATTGTATAAATTATATTAGAATGTTGGATAGCCATGCTTCTGATTCATCTCTCCCTGATTGGATCATAATATTGGATCCATATATTCATAAAGCATCTGTTCATCATCGTCCATCACACTATTTCCCCGCGGAGGTAGGCAGAGTATAGAGCGCCACACTTTTCTGTCCTTTTTTGCATAATTTTCGCCTCATTCCCATTCGTATATCGTCTCATACAAAAGTGAAAATGGAATTTCAAAAACGTTGAAATATTATATAATGTAAATATTATATTAAATGTTCATTATATGCGATTGATCTCATCTGCTGAGATCTCCTTTGTGCGTCAAGGTTCAATTAGAACCTGGCACAATTTCGATCGCTCTGAATGTCGAGTATATATATTGCGGACTCACAGGCGCAAACAGTGTAATGATGACGAAGGATTAACGATCAGTGCTTTTAAATTAGTTAAAACTTCTATATCTCGGACGTGTGTTGAGACATCTGGAGAACGAAATACGAATAACGAGAGACGAAATCTTGCACCTCATGATGTGAAGAAACGCGCCCTAGAAGAAGGAGAAATAAAGCAATAGTTTAGCCAGCTTACTGTTGAGCTGTGAACAATAAGACACAAATAGTACACCATCGTCATCACTTCACTGCTGGATACAGGCCTCTCCAAAAGGTTGCCAATATTTTTGTCTTTCTTAACCTAACCTAATCCTTTATTAAATTGTGTGATGTACCTCAAAAACACCACAGATGTAATTTTATAATACAACGTTAAACTCAAATAGCAGTGATGTCCGCCAGAAAAAATCGCTACAGCGAAATATGCGTTCAATAAGAACACAATTGTTGTATTTTATCCCTAGAGGGACTGTTATCAACAGGAGCGTGCAGTGCATACAAGCAAACAAATTGGATTAATATTAACGAAAACATTATTTTGCAATTAGTGCCATCTGTGTACCAGTAGAGACTTTAATTGCTTTATTACTAAAGAACTCACAGCGCTCTTTTTTTATTCGCCGCATCGTGCTATTTACTATTTACATTACTCGGTTCTGTCTTTAAGCTAGTGTATTACTCAAGTCATATAAATGGCTATTTACTGAATTGAAAATTTCTTTCGGTTGATCCGTTTTGTATGGAGTTAACAGAATAACATTAGAAAGGGTTACAACTGCGTGCAAATCATTGAAGTGTCTACTTCCTCTTTTACTAATTCGCGAATTTTACTATCTTACCGTTTTTAACGTGTTAATTTCATGATTGTTCTTTAAATTTGATGCATGGATTGGTTTTTGGTTTGGGAAAAACAAAAAGCAATTGGCAGAACTATTTCGTACGTTAACCTTCAATAAAAATAATTATTTCCTATAGTTATTACGTCAACTATTTTCAAACAATAAAAGAATCACGTTCAGTCATAAAACCGTTCATACATATTTTATATTATTTTTTATATGAGTAAGAAGGTATTATTTTATGTTAAAACTTAAACTTTATAAAGACTATTAACAGTACTCTAAAATTATAAATAAATACACGATAGGGTCGTATAAACGAAGGATTTATTTTGTTCAAAGACGTTGGTTAAATGAAAGTACATATACTGTATTATATATGATTGTATAATATCGTCGGTAACAGCATAACCAAATTACTATTGTTTTTATATGGGAAGTATGGAAGTCATGGATATTACGGGGCTTACGACCTGTCCTCGGCAGGCTTGAGTGATCACTTTACACAATTGTAACGTTCACCAATTCTGCCCATGGGCGACTGCCACGCCTATCAAATTTTTGGAAGTTTATATACGATTTTACTATTTATTCTATTTCAAGCGAATGAATATCAAATTTCAAACCGTAGATGGCGAAAGCGTAGTTGTAAAAAATACTTTCTAGAAGCTATTAAACAAATCATTATTTTTTGGCATTAATAAGGGTTTAGAAATTTTTGCTTACTCGGGGGGTTTAAATTAAATTAATTTTAGAAAAATTAAAAAATTTTAATGGTAAATTAAACAACTTTTAAATTTGTTTTAAATTAGCTAAGTTACCCACCGCTTGTGTTTATAGTTTTGTTTTTGTCTATGCTTGCATTTTTAATTTTAGTATATATTGCATCATCCTGAAGCAGGGACATTGTTTTTACTGTCTAAAATATGCAGTTTATGTATATAATAATAATAATAATAATAATGTGTTTATTACAGGGTGATCAGGTTTTTTTTTTTTAAACCTGATTCGCCATACAGATAATACATATTAAGTTATACATTAAGGGTTATGAAATAAATATGCTGTGAAAAGAAAATCAAGGAAAATATTAATAAATACAAAAAAAAATTAAAAAGTTAATAAAAAGTTCACACATATATACAGACAAAATATAATTATTACATATATAACTACTTCAGTCACGGCCATTGTTGTATATGTAGCTATTCTGTAGGCGCTGCCATTCTCTGGTCAGGGAACCAGCTTTCCATGAGAGCGCCGCTTGCACCAGAGAGTTGGTGCTGAGCTCAAGCCGCCGCTTTATGCCAGCAACTCGATGTCTTAGAAGCGGAACCAATCCATGTATACGGCCTTCGGTAAACATTGTAGATGCGCTACAATAACGCGCCAATCCGAACAGTATTCTGTATGAGTTGTTGTATTGAATTCGGAGACGGTTATACGTCACTTGCTTGTATTCCGACCAGAGCTCGCAGGTATACATGGTGGTGAAGAAGGATTTAAACAGGATGCTCTTCACCTCCTTACTGCATCGGTAGAAACGCCGTGACGGCATATTTGCACGAACCCTCAACTGTCTCCTCTGCCGTTCTATGTCATTATCGTCTTGTCCATCTTCATTGAATATATGGCCAAGGTATTTGACCTTATTTTGTACGCTCAGTTTCATCCCGTCCAGCCACACGGGAGGAATATTATCTGGCCCTTTTCTGGCATTGTATGAAATATTGTGTTCACTTGCGTATGTTTCACATATCTGTAATATATATATATATATATATATATATATATATATATATATATATCTTACATCAAGCTTACGTCAACCCACAGCAGCCTTATACTTGCACTGCATTATTTTTCTTATTATTAACCCCAACGTAAATAATTGCACGAGTCCATAAAATTCCACAAAAAAATTTTAGCCACCATGATCCAAGCGTGGAAGGAATCTTGTCGACCGGTACAGGAGAGTATGCAAAATTTTGGCTGCACTTGCGTCTTTGATGAACTCCTAGTCTACTGCAGTAGTCCACTTTCATTACTCTAGACTAATAGTCACATTAAAATACTAGTCAGAGTGTCCACCAGCTCGGGGATGCTGTGCGCTATAACAATTAACGCGAGATTATGCAGCATCCCTCCGAGGAGGCGTCAGTCTGTCGTTAGTAATTTTCCTGCGCCCCAGGGCCGTCGCAACGGATTACGGTCGGCCCGTCGTTACTCGTTACTCCGCCGTATTCCGTTTCTATAAATTTCCGCCTCCTTCCTGCCTTTAATTGGTGGAGGCTTCGAGGGTGGCTTCGGCCCATTCTTCGAGGAGCTAACCAACGGTGGAAGTGGTTTTTTTTAACAAGTTTTCTTCAATTTTTTATCCAGCTTTCTGGGGAATATGGTCGATTGTTAACACAGTCATATTGTACACTGCGAAGTGCGAAAAAATGAAATGTATAAATAATATCAGAATGGCAAATTTGTACAATGATAAACCAAGTCAAATTACCCAAGACAATCTGTGAGCCAGGGTTTACACAGAGCGATTCAGTACATAAACCGCTGATGTTTCGTTTGTCAGCTGGCTCAATTTGAATCTCCCTAATAGCAGATGCATCTAATGCTTTCTGTTTGTTGTAAATAACTTTTCTAACATGTTTAAATAAAAAACACTTGTTTTTTTTTTTTCTTCTCGTTTAATTTACATGAGACGCGTTTCGCCTTGTAAGGGCATTATCAATCTTAACAATTTAACTCGACAACTTGTATTCATGTCTACGGTGGGAGACAGCCATACAATTTTATTTGCACGAGATGAAAAAGGATAACTTTATTCATTGAAATTCTGAGAATTTCCATACATTTTTACACCGTTCTTATGATAAATTGTAATCAATTACTCTCTGCGTCTACCAAATGCAAACTGACAAATGACTGCCAAACCAAAATGGCGGCAAGGAGCGGAACTTCTAGATCGAAGTTCGAACCGCTTCGGTCTATTCCGTCTCTTCCTCGGATCACCAATTTTTCCACAACGTCCTGATGTCCTTGTCTGACACGCCCAAAATATCAGAGTCATATATTTGAGGATAGATCCTTGTGGAGATGTATCCCTTCCACTCTTAACATTACCATCCCGCGAAGCTGAACCCACCCAGCAAATACCGGTGCGCGAAACGAAACTCTCATCACTTACCCAGAACTAGATCCATGAGCTGCAGCTCCCATATCGATCCTTCTTATTCACCGCGAGGTGATTATTTTTTTTCACTGTCCTCTAGCAAGATATCTCTTATATACATACTAACAGATTAACAAATATAAATGGTGTTCTTAGTCTCACGCCATGGCACCGAGGCAGGTGCAATCCAAGAACAGAGTGGCATACTTAGATATAGACTTAAACTCCCATTAGCCGTAAATACCGACAGCATGTAACAATACTAACGCAGCCAGTGGCGGTAGAAAGAGTGACGTCATGGGACGCTAGCCGCAATGGTATTGATACTGGGTATCTTTACGGCTGATGTGAGTTTTGTTTTGCGCACCGGTACCTGCCGGGTGTGTTCAGCCGTGTGTGTTGTATAATGATAAGAGTGGACCTCTATAAGCTAAAAGTTTAATTCGTCTACTTAAATACTTCTGTTATACAGGGTGGCCCAAAAAAAGTAACACACGAGTTATTTCAAAACATAATATAATTAATTATAATTCTTAAAGTAATTTTTTTGCACAATATTTAGCTAATCAGAAATCATTAAAAAACCCCATATTGTATAATCTAGTAGGTTTACATCTGCCCTGTTCGGTGACCACATGCCTGATGAGGCGAAATTAACATTCTCACGATGAAGAAAGTTGATTGTATTTCTGGCTGTGTGAGAAGGAGCTCCGTCCTGCTGTAATGTCTAGCTGTACTCCAGGCTTTGTTTCGAAACACTTTGATCATTTCCCTAGCACTCCGACATTTTTCAATTCGCAAATTTTTGATCAGAACACGGCCTTAAATTAATAATCAAAGATGGCGCACCGGAAATTGTCGAAATAAAACGTAATATAGGTAAATAGGTAAGGAAGTAAATTATTAAACTATTTAAGCTATTGTTGATATAGTTAAACTAATTTTGATGTAATTATATCACATTTTACTAAATGTTTTCATTTTTTTTGGGCCATCCTGTATATACTTCGATCTAGTTAGAGTTTTGTGCAAAATAGACCAAATCATGGCATTTTTTCTTTTTGATCTCTATTCGCATTTTCATTTAAGGCTGTTTTTACGTTTGCTCTACGTGACGTACTCGTATCGTTAAATGTGTCTACCTCGCAGAATTTGGCATCGCATTGTCTACCAACAGATACAGCTAGACGTCTTGGAGATCATTGTCTCCACCTTTTGTCAATTCCAAATGTCGCTGAAACTCACAAGCGCCCGTGTCTACTGTGAACTTTCCCAGTGACGTGTCAAAACGTAATTATATTAGCATTGTCTCGAACCGCTTTTCATCTGACGGCAGAATCTTCTACAGTGGTGTACCCAAAGCCTGTACCAAATATATAGACATGAACTAACTTTCAATATTTGCATTTTTGTGGTACAAATAGCTCCGGAACTTTTTTTAAATATGTGACTCGATTGGAGCGAAAATTTAAACGCCGACAATATAATGTGCATTAATGTAATTACACAAAGATTTAATGTGTTATAAACTATCGAATTTATGTTTCCACAAATAATGTGTGTCCCAAACCCCTCTCGTGTATGTATACCTTATTTCATGTCTATTCGTTTACTGGTCTATGGTAAAACTTATTATTCAAAATTGAATATATAATGTATTATTTAAAAAAAAATGGAATTAATCTAAATAAGTACAATCTAATTTAAATATTTAATACAAACAAAAAGAATTGTGCTGGTTGATGTACAAGGTGACATATAACATGGCGCCTCTGCATCTTCAAGAGTTCTGCAACTCATTATCAATTATCAGGGTTGTAGAACAGGCATTTGCGGTTGCAGGCCCAAACGTGTGGAACTCTTTGCCCTCCGTTATGAGGAACAGAGCATCAGAGGCTGAAAAACCGTATCCATAAGTTCAAATAACAATTTTTAATATTAATTTCAAAGATAATGTACGACCAAATAGTCGATATGTAAAGAGTCCTCTAGATGAATTTAAATTGCGCTATAAAAATTATCCAATATTATTATTACATATAATAAAAGATGTTCCATTTCGGTGGTGTCGCTACACACGCGCGCTACCTTCCACAGCCATATCCCAAATATATCGCTTGCGTTTTTAGCGTAATACATGGTGGTGTACACTTTGTTTTCCCAGATATACAATGACGACAGTCCATATAATCAGTCAGATGACATCGCGGCATCATTTGAATTTGTAATATGTCACGTATTTTATTATTTTTAATTTACTTGAGACGCGTTTCACCTTGTAAGGGCATTATCAGTCTAAAATTAACAATCTTTTAAAAATATCATTCTTGTCAAACATTATATATATTCAATAATACCAAAAATGTATCTATTGCCGTATTGCCTTCTTAGATTGTAAAATTATATAGCTGTCCTTTTTCCTGCAAATTACACATGACGTTAAAATACCATTTATGTTGATTTTGAATGATTACTTAGTATAATTAGAAGCATACAAAATGAATGGAAATAATAAATTGATAATACCCTTGCAAGGCGAAACGCCTCTCAAGTAAATTAAACGAGTAGAATAAGAAAAATATGTGTTGTATTTTCACATATGTGATTACGAAGTTCTACAAACTTACCTCGAAAACAGTAAATATGAAATGTGTCACCATCGGAACGGCACATTACTTAATTAATTGTACAATTTTAAGAGTATATCAGATTTGGTTATTGTTGGGGTTAATTTATTATTTGAATAACACTATTGGGTGTACAACCTCTGAGTGGGTGAAGTTTATTATATATTATTTACTTCTTTTTTCTTTAAAAAAATTTGGTATGTGTACACTAAATACGCGGTACATCCACATTGTGAAACGCATTTGAGCCCCGAATACTAACTAGTAACCACTAGATAACAAACACGTCATACATTACATTGAAAATGAGGTTCTACAGGAACACTGGCTGCAAGACACAGCGGCAAGAATTTTACTAACACGTAAGACAAGATTTAAACTTGTTTTTCCCAAGTTGTCCCCAGAATTTTGCCCGTCACTGTACAGCCTGTAATGGGGAAGTCACAACTTCCGAAAGATGTCACCTAGACTACCTCAATAAACTAATTCAAAATGTTTTAGATAGCTCCACAAGCCACAATAACGCTCCTAGTGGAGAAATACTGCCACAACCGGATGCGAAGTTTACCAAATGATCTAAATTAACAGTTGTTTGTTAGCTCGGTTGACTGTGAATAGAGCTGTTTCAAACAAGCACGCGTACATCGCACTCCAATTGGCAGTACTACAAAGGTAGGCAAAGAGCAATCCTGTTCTGACTGTAGCGTTCACCGTTAAGTGTAAAAAAAGGGAAAAACTAGCTACCAAGATTTCAATTTAAAATTGGAAAGAAACTGTCTGAAAAATGTCACTGTTTGAACAATGTAGAAGGGGTGAAAGAAATCAATGAGAAAAACACGAATAGTAAACGGGGAGGCTGAAGTACCAACCAGAACCAGGAAGAAACACGACCCGCCTATGAAATGTTTCTTTAGATATCTGAATTTTTTCTGTGTTCTGGCTTCAGAACACGTACTCCGTTGTTTCGCACGAAGTGCTCTTGTTCATACACTTCGGTGATGGCGCGAAGTGTGGCACAATAGCAAGATATAAGATAAGATACAGTAGCGGAGTGTGTGACCAGTGCAGGACGCACAATAAGATACTAATTACAGTAGATCGATTTTACGAAATTTACGATCTAATAAAAATAATTTAGAATTCCGAAAATTTAATATTGTTACGATCTTAGACTAACGGCTACACAATGAGTAATCGCAGAACAATTTAGGGTGTACCGAAGGGATCGTTCCTAGAAAAGGATGTAGAGAGATAACGGCTTTATGAAACGAACCAATGCACTCAGCCGACACAACAGACAAAAGATAGCGGCTGCATCAAAATGTCCGAAAACTGGCGGATCAGTATTGAGATTTGTTTTATCGAGCACGGTAGTGCGGTGCACAGTGTTTATTTAGTGATTATGACATGGTTTTCTGTTAAATTGTCGATATTTATTAACAAGGTAAATTGGAGCAGTTTTAATTTATTGCCGTTATTTGATGTATACAGTAAAACCTCGATTATCCGGATCCCGGTTAGTCCGGATAATAAACACGGGACTTCTTAAACTCATACCATTAGCAAATTACCATAATGCATGTTACAGAGTAAATTGTTTACATTAGCGTATAGTAGATTAAAATTCCATTAAAATTAAATAAGTTTATTTTTATTTTTTATTGACCAAAAAATGATATAAATTTTGTCAAAAAATTCCAAAAAATATTATGTTCAAATTTCGAATTTTTACATTTATTTTTACTAATTATGATAATTAATAAAATATATATTTGTATATAATACCACTTAGTTTCTGTACACCGTCTGTTCCTTCATCAGGGTAATACAAAACTAAATATAAAAATATGTACTATTTTGTCCGTATTTTTGTTGACTATCGTTTATCCTAAGCTCCGTAATATATAAAGCACTAAAATTTTATTGCCAGTCGATTTTGGCGTTTGGGTCTGAGGGTGTCCAACGACTCAATTTACATTCCGTCTCCTAGCTCAGCCCCCCGAGCCGATATCATCGAGCCCGTAATAATTCCGATAGTAACTCAGCGCTGACAATATTGCACATAAATTACGGTTACTGCCATCTATTGTCGCGGCGCGGAAGCTCCGGCTTTATCTACCCGCCGCTAGATGTCAATGCACCGTCGGTTGGCTGGGAAATTTAATCGAATGGAATTTGGAATCCTACGGATGAATACTGTTATCCTTATTAAATAATGTACCAACAGTATTTTAATACAGTTATATAATATTTCGGATAAACAATTATAACACATTTACTAATCTAAGATGATTTTAATTGTAAAGTTAAGATTTTTGATAGGTATAAATTATCTATAAAACGCTAAAAATCTTATATTTACAAAATTATATAAAAATATACAGGAATCAAATAATACGTGAAAATGTTTACAAATATTTTAATTTCTTCACTAATACAGGTTTGTTACAAAGTTCAACAGGGGTAAATACATTTTTTAAATGAAATCAAATATTAGCAAACGAACCCCGGTTACCGGGGCATGCTAACCAAGTTCACAAATGATTTATGTCTTTAATAATTAAGCTTGTTACAAAGATCACCAGGTGCAACTATTTTAGGATTATACACCAGTATAATAATGTAGCACCACAGTCTAAGTCGATCCCGATATCAGTACAGTAATAATTCTTTGGCCACATTGTTTGTTAAAGTGACAGTCTACAAACGGAGATTATCCTGGACACAATTTAGGCCCGAAGAAGCCCTGGAAGAGTGTCACTTCCATGGATAGATGGCTGGATATATCCTGGAGTCAACTGTGAGCGTCCCAGGACCGTGACTCATCTGATCGAGCTTAGTTTTCGTGAAGAATTTTGTTATATTGTGTTTGATAATTATGTAGCCCGTCGAAAAATATGCCGACATTAATTTGTAAATTTTGCCAGACAAAGTTTCGAACGGAAATAGTTTCGAAGAAAGACACATCGCATCGCCCCAACTTATACACGAGTCGCGCTGCATCCAGAGCGCTGAAGACCAAACTCTTCACATCGCGAGTCACACTGTAGAAAATTCCTCCCTCGGAATTCGGTTCACGGGCGAGTCAAGAATTGCCGAGAAATTCCCAGTCTGGAACAGAAATTTAAAACAACTTTTGTATCTGAAATATTTTATAAATTGAGATGTATTTGTGATAATATTTTGTTTTAATAAGCTATGTTAAGAAATTTGCAATGTTGCCGTTAAGCTAGAGTAGTATTGTATGGGGGTAGATCTTGTAGAGGATTTCCAACAAGCAAATAACTCAGCAGTATTGAAGTCAAGAAGGTCAAGATGAGCAGGACACTTGACCTGTCACATGACGACGATAAGGCTTCAATTTATTTATTTAATTCTTAACACAGTGCTTACATAAGCACTCCTAAATACGCTCTAATATATACAAGATTAACATATTTTCTTTTATTAGAACATATTTTGTCAATTTCATTTGAAATCTATTCAATTGCTCCTCCTTTCTTATGTTTTCTGTCATTAAAAATCTTCGTCACACCGTACATCATCGATTTCTGAGATTCGGCCTTCTTCCTGAACGGCAGTCTCAGTCTATCCCTTCCTCTTGTACGATGCTCGTGCTCATGTTGATTTGAATCCATTTTTCGTGTAAATTCTGCTGATATTTTTTTATTGATGATTCAGTAAATAAATACCATTGTATTAATATATATTTTCCGCCTAAAGGTCATCATATATAGATCTTCCAGCATTGTACTGACTAGTATTATTCTCAAAGCTTTATTTTGCACCACTGACAAGTGCTGCTGCAGTACGAGGAATAATAACAGAGTTCCAAACTATTTTACAAGACTCAGTACTAATAAATCATCTGATCCTTCCCAGAAGTGACATTTTCTTGTCACGTATCTTGTATTTTGCGATAAATTCAATTTAGAATCTAATATTACTTACTTACTCACTCACTTACCATCACGCCATTTCCCCGCGGGAGCGCCACACCCTTCTGTTCTGACATCCACATTCATTCATACTCTCATACAACCTCGCCGATTGTTGAGGCTTCTAACAGAACCATCCTCCATTATCTGGTTTATCTGGTCGTGCCAAGTCTTCCGCGGACGTCCTCTATTTCTGGTGCCATCAACACTTGCGTCATATATCTTTCTTACCATTCTCTCCTCATTCATCCGTTCCATATGACCAAACCACCGAAGTTATCTTTTCTTAATCTTACTCATTATACTAACATCAGCTTTATATCACGCCTAAGTGATCTCATTTCCACTGCATTCAGTCTACTTTCGTTCCTTTTCTGCCAGACTCCCAAATGTTTTATTTCAGTAACTTGCTTCAGACTTTCACCGTCTATGATAATTTCTGGTATTCGTTTATTTCCCATGTTCATGAATTTGGTTTTAGTTTATTATTCTTCAGCCATATTGCTATATTGTTTAAATCATAGTTTAACTATGACTTAAACAATATAGCAATATGGCTGTATAGTTGCATAATTGTTAGACTAGATTTAAACAGGACTTAATTGAAAGTTAACTTAGACAAATAAAATTCGTAACCGGAGATGCTCGCTTGAGGTGTTTCCAAGTGGCTGGCCTTCGCTGGCTTCTAGAAGGTATGCGTCTCGATGTATTGTCATCCGCATTGGGTCGGTACGCTTCGCCATCTTCTCTGTAGAGTGCTTGGATAAACCGCCAGGAATAATGCGGCGCGTTCAGACCTCTACAGGTGTCTAGATTCGATCGATTCCTCTCCGTCAGTATCAAAAGTTGATGACCATAGATCAGGGAGAGGACGTAAACTGACTTGAATATGACCAGTTTTGTCTGAGCTCTTCGCTTTTCTTATTATTGAATTACACAGTGATCGTGATACGTTGCTAGCCGAGCTATCCTTTTATCAATATATTTTTTTCTTCTTCTTCGACGGTTCCGAGTGTGGCTGAGGAGTCCTATTCTCGGACCTCGTACGTTGTTATTGGGTTGGCCATGACAGAGGCCTATGCGTGGAATTGTTTAAGGTTTAGGTTATGTCGCACAGTACCGCCCACACACACTCTGGGAATAATGACAGGCTTTGTCCAGTGACAAGGGTGGTCCGAGACGACTGGAGTTACGGACGACCATCTACGTACGGGATTCTGTACAGACCTCAGTATAGTAAGTTCCCAGATACATACAGTGATGCAAGATAATGTGTAAATTCTTATTATATCAATAGTACCACATCACTAAATTAAGATCTTGTAATTCTGAATCTTTAAACTCCCATATCTCCGGCTATAAACATATAACAACCGACTATTCTAGAAGCCCCTTAACAACAGGTTTATAGGACGAAGGAGTATGCAGAATAGTGATGAACTCAAAATCACGAACCGTGAGTCAATCACTGATGTCTTTGAGTCGCACTCACTATCAGCGATTAAATATCGAGGAATATCGCGATTCTATTTTTTATTTGGTTGTGAACCGTAATTCGACGCATGTGCATATAAAATGAAAATATTCATGAAGGAATGATGTTATAATTCGTGATAAGCGCCATCTAATAGATTCTACCAAAACGCTTTACGCATTTGACCTGAAACACCGTTAATTTGACCCAAAACACCGTTAATTTGACCCGAAACACCGTTAATTTGATCCGAAACACCGTTAATTTGACTCGAAAAATAAACTCACATTTTTTAAGGGTTTTCATTCTCTTTGTATATGCTAGAATATGTTAATACGTTATATGCTAGAATATGTTAATAAATTATATGCTAGAATATGTTAATACATTATATGCTAGAATATGTTACGCAATTAAAGAAGTACGCTCAAAATCATGTTTTTTTTTTCTGAATTTCGTGTATTGTGATATCAGAAACTGTGATCACAGTCACAGTTTACAATCATTGATATTATAGAATACCAATCACAATCACACCAGTGATCAGTAGTATTTTTTTTCATAACCAAACCAGTGGTCCAGGTTAACGTGGTCGGATTGTGAAGAAGAGAATTCCTGAAAGCGTCTCCAATATTTTTAAATTATTGATTACAATTTTTAGTACGTCCATTTTTCAACTGACCCTCAGAAAGTCTTTATACAAGTATTATAAAGAATTTTTTTTTTAATATTTAAAATTTACTGAAGTTTGTCGAAATGAAGTTTCCCGTTAGGCAGAGAATTGATTGCGCTACGTAAGAATTTTCATTACATTAAGAATTTAAAGAATTAAAATGTTTTTTTTGGTATTGGCACTAATGGAAGAATATTTGTAAACCTCGACAGAAGATTGGAAGAATATTGACGAGACACATTTGTGCAAAGATTCAATTCAGGAATCGGTATTGTAGATTGAAATTAAGATTCGTGAAATAGTGTTTAGAATTTTTTAGTATAGGGTCTTTTAATAGGGACGCTTAAAATTTGTTAGGTTATAGCAGCCATTTTGTTAAAGTGACATCTGTCAAATTTATTGTCAATTGTTAAGTAGTATACGGCAAATCACCACGGAAGGTTGAACAACGTGTGTAAATCATCAAATTTTATTATCAAAGTCACGAGCGATTTGAGGGCACGGTTATCTCGCGCGACGGTGACGTGAACTGGCCACAGAGATCGTGCGATTTAACGCCTTTAGACTTCTTTCTTTGAGACTATCTTAAATCGCAAGTCTTTACGAATAAGCCGCAAACAATTGACCCCCTCAAAGTCAACATAACAAACGCCATCCAGCAAATTTAGCCAGATTTATGCGATAAAGTCATAGAAAATTGGACCTCCCAAACCTGCCACCGAACAAAACCGCAGCGGATATTCGAACAACGTTATATTCCACACTTAATGCCATAAAATATACTTTCAAATGAAAGAAAAATTGAGTGAATATCTCACACACAACCTGTTTAACTTACATTTTAAAATCGAGCGTCCTCGTTGAAAGACCCTTTATAAAAGTTACTTAAATATGAGGTTTCCGAGGTATGTTTCTAGAACTCCATGAACACATACATGTGACAATAAAACATATATTTTTTTTGTTTATTTGTAAACTTTGTTTTATTAACCACTTAATTGAGTTTAAATACATCTACCGGTTTCGAAAAATACAATTTTTTACATCCTAAAGAAGAAAATTAGATTAGAATTAGTACTTACTTACTTACCATCACGCCGTTTCCCCGTGGGGGTAGGCAGAGAGGATAGAGCGCCACAATCTTCTGTCCTGACACACAATTCTTGCCTTATCCACATTCATACATCTTGTCATACAAGCTCGCCGATTGTTGAGGCTTCTAACAGAACCATCCTCCATTATCTGGTTTATCTGGTCGTGCCAAGTCTTCCGCGGACGTCCTCTATTTCTGGTTCCATCAACACTTGCGTCATATATCTTTCTTACCATTCTCTCCTCATTCATCCTTTCCATATAACCAAACCACCTAAGTGATTCTTTTTTAATCTTACTCACTATACTAACATCAGCTTTACATTCTTTCCTTATTTCTTCATTCTTTACTCTGTCATAAATAGATTTGCCACAAATACGTCTAAGTGATCTCATTTCCACTGCATTCAGTCTACTTTCGTTCCTTTTCTGCCAGCTCCAGGCCTCACTTCCATACATCAGTGTCGGTACCAGGATTCCATTGTGCACCGCTAGTCTTGCCTCGGTTGACAAATTCCCGTTAGATGTAATTCCATTCCATTAGAATTAGTAGATGTATTTAAACTCAATAAGTGGTTAATAAAATGAAGTTAACAAATAAAAATAATGAATTTTAAACACAAAGTTAATTTTGCTTTTTTCAAAAGTAGACTTATTTATTTATTCTACTCGTTTTATTTCATTTCGCCTTGTAAGGGTATTATCAAACTGACAATTTAACTAAACAACTTGTAATTATATTTACTAGCAGCTACGCGGCTAGCCAGGGCTTCCATAGAATCTATATTTCAATACGGAAATCCCTTAATATATTGCTTTAACAATAGTGTATTGTGCATTCTTATTGTATCGCTTTAGATGAAATATAGATTCTACGGATTCCAGCCACGCAACGGTCACCGCGGGCCGCATAGTGATAACTTTTCTGCTAGTGCATTTTGAATTGCTCTCCCTAGAATTGTATAATACAAACGGTGTTCTTATGTATCAACTTATATATTACATGGTAGAATAATATGTTATGCAGACGATACAGTACTAATAGTTAATGTGTTAGTTTAACTGAAACATTAATTAACTCGAATGTACTCCTTCTCTATACACGAGTCTTACTCTCATAGAGAAGAGACAAATGTTAATTGAAGTATATGTTATATATTCTTATATTAAAATAAAAAATAGATAATTTTGAAAATACTAAACTTAAACACAACGAACAAAGATAAATATTCATATTATTATTGATAAAGGAGAAGAGCTATATAATTTTATTTGTATTTAATGAAATAGCGCGACATTATTCATTGGAATTTTGGGAATTTTCTTATTCTAGTCTTACAGACACTCATCTTGGAAGACATCTTGGAGAAGCTTGTTGTGGTAGACCACGACGAATGACGAAAACGAAGAGGAGATCCCCACCCTTCGGCACTTCTCGTTATATTTGTGCTATCTTGTGGTTAGAAAAAATACTCATTAATATGAGCCATATATTTATTTGTACATTTGCGGTTTATAAGTTTATTGTTAAGATGTTAGAATCCGGGCAAGAAAACGTTATTGTTAAAAGTTGTTTATTTAAGCCAATATATACACATACCAAAAAATTGTGTTATATTTCATTTAAAGGATCCTTGCTGGGAACTTTTATTCTATATAGCCACTCTGCACCTCTATCACCTCCTCGATCCTCGCCCTAGAACGCGAGCACGCTATTTTCAATTGATCGCGGTTCATGGTCGTAAAGTCTGCCTAGACTTGTAGGTCTGTCTCTCGTCTACGCCCCACACTCAGTAGTCCAGGGGATTTAGGTAGAGACTGTTAAGGAACCCAAAAACATGCCATCGATGTCAGAGAGCCAATTTTAGCCAAGCTTTCTATAATCGCCGCTATTGTATCGTACTCCACGCTCGGGTTGACAGGCTCGGCCATTTTGAGGTTATGAAAGTCTCACTGACATATTTAGCTAACTTCAGCGCCAACCAGCACCTAACCCTGAATTTAAATACAGCGGGAACTTGTGATACAATTTTGTCTGGATTCAAACGGCGCACCCTGTATGTTGATATTTTAATTATTTAGTAATCGACTTCATTAAACTTCAGATTAAAATTTTTGAAGTAAAAATATTTTACGGAGATAATATGGCCACGTCACGGTACGCCGGGGTCACGTGGCCCCCATTAACCCTGCATTAGGGGGACACACCCTAATCGATGAACAAGCGTGTAAAAAACAATATAATTTATGTGTTGTTTTAGAGGGGGGGAGGGATGAATTTATACGTCATTAGTCAAATAAAATAATTAATTATTCATGAAATGCTGGATTTCCAATACAGCATTTACAATTTTAATTTCTATTATTATTCAAATATTTCTACTTAAAAATGATCCAAAAAAATAATAAAAAATCTTTGGAGGCGCCGGGTATCGATCCCGGTACCTCTCACATGCTAAGCGAGCGCTCTACCATCTGAGCTACGCCCCCCGATAGCCGTGCGCGCTAAATAGTCATATAAAAATACAATACCAATTTTTTACCCCTATATAAAATTGAATTAATTTATATTTAAAAATAAACAAATAATCAAAATGTCTCTTTTTTTTTTACAGAAAATTTCGGCGGATCGTCAAAAAACACCGCACAAGCAACAATAATCTTTATGCGCGTGGCAATTAGGTCTGTTTTTGCCCGAAGCAAATGCCGCATACCAAATAACACGTTTTATAACACAGCCAACATGTTTTTTATAATATTGTATGGTGCCAAAACGGCCGTAGATACCATTTGGATAAGGGCTATTGTCGCTTGTACGCTGGCGCTCCATATTCTGCTGCGGAGACCGTTTCACCAATGCTGACGTATCGAAATATTTTCGGTGAGTTTTATTTGCTTAATTCTTTTGAAATTTTAATGAATACGTTTTGAAAACATGTTTATTGTTTTTATCGTAGGTATATTCATATGCCTACATGTCTTATATACAGGCGAACCTTTTGGGCTCGGCGTGTCAACATTTCAGAAAATCTGACAACTTTGCTGGCGTGTCACTCCTCCCCCCCCCCCCCCCCCGCCACCCCTAACCCAACAACCAAATTTTAATTTCACTAGAGAAAAAAAAATTAAATTGCAACATCACAAATAAAGTCATATTTTAATATAGGCAGATAATAATTTATTTCGTCATGATCGATATTCAAAATTAAAATGTCAAATTATTTTTCCTTGTGTGATATTTAGTCAATGTGGAAGAAGACTCAGTACAGAAAAAGTGACACCGAGAACAGATTATATGAAAAAAAAAAAAAACGGATATCGCCCCCCTGCCTCGGTCGGATTTCAATAATATTTAAAAAAAAAAAAAATTTAAAACTAATCTGCAAACTACCCTCCATATATTTTTAATGTTGTAAAATAACTGTTCACTAATATTATTGCTAAATACAAATAAAATATATTAATTAGAAAGATATATATAAAATCAATTTTATGGAAAAATATTGTTGTTGCTACGGGAAACGTGCGTTAACCGATTATGCTATACCGACACGGTGCATTGACGACAAATTTTATGTTACACATTTCACATCGGCTTATGAGAGATCCAGGTTCGAATCCCGGTAGTGCAACAACAATATATTTCGATAAAATTAATTTTATATGTATATCTTTTTAATTAATATATTTAATTAGTATTATAACCCATATCACAAAATGAGACCCAAAAGAGATTCATATAACTAGATAACTCTGATATTAGTGAACGCTGGCGTGTCGCCCATGACACGCGTGTCATAGGTTCGCCATCACTGCTTACGGTTAGTGGCGCGCGGTAGGTATAGATTTAGATTATGCTGTTATTATACAATCATAGATAATATCGCACATCTAGATCAAAACTAAGATAACTAAAAAATAAGAATTTTTAGTTATTATTGTATTCGGATACTCTGTCATATGCGCAACTAACTTAGCCCCATTTCTTTAATAGCTCCATTTTGACCTGATAATTTATTTTTCTGTATACTGAAAAATGACTTTTTGAATTTTCTTAGTTTTAATCTAGGTGTGCGATATATGTAATAGTCAGCTAAATATATCAGTGAGACTTTCATAACCTCAAACTGGCCGAGCCGTCAACCCGAGCATGGAGTACGATAGAAGAGCGGCGATTATAGAAAGCCTACGTGCCGGAAGAACTCCGACCGAAATTATTAAATTCTTCAGGTATCCAAGATCGACTGTATGAGACGCCCACAACCCCAAGGACGTCCCTGCGGTGGGCAAGACCAAGTTTCCGGCCAATATTCACGTCCTGAGCGCCGTCTCAAGTGAGGGCGATGCCATGACGCCGCACTTCTTCCAGAAGGGCGAAACGGTCTTAAAGGAGGTTTATTAAGAGGTCCTGATGACAGTGGTAAAGCCATGAATGGAGACTGTAGCGTCTGGAAGACCGTATATCCATCAACAAGATGGAACACCCGCTCACAAGAGCCATTTAGTTCATGATAAAGTTGACATGTTTCGGTCGAAGGACTTTTGGCCTCCTAACAGTCCCGACCTAAACCCTCCGGACTACTAAGTGTGGGGCATATTCGAGAGACAGATCTACGAGTCTAGGCACCCTCTTGGCCGCTATCGAGACAGAGTTTACTGGCGTGAACTGCGATCAGTAGAAAATAGCGTGCTCGCGCTTTAGGGCGAGGATCGAGGAGGTGATAGAGGCGCAGAGTGGCTATATAGAATAAAAGTTCCCAGCAAGGATCCTTTAAATGAAATATAACACAATTTTTTGCTATCTTTGTATATTGGATTTCTTGCAATGACTTTTCTAACGGCGCACCGTGTGCATGACATTTGGGAAGACAATTGAACCAATATAATTTTACTTTTAAAATTAGCAATATTAACTTTGTGGTTAAAATTCATATTTTTTACTTGTCATCTTTGTTTTATTAACCACTGAATTGAGTTTAAATACATCTACCGGTTTCGAAAAATACCATTTTCTTCTTTTCCAAAAATTATTCGACTAAATTTGTATTAAGTAACAATTTGAGTTAGGTACTAAATTTATTTTTTAAATAATTGTTGTTTTTTTAAAAATAGATTCTGGTGAAGAAACAATAATATATGTTTTTAGTTAGTATTGACATCCTGAAGAAGAAAATGGTATTTTTTGAAACCGGTAGATGTATTTAAACTCAATTCAGTGCTTAATAAAACAAAAATAATGAATAAAAAATACAATATAATTTTAGTTATATATATATTTTTTTCTCCGTATTCATTGTCAAAACTCCTTTCATTTCTCTCTCACATAAAACATTTCTCAGAACACATCTATTTTCGATTCACATCTACATCAATATTGATAAATAGACAGACGAATTTTTAGTTGTGCGAAGGAATTTTCATATTTTGCATACTTCCATAATACTTATTCTTTTTGCACTTTGTCGGATGTTTTCCCCCGCGAATTATGTTTTGTGTACGCCATTATTGATTCATGTACCACTCTCGGAGCTTCACAGCGCGTAATTTAACACGCAAAATAAGATACGGCCATGTTCAGAATCCATCAGCGGCGATAGCTCGGCTTCGGAAACGGCGGTCGTATTTCAAAACTTCGGTTTTTCGATTTTCGAACAGAGATGATCATCGCGCCTGTTCGGAAATGGCCGTAAATCATTTAATGGCTGTCGGGTGAACGCTAAAAATGGGATAGGGGTTTTGGTGAGGTAGGTACCTATCTACTTAATTAAAATTCCGCCCCTTCACGGTTGATGTTTTGACTAATGCGCGTCAGTTGCTCTGCGAGTGTTTAAAAAATTATTTGCAGAAATAATTTAGCACTTTGTTGTCTGCGGGGTGTACCGGACGCGTTCTCAATATTTGGGGGTCGATTGTGAAGCTTTGTGCATACATCAACACAAGATACAAACATTATTAATAAAATACCTATGACGCGTAGGTTTGACCAAAAGTTCTACCACCAGACTTGGTCAAATATGTAAAGACCGCGGTATTTCCAACGCAGCTTGTACAGTCTCTGCTGATGTGGTGCTGGAGACACATGTTGCGCATTCCGTGGACAGCGAGACGCACGATCGTCTCCATTCTTCAGGAGCTGAACATGAAGGACAGACTCTAAACTAAGATAAATCCTTTAATTTTTTTTACATCTTACGAAAGGGGAAGATAGCTTGGAGGAGCTTGTTGTGGTGGGTCACGTCGCAGAGGATGAGGAAGATCCCCCACTTGTTGGATCGACCAACGGCAACAGGTCTGCAGGATACCGAGAAACGTGGAGTAGCATATTCAAGAGGGAATGAGTTCACGGAGATCACGATCTTCATTCATGGGATCAACGTGGATGATGCTACACCCCTAAAATTTCGACAGCCCGGTTATACATCATTCATCACTAGTAGCGATTCATTTGTCTATTTCACCTTTCTGTCTTATTATAATTGATAATTGAATAATTATTATAATTTTTTAATGAAAATATTTTCGTAGTGAAGTTGCAATTTCAGAACATAGTTCCCAGTAGGAACCAAATTATTTTATCAAAGTACATATTTTTCCCGTACTTATATCTTTATAATCGATCAATTTAATTTTAATTAATTATTATCATTCCAGTGAGTGACTCAGATTTAATAATTATAATTAAAAATTTGCCAAATTTTAAAAATTTTTTTTTTATATATTATCGTGGAAAGCAATCACTCTGTACGAAACCACGTATTTTATTACACGGTTTCGCTTAGCTCAAGCTTCGTCAGGACGTATTTAAAACTAACAATAAATACATGAGTGCATTTATAGATGCCGGGTCCAGAATCAAAAGCAGGCATGTTCACTTTACCTGTTTTCGAGTAAAATACAGAGAAACGTTGTACTACAACTGTCACTTTTGGAATCATTTTGAAAATTACCAGTAACTGCAGGTCACGTGACCATATACTTTCGTCTTATTGGCTGAAAACGTATTTGTCTGCGATTGAAGTGACGAGCCAATTTTGAACGCATTTTTATACGAAATTCGGTGATATTTATTTAATTTCGATAGACTAGTCTTGTAAACATTCAGTTATTTTTTATTTGTACCCAACGAACTAAAAAACCATAAAGTTTGGAAATTAGTAGTTTTAAATACGTCCTGACGAAGCTTGAGCTAAGGGAAATCGGTTGGCGTGTAATAAAATTCGCGTATGTGTTGTGTTGGTTTGTCACTAATGCAAAATACATTTGTTCGTGTGTCGCCTTATTGAGTTATATTGATTTAACCTGTCTAAAAAATAATATGTTGAACGTTGAATTACTTTCTGAGGTTACGCAGTCAAGACTATCTCTTTATACCAACGTCTGTGCTGCGTTCTATCTTCCTCTAAATATTGAATTTTAAAATATCATATTTTTAAACAAATTATAGATTGTGTCAGTGGAGTACAAGATCCGCAGGTTCTTTACTACAGCAATACATACCCACCTTATTTTTGTCACATTATGCTTTCATCTTAAACTGGGGAAAATTTATAAGTAACACCTGGAGGTGATAAATAAAAAGATGTTATTGACTGTGTGACTGTGAATGATGCGCGTGAGATCGTGTAACGATGACCTATTAAGAAATGAAAGGAATCTCGGATATTTCCGGGTATTTATTAAGGTGTGGGTCTCCCGCTGGGGGTAGCTGGGATGGGCGATGCCTGGAAGAGCAGTGGCTAGAGAAACCTAACGGAGCATTCTACTAGCTCTCCCTCGCACTCTTGCGACCTGGACAGCGTGAATTTCTGCCGGACTGTGACCGAGTTTTGCGACTGCAACACATAAATGTGACGTCTACCCTCCGCTTTTGGGGTATGTGATTTCTACAGCTTCTTTCTGGCTGCCTTTTGAAATTAATGTGACAAGTCTCTCATATTGTACAGGTGTGGTTCTGGTACGATACCGGAGCCAAACTATGATGGTATTATGATGATGTGACTGAATTTAATAAAATAAATAAAAATATATGTAATTATGACGAATCGAAAAGAGGGTAAACAACTCTCAAAACAAAACAAAATAAAAAAAGAAATTATTCATTATAAAAATTGCTTCTAATCAGTAAAACACAAGAACAAATGAAAATACAATCCACTTGACAAATTCTCGGGCGCGAGTTCGACGTCCTTCATGCAGGTGACAACCAGATGTTAAAATTGATGGATCCCATCTCATTGGTTCCTCGTCGTGATTGACCCACAGCATCCAGGCCGACGCGAAATTTGTTAAGATCACTTCATGTCAGAAAAATATCGCCTACGGTGAGGCGACTGAATCAAAGGGAAACATCTTGTTTCCTATAAAGATTATTTACCATTCGATTAGATTAACAAATTAATTAGTGATTGAATAATACAAAATATTTACCCTCTGGTTATAGTGGATCGCACACGGCTACATTTTAGTAACGCCGGTCGCGGCTATTCAACCGCCCAAATCTGACAGCTTTCTCGATGATTTTGAAAACGGACCATAGATCGCAACCGTTTTTATAACCTCAGAAACAGAATGTGATACCAACGTGAAGGTAATTATTTGTGAATTTCGCTGTGCTTGACAATATGACGGGGTAATTTCGTGCATGACCCTGATTTATAACGTCACAAGATATCTCACAGACACGAAGCTATTTATATTATATTATATGGAAATATATGGAAGTATGAGTGATTACAGGGCTTACGAACTGTCTTCAGTTGGCTTAAGTGCTCACTTTACACAATGTAACGTTCACCATTCTACTCACAATTGTTTACTAAAGTTGTATATATGTTACCATGTAGAAATACTTCGAGTATTTAACTATAACTTTGTTGTCCCATATATATATATATATATATATTATATATTAAATTATAGATATCTATAATTTGTTTAATAACGATGCCTTTGTAGATAAAAATTCAGTAATTGTGTGTTCTTGGACATACTCATACTTGTTAATATCATGTTTTTCATTGCGGAGAGTGTCACCGTAGCTTTTCTTGATAGTTTTATTAGTTCTCTCGACTTATTTATGCGTCTTAATACATCATCATTAGTAATGTAGTCAACTCGTAGTAGCCTTATAACTGGTATGTTAATGTTTTTCTTATTTTCTCCCCCAGAGCGCTAATAATAGCATTTCTCCTTAACTACGGCAAACATTTGATGCTACTACTTTATAAATAAATCCAACTTATTTGATTACCTAATTGAACACTGTGGGGATAGGCACTCAACACTGATTTTAGCCCTGAAAACGAGGATGTACAGGCTGATGCGAAAGTCTATTGGCTTGACCGAGTAACTAATGAGGAAATTCAACAACGAATGAATTACAAACAGAAAATTAGGCTCGCAACAAAGAGAAGAAGACGGGAACAATTGTGGTCGAAGAATTAAAAGAATCTTTCGTTCCATGCTTCAGTTGGATTCAATTCAGACAATCAAAGAAGTATGAGATCTTGCACCTCAGCACGCAGGGAAATATTGCTGAAAGTCGGGGATTTGGAAGAAGCAGAACATAGATTATTCGGTATACTTTAGAGCTTTTCCGGTGAACAAAATGACGATAGCTAACGTCTGTTAAATGCAGGGTCGGCCCGACGGAGGGGGCGTGCTCGGGCAGTCGTGGGGCCCCGTCCACATCCAGAAGAGCCATCCGGTTCTTCAAATATCAGAAACGTCTCCGCTGTAGTGTTGCCCTGAAGAATGACAGCTAATTCTCCAGTATCACAATAATCACAGCTGATGGGGTGCCGTTAAAAAAGACTGACCGATAAACTCACCTGGCTTGTAATCTTAACAATAACTGGGAAATAAGCTAAGAAATCAATGAATATTAGAGAATTTGAATACTTTGCCCATGTGAAGCGAAACTTGAGAGATATACAAGGTGGCCCAAAAAAAAGAGGACCCAAATATGATATAATGACATCAAAATTAGTTTAACTATATTAACAATAGCTTAAATAGTTTACTAATTTACTTACTTACCTATATTACGTTTTGTTTCAAAAGTTTCCGGTCACTATTTTTGATTATTAATTTTCCCATTGTTTATGTTTGGTTTTTTTAAATTGTTGCCCAGAATGACAAAAATCACTGCAGAAGACCGTATTCTGATTAAAAATTTTCGAATTGAAAAACGTCGGGGTGCTAGGGAAATGATCAAAGAGCTATAGCTAGACATTACAGCAGGACAGAGCTCCATCTCACACAGCCAGAAATACAATCAACTTTCATCGTCGTGAGAATGTTAATTTCATCTCACCAGGCGTGTGGCCACCGAACAGGCCAGATTTAAACCCACTAGATTATGCAATATGGGGTGTTTTGATCATTTCTGATCAGCAAAAAAATTATATATAGAATTATAATTAATTATATTGTGTTTTGAAATAACTCGTGTGTTACGTAATACAGCACTCTACACCTTATCATCAGTGCAAGATCGAATCACGAAAACGAGGGTCTGGTCGTAGGAGGACGTTGTAGTTGCGAGATCTAAGAGAGTGGCTCAATAAATCCATGGTTTTTTTTTTTAATCAGGGATAAGGGCGCCCAGAAAAATTTCGCCCAAGGGCGCCACAGAGGCTAGGTCCGGCACTGGTTGAACGGCTAACGAAGAATAAGTCATTATTATCACAGCGACCGCGACTTTTCTGCCAATAGCATAACGAAGAAGAACATATGCATTTTATTGCAATTTATTTAGAAGAACATATTTAATATTTTGTTACTTTTCATATATATATATACTGTGTACCATCGTAATGCAAATTTATATGGCTGTAATGGTGCAGGCGAACTGGCCCGGAGCGATATAGATTACAAGAATGGGCCATTTTGTAAGTCTTACGAAGAGCACCGCTTGCAATTTGAAACCGAGCCAAAAGCTGAACTCTGTTTAATCTTGCGCCTGTGTTCGAGCTTGCAAAAGAGGTCCATTGAAGAATATTGTGCCGTCCTTTTCAGGGGGTGATCGTGGACTAGATATTTCCATAACATATTACTATTTTTCCACCTGTGCAAAAGCACCAAAGTCTATCGAGCTACATGGACGCAATCTCTCGAGAAATATCACACCGGATGCTTGAGGAAGATCATAAATGGTCCTGGAAGAGACAAATTACGAACCTGAAGCACCAACTACGATGGATGACACACGGCTTCCCAAACAAGATTACCCTGATGGTGAATCTGAGCAGATGTGACAAAGACTCTGGTCACTAGGAAATTGCAGCCTATGGCATCAAAGAGTACATTGCGAACGGAAGAAGGCTGACGGAGAGTAATATCAGAGATTTAGTTGAGATACATCTTGGTACAGGTTGACATTGGAGATAAACTCAGAGATCAGCTAGAAAGAGGCCAAAACTTAAACTACGATGTTCCATCTGACATCACACAAACACTATCTAAAACACCGTAGATCCCTATAACTATCTATTCTGAAAAATTGATATTTCATTACACATTGACATTAATATAAGGTGTTAAATTAGAAAAGTGAGGTATGAATCATTCAACTGATGTACAATAATAACATCTGATGTTATGTAAGAGAATTAAGAGATTCCATATAAATATTAATATTATTATGAGTAGACGGGTATATTATAATATTTTTAACCTGTCTCAGATCACTAAAAAATGTTGAATACGTCAGAGACTGCACCGCAAGCCTGACTTTGTAACATACAATATATCAAATCCAGATATTTTCTTATTAACACTTTGGCATTATTTTCCTCTCGATTTTATGTTCGTTATCTATGAACGCGTTGAGCATTACAAACAGTCAACAGTCAAATAGTTGTCCCGTTTTGAACAGTAACAGATAAGATATCACTTCAACTGTGAACCAAACCCAACCAGATGTCTGTCACCAGTGAGCCGAGCATTCTACTGGAGATAAGTTTTATAATTGTGTGGTGTTAATAAGAATCACGCGGTTTCCTTCTTTTAACAAATTCTTTTAAATTTTTAATTGCAAACCATAATTGACATGGAGGGGACACCTTGAAGCACGTGATTAGGCTCAATATTAAGTCTAATTTTGGACCACGGTATGCATACCTTTTGTACAATTTTAAGGACCATAATAATATAATATAATAATAAAAATATAACACTTCCAAAATCCATACTGCTTCAAAATACTGTATACTGTGTCACTCAGAGTGCGCTTCTCAAATCTGGAACCCATGGCAGATTACATACATTGCGAGATTAGAACGAATACTAAATAGGTTTATTCGACATCTAAATGTTAGATCTAATCTATCATTCGGCTCCTATTTAGATGCAGCAAACTTCCACAATATGAACATCGAAGAACACGTGCTGACCAAATACTTCTCTTCAAACTACTGCAAGGCCATATTGATTGTCCCAACCAATTGGAATTAATATCTCTCCATGTACCATCCAGGTCAACCCGGCAATCCGTACTCTTCCACATTCCCAGAAGTAGAACATCTCACATACAAAATTCATTCATTCACCGGTCATGCGAATACCATAATGAGAAATTTACAGAAATTGATTTGTTCAACATTAGCCTTACTACGCTCAAAGGGTTCATCTTATGAACCACCACGATCTCAACTGTGGCCATTCACTCTACATATAAAAACTCATGTTGCTCTCCCTTTACCGCAACGTTAGTTGCAACCTCCCCACCCTTCTCCTTCTTGCATCTAAACATACTTATGTATCCAAATATTTTTAGTGGATTTTCATTATTAGTATCGCGTGTTAAATAGTTATTATGTTTATTACACTATGTTTACTGTCAAAATCCCTTCATAAAAAATATAAAAAATTGCATTAAGTAACAATTTGAGTTAGGTACTAAATTTATTTTTTAAATAATTATTGTTTTTTTTAAAATAGATTCTGTTAAAAAAACAACATATTTTGATAAAATAGTATTTTAGTTTTTATTCTTGTCTATCCGCGATTCTTATATCATCATCAAGATGTTATTTTTGTTCGTTTTGACACTGCTACTTACAAAGGTGGAATAATTTTAATTACATCGAGATTTTATTTACGTGTGGATTGTTTTGAGTTAGGTACTAAATTTATTTTTTTAAATAATTGTTGTTTTATAAAAATAGATTCTGGTGAAGAAACATTAAGTAGTTAATAAAACAAATAAAAATATGAATTTTAACCACAAATTGCTAATTTTAAAAGTTGAATCATATTCGACCTGAGGTCTGACCAGAGAAAAGTTTTTTGCAGTCCGCAAAATAAATCCCAACATTTTGAAACCTTTATTAGTTATCGAATCAATGTGGGGAATGAAGGATAATTTTTTTTGTAAATTGTGTCAACGTGCACGATCCACAGTCAGCATTTTCGTTTCAAATCAATTTAATTCTCTAGAAAATTATTGATAAATAATGACGCGAAGAATGTCTGTCCTTATCAGTGGCGATCGGTGACTTTTTGTAGAAGGGATGCTGGATAACAATTTTATACCAACTGTCAAATATAACGCACGATCAAAGGATATTCAATAATTTGGCTTCAAGTAATCAAACCAAACTGTCAAAAATGCGTCACACAAATAATGTATGCTATTCTGTGCATTACACCCATAAGCATTAAAGTCGTTTTTGTACGTTGGATGCTGTTAATGAGAGCGTATACAGTATTCGAAGACCTTGACAGGCGGACTAAATGCGCATGCGCAAAAGTTGAATATTTTCAAACTTTGTGGATACGGAACGAATGGTAGAATCTACTATTGCTGGTATCTGTGTGTTTACGCGATTCATAGATGTTCGAAAATTGAGAATGTATGTGTATTTCGACTCGCTCCGTGCGCGCATCATGTCGCATTGTGTGTTGTGACTGGTCTCTAAAGGTCAGGATGAATTTACTTGAATCAGTACTATTTTCGAGTATAAACAAAAAGTCCAAAGGCTTTTGACTCTGGAACACAAGGGATGCGGAGCATCCAAAGCATGTATGAAGCGACCGCGCCTGGTCCTTATTATAAATAGTTTAATGAAAGACTAAAATGATTATATATGAATTAAAACATAGCCTTCAAAGACTGCGCAAGCCTCAAAGTAAATTAATTAATAATAATCAAATGTATTCTCAAAGCTGGAACGTGGGATAATTTTAATAATGGATTATTAATTGCATATTGAATATGTCGGTTAAAATGGTTTGTTAACAACGAAGGGTTGCACAACTACAGATATGTAACAACATAATTGCTCGCATTCCCGACCATCAAACTACCCCGAAAAGGTATTTCATTTGGTGCGGGTTGGCGCAACCCCCGACGAAAGGGTTTGCAGCCAAAACATTATTGGATTCTCCGAATAGTTCGCATCGATATAAATATGGCAGACCGACACAATATTGAGCGCGTTTCAAAGGTGTATCGGTTTAAATTGAGCGATAGAATTTCAAAATGCAAGTTCAGGTAGCGACTTGTACGGCAATGGTGGAAAGCACCTTCAGCACGTGCGAGATGTTGAAGTTTTCTTTATTTTTCTTTATTTATCCGAACCACAACATCTTCATTCGTAACTCCATCCATCCAGCTTATTTTGAGTATTGTTTTGTGGGTCCCAAAGCCGGTTTTACGAATAAAATATTTTTTTTGGTCTAGTCATTATTAAGATATGGAGTCACTCCTGTAACTCAATTATAAAACAAAATCATCAAACAGGCATATTGAAAAAAATTGTAAGCATTTAAATTGAGGCATAATCTAAAATTGTTATATTTTTTTAATATTAATATTAAAAATATAATACAATTTCAATAATATATATATATTTTTTAACATTTGTTTCTTCTCTATGAGAGTAAGACTCGTGTATAGAGAAGGAGTATATTCGAGTTAATTAATGTTTCAGTTAGTCTGTGTACATATTATTTTTACTTCAGTTACAAATTAATGATAGTCCGTAATTTTTCTAATTGTGATGGGGAGATTGTTAAAATATTTGATGTCTTGATAAATATATTGATTTTGAGTTGCGGTATATTTTAGTTTTGGGATATCAATTTGATCTCTATATCTTGTAGATCGGAATTCGCTTCTAAAATTTAATTGATTTGTAATATTGAAAATTTGAATTTTTTTTTTATATATCTACTATTGTTGGTACTTTAAAATCATGTGAACTCATACTTGGATAGTCTTTTTTTTTAGAATAATTTTTATTATCATTTTTTGAGTGTGACATTGAAGTTTTATATGCACCTCCCCATCCAATAATACCGTATTGCAAATGTGACTGTACAAACGCGTAATATATTATTTTCAGATATGTAAGTGATAAGATGTTTCCGAGTCTAAAAAATATGTAGGTAGTTTTCCTTATTTAGTTTGTGAGATTAGTAACATGTTCTTTCCATTTGAGATTGTTATCTATTATGATTCCAAGGTACTTGGTACAGTCTTTTTATTCAATTGATGAACATTGGTCTCAAGAGTGAATTTTAATAAGAATTTGGGTGTTTTGTTTCTGTTGAATAGCAAATCGTATAAAGTATGTTTTATCGGTATTAATTGATAGTCAGTTATCATCCGTCCACTTTTTTATGGTATTAAGATCTTCATTTTCCGATATATAAGCTTCAGTACAAGTTTTTTCGTTAATTATTAGTACTGTATCGTCTGCGTAAGATATTATTTTACCATGTAATTTGAGTTTAAATATATCATTAGAGTATAAGATAAATAACAATGGTCCAAGTACTGTACCTCGTGGCATTCTATTCTTCCGTAAATGTTCTTCTTGTACAAATACAGTGGCTTCACATGAAAAAAATACAAGAGGTGTAATTCTCAAAATCACCAATATGGATGGATCGAGGACATTAGAATTTGTCGTTCTTAAACTAAAAAATAAAATGTTTTTTTTTTACAAAAGAGTACGCTTTCTCTCAATTTGGAAGAAATGATAAAAAAATGGCTTATAAATAATAATCTGTTTTACCTGTGAGAATGAAATGAATTGTTTAAACTGTAACTGATTAATAATAATAAAAATAATCTATAGTGAAGATCATATTATTAGAATACAGGGTGCGGTGTTTATCTATTTGAAAAATATCGTTTCAAAACGAGAGGACCCGTACAAACCTGACTCGTATTTCAAAGAATATTGTCACTTCACTCCAATTTAAAATTTACCGTTCGTTTTCAAATTTATCTACACAAAATGATAAATAGATTGTGGCTCATTTATTATTATTTCTTTATAGATAGGGCCTACTGTCAAATTTTCTAGGTAACGGAACTTTAGTGAAACAGAACAAACAAAAGTTGAATTCTTGGCTGTTTTCGTTTGTTCTGTTTATTAAACAAATTTCGAACTATTAATATTCCAGGCGCCAGACAGAAAACAAAAAATAATATAACGAATCACACCTGTTTTGTTTCAGAAAGAGCGCTGAATTTTTTTATTTATAAATTCACTACAACGCACCGGGTGGTTACAATGTTTGACTTCAATTAAATGTTCGCCTAAAAATAGTTTGTTAACGCATAATTCAGGAAATTGAGCGTTAATATACGAGATCAGGCAAGTATATTGCCCAGCACCGAGCACACGATGTACTCTGATATAAATGTTCAGTGTGCACATAAAATAATATAATATATTATACAGTATACAGTTTTAATATATAATATATGTATAGCTAGCAGAAAAGCAATCGCAAAAGATTGCATGCTACTAAGTCCTGCTAGTGCATTTTGTATTGCCCTCCCTGGAATTGTACAAACGGTGCTACTAAGCATCAATGATGATTGATTTTTCTTCGTTATTTCATTTAAATGCATTCTTGAAAAAACTGAAATCATGTTTAAAATAAATAATTGCTAAACGAATTACGAACATATACGCGAGGTGACAGATGGTCAATATACTTGCCAGTCGTAAAAATTCGTATGATTTCGCTAATGTATGTTTTTTCTTACTCGTAATAAAGACAGTTGTACACTATTTACGTACTGTTATTGAATATATAAAAAAGAGAAAACTTTGACACTTTGGCAAATATGTGGAATTTTTTCTTACTGGCAATGACATTTGCGTATCTAAGTACAGATTTCTTCTCTTATTTATGATACAGATCGGTATAAGTATATCTATATATAATTTATTTAAAAAAATATGCAAATCAATGTGAGCACGAATATCGTACAAGGGGAAGAGATAGACTGAGACTGCCATTCAGGAAGAAGGGTAAATCTCAGAAATCTGTGATGTACAGTGCGATGAAGATATTTAATGAAATGCCGGATGATTTAAGAAAGGAGAAGAACTACATAGATTCAAAATGAAACTAAGAAAATATGTACGAGATAAGTTATTGTAAAAAGGAACATTTTGATCTTGTTTATATGTATGCACTATATTAAGAGTAAATAAATAATAATGTAATATCTATTTTTAAAATTGGCAAAATTAATTTAGTGGTTAAAATAAAATAGCAAAGATGATAAATTTAACAATTCTGGTGCCTATAAACTCAGTTGCGAGGATTGTGCTGCATTTTATATTGGGAAAACGGTGAGAAATTTTAATATAAGAGTAAGGGAGCATTTGAGATGTTTGAACAATAGTGGGTTTTCGGAATTTGTTAGTCATTTGATAGAAAAAGGTTATGGTTTTGATAAAAATTTGGGATTGTCAATTTTGCATGTAAACGGTGTTGGTCATAAATGAAATAATTAGGAATCGTTGGAGATAAATAAAGCGTGTAAAAATAATAAAAAAATTATAAACAACAAAATAAATATAATTACAAGTCGTATTCTAAAATTTTTTCCTTATTGTTTTTTAAAAATAGATTCAGTTAATGAAACAATAACATATATTTTTGATTAGTTATTGACATCAATATTTTAATTCAATTGGTGGTTAATAAAACAAAGTTAACAAATAGAAATTATGTAATGTTTCATTATTCATTTTAAAGACAATTGTCGTGGCCACCATATGGTACAACGTGGCCGTTAATTTTAAATCAAATTCAATCTAAACGCAATCAGCCTGTTTTTGATGGAAATATTCGCAGTTTTCGATTTTGTAAAAATTTAAATCTATTAATCTATTTAATTTTTTACACAATCTAAGATTATCGTATTTCGTATCTTATCTATTCGTTTGCATAATTCCTTTCTTCAGCTATATAATATAAATTTAATATTGTCATAAATGAAACTAGGTCTTATTTAAAACACAAAGCGTCTCACACATAAAATTCTATCGCTCCCAAACGCCTCTTTTTTTGTTAGGACTGTCGAACACGTGTTACGACTCATTCCAAATATGAAACATTTTCAGCTATGGGCTTGCATAGCTCATTGGACTGTTTATCCCTCGACCAATCCGAGGACAGGATTTATTTTGGTAACGATCATTCCGTGCAGCGGTTCTCATTTTATTTTCTTAAGCGTGTTTTAATTAATGCAAAATTGGTGACATGAAAATTAATAATCCTGGATTTGTAAAAAATTGGCGTCAGACTTGAGTGTCAAGACCAAATTGACTGACAGCGTGCACAATTTATAATATGGTCAAATTACAGATACCCCATTAGAGACGAATCTATTTATATTATATTATATGGGAAGTGTGGCAGCCAAAGACAGGTCGTAAGCCCTGTAATACCCATACTTCCCATATAATATAATATAGATAACTTCGTCTCTATGAGATATCTATAATTTGTCATAATGTCTTTGGACGTAAAAATCTAGTGATTGTGTTCTTGGACATACTCAAATATTGTTAATATAATATGGGCACCAAATATGGATTCTTACGGAGAGAGCGAGATTATGAATGAAAAGTAACAGTGGAACCGAGAGAAAAGTACAAAGATAAGAAAGACCTTCTAAATGAGGTGGCTTGGACACATCTTGTGAATGCTCTAGGAACGTCAAACAAGACGTATCTTCTTGACAAATTCGGAAAGAAGGCGGCCGATGGGCAGTCCCAGACTAGGTTGGTATTAATGACAATAAAAAAGTCAAATTGACCCTTAATTACTCATCATGTATTGAAACAGCGAAATTAGAGACGATTAAACATTGATTGAACTTTGAGTCCCCGGCCCTCATAAAATAAGAATATGAAAATGATGAAATTAGTGGGTGATAATAATGAGTGCGGAACTGTAGAAGTTAAGAGAATAATCGGGATGAAAAAAAACTGCAATGCCAAAGCTAGATACAATTTGGAAAAATTCATAACCACAATCACAAAAACGTGTCTCTTCTTTCGGTGAGTTGTCTTTTTCAAGAATAATAAAAAAAATTCAACAATGTCTGAAAATGTTAACTAATTGAAATTAAGTATCTAACACACAATTTTAATTATTTTATTAATTTATTAATCTACCTAACTATCTATCTAACTTTATGAGCTTTTTCAGAATGTCAATAGCTAATCAAAAACGTATGTTATTGTTTCTTTAAGAGAATCTATTAAGTATTTAAAAAATAAATTTAGTACTTAAGTCAAATTATTCCTTGATGATACAAAATGACTAGAATAATTTTTAGAAAAAAATTGTAGAATGGGACTTGTAGTTAAATTTAGTTGGTTGTTTACAATTTTTTGATTAGTTTTACACGCTTTATTTAACTCAAACGATTCCAAATTATTTCATTTATGACCAACACCGTTTATATGCAAAATTGACAATCCCAATTTTTTATCAAAAACCATGGCTATTTTCCATCAAATGATTGGAAATTTTGAAAACTCACTATTGTTCAAATAACTCAAATGCTTCTTTACTCTTATATTATAATGTCGACCCATTTTACCAATAATAATAAAACAAAAATATAAAAAAATTAAAATAATGCACCACGAAGTTAAATTTGACAATTTTTAAAATATAACTATACATATAACAAATACTAAATTAATGTATTAATTATAAATATATTTATAATTAATTCATTATTGTTAATATTAATAACAGCATTTTTCGACAAAATTGATTTTATATGTATATATTTATGATTAATACATTAATTTAGTATTTAAAATATCACAGAGCGTCTCTTCTGAATAATTACAACTTCACAATAAGAATGTGTTTTCGTTAATAATACATATAACATATTATATTATAAAATACTATTTTTATCATCTTAGTTGTAACCAAATGCAGAATATTGCCATTACTAAACCAAATACAGATAAACTTGCCAGTAAAATGACAAAAATTTTAAAATTCAAAAATAAAAGCTACAGAAACTGATAAGCAAGTAGTCAACTAACCATTTTTTAAAGACGCTAAAACTATTTTTTATAAATTACTGTGAAATAGATAACCAACAATGCACAACTTAATGCACCATATTAGAAAAAAAGGTTCATATAATTATTAAAAATAAAGTATGTAAAAATTTTAGTAAGAATACAATAATACTTAGATAGTTTTCATCCCCACAGTTTAAACATCGATGCTTCTTTAGTAATATGTGGCGACGTTCAATTTTCGAACACTCTTGCGCTTTCGCTTCATTTGCGGCGATCAGTTCTGTCGCGAGCGTTGTTCGACGAGGGTGTCCTCGCACCGCGTACTATTAATCCGCGGCGTTTTCCCTCCCAATTTAATTTTTTTTTTTTTTACATATACCGCGTCCGACATTTGTATGAAGCCGAAGCGAAATGGTTTAAGATACGGATCGATGAAAATTACGCACGTTTCTTGCCTCGAACTGAGTAATTGCTATTTTAGTAGCCGAATTCTCATCTCGTTTTCAAGGCCGCTGAATTTTTTCGCATAGGTTCCGCCATTTTTCTTCCGCGTTGATTTGATTTACCAACCCTTTGTCGCGAATATGGCCGTTATTTTGTTAATATCTCGGAATCAAATTGTTTGTAAATCAATTTGTAGACCTCTGGACCCTACAATAAAGTATAAATCAGTGTGAAAATCGTATTGTGTATATGAAGTCTGCAGAAACATCTTTCTAAACCACGTGTTAGTAAATGAGCACTACTTTTTTTAATTTTAACGGACTTTTTTAAAAGCATAAAACAGATTTTTTTTTGTGTTCTTTGCAACGCTCGCGCTGTTAACTCCTAAAATAAATAGTACATATCGTACTTGTGAAAAATAATGGCTTCCAGCGGCAACAATATGTTTGGCCTGTTTCATAATAATTTGTTGTGCCAGAGGTCATATCAATCAACAACCATTTGTTCTGTGTGATAAAGTTGCGTGGAGACATTACGCTTTGCCGTTTACATTCAGCAGTCAATCTATTTAAGTGCTTATATAAATAATTGTTCGAGATATCACGAGATTGGGGCGGGCAACATGGGCGACATTTTATGTGAGTTAATCATTGAATATTTCGATTGTTTTAAAATATATTTATTATGTTCTTGAATCAAACGAACGATATTATTCAAATATGCAAGTATTATGTAGCATATGTCAATAAATATAATTTAAAACATTTTTTATTTTGCAAGTTATGGTGATTCGTATTTTCATTATTTTGTATAATAACAAAAAATCACGTCATTTTTGAGATGTTTTTGAGCGTATAAGAGATTTATTTAATTCTTAACATAAGCACTTCTATATATGCTCTAATATAAACAAGATTTAAGTATTTTAAATATATTAAATTTCTCCTCCTTATGTTTTCTGGGATTTAATTTTAAAAATTTGAGAATTGAACGCCACACTGTCGTACAACAAAGGAATTTCGCCTCGATTATCTGTTTCGAATAGTCAAATAATATTTTATTTACTTAATTAAATCAAATTTCATTTATATTTTTGCTAGTTTCTTGGGGAATTTATTATTTCAATACTAGTATAAGAGACGCAGCATACCTACAACAAGTTCTCTAGAGATTTGGATACGATTCTAAAAATATACACACTCGGTTCTCTTTTTATGCGGTTTTGATTTCAAGAAGCTTTTTTTTTTTTTTTTTTAAATTGTTTTAGACCAATTTGATATATCGAATGGGTCAAAAATTCGGAGAATTTTGTCTGTGTATGCAAATACACTCGTCACCATCGCCGCGAGTGTAATTCGAGAAGGACTTCAACTTTGCAGTAAATTGGCAAATTATTTCATTGAAAAATATGATAATTCTGAACGAGTATTCAAGTTTCAGAATTTCATTTCTGGATATCAGGAATTGTACAAAAAAAGTCAACGCTAATTTTATTTGTGAAGAAAGTGATTTTTAACCAGTTCGTAAATTATGCTCAACATTGTCATATAGAGATGATAATTATTAAGAAAAAAAAAATTTTAAGATTATATTTTTCTGAAATTTAATAACCTCTTTTTTTTTGTGCGTTTTCCTGTGGAACGTATCTACCGCATAAAAAGAGACCTTAGTGTAGATAATTTTTGAAAAGTTTAACATAACACTCACTAAAAGGATTAGTAATTAATATAATCATCATTATCCCATTCGCTGTCGGGTGACACCTCGCGAAGTATGGGTACTGAATAAAATATGTAGTCACCGTGGCAACATATGTATTACTCTAGTGAGAAAATTTTTTACGAACTTTCTCTGTCGGCGGATACCGTACACCTACACAACAGCCGCTACCGGAAGTTGTAGATTTGTCCCGACTAAGTGGGAAGTAACACCAGTTTAGTACCAATTTACTCTCGCGCCAAACTTCACATCCCAGCGTGCAATATATTCACAGGGGCGTCATCCGTCCCGTCCCGCCTGTGTCACTTCGGCCGTGCCGGTTCACACAGCCGTCGGATAGAGGAATCGTGTATGTAATTACTATTTGAATTTAGTCCCGCGTATGTGCGTTTAGATATCGTTTCTAGGGAGAATAATCCTAACACGTCTGTTTCGTATTTACACACACTGCCATATATGTATGTGTAGCAGATCCATCCATTTATTTATTTGATTCTTCATATTAAAATGAGCATATTTAACATACGAACCATATCCATACCCCGATCCATATCCGTACCCCGATCCATGTTGTAGCGCACGTTTCATTCAATAGCGATAGTTATTTTCTTACCGTAGTTTTGGAAAACTGAGAATCATTCATTGAACATTGAACAAATATCTTTCTGTAAAAATAACTAAAACGAGCGGTATTCGTTTTGTTATAAGAAATGTTAAAAGTGAGCTACTTTATAATTTGAATAGTGAGAGATTTTTGAACTTGTGCGCGTGTGAGCGGAAGCGAAAAAGTACACTGGACTTAGACTCTTTTTTATTTTATTCATAGTGGTTCACAGTAGTTAACATACGGGGGAAATCTTCTTGAAGATTGAGTACGACTGCTCTTTGGGAACGTCCTTAACTAGAATTCGCGTAAGTCGGGGCACAACTTTGCATATAAATACATACGATTTTGTTTAATTGGGACCAAGGACTAACAAAAACACTAGTTTAGAAGAAAAATATTAAAAAATAAACGATTTACGTAAAAAAATCATTTCGATGTCCTCTTTTTTTCACGCAGAATTTCTTCGTAGCAAGCTAATAATTTTTTTATTCCCTGTTTTGTAGTTATAACGCGTTCTTCGTTGGAGTCTATTTTTTAAAAATTTTAAGCCATTTTCAATTGAGCAGAGACCTTCTGTCAAGTTTGCAATTGTCACGTGGTTTTCTGGTGGAATTAGGTCTGAAGTTGTATTCATTGTCGTTTTGCTTACGTATCTCTATGAGCTCATCGATTGTTAGTTAACTCTCGACTAAGTGAATCCAACAGCTCGTCGACATCGTCAGCACTGACTTCCAAATCTAATTGCCTGCCAAGATGAACAACTTCTTCCACCGCATGAGCGATATCAGCTTCTAGCAACTACAGTACGAGAAACACTGAATATAGCGGGCGGCAGTGTCGCCAAACGAACCGCGTAACTCTGAGTTCGCGTAAGTCGTATTTAGCCTTCTTCCTGAATGGCAGTCTCAGTCTATCCCTTCCTCTTGTACGATGCTCGTGCTCATGTTGATTTGCATCAATTTTTCGTATTAATTCCGTTGATATTTTCTTATTGAGGATTTTGTAAATAAATACCATTAAAATATTTTTTCTGCTTAAAGTCATCATATTTATGACAGAGTAAAGAATGAAAAAAATAAGGAAAGAATGTAAAACTGATCTCAGTATAGTGAGTAAGATTAAGAAAGTATCACTTGTATGGTTTGGTCATATAGAACGGATGAATGAGAATCAAGGAAGATATATGTTGATGGCACTAGAAATAGAGTGCGTGGATGCCTTGGCACGACCATGTAAACCAGATACAGGAGAACGGTTTTGTTAGAAGCCTCTACATTCGGCGAGCTTGTATGAATGTGAATAAGGCGAGAATTGTGTGTCAGGACAGAATAATGAGGCGCTCTATCCTCTCTGCCTACCCCCGTGGGGAAAAGGCGTGACGGTAAGTTGGTTTCGTTTATTAAATGATATCTAACTTCACAAATTTCTAAACTTTTCGTTGGTGTCTCCCACCCTTCTCTATCCAGTGTCACACATTTCTGCAGAATTTGATAACTTCGTCAATCCAGCTGATTTTAGAGCGTCCAACGATCGTCCGTCCACCGAGCGATATTGACATTTCATTTTTTTTTTGACGTATTCAATTACAACTTTGTTTGTTCTGTCGATTAAACACTCTGTTTTATATGCCTTTCATTTTTAAATAAACCCTCTGATATATATATATATTTATTTATTTATTTATTTACTTACACCCTATCCCGAATCGTTTTGGGAGTTGTTGACTCTTGTTTCGATTCGCCATAATTACATATTTATTTTATTACATTATTATCATAATACCATCGTAGGTTGGCTCCGGTATCCTAGTACCCGAGAGCCATACCTGCACAATTTGACGTGAGACACGTTATCACATTAAATTGAGAAGGCAGCCAGAAAGAAGCTTTATAAATCATAGACGTCACATTTATGCGTTACGGCCGCGGAACTCACCCTGTCCAGGTCGCGAGAGGTGCGACAAGTAGAATGCTGGCCGCTGCTCTTCTCGGCATCGCCCATACCGGCGACCCCCAGCGAGAGACCCACACCCTAATAAAAATCCCCTAATATTATATAACTTGAAATTTTAACTAAAATGAAGCAGACATGTCTATATGGCCTGGTTTGCGATTTGTTAAATTTTCAATTAAAAATGTTAAGTGAAAATGTCCGCCCCCCGGTATTAGCGAGACGGCGCTGAGATTATCTTCAAATTTGTCAGCTCCCATTAATGGCGAACTTCGGCCGCCGCCTTAAAACCCTTTCGTGATCCATTAATCATTAAATAATCACGTTTAAAAAAAGTTAGCGGTCGAAATGGCGGCGGTTTCTTTTGTATCAACTTCGCACTTTTGCAAAAATTTCCGAAGATTTATGCCCGCGGGTCGTTGACCACCTTTTAGCGGCTGAGGGATGCTGGCTGACAATGAATTAAATCCTTCGGAACGTTTACCTGGATTTCCTTTTACAACGTACCCATCCCTGTCCTCCCTTCCCTTGCATCCCTACCCCCTACATAGACGGAACCAAAAATACGATACGCTTTCTTCCAAAGACTGTTGTACCGGAGGGTTTAATTTTTTTGTCGTACTCGTATTTGTTTATCACGCGCTCGTCTCGTATACGTTAATTTAAAATAAACAAACTCGTGTTTCAAATTAGATATATGTTTATCGTGTTTACAATACCGTTTGATGTAACTAAATCGGTGGTTTCCAAATTGTTAACACCGTGGCACACTATTAAAAATACTTGAGAAATATTTTTGTATCTATTGTTCATATATTTCTCCTGAAAAAATAGCCGGATGCAATTCTTTATAATAATGGTTTTTCGTAATAATAATAATATTGCGTTTACTCCAGCGTGGTCAGGTTTTTTTTTATGAAGACCCGATTCGTTATAAAGATAATACAATATAAATAAAATAAAAAGTCACACACACATATATATATAAATATAAACAAAATATAGATACATTTCAGTCACGGCCATTATTGTATCTGTAGCTATTCTGTAGGCGTTGCCATTCTCTGGTCCGGGAACCAGCTTTCTTGGTTGATTGAGAGTCGGTGCTGAGTGCTGAGCTCCAGCCGCAGCTTTACGCCAGCAACTCGATGTCTCAGAAGCGGAACGAATCCATGTATACGGCCCTCGGCAAACATTGTAGATGCGCTGCAATAACGCGCCAATCCGAACAGTATTCCGAATGAGTTGTTGTCCTGAATTCGGAGACGGTTGTACGTCACTTGCTTGCATTTCGAGCAGAGTATACATGCTGGTGAAGAACTATTTAAACAGGATCCTCTTCACCTCTTTACTGCATCGGTAATAGGCACGGCAAGTGTTTTTAAACTTATATTTTGTGTAGCTCTTTAAAATTGATACATCCGTTATTACATTTTTAAAAGCAATCAACTTTATATTGCGACAAATCTCAAATACCTTTGAGACACCAGAATTAAATCAATTCATTTAATTAAACTTTCGTATAACTTATATACATATTTAAGGAGAACACATAATTATTATTGTGAAAATTTGTCTTAAACCTACCTTGGTTGATATGAAATCGGACAGGGAAAGGTACAGGTTCGAATCCCGGCAGCAACTAAAATATTTTTATGATAAATAGATTTCTGTATTAAAAATACATGATCTAAAAAGTTGTTAAGCTAATTATGTTGGATATGATCAGTTTGAGGCCGGTGACGATTCTGTCTTCCGTTAAATGCTTCTGATGCTCAATAGGAACATGACTACCGAGTCATATCTCATCTTCGCCTTTGATAAGTGTCCAGAAACATAATTAATACAGTTTGGGATGGTGCAAGACTGTGATAAATTCTCTATATTAATATTTATAAATATGGTTTCACATTTAAAAAAACTACATTGTAAACTCAGATCACCCGAACGCCTTTTGTAACAATCTACTACTAGAAGTTAAAATATTGAGAGTGATTTTATTTACCCGGGAGCTCTCACCTCGAGATGTGGCGGGTGCGAAGCCGAAATCTGAAGGAGGATTATTAATGTCTGTTTTGACGAATCTTCGGCTGGCAATATTCGAAGAGCCGCCGTATCCCGAGAAACTCAAAAGCGCGATTAGTTAAATCCTCCCCCCCCCCATTGCTTCGTACGAAGTTGTAACTTGGAGAGGAAATGAAAGGAGTGCGCTAGAGATGGACGCTTTTGGACTGCGAGACAAATCTACATCTACACGTGCAGTATAACCCCGCCATTCGTCCACTTCTGTACTAGCACAACACGGCATTCTTTAAATTTTTTCCGATTGAAATTTGACTTTGAAATTCTTACCACGTGATCAATCTCGCGTTCGCTAAGATCAAGTTTGTACAAGCTCCGCGAGATCTGTTTATTTTACTGCTATTGAGAGGTTATTTTGGTAATCGTAGGTCGAAAAAAGATTAGTGATCAACCGAACTAAAAAATATAGTTCATTACAGATTTTGAAAGTGGAACTCACACCTCGGACACGCATTAAGCAATCGTCTAGGGTTAAACAAATAACAGACATCTCTTAGAGACGAAGCTATTTTTTTAAATATATAATGGAACATATGTAGAAGTATGTGAGTAATTACAGGACTGTCGACCTGAATTCGGCTGGCTTAAGTGATCTCTTTATATAAATATAACGTTCACCATTCTCACCCATCAATCTCCACATGTATCAATTTTTTTTAAAAGTTGTATATATGTTAATATGTGGACTCGCTTCGATTACCACTACATCGTTGCCATCTGCGGACCAAATTTGATCATTCATTTTCCCTGAAACAGCATTTATGTCATCACAACGTCATATTTTCTATTAAATATAAAAAATAGTTTCGTCTCTATGAGATATCTTTTATTTGTTTAATAACAGTGCCTTTGTAGGTGAAAATCCAGTAATATTCAAACATTCCTAATCATCTAGGGGTTTAGACACCCGTTCGATCGGATAACTCCAGCTTCATTATGTCTTTGTGGAGAATTTGATTTGTTATTCGTACAAATCGCAATTCGAACAGTCTTACGGATCGTGTGCGAATAGCGGGGTATACTGTACTACTATGAATTGAGATATCATAGGGGAGTAACATTATTGGACTGAGTGAGAAGTGCCGTGTAAGGAAAATATTTGTTCAATCTGTATGGATTGAGGGACATATCTTGCAAATGTCGTAGAAATGATTAACCCTGAAAGGAAGGCGGCCGATGGATTGCTCGCCAGAGTGATCTGAAATAGGGGAAGTAGGCAACATGAAAATGATAAAGAACATTACTACGCCCTATTACACTGGAAATATTATATAATAATACTTGGGCTGCCTTGACCCCGTTGTTGTGCAGCTATTTCCATGTTTTTGGACATTTATTATCCTCAGTCAAAGAATTGATTGGAGAAAATAAACACGCGACTGCGATAAGATAGTGGGCTTATCACGTTATTAACATTTCAAAGTTCACGTCACATCGCACGAGCCGTAGCTACAATGGACATACATACATACACTCTGTCAGAGCATCACACGGTATGGTATAGTCGGCTGGGGTGGAGCCGCTATTACAATACTGATTAAAATGCTGAAAGTCATAATGAGAATAATTCCCAATAAATCCTTTCAGCATGAATCGGAGCTGCTATTCCAAAAACTCAAGATGCTAAATATCAGGTAATTATTTATAAAGACTGCTTAAGGACATACACGAAAACAGAATCCTGCGCCTTATCATACATTCTAAGTGTATACAGGCAAAAACTCAAAGAAGACTAGCTGTCCCGTTAATGAAAATCTCATTTGCTCAAAGACAATAAGCTACTACAAGAGACGGCAACGGTATCGTATCCTCAATTCTGTGCGCTTATAAATAAATGGCTTTTTAAAATTGGAAAAAGTCAGCTGGAAGTCAAGACTGCTCATTTTATGTAATTCTTTTTGTCGTTATATCATATCTCGTACTTATCTCTTGTTTGCTCCCTGCTTGTTTCTTTTCTTTTTACTTCTTACATATCTTTTATTTTTTTCCAACTTATTGAACCTTATGGGCCACCTACCTCAGAACAGGTACTCTATATGTACTACCTAGCGAGGTAGGAAGCGGCCCAGCAGGCTTGCATGTAAATGATATGAATTGTAATATTGGTATATATTATACTAAGGATTTTTATATTGATGCGAGCTATAGAAATAAACGTCGATTTATCGGCACCGAAATTAAATGAATACGTTGCCCGTGAGAAATTTTAAATATTTATAAAATATCTACATTGAAGTACACCTCTTTCAGTGGATGTAGCCACTCTACTAGGCACCGTCTGTCTTGGAACGACAACATAGAATTTGATCCCTAAATTGGACCAATTAAGGTCATAACTGATTTGTAAGTGTTCTGTTACTAACTAATCATTAAATTACCTTAACCACTCTGGTCGATCAGTTTATATGTTGAGCAATATATGAACACTGTATTCGCGCTGTATCCGTGAGCGTAACAAATGTGGTAATGACTTAGGAATCATTGATTCTATAGATTTGCTTGAATCTCAAGGTGGTGGAAGGAGGTAACTCTCTTTGATTAAATAAGGAATGAAGAGATGAGAAGTTCTAACGCGGAACGGGCACGGACCTAGTGAGAGTAATTCATCAAGGATCTCTGGACCAAAAGCGTCCAAAGGACATTTGGACAGAGAACAGGCAATCCTGATAAAACACCAACGTCTAACCGCGAAGATAGTATTTATGATCATGAAATATGAAATCGACTTCCTCATTACTTGGGGATCGCGATCACCTGGGTTTTTTTTTTTTTTTGCTTGTCTCAGACTCTTATTTTAAACAAGTTAACTTAATCCCATCTGACCATTATGATACAGTGGGTAGTTCAGGTAGTAACTCAGAGGCAAACGGTGCATGTGTATTTGAAATGGTCCAATTCTTGTCTAAGAATACAAAGTCAGTTATAAAAATTATCATTAGGGACAAATTAGTCCTCAGATATTTACTATTATCTAACAAAAAAGAATCTGAAGGTTTTGTCGGTTTGTTCAAACAGGTAATTATGTTTCCTTTAAAATGTTATCTTTAAAATTAAATCGCGTCTTCTTTTGACGAAATAAAATTTGAATAAGATGAAATTATTAGAAAACAGTTTTTGGGGATTTCAGTTCGTCATTGACTTTGGCCAAATATGCACGTTATACGTACGAATATATATTAAAATATATTTTCTATTTAATTAAATATAATTCGCGTCCCGAGTCCCAAAAATTGAAAATAGTCGGGAACACAATTTGACACTATAGCGCACACAAACAATATAACGCGGACACAATTTGACACTATAGCGCACACAAAAAATATAACGTGGACACAATTTTAAACAAGACTTCTTCTTCATGAGCCGCTTTTTAGCAAGGGTTGGCGACCATATTGATTTGTCTTGTATAATATCACTAATATTGAACCACATTCTGAGGTTTCTGTCTTCCCCTGCATGATGACGTCAAATATTAGTTTTTCATTACGGAGAATGTGTCCGAAATATGTAGCTTTTCTTGATAGTTCTCTTGACTTATTCATGCATCTTAATTAATAATGCGGTCAAGCCAGGCTCTCCCAGCAGCCTTATACTGGTGTGGTAAGGCTTTTCTCGTTTTCTCCCCAATCGCACAAATAATGCACTGCACGGATTCTTAAACTTTGAACATTGGTCGTGACTTATTGATGTCTTTGACGATTCTCCTCCGCCGTTCTCTGCAACCAGCATCTCGGATAGATGTTCCGATAGCCTTTGATGTTAAAGATCGTCTTTTTCCTCATTACGCTCCAAATTTTAAATGATATATTATACCAACATCCATGGTGGAATTCAAAACCTTCGACACACAGCCAGTACCGGCAGTCATGCGGCTCATTCAGGGGGAAAATACTCGCGATGATTTCCACAAATTGATGAGGAAATAGATTGCCGAAAGCGTGCCGCGGCCACTTCCGCGCGCGCCCTTATTTGCCGACCAATTAGCGGCGGCGGCTGTCTCCCGCGTCCAGTTTCGGCGGTCAGCAGCCACCACCCCGGCCAGCAGCCGGTAGCCGGCAGCGTCCGCGAGGGTCGGAGACCAGAGTTGGCAATTAGAAGGTAAACAGGATGATTGACGGGTCGGCTCTCGTGCCGTGTGCACTTCCTAGTGCTCGTCATTTTATCGACATGTCCCTTCGTTAGCTGATTATTTTTACTACATTAACATTTCCCTTACAGTACTAAAATAAAAACGCGCGTTCCGGTGCTGTAAACTCAGTGTACATATAGACTTTAGACTAGAATATTTACATTTATTACTTATATTAATCATTCAAATAATTGTATATATATATATATATGTGTGTGTCAAAATTCCTAAAAATGAGAAAAACTGTTCATCACGAACGACAGCATAAAGACGTATTAGACACGTCTGACTCGGCCGGCGCACGCCCCGCAACTAAAGTGACAATGGGCATCCGGCTCACCGCGCCCCGCGCACTGTGCCTTTCACACATCTCCTAATGTACAAATACACGTATTGACAAATTCGCGTCATCATTGAATCATCGGCATACAACAACCATCACCAGAATTAGAGTTACCCGATGTTCAAATTGTCTCCTAAACATTAGTAACTTTCCCCCTCTTACGCTTCTAGCATCATGTCTTCTCAGTACAATAAAGGTAAAGTCTTGATATACAATTTATTCTCTTGTGTACTATTTTTCAGGGACTGGGAACGAATTAATTGAATTTCAGTTATTAGTTACGGGGAAAAACTGTTTCTATATTCGTCAGGCCCCCAGCAACGGATTAATGACGAATATAAAGGTTCCACTGTAGTTGCGTACAGCTTTATTGTAATGCAATGCACGCGCCTGCGGGTTACTATGCGTAATTGGTAAAGCAGTCTACCGACAATAAAAAAATTATACCTTACGAATTTTATTTATAAGTAATATTGCCGAAATGGCAGATCTACAGCGCAGATGTTATAATCTTGAAATATTTATTTTATGGTGTCAGAGTGAAAACTCGGTAGGAAACGGTGTAGGCAGAGATCTGTTAGAATTTAGCATCGTTAAGACATTTAGCAAGATAAATTAAAATAGAGTGCAATGTAAAATTACATTATTGGACGGGCTTTACAGCTAGTTAACAATAAAACTTTATAACAATGGTGAAAGAACACCGCGCACAATACAAAGCTTCAATAGTGACATTGGTGGGTAGAAGGGAGAGGACACCGCGTAAAGCCTAAACATAGCACAGTGAGTAGTTTGTTCAAGTGTGGGAATTCGTTTTTAGCTGAAGGTCGGATCGGCTGTTCCTCCAGTCCCCCGGGACCTCGGAAAGGGAGGATAAAATCTTTCGAAAAGAAAGCTAAAATCTTTAAAAGTTGACACAGTGCGTAATGTATGGAGTTTCTAAATTCTCTCATACGTAACATCGCTTTTAACTGAACTGCATTAGCTCCGTTTCCCAGAAAGAGCAGAATCTAGATTGGTGCGGTTGATGTACATGTACAAGGCGGCACATTTCATGGCGCCTCTGTATCTTCGAAATCTCTGTATCCTATCAAACTTTCTTTTCGGCCATAGGAAGGGTCGTAGAACCGACTGGCAGTTGCTAGAAGTTTATGTTTAGTGAAGGGATATTTGCGGTGGCAGGCTCAAAAGCGTGGAACTCTTTGCTCATCAGAGTTCATTAGAGAGTATTTAAATACAAATATAGTGTGGAACTAAAACGCTCGTGAGGTGAAATTTTTATAAATTATTGAATTACACAAACTCCGGGTCGCGCGTCCCGCGAAATGGAATACGACAATTCCGGTCGTAAATTGGAATCACGCGAATTATCGCGATGTCGAGATCGAACAAATATCGGAATTTGGATGCGGAATTGTGTCAATAACAACGGTTGCGGCTGATTCGTAAAGACGCGCCAAAAATGTGTTTACGAATTCGGAACACCCGTATTATAATTATTATTGATGATGTAACAGAACTGATCTGACCTCAGACTGGTTCGCCGTCCAAATTAATTTGACGGCGGTCCTATTGATTTTACGGCGATGACGTCAGAGCACAACCAAATGTCACAATCCCGTTTCATTATTTCCATCTTGATTTGTCTCGTTATTTTGAATAACGCCACCCTCTCTCTCTCCCCCTCGCTTTTTCTCCGCGCCGCTTCACAATCGACAGCCAGGACAGACATCCTTTGTCTAAAAATGTATTTTCGGCCGGCCGGCCGACGCTGCCTGTATTGAACCTTATATGTCTCGAGGTATTTTATTTATTTGGGGTTACACACCGCGTTTGTTCATTAATGTTTGTACGAATAGTGGAAAATCTCTAGAAATAATGTATATGATACAAATATTATTAATAATTATATCATGATATTACATTCGCATATAGTCTTACACCACCCGAGCCAAGTCCCAAAACGGTCAATGGTCTCGTAGCTGACTCGGCCAACATAAACAATTAAACTTTCAAGTCGTATGTGTATACATATTTTAGTTTGTATGAATAATACGCACGGTTGTTAAACACAAGTTTGTTTTCGATCAATATTTTTTCAACATTTCGGTTTAAAAATGTTCAAAATGTATGTATCGACAGTTTCATCTGTGGATATTTTTTACAAAAAGGCAAAGGGAGGGTTGTCCACTAAATATTGCAGGATGCGTTGAGACAATAGACGCGTGGATGGCATAAAATAGATTTACAGTGAATTCATCTAAAACAGAGCTATTATGGACAGCAACACCTAGAAAGCAAAACTTAATACAGAATCAATGTCTGCGAATGCTAAATCTGCAGCCAAGTGTTGGCCATGTACATATATTGAATCAGATCTTTCAATGAATACACAGATTAAAATATTCAAAGACATCTTCCTCTTGTTGCAGCCCGTCTACTCATTGTGGTGTCACGTGTGGACTATTGTAACAGTATCTATGCTGGCCTGCCAATGTTTCAGCTGGATAGATTACAATCCATTCTAAATGCGGGGCTGCACGGATAATATATGGAGTTTCCAAATTCTCTCATATAACATCTCTTTTATATCAGCTACATTGGCTCCGGTTCCCCGAAAGAGTTGAATTTAAATTGTGCTGGTCGATGCACAAGGCGACACATAACATAGCGCCTCCTGCATGTAGCAATGGTAGACGTCATCAGCCTCTACTTCGGCCGACCAGCCGTAGTCAAGAGTCGTAAGTTTGATGAACGGGGTTTTGTGGTGGCGGGTCCAAAAGCGTGCAACTCTTTGCCCTCCGTCATAAGGAACAGTGAATCAGAGATTTTATTTAAGAAGAGACAAAAAATCATTTCAATAAGTGAAAATAACAATTTTTAATTTTAAAAACAAAGTAGGACTATAAGCAGTTTACGTGTAGAGCGTCCCTCGAGGTGAAAATTTTCACGAAAGTAGCGCTATACAAATTATCCAATATTATTATTAAATATGAATTCTTATTATTGACCATATTATCAATCTTAAGACGCGTGAATAAGTCAAGAGAACTAATAATGACGCTGCGTATTTTGGACAATGTTTGTTGGTCTAATGGTTAAGACGCTGGCCTAATGATCTAGTGGTCGGGGGTTCGCGCGCCCCACATCAAACGTTTGGCTTAGTTTGAAAATTGTAAGAATATCTATTTAAAAAAAAAAAATTGTCAGCAATGAAACCTCACCATGTAGGGGGAAAATGAAAGATAATATCATGAACAATGAGTGAATTAATGGGCATATTGCCGACCAGTCATAGAAGACGACATACATAGAAGAATATTAAATTAATTTAGGATATTTGGTGGTTCATTTTAGTTCACATTTATATGAGGACCCAGATCAGCTTGTTATCGTTGTTGCTTATTGTAGAATTACCGAGCAACTAACTTTTATTACATAAACATGCATGTTTAAGCCAGGCCACATCGGTCCAGTGATGTTCTCAGATGACGCGTTCTCACAGGCGAGAAGAATATCTATCGGGAGTTGGTAAATCTACAGTTATTTTTAGCGGTATCGTTTCTGTTGTCGGCGTACTACCGTCGGCCGCAGTATGTGCATGGCCCCGGTAACTCCAATCGCTGGGTCATTTCCCGGAATTCGGGCAATGGTCGTTTCTGAAATGAACTTAAAGCAGCGGCGACGGCGGTGTCTCTTAGCATGATATTCCACACGTATTAGTATAATTGTTTTTGCCTATTTGATTTGTCGTCCTGTAAAGATTGTTCGTCATGCGATTAGATCAACAAATTATGCACTAGTGATAGAATAACATAAAAATATTTACCCTTTGGTTACGCTGGACACTCACTGTTACATATTAGAAACGCCGGTCGCAGCAATGAACCGCGCAAATTTGACAGCTCTGCTCGATGGTTTGAAAAAAGAACCATAGACGGTGACCGTTTTTATAACTTTCCAAACAGATTGCGATACCGACGTAAGGGCAATTATTTGCGATTACGAGGTGCTCGGCATTAAGACAAGTGATGGGGTAATTTCGAAAGTGGGCCTAATTTGTAATGTCACACTATATACAAAAATGTTATGTATTAGCAGGTTTGATTTTATAATTTTAAATAAACTGAGGGTCATCTTTTTCTGTTAAAGATTTTGATGCTATTGATTTCAGAATTATAATTTGACGAGATTAGACGAAGATTTTCTCTACAATTGGTGAGAATTAAGGCGAGAATTTGTTATGGGTAATTAATTAATAGCCAGGATCATATTCAGGACCATATTCAGGACACATTTAGGTATCAATCATCTAGACCAGTGTGCGCCAGGACACGTGATATATGTACGGTAAAGTCGGCCACGAAAATAAAATCACGGCAAAATATAATCAATTATGATGACGAGAGTCATGCCTAACATTTTTGGACTAGTTTGGACTGTTTTTAATTTCGAGTTTAAGTTAGATGGTACCGTGCTAGATTGCTACCCTTTTTTGATAATAAATTATATTTTCATTATATCATTATTATAAAATGTCACGGTTGGAAAAAAAATACACGAATACTAGACGAAATACCATACGATTTTATTTCTTACGGTGAGCATTTAAATTTTTTAATCTGGTAATACACCGACTGAGTTGTACCCTGTACCGACCACTTCCAGTGCTCAGTGGATCAGTAGCCGCCGGCTCGCCGCGTAACCTGTGGCTCCGTCCCAGCGGCGGCGGGGGCGGGGGCGCGCCCGCGCCCGCGGCCATCGATCCACTATTGTTCCCGGAAGGGTGCGGCGCTCGAACCACCCCCACCCTCACCCCCCGGCATGGTGTTGCATCTCGTATCTCATCTCAATTACCGCCCGGCCGCGTGAAGCCTGGAGTGCTTTATTTATTTATTTGGTGGACATGTCGGCACTCTAACTGGGCCGCGGGCATGACATACTTGTTGCTTACAAGGATAGATGCCGGAAAAATTCAGGATACAGAAGGAATAGGCACTCACCATAATCCGGATTCTGCAGATATCTCCAAAACCTGGACTGTATATTTTAACTCACTATTTCGTTTAAGGTTCCGCGACACAGTACAGACGCGAAGTCTTGAGATTGTATAATATTGTAGACTGCGCCATACACGTATAATCGTACCGGCTCAAAGTAGTTAATCGACTGGGTCGATGGCGTGGCCGGGAAGGGTGGGGGGGAAGGTACAGTGCATTATTTTCGTTCATAAATTAACATTTATATACAAATAAATATATGTCCCAAACAATACTTATAATTAAAACAAAATAACATATAATTTGTATTACTGCTTTGAAAGATACAAAGAATTAATATATTTTTTGAAAAAATAGTTCTGCAGATTATTGATCTCTTTAACTTGATATATTTCAAATTGAAAACCATCATCTTTTTAAATTGCAATGTTTCTCAAATACCGTTGAGTAAAATATGCTACATGACGTTTTGTATATAATCAGACATCTTAAATACATCTTAATTATACTCAGTTCACATCTTCATCGCCGTCTGTCATATGGGATCGAAATTTTGCACTCTATTATATTAATAACAATATTTTCATATTTATTCTAAATATTATATGTAGTGATGGAGAACATTTTTTTTTTTTTTTTACATTATTTCACAAAATTTCACAGTACAAAAAAATAATTATTAAAGTTTTATATTTTGTGTACTCATTATAACAAGCCTTAAATAAAGAACGTTTATAGAATTTTAAATAGGTTCTATAAGTTAAACAAGCGGCTGTATACGAGGTATTGTGGGTGTTTGCTCATTAAATCGTCCTCGCAGTTCTTCTCAGCTAGACTACCACCCACCAGCCAGCCGCCCATTTGCTCTATCCTCTTTTCAAGATTCTTTATTTTCGGTGTTTTAAGCGAATAACCTTAAATAATTCACCTTGTGTAAACCAAGGGCGAAATTCTTATCCCGGATTCCAACATTTTATATGACGTTGGGTTTTAAAACGGTTATTTGTTTTGCAAAATTCTATTTTCTCGTTTAAACAATAGAAGCACATCTTCTTCGTGTGCCGTGTTCTACCTCTTGACTTGTTCATACGTCTTCATTAGTAATGTGGTCATCAAGCGTCATCTTGCATCATCATGCTCCTCTTTCTCAACATGGCTGTATATTGGCCGTTGCACTCGAAGCGTACGCTGGTGACGACGCGGACAACCAGACCCACCGATTAATCCATTCTGTCCAGAACAAAACACGTGACGTCAGAAAATGTAACGAAATTTCTAACGCGTATTTTGAACGCAGTTTTGTGACTAAAATTATATAATTATTATAAAAAAAACACATTTTTGTTGTAAACTTGCAATATTTCGAAGGTAGTTTTGTAATAATAATTAAATAAATCGGTTTAGAAAGATATACAGAAAAAATCTATCTAAAAGTTCTGTTCTGACAACGCTCGCCTCATCCACATTCATACAAGCTCGTCTATTATTGAGAACTTTATCAGAGTGTGGGTCTTCCGCCGGGAGTTGCTCGGATGGACGACGCAATGAGAGACCTAACGGAGCATTCCACTGGCTCTCCCTCGCACCTCTTGGGATCTGGACAGAGTGAATTTCTGCCGGACTGTGACAGAGTTCTGCGACAGCAACACATAAATGTGACGTCTGCTCTCCCCTTTTGGGGGTGGGTGTATGATTTCTATAGCTTCTCTCTGCTGCTGCTGCTGCTGCCTTCTGAATTGAATGATAAGGAGTCTCACGTCAAATTGTACAGGTATGGTTCTGGTACGATGATACCGAAACCAACCTATGATGGTATTATGGCGTATAATAAAGAAAACTTCGAATATAGTCCAAAAACAAGCTTTTAAGATTTTGTAAAATATTGCTTAAGGCTTCTAACAGGCACCGCCCGGTTTACCTGATCGCGCCAAGTCTTTCGCGGACGTCCTCTATTTCTAGTGTCATCAACACTTGCGTCATATATTATCATAGCCTTTTTTAAACTTAGTCCACCAAACTCGTTACTATTTCGCTATGTAAGCCGATCATGTTTTTCTCAAATTTTGAACTTATATTTTTTAGTCTTTTTTTTCTGATTGATTAATTAAAATTGTAATAAAATAAATACCCGAGTTTAAATAGAGGATAACCGGCGCCGCGGTTGTAGATGAATTTAAAACACGAAAAATGTTACGCAAGCTTTCGTGAAAATTTTTGCCGGGGATAGATGCCTTTGAAAAAACATTTTATGTTAAAAGTATTTCTTAGCTCACTAGCGCAGCCATTTAAAATATCCTATAATATGGGGACTGGCGGTTTCCCAGTTTCCAGTCTGCACGCGCCACCGCACTCACGTAGCAAAGGAATAATCCTAGTCAATTCCGAAAGCCAGGTACGGTACCGTTCGCTTTCGGCTTTTCTAAATTCGGGTGACTGTGATTTTAAAGCGTGGATTTAAATTTATTTTATTTCTGACGTGTGCCAGTCTTTCGACGCACTACTCCAAAATAATCTATATTCCTTGTCAGGCGTATTTATGGCCTAGCAATGGTAACAATAATCCTATATCATCAAGACCACGACCTCCGAACTGCTAATATTTTGTTATTTGTGTTGCTCGGAAAATTACGGAGCTCGTTTTTTTTTGTGAAATACATGAAAACATTTTAACCTTTCTTCCCGACGATGTAAACTGAGTTGACATTGCCTCTAATGATGTGAATATCTCTGTAAATAAACTAAATACAAAGTTCATATTTTAGGTATTCCTCCGGAAAATATTTATGTGTTGAATAAAATAATTATAATATATAAGTATTTATCATACACAATGATAAAAAATGTTTTCTCGAAGAACCTGACGTGATTTGTATGTGTACGTTTGGTAGCGTCACTTTAGTGCGCCGGCCGAGTTAGATGTATTATGCGTCTTTATGCTGTCGTTCGTCATGATCAATGTTTTTTCTCATTGTTAGCACTTTTACACAATAATTGATATCGGTAATAAATGTTAAATATTTATATTTATCTATATACTGAGTTTACAGTACCAGTTTTTGTTTTAGCACCGCAAGGGAACGGTTAAATAAGCATATGTCGGTCCTCGGAAACTGTCTGTCTGACCGAAGATGTCCAATTTTGACATATTCAGAACCGGTCGCGTCGACACGGTGCGTACACTGATGGCCTAATTTTCGAGGAGTCTTCCATTTGTAATACTTATTGAATACTGTACCGCTCCCCGGGGCCGAGCGGTCGCGCCGTGCACACCCTCGCCGCGCCACCTCCCCTGAATGGTATTCCTCGTACGCAGGCGCGCGTGCGCTCCTCATCGCCCTAATGTGGCGCCCCGAAGGCGAGTCCGCACATGGAAATCTTGCCGGATTAAACGTGCCCGGGTTGGCAATGTACGCACGACAAGTGTCAAGTCCATAAATCATATTGAAATAGGTGCTGCTACCCCCGACGGCTGAATTTATTACGTCTAGGTGCTTGTGGGGTTGTAGGGTTGTATTAATACGCATCTCTCTATTTGAAAAATCTGCCTTTAAATTCCATTAGCTGAACTCGCCGACTGCAAGCAAATACGACTTGAAATCGAATGGTTTCGTAATATGCATTTATTATTATTTGACATTTGACAGCCGTAAGGGTTGCAGCGGGGCCCTTTAATCATCGGTAATGGTTAATCTTTATAAAATGTTTCTAATTTAAAAAGATCGGTATCAAAAAAGCAAACTGCTGTTGATACACTTGACGAATAATATCTCGCGTAAACGCTTTACATAGTTTTGTTTCCAAAATTTTTCAAAAATCCATCCTATATCCACGCTGTGTCCACGTATGCCGTAAGCATGTTTACATTTACAGTAATATCAACGTGTATCATGTTGAACGGCCATAGCCGGATGGTGGCGAACCTATGACATGCCACAGTGTTTTGGGCGACACGCCAGTGTTCACTAATATCAGAGTTATAAAAAAACACGTGTCCCGTCACCATACGTCTACCCGACAACAATTTTCGAATTTATCAGTACGTACATATTACATATGTATTTCAGTTGAAATAAGCAATTTAATTAATTGACATCAAATACTATGGGTTCCATATTGGGGGGTGACATTTTCTGAAATTTTGACACGCTGAGCCCAAAAGGTTCGCTGTCGCTGGTTTAGAACGTACGGGTTTTTCTCAATGGCCAGTTTTCCCAAATTTAGTCAAGACACAAACCGCATTAGTTGTGGCTACCAGCAAGATTACGAATATGATCTTTCATTAGGCGGTGTTACACGCGTCATAATCGTAACATCACTTTCAACGTTTAAAAAATCGGCCGTAGCCGCCTAGTGGTCACCCTTCCGTTTCGCGGTCTCTACAGTCACGGTAGACGGGATAAATGTACTTTATGCCAAAATAATAATACCCAATTGATTTGCAGAGTGAAACGGATATTTCGGGAATATGGAATCCCTGATTAGGTCGATCTTCTACGTAATCTGCTTCTACACAGGTGTAACGACATTTTTAAAATCCATCATTATACAGTAGGTATACTAATTAGTTCCACGATTAAATCACACACCAAGACGAGAATTAGATTCCCGTCCGTACAAGAAATACTCAAATTGAATCTCGATGCGATTACGCACTTAGATTTTTAAAATCATTTTTTATTTCCATATTTTTTCGTTGCCCAAAGCTATTTTATGAAATCGCTTTTAAACGATTAGACCAGCGGTACCGACACTTTTGCATATCTCATCCCCAACCCCCCGTCTGAATAATTATTGCGGAAACCCTCCTCTCAGACGCGGAAAAGTTATTTTTAATCACCTTCACCGTAGAGCTGTTTAAATAAGGGAATATTACATCAGATACAACATTCGGTAACATTGTTCTCATTAGGCGGGGCCGATCGGATCGGTAGGTTGTTAGCAGGCTCCGAGACCCACATGTTACACAAGCAAAAATACAGGAAAATTTATTAATAGTGACAAAACCTTCGGGTAAGTCATTTTATCATTTCAAGATACTTTGAAAATTGCAATATTCGACAAATGAATCATTCAATATTCCGCTATTTTAGTGATGACAGTTCGTCCGGTGATAATCTCGTCGTTTAATTTATATTACCGAACATTTTTCGCCAGCAAAGCAATACATTTCGAACGCAGAGGTGAATAAAGTATAAAATTGTATGTATGAAAATTTACTTTGATTAGAATTTATTACTGATCACATAACTCATTTGGAGACCACAGCATGACCCTCAATCTTGACACTCAACTTTATCACCGCGCACTCTGAAGGGAACCACTGGCAGATCTGTTTCATCTTCCTGTCGCTAGAGAACGCCGCTGAGATCATTCCCGCCTAGTTAGAATTACAATAAATGCGCGGTACGTGATTCGCCTTGATTTCCGACAAAAATGCAAGCCAAACCAACCGGAGTGCTCCGATTTTATTTATACAAAGAATAATTAATCTTCCGCAGATCCTGCAGCCCCACAAAGGGATCGGGATAAAAATAAAGAGCGCTTCTCCTTATAAGCCCATCTTGTACATCTCGAGGGTCCCTTTCTCTCTCCCCATTGTGGGCCCGGAGCCTGGAGGACCGCGCCCATTGTCGGGACCGACCCGCGAGGGGGCTAATTTCAATGGGATCCCGTTCAGTGGCCGCTTCCGAGACGCACACGTGCGCGCGCGGAACACTTCTCGGTATATTTTAAAATATAATTTGAATAATACAATTTTAAATTGCGCAGTAAATTACGTGGTTTCGAAACGAGGTGGGCGGCGCCGGGTTGTGGCCGTCGACGATTTTTGGTCGATTTAATCAGCTTCCATATTTTCGTGACCCTTGTCCGGCGAGCAGCTTAGGAGGGGCCTGGCGGATGTGCGCGGCGGAGGAGCTCAGAAAGTGCTGATGACTTGGAATCTAAATTTTAGTAATTCTTGTGTTCTGAACGAATAGCACCAATTTAATAACCTAAATTAAATTCTCGAAATGATTATAATAATAAAATAATGTTAAAAATGTTTTACTTCTATTGAAAGTTATGCACGGTTCGTTTAGAACAAACGCCCTGTGTGTATTATATTTTTGTCCGTTTTAATGTCCCCCTTTTAGAATATGTAATTTATTTAGTGTAAGAAAACAGATTCAATTCAAATTTCGAAAGGATCATTTTATAGAAGCTCGGCCCCGACAGGCTACTTAAGGTACGACGCGGTACATATGTCGGCGATTTGCCAGCAGTAAGTAGCTTTTGACCAACCGGCCATAAGTGATGGTGTGAGCGGAACAGGATACTGAACAACCTTACTGGTCAACAATTAATGTACATCCCGACATATCAAATCCACATTCAATTTCAACTAGTGCAGATCTGTTATGTGCCATTCCGCGGGTGACACAAATCCGTCGCGTTTCATACACAATATATATATATATATATATATTTATATATTTACAGGTTGGCCCAAAAAAGTGAGAACATCTCGTAACACATGAGTTATTTCAAAACATTATATGATTAATTATAATTCTTAATGTAATTTTTATTACACAATATATTTAGTTAATCAGAAATCATCAAAACACACCATATTGCGCAATCTACCGGGTTTAAATCTGGCCTGTTCGGTGGCCATACGCCTGGCTCGATGAAATTAACATTCTCACGACGGAGAAAGTTGAATGTATTTCTGGCTGTGTGAGATGGAGCTCCGTCCTGCTGTAATATCTAGCTATACTCCAGGCTTTATTTTGAAACTCTAATCATTTTCCTAGTTTTACAATTCGCAAATGTATGATCAGAATCCGGTCTTCTGCTGTGATTTTTGTCATTATGGGCAACAATTTGAAAAAACCAAATGTAAAAAATGGGAAAATTAATAATGAAATTGTCGAAATAAAACGTAATATAGGTAAGTAAGTAAATTAGTAAACTATTTAAGGTATTGTTGATATAGTTTAACTAATTTTGATGTGATTATATCACATTTTACGAAATGTTCTCACTTTTTCGGGTCACCTGTATATATATTTTATTTTTGGCAAACTGCATGACAGTTTTACTTTTTACATAGTTATTGAGTTTTTATAGACAATATTTTTTTATATAAATTAAATATAAGGGAATTTTTTTTTTAAGAGATGTTAATAAACTAAAAGTATGCATTGACTTACACCGAATTGGTTATATAATATACAGTCATTTCCATTTAGACTAGTGGAACACGCTTGTAAATCATGTTATAGTCAAGATAAAAGATATTAGATGAATTACTTGAATAAATATAAAGAAAAATATAAAGTTTAACAGACATAGTCCACTAATATATAATATAACAAGGAAATGAAAAATTAGATAAGAATATGTTCTTTTTCTTTTATATTTTAAGGTGGCCACTGGGGTCCCATCATTTTTCAGTTGCTTGATTTTGGCATATTTTAAACCACCATTATAATCTTTACCGCGTCTCCCCCCCCAACCGCGCATTGTGTGGAGTAACAGAACAGTCTTTTGGACTCTAGAAATCTGAATAGATTTGACGAAATGCATTCATTTCTCTCTTCTCTTCATCACGATCCGTGCGTCAGGTCTCGGTCATGAAACTTATTACATTAGTCAGTCTATGTCGCGAGTTGTCTAACTTTCAACAGAAATAATATATATATATATATATATATCTTTTATCAATTCAATATTTTAACTAACATTGGAATACCTCTATCATAACTATATATGTCGCGAGTTGTTTAACTTTCAACAGAAATAATATATATATATATATATATATATATATATATATATATATATCTTTTATCAATTCAATATTTTAACTAACATTGGAATACCTCTATCATAACTATATATGTTTCACTCGCGACCATCAGTTATTCTATAGGTCAGATAAAAATAAATTATTAAGGAGAACACATTCTTATTGTGAAGTTGTAATTATTCACAACATGTGTGATGATAGCAACAACAATATTTTTTGATAAAATTTATTTTATATGTATATTTTTCTAATTAATATATTTAATTAGTATTTAAAAATATATGATCCTCAATTTATCTACAATAACAGTGTGGTTTCGACATCTGTTTTAGAGATTTTGTTTTTAGTAGTTTGCAGTTAAGAGCGTTCTGGACAGATCTGATTATATATTATATTAATATACATCGAAAAGACGTCAAATTACATTCGATTTATTTTTTGCTAAAAATATTACAGTATTTATTTAGATATATTTCAACAAGAGATAAAATCATACAATATAATTTAATTTCTAGATTCGTCATCGAATACTTCAATAAATTACTTTATTATTATAACTTTGTTTATTTAATCATTTATCAATTTACGCCCTTATGGGGCTTTTACAAAATTGGTTATGTATAAAAGAACATGAACAACTACACAAGTAGCGTGGAATATATACATAAAAATAGAAATTGATAGAATATACATATATAGCTTTCTAAAAAAAATAAAAAATAAGCAAAATAAACTATAAAATTAAGGTTCAAGACAGAAAACCAATAAAAATTTAGTCTATGTACCAAAATGAATTGTATCTTTGACTTATTAGCATCAAAAATATCCCTTTTTTATTTTTAACATTGAATATCGGAATATATTTGCAAGACCAAAATCAGTCCCAAGCTTGTGAAGTCTTTTGTGTGGGTGCATTCCTATAAAAAATGGTAAATGATGCATTTACATGGACCAGCGCCGACGACCTGGTACTCCGCGCAGGAACGTGGTATACAATCAGTTCAGTTAAATTAACGGGGTATACACAGTTTGAAGTTAATATACCTTAACAATTTATGTTGAACCCTTGAACTTGTTTAAAGTATGTTCTATAATTTAAAAGATATCAATAATTAACGTATTACTTATTTTTTTCATGTCAAATTCTCGCAGAAATGCCAGTTCTTTAGTTAATTTCATCAAATTAAATAATACGAGGAGCAGTACATAACGCTGTTTACTGGCAGCAGTCTCCCAGTTTACAACAATCGCGACAGATGTAATCAATATAACCTATATTAAATTAAATACGTATCCCCGATTCGTATTGGTTTAAATTAGATCTTAACTTAATGAACCAACAACGCACGCATCACAAGTCACCTATCGAGAATCAAACTATGATGTCAAGTTGCAAACATTCATATTATTATTATTACTACGTCGTCACCCTCCCGCCCTGCCGCTCGGGGTAGGACACCACGTTTAACGACACCTCCCACCGCCCGACATTAATGTTCGCATTCCCTGCAAAAATTGTTTCATTACCTTGAAGCGACATCGGGCATCGTTTTTCAACATCGACTTCATCCGAATTGTAATTCCTTAAAAGTGGATCAAATCGAGACGACCCCAAAAAAAAAAAATAATTAATCGCGAATGCGTTAAAAAGAAATCTTATCTCATTCTCTCTATCGGTCGATGTGGTCTTAAAAATGACATAATAATAATAATAACAGTAACGTTAATATTCTCGCCTAGTAATCTAGCGGTCGGAGATTCGAGCCTCTATCCGCGAGACCACCGAGTCAATCCTATTTTGGATGCGACATGCATTGCAAAATATAGGATTCGCAGACTACCAAATATATATAGACGTGGACTAACGGAAATTTCTCGTTTCAATATTTTCATTTTGGTGTCACTCACGTATTCAAATAATTCGGAAATTTTGTTTCAATATATGATTCGTCTTGTTTACACTTGCACAAATGTGTCATAAACTATCGGATTTATGTTTCCACTAAGAATGTGTGTAGAATGCCTTTCGCCCGCAACCCCTCTTCTATATTACATGTACACTTTATTTCATGTTTGTTCGTTTACTGGTCTGTGATAAGATTGAATAATTTATACGCCACTTTTATAAAAAAAAAAAAAAAAAAACACATTATTTAGGCCCTGCGTGAGGCCAAAGTATTCCGCTCCTCCCCCCCACTAACCCATATTTTAAATTAAAAATAAAACTGAATCTCGCGCGACGCCGGGTAAGTTGACCGCTGGAGTACACTGTATATATAATATATATATATATTTAATGTCAATAACTACAGGTTGAATATTGCGGACATATATTCGCTCAACTTGTTATCTTCATTTTTAACAATTGTGCATGGCGTAAAAGTTTATCGGCGTAATACATTCGTAAAAAAATATTTTAATAATGGCGCACATTAAAAAACCATTTTATACTAGCGCCAGGTTGCGACCTGCGCATAATTAACAATCAAGGTGCCTACCGCATATTTTTTAAACTAATGCCTTCGAAAAAAATAAATTCAAACGTAGATTAGAAAACCGCTTCTGTCGGGCGTAATGTACCCGCGTGTATGGTGGCACGAGCCCCGCAATTATATCCCTAAAATGTTTCGTTCACTACGCGAATGTTTCTTGTAACATTTTTTCCTCTCGCTTTTTTTTTATTTTATTTTATTTCGCGTTAAACTCTCGGGAAACGGGCGGGGAACGGGGGTCGGGGGTCGGGCAAAAACTTTTATTACTGTGTTTGAGGCGGTTTCTGGTTTTCGCTGAGAGGAATATTATTATTATCAAATGGGTGTATTTGCGTGCGGTGGTGTTGCGCGCGCGAGACTGACTGTATCGGGGACGCCGATACCCGAATCGATCGCCCCGTGTCGAATAAGTCATCTCCGTAGATAGAGCGTACAGTATGTTCATAAAAACTCAATATAGTTAGTTACCTCTTCAGAATGCGCGAATTGAATAATTACAAAGCAGTCTGTGAAATACTAAAGAATGTAAACTTGTTAGAGTCAGTTGGTCAATTTCTTGCGTTAAAAATACGAAGAATGACAGTCGGCTCCGCGCTCGCCTGCGCTGTCCTTTATGCAACTTTAGAGACAAGTGTCATCCACTATTAAGTATCGTTAATAATTTTTAAAAAATGTACCGCAAAAGAAATTATCAGATAATGGAACAATTTGTAACACATTTATTCGTCAATTAAATTGTTCTCTACAATTTTTCACCTATCTAAATCACATTTCGCATAGTTATAAAAAATAGACACAGTACTCTGGCCATCCCTCCTCTGAAATATGGCATACGACACGTCTCCATTCCTCCCGGTCTTGCGCCGTGTTAACTCCTTTATTTTGGTTCAGCCATCTTGCAGGACCCCGTACTTTCGACTGTCCCTGGGGTCGCTCATCGTTTTTTCTGGCAACACGCTCAGAGTATTTAAGAATCCTCCTGCATGACGTCGAAAGTAATTCTCAACTCCTGGAGGATAGAGACATCTGTGCGCCTCAATAATTGCAATTAAAATTAACGAGTATTAAAATCGTTTGGCAAAATAAATACATATTTTTCTACAATTCTTTATGTTTAAAAATTAACATTGCATCTGTCTATTTTAGATTATAATTTAATTTGAATCCCGGACACTGACCGCTGGCATTCATTCTACAACTTTGAACGTATCTAATAATAATTTATTTGTTATATTATAATCGGATATACATTTAAGCAAAGTAAGACATATATTTAGGTACCCCGCCTGCTTGCTACACTAGTATTTTACCGTATCAAAGCAGACAGTGTTTTTCAGGTATAGTAGTAAACAAAGTGCGATGATCAATGTACAAAATTATATATATATAAAGAGTTAAACAAGATGTCATTAGATCAAGTTTGGACCTTTATAAGTTCTTTGGCGTAATTTCTCCCCATTTCGTGGAGCCAGAACTGCACTTTTCGTGAAAAATATGCAAGACTATGGTTGCAATCTTTCACGTTTGCATTTAGACTGTTGTCCTTGTTAAGTGAAGGTGCGTAATTTGCTAGTAATATTGTTTATGCCGGTACAAGTATTTTAGTATATCAATTATATATATATATATATATTCGACGGATGTCTAGGACGTGACATTCTTTGAAGAGTTCATTTGAAGGTTAGCGAAAGGGTTTATTATGAATAACTCTCAAAATCATTTTTTAGGCTTTACTTACGGAGCCTAGAATACTACTAGCTGCACCACCCCAACCGACAATATTAGTGGCATAGTGCAAAGTATACAATTCTTCTCAAGGATGTATCGAGTACTTCTCTGACTTCTGAACTATGTACATGCTTATTTCTATAATATCGTTAAAATAAATGTTAGATGCAATTAATTAATTGCATTGTTTAAAAGTGATAAGCGAATACACAATACATTTATTTTTAATATTTATAAGGGTGATCTTGTACGGAAAATAGTTTCACTATTTAATTTAATTTCATCCTCAGAAATCACTTAATCGATAACTATTGATGAAATCTTGGATTGTTTCATCAAAAATTAACCAAAAATCGCAGATTTGTAATTTAACAGGGCGGCACGACTAAATGATGTGGACTCTCGTTAATTATGTTTTTTTTTTGTATTTGCAGGTGACATCGACGCGTGTCTCTTCTAACGACGGCCAATAATCATATTAAATGGTGAGTACATTTTTAAGCTATGACGTATACCTACAAGACCTTTCAAAATTGCATATTTTTAAAATTATTTTCGTATCTGCATAGGGTAATACTAACTAATGCGCTGCCGAGAATTCAATGTGATATGATAATACAAGTATCTAAAGCTAAAAATTAATTTAAATTTTTTAATAAAATTAAAATTAATTTAGTATTACAAGTTATAATTATATAAATAATAAAGTTTATCATTAATATATTAAATTTTAACACATAAGAATCAACACGTGCACTTAAAATACAATTTGAAATTATAGTCTATTTCGGTAGTAGCGAGATGGCAGAGCACGTTAAACTTAGCTGGATCGACACTCGGCGCCTGCCTTAATCTTTTTGATTACTAAAGTATGTATTTATTATATCAACCATTAGTCCAAAAGTGTACATGGGTACACTACCGGTACGGGTGTACAATTTAACGTTCTCTTATTTTGTACATTAATCATATATATTTATTTTTACCCCGCAACACAGTGTCGCTAATACGCTGTAATAATGAATGAACCGTGTCGGCGAACAAATGGCTATCAGTAGGTTATCAGTTTTCCGGTTATTGCGGTCTAATTAATTCGTATATCCCTACACTCCACAATCGCGCTGATTGTGCAATCCGAGTGCTACATTCTCATTTTGCAACACTAGATGCTTCATGGCTCATTCAGGATACTAACTTATGTTTAATTCTATAATGCCAATAATTTAAATCAATATTTTTTTATTTTTTTTTATTTATATCCACCCATCGACGCCCATGTGGGTTTTTTTTTTTTTTTTTACATAATAATAATTTATTGAATTAAAATATAACAAAATATCAATTAAATATATTAATTAGAAAGATATACATATTCGAAGGTTAGGAAAGAGATTCAGGTTCGACAACAATATTTTTCGATAAAATTGATTTTATATGTATATATTTCTAATTAATATATTTAATTTAGTATTTAAAATATCACAGAGCTATGTTCTGAATAAGTACAACTTCACAATAAGAATGTGTTCTCCTTAATAATAAAGTTGTATCAATGTGTCCAAAATTTAATAAAAATGAATTGATAATTCTGGCGTCTGCTATCAGTTTACTCGAAGGTATTTGAGATTCTGTAAAAATAAGGTCGATGGCTCTTTCAAATAATGGAACGATTAAATGTATTAATATCAAAAAGGTAACATATAGGTTCGAAAATATGTCGTTGGATAATGCACCTTCCCCGGTTAGGAAAGAGATCCAGGTAATCCCGGTGGCGCAACAAAAATATTTTTCGATTAAATTGATTTTATATGTATATCTTTCTAATTAATATAATTAATTAGTATTTAAAATATCACAGAGCTATGTTCAACTTCATAATAAGAACTTCAACAGAACTTCATAATAAGAATGTGTTCTCCAAATAAAATATAACAGTAGTACAGATTGAATATAACATTATTTTAAAAACTAAGTATAAATATTTCTTCAATTCAGGTATGCAACGAAATTCAACTTGTTACCGAGCCGATGCATCCGTATTATTATTGATAACACTACATGTCCCGTTTGAGTTACTACTTCATACGAAACCATTTGTGGTCAACTCAGGGCAGTCCAACATGCTATTGTTGATTTTATATATTGTAGATATATTATACTATTCATATCTCTGCTCCAGGCCAACTTTTTCTAATGAAGTAGACTCATTAAATAATCGTAACTTATATTTTATATCAGAATATGCAATTTAAAAAGAAGGAATTCAGAAATTAATGTTGCATTTTTTTGATTTGAGCCATAGTAGGGGAGACCATAGAGTCGTTAGACGTTGTGCTTTATATTGCGTCGTTGTGAGACAAATATATGTCTCAATTTTTCAGAAACTCCGCACTGAAGAAAGGTCGTCCACAACATGCAGGAAGGAGGGCGAGAAGTCGATCTCCAATATGATAGACATACCAAATCCGATCTTCCGAGTCTCGTTACACGTTGCACTAAACAGCGGTGAGAGGAGACGAGCTTTCAGGATGTAGAAGTAGAATAGAGAACCGCGATGCTCAGTCGTGAGCACATCAACCGAGAGAGAGAATCATTCTTCATTTATTTCCAACCATTGTCTGTTCTCTCATACACACCTTTCATTTTGTGCCTCTTCGTGGGAAGCACATCTTGCATTTTTCCACGCCTCTTTGCCTTAAAAATTCTCTCTCTTTTGTTGAGTATTTATTCTTGATTCGCAGACGATTGATTTAACTTTAGTCTTAAGAATTTAATAATCATATTTGTTTCGTATTCATACAAACATACTTTTGGTGCGCGTAAATATCGGCCGCGAATAATGTTACTGTCATTATTGTTCATATTCCCGCTTCCTCGACCCTATACACCTATCGCTCGTCCCCAGTTTGAGTTTGGCTCCTGGCGCTATCGGGCGCCACTAGGGCTGATTACACAAGGGATGCAGGAAGAGTGATAGGAATTTGGCGGACGAACGGAACAATAAGAGCTCAAGAACCAACCGGGACGAATACGACTTACCTGAATTTTCTCGCTGTATTCACAATTCTCCCGAACTTCAGGACTGAAACACAAAAGCACCGGTATTTTTACAATAACTTCTAATTAGTGACGAGCACGAGCAGGACCTTCACAAGTCATAGATCTCGCACATGAAAAGTCGTGCTTTGCGGTAACGGTAAAGTGAGGGGGGTGGGCAGATAGGTAATAGTAAACCTAATAGGGCATCCTTGGCGATCTGGTCCTGACATAAATATAGAACAAGGTCAATATTTAAATTTGGCCTGCACAACGGCGATTTCGTTTGCGTTGTGGATCAGTCATCTTCAGTGTTGTGTCGAATTGTGGATTAATGTTTTCTTTGTGTGTTCCGTGGATGAAATCGACGTCTTCATTTGGGAGCGGAAATCAAAAAACGGAATAATCGGTGAACGAATGCAGTAATCCAGAAAGTATCGAAAAGCAGGTCTAAACGCGTGATAGAAAATGATTAATAATAATAATAATAATGTTTTTGTGAAGAAATCGCATCTTTCATCATCGTCATCATCATCATCATCATCTGCACTTTGGAAAAGTGTATTAGTACGCCCAATGCACAAGTTCTCAGTGATTAGTGCCTTTCTTTATCAAAACAGTCGGTCCCTTTGTGTCTGTATCGAATTTACATCACATTCAGTCGGCCTACTTTCATCCCTTCGAGCTTCACCGACATTGTGTCGGCGGCGGGCGCGGTGATTCCATTGTGGCTGCTAATCTCGTATCTCTCGTCGTCTCGGTCTCCATTTCCTCGCTTCCTCGGGCGCCAGCCGCCTGTATTCACGGAGGCGTACGAATTCTAAAGATATTCTTTTTCTGGACGGGGTAGATGATTACTTTTCTCGGTTTAATATAAATATTTTTATAACATTCGCCGCGATGATCGCATTTCATTAATCCCGATCGCGATTGCTTAATCCCGTTCTGAAGAATTATTCGGTTTGCTAGAACCTCCGATCATACTCTGTAATTATGCCACAGTCGTACATCATAATTTTTTAATTCATCTTCAATTAGTAAGTGAACAATATATAAAAAAAATTCTGAATCACTGTTTGTGAAAGTTGGACATATATATACATACAGTGATTGATTCACTGTTGGTGATTTTGAACTCGCCCTAAATGTATTCAGAAATCACAGTCAATGGGGTGTGTTGTATTAGGGCGAGTCAAAAATTGACATCCTGCCTTGTGCGCATGCATGTTGGTACGACTGCGGTCGCGTGTGCAAAAAATGTTCGCTCCGCTAGCAGTTTGCACCGAGGAGGAACAACGAGGATTTCTCTGGTCGAAGGTTGTGATAGGAGATGAAATTCATCGTAGAATTTTATCACAATACGGGGACAGTGTTATTTCACTTAAATGTGGTTTTTGTGGATCGAGAAGTTTAAAAGTGGCCGGACAAGTGTGATGCACAAATAGAGAGCAGAAAGTCAGTCACTCTCCACCGCGGACGGAGAGATGGTTCTAGCGAATAGCCGAATTACCATCGGTGAGGTAGCGTCTTCTTTGAACATCACACATGGTTCTGCCCATTAAATCATCCACATAGAGCTTAGCTAAAGTAAAGTCTGTGTAAATAAATTTGTAGAACAAAAAATGTAGGTACATAATTTTTGTTAGGTGAACACATTCTTACTGTTAAGTTGTAATTATTCAGAACATAGGTCTGTGATATTTTAAATATGAATTAAATATATTAATTAGGAAGATATACATATAAAATCAATTTTATCGAAAAATATTGTTGTTACACCACCGGGAATCTAACCTGGATCTCTTTCCAAACCGTGGAAGGTGCATTATCCAACTACGCTACAGCGACAATTTTTCGAACCTTTATATTAATTTGATAATTCTGGCGTCTGCTATCAGATTACTCAAAGGTATTTGAGATTCTGTTAAAATACGGTCGATGGCTCTTTCAAATAATGGAACGATTAAATATATTAATATCAAAAAGGTAACATATAGGTTCGAAAATTTGTCGCTGTAGCGTAGTTGGATAATACACCTTCCCCGGTTTGGAAAGAGATCCAGGTTCGATTCCCGGTGGCGACAACAATATTTTTCGATAAAATTGATTATATATATATATATATATATATCTTTCTAATTAATATATTTTAAATAATTTTTAACTTAACTCTCGTACATTTAGATTACGGCAACAAAATCAATGGTGGCGCAGTGAGAGTAAGATGCAGGAATCAGATCTGAGAGCGCGGGGTCAAATCCAGGTCAGTTATATTAAAAATTAATTCAGCTGAGACAAACAGCTCGGTGCGTCCCCTATTTAGCCGGCATTGCCACACTGTCCTCACGTTATATTTTGCGAATGAAAAAGTGCATCGTATCGCCCTTTCGAGAGATGTTCTCTCCCCGAGTCCGCCCAACCCTCGTATGGATTTTTAATCTTCAAGCCTCGCCCATAGCCGCACGCGATGCGCACTGCCGCCGACCGATGCGTATCGCGGGACAATTATTTCACTCCGCACTCTGACTGACGTTTCATTTTCAATACCACCCCCCGCCTTGGCTCTAGGAGGGGAATGTTTCCTTAAGTTCGACCCCTAATACAGCGGCAATGTCTCGTGTCCATTCGAATAAGGAAGATTAAATATAATAAGCTTTAAGGATTACAATTTGTAAGGCATTTTTTTTCTTTTAAACTCTCTCTTACTGTCTGAAATTATATGTTACCATAAATTTTATTTTCGTGTACTTATATTACTTTTTATTTATTTATTCTTTTATATAATCAAGATCGAAATGTTTTTTTTTACTACAATTTATATCTTGTACATATTTGCTTAGTTTAATTTTGTATCTACGTAGCTTCTCCTCCTCCCCTTTCTTATTACTTTATTTTTATTTATTCTGTTCATGTTCTTAATATACGTACATATTATACATTAAAAACATTCTTATAAAATATACAAAAAAAGGCGAACAAGGTTCATAATGTAAGAGATGTTCACTGTCTCCTTAACTAGACCGAAGTCTGTACTAAAGGTGACAGGTTCATCCGTTGTCTATCGTACAAATATGAAAACCATTATTATTATCATCTGACATTTCATTAAAGGTCTTCATCGCACTGTACATCACCTATTTCTGAGATTTAGTCGTCTTCCTGAATGGCAGTCTCATCTATATGTCTATCTTTTTCTGTTGATTTGCATCCATTTTTACTATAAATTCTATTTTTTATTTTTGAGAATTTTAAAAATATATTCTGTAACATTGAGATATATTTTCTGCTTCAGGTCATCATATTCAGATCTTTCAGCATTGCACTGATCCTAAAAAATATATTTATACTAGTATTACCGAGACTCTGCTTGTAATACACCTCCACGAGTTCCGGTCCTGGGTCGCCCTCACAGCTGGTCACTCTTCCAGATCTTCGGTTCGAAGTTGTATCTTGGATAATCATCTTTCTTATGCTGTCACATTGAAGCATAATGTGACCGAAGAATTGGAAGAATCTTTTATTTGTTGCGGTATTGAGTCCACGGGACACTTAACATTTCAAAGGCGTATATTTTCTGCTTGTCGCTATTGAGTACTGTCCAAGTCCAAGATGTCACTATCTTTCCATATTTTTTACAGTTGGTTCATAGCAAGTTTAGCTAGTTGTGTGCGTCTTCAAATTTCCAGCCCACTGTTACCAGTGCGCGCCCAAATAAAAAACCTCTTGAACTGCCTCACATTGATGCATTAACACCATGTTGGCACGAGTTTTACTGTGTTTTTTGGGTATTTTTTTTCACATTATAACACTAGATACTGGAACTGAGCTACAAGCTAAAAGTACTGATATTTAAAAAAATTAAACGCTAAGAAATTATCTCTGGGATTGCGTATTCGGAAGACTCCTTTATTCGTATTTCATTATGTTCCGCCATCTAGCCGGCAGCGGCAGAGGCAGCGACAGCCGCGGTGCCAGTCTCGCTGAGGACCTCGGACAAAAGGCCTCTCGACATGAATATAATTGAATTCTATTCAGCGGGTGCGGTTTTCTAATCGCGCCTCTAACAAATAATCCGCAGTTTTCGTAATGGTCTCTGATTTGACTAAATTCATACCGGGAAATCACTGCTCAAATATCTAAAAACGTATACAATTCTACTGAATTCCGAAAATAATGACCGATTTTTCATCTTCCTTTAATCCATTAAATACACACCTTTTCAAATAATCGTATCTATAAAAGGTGTAATTTTTTACGAAAATGGCGCTTTAAAAATTATTACATATTTCGACGAAGGCCTCCCCGAGTGTATCCCACTACTTGCCTCGGGTACCATTGAATGACTGCTTTCGTTCAAGATTATCCATCCTCCGAGCGACGCAGCAATGTGTCTGCGATCTCTTGAATTTTTTGTACCTCTTGTAAGGGGTCCATCTTTACTTTAAAGTAAACAAACGTTGTAATATCTATGTCATGTCCGTATAGTTGTCACTGTCGTATGGTAGCCAATTTTTAAAATATTATATATCAAATTGTCAAAATTAAAATGACAATTATTGGAAGGGTGCCATTTGATTCTACATGGTTTTGCTAACGAATTATAATCCCGAAAATTGTAATAAAAATGAGTTGCACATCTCAGATTCTCTCATTTATTTGCAAAAACAATTTAAGCAGCTTAGACATTTGCTAAATACTTTTATTACCACAATCAGTTATGAAATTGTGTAATAAAAGTTTTTCTGTAAATTAAAATAGACGTTATTAAGTAGAACACATTCTTATTGTGAAGTTGTAATTATTCAGAACATCAAAATTCTAACCTGGATCTCTTTTCCAATCCGGGAAGGGTGCATTATCAACTATGCTACAGCGGCAATGTAGATGGCATTCAAATAATGGAACACGATAGATGTATTAATTTGAAAAAGTGTAACATATAAGTTCGAAAATTTGTCGTCAAAAATACTCTCGCTGTAGCATAGTTCCACCCGGGTTCGAATTCCGGTAGGGCAACAGCAATATTTTTCGATAAAATTGATTTTATATGTAGTATATCTTCATAATGAATACATTTAATTAGTATTTAAAATACATGTGTTCTCCAGTTTCATGGATTCTTTTAGTTGTTCAACACTCCACAGTAATTGATGTACGTACTTATATTTTATATAATAAAGATATCAAATCTAATCCAATGCCAAACAACGTTCATTTTTCTACCGAGCACCCCTTTATTTCAATTCCCACCCTAAACGAACTAGATATTTTCAATAATTCAGTTACTTCAATTAAATCTAAATTTAAAACAAACTTTTAGGGGCTTTATTTTTATTTTTATCACTCAGATTTTATTCCCTATCCCTTTTTTCTGTGTTAGAATTTTTATTCTTAACTTTTTTTCACATTTTTCTGCTTCATAGTCCTTTTTAAATTTTAAATTGTACTCGCTGTATAAAGTATATTGTATCTTCTGAGAAAACATGTAACTAGTTTAATAATTGTTTAGTTTTTATTGATTTTTTCGTATTTACTGATAAAATATTGAATAAAATCATTCACATCAAATATCTCGGTTTTAACAACATTTTGCCTTGTAAGACTATTTTTTTTCGTTAAATAAAAAATCAATTTTATCACGTGACATTGTGCGGTTATCGCGTCAAACAATTCCGTCGTCGTCATCATCGTCCACGTCTGTCCCTCGTGTAACAGACCACCCCTCTTACCTAAGCTCCCGCACTCTTCTCGGCGTCCTGCAGACCTGTCACCAGAGTAGTGCCTGTTGCCAGCCCCACTCTGTCGGTCCAACGTGTGGGGGATCTTCCTCTTCCTCTCCGTGGCCCATCTCAACAAGTTTCTCCAAGCTATCATCAAGCAAGATGCCAAAATAAAATTGAAGTTTTACCCAAAATATTTATCGTTCTGTAGTCTTCCATCTTTTTGCGCCATAGTCTCAATAATGAGATTACAATCCTGTACACACATGGGTACGGCAGAGAGAATCCAATAGTATTTTTTTTTTAATCTTCCCTTGATATAATATTTTCCAATCACAATAACACCCCCTCCGCCGGCCCGGAGTGAGGGACGTACATCGAAGGTTTTGCACGGCGAGCGGCCTGATATTTGATTCTGTACTGCGGCAATAAAGCCGAAATGCCACCCCGCGGGAGATATATCGCGTATTCCCGTGGGCGCGTGTCGATATACGCGGTTTATTATGTGAAATGTTTATGTCGAACGTAAAGTGTGCTTACGTAAAATTTAAAAGTTTCGCTAATTCGTCCCTCTGTACGGCGCATTTCACGTTTATAACAAACGCTTTTATTCATACCAGTTAAAATTGTGATAATGTAATGTAGCCGTGTTATGAAGACTTAATAGTTTTCGGAGGCGATTCCTGGAGCTGTTGATGGGGAGTTGGCGCCAGAAAGAGGCTTTCCAGACGTTTGCTGACCCCATTAACATTACAGCATAACGTCGGTACTGGGTGTCAACTGTCAAATGTGACATGAATGGTGTGTTCGTACTTTTCAACAATGTCTTTAAGTGAATTCCAGGGAGAGCAATACAGAATAACGTACCATGACCTGCGGGCGGCTACCGTGGTCGCTACGTGTCCTTTGATGATCGCTGCGTGGCTAGGGCTTCCGTATAATCTACATTTCGTCTAAAACGATATAATAAGGATGCACAATGCACTATTGTTAAAGAAATATAATAAGGGATTTCCGTATCGAAATATAGATTCTACTAAGACCCCGACTATCTGCTGGTTTTTATTTAATATTATTATTAATAATCGTTTTTTTTTTTATTTAACTAAATTTATAAATACTTTTGAATAGTACGATACGCGTGACTGAGAATGTGAAGTGTCGCGATCCTTTGTGTGTGTAAAATGGTTCAAAGAGGTCTTACATAATATACACAAATGGGTGAATCTCCGAAACCACCCCCGGACCCCAGACACCCGCCGCGGTCGGGAAGGCAGGGGGTGGGGTGGGGTGCACGCCACCCAAGGTCTTATTTTTTGTAGGTCGGCGTGCGAAGAAGCGCGCCCCTAACTAACTGAAAACATTATTTTTTTCTGCTTCTAGAACATTACTGTATATGTCATACTGTATACGTTTAGTATACTAACACCAGCGTTCGCAAAGTGCGAGATTTCTGAATGTTTGGAAGTCGTGGCGAAGAGCGCGTTGATTTGTTGAATGTATTATTGAATCAGATTTTTCTTATGTTGTATACTAGAATTTAAGAATTTTTTTACAACAATAAAAAATATATACATACAGATGTTTTTCGGCTCCGTCAGATTTGTATAATAAGTTCGTCAAGAACTATGACGATAGATTCGGGTCAATACAGAATAATGTTTATGTAATCATTTTGAATTATTTATTATAATTTGAAAAAGCAACTCTATTTTTCGGATTAGAATTATAATCAGCCTCCAATGACGGCGTACTATTCATGTCGGTGTATCCGGTATTCACCGCGGTTTGCTATGTGGCAAAGAGGTGATTAGTGATGGCAGTAGCGGAGCAATTGAAACACTTGTGTGAAAGCACCGAGTTTATAATGATTACTAATAGTATAAGGCGGAATGCAGGGCTCGTAGTGTAAGATTGTCGAATCCGGCGGCGTGAACTGTCGGTCGGCTCAGGAGTAAGAGCCCGATGACGTCCCACAGTGGTGGTTGAATACTTCTCCGGCAGTCCGGATCACCATTGATTTGTTCTTTATATAAAATAAAAATCAGATATCTCATAGAGACGAGGCTATTTTAATATATTTTTAAAGAAATGATATATAGAAATATGGGGGTAATTGAAGGGCTTACCACCTGTCTTCGGCTGGCTTAAGCGATATAACGTTCAACAATTCTCACCCCCTCAATCTTCGTATTTATCAAATTTTTTGAACTCGCTTCGAGTACCACTACAGCTTCGCCATCTGTCGACCAAATTTGATAATTAATTTTTCCTTGAAACGGCATATTATAATGAGAATCTGATTATTGTTGAAACTTATTTAAAGCAATATTCTTTATATGTAAAATATTTTTTTAACACATTATACTAGAATACGTCTGAAAAATCTATATTTTCCAATTTTTATATATTTTTTTTATTTTGACCAGTATATTATTTTAGTATATTATTACATCTCTATCTTTTGTGATTTCATCAAATTTGATATTTATAGATATTTTCAATGTAATAAATGCATTGGGAGACACAACATCACGTAGCAAATTCTACTCTTCTTCTTTTAAATAGGCGATCCACCCTTCAAAAGTGATTTGAGCCATTAATCAACTTAAAACGTTATTTTATAGAAAAAAGTACAATAGTATCATTGTTGTTCAAAAAATTTGCTATTATATAGATTAAATGTGGCGAGTTAAGGGAAAGAAGATGACACAAGTTAACCGGGAGTTGAAAATTACCATTGACGAGATTAATGTAAAAAAAATCTGTGATCCGCAATGGACAGGCAAAAAAGATACGGTCAAGGGTTTCCTCCTCGGCACCTCACTCACACATTGGGGAATCTATTAAGTTCAATCTGAATAAGTGTGAGGGTACCTGACAATGTCCAATTCTCATTCTAGAGATATTTGATAAAGTTCTTTTGGAGGCTTTTTTCTGGAGGCTTTTCTTTTGGATACTTTTCTTTTGGAGAACCAGGAGGTGTGGGCAATAGATTTTTGAATTATTTTAAGCCGATTACCCTTATTATTATTTGGATCTATCTAAATAAGTCCAGTCCAAATAGAATTCTTATGGTTTTTTTTTTTTTTTTTTTACCATATTAAGTCTGTCCAAACATCGGGATATGGAATTGATGAGGGAAAACTCCGGAAAGAGTGACCTCCTTGGCCCAGTGTATCAACACATTCATTTTCAATCAGCAGAGAGGGACTTAGGAGCTCCTTCGAGTCGGAGAATATAACAGCCTTATCGAAGCAGATGTCCATGGTCTCTTTAATTGCCTGTCATTCTGCTGAGAAGACCGATGGATCTGAAGGAAGTCGTAGCTTCACATTTATTTATACCGTTCCGAATCAAGTACACTGTTAAACAACTTGCTTACGTGATTTTCATTTAGCTGGGTTGATGTGTCTAGTCCTGAGATTTACATCCAAGTTAGCAGAAAAAAATATAGCACGAAATGGGATAAAATAGATTGGAAGAATAGAACGGCGAGGCGAATCGGGATATTTGTATTTAAGTAGAAAAAGCTATTGCATAAATTTGGGCGAGGTTTATTCGATCAGTACCTTCGCGAGTCTCATCAGAGAAGTGAGACAAATTCTACTCAACGTAATTTATTCAATTGTACATGTTTTTTTAAAAATATTTATTTATTTAATTCTTAATATAATGCATACATAAGCACTCCTTATATATGCTCCAATATATACAAGATTAAAGTATTTTCTTTTACTAAAACTTATCTTTTATATATTTAGTCAGTTTAATTTTAAATCTTCAATTTCTCTTCTTTTCTTATGTTTTCTGGCATTTCATTAAAAATTTCATCGCACTTATGCATCATCGATTTCTGAGATTTAACCTTCCTCCTGAACGGCAGTCTCAGTCTATCCCTTCCCCTTGTACGATGCTCGTGCTCATGTTGATTTGCATCAATTTTTCGTGTTAATTCCGTTGATATTTCTTATTGATAATTTTGTAAATAAATAACCATTGTATTAAAATATATTTTCTGCTTAAGGTCATCTTATTCAGATCTTTCAGCATCGCACTGATCCGATATGTGACTTCTCTCCATGCAGTGTCTGAAAGACAACTGAATCATAATGTCTATGAAATATAAACTTGAGCAGCCTCGTTCGTGAATGGTCGATTTGGCTGGCTTATTGTGGGGGCGTGCATTAAGTAGCGGAACTATTAATACCGTTATACCTACCACTTGTGATTTATTTAATAGTTATCTGGAGGTATTGACCAACAAGTTTTCGATTCTGATGACGTAGTTAAATCCTATTTCTTTGTCTAAAAACTATAAGAGCAAAAATATTTCGTTACTGGTGGTGTTATTATATTTTCTTGCCCCAATTGACCATCAAACAATGTCAGACCATTGATGTTACGTTCGCCAGTTGGGTTAATTTTGAATCTCCCTAATATCAGATAAAACAAAATGAATTTATTGTTATATATGATTCTAGATGATGTCACTGAGATTTATCTCCAGGACGTATCATCGTGATTTTGACCATTACGTTTATTAAACTCTACCCGTCTCCCTCTCGGAGGTGAAATAAAGAATTTCAGCCCGCTCCCCTCTCCGCCGGTATCGGCGGCAGGGGGCGCTACGCCTTCAGCCGGCATTTTATGTGAACCTGTGGACATTACGACCTTTAACTTCCATTCTTCTCAATTTCGGGCCGGCAAATTGGATTTTCATGTTCGGATTCATTTGCGAATTTGTCTCGGGGATCTGGGGCGCGCGCCCGCCGGCCGATCTTTCATTATCACGCGGAGCCCACCGGCAAAAACCCAACCGGCCAAGTGAGCTTTAGCGATCGCGGCCAATTATTTGCGGCGTGTGCCGGCCTCGAGTAATTGGGCATGTCCACCTGATCAAGGTCAGGGTTCAAGGTAATAAAATACTTCGCTAATAACAGTGAAACCAAAAAAAAATTACCAAGTGCAATTTACCCTCATCACGGCTTTGTGTACATTTCATTGGGAAGGAAGGAATGCCTATGTATACGTCTCTTTTTCTCCCAATCGATATTCGCGATCCTGGGTCTTGTTTCGTGCGACGTGTACCGAGGCTTATACAGTTTAGTACCCACCCTTATGAAATTTTATTCGTATTTATTTTAAAATTCATTTAGAGAATAGTTTTGAAAATAAATTCTTTGCCAAACGCCTGTCGGGACGCGGGGAGAAAGCCAGTTAAGGAGATCATTATTTGTCGATCCTTAATTACGTTACGCTAGAAATGCCAATGTCGTGTACTCTGTCGACAGACGCCACCCGTTGACTATAGAAGGTAGCGCACGTGTGTCGCATCATCGCCGGAACAGTACATTACGTATTAAATGTCACGTTAAGTTGCATCATATATTAGTAGAAAACTTAATAAATTTTCTATTCAACATTGAAAAATAGGCTTTGCGGAAATATTGGCGGTGCAGTGGCCACTATCATTAAATAATCTTATAATGAGATTATTATTCAATCTCGTGAACTCCATATTTCTAGTTAGATACCACTTAGTCGGTAATTAAATAGTTTGCGGTTATATATGCATATTTAAAGGGTAAGGTGAGATCATTGGATCGGCGGGTAACAGTGGATGGGCGCGATGATAATATTGCTGAAGTCATTCCCACGAGGGTTTTTTTTTTGGCCTGCCTTTAACATCATCGCTATCTTCATCATACTAATGCCAGCATACAGCGTGCTGGCAATATGTGTAATGTGCTAGAGTTCGCTCAAGATGTGAAATTGGAAAAAATGCAAGGTGTCGAGAGGCACCAGGTAATCCTTAACCCCCGGAGGAAAGGGACGTTCTGAATAATAATAATGTGTTTATTCCAGCGTGATCAGGTTTTTTTTTTAACCCGATTCGCCATAAAGATAATACAAATTATGTTATACATTAAAGTTATGAAAATATAATGCTATGAAAAAGAAAAAGGAAACTAAGGAAATATTAATGAATAAAAAAAAGAAAAAAAAAGTTAAAAGTTCACACATATATATATACATAAAATATAAATATAACTACTTCAGTCATGGCCATTGTTGTATATGTAGCTATTCTGTAGGCGTTGCCATTCTCTGGTCAGGAATCAGCTTTCAACGAGAGCGCCGCTTGCACCAGAGAGTTTGTGCTGAGCTCCAGCCGCAGCTTTACGCCCGCTACTCGATGTCTTAGAAACGGAACGAATCCATGTATGCGGCATTCGGTGTTGTAGATGCGCTGCAATAACGCGCCAATCTGAAAAGTATTCTGTATGAGTTGTTGTACTGAATTCAGAGACGGTTATACGCCACTCGCTTGTATTTTGACCAGAGCTCGCAGGTGTACACGGTGGTGAAGAAGGATTTAAACAGGATGCTCTTCACCCCATTGCTGCATCGATTACCTGAAAGGTTTCTGTAGAATTTTGCCGCCGTTTCTAATAAGTTTTAATAGAAGTAAAAGTCAACCCCCTTTTCAATTCAGCATTAACAATATTGATTTGGGATTTGGCTGAGCTCTTCGACCAAAAATTGACATTTATTCAACATTACAACGAAATTTGCAACAAGGGGATGAAATCCTCAGGGTTTGTGTTAAGGTCATCCAAAAACTTTAATTCGCTCCGCTCTCTAGCTTTATATACATCTATTGTAAGAAGTACGCTGGAATACAACTCCACTCTGTGGTCTCCCTACTATAGCTCGCTATGAGTCTATTTCATTTGAAAAGATTGCCTGGAGAAGGGATGTGAGCGATATAGTATATCTATATAAAATGATCAATAGCATGTTGGACCGCCCTGTATTAACACAAATGATTTCGTATAAAGTACCAACTCAAACGATATAGCGTGAAGTGTTCTCTGTAGGTACTCATAGAAATAATGATGCTGTTAACTCGCCAATATCGCGGATGCATCGGCTGGATAACAAATTGAATTTCGTTGACATTTTTTGTTGCAGGAGCATACTTAAGCTGAAGAAATATTTGTATGTAAATTATACTTAGTTTTTATTTTTTATCTACTGTTATGTTCTAAATTAAATAAAAATGTATTCTCATGTAAAAGCCCACAAGGGCGTTATACGAATTAAATAAATATGAATGAGAGGAAGCGAGGAAGAGGACGGTTTTCTATAAAATTAAAGTTGCAATTAACATGGCTCAAGACCAGAACGAATGGAGGAGTAGTGATGAGAAAAAATGTTACTCTCGATTCACCGGTGTGATTGCGATTGATTTTCGGTAATATCAGTGATTGAAAACTGACTGTGATCACAGTTTCTGATATCACAATACACGAAATAAATGATTGAAACATAATTTTGAGCGTATTTATTTATATTATTAACACTTCATTTGCGTTAAAAAATATATTCTAGCATAAATAATTAGAACATTCCAACAAGTGTTAAAAAAAATATGAACAAAGCTAACATAAACATTATCAATAAAAGGAGATTCCAATAGTTGGCGTTGATTTATAAGGCGGTGTCAGATAATCAATAGAATTTGTAAAAAAAAAAATTTGAACCACGAATCATGATATTCCCCGATATTGAATCACTGATAGCGAGTGTGACTCAAAGATATCATTTTTACATTACATGTTTTCTCTTAAATAACAATACAGACAATCATTTGAAAATGACTTGTTAAATAGAGAAATAGCTTATTAAGACTTAAATAAGAAACGAATTATACGCTGCAGAAAAAATATAAAGGAATGGGAACATTTATTGCAGAAATACAAAATGTAATAAGAGAAGTGAGAGAAAAAGTAGAAAATAAAAATATGTACAGAAGAGATAAAAGTTTTAAAGAAGAAAATTTTCCAGGGGAACGGGAGGGTGAGGAGGAAGGAAAATGGGAAAGGGAACAAAATCTGTAATATAAATAAAATTAAGGCCATTAAGATAATTCATATTGAATTTAGATAACTGAATGTCTAGTTTTTTTAAGTGTTATTATTATTTGTAAGTCTTGCATTATTATTGACGTTTTTCCTCACTTAATAAGTATCTTACACTAGTACATTTTTATAAACATTAATGAGATAATTCTGAGAGCATCTAAATGGTAATCCCGCAACCCTAGGTCCGCATTCTTCAGTCAGCAGTGAATAGTAATTCTCGGAAGAATTGTTTCGTGTTCCGGAATGACGGCAGAATTTCGTCTAGAAGAAAGATAATTGCTCGGCTTGTTGGCCGGCCTGCTTATATTAAGCGTCGCCCGTCCATACGTCACGATCGGCCCAATTCGGCCAAGGAGCGACGCGACAGCTGTCCCCCACCCTTCAATGGAGTTCCGGCTTTTGTGTGTCCTGTTTGCTTATTCCCTTTCTTCTCCATTCCTCCTCCTCGCTCCTCACTCTCCTCCGCTGTTTGCCGACTGATTGAACATCTGCGCGCCGCTGCCCGGCCCCTCTGTGTGCGTGCGTATGCGCGCGCATAAATGGGTGACTGATGTCACGTGCTCGGCGGCCCTCAAACCGCGGAACACCTCAGGGGAGATTTAATAAAAAAAATAATCACAATTTGATCGCCATATAAATGTGGCTTTATTTTAATCTTCTAGTCCGTATATTATTATTTTGGTGACAAATGTTTACTATCATTTAATCGTGTCCTTGACCGTATTAAATAGTCAATTGTTTTATGTATAAGAATAAAACGATACGAGTCATATGTCCGATTATTGGTATTTCAGAGATTAGTTATTATTGAAAAAATTGCCGATTTTTTACATGGGAAGTATGGAAGTTTTGGGAATTACAGGGCTTCCGATCTGTCATCGGCTGGCTTAAGTGATCATTTAACACAATGTGACGTTCACTTATTTACCCACGCTACCACATCTATCAAATTTTTGTAAGTTGTATATATGATATCATGGTGGAACATTTCAATTATACACTACCAACTATGCTGTCGCCATCTATGGATTTTTTTGAAAATTTCATGATCTTTCTCATGTAACAGTACAGATGTTTCTTATTCTGAGATTATTTTTTCTGAAGTTTGGGGCTATATCCTTTATGCGTATATATGAAATTCACTCGAATTATTAACATGTATACTAGAATACGTCAAAAAAAGCAGTATTTTTCAATTTTTAACTTCATATTTAGACCAGTATATTTTACGTATGTCCAAATCTTGTAGGAACCAATTACTGGGATTTGGACATACTCAAAACATTGTCAATTTAACATACTTACCATCATGCCGTTTCTCCGCGGGGGTAGGTAGAGAGGATAGAGCGCCACACTTCTGTCCTGACATACAATTCTCGCCTCATTCGCATTCATACATCTTCTCATACAAGCTCGCCAATTATTGAGGCTTCTAACAGGACCATCCTCCAGTATCTGGTTAACCTGGTCGTGCCAAGTCTTTCGAGGACGTCCTCTATTTCTGGCGCCATTAACTTTTGCGTCATATATATATCTTTCTTTCCATTCTCTGATCATTCATCCGTTCCATATGACTAAACCACCTATGTGATCCTTTCTTAATCTTATTCATTATTCTAACATCAGCTTTATGTACTTTCCTTATTTCTTCATTCTTTACTCTGTCATTAATGGATCTGCCACATACTCGTATATACACCTAAGTGATTCAGTCTACTTAAGAACTATTTAATTCTACGCATTTTCGCCTACGAATTCTTTAAGGGTCTAATAGAATTTTTTTGCCGTAATCAGTTGGCAAAGCGTTTGAAAAAGTGAAAGTTGTATTTCCTCAGTGCCGGTGTTTTCTCTCAATAAACTTTTCTGGACCTACGCCGCACTGTTCGTTCAGAAGTGATTCCTTCACCCGATGCTCGGTTAACATTGCGCACAGTTGGAGATGCGTAACGCCCATGTTTTAATCCATGCAAAAATATTAACACTTGTCTTATATTTTATGCAATGCCATTTTTGAAGCAAATTAAATTCAACGTCCGACCCAATAAATTAACATGTCAAACTAAAACAAATCAATAAATATTTCATATGTCAAGCAGGTTGTTGCATTTACTTTCCCTATACATTACGCTTTTATTTAAAATCTCACCCCTGCAGGCGTCCTGAAACAACCCCCGGAACTACAAAACTTGTCGTTCGATGATTACCTTTCTATTTTGCCCTCGTGGTCTCTGACTAGCGTCCCATTTTTATGTAAGTGGTCTAAGTGAAGAAATTGATAAAAATGTTTTAATTTAATATAATATTATGCAAATTTTAACAAATTAGAAGCGTTTTTTTCAGTGTATTGTAACGCTAGATAATATGGTAAGTCATTTCAATCTTCAATTTTTTATTTCCTTATAAACTACACGCAACATTTATATGTCGAAATAAATTATAAAACTATATAAATTTTCAACTATATAAATTATACTAGTAGTAGTAGCAGTAGTAGCAGTAGACTATATAAATTTTCAAACATTATGTTGTGTGATATAAAAATATTTTTTAATCAATTCGAACGCAAACCTTTAAATATCTCGAAACGAAAGAAACACGACTTAGACCACTTTCATAATAATGGGCACATAAACGAAAATAAAAAAAATATTGACATAAAATGTTGGAGAATCTCCGGAATCGTGTGAATTAGGAACGCGACACTCTTCTCCGATGGGGGAAGTTGTGTTTAACGCCTGTGTGTGTGTGTGTGTTGTATGGGAATTCGCCACCCAATAAAAATAAGCTTATCCCAAGGTCAGAGTACGTCTGAGCCGAGAGTTAGTACGGCACTATTATAGTGTATGGTATTTAGTCATGTGTGTGTGTGTGTGTGTTAGATGGGGTGGCGTCCGAAAGCGTGTATGTAGTACGTATTAGTTGGATGCTATTTCTCTGGCTCGAAAATTATTTTTCCTAGCTTAACTTTTGTTATCGCCATCTAACACATTTATCATTAGGCACACGCATAAAAAGAGAACGGAATATTCGATGGTTGTCTGGAACAAGGCAATACAGATAGTTATACTTTTCACTACCGGCCGCAGTATGCTGGATCCATCCTCTTCACAATAGGTACTGGACAATTTGGGATAGTTATGTGAACGAAGAGAAATGATAGCTGTTTATGTAAACGTCTTCGATCGGTGGTTTCCAGGATTCCGATTAACAATAGGTACACATATGATATATGAACTGCATTAAACTGTTAACTTTGCTGTCGTCAGATTTCGGTTGGCTGAAGCGCGCACTGGTGGTTTTAGAACGGCTCGACTGGTCGAACCATCGGAGGTAATGAGAATCACGCCTTCGTTCCGTCTTCTCCGATTCCGACAAGAGGCGATAATAATCACGCACGCGAATGCACATTATTATCAACCAGGTAACCCGGCGGCGCCAACCGAAGCCGAGGCGAGACTAGCGGTACACATTGGAGTCCCGGTAATCTACAATGATGCATGGAAGTGAAGCCTGGTGCTGGTAGAAGAAAAATAATATGTAATAAAAGTGTATGTGACAAATTTATTCATGATAGAGTAAAAAATTAATAAATTTGACACATTTTTTCAGAACGTAGTTCTGCGATATTTTAATACAAATGAAATGGAACAACGTAAGATTTATTAATTTGAAATAACTGCAACATATAAGTTGGAAAATTTGTCGACTATTTACACGGCTGACGTAGTGTAATTGGATATCGCACCTCCCCAGTTACAAATCTCGTTGGCAGCTAAGATATTTTTCTCGATAAATAGAGTTTATCTGTTATCTGTATGTATATCTTTCTAATTGATACATTTAATTTGTATTAAAATTAACAAATTATTTGAAGTTGATCTTAAGCATAGTTGGGGATATGTTTGACGAACGAATGAAGAGAATGGTAAAAAAAGATATATGACGCGAGTGTCAATACACTACTACTAGAAACAAAGTTGACACGATCAGGTAAATCAAATATTGGAAGATAGTGCTATTAGAAACCGACGAGCTTTAATAAGTGCGAACGTGGAAGTTGTGTGAGGGCAAGGAAGGTGGGGCTTCGTCAGCTGCGTACCCTCGCGAAGAAACGACGTGATGGTAAGATGGTTCTTTTAGAAATCTCAACAATCTAAAGATCATAGCTGGATATTTTTGGCTTAGTGATCACAATATACTCTTCTGCTCTTTAAAGATAAAGTTAGCAATCATATTCGAAAATATTAAATCCAGATTATTGCACCACAATAAAGATTGGTTACTTAAAAAAATATCAAATATACTCCCCGCATTCAAATTCTCAAAATGTTTCGTCGATCTGTTCACCGGGAGTGTTCCGCCGCGGGTGCGAGCTCTGGCGGTCTGGCATACCATCATACCATCGGTGCCGACAGCCCGACCACATGTCGATCGAGATGAACATTTGAATACCAGATGTCCTCTCAGACTAGCTCGGGAGCAGCCTCTTCTAGGGGAGCGAGGCAGATCAGACATGTGTTCAAATAATAGAATTCCAGTTCACATACGTAGATGTAGATCGTACAATGCGTAATAATCTATTTTACTTAAATATTATTACACAATTTGTCAACTTCTTCTTCTTCTTTTAAAATTTAAAACTTTATTTTATAGAAAAAAGTACAATAATATTATAGAATAGGAAATATTATACCATTGTCGTTCAAAATATTTGCTATTATATAGATTAAATGTGGCGAGTTTAAGGAAAGAAGATGACACAAGTTAATCGGGAGTTGAAAATTACCATTGACGAGATTCTTGTAAAAAAAACCTGTGATCCTCAATGGACAGGCAAAAAAGATACGGTCAAGAGTTTCCTCCTCGGCACCACGCTCACACATTGGGGAATCTGAATAAATGTGAGGGCTACCCGATTCAATTCTTATACTAGAGATATTTGATATTGTTCTTCTCACCTGGGGGTGCGGGGAACAGATCTTTGAATTATTTTAAGCCTAATTACCCTCGTGATTATTTGGATCCATCCATTGTGCAGTGTAGATAGAACGACTAGGTACTATTGATTTGAGTGCAAATACGAGTTATATTACAATACATTACGTGCTCGTAATCAGAAATAAGATTATTTTATTACTCATATAACGAAATTTCACCTCGATACTCAAAAATTTGAAGCTCTGTTTAATGAAAATGTCATTTAATACCGCCAACGCCATTTTAAAATCACAGCCGACAATTATACAATTTAAACTTTCTACAAATTCAATAATTTATTAAATACGTCTTTTATTTTTCAATTTGTAGCGAGTTAGTTATATAATTGTCGGCTAAAGAAAATGAACATTTTTGCGTAGTTCCATCACTTCACTTCCCCGCCGATCGCCCGCGAGGACGGCGTCTGCTTTTCTCCCGAAAAGCTGATGTCAACGTGTCACCGATGCGTCACGCGTAAAATTGATCAAAACACGTGTTGTACCAATCGATATCCGTGTCCGAGTGGCTGACTGCTGAATGGTTATCTACCATTGGGAGTTTTTTATATAAATATAATTAAAATTAAATACTGACGTTTGATTTAATTATTAGGTTCTCCGCATAACGGAAGGATCAAATTAACATATCAAATGATGTGACTATTGAGGACATCTTCATTTCTGTCGCATCCTGTAACTGTATTACATGCATTTGCATACATAAAATGTAATATTTACTTACGAAGTATTACCAGATGTATTATATTGTAATCGTACTAGGAATATTATGAAGTTATTTAAATTTACTTCCCAATAAATCAATTTATTAAGTATAGCTTATTTGAATGTGAGGGCTGTCGTAGGTACGTAGCTGATACACAATTACTAACACCTTGTATCATATATAATGTGTACGATAAATCTCTGTATGAAAAATATTATTGGTGTGTTTTAACTTAGTATGTTTGGTCTCTTCTCCGACATGTATATCAATTATTTTATTGAGGTTATTGCCTCGTTCCTTTTTACTACAACGTATCTTTCACATATTTGGTTAGTTTAATTTTGAATCTATGTAGTTTCTTATCATGTCTTATAATCTACATTATCGATTTCTGAGATTTCACCTTCTTCCTGAATGGCAGCCCCAGTCTATAGATCTTAATAAATATGTAGATTTGGTTCACATTTAGTGGTTAGCTAACTGTTCACAGTTACAATCGAACACAAATCTTACAATCACCGTTATGAAAACGGTTTAGACAATTCATAATACTGTTCAAAAATGTGATCCAACGCAATAAAATACATTTCCAAGTTGGGAATATATACATATTTTCTTATTGTGAATAATAGGTCTGTGATATTTTTAATACAAATTTAATGTATTAATTACAAAATAGCTTTCAAATAATGGAAACGACAGATGTATCAATTTAAAAATGCAACATATAGGTTCGAAAAATTGTCATAATCATAAATTGTCTTAATCAGCTTATGCATTTCCCCGGATGGGAAGAGATCCGGGTTCGAATCCCGGTAGCAACAATATTTTTTTGATAAATTGATTTTATGTGTATATTTTTATAATTAATACATTTAATTTGTATTGATTGAGAATATTTTTCTCTAACTAAGTGTCGGTTGGCTGTCCAATAACGTCTCGACCAGTGAAGGGTCCTCAGTTTGTTAGCAATATTTTTCTACTACTTAATTAAGTGAAATTGCTGAAATCCTTCAATTAGGACTCGCTCGATCCCCAATTACGCTGGAGCTCTTCAATAAAAGAATGGCTCGGTCGCCGTCCGTCCCGTCAGTCCCCGGACCCGGTCCCGGTCCCGGCACGGTACTTCCGACCGTGACCGATGGGCCCGGGTAGTGGGTTAATTAAAATGTTACACAGCACAGATTCACATCTCTCCTACGACTGCTGATTTGAGATCCCATGATTCGCCGAGTAGTTATTTTTTAATTTTTTTTTAGAATATTTAATGGTGCTTCGAACGCTACTGGGATTGAAGCTAGTCTTGATATCAGCACCAATGAATGGAAGCGTGACTTGAAATTGAAAGTAGATTGGGCGTGATGGAGACGCGAATGATCAGACATCATCTTCTTCTTGTGACCTATCATGACTTCATTTACTGCGGCCCGGAAAAGCTCTACGGTAGACTCGCCAAACCGTTGCCCCAGGTTCTTCAGCCATGATGTTTTCCTTCTTCCAGGGCCCCTACTTTCAGCAATCTTTCCCTGTATTATGAAGTGCAAGATCTCATACTTCTCATTACGTATCCGAAATATTGAAGTTTTCAGATTTTTGTTGTTTTATATAATTACTTATTTATCTTTATTCATCAAAACCATAACATCGTAACTCTATTCATCCAGCTTATTTTAAGCATTCTTCTGTAGATCCACACCTCGCCTTATCGTTTTTTCGGTAAGAGTTCATGCTTCCATATCATAAAATAAAATCGGACCATTCTCATTCGTAATCTAAGGTTGAAATGATGACTGCAGAACATGCGGATAAAGGTTGCACGATTTTGCTTAATTCGGCATTTGGTTTCAACAGAAGGGTCCCATCTTTCATTTATCAGACATGCATGTATCGAATCTAATTGTAGTAAAATGAATTTAGAAAGGAAGAAGATTAAAAAAGGGTTGAAGCGAACGGTAGCCCTGAACAAGAGGCATAATTAATAGTATGCCAGAACAAGATTTTCTATTCTGGTTACTCTTGTGAACATTAATATCCTGAATTCATTTAAAAAGCTTCCAATTCATATTTTATGGCGAGCTGGACACAGTACTGAACGCACCTAGCGGAGCAACGGCGAACCACTACCGTGCGGTGTTTCTGTTTCTGGTCAACCGGTCAACAACGTTTCGCTCCGACCTCTGTATAAGCATACGACCGCATAATTATTACCTGTGCAATCATTGTAATCGTAATTTTACGTTTGTATTTAACCGATCCGTTAACTTCCAAATTTTTAATATTTAATTTTAAACTGATAGTTAATATCGCGACTAATTTCCTGGAGAAGAATAATAATACCGCGACGTTGTTATTCTCGTCAGGGCGGTAATTCTTGTATGGCGGCGAATGTGCCACGTAGATGAAATTCGATGACAGCACCCTCGCGGGCGAGTGGCCGCGGGTGACCCGGAACTGGGTGGGGGCGGATAAATCATCCCCCAAAAAACAACTTTGATGAGATTTTTCGTCCGCAGGCTCTCTCGGCTAACGGGAAAAGTACAGCGCGTCTGATTGGATAATTGGTGGCGCGGGTGACGGGTGGTTTGATTAACCTATCGGACCCGGTGCAAAGAAAAGCGATTTGTCTCGTTAACGTCGTGTTGACAGATTGTATGAACAATGTTAACACACAAATTAGTGCGAATCGTCTTTGTAAGGCATTGGCATTTCGTTGTTGGGTGAAGGACTTCCCCATGGCACATTCTCAATTTTTAGTTTTTTGAATTTCGTGTTCGTCGGTTATCTGTGCGTCTTCAAATACGGTCCGCCCATTGCCATTGACGCGTCTACGTCTGCGCTTAAACGGTCACATCAGTAGCTTGGATCCGTACTGGTTTTATAATGCAAACATATTTTTATACGCACAATTATTAGTACAATATTTGCGTAAGAGGTATTTATTTATTTTTTGTACACAGACATTAGAGTACAATGCGAGGACAATTAGGGGAATAACATATTATAGATCGTCACGTGTATATTACCGTAATAGTATTTATGCTGGCCGGCCAATATTTCAGCTGAATAGAATACAACCTATTTTGAATCTAAATAACATCTAAATTCTCTCAAATAACATATCTTTTGTGTGAACTAAATTGGCCCCGTTTCCCTGATAAAGTAGAATTTAAATTGTGCTTATGATATACATGACGACATAACATGGCGCCTCTGTACCCTCGAGAGCTCTGCGTCCCAGACAACTTTGCTTATAGACGTCAAACTCTTAGGATAGCCTCAGTCGTAGAACCGACCAGTCATTGCCAGAAGTGAACGGGCATTAGCGGCGGCAGGCCCAAAAGCATGTGACCCTTTGCCCTCCGTCACAAGGAATGGTGCATCGAAGACTTCATTTAAAAAGTCAGAATCACAAACCGTGATTCGATCACTGATATCTTGAGTCACACTCACTATCAGTGATTGAATATCTAGGAATAACGTGATTCGTAATTCATTATATTTTGTTGTGAACCGTGATTCGGTGCATATGAAACGAAAATATTCACGAAATAATGCGTTCTAATTCGTGATGAGCGCCATTTAATGGATTTCGCCAAAGTGCATTTGATCCGAAAAATATTTTTTCACAGTATTAAATTAGATGTTTGAATTCTCTTTGTGATGATATTAAATTAGATGCTCAAAATTATGTTTATTTATTTCGTGTATCGTACTCGTATTAGTAATCGTGATATCGTGCAGCGTACTCGTATTAGTAATGAAACTGCGATCATAGTCACAGTTTTCAATCACCGATGTTATCGAATGTCAATCAAAATCATAAGAGTAGTATTTTTCTCATCAACACTGAAAACGCATTTTTAATATGAAATAATAAACTAGTGAAGGACTAAACAGTTTTATATTTAAAGCGACTTGAGGTGATTTTTATTAATTAAATTATTCAATGTTTGCATTTTTAGAATACTCATTTTTATGGCTGAGCGGATTAGAAAAAAGATATTGAGAACTACCCCTTTTGTTAGCGCGAATGCTCCATCGACGATTGCCTCTACTGCTCCGAGTATTTTTTGTTTTCGAATAATTCGATATCCTTCATCCGTTTTTCCCGTAAGGCTTCCACAAAAATACACTACGAGAAGAAAAAAAATGTATTTTGGCTTTAATTAAAAACCCCGGGGAGTCGCATTATTCTTTCTTTAAAAAATACCCCTTACATTCAAACATACCCCGTGTGCACGCGCGTATTTAAAACCTCTCCACTGATTACCGTGCGCGGGGGCCGCGTCCGCGCGCGCACACACACAACGCACACAACACACACACTAACCGATGAGCGCCATTGCCGCTGGCGAATTTAAATTAGGAAGTTGTGCATTAGCGAGCGCGGGAAAATAAATGTCAACGGATTCTCCGCTCCCCCCTCGGTCCCCTCACCTACCGCCCGCTGGAATGCATGCGCCGACTTTTGACCTTTCTATTTTTTCCTTCGTCATCACTCACTTTGCTGTCACGCCGGTGGTTGGTGGGCAGGTAGTAGGGAAACTAGAGCGAATGAGAGTGAGCGGTTCAATTTGCGGAATGTATCTCTGGGTTAAAATTTTAAAACCGCCAACGATTTTTTTCCCTTCTAATTATTGGGAATTAATTTTACGGCATTCTGATAATAAAATCTCACCCAATTTTAATGAGGTGAACTTACTTCACCGTGGGAGAACATCATTGTTGGCATTTTGAGGAATGTTTCAAAACAAAACGCGTCCTCACATATATTATAATAGCCCTCCATATAATGTAGTTCTGGTTCGAAACAATAATTCGTAATTAAATAAATTATTTTTAAACATCGAGCAGTTTCGAAAAACATAATGAAAGTTAATTTTGCAAATATTAAAAATAAATAGAATAAATATTCTCACTATTTCACTTCTCGACTGACGGGGTGTCAAAAATAACAGTTTAGCTCCTTGTAATGCCTAAGACTTCCATACTTACCTTTCCATATTAACTACTGCAGCAGCATTTTATTTTTGGCTAATGAAGAAGAAATGCAACGATTGTCAGTACGGCAAAATATGATGACCTTTAAGAAGAAAATATATTTCAATATAATAGTATTTAATTATAAAATTCTCAACAAGAAAATGTCGGTGAACTTGATGCAAATCGACATGAGTATCGACCGAGACCGTATATATAGGAGTGCTTATGTATGCACTATGTTAAGAATGAAATAAATAAATAAATAAATGTAAATAATAGTTTCGTCTCTGTGAGACATTTATAATATATCTCGATAATAATACCTCGGGGATAAAAGCCAGTAATTGTGTCCCTACAAAGATGTGTACATACTCAAATATTATCAACAAGTCTTATTATGTCTAATATATTTAATTAATTATTAAAAAAATAGATATTGAAATCAGCATGTACATGTAATTAGAGCAATAGCAGGATGGCAGAGCGCTAGCCAAGCATGTCATAGGTAGCTGGATCGATAAGTGCTCGCCGCCTTTCAAAATCTTTAAACAATATTGCCAGAAATTTGAAAATTTGAACTTTGCAATGCCGTTATACCGTGTAGATAGATAGTTTAATGTAATAACAGGCTTATTAAAATTCATCAATTGATAGGTAATAATTTATTTTATAACAATCTGTTTTCAAAGATAAAATTTTCATTGTCTTCGTAAAACGTTCGTGTTATAATGGTGTAGCAACAAATTATCGAGCCCTCGGAAAAACGCTTACTTCCTGTATGTACCTTTTAAAATTGAAAACGATCACTAGAAAATAATTTCCATATATTTCATTAGGTACGAACTTTTAAGATGGCTAATGTAACGTATACATAGGTTTATGTGTTTGGATTTGTTACTACGATTTTATTTATTTATTTATACTTAAGGTATACCTACTATATATGATATATGACCCCTAGATATATGTTGCGATTGTTAAATGATTCATTAATGTGGTGGTGCGATCAAGTTCAGAAAAAGCGACGCCTAGTGACAAAATTACGACATTTTAAACAGACTGCGTATACAATGGAAACAAAACGCAAAGCATTGAACACTAGTTTTATTTAAAAATATTTACTCATCGAATATACATTCGATAGTAAATTAATTTTACCATCCAATATCGGACGGTGAAAACCTTAAATTGCTAGTTAAAAATGGCGGACTCTTCGCAGCTGTTTCAAAAGTCATCTGTCACGTTGATATTTTGAAAGTTGCTGTATGCAACGATTAATTATTCAATATCTCGCTATTTTAGTGATTCGAGTTCGGTCCGATGACGATCCCGCTATTTAATTTATATTACCGAAGATTTTTCGCCAGCAAAGTTTGTCATGGTAAATAAATCCATAGATAAAGCGTGCAATTGTATGTGTTGCCAGATGGTGAATATTTAAAATACATCAATTTTGGTGAAATTCGCAAATATTTGATGATTATTCGCCTTAGCTATTTACTACTGATCACACAAACGGGCCTTAAACGACATTCTAGGGTGGGTTATATAAATATACATTTTTAGAAAAATCGACACATAAATTGTTCTACAAGCTCATCAGTACCAGGAAGTAGGTCGCCAGAGATCGAACATGAAAGTGCAATTTCCCGACGCGGATGCACTTACGGTTGCGATTATATGTCGTCTATTTTAGTCCGAGCCCAACCTTGCACACTCGTTCACATTTCACATCTGCGTGCGGAGAAATGTCGTGAAGATAACATATTGGATTGGCAACTAATGACGTGCAATTCACATTGCACCTCGGACATTTTTATTCTGATGGAAATTATATTTTGCGTAGAGAATTTCATGCTTTATTCGAAAAATCATTATTTATTTTTCTAGATTGCGTAGCAATTTCTAGTAGTCTTTTTCAATCTTTATGATTTGCACCCGTCGGGAATTCAATTTTGTGGATGTACGATACGTGAATATAAAATATAATATGAACTTCCCAGATAGCGATGAATTCAGTATATTTTCTTTTGCACTTTGATTTTTTTTATTATACTCGTCCATTACTGTCATGTTGTATTGTTTATTATCGTTTTCATGATTTCAAATACAAATACATTGTCTGTAGTCTGTATGGATGTATTGTAATCTGGGGCGTGCAATGCATACAAGCAAAAAAGCTGTGCATTATTAAAAATTCTGGGAAACAAATATAAATTTAAAAATTGGATTAACATTATTTTGCAATTAGTGCCGTCTGTGTACCTGTAGAGACTTTAATTGCTTAGTTACTGAAGTACTCACTTCGCTCTTTTTTTATTCGCCTCATCGTGCTATCAACATTACTCACTTATATCTTTAAGCTAGTGAATTACTCAAGTCATATAATTAGAAAAGCTTACAACTGCGTGCAAATCATTGGTCTACTTCTTCTTTTATTAATTGGAAAATTTTACTATCTTACTGTTTTTAACGTGTTGATTTCATAGTCGTTCCTTGCGTTCTAGGTGCATTTGGTGCATGGATTTGTTTTTGATTTGAGAAAAACAAAAAGCAATTGGCAAAACTATTTCCTACGTTAACCTTTAATACAAATAATTATTTCATTTAGTTATCACGTGAAGGATTTTCAAACAATAAAAGAATCATGTTCAGTCATAAAGTGTTCCTAAAAACGTCCATACATTTTTTATATGAGTATTATTATTTTACGTTAAAACTAACTGTACAAACACTATTATTAGTACTCTAAAATTAAAAATAAAATACATGGTAGGGTCGTATAAACGACGGATTCATTTTGTCCAAAGACGAAAGTACGTATATTGTATTATGATTGTATAATGTCATTGGTAACAGCATAACCTAAATCTATACCTACTGCACGCCACTGATTGTAATTGATTGTATACATAGGAGTTTATTTCATATAAATGACCTCCTGTACTATGTATCGCAATCTGTACAACTGATTTGTCTTTCACGTGCACGTGAAAGTAGGACAGGTGATGAGGAAAAATGCTACTCTTGACTCACTGGTGTGATTGATAATTCGATAATATCAGTGATTGGAAACTTTGATTGTGATCACAGTTTTATTAAGTTAAACACCGCAGGATATCACAATACACGAAAAAAAAGTATAATTTTGAGCGCATTTACTTATATTATTCAAACTTCATTTGCATAAAAAACATATTCTAAGTTACATAATTAATATATATCTAATTTAATATCACCACAAAGAGAATGAAAACCCTTAAAAAATGTGAGTTTATTTTTCGGGTCAAATGCGTGAAACGTTTCGGTTGAATCTACTAAATGGCGCTTATCACGAATTATATCGTCATTCCTTCATGAATATTTTCATTACATATGCACATGAGCCGAATTATGGTTCACAACCAAATAAATAAAATTACAAAATAACTCACGAATCACGATATTCCCAGATAATTCGATCACTGATAATGAGTGTGACTCAAAGATATCAGTGATTGACTCACGGTTCGTGATTTTTAGCTCATCACTAGGTGCCAGTCAATGTTGTGCGGGTGTGCGCGCGCACACGATTTGGCATCATAGCGCACGCAATTTTCAACAAGACTTCTTATTCTAAGAATATCAAAAATGTTTCTCTTAGATTGTAAAATTCTATAGCTGTCCTTGTCTACAAATTACCATTAGTGTTGAACAGAATGGTTACTTAGAATAATTAGAAGCATTCAAAATGTATGGAAATCCTTATAATTCCAATGAATAGTGTTGTCCCTTTTCACCTTATGTAAATAAAATTGTATAGCTGTCCTCCATTATAGTTATATATACAAGTTGTTGAGTTAAATTGCATGGCGAAACGCATCTCAATCAATGAATGTGTAGAATAAAAAAAAACAAGTTAACCACCATGTTGATTTATCCTGTATAAGATCACCAACATTTTGAACAATTAAACTACTTTCTAATGTTACACAGCCGAGATAATCTCTTTCGAATTCTAACTTCCCTCGCATTGCGAGTTGTCAAATATAATTTTTCATTGCGGAGTGTATCTGAACTATTCCTTGATAGTTGATATAATACATCCGTCCTTAATACATCTTCATTAGTAATGCGGTTAAGAACAGACGCCTGACCATATTTTGTGGACTCGCGAGATATTCAGAGATGCACTCAGACAGACCTAATTAGTAATGGGACGAATCTTGTTTTATATTAGGAATTAATTCGGGTATGGGTGACTCGTTGGAGCTTCTTAGGCGGATAGTTAGGCCGGCCTGCGTGGGTGGGATCTCCACCCGCGCGCCTACCTCTCGCTCTCCATACCTCGTGTTTTGCAACTCCGCAGATTTTAATTTTACATTTGTATGTAAAGCTATGTTCTATGGATTTATGGAATATGATTTTTGTGAATAAAGACAGCACTCAAGGGACGCTGGAGGGTCTCAATTTTAAAATATTTGCGATAATTGCTAATAACCACATTGAATTTCTACTCTTCTTTTTTCTTAAATGAGTCGCGTATTTTGATTAGCTTTGATGAGTGGGACGACAAGGAAGCCCTGGCTTCTAAACCGGTCTCGGGAAGGGGTGGGTGTTTTTTTTATTTTCTCCCCCAGCGCACAAATAATAGAACTGCTCCTTAAAATTGCACAAAAGATTTTTTAACGCGCACACGTTTTTGCTAGTATATTTTTTATTATTTTCGTTATCTTTATTTTAATACTGTAAGGAAAACAATAGATTTAATTTTTTTTTCCTTTTGTTCTTCGCTAGCCGTTGACATTTCCGCTGTCGATATTTAAAGGCCAGCACGCACGTACAAGGGAGTGAACCGAGTGACGCCGCACATCCTTCACGTGACCTCATCGCGGCACTGTGTCTCCGGTGCCGACCAGCGCCACGCGGCTCGGCTCCGCCGGGCTTATATTAGGAAGTGACATATCAAGCGGTGTTCGGTCGCCGACCCTGTATCTAACCTCGTGAGAACACTCCTCCAGGTCCACTCCTCCCGCGACGGTTGCACTGTTGCGACTGTTGATGTATCCGATTCGAGAAATTCGCGCGTCAGATGTGTTAAACTTTATTGAATTAAGTGTTTCATACGTTGATGTCGACTGGTTTCAGAGCAGTCTAAAAGCAAATCGACAAAGTTGGTGATATTATTACCTCGAGATATTTAGTGACCAGTGGCGTAACTACAAACATTGGGCCTCAATGCAGAATGGAAAAAAGGATCCCCTAATATTATTAGTACTGCGTGGTTTATCCGATATACAGTAAGAACACAATTAATCTTTTGTCTCGTATAATTTCACACTTTCACGAAAAAACGTACGTGTTCTGAGATATTTGCATTTAAAAAAATACTGCTTTCATTTTAGGGCAATTTCATGCAAACTATTTGGGCCCCGAGCGACGCATTTGGCTGCATTGGCACGCCACTGTTATTGACGTAACAAATAAAAACAATTTAAATGTCAAGACTGTAAATAATACGTTCACATTATAATTTAATTCATTCGCATGAGAACAAATTTTTCATCAGACTTGTTGATACGTGCAAAACAGAGGCGGTCGGTGACTTGTAGAAGGGACCTTGGGAAGGTGCCTACTATTATTACTATACCTACTACCGATTATACCTACTATCAAATATACAAATCTATCGACTAGCATACGGACAAGATGAGAATACTGACAAATAATAAAATTTATAAAAAATAGTATATTATAAATAAAAAATTCATGACGTACCCGAGTTTTCATTTATTTATAGTTCCTCAAATAATCTGGTCACTTAATAATATGCGTGCTATTCTGTGCGTTATACCCATAAATATTAAAGTTGGTTTTTGTACGTTGGATACTGTTAACGAATGCGTATACAGTATACAGAAAGTCGATAATTTTAAACTTTGTGGATGCGGAAATAATGATAGAATCCTCGGTCGCTGGTATCTGTATATTTACGTAATTCATGGATGTGGACCGAACTATTCGTATTGGTGGGCGAGGTGATTGACAGACATTGAAATGAGGGATATTCAATTGGTTATTAATTATTTTAGACATATTCATTTCTAAATTATATAATCTAAAGCCTTTTTTATTAATATGTAAAAATTCAATGCCGTTTTCTTTACAAAATTGTAGCCTGCCCCTAGAGGGTGGTTGCAAAATTCTGAGAAGTTGTTATTGAGATACCTTCGGTGTTCTTCACATACCTATATATATTCTTATGACATAGGTCTAGAGTAAATGCGAAATGATATTACACTCTTACATGATTAATAATCGTTAGAACGAGTAATACATATTCACCATCCAAATTCGCTCTCGAACGTTCAGACATCGTTGACCTCGGAACCTTGGATTTTAATACCTTGTCAATTTATCTCAATTGTTACCATGTATCATATTTTGGGAATTTCCCTTCATAGTCTTAAAATGCTTTTGTATTGTTTTTTTTTTTAATATCAGTGTATCAGGGTCATTATTGGCCTGTCGATAATGTGTACATAGATAATAAAGAAATGTCAAAGGCGGTCAGCAGCTGATCACCGAGCATTATTGGAGAAATCGCCTCATCACAGCGGCCGGCGAGTGTCGGGTGTTACGCAACGCTCGTGCGATAACACCTCGTGCCGGGATCGCCATCTGAGCGGGCTGTTGACGCCGTCAAGTTTGGCCGCTTATCTGGCCGCGATATGTGTTATCTCCCTCGTGCCGCAGCTATCTGCGCCCCTCTTCGCGACCATCTATTTCTGTACACTCCAGGAAGCGGCTCGGCGACAGTGTACACCACACCACCCGCCCGGAGAGAGAAACTCGCTGCCGTGGCTCGCGCGGACACCGTTTGTTTTTGTTACGCGATTTGTGCACCCGCCCGTCAATCTGTGTAGTTCTGCGGTGACCGAACGTCCAGTGTGACCGGTATGCATTTAATTTTTTACAAACTAACAAATTTTGTATAAGTCACATTTGGTGATTTATCTTCGCCGGGAGACGGGCGTGTCCAACCACAATGTTAACGCTATAAAAATCAACAATATCCTCTTAGCAATATTTGAAAATGTCCGAGAACACACAATTACTGGATTTTCACATGTTATTAAACAAATAATAGATATCTCATAGAGGCGAAGCTATTTTTTTTTATTATATTTAATGGAAACATGTGGAAGTATGGGTAAATATATTTAAAAAAATAATATTTTAATGGAAAAATGAATATGGGGTAATTACGGTGCTTACGACCTGTCTTCGGCTGGCTTAAGTGATATATAACGTTCACTAATTTTTACCCCTCAATCTCCATTTTTATTAAATTTCTCGCTTCAAGTACCAGTACACCATGGCCATCTATGGACCAAATTTGATAATTCATTTTTTCCTTTTTCTTTTTTTAGAATAGTAAATATTATAAATCAACTCAATGAGAATCTGATTTTTGATGAAAATTTACTAAATCAATGTTCTTTATCTGTTAATTTTTTTAACATATTATACTAGAATACACCTGAAAAATCGATATTTTTCAATTTTATATATTTTTTCTTATTTTGACCCAGTATATTTTAGCAATATTTTGAATATGTTTCTATGAGATATCTGATATTTATTTACCTTTGATACCTTTGTAGGTAAAAATCCAGTAATTGTGTGTTCTTTTAACATTTTCAAAATATATCTATTATTTGTTTAATATTCTCTAAATTAACAGAACTATGATGGCAACCGAGAGTAGAGCACATCTAATATCCTTAACCTTTCGGTAGCTGCTGAGGTGGGTGGCTTCTTTTATATTCTTCCAGTGGGTCATTTTTATTTGACCAATATTCTTGCATCGCTGATGTCATGTTAATTCGATGTGTATTTCATGTCAAAGCGGTTTTCAAATTGAAAGCCACGTTCCGAGCTCCGACAGTCGCGCGCCGAGAGGGAAATGTTGCTTTCAGCAAAGCGAATGTCGGAGCGATTTCATTTTCTGAAAACGGCGCTCGTTTGCGACGGGGCGGGAAAGGGGAGGGGTTTTGGGGGTGGTACTTTAATAAATTCACCCTGTGCTAGTTTTTACCGGAGAGCTTTTAAACATGAAATATACTTTTCCTAGTACACTAAATATTCACGTCTCTGTGGAATGAATGTGTCGGAAAAGCAAAAATCGAACTGTTCGGTTAACGCAGCGATACCGTTACTGTATTATGTAGCATGTTATTTTACCAAGAGTTGGCCCGTACGTTCAAGACTTTATTTATCTTTTACTATATATAGTAGACTAGTCCCATGGCGTTGTGTGTCTAATTAAATATGTGAATAGAGATGAATCGAATTAAAATATATATTAATTATTAGACAAGATACTTTGTTTAGACCACTATTTATTAATTATTCTACATGTTTCGACACCTATGGTATCATCTTCAAGAAACAATGTATACTGAAATTAAAGAATACGTACAAGCATAGATTATATATTACATAACAGGATAAGGACGATATTTAAAAAAAATCGGGGGTCTACAAATTAATTTGCAATGATTGTAATTATTTTTTAGGTAAAACTTGCAGAAATTTTGATATTAGAATTAAGGAGCATTTGAGATACCTAAAAACAATAACTATTCAGAATTTTCCAATCACCTTTTGGAAACAAATCGTTCTTTTGATATTAACAAAAGTTTAGAAATTATACATACAAATATCTAGGGGTGTACAGTTAGGTAAATTTCAAGTTTTAGAAATAAGAAAAAGTATTAATAGCAAACTAAATATTATAAATAACCAAATCCTCTTTGCAAATAGTAACCTATTAAATTTGTTTTCATTTTGGTTCTTACTTATTCATCATTTTATAGTTTTGTTTTTATCTATGCTTATATTATTTAATTTCAGTATACATTGTTTCCTGAAGAAGATACCATAGATATCGAAACATGCAGGATAATTAATAAATAAGTATTTTGTCTAATATTAATTTAAAATGAGGCCAAAAAGTAATTTTGCAAATATTGAAAAAGTAAAATATATATGTATAATCTAGGTCGCCTTGTCCTAGAAATGTCGGGCGCCCAAAAACGGTACTCATATAATGTTGACAATTCCGTGGTTAATATATTGTAATTGGTAGGAGCCCCTCCCTGCAAGAGAAAGTTCCGTTGGTAACATAGTTTGTTCGTGATTCATCTAAATTGTTTAAAATATACTTATAATACCTGTTTTTTTATAACTTAGCTTCGATTAATTTAGATTAACATTTCCAACATCGCATTTCGTGTGTGTTGACGCACGTCACTCGGAAGCTTTGTCCCGTCGGTGGAATTTCAACCTTGATCTATGTCAACATCAATGATAATGATTTTCCGTGTTTTGAACATTTTTATTTACATATTAATTTAATTCGTATTATGAAGGAAATTGAGGATATCCGAGACGACTAATGCTTCCTGGCGAGGCAGCCGCAGTATGAATGTGTTGACTTTCGGCTGAATCACACGCTGACACTTCCCGATTATTATCCGAGACTCGGATCCATTTCCGTCCCCCTCCGTTCAGGACAATATTATCTATGCATAGTATGTACAACTTATGTAGATCTTCGCTGTTCCGCACCTTGACGCAGTCCAGAGCGAGATCGCCCGAGGCACCCGAAGAAATAAAACATTACTAAAATTGGACGTCGGTTTCCGCAAATAATTATATTGTTGTAACTCGCCATGTTAGAAAATAATGAAAATATGATATAAATTAAATGAATCGATTATAAAGATATTTAGAAAAAATCTATTTATTGAAAAATATTTTGAACTTTTCTCCTTCTCATGTTTTCTGGCATTTCATTAAAAATTTCATCGCACTATACATCATCGATTTCTAAGATCTGGCCTCCTTCCTGTCTATCTCTTCCTCTCGTACGATGCTCGTGCTCACGTTGATTTGCATCAATTTTTTGTGTAATTTCCGCTGATATTTTCTTATTGAAGATTTTGTTAATACATATGTCTCTCACTAGTTTTAAATGATTTTCAAAAATTATTAATATGTGATGTCGCCGTTGACGGTGACGATATTGTATAACACCTATTTCCTTTCATTTCATTCACGTATCTCCACCGATAGCTGCAAGGGAATTTGTTTCAAATACAAACTACATTTTGAAGGGTATAACATAATATTCCCATGAATATTTTTCCATACATCAACTCGATTCTGTGTCTTATCTTCCCGAGGCCACTCTGATCCGCGTCATCGAAGTATAAAATGAAACGAGTTGAAGTATTTTTGAAAACAAAAATTATTTCTCCAGAAGATTTAAATATTATAAATATGTAGATTTTTTTTATTAATGTTGGATTTTTTTGCGGTTTACGATGAAAAATATTCCTGTTATAGTATTTTATTTACAAAATAAAAATAAGCGTTAGATCTCGACAGATTGGATACATGTTTAGAGGGGCGATATTGAGAACGCCGATCGTACACAACCATCGTAATTAGTATACATTCTAATTAAATAAATTATACACCTTGATTTGATCACTTTGAAACTATTTTAAATATCAAACGCTAATCGGTTTTAAACGTGGAAACATTGACACATGCCGACTAATTGTAATGACTAAGTTTAACAGTTCAGATTTATTGAAAAAGAAATGGCCGATGATCTACTTTAATTAAAAATATCTTTAAAATCCCCGAACGCGACGACACCAAACACTATCAGCAAAATTTTATATACTTAGGAATAAAAAAAACTTCAATAGCCTCCCTACACAAATTAAAGAAATAAAATATATAAAAGAGTTGAGAAAGAAATTAAATGAATACTTCAAAAGCGCACAAATAATTATAGACTATAAATGTATAACTCTCTATATATAAAATTATTACAGTGTGACTCCCTCTCCGAGCACAAGAGGTAAGCGAATAAAATTTAATTTTAATAATGTGCAATACTTAATGAATAACTCGTGCTACAAAAAAAATTGTAAAAATTTCAAATAAATAAAAATCAAATTAAAAGGAGAAAGTTTTTGATCTGATTGCTTTGATTCGATTTTATTTTGCGGTTTTTTTCAATTATTTATTATAAAATCAAAATTTTCAACAAAAATTACAACATCAATGATGTATTCTCCATTATTGTTGAGGACTTCATCCCGTCTTTCGACCATTTTATCTATGCCTTTTCTATAAAAATAACGCCATGCATTTGATTGGAGAGCGACAGAAATAAGTGATAATCTGACGGGGCGAGGTTGGGACTGTAGAATTCACTTTATAGCGCAGACTACCAAATATATAGACATGCACAAACGCAAATTTCTTTTTTCAATTTAGTGTCACCGGCGTGATCAATTTGGTACCACTCACCCATTCAAATAGCTATGCGAATTTATAAAAATATATTACTCGATTGTCTGTGCTTTGTTTAGGTCTACCTCTCTGTCTTGCCTCACTTACATTGTATTGTATCCTATGGTAACCGTTGACCTCTTCAATTTATATGCGATAATAATTTATTATTCACGTTTAGTGATCCGCAAATGTGACAATTTTCGTATACGCCAATTCTGTCATTCAAATAATATTTTTATTTAATATATATGTAAATTTGGGATTCGTAATTCACTCGCCACCAATTCTAAGTTCAAACGCATGGATTTGTAATAATTTGCAAGTCTACGAGTCGAAAGTTCTCGACCCCGGTGTCCGAGACCACATTACTGATTAATTTAAAATATCACATCTAGTGTATATTTAATTATTATTTTATCGTAATTGTTTTAAGTTAGTATATATTGGAGAATTTTGTAAAACTTGATGGGTTGTTTGCATCGGACTAGAAATTGAAGTTAACGAATCACTTATTTGACCAATTGACTGGGCTGGCAGCAGCAGCTGGTCATATTACGAATGCAGACTGTTTTGTGGCGGATCCTCGTATCGGGCACTTCAATTCGAGTTTATTCAATTGTTTAATTAACTATCTTTTTAGCGTATCGTTATATCGTTATCTGCACCCTTATTGTGACGATGATTGGTAACTGATTATTCCGAATACTTGGAGCATTCTAAGCAATATAGGGTGTTCAGTGGAAAAATTTCAACATTAACGTAAAATAATACTTTCTTACCGTTATGAAAAATGTATGGACGTTTTAAAGAACACTTTATATGAGTGAACATGATTCATTTATTGTTTGAAAGTACTTAACGTTATAACTGAAGGAAATAATTATTTTTATTAAAGGTAAATGTAGGAAAAAGTTCTGCCAATTGCTGCATCAAATTTAAAAATCAACCATGAAATCAACACGTTAAAAACAGTAAGATAGTAAAATTCGCGAATTATTATAAGAGGCAGTAGACACTTCAATGATTTGCACGCAGTTGTTACCCTTTCTAATGTTATTCTGCTAATAAACAGCACAGGTAACGGACTCCGTACGAAACGGATCAACCGAAAGGAATTTTCAATTCAATAAATAATTGCCATTTATATGACTTGAGAAATTCACTAGCTTAAAGACAGAATTGAGTAGTACAAATAGCACGATGCGGCGAATAAAAAAAGAGCGCTGTGAGTACTTTGGTAACTAAGCAATTAAAGTCTGTACCTGGTACACAGATGGCACTAATTGCGAAATAATGTTAATCCAATTTTTCAATTTATATTTGTTTCTCAGAATTTTTAGTAATGCGCAGTTTTTTTTGCTTGTACGCACTGCACGCCCCTGTGTATAAAAAGTTTTAAAAAAATTTCTATTTTGGTCACCGATATACACTAACTTAACATAAAATTTCTACCCAACTTGCCGTTTTTCATCACAGTTCATCCATACATTTTTGTGTATGTGTAAAAAAAAGTTAAAAATTATTGAACTATGCCGTGTCGAGACCTCCGTATGTAAACATTCTCAAGGCTTATAATTTACATGACATTTTGCATTTAACAGCTATATTATATGTGGTTTAATTTATTTTTCAGATCCCAGCCTCCGCTACGTGCGAGAAGAAAGAAGCACAGATGTCGCCGTCGCTTCATACTGCAGCACCAAGCCAAGAGGGTGTCCAGTCGAGCTGTGGTGCTATTGGCCGAGGTAGGCTTGCGAATACTTCAATTGTATTATTTTTTTTAGAAAGAGAATGTAGAATAATACAAATGAACTAATTTACCATCATTTCTCTCGGCGAACATTTAATGTTTTATTTTAAGCAATGATAATTCAAAAATTCACCTAAATCTTTTGATTACAGCACTGCAATAGTGCTCGAATTTCATTTTTTGTACGGGCAATGTGGGGTGGGGTTAACACACCGCGTGGTTCGTTTTCAGCGTGTGGAACAAATGTATGAGTAATATGGTAATAAATATATACTAGCAGCGAGCAATCGGCGATACTGGAATTGTACAAACTGCGTTCTTACGTATATCAACTTTGAATTATATACATCTAATTATTATTTTTTCGTTATCCTTGAAAACGCTGAGATCATGTTAACATAAATAATTATTGAATAAACGTAAACGTTACCATCTGTCATCTCGTGGTTTTTTTTCCGATTTTTAAGTCCATTTGAAAATCGGCCAGATAGGTCTAGAGACCCGGCGAAGTAGCTCAAAAAATTCAGCTATTTATTTGATTTTAGACTTTTCCTCAAAAAGCGGGACATCGCCACGCTAAATTCTATACGACACTTTTCACATCTGACGTCGGATGGAGTACTTCTTTGCTTTATAAACGTGTACTTACTTAGTTTCTAAGTTAACTTTAAAAGGCATTGTTAAAATGAAGGGTTCACGTACAAGAAATATGAATGTACTACAATAACCCACGTCGATAAAAAAACAATAATCAATCCTCAAGAAATATGTGCGAGCTGTCTACGCGTACTCGCAACCGACTTACATATGTGTGTTGCGTACTGCGCATGACGTCATCGCCGCGCTACTAGGCGCTACCGCCGGATTTTTATTTTTCGCACCTTTTTTTTAAAAATTGTTACCGTGTGTTGCTCTCTTCCTGAAAACTGGACACTTGCTATGCTCGGGGGACGATACAGTCGCGTTATTCATCCTGCCCGAAAGTTACCGCCATCTCCTGGCATTTTTCGTATTGAGTCTGATGGTCTGATGTAAGCTGACGAGTCGACTATGCGGCTCTTCAGATTCCCACACCACATTCTGTAAATTATTATTATTTTTTATTTATACATTCGACAATATAAAAACAACAGTCGAGTTATGCACCCCCAAATAAGAAAGATCTTGAATTATAGGGGTAGCTATCAACATTTATATAAAATAAGATCTAGATGTAAGAATTTGTTTACAACCAATAAAAAATATATATACAGTGGTACTTCGTTTATCGTCGGTTTCAGTTTTCGTTGATTTTTTCCGCGAAAAATTTGTCTCGGTTTTCGTCGGTTGTCTCGGATTTCGTCGGCGTACCGCTGCGCTGCGCAGTGTTGGCTTGTGTGAGCATCTAGCTCGCTCGTCTAGCCGAACAGTTCCATTGCTTTCCAGACAAAGGTGTTGCAGACCGTGTCTTAATGATTATGTCTTGCCCCATTTTAGGCAAATCTTGAAGAGGCGGTGGTGTGACATGGGTCCACTGACTCTGAAGCTAGTCCCAGTGCCAAAATACCAAAAAGGGAAGTGACCCCAGATAGTGCCTTGATATCTTAAGTCCTTATGGATTCTCCTTCCAGACAATAATATCATTAGGCTTTTATATTAATTTCTTATTATTTTCAGTATTAAACACTATATTTATTCTCTATAAAATGTGTTTTTGAGTGTCTAGAACAAATTAAATGGATTTACTGATTCATATGAAAATAATTGCCTCGGTTTTCGTCGGTTTCGCATTTCAACGATCGTTTTCGGATGAATTATCGACGCAAACCGAGTACCACTGTGCGTACATCTATAATAATATATATAATAAAATATAAAAATGTTGGGAAGTTGATCGGATTAGAACTAGGGAAAGATGTCAAATACGTAATTATTTAATAATTTTGAAGATCTTTAATCCATTATACAACGTCTATTTTGTACGCATTTATATTAGCCGCTAATTGAATTGATTTTGGCAGTTGGTTATACAGTCTAGGAGAAAAGTACGATGCATGTCTCTGGTCCTATTTCTAATTTGGACATTTTAAAAATAACATGTTCATTAGCCTTCCGAGCGAACGGGGTTGCCCGCGAAGTTAATTTATTAATATTATTTTGAAATGTATTTTGTGTTACACCGAGGTCGGGCGACGGGGTCAATCCTTTATGAAATTCTAATTTTATTGTGTCGAGTTGTCGAGCGATGCCGGAATAATTATAATAATTCCGCCCGAGACTTGTCAGAGTATTTTAAAATGGGTGAAAAACAATTTTTTTTTTTTTTTTGATCGCAAACATTCAAAGTTATCTTCTTCTTCTTCAAGTGCTTATTAGCGATCGTTATTTATTCTTCAAATATTTGCAAAATTACTCTGTGGCCTCATTTTATATTAATAATTAGACAAAATACTTATTTATTAATTATCCGGCGTGTTACGATACCTGCGGTATCTTCTTCGGGAAACATTGTATACTGAAATTAAAAAAAATACAAGCGTAGATAAAAATAAAACTATAAAATGGAGAATAAGTAAGAACCTGATATGAAAACAAATTTAAAAGGTGACTATTTGCAAAGAGGATTTGGTTATTTATAATATTTAGCTTACTTTTATCGCTTTTTCTTATTTCTAAAATTTCAAATTGATCTAACTGTAAAACCCTAGTATTTGTATGTATAATTTCTAAACCTTTATCAAAGGAATGGTTTATTTCCAAAACATGATTGGAAAATTCTGAATTTTTTTTATCTCAAATGCTCCTTAATTCTAATATCAAAATTTCTGCAAGTTTCACCTATATAAAAATAATTGCAATTTAATTTGTAGACCCCCAATTTTTTTTAAATATCGTCCTTATCCTTGTTATTTAATATATAACCTAAGTTAGTATGTATTTTTTAATTTTAGTATAGATTGTTTCCTGAAGATGATACCATAGGTGTCGAAGCATGTAGAATAATTAATAAACAGTGGTCTAAACAAAGTATTTTGTATGATTATTGATCGTTATTTTATGTGCGGCAGCTCGAATTGCTCAATTCCAGGTTTTTATTGTTTTCAGAATTTCTATTTCCTTTCGCATTCAAATCAACACAGAATTATATAGAAGTCACCTGTAGTGTAGATACACATTTCAAAAGCTTCAAATCGCTTTAGCGAGTGTCCATATTACCATTTGGCGAGTGTCCATATTACCTTTCGATGAGTTTCCATATTACCATTCCATATAAAAGTACAGAGAACACATGTCATTTATGATTTATTTAAATGGAACCGCGTCATATTGACTTTATGTGTAATTTTTCGCCATCTGCCATTACATGTATTTATACCTCGTACTTAATGCACACCGTGACTAACAAATAAATAATTTTTATTTGATTTATTATTTTGCATACGCTATTTTTTTAATATATATATATTTATTCTACAGGTTATCCAATAAATGTGGTGGAATTTCAAATACGAATATAGTGACTTGTTTATTAATATAATATTCAGTATAGTCTGCTATTTTATCATGGAACTTTACGGTCGACCTGTCAATTGGCCTCCTAGATCACTCCGGTGATATCTCTCCGTTAGAATATTTTCTGTGGAGACATCTTGTTTTGTTTTGGCTGAAAATTGGATACGAAGAATGCATTGTATCAAACGTACTCGTAGTATACATATTTCATTGAAATTATATTCCTTTGTTATTGGCATCCACAGACCACTAGATATACAGGTAAATGCTTTAAAATTATAATTCTCAATCAAACAGCTCCACGACTTTTTTTTTTTTTTTTTTAAATATATGACTAGATTGGAACGACAATTTAAACGGAGACAATATAATATGCATTCATGTAAAAATACGTCTTGTTTACGCAAATATTTAAATTTTTTGAATAGTAAATACTTTTACTATTGCATAAATGTGTCGTAAACTATCGGATTTATGTGTAGAATGCCCCTCGTCCCGCAACCAATGTTCCAAACCCCTCTCCTATTTGTACACTTTATTTCATGTCTATTCATTTACTGGTCTGAAATCATTCTTGTTTTTTTTTTAAATTTAATTCCATTTTATAGTTCTATCACGCTTACATTCTCAACACGATAAAAAAATATTGCAACTCAAATACACGCAAAATACTAAAAAATAATTATTGAACATATATATCAAGTAAGTATTATTGGTCAAAAAGCTATACTTAGAGTAATACGCCGTAATGACTTTTCCTTTCCTATCCTTCAGAGTCACTTTTTAGAGAATTTCAGGCTTTGGATATAAGACAATTATATGCGCTGAATATACTAACTAGCTTTCATAGGAAAATAAGCGCTCCGTATGTGAGAATTGAAAGATATTATCCCACAAGAGGAAATAATCTTAAAATACTTCCAAGAAAACTACTTTTGGTCAAACCTTTCAAGCTCCCAGAATGTACGATCAAATTGGATATAAAATTAGAACTTTAACTGATATTAAGGCTTTTAAGAGATGTTTCAAATTGGTTGTTGAGATTAGGAAGAGCTGTTAATGAGAGTAAACTGTTCTATATAATGAAATAATTCTTATAACAACATTTTGTGTGTTCTGATCTTGCATATTTCCCTTTACCTTACCTTATATCTGCTTAATTCTTTTACATATTGTTTTGCACGTTGGTATTTTTCTCTCTCTTTGTGTGTTTTGCCTTCAATGAGTCATTTGGTTTTGTGAAATGTAATTTGTTTACCAATTTGTCCTAAAACAGGTTTGCTTAGTTGGGCAATGCATTTTAAAATCTGTGTAAAATATATGTAACAAACTGTTTTTTTTTGTAGCTGTACAATGCTTATATGTTGTATGTGTCTAAATAAAAAAATATATAATAAAAATTATGTTAATTTTCGAAGAAGCATTCAATTTTACTACGGTTCACACGGCTCATTGAAAATTAAAATATAAAACCCTATTATCGGATAATTTTTTATCCCGAGATTCTCTAAATCTCCCTGGGGGCGTCATCCCCCACCCCCGCATTTCAACACGAACTGTAAAATTTCATATTATATTGCCTCACGATATCCAATACTGCTTATTCTATTAAATCTGTGTAGGGGTAAGCGGAAAATTCTCTACGTTATTATCTCACCCTTGTATATTATTTGTTTTACAGGGCCTACATCAGCATGTTATATGCAACACTACTAAATAATATGTAAATAACATCATTATTTAAAACATTTAGCTTATAACATATATTATATATTATTAAAATATTAATTAAATGTATTAATTAGAAAAATATGCATATAAAATCAATTTTATCGAAAAATATTGTTGTTGCGTCACCGGGATTCGAACCTGGATCTCTTTCCAAACTACGAATACGAATGTTATGCCAGAACACAAGATTGTTGCGTTCTATCCCCTCTGCCTGATGTCAAAGTGATTTATATACGTAATGTGACCGGAACTCTGTCTGATGGCTGTTTTGGGATTTTGTTAAATAAATTGGTTTGTGTCTTAGATAAAAAAATAAGTGGGCGGCAGGGGAATCCGATCTCGCACTCGCAGATTCGATTAAGAATCGGGTATCTTACAACATTGTGACAAGGCTGATGTCACTGTATATAAGTGTACATTTGTGCAACATCATACCCTGGCCCGTTACTTGCGACAGTGTGGGGTTGTGTGATCAGCAGTAAATAATAATGATAATAAATAAATACTATGGCAACTTTTTTACTAACGCCCCTGATTAAAATCGGTTTGCGGGTTTTTTGAACGTCAAATTAACTATAGTTAAAGCATAGGTGAGATGTCTATAGGTGCGACAAATAATCATGAAATCTGTGGATTTTTTTCGCCTCTGCGTTCGAAATCTATCATTTTGGTGGTGAATTTTTTTTATCAACGAGATCGTCGCCGAACCAACTCTCATCATTAAAAAAGTGGGATATTGAATGATCAATTGTCGTATACTGCAACTTTCTAAGTATCAAGGTGTCCGATGACTTTTGGAACAGCTGTGAAGAGTCCGCCATATTTAACTAACTATTCTCATTTTTATTATCGGATAGCGGAGAGTAAAATGAGTTAACCACGAGATGTACTTTCAAGAGGTAAATATTTTTTTACCAACGATCAAACAATCCATTTTAACTTTTTTTTATAGTATAGATTTTTGAGTAATCCTACTATAAACATGTTTTATTGACTTGCAAAATAAAGCATGATCTTGTGCAAATGCGGAAAGTTTCGCGGCAAACAGGCACATATTGGCATATTTCTCCTTAACGCCGAGAGTTGTGCTATCAGGGCGTGCATCAGAAGGGAGGTACGGGAGAAGTCGCGCGAGCACACGGCCAGTACCGAATGAATTTTACGGAATCGTGTTTATTCCCACCCTCGGGAGTATCGCAGGGAAACGTTTCCAGCCCTCCCGGCTTGGTGCACTTTTTGTTCCAAATATGTATTTCGGTTCGGATCAACCCCGCGCCCGCGCCCGCTATTGGCCAATTTCAATGGAAGGCACTTTAAAATGTACGTGAAATGCTTTTAAATTGAGTAAATAAACAAGGGCTCAAAGGCGTACTACCGAAACGTTTTTCAATTCTGCCTCAAGTTTTTTTTTGACGTGATTTTCAAATTGATTTGAATTGCTCGAGACACTTTTATTTATTTATGTATGTATTATAGAAAATCAATATTGCTCAAATTAAAAAACGCAATTTATATTTTGTTTAACACTTACTGCCGCCCGGTGGGTCAAAACAAAACACGTCCGGCGGTGGTGGGTCAAGTTTTCAGTTATTCAACCGTTTTGTGGGAGATTTTTTTTTATAGATATTTCATTTTAAATATGATTAATGAAATGGCACGATGTGCCGTAATGTTTCTTCTGAAATTAAAGATTAAAATTAAAACAATATTACGAATAATGTACCACGCATCAACATACGCCCGCCCTACACAGCCAAAATACAAACATCCACTGAGCATGTAATGTTCTCGTCGGAACCCGAAAAGGTAGTGTTATAAAACTTACAGGCTCAAATAATTATATTACTAGTATTGTCTAGGAGCCGCCAGACGAAAATAAGTCAAAACAAATAGATGGACGCATACCTGGTATCCTTTGTCTACCCACTCAAAATATTGACAATATATATTTCAGTGTAAGCGCTGAAATTCAATCCCGTAAAAGCGACTGATTTTTGAGCGATTTTTCACATTTGTATCAATAACTCATTGGAATCTCGTCCGATAACATTTATTTGCATCTCAAATTAATTGGAAATATTTAATAGAATATTAGCTAGAACGAAAACTGCATTAAACGAATATTTGTAGAGTAATTTATATTTTTACAAATACTCAGGTTAAATCTGACCCACCAACGGAAGAATGTGTTAAAATTAATTGTAATTTTTTATAATTTAAAGTTTGTTGTAAATGTTCAAGCTATGGTATCGAAGGGTTGATTGAATCTATCGTTTTGAGGCACTAATTGGAGTAACACATATATCTTACACACTTATTTTTATAAAGGTGTCCCGATAAGAGCGCCTTTTTTTATTTTCGACCCATTTGTATTATAAAGAAGGCCATTCAAAAAATTTTGTATTTTTCATTTGTCAACCTTGCGATTAGTAAATATGGAACGATACACAAAAGTACAACGCGTTATTATTACAAAAATGGAGAAAGTTTTAATGAAAAATTTCGTAAATTTCATGTATTTTATTGTAATATTAGAAAATATAGTTTAAAATAAATCAGTAGAATTTATATATATAATTTTATTTTACATTTATTTCTTCTCTATGAGACTCGTGTATAGAGGAGTATATACGAGAATTTATGTTTCAGTTAGTCTGTGTACATATTTGTTTGTGAGATTGTTAAAAAATGTGACGCCTTGATAAATATAATGATTTTGGGTTGCGGTATATTTGTTTTGGAACATCAATTTGGCCTCTAAATCTTATAGATTGGAATTCGCTTTTAATATTTAATTGAAGTCATCAATCACAAGATTAATTTTAAAAAATTGAGGAAACTGGTTCGATTGTGGACAATAAGTCACCCATGGGACATAACAGTGGGTGTGGACATCAATTCGTCATCGGTCTCGAGAGTTAGGCATTTCACCAACCACCTTACAGAGAATTATCGTGAAAGACCTGCATGCCTGTAAGATCCAATCGATTCAAGAACTCAAACCGGCAGACCATTTCAAGCGAAGTGAATGTGTTAATTGGTTGATTGATGAATTAATATTTTGTTAAAAATACCAAGATTGTGTGATTTGACACCATACGATTTTTTTCTTGTGTGTGCCAATAAGCCACAAACAATCAGAGAGCTGATGGCGGAGATCCAACGTGTTATCGCCACAATACCACCTCAATTACTTATTTATTAGACTTTATTGATATACATATATTTGTTGTAACAGGTGAATATATTATAATATAACATGATTAACATCGGATACAATTATATTGCTATTAAATACTCGTAGTTTATTGTGTGGGATGGAGTAGACTCCATCTCTGACATACACAGCGTTGTCCTGGCTACTTTGCTAGACTGAAGTCTGTGTTAAAGTAGACAGTTTTTTTTACGTGCTGTTATTCAATAAAGATTCGACGGGGATTAAAAAAAAGAGATTTTTTAAAAATAAAAATTTAGTGGGAGTGTTGTAGAACTAGTGAATTAATAGTGTAGGCACTGTATAATGATTATGTTAGAATGTTGGATAGCCATGCTTCTGATTGGGTCGTATGTTGGGTCCATATTAGTGTAATCTTATTGGAAGTGAACGGTACTGAGTGTGTTGTACAGTACAAGGAGCTAAGAACATGTAGAATCTTTGATAAAATGTCGTTGTTGCTCTCGGAACAGGCGTGTAGATAGATGTTCGTTGTTTGTCTTGTGTCGATGATTTATTTGCTTGAGGCGAGTTGTTAGCATGGAAAAATTGGACGAGCCTCAACATAATGATTTGTTTATGTCTAGGGCAGATTGCTCCGCAACCGGTGTGTCGTGAGTCGGATACAGGTTTGTCGCGGTCAAATTCAATGTATTTGACATTTTACAATTTTTCATTATGTATCAATTTAATATCTATATATTTTAGCTTTTGGTGTGCCGCGGAATTCTAGGAAGAATTTTGGTGAGTCGTAGGTGAGAAAAGGTTGCAGAGCTCTGGTCTAGGGCATTGTACTCTTTAAATATAAGATCTGATGGATATCTAAAGGGACTGTCCCTGGCTATTTTGCTAGACAGCCGTCTGTGTTAAAGTAGCCATTAGTAGTATTGTTTAATTCAAGAAAGATAAAGATTCAACAGGAATAAATAAAAAAAATGTAGTGAGATTGTTGTAGAACTAGTGAACTATTAGTAGTAGACAAGGTATAATGATTATGTTAGAATATTGGATAGCGATGCTTCTGATTGATTCCTACCCAATGATGCAAAGATGTTATCTTAAATTTCATCAAAAGAGGACGAGTTTGCAAGGAGAGCCGTTGTCTGACATAACACATAATACATTTGTACTTTACAGCGAAATAAAAACATTATCACTTTTCGAATAAATAATGTGTTAAATTCAAAAATTAAATAAATAGCTCTTATTGGGATACCCTATACAATATCCAACGCCAATATTCGTATATCGTTTATATGAATAGTTGTCGTCTGACATTTCTCGGAGCTCTTCCAATAGTAATATTGCTAAAATACACTTAACACTTCCAGTTAAAATGTAATAATTCCTCCGCACCCACTCCTTGTAGAGCCGGTACCCTCAAATATTGTGTAATCATCCGTAATATTGAATCTTGAACTAAATTTTACAAAGTTTATGCAAAGAGTTTACCTTCACCGTACCGACGCAACTAAAATTTAACTGAATTTGTTTGCACGGCGTGCGGGGCGCGCGAGGCGTGCGAGCGTCGGAGAGAAAGTTATATTCAACGTAATAATATTACAACCCAGTTATAATACAAAATAATTTATTACGTCTTTAATAATTCTAGGCAAACCATTGTATCGGTCGCGGTAATGTCGCCAATAGAACCTCTTTTGAGACAATTATTTTGTTTACATACCAGTATACATAACGGTAATAGTACTCGGCTACCTCTGACATGCCATGTTTGGTCCGTGTTCTTGCATAGCTGTGAAGCCTTGTAGGCCTTCGGGATATGGTGCTATAGAATAATACACAACTTTTTATTTTATTGGGGGATTTTGACAGTGTAAACTTAATAATAACAGCTATAATAATAAATATTTAACTTGTGATATTATTTATGAAAATCCACAGAAATGTTTAGGTACAGAAGTATGCTTAGGTGCAGAAAGGTGGGGGGAGGTTGCAACTATCTTGCGGTAAATGGAGAGCAAGATGTGTTTATAGGTAGAATGATTGGCCAAAATTGAGATTGTGGATGGTTCAATGACCGGTGAATGAATGAATTTTGTATGTAAGATGTTCTACTTCTAGGAATGTGTAAGAGTGCGGCTTGCCGGGTCGATCTATATGATATGTGGAGAGATATTAATTGTAATTGGCTGGGACAGTCGATATGGCAGTGCAGTAGTTTGAAGATAAGTATTGGGTCAGCATGTGTTCTTCGATGTTCGTACTCACTTACCATCACGCCGTTTTTCCGTAGAGGTAGGGAGTGTGAATAGAGTGACACACTTCTGTCCTGACGCAGCACAGTTCTCGCCTCATCCACATTCATACAAGCTCGCCGATTATTGAGGCTTCTAACAGAACCATCCTCCAGTATCTGGTTTTTCTGGCCGTGCCAAGTCTTCCTCTATTTTTGGTGTCAACAAAACTTGCGTCATATTCTCTCCTTATTTATCCGTTCCATATGACCAAACCACCTTAGTGATCCTTTCTTAATCTTACTCACTATACTAAGATCAGCTTTACATTATTTTTTCATTCTTTACTCTGCCATACATGCTCCCAAGCGATTTTATTTCCACTGCATTCAGTCTACTTTTGTTCCTCTTCTACCAGCCATCAGATATAATTCCATTCAAAGCGTTCACTTTGTTTCCTGCAGTCGCCCTCCTTTCGATATCTTTCTCAGCCTTTCCGTTTCTATCAAACATATTGAGCACGGTGTCTCGCTTTCCTCCTTCTCGAATACCATCACTTTAATAATAATAATAATACCACAACTCAATGTCATGGTCAGTTTTAATTACCGGTAAAATGATGTACCAGAATCAGCCATCTCCTTTAATTCAGCGGCATCTCCAGTATAAACAAGTAGGATGCAACCGAGGAAAATGGGAAAGAATTTTTATTCCTGGTCGAGATTTGAAAGCGGTAGGTATTAGAAAATCTCAAGGATCGGAGCCAAAGTAAGTGAAGCACGTATGACGCTGCGTCAGCTTCTTCCCGATCTTTGGACTATGCGTTCGTTCTAAGACAGCATTCTTGAGTGCTCTTAGAGTAATGTAATATTCTCGTGGGCGGTTTCTATTAATACGTACATTAAAATATATATAATTATTTATGCAATAAAATAATAAAAAATTAGCAAGGTTAACTTAGGTTTATTTATTTAATGTTTATTTAATTTAATTATTATATTGTTTTTTATTTATTTAAATGCACTGTTAAATCGTACTTACGTTTTTAAAATATATCAATAATTATTATATACAATTTTATAAATATATAATCTCGTCATAAAATCATATATTTGGTATTCACAGCTATTATTTTTCTGCCAGCTTACGAGTATGATGAAGACATTCATGGGGTATTTTTATTTCTTGATCGGATTATCATCAAAAGGCGTGGCAACATTTCAGTTGTGCGCTATCGTCAATGCGCTCTTCAAATGTATCATCGGTCACAAAAATTGCTCAACCGCGAATATGGCTTCTAAGCAAGAATATGTCGCAAGCGTTGACGGCGCCAGAAATAGATTACGTCCGCGAAAGATTTGACACGATCGGGTAAACCAGATACCGGAAGATGGTCCCGTTAGAAGCCTTAATAATCGGCGAGCTTGTATGAGAAGATGTATGAATGTGGATGAGGCGGGAATGTAGCGCTCCCTACCCCGCGGAAAACGGCGTGATGATAAGTTGGGTCAGTTCGTATTAAACAAATGTGAGCAATTGTCGGGCTCACCAAATTGCATCTGACGTAAATCGAGCGTGTGAGCGATTCAAAATAAGAGTTAAAGTGTATACACATTATTTGCTTTCTTTAGTCCCCACATTACATTAATCCCCCCCCCCTTCCCCCCGCCCTTGGTGGCGTTGATCCCACGTCCCATCCATCACGATCGAATCGCCATCAGGCCTGATGCGGTATTACTTTTTCGCCCGAAGGCTTTATTTGTCGCCCGCCATTTTGTTGCCTTAAAAAAAACAAACACATCCTACAAATACCTTTGAACGCAAACGTATATTCTAGAATAAATAAAATGTCACAATTGAATAATGGCAATTCTATTGTGTGACGGCGGTGGCATCGATAGCTTGAATATCATTTATTGGTTATTAAATAAAATAGGGTTATCACCAGTGCGCCCTCTATGTTTGGGTAACGGTGTGCGCGAATTTATTTTTTGTGCAATTTTAAGGACCCGCATTTACGTACTTGCATAGTTAGTACGTCTCAGTATACACCGCATAGTTATTGAAGGTCCAAGAGAAACTATATATTTATTACAATATGGTACAATTAAGATACAAGGTATATACTATTAACAAGTCAAACGTAATGCAGAAGAGGGCCCGCACACACACATACATACATCTCCCGTCCGGGCGGTGCGGCGCTCTAACACACACATAAGATCACATTAAGAAAACATTACCATATCAGTATAAGGCTACTGGTAGAGCTTGCCACATTACTAATATAGATGGATTAAGATGCATAAATAATAGTGACGAGCTCAAAATCACGAACCGTGAGTCAATCACTGATATCTTTGAATCACACTCATTCTCAGTGATCGAATATCTGGAAATATTGCGATTCGTGGTTCAATTTTTTTTTGTTAAAAATTCTATTGATTTTCTGACGCCGCCGTTTAAATCAGTTCATCACTTGAAAAACAGTGGGATTTATACCTGATGAAAGTTGTCATGTTTTCGGGAATAAAATTCGTTAAAGTGACCGAAATAGATGGTAGTCAGACGGTGCATAATAAATAAAATAATTAAAATTATTTATCCTCCAGTTAAGATGCCCACAGTCGCGAGTTCATTGTATAAAAAAAAATATTATTGTGTATATATTGTATACGATTTAAGAAGACAAATCATCCCGCGGTACCCGCAACTGCGACCAGCCATTTCTTGAAAGGTGACGCGATCGCATCTCAAGCGAAGTTGCCGCACGTAATGGAATATGTTTATGCGGGCTGACGAAGGCGCCCGAGCGGGGCAAGTTTCGGATGCAATTCTGCTCTAGTGCTGAATCTAGTTACCGCACGAAAATTGCACGTGAATTCGTAATATCATTAGTCTGCGTTGTCGCGCCAAATTATAACACCGCTTCGTTCAGTACGCTCGCTTCAGATTCGGTTCAGTTCTGCGGGCGGCGAGGTGGTAAGGTGGTGAGGGAATCAAACGGCGGTCGGTGACGAGTTGTTCATTGTACTCGGGAATAGAAGAAGAGTATAGAAAATAGCGGAGCGTGAAATGTGAACAGTGAAAGGAGCGATCGGGCCAGACTGGCACCTGGACCCTGGATACACATGGTAGTAGATTTCAGTGGTGAGCTCTTTGTGCCTGGTAAGAGAGAGATTCACGAACAAGTCGGTAGAAACAAGCCGAGGGTTTTATTTATTTATTTAATTCTTAACATAGTACATACATAAGCACTTCTTATATATAACGAGATTAAAGTATTTTATTTTACTAAAACTTATCTTTTATATATTTATTCAGTTTTATTTTAAATCTATTCAATTCTCCTCCTTTCTTATGTTTTCTGGCATTTCATTAAAAAATTTCATCGCACTGTACATCATCGATTTCTGAGATTTGGCCTTCTTCCTGAATGCCAGTCTCAGTCTATCACTTCCCCTTGTACGGTGCTCGTGCTCATGTTGATTTGCATCAATTTTTCGTGTGAATTCCGTGTGAATTTTCTTATTGAGGATTTTGTAAATAAATACCATTATATTAAAATATATTTTCCGCCTAAAGGTCATCATATTGAGATCTTTCAGCATTGCACTGATCAGAGTTTATTCATTTTTTCTGAGTATTATTCTCATAGCTTTATTTTGCACCACTGACAATTGTTGCATTTCTTCTTCGTTAGCCAAAACCAAAATACTGCAGCATTAGTTGATATGAGGAATAATAATAGAGTTGTATACTATTTTACAAAACAATCTTTTTAGTCGCGTATCTTGTATTTTGCGATAAATTCAATTTAGAATCCATTATGACTCCCAAATATTTTATTTCAGTCACTTCCTTAAGACTTTTATCATCTAATAATGAAATCGTTTCGATAAGCCAAGGTGGGCAAATAATTTCGCACTAAACTCACTGTCTTGCGACTGGTATCATCCGTGTAATGATGACAGACACGCGTTCGTCGCACCATGTCCGACGTAGTCTCAGCCTACGAGGGTGGATCTATTGTGTGGACAAATTACAATATAAAAATATACATTTCGTATCAGTAACACGCACAGTGCCCTCCTCAATCAGATGAGACCGTGGCCCGTAATGCATCTCCACAAGTCTCGGTTCAGGCTCGCTCTCGCGGCTGACTTCGGGTCCTCTTCAGTCAGATGCGATGACAACCATAATCAATCGGTACGTAATTTGAAAATAAACTTCATATTAAGAACCATCAGAGGAGTGGATAAAGCGCCACGCTCTCCTGTCTGATTATAATGTGGAGGAGCGATCCAGAAGCAGGCGATTGTGTCGGAGTGACAGTTTAATTTATAATATTCTCACGTTGTTAAATCGAGCTGGTCGTAATCTAAAACGAGCGGCGACACATATTAATTAATGACGATATTGAGGTTAAATGCTGCCCGCTCGTGTGAACTGCCCCCCTCCGCCACCTTCTCCTGCATATAATATTACATTATATATTATACACGGCGTGGACCGACACGAAGCTGGATACACGCGACCGGGAGATTAGACCCGATATCAGTCGAGAAGGGGATGATACATCAGCCAGCTCATTGGTCACTCGCAATTAAAATAAATTAAATTATGACTACTCTCTGCCGAATAAATCTCTATATATCTTTGATGTGCAGTCGCGGCATTCGAGACATTTCAGTCTTTTTACTTGTTCTAAAAATAATTGATGTAAATTAAAAAAAGAATATTTAACGAACCTAATAGTACTAATAATTTTAATATTTTAATTTATTTTACAGAAGCGCAGGCCGCATTGGGGTCGCACCGTGTTGTAGAATGATTTCTGAGAATTGTGTATGTTCAATGTAGTAAACGCAGACACTTACTGCACAACGTAGACGCATTCTAATTTGATATGTTAATGTATTTAGGAGTAATGACATTTTTAATGTTTTATTGCCAAGACCATATATTTTCACTTAATTTAATAAAAAGGAATGTCTGTCCTGTCTATTCTCCAACCCTTCGACCGATCTAAACCAAAATTTTCCTAGTTACTAACCACTCTCCATATTATATAAAATGATATCTTAATTTTGTTCTGTTGCACTCTTGGATCCTGAGAAAATTATAATCACCTTATTATTATTATTTCGGGCCTGCTCAACAAGACATGCTGGTACCTCGCTAAACAAACCCCCTATTTTAAATCGTAACTAAATCTGAATTACGGGCAACGTCAGTTAGGTACAGCGCTCACGCGTTCATTTGAGGATGATTGCGTAGTGTGTGTTGCTAGAGCGGGTTGGATAAATATAATATTGTTTTAATTAGACTCGCAATGTTATCCTTTTACTGTGTTATAGTGTTGTCCAGTGAATTTTGTACATTTTCTTGTATTTAGTTATACAAACAAATTACGAAGTCAGAGCGGTTCCTCTCTACACTGTTCCCCGGCTAATAAAGCGCGCGGCGTCCCAGATGGGAACTTGTCAACTTCCCACATCGCTGACGGGGGGCGGCCGAGTCGCGAGACGGCGTCGGCTCCTCGGCTCGGCGCCCGGGCCGGGCGGCCGTGCGACCGGCGTGCAACGGGCGCGCGGCGGGACGGTCGCGTGATTTGGCCGATATGCACGGAGGCTTATACGCATTGGCTCGCCGGGGGATGTAATTAAATTATATGCCGTTTTGATGGGATTTTGCGAGGGTGGGAAAAATATTTTTTCATAATTAGTAAATATATTTTCTACAATGTCAATCTTTTATCGACATTATTTCATCAGTGCCGCGTAGAACAAGAATTCGATAAAAATGTGTAATCAGTGTTGCATTCACCTTTCGACGGTCATGCGAACGAGACATGAAGAGAAATCGCAAACATTATAGGCGATCTAAAGGCACGGATTCTTGCTATAGTATTCGGAGACATCTTCCTCTTCAGGCACTCATTGTGGTGTCACGTGTGGACTGGCCTGCCAATAGATTTCAGCTGGATAGATTACAATCCATTCTAAATGCGGTTGCACGGATAATATATGGAGTTTCCAAATTCTCTCATATAACATCTCTTTTACATCAGCTACATTGGCTCCGATTCCCTGAAAGAGTTGAATTTAAATTGTGCCGGTTGATGTACATGTGACACTTAACATGGCGCCTCTGTATCTTCAAGAGCCTTGTATCCCAGACAATTTAAATGGTAGATGTCAAACAGGTTGTAGAACCGACCAACCCTTGCCAGAATTCTAAGTTTAGTGAACGGGCATTTGCGGTGGCAGGTCCAAGAGCGTGGAAATCTTTGCCCTCCGTCATCAGAGACTTTATTTAAGAAGAAACTAAAAAACATTTCCGTAAGTGAAAATAACGTGTTCGCTATACAAATTATCCAATATTATCGTAATGTTAACATTTATAGATTACGTACGTGGAATAAATAGCACACAATCTTTCTTTTTAAGGTAAATAATAATATTCAATTTCTTTTAGTGTTTTTATTTATTATAAAAGTAATTATTCTCTCTCTCTCTTTTATGAAATGGATGATTTATTGATATTTTAAAGAATCTGTATTTTGCTGAGTGAAATAAATAATTATTGATACTGATCGTTTATATTAAATGCTGACCCTTTATTATTAATACTGTCTTTATATATATATATATATATAATACTTATTTTTATGTGTGTCGGCGGTTTGTGTCCTATCGTCAAAAATAATGTCACTGTAACACAGTCGGACCGTCTGTTCCGAATAATTACAACTTCGCAATAAGAATGTGTTCTCCTTAATAATATATGTTGTATCAATGTGTCCAAAATTTAATAAAAATGAATCGATAATTCTGGCGTCTGCAGTCGGTTTACTCAAAGGTATTTGAGATTCCGTAAAAACAATATAGATGGCTTTCAAATAATAGAACGACAGATGTATTCATTTGAAAAAGTGTGACGTGAAAAGGTTCGAAAATTTGTCATGAAAAGTACTGGCGCTATAATACAATTGGTAGTGTACTTCCCCGGATTGGAAATAGAGATCCAGGTTCGAATTCCGGTAGCGCAACAACAATATTTTTCGACAAAATTGATTTTATATGTGTATATTTATAATTAATACATTAAATTAGTATTTGATCATTAAGAATCCACGGCTAATAAAATTTAAAAAAACAATCTACGTTACAAAATATCATTGCGCACGTTGGGATTGACGCAAAACATTATAGTCCCGTTTCAATGCAAATAAATAGTCCTACTATGCTCTACATCTTCTCGACAGCTCTGCATGCAATGTCGTCTTGGCACCGATCTGACATTGCTGTGACTGTTCCCCCTCCCGCCACTCTTCGTATTACCGACGATAGACGTCAACATTTGGCAGCCAGCAACCATATCGCTCCAGGCTACATATTAACCACCTCTGCCTGTGCGGTGAAAATTCGAACAGCGGACACGTGAGCAGCGCGGAATTAAAACGCTAACTATTTAACATCACGCCGCTGCCGAGGATAGAACACACCAGTCTTCACCCTCGGCGTACCGTTCTTGCCTCGTTCATAGATTGTTGGAAACATCTAAATGATTTATTTGATCATGTTTATGGTCCTTCATTATCTTTGTTTTTAAAATAAAAAATTGTTATTTGAACTTTTGGAAATATTTTTTTGAAATAGTGCGTTTTTAGTATCTGATGCGCGGAGGACAAAGAGTTTCGCGCTTTTGGGCCCGCCACCGCAAATGTCCGTTCACTAAATTTAGACTTCTGGCAACCCTTCCTTCGTCTGAAGTAGGGGTTAGCCAGAGAATTTGACGTCTACCATTCAAATACCAAGTTCTTGAAGATACAGAGGCGCCATGTTATGTGTCGCCTTGTGCATCATCCAGCACAATTGAAATTCAACTCTTTCAGGGAACCGCGCTGCAGTATTTAGAATTTGGATTCCTCATATTCTTTATCATCTTCTCTTATCATTTATTTTTAATGTACATGTCGTTAGTGCCTAGTGTTACATTATGTCCTAGTATTACATTAAGATGCGATGTAAAAACATTTTAAGACAATTAGGGGAATGACACATTACAGAATACACTTTTTATGGTTCAGAAATCAGGAAGACGATTAATAAATAGACTAGTGTTAGGAGAATGCGCAGAAATACGTGCGCTCCAAGGTCTGTGGACTTAGCCCAGGTGTGAAATGATTATAAATGTAGGTATATTTGCTTCTTGCATTATCGCGAAAAATTCGTCGTTCATTTCAATAAACCAAGAACGACAAACCATAGATTTTTAAAATTTATTTTGGTGTACTGAAAAACTAACGGTGCACAAATAAGTTAAGGAAGGTCGCCAATCCTAACAATGCTAATATGCAATCAGAAGTTTAAAGTAAAATGCTTTTGCAATTAGCGTTAATATAGTTGCTAGTGAGCGGGCTGTCCGCCTTGGCAAGCGTCACCGCTGTTCACCTCCCCATCGCCCACCGCCCGCCGCCCACCGCCCACCGCCCAACACCACCCGCGCCCCGCAGCCAAATCTAGATTTAATTAAACGCATTAATCATGCGGGGCACCCAGTACCGAGTGCCTCCACCCTGTAGTCGCCGCCCGGGGCCCCGAGAACTGCCCTTACAGTTCATAATGGTGATTGATGGACTCGCACCAGCGACGGCACCAGTCTCCAGCGAGGACATTTTCACTACAATACAGCCAGGTGCTCTTCTTCTTTGTCCTCGCCTTATCTGGGGTCGGCTATTATACTATGCAGTATACTGATTTATCTCGTGTCATATCACACATTTTGGTCAGTTTCAGTCACGTTGCGTGTACTGTAGACAGCGAATGTCTCCATTCTGCAGGAGATCAAGGACAGACTCCGAACCGTTCACCTGAGACCTACAATTTTTTGGACATCTTGCGAGAAGAGAGTAAGATTCGCCGTGAAGATCACGATCCTCAATCATGAGGGACCGACGCGGGTTGCTGCCTTCTATCTTGCCCTGCTTAATGAGATGTGAGACACCAATCATACTACTGAATGTGTCCGAAGTACTCGTACGTAGCTTTCCTTCGCTTTTCTACAGCATAGTCTCAAATGCCTTCAGTCTAATTAATGGTGGCTTCTTTTAACACCCTGACTTCGACGCTATGTATAGATATACATATATCCATAGGTATGGTGTAGCATTTTATTGCTGCACCTTGGTCATATCTTGGTCAGATCACGACTGATTGAACTTAATCAAATTTTCGACTTCATTTTTTTATTTAATTCTTAACACAGTGCATACATAAGCACTCCTATATATGCTCTAATATAAACAAGATTAAAGTCTTTTCTTTTACTAAAACTTATCTTTTACATATTTGGTCAGTTTCATTTTAAATCTATTCAATTTCTCCTGCTTTCTTATGTATTCTGGTATTTCATTAAAAAATTTCATCGCACTATACATCGTCGTTTTCTGAGATTCCTTCTTCCTGAATGGCAGTTTCAGTCTATTCCTTCCTCTCGTAAGATGCTCGTGCTCACGTTGATTTATATAAATTTTTCGTATAAATTCCGCTGATATTTTCTTATTGAGGATTTTGTAAATAAATACCATTATATTAAAATATATTTTCTCCTTAAAGGTCATCATATTCAGATCTTTCAGCGTTGCACCGTTCCGAGTATATCTGTTTTTTCTGAGTATTATTCTCATAGCTTTATTTTGCAACACTGTCAACCGTTCAATTTCTTCTTCGTTAACCAAAAACAAAATGCCGCAGTAGTTGATGTGAGGATTAATAACAGATTTGTATACTATTTTACAAAACTATATTTTTAGTCACGTATCTTGTATTTTGCGACAAATTCAATTTATAATCTATTATGACTCCCAAATATTTTATTTCAGTCACTTCCTTCAGACTTTCACCATCTATGTTAATTTTTGGTGTGATTGGTGTTATTTTATTTTCAATATACATGAATTTAATTTCGTTTACATTTAATTCCTTCTGTATAGTTGCATACAGTGCGTCGTCTGCAAATAATTTTATTCTGCAATGTTTTAACATTATTTTGTTATCATCTTTTTATTCGCTGTGTATTTCATTTAAATAGAAAGAACTCGAAGTCGAAAATTCGACATGAAGGTAATTGATTAATAGGTTTTTTTTCCACATAAAAATGACACATTTAAATAAAGATAATTACTATAATAATAACAAGACAGGTCGGTTTCAAAGCAAATTTCTGTACAGTTTTTAAAGTTATGTATTGTTAGACTAAAAGCATAGTTATTGTAAAATACAGAATGACTTATCTATAGTAGTATTGGAGACAAAAATGTCTAGGTAATTTGATTAGCACAAATGACAATATTTTCATTTTGTTTTTTACTCGCATCAAGTAACCACTTTGTTATTTTTTTTAACCATTTGTGATCTAGTGGCAGTTTATTGTAGATTCGCGGTGCACAAAATAAGAAAGATCGTTGCCCAAATGTTGTGTTCATTTTTGGTACTAAACTGTTTCCGAAGGTGCTTCTTGTTTCCTTGTTGTAATTCGGATCGTGAATGTGAAATAAAGTTTTTAAAAAATACTTTTAGGATTGATCTAGTATAAAGTTGTCTTATGTCCAAAACTTGAAAGGATCTAAAAAGTTATATCTAGAAGTGTTTATCACTCTGTTGACCCATTTCTAAGCCTTTATTAGTGAATCCATTAAAGTAGGAGCTGCTCCGCCCCATGCACATGTTGAGTAACTGATGAGACTCTGACATAGTGAATAGTATACTATTTTTAATAATGTGATGTGTGAAATTTTAAATATATAAATTAATATTCTCACTTAAGAGCTTGTGATATGAGGAATCCATTGTAAATTTTCATCAATTACTCCGAGATATCTTAACTCACTCGGTTTTTAAATTTTATCATATATATGATTTGTATCCGAAACGCACGTGTATTTTAATAATTTTCGGGATGAAATGATTCTATTTTTTTTTTTTTTTTTTTTTTAGTTAAGTGTATAATTGGTAACTTATTTTCCCGGCGAGAAAAAGTCCCGGTGGGGTAACCGCATATATTTTTTTCGATGTTATCTTCTAAGTGATTATTTTAATTATCGAATAAATATATTTTAAAATTGCACCTCCACAATATAAATTTGATTACGTTGAAAATACGATAATTTACGTTAGTCGAGGAGTTGTCGTCATAACTAGTGTAGAGGTATGGAAATTTTAGCTGTTAACGAAATGAATTATATTCGCTTCGTAAAATAAGCAAATTAATACGGTTAGTATATTTATTATATTTGTCATGCCCCTTAATGAACGATTTGATGATAATAGTTTATAACGGTATATAAATGTAAAACCCTAATAAAATACCTTCATCCCCCGTCCCCCGCCCCCCGCCCGGCTGAAATATACGGCCGGCCGGGCTGATGTATCGATTGGGCGGGGGGTGTGTTGTCATCAATATTATATTATATTTCACCTCGTGATATACCGGTTCAATATCCACTTTGGTTCGCTGAAACCGTGTGTTGGATATTACTACCCCCGCCCACCCCTCCCGCCTGCCGGGGCCCGACAAATTAAAACATTGTATGTAATAAAAACTTGTTTATAAACATACTCGGTAATGGGTTGTAAAGAATTAACAATAACTGATCTAGACCAGGTAAACCATATACGGTAAGCGAGAGTGCGGCGCTCCATCTTCTCCGGTGACGTGATGATAACTTAGTTATATTTTTTGTTACTTGCCATCATGCCGTTTCCCTGCGGATACAGCGCCACACTCTTGTCGCCTCATCCACATTCATAAAAGCTCGCCGATTATTGAGGCTTCTAACAAGACCGTCCTCCAATATCTGGTTATCTGGTCGTACCAAGTCTTCCTCTGTTTCTGGCGCCATCAGCACTTGGGTCATATATCTTCCTTACTATTCTCTCATTCATCCGTTCTATATGACCAAACCACCTTACTGATCGTTTCTTAATTTTACTCACTAAACTAGATCAGCTTTACATTACTTTCCTATTTCTTCATTCTTTACTCTGTCATAAATGGATCTGCCATACATACGCCTAAGCGATTTTATTTCCACTACATTCAGTCTACTTCCGTTCCTCTTCTACCAGCCATCAGATATAATTCCATTCAAAGCGCCGTTCACTTTGTTTCCTGCAGTCGCCCTCCTTTCGATATCTTTCTCAGCCTTTCCGTTTCTATCAAACATATTGAGCACGGTGTCTCGCTTTCCTCCTTCTCGAATACCACCACTTTAATAATAATAATAATACCACAACTCAATGTCATGGTCAGTTTTAATTACCGGTAAAATGATGTACCAAAATCAGCCATCTCCTTTAATTCAGCGGCTTCTCAAGTATAAACAAGTATTAGATGCAACCAATCAAAATGAAATGGGAAAGAATTTTTATTGCTGGTCGAGATTTGAAAACGGTAGGTATTAGAAAATCTCAAGGATCGGAGCCAAAGTAAGTGACGCACGTCTGACTTACTCGAGACACTGCGTTAGCTTCTACCTGATTATTGGTCTCTGTCTTGCTAGTCTTGTTTGTGTCTTAATATTTTTTGTTGACAATATTTAATATTGTAACAGCACAAATTACAACCGATTGAGATAAGTTTGTTGACTTTCAATGAGCTGTCAGCCTCCTTGAAAGGTAACAGACCTGAACGTATAAAATATCAATCGCTTCTTTGACGCGTTCCCCCGAAGTTGTGACGCGTCCCCTAGACAAGGGGTTGAAGAGAGACGTATTTATATTGTGAACTGTAACCCCGGGATGGTAGCGAATTTCTCGGAAACAGACTTTGTCAGGTGTGCCGATATAATCCTATCGATTATTATCAATCGGCATCGTTCATAATCGGGCTGATTCTTGAAACATTACCAAATAAATTTAATATCTAAATACCGCAACGTTGCTGAGGATTATGACAGCAAAATAAAAAATATTACATTCGGTACCCTGCCTGCTACGCTAGTATTGCACTGTATTATTATGGATAATAATGCTTTTCTGGTATATAAAAATAGTAAAACGAGATTCAGTTAAATAACGAACAAACACAAAGTTAAAATATATAGATATATATGTATTATTTTAAAATGTTGTCACTCAATGCTTACTTACCATCACGCCGTTTCCCCGCGGGCGCGCCACTTTTCTGTCCTGACACACAATTCTCGCCTCATCCACATTCATACATATTCTCTTACAACCTCGCCGATTGTTGAGGCTTCTAACAGAACCATCCTCCATTATCTGGTTTACCTGGTCGTGCCGTGCCAAGTGTACCGCCGACGTCCTCTATTTCTGGTGCCATCAACACTTGCGTCATATATCTTTCTTACCATTTTCTCCCCATTCATCCGTTCCATATGACCAAACCACCTAAGTGATCGTTTCTTAATCTCACTCACTATACTAACATCAGTTTTACATTCTTTCCTTATTTCTTCATTTTTTACTCCGTCATAAGTAGATTTACCACATATACGTCTAAGTGATCTCATTTCCTCTGAATTCAGTTTACTTTTGTTCCTCTTCTGCCAGCTCCAGGCCTCACTTCCATACATCAGTGTCGGTACTAGGACTCCATTGTGCACCGCTAATCTTGCCTCGGTTGGCAAATTCCCGTTAGATATAATTCCATTCAAAGCGCCTTTCACTTTATTCCTTGCAGGTCACCCTCCATTCGTTATCATTCTCAGCCTTTCTGTTTCTATCAAACATACTTCTCAAATACACAAACTCATCTCCTAGTTCCAAACAGTATTGAGCACGGTGTCTCGCTTTCCTCCTTCTCGAATACCATCACTTTGGACTTGTTAACATTCATCATGAGGTCGCTTTCCTTGCATACATCGCACATTCTACTCACTAGACTGTAGTTGTTGTTCATTAGTACTGCATCATGGGTGTACAATAAGCAGCATACAATTAAATCGCCCATTTTTGCTCCTACGTTCATAGATTCCAGTTCTTTCTCACATTTATCCATATACATGTTGAACAGCAATAGTTGGATAATGCACCTTCCCCGGTTTGGAAAGAGACCCATGTTCGAATACCGGTAGCAACAACAATATTTTTCGTTAAAATTTTATTTATATGTATATCTTTCTAATTAATACATTTAATTCGTATCTAAAATATTACATACCTATGTTATTATAATAATTACAACTTCACAATAAGAATGTGTTCTTCTAATAATATCCATACACTACCATCCTTTTTGGTATCTATAAATATAATCAATACCCGCAACAACATTCTTGTATATTACGGAGAACCTTCCATAAGATGTTACGCAATTTCGTCACACATTTTACTCGGAAATCCTCTGAAAAAAACATCGTATGTTAAAATATTTTGGCTACCAATTATGGATAAAATATAAAATTCGTATTTTTTTTATTTATTATCTTAGTTTAATAACCACAATTGAGTTTAAAAAACATCTACCGGTTTCGGAAAACTCAATTGTGGTTATTAAACTAAGATAATAAATAAAAAAAATATGAATCTTAACCACCAAGTTAATATTGCTAATTTTAAAAGTATTATAAAATTCGTGTTTTTTTTTTTAATTTGTAGTCATAAATTGAACCTCTGTAACCTTTTGCAGTGGAGGGTCTGTTAGGGATTAAGGACGGTAGCTACCTGTACCTGTAAGCCTGTGTCGGCAATAGAACACCGGGTTTGTCGGGAGTTTCTGGAGTTGTGTTAATTCAACACAAATTTGTCTAAAACTTAATTTTTGTATCCTTGTCTATTTAACGACCCGACCGGCTAATTAAGCTCTGTGCAAACTCCCCGCATCCCCACCATCTCTGCAACGCAGATTCCTCTCCGCCAGGGCCGCCTCCGGGAGATATTGGCACGTCCTTTGGCGAATACGATCATTAATGACTCAGTACTCCGGGTCCAGGTGTCGACATAACCGTATTATCCATAATAATATCACGTCTTACTGTCTATTTTCTATGATTTTGTTGACGTCTAGAATGTCTAGGTGCTTGATTAAACGGCCAGGTCTGAGACGCCAGCAGGGTAAAAACAAAGATGTTAAGATAAGTTAACTTACTACGCTCAAAGGGTTATGAACCACCATAATCTTGGACTTTGACCATTCACTCTACCTATAAAAACACATGTTGCTCTCCCTTTACCGCAACAATAGTTGCAACCTCCCCACCCTTCTACTTCTTTTTTTTTTCTTCTTTTCATTAATTTTCTGCATACTTATGTATCCAAATATTTTTTGTGGATTTTCATTATTAGTATCACATGTTAAATAGTTATTATATTTAATTACAATATATTTACACTGTCAAAATCCCTTAATAAAATAAAATAAATGTTTTCTCTTTTATATTTTCAATAACAGTACCTAAATTATATATATATCCGCGAAATCGTATTACGGCTGGCAAGTATATTTATCATCTGTCATTTTGTTATCTCATCAGTTTTTTTTATTTTTGATAGAACTGTCAAATTATGACAATACAATATGATTGTCCCTCGAATAATCATTTTCCCGCATGTGTCGTTTATTTCTTCCAGTCTCGAATTAATTTCATTCAAAACACGCAAAAAGAAATCGCATCGATCGTTCCTCTACAAATCATTTCACCGCAGCATATTTCATTACACTGGCTTATTTTATAATCGCCTGCCTAATGGCGCATTGACGTTAAAGAGCGAGTTTTTTTTTTATGCACATTCAATAACTGATGCCGAAAAAATGTCATTTGCAACACTGAAAAAATACTGTTTACATACGGTAATAACGCAACAGCCAAAACGCACAATGAAAGATTATGTATGATACAAAATTGAATTTAATGTTTTTGTTTCTGTGCAGCTTTCTAATTTTATTTGTATTTAAACACATGTGAAATATGTTATCTTTTTTAGAAAGTGATGTATGAATGTAACTTTTTATTTTCTCTATATAACTCGCATTCATTGTTTTCCCGCATTCATAGTTTATTTTAGTAGGTCCCTTCAAAAACGATACATGGAGGTTTTACTGTATTAATGTTTCGTTGGTATTTTTCAATTATGTTTGTAAATTTATTTATTTAAACTTCATTGATATACATATATTTGTTGTAACAGAGGCGAATATATTATAATATAACATGATCAACATATGATACAATTATATTGCTATTAAATACTCGTAGTTTATTGTGTGCGATGGAAGACTCCATCTCTGATATATACAGCGTTGTTCTGGCTACTTTGCTAGACTGAAGTCTGTGTTAAAGTAGCTGTTTTTTTTTTCGTGCTGTTATGGTATTATTTAATTCAAGGCAAAAATTCGACAGAAATATATAAATTTCAAAGTTAATACGTAAAAACGCCATTTGTACAATTCCAGGGACAGGAATACAGAATGCTATATAATATTGGCTATCGCCGATTGCTTTTCTGTCTGTGCAAAAAGCAGAAAGCAATCTAAAAAAATACTAATTAAAATATTATTTGTCTTGGACTTACAAATATACGTGATATCTTTTCAATTTAAATCATAGCTTATGTTAGTTATTTTGAATTTAATAATAATTATGAAGAATGTAATGTGGCGATAGAATTGCGTAATCCGTATCGCTATTCAGAATTTTAGTTATTATTCGCGTCGTAATGCAATCTTAGATCCAGCCAACTACACTTTAAGTACAATTATTGTAATATGATAATAGAAGCGTATACTTTTTGATGAAAACAAATGTAAAATTATTATCCACTATTCAGGTTTGTTACATTTTCCATTTCCCATTTTGAAACCTGTTTTTAAGTAAGTACATATATTAGCACTAAACCCTTGTAAACACGCTAATATTTAGTAGCATGTTTTGGGCGGTGTTTTATCAGCCCGGGTCGGCTGGGCGCCGGCCCTGATCTCGGGGACGAGCAAAAAGTGCGCCGCCCGACTCACCATCGCCGCGCCTCTGTGCGGAAACTCGGCTCCAACTCTGGCGAAGGTTTCTGCTCAACTTGCTCCAAGATTGGAACCCCGAAAGTTTGCTCCCGACCGCGGCGGTCTTCTTCGCTCGCACTCGGCGTGTCCGCGGAAACTTTTCTTGCCTCAATATTTATATTGAATAATCTTTTTATATCGTCGTCCCCGTCGTGCCGCTGTCGCTGTCTGGAATAAATCACGCGTGGTGTCGATCAGTCGATTGTGAACAATGCTGAACTGTTGGACAACTTCGAAAAGAAAATCTTACGGCGTTTCTTTTAATTAAAATCCACATTGCAATTTTATGCGAGTAGAAGACAAAGAAAGAAATAGTCTCGATGATTCGCTCTCGCCCCAGACTTCTGAACCAAATTTCAGAATACACATTCGTTTCTTTATAAAATACCCATAATCCATACCTTAAGCAACTTTCTGTAAATATATTTTTTAGATTAACCCTTTTACATCGATATGCTTTCTACGTCATTTTGTTACGATAAAATAGGTATGATGAATGCTAGGAATGAGAATATGTTATATAACCTGACGGACTGGTATCTGATCACTTATTTTGACAATATCCGAGGCGATAAAGAGGTCAATCGAACACTAAAAATGTCATCAGATATTTCATTAATCATTTATTTATTTATTTAATTCTTAACATAGTGCATACATATACACTCCTATATATGCTCTAATATAAACAGGATTAAGTATTTTCTTTTATTAAAGCTTGTGTTTTACATATTTAATCGGTTTCATTTTAAATCTATTATTATTCTTATGTTTTCTGGCATTTCATTAAAAATCTTCATCGCACTATACATCATCGATTTCTGAGATTTGGCCTTCTTCCTGAATGGCAGTCTCAGTCTATTCCTTCCTCTTGTAGGATGCTCGTGCTCATGTTGATTTGCATCAATTTTTCGTGTAAATTCCGCTGATATTTTCTTATTGAGAATTTTGTAAATAAATTACCATTATATTAAAATATATCTTCTGCTTAAGCTTTATTTTACAACACTGACAAGATTATTTTAAAATGTTTAATGCGGTTGCTGTTTAGCGGTCTCACAAATATTACATCGCCCAGTCTCGCTGATGCAATGACGTCACGTCCGTAACGCGACCAAATCGAAATGATTTCGGAGATGCGACTCTGGGTCAGGTTAACAAGTTAACGAAACGATGCGACAGTTATCACTTGACAACACAATACAAACTTAACGGAATAGTTTACTTGTCTCTTGTGAGAGCAGGAAGGAAGGAAGGAAGGTCGGTCGGTTAGTTGGTTAATATTGTACATACAGTGTAGAGAGTCGGTTGACACTGTCTGCGGTTAGTTAACGTACCCGAGTGACAGTCTAATTTAGATAGAGGAAATATGGAATTAATGGAAGTAGCCCAATTGCTAGAAACTTAATCGGTTACAGCGGCGCTACTTTATGAGGGCCGTGAATATTTTGGTTGTTTTTAAATAAAATGTATACTATTTTTTACATAACATCATATTTGCTACTTAGCTAGTTAGCTTATTCACCTCGCTAACGCGGAATCCTGCTGATGCTGTATTATCAGGGGTCGCAAACCTGGATTGGATTTATGATAACCGGGTTTTTCGAAATTTTCGGTATCTCAAAAATATAAATCGCTTTTCTTACTTTCCATGTTGTATTTAAAGCATTTGATTGTATGATGTTTATTGTGCACCGATGATGCAGTACTAATGGCGAATTATGAACAAGAACTACAGAGGCTAGTGATGCAAGGAAAGCGACCTCGTGATGAATGTTAACAGGTCCAAAGTGATAGTATTCGAGAAGGAGGAAAGCGAGACACCGTGCTCAATACTGTTTGGAACTAGGAGATGATTTTGTATATTTGGGAAATTTGTTTGATAGAAACGAAAAGGCTGAAAATGTTATCGAAAGGAGGGCGACTGCAGGGAATAAAGTGAACGGCGCTTTGAATGGAATTATAGCTAATGAGAACTTACAAGACTGGCGGTGGACAATGGAGTCCTGGTACCGACACTGATGTATGGTAATGAGGCCTGTAGCTGCCAGAAGAGGAACGAAAGTAGACTGAATGCGGTGGAAATGAGATCACTTAGGCGTATATGTGGCAAATATATTTATGACAGAATAAATAATAAAGAAATAATTAAAGTAAATAAATTTGGAAATTTATCGAAAAATATTTAGTTTGTATATAAAATGTTTCCAAGTAGAATGTGATAATATCGGATAAGTGAATAGGACAAATCTTTCGGGAGGGAGGGGGTGTGGGCAGGGTCGGCCCAGATCTCCGGATGACAGACAGTTTGCACCTCCGAGGGTCCGGCGCGGGCCCTAAATAATTGACGAGATCATCAATCAGCCCTTGACGGGAGCCGCACAGATGGGAAGTGTTTGATTTATTTTTTATTTTCACATTATTGGAGAAGAACGCTATTTGAATACATATTTGGAAAGGTTCAATGTGTACCGTGCGGAAAAGCAAACCGTAGGGGGTTTTTAGACTTTGTAATCAGATTAAACAAATTTGTCCCGTATTCGTCACGTATCATGTTATAAGCTTTTATAATTATTGTGAATAGAAAATTCCGAGAAGTTATTATCAAATCACACTATTGTATTTTTAAACATGTAACGTAGATTATTATCGTTCCGTTTTCGCTCCCACGTCCAATTTATGTCCGTAGCAATTTGCCAGCCGGTCGAATTTGCGGTTGAATACCGAGCAAACTGATCACACTTCGCGGTAAGCAGATCCAGTCGCGTTGATATTTAACCTGATTATTGTGGATCAACCCACAAATCTTTTTTCTTTAATCAAGTTGAAGCTAGACTTCTGACATTCTTCGTAGCGAGTTCCAAAGGTCTGATTAGGAGGTTGACGCAACACGCATACGTACTTATCAATGTACATATATGTCGCATGTATTTCACAGATTTAGGCGGAGAGGAAAAAATATATAATGAAATAATTCTTATAACTACATTTTGTGTGTTTTGTCCCCTTTACATTAGCATTTTTTTCTCTCTTTTATATAATATTAATATTTTCACCTCCACTTGCTTAGTGTGTTGCGTATTGTATTTGAATGAGTTTTGGTTTTGTGAAATGTAATTTGTTTACCAATTTGCCTTAAAATAGGCTTGCCTAATTTGACAGTGAAATTTAAAATGTGTGTAAAATATATGAAACAAATTGTCTAATTGTTATATATGTCTAAATAAATTATGCTATCCATCCACGTTTGCCAACATGTTTTATTTGGCTATATTTTCATTAGAGTCAGTTCAAAAACCCTTCACACTCCATGTAGACCTTGTATAGTAGATTTCCAACCGTATCCAGAGACTCGTTAACGACTGGAATTTGCATTAGATTAATATGACATTATATTTTGGTGCCAGCTTTTGTCCACTATGCTCGCTACAGTTTTCAAAGGTAGGTAGGTACCTTGATGATACGCTGCCATGATCTGCTCAGGGTGTTTCGATTGGCTGTTACAGCTTTGTGATTGCCGCCATCGTCATGGCGACTAATCCGTTTACACCTCTGGCGTTATGCATTGGGCGAGTCCGTGCACATGCGCACATACATTAATTCTACAAACTGGTGACCAAACTCAATCGCGTCGTGACTAGACGACACGAAAAGTGCTGGTCCACGTACCGTGTACTGTTCTTCAGTGGAGAATGGTGGCGCACGCTAGTACGCGCCCCGCACACCACCGTAAATAACTATGGCCAATGTGTTGTTATAATAAATGTATGGTTTTATACTTAAATACAGAGGAATGATTAAATACTCCCCATTAAAAAAATTGCAAAGATTTATTCGTTGTTTGTTAATATGTACATATTTCTTTTCGCAGCTTCCGAACGATGCCACCTCTTCGCCTGTCGGAGTCCAGCCTTCGGCCATATTTTCCGGAACACTTGTGAGTACTTTTTGTTTTATTTAACTAATAATAATTAAAATGAAATGTGAATCCTCTTGAAGAAGCTCGTGATCCCTGGGACAGTTGAAGGGAAGCGAGCGAGAGGACGCTCTCCTGCAAGATGGTATGACGTTACGAAATAGCGTTATGTGATTTGTATATATTTTTTTTTACTAACGCCCGTGGTTACAATTGTTCGAACGTCAAGTTTACTATTATTGAAGCAAAGATAAATATGCATTATCTATGGATTTTTTCGCCTAGGTATTCGAAATCTGTCACCTCGATGGTGAAATTTTATCGTATTATGTATTAAACAACGAGACCATCATCGGACGAGCTGTCATCACTAAAATAGCGGTGTATTGAATGATTCATTGTCGTATACTGAAACTTTCTAAGTATCAATGTAGTCAGATATGAAAATTCCGCCACATTTAACTAGCGATTTTCATTTTTTACTATTGGATATCGCCGAGTAAAATGAGTTTACTACGAGATGTACATGCGAGAAGTAAATATTATTTTACCAACGATCAAACTGTAGTAAAAAGTTACTACTGATCACACAACCGACCCTAAGGGTATTACAACGTTAATATAATTTAGTAAAGAACGTGTATATCTTGCAACGAACGTATATTATTTTATGCTCTCTCCTGACTAGCCGGTGGAGAACGTCCAGCTTTACTCGGGGGTCCACCGTGATGACTCGAGGCCGGGAAAATGGACATCAAGTTCTAGACAAATCAGAGGACTACGAAGCTCAGCATTGATCATACGATGAAGAAGAATAATGAGCATATCCGTGTTTTATATCCATCACCGTCACTCGTTTATATTGTGGCTGTAGCAACACTCCATATGTTGGATGCTGTGCTGATTGGGAAGAGCACGAAGCACAAAAATGGTCGAGAAGGAAAAGGGCAACATTAATCACCGCGTGTCTAGATATATTACTAACCGCCGTGAGCAAGACAACTTGGAGTGAACAGGGGAAGATAACAAAGATGATGGAGAGACCAAATAAATAATATTGGCTTTACAAAGTACGCTGGGTGCAGGGGATTGAATGGCCATATTTCCTGTATTTTAAACATATTTATCGATACAATAATTGATACATTCATCATCTATGACAATAGTGATCTCCATGGTATTAAACAAATTATAGATATCTCATAGAGACAAGGCTATCTATATGGGAAATATGGGCATTTACAGGGCTTTACGACCTGTCTTCACTTTATATAGTGTGACGTTCACCATTCCACCCAATCGATCTCCATATCTATCAAATTTTTGAAGTTGTGTATATGTCACTATGTAGAAACACTTCATGTATTATCTACAACTTCGCCATGTATGCTTCTATGTTCTTGGACATATTCAAATCCACCAGGGAAGTGCCTGTTACCTTTTTCACTCGGTCGTTCCGACGGTTGGGGATCTTAAACTCCGTCCTTCGACGTGGTTCACCGCAATAAGTTTCTCCTAGCTATCTTCCCTTTTTGCAAGATGCCCAAATAATTGAAGGTCGTCTCAGGCAAATGGTTAATTAAAAAGGAATTGATACAAATGGAACGAATTAACTTGTATATATCATTTAATTTGTATTAATTTCATTTCAAACGTACGTAACGTATCAATATAAACATTCTTAAAGTAACCAATACACCAGGAAGTACAAGTATTAATAATACATTCCATTTATATGCAAGCCTGCTGGCCGCTACCCACCTCGCTAGGTACATATAAAGTACCTGTAGCCATTAGGTTCCATTAGCTATATTTTAAGTTGGAAATAAAGTAACATTAAAGTAAATTAAATAGTAAAAAAAGGAGACAATAATATGAACAAAGTAAAAAATGTTGATACAGACTAAAGACACGTAAGAAGTAAAAGAAAAGAAACAAGCGGGGATGTAAATACCACAGCCATGTTCTGAAAATGCAACTCGTTTTCATTAAGAATATAAAATAATTGATTGGATCTTCCTTGACCTTAGAAAATTACCCGAATGAACATCTTCACGGCTGAAATACAAGTTGCTATCTCTTCGCGTCCATTGTTACGCTGCGTGGCGTCGGATCACACATACTGACGAAATGTTGGGTTAGGTATCGAGTAGCTCGGATCGGACAGGTGTAGCGCGGCCTCGGCGGCCCGCCCCGCCGCCATTTTAAAGCGGCCCCCGCTCCGGCACAGGTCGGCGGTCGCGCGGCGCGCCGTGCAGGTTGCGCGGGGGCCGGCCGGTGCGCGCGCAGGTGGAAATCAAAATGGCGGGCCGGCATCGTGCTAATTCGAACCGTCAACGACTAATTCATGAGATATCCAACGTAAAATGGGATGTATGTTTGATAAGTACGAGTACCTGTGGAATAATAATAACAGTGGACAGTTTAAATAGTGCAATTTTCGGAAAAAAATTCACCTACACGTAAACCGTTTAGCCCATACACTGGTATTCAAAATATTAAATTATCATTATAAATCAATTACGGATATAATGTTGCGTTTTCAATGTATTTTTAAATAAAGTCTCTGATGCACTCTGATCAAGTGTCGCGAGAGAAACTAATTTAGACTGATGAGTGATGATCAGAATTAGACTGAAGATGATGTTAACAAACCGAACAGGATTAGAAATAGGTCACACGTAGACTGAGTAAGGAGAATGTATAGATAATAAATCAAGGCACTACTCTGAACCAACATATTGTAAACATAATAAATTAGACGCTCATGTTCCAGAGTTTTTCTATAATACCTGATCAATGATTTCCCCAACAATTTACCCACCCATGTGCGGTTCTGCTCTATTTAAATTAAGTATATTTTTATTTTATTTCTAAAATATACTGATAATAAGTATATCATCTCAATAACACTAATAATTGTTATGGAACATGCCCGTCGATAATTAATTTTTCTACGTTACTTTTGTGAAATATTGCTAGATAAGGGGTAACGAGGTAATTTTCAAAAATTATTATTTTTTACTTCTTTAATATTAGCAAAATTACTTTGTGACCTCTTTTTATATAAATAATTATTTCAACCACTATTTAATGATTATTCAAAATGTTTCATACCAATCACCTTTTGGAAACGAGCCATTATTTCAATATTAACAAGGGTATAGAAATTATACATAAAAATACCTAGGGGTTTACAGGTACAGTTAGATAAATTAAAAATTTTAGAAATAAGAAAAAGTGTTAATAGCAAGCTAAATAATGGGTTTTTCAATAGGGACGCTCAAACTTTCTTTCAACAGGGACAAGAAACTACGCCATATTTCTTCAATTTTTTTTGAGGTTAACACTCGTACTTAGTTGGCAAATCATCATGGAGCAGTACACACCGGAGCAACGCTTGCAAATTATTCAAATCTACTACCAAAATTCGCGTTCGCTCACCGCAACTTGAATGCTGAATTCCATCGAAAAATCATCTTTAGCGACGAAGCTCATTTTTGGCTCAATGGATATGTAAACAAGCAAAATATGCGTTATTGGGCAGGCACCAATCCACACGCGCTTCACGAAACACAATTGCATCCCGCAAAAATCACTGTTTGGTGTGGATTACATGCCGGAGGTGTCATTGGACCATATTTTTTTGTTGATGATGCTAATCGTCATGTTACTGTGAATGGTAATCGTTATCGCTCCATGAAAACTGATTATTTTTGGCCTCAATTGCAAGGTATGGACTTGGCCAATATGTGGTTTTAACAAGACGGCGCTACCAGTCACACGGCACACGCAACAAATGACTTATTGAAAACCAAATTTGGTGAGCGTGTTATTTCGCGAAATGGACCAGTTCAATGGCCGCCTAGATCATGCGATTTAACACCATTGGACTATTTTCTTTGGGGCTATGTTAAATCTTTGGTCTATACCAACAAGCCGGCGACGTTACAAGAGCTAAGAGAAAATATTGAACGCGAAATTGGTGCGATTCGGGCCGAATTATGTGAAAAAGTGGTGGAAAATTGGATTCAACGATTGGACTTCTGCAAACGTGCCCGCGGTGGTCATGCGAGGGAAATTGAATTTCATACATAATTGCCACTAAATGTACTTCAAAAGATAATAATTTTTTTTTAGATATATTCATTCGTTTTTGTTTTATTTTAAAAAAAAGTTTGAGCGCCCTTAATGAAAAACCCTTTATTATGAATAACCAAATCCTCTCAGCTTTTAAATTTGTTCTCATATTAGTTCTTACTTATTCACCACGTTATAGTTTTGCTTTTATCTATGCTTGTATTTTTAATTTCAGCATACATTGTTTCCTGAAGAAGATACCATAGGTATCGAAACATGTTGGTTGAATAATCAATAAATAGTGGTTTAAACAAAGTATTTTGTATAATTATTTATATTATTTTTAATTGGCAATGCGGGATCATCATTATTTGAAGAGTGTTTGACATGATATGATTTTCAAATCGCTTAAATAACTTTTTTTAATGTAAGACTAATTTTCAATGGTGGAACAAATCTAGATAGGTTTATTTTCAAACAGCGCCTAATTCATTTCAACCAATTACGACATCGTAAAGGCAGACGCCATTTTGCTTAATCTAATTCGGTTTTTGTTTTTTACCAAAAAAATGAGTAAATTTATAGTAAGAATATTAATTAATATCATAATTTGACCAAATTTGAAAATTATCTCGTGATGTATATTAATTTGAGAGTTAGAAATGTATATTATGTATATGCTCGGATACATGACCACATGACTAGTTCTGCATTCAGCAAGCGAGTCCGGCGCTTCTGCGATCTGTTCATCTCCTTCACTCTGGTCCTCCCATTTTCTCCAAAATTCATTTCAATTCCCACTCATTCCGCGTATCACACAAGACCCATTCGCGGGTCCAATTGTGCTGCTGCTTTATCTTTTCTCACTCCGTTAAGTTATCACAAAGCGCTAATTTGGAGATGTCAATGAATACGAATGCGTACGGGCACACACTTTTTACCCAAATTCGGTCTGTTTTGCGGGCCGGGTCCTTAAACCCCCGCTAAGCGCGGTTTAACAATTCCGTTTAATGTTATGGCGATTGTTAAATTGAAAACGGCTAAGCGGAATGAATTGTACATTTTTAATGGCGGACGGGGGATTAAGGAAATGAACGCGGGCCGCGGAAACAGCCCAATACACTATTATTTCCACAGCTTAGGGTCGTTCTGATCATTTAAAAATATTTCTTATTTTAACCGTTTCAATCGTTTTCTCATGTTCATTGAAATTTCTCATTTATTTACCCAGACTGAGGAGCCTTCCCTGACTCCTGACCCTCGCTCGTCCGCATTCATACAAACTACAATACTATACATGCTCTAAATCCCTTCTTACCTAAACCGCGTTTTACTTTTTAAAATTAAAATCCTTACTAGAAAATTATTAAAAAACGATATATATATATATTGCTTTTAACATTTACTTCTTCTCTATGAGAGTAAGACTCTTGTATAGAGGAGTACATACGAGCGTGTATAATTTACATTTTTCAGTAAGTCTATGTACATATTTTTTCACTTCAGATACAAATTTATAGTAGTCTGTAATTTTTCTAACTGTGGTGGGGAGATTGTTAAAAAATGTGATGTCTTGATAAATATAATGATTTTGGGTTGCGGTATATCTTAGTTTTGGTCTCTAAATCTTGTAGATCGGAATTCGTTTCTAGTATTTAATTTATTTTTAATTTTAAAAATTTGGAATATATTTTTATATATTTTTTTTTTGTGTACATGTCTATTATTTTAGGTACTTTAAAATCTGCGAAGAATTGGATACTTGTATAGTAATTTTTTTTAGAATAATTTTTTGAATAATTTCCAATTGTGATATTGAAGTTTTATACGGTCATCCCCATCCAATAATACCGTATTGCAAACGTGACTGTACAGACTGTAATATATTATTTGCAGATTTGTAAGTTTGTAAGATGTTTCAGAGTCTTAAAAATATATAGGGAGTTTTCCTTATTTTATTTGTAAGATTAGTAACATGTTCTTTCCATTTGAGATTGTTATCTATTATGATTCCAAGGTACTTGGTACAGTCTTTTTATTCAATTGATGAACATTGGTCTCAAGATTTGTGTGAATATTATATATATATATATATATATATAATATTCACACAAATTATATATATATATATATAATATTAGATAATATTAATTAGTGTTATCGTTCTGTTGATTAGCAAATCGTAGAAAGTATGTTTCATCAGTATTAATTATGGTATTAACAAACTCATTTGCAGATATATAAGCGTCAGTCCAAGTTTTTTTATTAACTATTAGTACTGTATCGTCTGCATAAGATATTATTTTACCATGTAATTAGAGTTTAAATATATCATTAGAGTATAAGATAAATAACAATGGTCCAAGTATTTTATATATATATTATTTTCATACTTAAAATGATTAAGTTGGGTACACACATATATAATATAATATGTAGGTATATAAATACAAGTCTTACGTCGATCCGCGATAACGCGCGTCCGCGTGTGCTGCATGGCATCAAAAAATATTACAATAAATAATGTTTAACAAAAGCAAACGTCGAATCTGTCACAATATTTTTGAATGTGAACCAACGTTGATAGACATCACGGGTAGAAAAAAAAAACTGGTGAACAATAATACTAACATATTAATTTAAATTGTCTAGCTATTTAAAAAAATATATATATTATTCCTTATAAATAAGTGTAGCAGTTTATTATATTTAAAAAAAAAAAAAGGTATTTAATATTTTCTAAAATTAATTGAATAACATAAAAAGCAATTTCGGTAATAATATAAACATCGGTTGTGCAAGTCATCGGGCAGATAGATTAGCGAACAATGCGATTGACTAAGTAGCAAATCAATTGGAAATAGCGTTCAATCGATAATGGTATCTGCAAACTACAATGTAGTCGGGTATTTCTCCGCCATTTCTCCGGCCGCGGGGGGGAAAAACGGTGATGAAGCACTTTTCACAAAAAAATACACATTTCCAGTTTATTTCCGAGAACAAAAAAATATTACATTTATTAAATACGACCCATTTGAATTTGAATTTATACGTACACGGAAATGGAAATTAGATAATACTACGTTACATAATGGGTTTTTTTACAATTCTTAGCCGAATGATGCAAATAAACATATCGTTAGGTATCTAGACTTATTTGTTCTTAAGAGGCATTGTGTCCTAGAATGTCATTGAATGGTATCAAATTATAGTGTGTGTGTGTGTGTGTGTAAAACTCCTTCGATAGCGTTAAATAAGTGCCACCGTGTGACCGTGTCACTTGTCGATGCAGTCCGGCCTGCTGGCTGATTCTCTGCTGATTCCCGGTGTAGTGTGTTGTTGGTCGGTCTCCGCAAACTGATGGCGGCTGGATACTTTCTGTCAAGTTAAGTGGCGCTCCGCCCTTACAGAGCAAAATCAGGTCTACATTCTCAATATAAAACTCAGAGCTACTGATCTAAGGATATATAACACGCGCACACGCAGTAGGTATCTTTAAAGTAGCTGTGTATGGAGTCGAAATATGGATTCCGGCTTGGACACTAGCGTCGCAGTGTCTCAATTCTTCAGAAACTTAGCACTAAAGATAGTCTCTAATATGCAAGAATGTAATTCGTTACTAGAAGAGGTGGAGACATTGGGGATTACGGGGGACGTACGAGGGAGGAGGGGGAGAGGTCCATCTCCATCTCCAATAAGAGTCAAGTCCGTGATATGACTCACACGAAACAAGATCCTAAGAGTGGAAGCAGAATAGAGGACCATGATAGTCAGTTACCAGCACGTTGTGTACGCATAGGAGACTCATTTAACGGACAGTGCTTTAGGATCTAGCGACCACTTCTCCGCAGGCTTTCCTTTCATCCACACCATCGAGTGAGCCACTTCAGTTTCAACCACATACGTGCATTTAACTGTATACTCGTCCAACTGCTTTTCTATAATTCATCCATCAATAAACGTCAAGCTTTGTAGGTGCGGTGCTCTTTCATTTCTATATCTTGTTCTAGACAGAACATTCTAGACCCACACGCGCGCGTGAGACTAGAAGGTATCCTCAATTATATTCAACAACCGCAACCCCCTACAGATCTTTAAAATTTGATGGATCTAATCGGGAGGATGTCGATGTCGATCTCGATCTCGACCCATCAGATGCAGAGGTGGAACACGACATGGAAAATTGAACCTGCTTTCAGTAGATAAATCTAATCTTCTTCTGATCTTCCTAGTCCGACAAACAGACCTTAAGACACGTACAACCTAATCGATCACCTCCAGTCAGCGAGCACTGCCGGCGGTCGGTCTAATACGAGTCGTTACATGGCACTGCACGGTCTAGAGCCAGCTGTAATAGCTGGCCATTTAGGCCAATTTTCGGCATTACAGCTCGATTCCATTCGACTGCCCCCGGATCGGATTCCGGGTGGACGCGGAGCTCGCGGGGCGGGGCAAAAAGCGGGGGACGGAGCGCGGCTATAAATCACGTCGGAGCGGTCCTTGACGACCCGGGCAGGGCCGGACCGGCGCGGGCCTTGACCCTTTAGCTAAGTTTTCCCATCAGGGCGGGCGGGCGGGCGGGGATTATTTCAATTTGTGATTTCGTTCCATTTAATACGCAAATCTCAGCTTTTTCACACCCGACCGTCTTTCGACAGCCCCGTCGATTTTTACGGTTCGTGTCATTGGTTTCGTATTGTTTTAGTGTGTGCATATGCATAAAGCTACCTGAGAGAGGAGTTAAAAAAATAAGCTGGAATAAAATAATTAGTAATGAAGAGAGTGCCAGAAAAGATAATAAACATCGTAGAAAATCAAAGTGGCCAATGGACACTACTTATTTTTTTAACGCTCAGACACGTAACAGAGGAAGGGTCAGACCGAAGAATGAGAAAACTGATTGCAGACATCTACAAGCAAGTTCTAGATGGTGTCCGTGACAGTGAGCATTGCACCGACATAAGCCTGATAGGGCTGACCCCTGTTTTGTTTTTATTCGTGCCTTAATTTAGTAAACAATTTATATTATTTTCTTCTCCAGTTAGGCTAGTCTTCCTCAGCTTATTCCATCTAAATGCGGCAGCACGGATAACATATGGAGTTTCCTAATTATCTCATATAACATCCCTTTTGCATGAACTACATTGGCTCCGGTTCCCCGAAAGAGTTGAATTTCAATTGCGCCGGTCGATGTACATGTACAATGCCATATATAACATCTTCAAGAGCTTTGTAATCCAGATAATTTGAATGGTAGATGTCAAACGGGTTATAGAACCGATCAGCCGTTGCCAGAATTCAAGTGGCAGGCCCGAAAGCGTGGAACTCTTTGCCCTGCGACATAAGAAATCAGTGCTTCAGGGGCTTTATTTAAGAAGATACTAAAACGTACCTTTAAAAAATCATTTCCGTATGATAAAAATAACAATTTTTAATTTAAAAAATAAAGATAATGTAAGACTATAAACATTTTATGTGTAAAGCGGCCTCGAGGTAAAAAGGCGCTATACAAATTATCACTTTTGTTGCGCAGAACCTTTGAATATTTTGTTTTAACCTTCCATGCGAATATTTTGCCCTTAGATAGTTGAGACTACATAATCACCTTTGATATTCTGATTGCGTGGCCGATTCTGTAACTGAACGATGATGGCTTCAATGACCTCTATTTTGGCTTCTTCAAGTACACATCATGAAAATTCACAATTTCAACTATATTTTCTTATATAAAAATCGGCTACGTACGTGTCAAATTTCAATCCAAAATATCGTTTTATTTGGCATGTTTAGAAAATCAAGTCTGTCGAATCAGTTAGCCGACGCCTTTCCTCGGAGATCACAAAAACACTGGTATTTTAAATAAACCACAATATAGATATCGTGGTTTATTTTTATTCGTATTTGATTCGCATTAAAATATTTCTTTCATTATCCTCATTTATCTTCGAAGGAATCTGATTCCCCTTAATATAATTCAAATACATTCAGGCCGGGGCCGCTTCATTTTATGCGGAGAGAGAAAAAAAAGGGAGTTAACCAAGTGTTTGAGCAAGGCCCAAAATAGCCGATGAGGCCGAAGGGTATCTCGTTCTTTAATTCGCCCCTTCCCTCTCGCGCGTGTTTGCCCATTAAAGAATTTACGATTCACACACATATTTACTTTGGACCAGATACACTCGGTGTCCCTTATAATATATCCGAGGACAAGAGTGCCGGGGCCGTGTTTGAATTACATAACGTAACCGACCCGTACTTGTAATGCGCACACTATAAAAAAATACCTCATGAGGTGCCATCGACAAATAATTATGAAGCGTTTTACAATCGCTGTAGAATTGCGCAGTCGTGATGAATCATCGCTGATTACTAGTAGAACTGAGCCGAAAGGTGATGAAGAAAAATTGGACACTGAATCTGAAGAAATTTCAGACTCTGATTATGTTTTTATCGTGATTGTATTTTAATTTTTTATTATTGGTTTATTATTTTTATAAGGGCGCGTCTTACAATCGAGGAAATATGGTAATTAGGAGGCGAGTGAAATGAACTTCTAATCCTGCACTTCTTCACTTCACTTACTTCAGCCTCTTTGACTTTGTTTTTACAGTTTATTCTAAGAACCTTTTAGCATTGCCTTCCCGTCCCCGTTAACGTTCCATCATAGATGGAGTCGTCACATCAGGACATCGTGTCCTGCTGACCGTCTCACCCTTCAATATTTCTAACATATTGGTAGGAAGGTGGTTAGGAAGGTCTCTATCTGATTATCCTCAATCGGTTCAAGCAATGTTCGCTTTAATTTTTTTATATGCTTCGCGGCAAACTCTAATAAGTTTTTTAATAAAATAAACAATATACCTCATTAGGTACCTAAAATATGTACCTAAAGTCTCAGTCTATCTATTATTATGTTCCAGGGTTAAGATACTCATACTTGATTCTTGGAAGTGAAAACGTCATAAAAATTTGGATGCGCGGGAAATTTTGTGTAGTGCGCGGCAACATTTCATAAGATAGCTCAAATTGCTTGTCAGCGAGGCTCCAATAATTAAACAAAAATTTCGTTTATTTCTTGACACTATTAGATCTGTTGTGGCCCTGTTCGCGCTCCACAGTCATGGCCGAGTAAGCATACACTCAACAGCCATACAGTCCGACTCGGTACCCGCCAAATTTTGACAACAATACTCCGCGATCGAACCAATCCAAAAAGTTATAGAGCTGCCCATCTACGGCATGGCCGAAATATTATTGCTTTGTGGGTCAGAGACACGTATAAATTGGACAGCATTAAAAATAATTTAAAATTTAACGGTTTTTTTAAAGTTATTTATTATTAATTTGTCGCTTCAAAAATAACTGGAATAATATGGACATTTTCCTCGTAACATATTATAACCCCCATATCTCAAATTTTATTACGCTGTAATTACTGGAATTGTAATCTCGCTCCGCGTCGATAAAGCAGATTTTGATATTTACATAGCTCTACCAGCACTAAATGACGCACACATGTACTTTTCGTTTAACGTTAAGGGTTTTAACAAACGGCGATTTTATTTGTAGAAAATAATTAAACATACGACGACTGCCCCAAATACGCAAAATAATTCTACAAAAAGCGATCGTCTGTCGATAATCTGTTGTGAAAAAAAAAATGCAAGATTATTTCATTTAATGCGATATATTAAAAGGTCCAGATTTTGGCCGTGCCGTGTTGTAGATATAATAATTTATTGTAGTACTAACCCCCCACCCCACACATGTTCAGCAATAATTAATCTTTTTGATGACCGTGACAAAAACGTTGTTTTCCTTACCGACCAATAATTAAACAGCGGCTATAATATGGCTACCCCAAAAATGTTATCTATTTCTTTAAAAAAATTGGACACGTTTCGTGATGTTCGTATTAATTTGCTTTAATATAATATTTAACCATTACCGCCGAGGTCTTCTTATTTTTTTAAATATATTTTGAGACGCTCAACTTGAAAATATTCTAGTGACAATCGATACTTCTGGAAAATTATAGAAAATCGCGGAACATTACGCCGCGACCTATATAGGCATGACTAGCAGTTACCAGTGAGATATTTGCAAAGAATCACCTACATATATTAGGAAAGTGACGCGTTGTACTTAGCAAATGCGTGTATAATACTTCAATGTGCTAGACACTAGAGCTGCTCCACCAAGGATCAGCTCCAACACCCTTCCGATTCCAGTCCAGTCTCAGATGTTCTTCAGTTACGATCACAGACTGCCAATATATAGACGTGAATCACTTTGATACCACTTACGGAATGTAATACCTCCGCAACATCAAGAATGCATGTAGAATATCTCTCGTCCCGCAACTAGTGTTCCAAAACTCACTCCTATATGTACACTTTATTTCATGTTTATTCATTTACTGGTCTGTGGATACGATGCTTGTTTCGATCTCTCCTACGAGTTCTTCTTTCCATTTTTCTCTTTATTTTGAGATTTAGATTTGTTATTTTGCATCTTTCGACGCAATACCAATTTTCGCTGCTTGATAATTGACACTAAATTTCCTATGCCTATTATTTATATTAGGTCTTTTTAATACTTCAGCGTTGGTCATCGAATACATTACAGAAAAAATAGATATTCTCGGATCAGTGCAATGCTGCAAATCCTCACTAAAAAATATCGGCAGAATTTATAAGAAAAATGGTGCAAATCAACATGAGCACCAACATCATAGAAGGGGAAGGGGCCATTCAGGAAGAAAGCTCAATCTCAATCTCGATTCGGTGATGTACAGTGCGATGAAATGCCAAATGATACTAGATAGGAGGAGAAACTACATAGATTCATAATGAAACTTAGTAAATATGTGCAAGATAAGTTATAGTAAATAACAACATTTAGATCTTCCTTATATTAGAGCATATAATTAACTAAGTTTCTATCTCGCCGTTTCCCCTCGGGGGTAGGCAGAGAGGATACGGCGTTACACTTTTCTATCCTGACACACAATTATCGCCTCACCTTCTTATAGAAGATCCGCGGACGTCCCCTCTACTTCTGGTGCCATCAACACTTACGTCATACATCTTTCTTACATTCATCCGTTCCATACGACCAAACCACCTAAGCGATCCTTTTTTAATCACTCATACTAAGATCAGCTTTAATTCTTCTAAGCAGCCACATTTCAAATGCTTCCAGGCAGTTGTGTTACCGTTTTGAGTCCACGCCCCGCTGAATGTAGTGCGTAGTCACGTTTTCTATATCCTCGCAAAAATCGATTCATTATGTTTTAGTAGGATCAAAAGGGCGTCAAGAATCGAGTCGTAGCATCGTAATATCCTCGCAATAATAATGAACCTATCTCCACCGGAACACGTTTACAGGGTCTCTTGTCCTCGCCCAGCAGCGGCAACTCCGCCGGCACATTAGTCATCCCCACCCGGACTGGTGGCGGGGGCGGGGGCGGGGGCGTCGGCGTCCCGGCCTGTATTATTTTATCGCCCATAAAGCCCCGAAGGTTGTGTTGAATTAAGACGGATTTATTTATTTGCAAACGGTTAATAATATTTTGATTGCGAGCGCGCGGGTGTCGTGCCCGCCGACAGGGTGCGCTGTTATTCATCAATCCGTACACTCTTCATTATTATTACTTAATCGGAATTTTATATTTATTTTTCCTACTTTTCTGCCAACAAACAGAGTATTCAAGGTTGACGAAATTTTACAAACTGTCGTGAAATTTAAATGCGACTGTGCCATACATGTAGGCGAGACTGACCGGTGAAGGTTGGAAACATAGAATTACCGCAGAGGCTAAAGACGAAGATCGAAATTTAATATCAATATGTTCCTTTAATTTTGAATGTCTTTATCGATTTAATTATAAATTCTGCCGACATTTGTTTCGTGGTGATTTTTAAAATGAACACTAACATTGAAATATTTTTTACCTCATCATAATAAATTAAATGAAACCACTCCTGGTATGTCTACACGCGCTAAAAATATCTAATTTCCGTTGTTTCACGAAACCTGCCACTTGAAAACCTCTAGCCATACTTTTGAATTCAGTTTAGTAAGAACGTGATACATTTATCTAGGTTTTTTGAATGTCATGCAATAGAAATGACTTCAAATTTCACCAGCCTGAACAAAATATGCGTTCTGATTAAATCCATATAGACATTAATATGTACATTTAAGTGTAAATATATTTGTGCAATGTTTTTATCGCGACCTGCCCAATACGAATCAAAAAATGTCTCGTTAACATGAAAATATAATATTACATTTTTTTTAGAAGAACCGTAAAATATACCGGCCACCATTTCGTCACCAGATTGTATTACTTTGTGGCTCGACTTTCTCTCGACAAGGGTGACTATCCGATGATAAACAATCAATGCATATTAGATGACACTATAAGATTATCTGTCACCAGCGTCGTCACCAAAGTGTGTACCGTTTGTTTGATTTTAAACACTGCCGACTGTCGACTGTTCCAACACCCAACTGTTTATAACTGACGATATTTCTATTGATTAGGGCGACTTGCCGCACACCGCATCGCCGGTCTGAACATTCCTTCGACAAGTCTGTTTGTGAAATGAGTGACATACATTTAAGTGAAGTTAAAATAGATTCTACGAAACAGGTATTTGGATAGTTCAGAATGGCAAACGTAAAAAAATGACGATCAATTTCGAACAAAATTAGTCTCAGAATGTTCCAGAATCGTGAATGTAATTGCAGTTCAAACGGGGATTGAATAAACACTTTTATTTTGGTTTCTTGTTATTGTCTATGCACACCCTGTAGCTACGCGCAAAATGGTTTAGGGCTGTGTGCGGTCGAGTTCGCTTTAATCGATCCTGACCGTAGACCGTAATAGAGGTCTAATGAATTTCCGTAAAGATTATATAATAATACATTATATCATATCGTAAAATCTGCTACGGTCGGCCCCGCGCACTCCACAATACGTGTCAGCCTTTTTGAGTTGGAACTGCCTTCGCTTAGCTTTAGCTTTCTGAGATCCCGATCTTTAACTATTATCATCAGCATCATCAGCACATGATCCTTCCGCTCACCTGAATACCTGGACCATTTCTTCTCTATTAGCCCGACCTCTTGTTGATGATACATCTCTCGATGTTATCTTGCTGTATTTATTCCATGACTTCCCATTCTTATGCTAATAGGACTTTGCTCCGGCGAAGTATAATAAATATTTTTTAACAAACAATTTGTTAAATGATATCGCTTAGTAATATCTTGCTAATGATAACCAAAAGAAAGCCGTCGCATGTCCTGAATAAACTGTTTTCTTTTCACCAAGGTCATTGATAAAATTGTAGCGCGTGATATGAAAAGTTTAATAATAATGGATAATTTGTATACCGCCATTTTCGTAAAAATTCACCTCGAGGGCGTTTTACACGTCAACTGTTGTTATTTTCACTTATGGAAATGATTTTTAGTTTTTTCTTAAATAAAGTCTCCGATGCACTGTTCCTTCTGACGGAGGGTAAAGAGTTGCACGCTTTTAGGCCTACCACCGCAAATGTCCGTTCACTAAACTTAGACTTCTGGCAACGGTCGGTCGGTTCTACAATCCTTTCTGCTAGTAGAGGCTAACCTGAGAGTTTGGCGTCTACCATTTAAATTGTCCGGGATACAAAGTTCTTGAAGATACAGAGTCGCCATGTTGTGTGTCGCCTTGTACATCAACCAGCATAATTTAAATTCAACTCTTTCAGGAGCCAATGTAGCTGATGTAAAAAGGATGTTATACGAGAGAATTTGGAAACTCCATATATTATCCGTGCAGCCCCGCATTTAGAATGGATTGTAATCTATTCAGCTGAAACATTGGCAGGCCAGCATAGATGCTGTTACGATAGTCCACACGTGACACCACAATGAGTAGACGGGCTGCCTCAAGATGCACTGACAGTTTTACTTATTTGTGTATTCTTGGAAAGATCTGAATGAATGTGCACGCCCAACAACTTAGCTGCAGATTTAGCATTCGCAGACATTGATTCCTGTATTAAGTTTTGCTTTCTAGGTGTTGCTGTCCATATTAGTTCTGTTTTGGACGGATTCAATGTAAGTCTATTTTGTGCCATCCACTCATCTATTTTATCTAAGCGTTTTGCAATTTTTATTTTTAATACTTCTGTCTCACCCGGCTAACAAAATAAATAGCAGGAATAACAGAATAGGTTAACCACTAAATATATCCATTTTATTCCGTGTCCAAGTATATTAGAACAAGCGTGAATGCACGACAGGCTTGTGGCGAACGCCTTCCGCCATCTATGAATCGTTAAGAAAAGCTCGTCGTAGCCAAGACGCGCACCACTCGTGAACCGTAATGCACTTTTCGCATACGCTGTTGGCCACCGCGAGCACCCCAGTATCGCCCTTAAATTTTTCTCTGGGTTCACTAATCCGCAGCCTTTGGTGCTTACCCCGTTTCCACCGCGTACCATCAATCAGTATATAGTAAGGAGGGGGGAGTCAGATCAATTATTCTAGATGACATTATTCTTATTACCAATGTGTTTCGGATACATAAAACACAATTTTGGCACGTCTTGTGAATTCAAATTCACACCCATCACCTTTTCCTTAATGCTCGTCAGTGTGAAATGTGACCTTGACGTCCGCAGACGTCAACGTGACCGATATTTGTTCGATCTCGGCATCGCGGTGTGGACATTCAGTTCCATTACGTCAGCACTGTATTGTTTGTGATCCTGTGATTGGTGTATGCGCGGCCGTCTTCAATTGGAAGCGGAGATTTGCCCAGCCGCGTGTCGTTTGTGTGATCTCGGCAGTGACTGCAGGGGTGACGGAGGCGTCATACAAAAGGTGAGGCGAGCAGTCCGTCCGATCCTATTATCGATCCTTATATCCAGGTTCCCCTATTTCCTTCCTTCTCACCCCATGCGGCGATTCCGATTTACGACCGGAATCGTCGTAATCCAATCCGCGGGACGCGCGACCCGGAGATCGCGCAATTCGTTCGTTACATCTTAACAGCGCAGGATTTACGTTTTCTTTACACAATGTGTTTACACTTTTAACAAAGCCACAAGATAAAAAGAGATGGGAATGCAATGTCACTAAGTTGACCCGAAACACTAAAGATATAGGATGTAGGTGGTCTTCCGCTATCGCGCTAACGCAGCATCGAGCGCGACCTCCCGAGTACATAAATGGAAATGTATTAATTGGGCAGATTTTTCGGGCAGGTGCGGCTGTCGATTTTAAAATAAGCAAACATTTAAACCCAGCGGCCGGCCGCTTCGGGCCCGTTTAGCATTTTATTCGCATTCTACAAATTGGCACGCTGACAAATTTTTTTTTTTACCCGTGACGCAATAAACAATGAATCACCGATAATAAAACGCGTATCGCCCGCACGTGCGGCACACCCCCCCGCCCCGAGTACGCTTCCCGGACGGACGACGGTCCCGCATTGTTTGCGCGGCGGTGGGCTTCCAGCGAATTACCGCCGGCAGGTCCGCCGCTTCGTCATTTGTCCGATTGCGAACATTCTGCGGAAAACTTTGACCAATTATATTCGGTACTCCCGCGGATGCGTATTTTATGTCATTTTAGAGTTAGAATTATTCTTCGGTCTTCTTCTCGCGCCGCATCCGTGCGGTTATCGTGATAGCCAACCGAAAAAGCTGCACCGTTAGTCTAAACCGGGGGTCGGCAGACTTTGCAGTGTGAAGAGACGAATATTAAGTAAACAGAATCACAACATTTTTTATTTTATTTATTTATTCATTTCTACAAGCCCTTGTGGGCTTTTATGTAAGAATACATTTTTATTTCATTTAAAACATAACAGTACATAAAAAAAAAAAAACTAAGTATAATTTACACACAAATATTTCTTCAGCTCAAGTATGCTCCTGCAACAAAAAATGCCAACGAAATTCAACTTGTTACCGAGCCGATGCATCCGCGATATTGGCGAGTTAACAGCATCATTATTTCTGTGTACCTACGTGTAACATTTTCATAGAGCCGTAACATACATTTTCACTGCAGCTATATACATTTTATTAAGGAGAACACATTCTTATTGTGAAGTTGTAATTATTCAGAACAGACGCTCTGTGATATTTTAAATATTCATTAAATATATTAATTAGAAAGATTTAAAATATTATTGTTGCTACCGGGATTCGAACTTGGATCTCTTCCAATCCGGGGAACGTGCATTAACCGATTATGCTACAGCACGATTTGATCGATACATTGACGACAAATTTTCGAACCTATATGTTACACTTTTATACTGTGTACTGTAGTATAATCGATTAATGCACGTATTGAAAGAGATCCGGGTTCGAATCCCGGTAGCAACAACAATATTTTTCGATAAAATTGATTTTATATGTACATCTTTCTAATTAATATACATTTTAATGACGAAAAAAACGAGATAATATCATGATTTTTATTTAAAATTCTAATTCTTAATACAATAGTAGGCTGCTTAGAATATAATATATGGGAGTTACAAAACTACTTATAAAACAAGAAAACCTATCAGTCAGTCAAAATTCTTGAATTTTCTATGTAAACTGAAAAAGAAAACTCTAAAAATTCTTGAATTTTAGAATTTTTAGATAGTTTTCCGAAAGTTAACAAATTATTTCCAAGTAAACAAAGCCATCCTTTTTTAGAAATGGCCTTTAATCAAGGTACTATCATATATTGCGATGCAATTTACGTGAGCCTTGTCCACGGATAACGGATAAACGAAAACGTCGGCTAGATTTTTTCGGGAGAAAAAATTTGATCACTTTGACTACATGGCTTGTCTGTATACAAAATATCCTATGGATGGTTTGGTTTAATAACCCACACGATAATATATGAGTAAGAGCTATGTTTAATTCAACCGCAAGATGGTTTTCGTGGTCTGGCAAGGAAGGAAGAAACGTTTTTATCTAGCCAAATGGTCTTGGATTTTCCCTCGTGGAATGGTTATCTCTACGAAAGAATAATCCAGTAACTATTTGAAATGTTGGCCTTGGCGTATGATTTTCAAAAAAATAAAATAGACAATAATGACACATTTTTATTTAAAACTAGCCGCGACCAGCCCGGGATTGAGGTAGGTGGCTAGGGGAGAAGGGGCTGCCTTTGTTTTGAGCAGGTAGATTAACGATATTTATTTATTACTGTACACGTTCTATTCAGGCATTAAAAGAATTTGTAAAATAACACAATTACAACAGACGTGCAATACACAAAGAAAAAAATTTCATGGTGTCAGCATGTTTTCACATAATCAAAATTAAAAATAAATATATAATGTGAAGTAGCAATCCATCCGTCACCATTGAGTTGAGATACGACAAATTGTAATAGTGTAGTCCTATAAAGAATTAAATTAACAGCAAAAATGTCGACTACCTCCGCATATTCGTTAGCTAGTGCGTGAGTTTTGACATTCCCACTGTAATGAAACAATGAATTGTGTCTCGATGATCTTAATGGTGCGTGAAAGTCAAGCAGATCAACAATCTGGGGGCAGTTTGTCATACCATTGATGATCCTGTGTAGAAATATAAGGTCGGTCATCGTACGTCTCACTGATATATAATTGTATTTAATTTCAAGTTAATAAATCTTTAGAAACTTTCTCTGGATTATTTTAACCGCCGTCGAGTGTACAATGAAGTGTGGAGACCATATGACTGAATATATGCAAAATTTGATCCAGGCAGGTGAGATGTCCGCGGGTGGTGCGACCAGGTATATTTTATCAGGGTCCTAGAGTGATACTGAGTAAAATTTGTAATTTATGTTGTGAGGAGCAAATGGGTGGCCGGGGAAGGGGTGCCTATGCCTTCCGCAGGACCCTAAAGAGCATCTGCAAAATTTTGTTTAAATCCATCAAATATTTAGGATTCTACAGAGAACAAGACGGCCAGGTATATATACCATTACATCTTATGTACATAGATTGGTAAATCAGCTTTATCATTTAGGCGTAAAGCTTTTAGTATGTAAGTGTGCAATTTTAAACAACCCGCTAGTGTATAATACGACCATTCATATTTTAGGCCCATATATTTTTCGAAATTACGACAGATTAAATTCAAAGTGGGGTTGCTTTTTAGGTCGCCCGTTAAAATATATATATTTTTTTTTAACTATAATTTTTCTGTCCGTTGAGATTTTATACGGCAGTGGGGTTTCTGCTTTTGAAGTCAACCCTTATCTTAATTAATTAGCCCGTCGGTTATCCAAACTAATTACGGCGGGGGATTACTTCAAACAGCGGAAGGCCCGACCGGCGGCGCTGGCCCCCTAATGGCGTCGGGACCGGTCCAGGTCCATTCACACCGAGAAAAGTGCAGCGGCTCTCGAAAATTCACTCTAAATTCCCCGGTAAATGCGTTCAATTATTTTTCTCAGTAGAATGCAGAGCCGGCGGGAAGTTGATTATACAAAAGGACGAAGGAACGGTGCTTTCTCGTTATGTACTGTTAATCGCATTCAGTATTTATGTTTGACTCCATCCGCATCTGTAATCTTTATGTGATATCCTCGAGATTGTGTGTGTGTGTGTGTCAGCGCGCCAGCACCGCCGGTTCTAGGTGTACGTGTGTGTGTGTTTGGCGGGCTTAAAAGGATGACGCGCGCGGAGAATGGTCTCTTTTCTCTACCGTTTGACTCCGGGAATAGTCGTATACTTAGTACGATAAACTTATTAAGTTTTTATTGGACTACTAACAATCTTCTACGAGATATACAACTTGGTGTACAGTCAAGTCAAAACAAAGAGAGAACTTCTAATTCAGATGGTGATTTATACTTGGTTTAATAAAGCTACGAATATATAATATATATATATATTTAAATGTTTAATATTAGGAAAGGGTAAAAACAATATTAATTCGCGTGATTCGGGTTAAATGATGCTCTCCTGAAATATAAATATGGCGGACTGTTCGCAGCTGTTCCGATAGTCATCTGACACATTGATGCTTTTAAATTTCTATCTAGCGATGAGAGTTCGTCCGTTGTTTAACATACATTAGCACATAATACGAAAAAATTTCACCACCAAAGTGACAGATTTCGAACGCAGAGGTGAAAAAATCCACAGATAAGCATGTTTAATGATTATTTGTCGCGCCAAAAATTTGACGTTCGAACAACCCGCAAACGATTTTAACCACAGGGGTTAGTAAAAAGTTACTACTGATCGTGTCGCGTTGTCTGCGGGATGCAGATGCGACGCATCCAACACACCATTGCGGTACTTTACATCTCTTCGTCATCCTAAAGTTGTGCCCGAGGTAATTTCAGTCGAAAATTCGGAAGAATCTTTCGTAATATTGAATCTACTGTCCGCGGACACGCGACAACATTCTTCTCCAGAAATATACATTTCTTAAAGCCAATCGTCACGCAATAAAAATCTTGTTCGTCAAGCGGGCGCGCGAGCGGGGAGTTAAAGGTGACTCTCTGCTCGCCCCCACCGAGCGCCGCGCGAGGGTGAGGGCGGGCCGGGCGCGAGTGCCGCGTGAGTCACGCGGGCCGCTTGGACCACTCGAGTAATTGGAAAGTTCACCCCCCAGCCGGGAAGCGACCGCATACACGGTGGTTGCAAATTCTCTACAGGTAAATTGTTCATTTAAAAAATGTTCTCTTAACCGAATTCGAACATGTCCAAGATACATTTAGAATTTGTTATATTAATGTTCCGGTCTGTCAAAATGTCAAAATCAGGTGTATCCTGACCTCCTGATCTTTGTAAGCGATATCACCAATGATTCAGCGCCATTGCTTCTACGTAATTATTAGTAGTTAATTTATGTCTAATGTGTTCCTATCTTTGTTTCAGAATTTGAACACAAATCCGGAAGTATATCCGGCAAACATCCGTCTTCTCCCGACACATCGTACATTTAATAATGAAGCGAGGCTAAGTATTAAAGTGACTAGAAATTTAAATTAAATCTCATCTCGATTCCCTTCTCCCACCTAAATACGTTAATTCCTAGTAAGTAAGTAAGCCTTAGGAAGTTCACTTCTAGCAAGTAAGATTTTTCTCTTACTATTGACAGAAGAAAAGATGACAGACGTCAATATATATATACGTACTGTTATTGTATTATAAATACGTTCGTTTTTGTCAAGCACTATACAGCAATAATGTCACTACCGAAGGCGCCACAGCCAGAAAGCCATGGATATATAGACGGGGAAGCGTAATATTATTATCGATCCTTTCTCGTCCCGGTAGGTATTATTTATGAATTTATTACCTCCGCGGTATCGAACTAAAACTTTCAATTAAATATCTAGTACCCGTCTACACAAAGCACAATCCTTAGCAACCGGTTTTTAACAAATTAAATTAAAAACTTTCAATATTAAATGTAATAATATTTCATTCCTTCCTTCCCAGAGAACTGTACCCATAACACGTATTCACGATGTTTTCATATAATCTGTGGTGTAGTGACGCGTAACTTACTTTTCAATTATATTTTAAAATATTTTTGTACAAAATATTTCGCATAGAAATGTGTATTAAATGTAATATTATATAAAAATATATATAAGACTGGACGTGAAAATCATTACGAATTTTTTTTTATTTTTGTTTAGAATTGGATCACGTAGGCGCACGACGGTATCCTATTCCTTCAACCATTGACCACATGCAATTGAAGACAGTTTACCTTGTTCAGTTCATGTTTACAAAATCTATTGCTGGCTAAAATTATTTATTTTTAACCTAAAACGTAATTTCAAATTTCTGTGGAAATACATGGAAGAAAAAAAAAGATTTTCTTATTATTATTATTTAGCACTGCACCGCACCCATTGCATTATGAGAAGATTACAAATGACTATTTTGTTAGTTTTTTTTTATTTCAACCCGGTCCGTTTAATCTGAGACCCCGGCACCGAAGCATTCCCAACATGTTGTATTACTAAATTATTTATCTTCACGCGAGCTTCTAATAATAATATTACACGCAGCGCGGCCCTCGGGGGCGCTCGCCTTCCGTCGTCACATTCATCTGCCGCGCGGTTCAGGTAGAGGACCAAAATAATAACAGGGCTTATTGTTGTCGCCCGAGATTGTAGAATCTCCTTTGTAATAAATCGCTCCACAAATTAAACAATACCACCGAAAGCCTCCGAAGCGCCTCTCGCGAGCTGAACACGCCGCGAATTGTAAGAAACGACAATAAGGCCTTCTTTTTGTTACGGGGAGTTCACGTTACAAAATGTCGTCCGATCCAAACAGGGCCTACTCTTAAAACTCGCTCCGCCATCTGCGCCAGCGGTGCGCTATTATTTCAAAACTAACCCTTTACCGGTCGCAAAATAAGAAAAAATACAACGGAAAAATTGTTAACTGTTCGTGGACTTGTGTGGCTGAATGTTAATTTTTTGACTTGGCCGACATCCTATAATAAATATGTGCATGTTTTATTTACCGTTTTAAAAATTACCCGGATTGTGTTGTGTACCGCCATCGAATTTACCTTGGCCGGCATCTGTCACGAAAACATTTTAAACGATCAAGAGTTTAACATAATAAAAATTTAAGAAGCATAATAATTTTCTTAAAAATTTAATAATTTCGAAAATACACATACATTTTTAAAATAAATAAAGATCTGCGTGCATGAGAAAATATATGAAAGTGGACGATGTTGAAGTGGTGTGACAGAAGACTACGGCGTTCTATCCTTTCTATGTAGGTTTAGATTGTTAATGATATTTTACCGTTATATATATACTGTCAATTATACTAATTGGTCGTTTATAAATCTTATATTATTAAAATAGTCAGAATTAGTAGCAAAGTTCAGAAACAATTAAAAATTTTAAAATTTCACACATTTCTAAATTGATATACAATGTAATAATAAGAATAAATATTATAATTTTTATAATTGAATGATAATATACTTGCATATAGCAAAGGACATATAGCCAGGACAGGGATAAAAAAGTACGCATGTCAATAAAGGTCCACTCTAAGGTCTCTTTTTATGCGGTAGGTACGTTCCGCAGGAAAACGCATAAAAAAATACTAGACACATGATTTTCTAAAATCGCATAAAACTAATTCAATAAGTTAAAATATACCGAAAAATTCATTAAAAAAGGTTATTTAATATCATAAAAATATAATCTTAACATATTCTTCCAAATTTTTGTATAAAAATTTTATAAAAAAAGTTATCTTTTTTTATAGCGCTATATTTGCGGACTGGTTGGAAATCACTTTCATCACTAGAAGAGATAAGTCAGCGCATCAGATCTATGTCTGGTAAAGCTCGCGTTGAAACTTGAATGCTCGTTCAGAATTTCACTTAGTTTCGGCGCAGACCATGTTTGCATATACAGAGAAAATTCTTCGAATTTTTGACCCTTTCAACATGTCAGATTGGTCTAAAAGTGTTATTTAAAAAAAAAAAATGCTTCTTGAAATTGTAAATCGCGTAACTTCAAAACCGCATAGAAATAGTACGCATAAAAGGAGACCCGAGTGTATATCTCGTCTTATACATATGTACGTACATATACACCAAATTAGTGTTCCATAAAAAATAGACTCCACTCCAATTTAACGTACTTACTTACCTTTATACTCGATTCCAGTTTTAGATTTTAAACTAGTTTAGTACCTAACCCCTCAATTTAAACCACTATTGATAGAATATTGTATGCCTCCCGTACGGAACATTCTATCAATGCCCCCATTCTGCGATCGCACTGAAAAGCTTTTCTATATATATATTTTTTTTTTTCGCATTTACCAATAATAATTAATTACCAGTTTGGTGTACGCGAGGGCTCGCAGGGACAATACGTGAACCACATGCGGCCCCCGGCGGCAGGATGTATCGATGCGCCGCTGACAATCTATATGCCCTTTTCCGACGCACGTGGAGAAGACCCTAAACAGGGACACTCAAAATGCTCTCATTTCTTTACATATATTTTTTTTTTGTAAATATAATATTCACTGTTCATCTTTTGAACACAATTGTAAAAATCGCAATTTTCGTGAGGCAGGTTATGATTTGGATGCTGCAATAGTTAGGACTCATCTCACGGTTTAGCTTCATCAAATAGTCGATAGTGTCGTATAATAAGTATGTATTGGGTTGTCTGATAAGTCTTTTTTTATAAATGCTATTTACCCGAAAAAAAAAAAAATTTTTCAACATATACTTATTTTCGACTTTAATCAAGGTTCAAATAGTCAACCAGGAGCTCGACTGGGAAACTCTGCTGCATCCATACCACAATCCCGACCTCGCTCCGTCAGATTATCACATTTTTCGGTCGCTCTCCAATCAAATGCGTTACGTTCAACAACGACGATGATCTCAAAAATCGGCTAGATAACTGTTTCGATAATTATTTGCAAATTATTACAAATCCATGCGTTTGAACTTAATTGGTGGCGAGTGAATTACGAATCATTTGAGACATTTCTGATCTACAAACATCTGTCACTCCATTCGAGATCACAATTAGTAATATTGCAGATTGTATCCATCAAATTCAATTTAACATAACTTTATTGATCAAAGTTAGAGTCTTATTTTTCTGCGCATTATTCGCCAACGAATTAAAAGCTTATTTATTGCCCGTTGAATAAAACTCAAAATTAGAATTCTTCAAAGGCATTTTATCGTGGTTCTTGAAAAGATGAAAGTTGTGTAGCGACATGGTCTCTTTGTTTAATCAGTGTCCGTTGTTTGTCGCGCGTTCTGTTCCACTAAAGCTTTCAAATCGTAGTTTTCAACAGCAGCGACCCTCTTTACACCTAAGAAGACTCAGTCTCCGTTTCTAAACTTCTGGAACCAACGCGTACGCGTCACAATCGAAGGTAAATTAGTCACGAGGTCGTAAGGTCAAATTCAACATCATGTATGGTGTCGTGAAGATTGTGTGCTAGTGTGTGTGTATATACACACATAAAATCAAACAAATTAATATCGTTTTCATTTTATTTTTTAATCAAGAGTCAAACATGTTGCCCTAAAACCCGCTGGACTGGCAGCAAAAACCAATGGATAAAAAATTGGGAAACACTTGGGGAGGCCTTCATCCAATAGTGGATAGAAAACGACCGATAATGATCATTATTAACCTTTTAACTGCCAACTATATTTAAAATGGACTTGGCTTTAAGGGTCTTGACTCATCTATAAAATAAATATCAGATGTCTCATAGAGACAAAGCTATTTTTATTATATTTAATAATGGAAGATGTATAGAAATATAGGGTAATTACAGGGCTTACGACCTGTCTTCGGCTGGCTTAAGTGATCACTATATATATATATATATATATTTTTTTTTTTAAATTTATTTAAAGTTTTTTTTTTTTTTTAATTTATTTATTTGACATTTTTTACAATTTTTTTTATAATTTATAGTATTTAACATTTTTAAAATTACACGGTTTTTCTTTCGCTTACCTCTCCAAAAAGGAGACCAGCTCTTGCGCTCGGAGAGGTAGTTACACTACAATAATAGTATATAATACCTTACATATTCTATTCATTGTCCGTTTGTGTGCTTCTGAAGTGTTCTGTGATAGTGTTTATTTTACAATTATGTGTTTCTTTTTATATCCTTTATTTCTTTAATTTGCGTAGGGAGGCTATTGAATTTTTTTTTATCCCTAAATATATAAAGCGCCCTTGTGGTGAAAGTTTTTACGAAAATGGCTCTATACAAATTATCCATTATTACTATTATAAATTTTTGCTGATAGTGTTTGGTGTTACATTTAGGGATTTTAAAGTTATTTTTAAACCTTAATGATGTGTTTGTTTCAAATTTTACAGGGTTATTTTCATTAATTAATGAATAAATTAAGATTTTTTTTGTAAATGTTTTTTTATTTTGGGAACTGGTAATTTTGCAAAAAGTGTTTGTGTTGAAAAAGTTATCATATTTTTTAAAGTTGTATATATGTTATTACGTGGACACGCTTCGAGTACCACTACACCATCGCCATCTATGGACCAAATTTGATAATTCATTTTTACTTGAAACAGCATATACGTCAACTCAATGAGAATCTGTTTTTTTTAAATGATTTAAAGCAATATTCTTTATCTGTAAAATATTTTTAACACAATTATATTAGAATACACCTGAAAAATCTATGTTTTTCAGTTTTTATATATTTTTTTTATTTTGATCAGTATATTAATTTAGCAATATTTGAATATGTTCAACAATACACAATTATTGTATTTTTACCCGCAAAGGCACTGTTCATCATAGTGACGAAGCTATTTTTTATTATATCTATAAAAACCTGGGACCTCTCCCACACAGATGACAAAATGATTCAAAAATATGACCTTAGTTCCTGCAAGCTTGCATGGTCCAAAAGTGCGTGTTAACGCGCTTATAGCTCGGCGTGACATAAATTTTAGCGTGTTAACGCGCTCATGGCATTTGGGTAAGCAAGCGCTCGTGTGCGATGCACGTGAACATTTTGTCTATGCGTTTTAATAAAAGTCAAACGTTTGAGGAGCTCTGCCCGCGGCGCCGTAATATATTACTTTCGGGATCATACATCTGGCCCTTGCGGGTAGACGCAACATCTGTCCGCTATCACTGCAGGGCACGTGGCAGCGGGTGGGGAGGGGCGGCCGGTGGTGCGCGACCGCGACCCTTGCGGGTGTAAATTGTGACGCGTGAAGCTCGTCCCGCGTAGTTACGCATCGCACCGACACCGCTACACGACTTTACAATAATGTACACCGTATTTCGTCTCTATGCATAAATGATAATTTATTTAATACATTAAAAGGCCGGCTGGGATGACTGCGTCACGTGGTTTGTGACACGTATAGGCATACATTATTGTTTTTTTTTTAATATCGGCATATTAATTAATATTTATAAGAAAAATTGAATCAACATGAGAATCGTACGAGACGTACAGCGCGATGAAGATTTTCAATGAAATGCCAAATGATATAAGAAAGGAGGACAAATTACATAGATTTAAAATTAAACTAAGTAAATATGTGCGAATGAATTATAAAAGAAAGGGAAATATTGATTTGTCTATTTTTAAATATATTTATGTACGCACTGGATTATTAAGAATATTAAAATAACTTGTGAAAGTCGGTTAATATGGTGGAAAAAAAAATCATATTTACATAGGAATTAACGAACTAAATTACTATTAAATACACGGGAACCAGGTTTATTAGAACACATTCTTATTGTGAAGTGTAGCTCTGTGATATTTTAAATATTCATTAAATGTATATATCTTTATCATACATTTATCAGTGTTTCAAATATCTAGGTTTGATACGCAAAGCTCAGTCGATTGTTTATACAATGGAGCCAACCAGAGAGCGTTGGAATTTTAGAACACAGTTATTTTTAAAAATAAAAACTATATATAATAAGTAGTAATATGTCTCGTTATGCGATGTGACATTATATGACGGTTTATCAATTTCAACTATTTTCAAAAATTAATCAATAACATAATAATTATTTCTCGAAATGAAGCCGAGGCGCTCGTTCCAAGAAAAATAGGATTGGCGTGATCAAACTCCCGACCTCTCTTGCCAAAGGCAGGCAAATGTCTTCAAGCTTACCTATTTAATTTATACAGTTTTTTAAATCGCGTATACAATTATTTAACAGAGATTTATTGTTTCCAGATCAGGAAAGATGTATCGTGATTCAGCGACAACCCGGCCCGGCCCGACGCCAGACATCGTTCCACTGTACTGTCGCCGATCCCTTGTCATTCTCGTCGCCCGGTGTGATGTTGAACAACTGGACGGAGAACTGATAAGGGCTTGTGACGTAACATTCGTCGGTCTGGCGTCGGCGGCGTCGGCACCACCACGTGGAAAGGAGAAGGGATCACTAGGCGCATCGTATTGCCTTTTACTATTGTCGTACGCGGTCCGATCAAATCTTTGTCGGTGGGTCGCAGAAGACCAGGAACCGGCAAAGGATTAGTCTGGCAACGCCCGAGAGCGCAGGAGAAGAGAGACCGAACAGACGATAGATATCTTTTCATCAGACTGACCAAACCTTTGCCTCGGAATCTTCAGCCGTGATGTTCTCCTTCCAGGCCCCCGACTTGCAGCAATCTTTCCCTGCATTTTGAGGTGCAAGATCTCATAGTTCTTTGGATGGTCTCACACTTGCGAAATAAGTTCGATGATCTTTTTATTTTTTGTATTCAATATATATTTTTTATTTTTTGACTGTGTAATAAACATAATAACTATTTAACATGCGATATTAATAATGAAAATCCACTAAAATATTTGGATACAAAATATGTTTAGATGAAAGACGGAGAAGGGTGGGAAGGTTGCAACTAACGTTGCGGTAAAGGGAGAGCAACATGAGTTTTTATATGTAGAGTGAATGGCCACAGTTGAGATTGTGGTGGTTCATAAGAAGAACCCTTTGAGCGTAGTAAGGCTAATGTTGAACAAGTCAATTTCTGTAAATTTCTCATTATGGTATTTGCACGACCGGTGAGTGAATGAATTTTGTATGTAAGATGTTCTACTTCTGGGAATGTGGAAGAGTATGGATTGCCGGGTTGATCTAGATGATACACGGAGAGATATTAATTCTAATTGACTGGGACAATCAATATGGCCTTGCAGTAGTTTGAAAAGAAGTATTTGGTCAGCACGTGTTCTTCGATGTTCATATTGTGGAGTTTGCTGCATCTAAATAGGAGCCGAATGATCTAACATTCTAACATTCAGATGTTGAATAAACCTATTTAGTATTCGTTCTAATCTCGCAATGTATGTAATCTGCCATGGGTTCCAGATTTGAGAAGCGCACTGTAAGTGACACAGTATACAGTATTTTGAAGGAGTATGGATTTTGGAAGTGTTTGCAGGTTGGAAGTATGAATCGCAGCACTCTATAGGCCTTGGAGGTAATTTGGTCAACGTGATATTTGAAAGTAAGTTTGCTATCGAGGATTATTCCTAGGTCTTTAACATGGCTCTTATTTTCTGAGTGCTGTCTATTGTGTAAGTAAAATTAATATTGTTAAATTTAATTGAGAATGTTATTTGAAAACCCTTTTTAGCATTCAAGAGAAGTATATATAATTTGAAATCTATACAATATATTTTTAATTCGTGTCCACCCCTAAAATAGTGTGTAATTAATATATGTATTGTCTCCCATATGTTCGTTTTTTATTTTCAAAAATAAAGAATTAAAAAATAAATTGTGTTTTTTATTATATTTTTACTTTTTTATACATATTTGTAATTTAAAAAAAAACTGTCTACTTTAACACAGACTTCAGTCTAGCAAAGTATCCAAGACAACGCTGTATATATCAGAGGTGAAGTCTACTCCATCCCACACAATAAACTAGGTATTATGTATCCACCTCTGTTAGTACAAAAATATGGATGTCTAAATATATATAAATAAATAAATATGTCAACCTCATATAGAACGTCTCTGCATCCAGATACTTAATTTACAAGCAGAATGTTTGTGCGCGCGATAACTCACAAACTATAAATATATTATTTATTTTATTTTAAACAGTACACATTATTATCTGTGAAATTGTAATTTTTTCAGAACACGGTTCTGTGCTATTTTAATACGAATTAAATACATCAATTGGAAAGATTTCCTAGCGAATATTTCTCAAAGGTAACGGCTTTTAAAATGACGTAGTGTAATTGATTGGCTATCGCACTTCCCCGGACAGGAAGAGATCCCGGTGGAAGCTAAAATATTCTTTCGATAAATTGAGTATATCTTATTAAGGAAAACACATTCTTATTGTGAAGTTGTAATTATTCAGAACAGACGCTCTGTGATATTTTAAATACTAAATTAATGTATTAATTATAAATCAATTTTGTCGAAAAATATTGTTTTTGCGTCACCGGGCTAAATTTATATGTATACATTTATAATTAATACATTAATTTAGTATTTAATTATATCTTTCTAATCGATACATTTAATTTGTATTATAAATGAATGCTTCGTTGTGAGTGGGTCCACAAATAGTATAGAGTTTCAATTGATATCGGAATCTCAATAAAAACTGTTATATCTCAATCGAATTATAAATCTATTTAACCTCAACAAGTTTGCATATAAATCTAAATTATTAATTTTGTTGGTATCGCTGAGGTCTAAATTCATTCCAGTATTCGCTAAAAATACATAAGTGCCAGTGTTCCCAAAATACACTAAGTATCTTCAAAATTGTGGAAAGAGAGTCTTGAGTCCGAACCGCACTAAAATACACTTATAATATTTAAAAAACCCTGCTTTTTTTTAAAAAATAGAAACGCGCTTCCCGGTGCTGTAAACTCAGTGTACATAAGACTTTTGCAATTGTTATAATCATTAAAATGATACACATATAAAATCAATTTTATCGAAACATATTGTTGCGCCACTGGGATTCGAACCTGGATCTCTTTCCTAACCGGGGAAGTTGCATTATCTAACTATGCTACAGCGACAAATTTTCGAACTTATATGTTACCTTTTTGATATTAATACATTTAATCGTTTCATTATTTGAAAGAGACATGTACCTTATTTTAATATATTTAATTCATATTTAAAATATATATATATATATATATATAAGTAAATATGTAGAACAATTTTGTGTAAAAGTGGTAAAAATCATTGATCAGCTCAAACGCTAACTCCGCACGTATTGACAAATTCACGTCAGGTTCATTTATATTAAGTAATAAATATTAATTCTATATCTAGTATATTTACATAATTGGAGAGGAAAGGTTAATTATTTAATATTCGTACTATTTTAAAATTAATTTAAACGCGTGTGCTATGAAAATAGAACTAACTTGGTGTCTCTTAGAACGAGGTTCGAAACCCCGACCGCGATGCCACTAGTTACAAGTTACTAGTGTACCAAAATAAAATAAGCCGTAGGGTCCAATTCCACATTATTTAATGTAAGCTATAAAAATTTCGTGTTGTTATGGCGATACTGTCTCGTTATACAACCCGATCAATTTTACTATTCCACATATAAAGCCAAAATTGCTACAAAACTCTGGATTGAATTGATAACAGTAATATCAACCCGCATCAGATAATTATCATCGGCAAAAACACTAATCTGTTGTTACTCTTTGTTTTCAATATAAGGGTACTATTTGCAGAGTCGGCAACCTCCATCATTTATTTATTTCTTTTAATGCAGTTGTCTTCTCGTAGAGCATTTACACATAATGTTACATAATTTAATAAAAATATATATTGTAAAGAAATAAACAAAATTAAAAATATTCCTACTCATTTTGTCAAATAATATCTTCACTATGAATTTTTTACACACATGATCATATAATAGTATCAGATATCTCTTAGAAAATCGGTAATACATCTGACTATATAGAAATAGGAATTATTGAGAACGACGATTCACATTTTAAAAATTCTGGGAAACAAATATAAATTGAAAAATAGGATTAACATAAGCGAAAATATTATTTTACAATTAGCGCCATCTGTGTACCAGTAGAGACTTTAATCGCTCAGTTCTAAAAACTATCACGACAACATGGCGCTCTTTGGTATTCGCCGCATCAAAGTGTTCATATTACTCTGTTTTGTCTTTGAGCTAATGAATTACTCAAGTCATACAATTGGCTATTTACTGAATTGAAAATTCCTTACGGTCGATCCGTTTTGTATGGAATCGTTACCTGTGCTGTTTTTTAATACAATAACATAAGAAAGACGTACAACTGCGTGCAAATCATTGAAGTGTCTACGTCTTCTTTTACTAATTCGCGAATTTTACTATCTTACTCTTTTTAACGTGTTGATTTCATCATTGTTCTTTAAATTTGGTGCACGGATTGGTTATTGATTTGGGTAAAACAAAAAGTAATTGGCAGAACTATTTCGTACGTTGACGATTTTAACGTCAGTACATTGTGATAATTTATGAACAGTCAAACATAGCTCTTTTTTATGTATAATTGTCATTCAAAATCGGTATTAGAAATCAGAACAGAATTATTTTTTGGAAGATATTTATATTTGAAATCAGATTATAGAGATTATTATTATATTACTGCATTCATATATATATATTGCTTTTCGGAAAAATCAAAACTCTTTGATGCCCACGATATTGTCGATAATTTTATAAAATATTTATTGTTGAATTCTAAATTAATGTATTAATTATAAATATATACATATAAAATCAATTTTGTCAAAAAATATTGTTTTTGCGTCACCGGGATTCGAACCTGGATCTCTATTTCCAATCCGGGGAAGTGCACTACCATTGTGCTATAACGCCAGTATTTTTCTTGACAAATTTTCGAACCTATATGTTACATTTTTCAAATTAATTAATTCTGGCGTCTGCAGTCGGTTTACTCAAAGGTATTTGAGATTCTGTAAAAATAATGTAGATGGCTTTCAAATAATGGAACGACAGGTGTATTCATTTGAAAAATGTAACATATAGGTTCGAAAATTTGTCAAGAATAATACTGGCGTTATAGCACAATGGTAGTGCACTTCCCCGGATTGGAAATAGAGATCCAGGTTCGAATCCCGGTGATGCAAAAACAATATTTTTCGACAAAATTGATTTTATATGTGTATATTAATAATTAATACATTAATTTAGTATTTAAAATATCACAGAGCGTCTGTTCTGAATAATTACAACTTCACAATAAGAATGTGTTTTCCTTAATATTATTTATTGTTGCACGTTTCACATGTCGATATGTCTAAATTCGATTATATGCTACGAATTGATATAGTTATTTAAAAATAAACACAAATATATTGTGTTAACTATCGAAAATAATATTCAACACTGCCCAGATCAAATTGTGCCACCGGCATTAGGTAAACACGATCAACTTGCATCCTTCATTTCAAGATAAATCCCCTGGTACGAGCATGATATTAGTCAGATGCCTTTCAGGTACAAACATGGTGATGCAGAACAACGTGCTCGATCCGTCGGAATGATTTATAATAATAAAAATTATATTTGATAATTTGTATAGCGCCATTTTCGTAAAAACTTTCATCTCAAGGGCGCTTTACACATCATCTGTTTATAGTCTTACATTATTTTTGTTTTTAAAATTAAAAATTATTGTATTTTTTATTTATTATCTTTGTTTTATTAACCACTGAATTGAGTTTAAATACATCTACCGGTTTCCAAAAATACCATTTTCTTCTTCAGGATGTCAATACTGACTAAAAACATATATTATCGTTTCTTCACCAGAATCTATTTTTAAAAAAACAACAATTATTTAAAAAATAAATTTAGCACCGAACTCAAATAGTTACTTAATACAAATTTAGTGGAATAATTTTAGAATGGGACTCGTAGTTCAATTCAGTTGGTTGTTTATAATTATTTGATTAGTTTTACACGCTTTATTTATCTCCAACGATTCCTAATTATTTCATTTGTGACTAACACCGTTTATATGCAAAATTGACAATCCCAATTTTTTATCAAAATCATGACCATTTTCTATCAAATAATTAGCAAATTCTGAAAACCCACTATTGTTCAAACATCTCAAATGCTCTCTTACTCTTATATTAAAATTTCTCACCGTTTTCCCAATATAAAATGCAGCACAATCCTCGCAACTGAGTTTATAGACACCAGAATTGTTAAATTTATCATCTTTGTCTTTAGAATTGATGAGTAAATTTCCTATATTTGTATAAAATGCCGGTCTAATGTTTCGTGGTAGGTGTTTAGATATTTGTTTCGAAAAGTTATTTATGTATAAAATCCTACGCCAATAATATATATATGTATACGAAACAATAATATATGTTTTTAGTTAGTTATGACATCCTGAAGAAGAAAATGGTATTTTTCGAAACCGGTAGATGTATTTAAACTCAATTCAGTGGTTAATAAAACAAAGATAATAAATAAAAAATATGAATTTTAACCACAAAGTTAATATTGCTAATTTTAAAAGTAAAAATTATTATTTTCACTTATGGAAATGATTTTTTGAAAAGGTGCGTTTTTAGTTCCTTCTTAAATAAAGACAACAGAGGACAAGAGTTGCACGCTCTTGGGCCCGCCACCGCAAATGCCCGTTCACTAAATTTAGACTTCTGGCAACGGTCGGTCGGTTCTACAACCCTTCCTGAGACCTGAGAGTTTGACGTCTACCATTCAAATTATCTGGTTATGTGTCGCCTTGTACATCACTCGGCACTATTAAAAATTCAACTCGGGGAAGCGGACTCAATGAAACTGATGTAAAAGGAATGTTATATGAGAGAATTTGGAAACTTCATATATTATCCGTGCAGCCGCATTTAGAATGGATTGTAATCTATCCAGCTGAAACATTGGCAGGCCAGCATAGATGCTGTTACAATAGTCCACACGTGACACCACAATGAGTAGACGGGCTGCCTCAAGAGGAAGATGTCTTTGAATATTTTAATCTGTGTATTCATTGAAAGATCTGATTCAATATATGTACATGCCCAACACTTAACTGCAGATTTAGCATTCGCAGACATTGATTCCTGTATTTTAGTTATCCGTAAGTATTATATTAGAATAAGGCGATAAAGGTAGATATAGATAAAGGTCTGAACCTAAACAATTATACATTTTTACCTTTCCAATTCGTGTCAGTATAAAACACTTTTCAAAATATTTTAATTATTGGTGCTCTAGGGAAGAAAATATTTAAAACATTACCACACCGGTATAAGGTTATTCGTAGGGCATGGGTTGACCACATTACTAATGAAGTTGTATTAAGACGCATAAGTTAAAAGAACCAGTAACCTAGAGGTAAAGGAAGGAAATACGGGAACCTGGATATAAGGATCGATGATGGGATAGGGGTTCCAGCCGAAGGACCAGAGATCTCAGGGAACCGGGATTCGGAAGGACTGCTCGCCTTACCTTGTATCTGATGCCTCCGTCACGGATGGGCAAATCTCAGCTTCCGATTGAAGACGGCGATATCACAACTTCACCAAAACACTACCACTGCGTGATCACAAAAATATAGTGCTGGTGCACTGGAGCTGACAAATCCACACCGCGAATGCCATCGCGATGTCGCGATCGAATAAATATCGGTCACGTTGACGTCTGTTGACGTCAAGGTCACATTTTACACAGACAAGACAAGCATTAAGGAAAAGGTATGGGTGTGAATTTGGACGCGAAAGGTTGCGGCCGGTTTGCAAGACGCACCAATAATGTTTTTTACGAATCCTGAACACCTATCAAGAAAATTTGCATGCTTGGAACACATTTTCTGCAATAAAAAATGTGATATTTGACATGTCATCATGCAGGGGAAGATAGAAGACAGCACAGCTAGTAATGGAGGTAGAAAGAGGTTATAAGTAGATTCAAAGTCCAAAATGTTGGTGATCTTGAATACAGAATAAATCAACATGGTCGCCAACCTTCGATAGAAGGCGCCGCATGAAGAAGTCTTGTTAAAATTACCAAATCGTGTGCGCGCGTACACCCGCACATCTTAAATAGAACACTGCGCAAGAATATCGTAAACTCTTCCTCTTCCAACTCGTCTTCTTTATCTTGCTTTTAGAGTTCACGATTCCACAATATACATAAATATTGAACTGCTTTGGTAGTTTTGGATATATCAGTCTTTATTGTCAAGTCTGGGCGTGTCATGTTAAAATTTTTATGCGCACTATATTTTTTTGAAGTATGTACGGAGTCTTCGGAGAATTTTAAATACGTTACTTAGCTACCGAATATTTTATCCCAAATAGACATTTATTTAGGGGTGTTGACCACGAACGCTGGTGACAGTGGGCAGAAAATTCCAAGATTCATTGAACTAGCTAAACTTGCTATAAACCAACTATAGAAATTATGGAAAGTCAGTGACATCGAACAATTACAATTATGGTGGATTCAGCGGAGACTTGGACAGTCCGCAATAGTGACAAGCGAAAAATAGACGTCTAAGAAATGTATTGCTGGAGAAGGTTGTGGACAAGACGACGCACGAAGGCCTCAATCCTGCAACAAATACAATCATAGCAACCCCTATCTAGAGCAGTTAAGGCTCAACAAAAATAATTCATATTTTCGGGTTTTTATTATTTTATTATTCATTTTTATATATTTTATTATTCATTTATATCAGAAGTTATGCACTAGATTTGACTTTTTTTAAAACTATTACTTAGATAGGACCTTAGCACTAATATAAAACTGACAAACTGAATGTTATTTGCTATAATTAAGAAAATACAAGCATTAAAAGAAAGATCAAATTTATTTTAAACGTGTTATAAAATTGACATAATATAGAAAATTGTCACATATTCGAAACATATTTTCTTATAATCTTGATGCCAAGAAAACGGAGACAAATCTGCATTCAATCAAATCAGAAAAATGTTAAAAATTAATAGAGTTATAAACCATTCAATTTGCGGTACATATGATAAATTTTCGATGTTTTCAAAACGATTTGTGTTAGCGAAAATACATTATTTTATGCTTTGAGGCTTTAGCTACTATTTAAAATCAAGTTTTATATCAAAAACAATAATTTCTTACTAAATAATATTTATATCGATCCTATTAAGGTGTGTTTTTTATTTCAAATTGCCAATTAAATTATTTTTAAAAGCGCGACCTTAAAACAAATTTTTTTTACAAATTTTCGTCGATAGTATTCGATTATCCAGGACACTTGTAGACCTGGAAGAGTGTCACAGCCGTGACTGAATGGCTGGAGACACGCTGGAGTCAGCCGCGAGGGTGACCGAGGACCGGGACTCGTGTAGCTGCATCACGAGCCGAGTCTCGTATACTGACGTGAAGGAGAAAATAAAGATTATTTCGTCCCCCACACAGATGTAAATTTCCGTAGTCTGCTCGCGCTACGTTCGGCGTCGAATAAATGGATATTGATCGCACATGTAGGTACTATTTTAATTCACTTTCGATGCGATGCGTTCCAATAACAGCTGGTTTGGTTTTATACCGCGCCGGGTTCCGCCCGCACTCCCGGCGACATCTGCCGTCAAATTGGATTCAGAATTTAAATTCCCACAGCGCTGCTCTTTTGTCTGATGACGTCAGGACAGAACAATTAAAATACTGAAATTTGAATAAACATCGGACCGAAGACTTCGTCTGGGCTCTCGCTCGAGAGGAATAATTGTAGTAAGAATATTAATGAGGGACGCTAAAATGTTATGGTTCTAATGAATAAAGAAACACGACTAGTTAAAACAACAAAAATATCTCGGACGCGCCCTTGGGACAATACGGTATCATCTGATATTTACATCTGAGAGCTGGCGCACGCTGGGGACAGAACAGTCGTCCGACAAATTGGTGCAAAACAGCTTACTCGCAACACCCGCGCCTGCTATATTGTCTCGTGCCCTATCTTACATTGTTCACTGCGGCCCGGTGCAGTAGAGCAGCTCTACAGTAGACCGGCCAAACCGTAGTCACGACGTTCGAACTCTTTTATTTTTTTGCATATAAACTTAAATACTACATATTTTAAATATGAATTAAATACATTAATTAGAAAAATATACAGATAAAATCAATTTTATCGAAAAATATTGTTGTTGCGCCACCGGGATTCGAACCTGGATCTCTTTCCTAACCGGAGAAGGTGCATTATGCAACTTTGCTACAGCGACAAATTTTCAAACCTACATGTTATCTTTTTGATATTAATACATTTAATCGTTCCATTATTTGAAAGGGCCATCTACCTTTATTTAAACCTGTTTTTTGAATAATTACAACTTCACGATAAGAATGTATCCTCCTAAAAAAACTATATATTTTGCTCATAACCTAGTGCTATGTTTCCTGTATGATATCTGCCGGCAGTGGTGCTCGGATAGAGGATCAAATTCACGTCTTTTATTTTTGTGCCTGTCTTGTTTCTCGTGAGGGAGTGTTTTTGCATACTCCCCTAGTTCGGCAGGGACAGGGGTCCCCGGCTTTTGTGTGTTATTACTGTGTCTTTGTTGTGTATTAATTAATAAAGATTTTTATATTGAGTCAGGTACGTGCAACAAGGGATGTTTTGGTTGGCGGCCGTGCTTCAATGCTTGGACGCCTATGCGTTGAGCTGCGTTGCACGATCCTACCATAAAAAATGCCAACCTGATGGAGAACGACCTGGGTTAGCGGTGGGTCCTCCTCTCGTTAACCATGATGTTCTCCTTCTTCGAGGGCCCCGACTTCCAGCAATCTTTTCCTTCATTATGAGATGCAAGATCTCGTACTTCTCCGGATATCAGCTTATTTTAAGCATTCTCCTGTAGATCCACATCTCAAAAGCTTCAAATCGCCTTATCGTTTCTTCGGTAAGTGTCCATGCTTCCATTCAATAAAGTAAAATCGAGAACACATAGCATCTGACCACTCTCATTCGTAATCTAAGGTTGAGATCATGACTGCAGAACATTTTTTTCAAGAAGATAAAGGTTTTGTTAAATAATTTCAAATATTAATTAGAAAGATATACATATAAAATCAATTCTATCGAAAAATATTGTTGTTGCGCCACCGGGATTCGAACTTGGATCTTTTTCCAAAACTGGGAAGATACATTATCCAACTATGCTACAGCGACGATATTTTTAGCGACAAATTTTCGAACCTATATGTTACCTTTTTTTGATATTAATACCAAAGAGCCATCTATCTTATCTTTACAGAATCTCAAATACCTTTGAGTAATCTGATAGCAGACGCCAGAATTATCAATTCATTTTATAATTATTTGAATAATTACAATTTCAAAATAAGAATGTGTTCTAGAATTGTATTATTATTTTAAATATCTGTATTTTTATATGGTTTAATGGATTGATGCCTTTGAGATGTGGTGCTAGATACACGTTTCGGTTATACTGCAGACGGTGAATGTCTCCATTCTGCAGGAGCTGAACATCAAGGACAGAATTTCAACTCGCAGCTTGAGATGAATCCTTCAATTTTTTGGACATCTTGCTAGAAGGGAAGATACCTCGGAGAAGCTTGTTGTTGAACGGAGAGAAAGAGAAAGATCACAGGAAGATTGGATCGACCAAGTGGAAAATATCTAAGGTTTGCAGGATGCCGAGAAAAGTGGAAGAGCACATTCGAGAGATCACGATCCGCAGTCATGAAGTACCGACGCGAATGATAATTATTTAACAGAATTGAGATACAATTTATTTTTAAATGAAATAATATATATTTTTTATTTATTATACTTGTTTTATTAACCACTTAATTGAGTTTAAACACATCTACTGGTTTTTAGGAAAAATTTTTAGAATGGGACTCGTAGTTAAATTTAGTTGGTTAAAAAATTATAAACAACCAATTAAATTGAACTACGAGTCCCATTCTAAAATTATTCGACTAAATTTGTATTAAGTAACAATTTGAGTTAGGTACTAAATTTATTTTTTAAATAATTGTTGGTTTTTTTTTAAATAGATTCTGGTAAAGAAACAATAATATATGTTTTTAGTTAATTATGACATCCTGAAGAAGAAAATAGTATTATTTAGACTCAATTAAGTGGTTAATAAAACAAAGATAATAAATAAAAAAATATGAATTTTAACCACTAAGTTAATATTGCTAATTTTAAAAGAAATAATATTTCACTGCACATGAAACCAGTCACTGTATCGTAATATTAAAAGGCATATTTAATAAAATTATTTCTTCCAATGAAGTTAATTAAATGAGATAAGATTTTAAGTTTTATAATATTCAAATTTTATATAACAGACGTAAAATATCTGTTGTACAAAATTTTATGAGTTGTAAAATGGGACGGAGGAATAATTAGTTCCAAGGTCTAATCAGATATATAGTTTCTTATTCAGATTTTCACTTTCTTAAATATGGTAAATTTGATACGAAATATATAATCCCCAGTCTCCTATAAGCTGCGCGGGCGTGCTGCTCATAAAATGCGCAGAATTTTCAAGTTCCAATAAAAATTGCTTTCAAATAATTCAAATCAATTTGAAAGCGTTACTTAGAACATTTGTCTTCATTTCTCTGCGTTGGTGTGACATAATCGGTTAATTCATTAATCCGGATAGGAAAAGATCCAGGTTCCAATCGCGGCAACAAACAAAAATATTTTTCGATATCTTGGTTATAATTAATACATCTAATTTGTATATTTCATTTCATATCTTGGTGATATTAAATATGTTTAAAACGCGTTCGCAATTTTTTCTTACTGACAATGACACTTGCATATTCAAATATAGATCCGATAGTGATGCGAAGCGCAATCATATAATAAGGGCCGGTTGTGTGATCAGAAGTAACTTTTTACTGTAGTAAAAAAAGTTACTAAAGTAATTTTTTTACAAAAACGGGTTGCTTGATCGTTAGTAAAAACTATTTACTTCTCGAAAGTATATCCCGTAGTAAACTCATTTTACTCTGCGATATCTGATAGTGAAAACGATAGTTAAATATGGCGGACTTTTCACAGCTGTTCCAAAAGTCATCTGACACTTAGAAAGTTGCAGTATTGAACAATGAATAATTAAATATCCCCCTATTTTAGTGAGGAGAGTTCGTTCGATGACGATCTCGTTGTTTAATACATAATACGATAAAATTTCACCACCAAAGTGACAGATTTCGAATGCCTAGGCGAAAAAATCCACAGATAATGGATGAGTCTTGTAAAATAGTATACAACTCTGTTATTATTCCTCACGTCAACTGCTGCAGCTGCATTTTGTTTTTGGCTAACGAAGAAGAAATGAAACAATTGTCAGTGGTGCAAAATAAAGCTAAGAGAATAATATTCAGAAAAAATAGATACACTCGGAACAGTGCGATGCTGAAAGATCTGAATATGATGACCGTTAAGCGGAAAATATATTTTAAAATAATGGTATTTATTTACAAAATATCAGCGGAATTTACACGAAAAATTGATGCAGATCGACATGAGCACGAGCATCGTACAAGAGGAAGGGATAGACTGAGACTGCCATTCAGGAAGAAGGCTAAATCTCAGATATCGACGATGTATAGTGGGATGAAATATTTTAATGAAATGCCAGAAAACATAAGAAAGGAGGAGAAATTGAATAGATTTAAAATGAAACTGACCAAATATGTAAAAGATAAGTTTTAGTAAAAGAAAATACTTTAATCTTGTATATATTGGAGCATATATAGGAGTGCACTATAATTAAATGTTAATTTGCTTATTTGTCACGCATATAGACATCTCCATCTGTACTTTGAAAGTAGTAAACTTGATATATCAACAATCGATATGTGTACTACGGGCGTTAGTAAAAAAGTTACTACAGATCGCACAACCGGCCCTAAGATAGCGAATTTTAGATATATAGATTTTTTTCTAGTTGATTAATTTAATCATTGTCAATAAGTCTCGTCGCCGCGGTAGACACCTAATGCGATTTATTTCTTCATAAAATTTGACGGTGTCCAGAATCACTTAGTCCATCTGGTCCTGGTCCATAGCGGTAATTCTCCACTATGCATGACCGTTATGCGTGAATAGTAAGCGATGCCGTGAGGAAATTATCTTTAATGGTATCTGCCTACCCCTGAAGCACCATCGATTGCGTGAACCGGGGCAATAACCACAAACAGCAACAGGACCATTCTCATTTCACAGCCGCAAGCACAACATTCGGACCATCAATCTAGAATTATTTTTCGCAGGGTTGCCAACTGCCGCGGTTCTCTCGAATGTATATTTTTTTATCATTTGTTTATTTGAGTTTAATTCAGTGTCAATATACCGGCGTTTATTTGTAAAGTAACACGGACGAGTCCTAGGAGCTAACCGACCACTTCTCCGCAGTCTGTTATTTCGTCAACTTCACTAACTTCAGTCTTTAACTTCGTACGCGCAATTAACTTTATATTCGTCGTACCTGCTATTGTAAATTATCGGGCAATAAACACTAACTTTTAACTTATAAGATCTGTTTTATTTAAATTCCTCGCTCTAGAAACAGCACAACTAATCACATATACACTGCGTCATGCACCAACACGCGTGAGATTAGAAGAGAGTTAGGCCCTGTCAATGTTTCAGCTGGATAATATATGGAGTTTCCAAATTCTCTCGTATAACATCCCTTTTACATCAGCTCCGATTCCCCGAAAGAGTTGAATTTAAATTGTGCTGGTTGATGTACAAGGCGACACACAACATGGCGCCTCTCTATCTTCAAGAACTTTGTATTCCAGATAATTTTAATGGTAGACGTCATACTTTCAGGTTAGCCTCTACTTCAGCTGCAGGAAGGGTTGTAGAACCGACCAACCGTCGCCAGAATTCAAAATTTAGTGAACGGGCATTTGCGGTGGCAAGACCTTTGCCCTCCATTATAAAAAACAGTGCATCAGAGACTTTATTTAAGAAGAAACTAAAAACGCACCTTTTCGAAGACATTTGCATAAGTGAAAATAACAATTTTTAATTTAAAAAAAAATATAAAATAGAACTATAAACAGTTGATGTGTAAAGCTCCCCTGAGGTGAAAGTTTTGTACGAAAATAGCGCTATATCCATTATTATTTATTTATTTATTTATTCAGTCTTCTGATACGATCACACAATTTAAATTCTCACGAGTCAATAATATTCTACAACTACTGCCCTTACAGCACTGTATAACTGTATATTTATTCACGTCCTGAAATCTGCTTATTGGTCAGTTCGTTACGGCCCTACATGGCTGCCTGGTGATTCCTTACATAGCCATGTCTGTGGGGCGCGTGCGGGACCATCACAGTACCTAAGAACATATGTTCATACACGATTATTTTAATCGTTTAAATTCATCACATTATGTAGTAATTCGTTAGTTGATTCACCATGTAACATATAGATATTATGTAACTTTATACCGTTAAAATATCTCAATTAATGAAATAAATAAATGTTAAATAAGATTGCGGGCGGTCGTTGCGACAACCCTGTTTCATCCCATACGGTTTGGCAGTATCATGCATTTTTAAACCGGCATTTCTAGACAATTAACCGCTGCCAGGGTTGTACATGTGTAGAGAGCCGCCCCTCGCCCGGCGCGGGCCGCACATCCCCGACCATTCATATTTGATTAGGGCGGGCCGAGGCGAGTGTTGGAGCGGGCGGACTCTGGAATTTCGGCTATATTTCGTCGGGTCAAACAAACTCCATAATATTCCAGCTTTCAGTTTCACACTAAAATGTGTACCAGGTTCAGTACTGTCAGCTTGGTGGGGAACCGATTGCGATTTAATTGCGATTCAAGTTCAAACTAATTATTCAATTTAATTATAAAGAACCTGGATCTTCGGTTACGGTATTCCGCTCCAGATATCTTGAGGAAGGTGCTATGAGGATCTAATGAACGAATTGGAAATGCACGATCTCCGAGTCGCGCGTCATCTTCATTGAATATATGCCCAAGGTATTTGACCTTATTATGAACGCTCTATTTCGTTAGGGATATTATCTGCCCCTTTTCCATTTATGAACGCCATTATGACCGATTTGCTAGCATTGTATATTATGTTCACTGGCACATGACCACCTACCTACCTGAAACCACTGACTTTGGCATACCACAAGGTACAGTACTTGGACCATTGTTATTTATTATATACTCTAATGACATATTTAAACTCTAATTACATGGTAAAATAATATCTTATGTAGACGATACAGTATTAATAATTAACGAAAAAACTTGGACTGACGCTAATATATCGGCAAATGAGGATCTTAATTCCATAAAAAAGTGGACGGATGATAACTGACTATCAATTAATACTTTCTACGATTTGCTATTCAACAGGAACAAAACACCCAAATTCATATTAAAATTCACACAACTCTTCAGACCAATGTTCATCAATTGAAGAAAAAGACTGTACCAAGTACCTTGGAATCATAATAGATAACAATCTCACTAATATTACTAATCTCACAAACTAAATAAGGAAAACTGCCTACATATTTTTTAGACTCGGAAACATCTTATCACTTACATATCTGAAAATAATATATTACGCGTTTGTACGGTCAAATTTGCAATACGGTATTATTGGATGGGGAGGAGCATATAAAAGTTCAATGTCACACTCAAAAAATGATAATAAAAATTATTCTAAAAAAAAAAGACTATCCAAGTTTGAGTTCACAGATTTTAAAGTACCAACAATAGTAGATATATACAAAAAAATTAAGTAATTCAAATTTTCAAAATTAAAAATCAATTAAATTTTAGTAACGAATTCCGATCTACGAGATATAGAGATCAAATTGATATCTCAAAACTAAAATATACCGCAACTCAAAATCAATATATTTATCAAGGCATCAAATTTTTTAACAATCTCCCCATCACAATTAGAAAAATTACGGACTATCATAAATTTGTAACTGAAGTAAAAAAAATATGTACACAGACTAACTGAAACATTAATTAACTCGAATATACTCCTTCTCTATACACGAGTCATACTCTCATAGAGAAGAAACAAATGTTAAAATATATATTATATTTTTAATATTAATATATAAATAAAAAAAATAAAAATATGTTTCACATATCTGTAAAAGCTTTCTTATCCCTTTTATAGATGGTGCTAGTATAACCATACCATCGGCATAACTAATGTGGTTCAATTTATCCCGCCCATGTGGTAGCCAATTTTCGCATCGTCCATGCACTTATTGAAGAGAATTGGCGATATGTACCCGCCCTGTCTCTTCCCAGCGCACAGGTAAAATGGTTCGAAGTCGGCGCCTTCCCACCGCACTGAGTTCTCTTGCTGTCTGTGCCACCTGTCAAGTATATCTACTGTCGGTTGGGAAACGTTTTGCTCGTGCAGTTTCGTCCATAATTTGTCGTATTTGACACGGTTAAAGGCTTTGCTCAAATCGTGGTTCTTCGACCTTTAAAATAGTCCACAATTTGCTTTACGACAAAGATCGCATTGTCAGTAGGCAGATTCTTTATGAATCCCGTTTGGTTCATAGAAATCTAGTCCATAATGATTATTTCAAAAAGTCTTGCCATTATAGTGGTTAGCGATATCACAAATAGGTACAATATTCGCAGGAATGAATAGATGCTTGATCGTGTTACTGAACAGTGTCGCCAGGAGCGGGGATATATACTCTCATATTTATTTTATTTATTATCTTTATTTTAATATATGAATTTTAACCACAAAGTTAATATTGCTAATTTTAAAAGTATATATACTCTCCTTCATTTTTCACATGCTCAATACTGAGAGAATCATGTCCAGGTGATTTTCCGTTTTTATAGCTTTAATTACTCTAGTAATCATTTCACTTGTGACTATGGATATGACGTCATCGGTTGACGTTCAGCTGCGTGCACAAATGAATCCTGACCATTGACGTCAGAAAATTCTGATCTGAATATTTTTGAATTTTCGTGTTTGTCCGATCTCCATTAATATAGGGTCTTTCAACGAGGACGCTCGATTTTAAAATGTAAGTTAAACAGGTTGTGTGTGAGATATTCACTCAATTTTTCTTTCATTTGAAAGTATACTTTATGGCATTAAGTGAGGAATATAACGTTGGTCGAATATCCGCTGCAGTTTTGTTCGGTGGCACGTATTGGGAGGTCCAATTTTCTATGACTTTATCGCATAAATCTGGCTAAATTTGCTGGATGGCGTTTGTTATGTTGACTTTGAGGGGATCAATTGTTTGCGGCTTATTCGTAAAGACTTGCGATTTAAGATAGCCTCAAAGGAAGAAGTCTAAAGGCGTTAAATCGCACGATCTCTGTGGCCAGTTCACGTCACCCCCGCGCGAGATAACCGTGCCCTCAAATCGCTCGTGACTTTGATAATAAAATTTGATGATTTACACACGTTGTTCAACCTTCCGTGGTGATTTGCCGTATACTACTTAACAATTGACAATAAATTTGACAGATGTCACTTTAATAACATGGCTGCTATAACCTAACAAATTTTGAGCGTCCCTATTAAAAGACCCTATTTGACTAGACGCCTGATTGGTTATTTTTATCGTACTGTTCGAGAACTTTTTAAAATCTTCGCTTTGAAATTGTCAGGTGATTTTGTCAATTCGTAACTGGTCGGCATTTTGCCGAGTGTTTCAGTCTTCCTTATTTGTTCAGCGATATGATCTACAGGGTGTCCCAAAATTAACGCAAGATTTGAATTAAATAGAAAACACAGTTTTTAGTCTTTAGATTTTTATTTTATAATATTTTGCATAATTGCTGACTGGCTTGTTTTTGGACGACCAGTGTGTTCAGCGTCTCCAACCGATCCAGTCTCTCTAACTTTTTCAATTAATCTCTTTGCAGTTGATGAACTTGAAACACTATTCTGACCATATTTTGAATTAAATTTTTGAATTGCGGCCGTCAAACTTTCATTATTTTTGAGACATTGTTCAATGATGAAAACACGTAACGCCCCATTTTTACTAACTCTAACCCTAAACTCTCAGCTGTCAAATTTTTTTTTTCAGGGTTGCCAACAATTTACTGCACAGTGACAAATTCAAATCTTGCGTTGATTTTGGTACACCTTTATAAGACACACGATCATTCCATTCATGTGTATGGTTATTGACACGAAAGCTGATTTTTGTTGCCGTCTGCAGTGCAATTGTAATTGATCGATACGACTCTTCTGTATGTAATTTATGATCAGGGTTGTCACGACTGCTTTCATTGCTGTATTCCAATGTTTCGAATTCAATATTCTTCAGTAGAACTTCCACTGTCACGGAATACTTTGGATTGAGTTTTCGGGTTCCACCTAAAAGCGGGTAAACAGTGTGGAATCGAATGCTGCATCACATAATTCGATAGTCACCGACATTGGTCTGTGGTCCGTACAATCAATATCATTTATAATAAAGTTGTCTAAATCAATGTGTCTAAAATTTAACAAAAATGAATTGATAATTCTGGCGTCTGCTATCAGATTACTCAAAAGTATTTGAGATTCTGTAAAAATAAGGCAGATGGCTCTTTCAAATAATGGAATGATTAAGTGTATTAATATCAAAAAGGTAGCATATAGGTTCGAAAATTTGTCGCTATGATATTTTAAATATGAATTAAATATATTCATTAGAAAGATATACATATAAAATCAATTCTATTGAAAAATATTTTTGTTGCTCCACCGGGATTCGAACCTGGATCTCTTTCTTAACCGGGGAAGGTACATTATCTAACTATGCTACGGCGACAATATTTTTAACGACAAATTTTCGAACCTGTATATTACCTTTTTGATAATAATATATTTAATCGTTCAATTCCATTTTATTATTAGAAGAAGACATTCTTATTGTGAAGTTGTAATTATTCGGAACAGACGCTCTGTGATATTTTAAATACTAATTAAATATATTAATTAGAAAGATATACATATAAAATCAATTCTATTGAAAAATATTTTTGTTGCTCCACCGGGATTCGAACCTGGATCTCTTTCTTAACCGGGGAAGGTACATTATCTAACTATGCTACGGCGACAATATTTTTAACGACAAATTTTCGAACCTGTATATTACCTTTTTGATAATAATATATTTAATCGTTCAATTCCATTTTATTATTAGAAGAAGACATTCTTATTGTGAAGTTGTAATTATTCGGAACAGACGCTCTGTGATATTTTAAATACTAATTAAATATATTAATTAGAAAGATATACATATAAAATCAATTTTATCGACAAATATTGCTGTTACGCCACCGGGATTCGAACCTGGATCTCTTTCTTAACCGGGGAAGGTGCATCTTGCCCGGTTAGGAAAGAGATCCAGGTTCGAATCTCGGTGGCGCAACAACAATATTTTTTGATAGAATTGATTTTATATGTATATCTTTTTAATTAATATATTTAATTCATATTTAAAATATCATTATCGATGTAGATGTTAATAATCTTTGTGTATACATTTTCGGTCGCAATGCAGTGATCCAGCCGACTGGTGGCACTGGCAACGTTTAAATAAGCAAAATGGAAGGACCCCTGAATACGTATTGCATAATATAAGATATAAAAATATTATTATTAGCCGGTTTATTCAGTAATAAGTAAGAATAAATTGGTCATGTCACATTATAAAAAAAAGTGTATTTTTAAGCATAATTTAAAACAAAAAAAAAACCTTTTTCCTGTTACCAACGTACTGTGCATAGCAATAATATTTTCAGGGTTTTTTTTTATTTCTTGCTGGTAGATTTTAAAAATGATTAGTTCATATTAGCACGCCACTGGCAAAAGTATCAATACCACTATAATTTATAATTTAATAGACACTATTTTAAAAAATAAATTAAAAGAATATAATAAATAATTATTATATAAACCACAATGGTAATAATGATTATTATTAAGGAAAACACATTCTTATTGTGAAGTTGTAATTATTCAGAACATAGGTCTGTGATATTTTAAATACTAAATTAATGTATTAATTATAAATATATACATATAAAATCAATTTTGTCGAAAAATATTGTTTTAGCGTCACCGGATTCGAACCTGGATCTTTATTTCCAATCCGGGGAAGTGCACTACCTTTGTGCTATAACGGATTGGAAATGAAGATCCAGGTTCGAATCCCGGTGAAGCTAAAACAATATTTTTCGACAAAATTGATTTTATATGTATATATTTATAATTAATACATTAATTTAGTATTTAAAATATCACAGAGCTATGTTCTGAATAATTACAACTTCACAATAAGAATGTGTTTTCCTTAATAATATATGTTGTATCAACGTGTCCAAAAATTTAATAAAAATGAATTGATAATTCTGGCGCCTGCAAGTCGGTTTACTCAAAGGTATTTGAGATTCTGTAAACATAATGTAGATGGCTTTCAAATAATGGAACGACAGGTGTATTAATTTGAAAAATGTAACATATAGGTTCGAAAATTTGTCAAGAAAGATACTGGCGTTATAGCACAAAGGTAGTGCACTTCCCCGGATTGGAAATGAAGATCCAGGTTCGAATCCCGGTGACGCTAAAACAATATTTTTCGACAAAATTGATTTTATATGTATATATTTATAATTAATACATTAATTTAGTATTTATAATGATTATTGGCTGATTATTGACATCTACCGGTTTCATCTACCACTCCATGATACATCGTTTAGTCAATATTCCTATGTCAACATCCAATTTCAATATTGAATTGAATACAGTTAAAAAAATAGCAGTTAATAACGGGTATAATACAGGTTTGATAGACATTATTTAAAAAAATAAATTAAAAGAATATAATAATTAATTTTTATATAAATCACAGATAAAACATAATGATAATTGGCGTAGGATTTTATACATAAATAACTTTTCGAAACAAATATCTGAACACCTACCGCGAAACATTAGACCGGCATTTTATACAAATAATAGTATAGGAAATTTACTCATCAATTCTAAAGACAAAGATGATAAATATAACAATTCTGGTGTCTATAAACTCAGTTGCAAGGATTGTGCTGCATTTTATATTGGTAAAACGGTGAGAAATTTTAATATAAGAGTAAGGGAGCATTTGAGATGTTTGAACAATAGTGGGTTTTCAGAATTTGCTAATCATTTGATAGAAAATGGTCATGGTTTAGATAAAAAATTGGCATTGTCAATTTTGCATGTAGATTGTGTTGGTCATAAAATTAAATTATTTAGAATCGTTGGAGATAAATAAAGCGTGTAAAACTAATCAAAACCTAAAAATTATTCGAGTAATTTTGTATCAAGTAACAATTTAAGATAGGAACTAAATTAATTTTTTAAATAATTATTGTTTTTTTAAAAATAGACTCTGCTAAAGAAACAATAACATGTGATTTTGATTAGTATTGACATCCTGAAGAGGAAAATGAATTTTTTCGAAACCGGTTGATGTATTTAAACTCAATAAGTGGTTAATAATACAAAGTTAACAAATAAAAATAATACCAAAGTTATTATAGGGCGCGGACGTTTTGTGCCCCCATGCACCGCATTGGCTTAGTTACGTCACTGGTTACAATCTAACAAAATCACAGCCGCAATAAAGTCACCTAGGATAACATTAGAATTCAATATAACATTATAGTAAGAGAATTATATTTTTTTGTATTGTCTTGTGAAATGGAGCATTCTGTAAATTAATGTTAATAAAACACCTACTGACTGATTTACAATAAACATAGAAAAGACAAGGGCGGAGTTGTTTATTTGAGGGTTGTTTTAAATTCATGGTCTAATATATTTTTGGTGCCTCGAGAAAATAAATTTAATTAAAAACTGCAATTTCAAACTTCACACTTAGCATTATAGCAAAAATATCATTAAATTTTGATGTTGTTCTTAAACAAAAAAAAACCTGTTTAATATTATATTATAACTAGGTTATGATTAGATCTTATTCAGGGTAGCATTGGACATGTCTATTAACGTAGTAGGATTTGTACGAAACCACGAAATTTATTATACGTCAACCGGTTTCGCTAATCTTAAGCTTCATCAGGACGTATTTAAAACTGATCATAAATACAAAATGAGTGTACTTATATATACATAATAATATAGTTAATTCTGTCTCCCTCTTTATGTACTTATATATATATATAAGTGAATTTGTGGTTTTATACTGTATTATTATGTTTAATTTAATCTAATAAGTCAAACCACAAAATGATTGCTTTCTAAGGAAATATATAAGTTTTTGGTTATTCTAGGTACCTTTGGATATCACAGTTTACAGTGCTTTATCGTTCAAAAATAAAATAAACTCGTGCGTTTCTTAAAAATCATGTTATACATGGTGTTTCCAAGATGCCGAGTAAGTCTTTGTTGTCTATCCGGAACAAGAAAATATGATAAAGCACGTTCTAACGATGCGGATTTTACGTTTTGTAAACAATATCGTCTAAATGCCGTCCATTTCTCTCAAGACACTCTCGCAGTCGGACTCTTAAATTTGCAAACACGCGAGAGCAAAGCGTCTGTTCAATGGCAGCAACTTCGCGGCGGATATTTTCTTGTAGGGTCTGAATTGTTCGAGGATTGTCTCTGTAAACTTTCGACTTGAGGTATCCCCGCTTAAAAAAATAGCACGTCAAAAATTAACTTCACAACCAAAAAGAAATATATGAATTTCCCATTACATATACGGTTTTATTTATAATATTTAAATTATTATTATTAATACAAGTAATTATTTTATAATAAAAAACATTCTGTTTTCTTGTATAGATTGTAATGTTCATTTTTAAACGAGCTGGAGGACGGTTTCAGATCGACTCACCAATTTCGGAGATAAGAATGTCCGATGCAGCAAGACCAATATGTTCCAGTCAGTTCCTTATCTCGCTCTGCTGGTATCTGGTGGTGGCGGATGCAAGATACACTTCCCTATCATATCCTCTGAATTGCGATTCTCAAACTTTATGAGATTTAAAAAATATTCTCATCAAGTTTGACAAATTTAGTCAAATAAAAAAAATATGCTCTATTAAAGTCTTCATATTGCTGAAACTATACTATAGAAGATACAAAGTATTGTATTCCTACAACCTTTTTCCGCATGTTTTGCAGTCACGATCTCAACCTTAGATTACGAATGCGAATAGTCAGATGCTATATGTTTTCAATATTATTTTATGTAATGGAAGAATGGACATTTAGCGAAAAAGTGATAAGAAGACTTGACGCATTTGAGATGTGGATATACAGAAGAATGTTCAAAATGTAATGACGATATTATGGTTCGGATAAATGAAGAAAAATAGGAACATAAAACAATAAAAATCAGATGCAGGTAAAGATTATTGTTAGACGGGGCCAATGTTCTCTCTAAAGTTGGCTGTATCATAGCGCGCACAAAAAAATATAGCACGCACGCGCAATTTTTAACAAGGCTTCCTCTTCATGTTGGCGACCATGATAATGTATTGTGGTGACGCAATGTAGGGTCGAAACCCAATCAACCAATCAGTAGTCACGATACATTAATCAAAGATTCTACATGTTCTCAGCTCCGAAACTATACAACACACTCAGTACCAACTGGAAATCGTACAATTCCAATAAGATTACACAAATATGGACCCAATGTATGATCCAATCAGGTAGAGATGAATCAGAAGCATGGCTATCCAACATTCTAATATAATTTATACAATACCTTCACTAATAATTCACTAGTCCTACAACACTCCCACTACATATATTTTTATTATATTTTTACATATTTGTAATTCTCTTTTTATTCCTGTCGATGATTTAAATAACACCACAACAGCACGAAAAAAAAACTGTCTACTTTAACACAGACTTCAGTGTAGCAAAGTAGCCAGGACAACGCTGTATATATCAGAGGTGAAGTCTACTCCACCCCACACAATAAACTATGAGTATTAATTATGTATAATATAATCACCTCTATTAGAACAAAAGTATGTATGTCATCTAATAAATAAATAAATATATCGTGACGACCACTTTTCCGCAGGCCTTCCTTTCATCCATTCGGTTTACCTGGTCGTGCCAAGTCTTCCGCGGACGTCCTCTATTTCTGGTGCCATCAACATTTGCGTCATATATCTTTCTTACCATTCTCTCCTCATTCCATATGACCGAACCATCTAAGTGATCCTTTCTAAATCTCACTCACTATACTAACATAAGCTTTACATTCTTTCCTTATTTCTTCATTCTTTACTCTGTCATAAATAGACTTGCCACAAATGCGCCTAAGCGATCTCATTTCCACTGCATTCGGTCTACTTTCGTTCTTTCGTTTCTGCCAGCTCCGATGCCAACCAGACGGCAAATGATCAGAACTTTTGATAGCAAATGTCGAGAAGAAGAAGAAGTGAACTGATGCCGTATCAGAAATACTTTTCTTCACGCACTAGACCGGGTTAACATTATCGCCTTTGGAATAATTTTTATGTAATCTAATCAAAATGTGGGTACATTACCCGATACAAACACCCTCAAACTGCTGCTCGCTTATTAGAATTACAAAGTCTTGGCTTAATAACCTCGTTAACCCGAAATGTATTCAGCGGCACGGACCGCCGTAACGAGCTGCACGGCATCACACCGGCAGCGGTTCAGGAGTACACCGATATGGAGCAGGCGGGCGTCTTGTTAGGGAAATGAAAGCAGAGTCGTGTGGGAGAGTTTCGAATCGATACGAGAATAATTTTACAACAGTTTAAACAAGGTTACGAGATAACCAGGAGCTTTTGTGTTTCCTTCTGGTTTAGATGCGAAGAGTTCACAGCCTGTGCCAATGTTCCAATCAATTTCAAAACCCCCAGAGCGTAGCAACATCGACACCTGATGACGTACAATTTAATTATATAATTTTTTAAATATATTAATTAGAAAGATATACATATAAAATTAATTTTATCGAAAAATATTGTTGTTGCGCCGCCGGGATTCGAACCTAGATCTCTTTCGAAACCGGGGAAGGTGCATTATCCAACTATGCTACAGCGACAAATTTTCGAACTTTTTTGATATTAATACATTTAATCGTTCAATTTTTTGAAAGAGCCATCTACCTTATTTTTACAGAATCTCAAATACCTTTGAGTTAGGAAAGAGGGTGCAACAACAATATTTTTCGATAAAATTGATTTTATATGATATCTTTCCAATGAAAATATATAAAATATCAGAGAGCTATGTTCTGAATAATTACAATTTCACAATAAGAATGTGTTTTCCTAATATTTATTTAATTATTTTGAAAACCCTTAAGCCATTTTAGAACCTTTTTTTTGTCCACATGTACAATGCATGTCTCTATCCTATTCCTAAATTGGACATTTTTAAAAGCAACATGTTCATTGGTGTTACTCCGAGTCCGATAGATAGTCTGACAGTGACGGATATTTTTTTACCCTCTTTAATAAAATGAAATAAAACTGTTTTTTTTTAATATGAGAAAGACAATTTTAATTTTTAAAAACTTGCTTGGTTGGGTTGAGTTTCAATATAATTTATATTTCAATGAGAGCTTTCCCCAAAACAAATCACTCGTAAATTTCCATCTTTGTAAGAGGCACTGCTGCCTGTCAAAATGACATCTAGATGATGATATAAGAAATTCGGACAGACAATAATAAATACAAAAATGATATTTTATCAGTATGATATGTGTTTACGCGCTTTATACTTCGATAGGTAGGCCTGATATAAAATTTTGAATATGTGTGTTCTATTTGTGTAGATTTGAGTTTACAGAAAACAAAAGCGATGCTGTTTCTGGGAAAAGAGATTGTGATTCGGACGGACTTTTTACGGCGGCAATAATAAAACTTTTAGTGTATATAATTTCGGATTAGCGGTTGTGTGAAGGTGTGAACGTGGCTGACCAGCATATTTGCGGACCATCAAGCTACAAGGATAGCGACGTCGGCCTCAACCAGCACAGGTTCGCAAAGGTTTGTGTAATTTGAATTTACATAGATTGAATAACTGTATTCATCATTACCAATAGAAAACCCAGAACTAGCTATCGAAGTATTTACGGAAACAATATGCATAAAATAAAGATGGAATCGGATAAATGATTTTCTCGGCAGATTTTGACAAAAATTAGCGAAAAAATTTCTAGATTAAATTGTAATTGCTCGTAAACCATCAGTGAGAGGCAAGTGGGAAGGGTATTGTTCGACGCGCGTGATTTGCGGGATTGCCAGTCGCACTGAGTCAATATTTAAAGTGCGGTGATTCATTGATTCGTGCGCGTCGCGCTTTTTGTACTCACTTTAATATTCGACGAGTAAGTGACGGGCCGAGGGCGCAACTTATCCGGTGTTGGGTTCAAAAGTTCAGACAAGAAGGGACAATGGTTAACTAAACTCTTCCGGGACCGTCGACGTCAGCAGCGACGTCAGAACATGTAGCTTAAATTCGATGTGAAATTATGCACTATCCGCGTAAATCGATAAGAAATATTGTAGCCTGTACTGAAATTAATATATCAACAGTGTACATTATTTTGAAAAATAAACTACAGTTTCACCCATACTAACTGCTAATCGTGCAGTTTCTCAACGAAAATGATTGTTCTTTACGTGAAACCTTGGCACGAACACTTGGAAACATATTGTTTACTGACGAAGTAAATTTTCATATAGATGGCTATGTTCATAAACAGAACATGAGATACTGGTGCCCCCGAAACCCGAAGAAACGCCATCAAAAACGTTTGCATTGTCCAAAAACGACAGTGTGCAATTTCTGCCCGAGGGATAATTGGCCCTTATTATTTTAACCAACGAGAGAAAGTCACTGCTGACGTGTATTGCCGAATGATCTATGAGTTTTTGGTACTTTAACTGCAGCTGTTTCCCGGGTTCAACAACATAACATAATTTCAGCAAGACGGGGCCGCTCCACATACAGATAGAGTTTCAATGGAAACCCTGAGGGGAATTTTTCCCAATAAATTAATCAGTACGGAGACATACCCTGGGCACTCGGTCATCGGACCTTACACCGTGCAACTTTTTTTGTTGGGTTACCTTAAGTATAGAGTTTACAGCTACAATCCTCGAACAATTCAGGTCCTATAAGAAAATATCCGCCGTGAAGTTGCTGCCATTGAAGTTGCTGCTTTGCTCTCGCGTGTTCGCAAATTTAAGAGTCCGATTGCAAGAGTGTCTTGAGAGAAATGGACGGCATTTAGACGATATTGTTTATAAAACGTAAAATCCGCATCGTTAAACTCCAATTTGTATAAATAAAATATGAGAATAACATTGTAGTTTTTAAAAAATTTAATATTAAACTTGAAAAGTTTCCGCTGGACACTCTTTACCTAACCTCAAATCAAACATACCCTACGAGAACCTTTCTCCACACCATGATATTTTCTGTGTTCACTTTTTATTAAAATAATGAATTAAATGGATAATCGAATAATATTTAATGTTTCAATAATTCGGCATTGAAGTCAAAATGTTCAAAATACGTCACACAAACAAATTCGTCTAAACAATCTACTCGCGTCGTTAGATATTATATATGCTCTTCTGTGCATTATACTCATAAGCATTAAAGTGGTTTTTTGTCTGTTGTATGCTGATAATGAACGCGTATACAGTATTCGAAGACCTTGACAGGTAGAACTGAATGCGCACGCGTGAAAGTCGAATACTTTCAAACTTTGCGAATACGGAACGAATGATAGAATCCACTGTTGTTTACGCGATTCATGAATGTTGAATATATATATGTGCGCCGTATCGTAGTGCGTGCTATTATGACTGGTATCTAAAGGGGAGGACGAATTAGTATTTTTTGATTCCAGAACATAAGGGATGCGAAGCATCCGAAGCACGTTTGAAGCGACCGCGTCTGCTGGAGAGACTCAGAGAGGGGGACTTGTGTGAAGAAGGAAACAAATCTAGAAAATAAACCGGCCAAAACTCTAATTTTTCGCTAGTAATACGTTATTCTCCACCACGCAAGAAAGCTATGCGGCATTTTTATAAAATTTTCATCTAAACAACACGGAGATATCCCAGTGAGGTGGGCGCGGTGAAAAGAAAATTAATACACTCACTCGCTGAGTCGCTAATGACAGCGCAAGCCGTTTCTTTCCAGACCATTCTACCCTCTAATTTTCAGAGTCTGCATCGCCCCTAATGAACTCCCTTATGCCGCTGAACCGCCCGCCCGGGCCGGCGGAGGTTTGAAGATTACGCTTGTGTTATTACCTCGCTGTGATGTGGATGATACCCGTGCAGCATCAGGGACTCCGCTGGTCTGCTGGAAAAGGATTCACACACAGCGATTAAAATACAACGATAATTAATATTCCCATTGGGAGAACACATTATTATTGTGAACTTGTAATCATTCAGAACAGACGCTCTGTGATATTTTAAATACTAGTTAAACATATTAATTAGAAAGATATACATATAAAATCAATTTTATCAAAATATATTGTTGTTGCGCCACCAGGATTCGAACCTGGATCTCTTTCCAAGCCGGGGAAGGTGCATTATCCAACTATGCTCCCTCCCACACAATAAACTATGAATATTTTATAGAAGAAACACAACAATTATCAGTACTGTGAAATAAAGCTTTGAGAATAATAGATATAGTCGGATCAGTGCAATGTGGAAGACCTCAATATGGTGACCTTTAAGCACAAAACATATTTCGTATAATAATAATATCTTAAATATGAATTAAACATATTAATTAGAAAGATATACATATAAAATCAATTTTATCGAAAAATATTGTTGTTGCGCCACCGGAATTCGAACCTGGATCTCTTTCCAAATCGGGGAAGGTGCATTATCCAACTATGCTACAGTGACGATATTTTTAGCGACAAATTTTCGAACCTTTTTGATATTAATACATTGAATCGTTCCATTATTTGAAAGAGCCATCTACCTTATTTTTACAGAATCTCAAATACCTTTGAGTATTCTGATAGCAGACGCCAGAATTATTCAATTCATTTTTTATTATTAAGAAGAACACACTCTTATTGTGAAGTTGTAATTATTCAGAACGCAGGTGTTATTGGCGTGTTAATATTAAAAACTATTGTATAAGTACAGAAATGCACGGGTTCCAAGGACAACGAATTTTAACCACGCGACGGACCTATTAACCATGTATAATACAATTTCCCTTTACGATAATATCTAGGTTAGCGTTAAATGTATGAGATCTCGAGATCCTTGGGGTACGTCTGTGAGACAGATATCAGGCTGTAGTTATCGACAGGTCTCACTTGACAGAACAATCCCGCCCTACGTGATGTTTTAAATCCTTTTGCATTTGAATAAGGAACATTTCTTCGAAATTCAAATTCAAATCGCCGTTTAAAAATTCCCCACTCGAGTCATAATTCGAACGCGGCCCGTTCCATTTTTAAAATCAGCCTATTAGTATTCAAGATGGCGCCCGGAGTATCTCCATCATCGGATTATCGAGGTATTAAACGTCACAGTCCGAGCATTATTCCAACTTTATCCGAGATTTCATTTTGTAACGGAAAATTAATAGCATTTTTCTATTATGCAGCCTTGTTGGACGATCTCCGGTGACGTCACGGCCCAAGGCGTCGATTGCGGAAATACGACTGTCTGAGGAGTAATCGGTCTATCCTAAAAGGAGCCAAAAACTGCTCCCCTTCACTTCCCCTCTGCTCCCCGGCCTTGTTACACCTTTTCTATATATATATAATATCTCGCTTAATAGTAGCATTAATAAATGCTAACTAGGCGGAGAATGAGTAGGACCGAGACAGGAGACACGAGCTTATTGTATCGGTCTTGAGTAAGCGGTGGATACGCCCTCATTGGTGCAATCTCCGTAGCACTGTATGTAATAGATAACCGAGAAAAGAAGAAATAGGAAAGAAAAGGAGAAAGATGCTGCTCAAAGAATGCACCTGCACGACTTATGCAAAAAGGTGTGCAGTTACCTTAACCGCACTCGGATTCACAATGTATACACCATCAATCTGTACACATCGAAGGACTACGATACTATAAAATCAATTTTATCGAAAAATATTGTTTTTGCGCTACCGGGATTCGAACCTGGATCTTTTTTCCAATCTGGGGAAGGTGCATTACCAACTGTAGCTTTTGATGACAAATTTTCGAACCCATATGTTACAATTTTTAAATTAATACATCTATCTATTCATTATTTGAAAGTCATCTACTTTCTTTTTGCGGAATATCAAATAAATACCTGTGTGTCCAAAATTGAATAAAAATGTATTGTTAATTCTGGCGTCTGCTATCGGTTTTTGAAACAAGATCAAAATGTTTCTTTTATACTAAAACTTATCTTGCACATATTTGCTTAGTTTAAATTTGAATCTATGTAATTTCTCCTCCGTTCTTATATTATCTGGAATTTCATTGAAAATCTTCATCGCACTCTACATCTGAGATTTATCCTTCTTCCTGAATGGCAGTCTCTGTTACTAACATAGAATTTCTAATATCACAGATATATATTCTGAATAATTACAACTTCACACTAAGAATGTGTTCTAATAATAAAGTTGTATCAATGTGTCCAAAATTTAATAAAAATGAATTGATAATACTGGCGTCTGCTCTCAGATTACTCAAAGGCATTTGAGATTCTGTAAAAATAAGATAGATAGCTCTTTCAAATAATGGAACGATTAAGTATATTAATATCAAATAGGTTCGAAAATTTGTCGCTAAAAATATTGTCGCTGTAGCACAGTTGAATAATGCACTTTCCCCAGTTAGGAAAGAGATCCAGGTTCGAATTCCGATGGTGCAACAACAAATTTTTTCGATAAAATTGATTTTATATGTATATCTTTCTAATTAATAAATAATAATAAATAATTAGTAAAGGATGTTATTTTTTTAGAGGTATAAAAATCGTGGTAATAGCTACGGTATTAGCTTTATTGGAAAGATAATTTTATACCGTTAGTGTTTAAATATGATTTCACGCATGTGGGTGTCGCGTTTAAATCCAATTTTCGACCACTTACACGTAATAGCGCGACAAATGTTGGCTTTCAAGTCGTCTATCGTATCTGGTGTATCGGTGTAGACTAACCACTTCACATATCCCCACAGAAAATAATCCGAAGGTGTTAAATCACACTATCTTGGAGGCCGATTCACAGGCCCATTGTGCGCTCATCGAATGTTTCCTTCAATGAATAGATTGTGGCGCGCGTTGTGTGCCATGTGGCGTCGTCTTGTTGAAGCCGCAGCTCTTCCACATTAATGCCATTCAATTGGAAATAAAAAATTGCTGAATCGACTCATTCTGATCTCCTCAATACTACGCTCCACTGCAGCCCTGTACGACATCTTTGCGGAAGAGTACTATCAATTAATCATGATACAAAGACGATCCATGATTTTTACTTATTTATCAGACGACATATTTACATATTTTTGTTCTAACAGAGGTGGATACATAATAAACATAAGAAATTACTCATAGTTTATCGTGTGGGATGGAGTAGACTTCACCTCTGATATATACAGCGCTGTCCTGGCTACTTTGCTAGACTGAAGTCTGTGTTAAAGTAGCCAGTTAAATAAAGAATCGATTTTAGCAGCCTCTGGTTACCGAGAAGAGAAGGTTTAAAAATACAAAATGCGAGTCTAAAAATACTATTTGATTATTTAATTCTTACATATTTGTTTATAACTGGCAAAACGAAAGCAGTCATTTGAGACCACGGCCATACGGTATAATTTTTTTTCCGATTATATTTGAGTTTAATGTAAGGCATTCACTATCTTTTTATTTTTCTTCTGTATTCTATATCTTTTTTTATTTTTTTAAAATTTAATTTAGCGAAAAAAATACATGGGCAAAATAAATTCAATTTTTAAAATACATGGTTACAAACATACATAAGGTTATACACATACATGGTGTTTCTTTCGCTTACCTCTCCAAAAAAGAGACCAGCTCTTGTGCTCGGAGAGGGAGTTATTCTACAATAATTTTATATAATATTGTGTCCATTGTGTGCTTTTGAAGAATTCTGTAATATTGTTTGTGTTTTTGAAGTATTCATTTAGTTTCTTTTTAGACTCTTTTATATCCTTTATTTCTTTGATTTGTGTAGGGAGGCTATTGAAATTTTTTATCCCTAAATGTATAGAATTTTGCTGATAGTGTTTGGTGTTACATTTAGGGATTTTAAGGTTATTTTTAAACCTTAATGATGTGCTTGTTTCAAATTTTCTAGTGTTATTTTCTTTAATTAATTGATTAATTGAGGTTTTTTTGTATACGTTTTCAATTTTGGGGACTGGGAATTTTGCAAAAAGTGTATGTGTTGAAAAAGTTGATCTTTTTTTAAATATCACTTTAATAATTGTTCTCTGTATTATTTTTACTGAGTTAATTATGTTATTGTATGCTCCTCCCCACCCGATTATTCCATACCGGAGTAGTGAGTGAACAATAACAAAATATACCTTTTTAAAATTATTTATACTTAGAATGTTCCTTAATCTTATGAATATATATATAGATAGATACATTTTCTTATTCTTTTCACTAATTCGTTAATGTGACTGTGCCATTTTAAATTTTGATCTATAATTACACCAAGATATTTGATTTCTTTTTTTGGGCTTAAATTTGTACAAGAGTCGTTACAGGTAATTTTGTTACAGTTTTCGTTATGGATAGTAATTTTTATATTGGGCGGTGTTTTAAGACTTTTTATTGATTTCTTTTAGGTTAAGGTTGTTATTTAATTTATTCGAGTATTAAATTTGTAGCGTACTATTTAAACCTGAAACTTAACATGATTCAAATAGTACAAACGCATATTTAAAAATATGTTTAAAGTATGTGTACTATGTATGTATGTATGTAGGTTACGATACATTTGTTTGTATTAAATATAATTTGAAGATTATTAATTACGTTATATATATATATGTGTGTGTGTGTATTTTTTATATCTTGTTTATTGTGATGTTTTTGGGATGGTATGGATGTGTGTGTACGTGTGTATGAGTACCGCACCGCCGGTGCGTGTATGTGCGGCTACAAAGACGGCGCGCGAAAGTGCGCGCGTTTTTTTCTCTGCGGTTCATCGGCTTAATTGTTTGACCTATGCTAGTGATATACCATGTACTAAAGTGTAGCTTATTGTAATAAACTATTAATTGTTAAGTTTATTTTTTTATTGATTTGTTTGCAATGTTTATTTGATTTTTTTATTTTTATTATTAATAGAATCGGCGTTAACTTTGTAGAGTTTCATCATAATGGATGGATATAAATGAAACAATGTTATAACTCTACTTGAGTTTATTAGCACTACTCGAGTTATTGTTCTCGCTAAACTTTGTTTCATTTATCACTTTTTTTTTTAGTTTATTTCATATTTTATTGTATGTACTGAAAAGGTACATATACCGTTAATAAATGACATATATCACTAAAATAAAACCTCTTTTTTAAGAAAATAATTAAAGACTAGACTGATCTTTATCCACCGCGATATTTTTTCACCCTTAAGACTATGATCCGCGAGGATTTTATCAGTTTTTAAAACATCCCTTTTTATCGATGCTATCATTTCGTATTATTTTTTACATTTCCTTTCAAATAATCGTTCAGAATTAACAATAAAAATTAAAGAGAATATATAATTTTTCCCAGTGTTCTAATAACCGGGAATTCTTTCATAAACTCGGCGTCTGTTTAAGGGATGTGACGTCAGGGCTCCATACTATTTAGTCAAAGTATTTATTTTGCTGTAGTACGAGATTTTTAAATACACTTACTCTGCTTCAAGTCGATACCGGACAAAACGATGAGTGAGGTGGGATAGATAATAAGTGGGATGGAACAGCACGTAGAATAGATCAATAAGTGGTATAGGAGTCATCAATATATTGTAACGTTATGATGTATGCATCCACGTGTGAGAGCCCACCAAAAACGTCAGGTATAAGATGTTGCACTGTGTGTGTAACCGGCCGCAGTTCGGAAGCCAATGAGAAGCCCGCTGTGCAGACTATGGTATCTATGGTATGAAGCAAGATGGTAGCTGTCACTTTTTCGAAGGTCGAAGGAAGGAGAGCTGGTCAAGATGAGGAAGAAAATGCGAAAATGAAAAATATTTCTGGTGAGATGGTGGCGTATTTTTGTTTGCAAATTCTGTGACGGCAGCGTGCATGGTGGGTGGGTGTTTGCAAATTCTGGGATGGCGGGTTCGACGACGCACGCTGACCACCGTTAGCTCTGATCTCCAGGGCATCTGGTGTGCAAGATTCATAAAAGAAGAAATGGTGTTTGAACAGTAGAAAGTGAAGTGAAAACATAGATATGAAAACAAGGACGAAAATTGGGTATGGCAAGTGAAGCGTGAGCAGTTGTAAAATATGTTATTGTTACATTATAGATTATAATTGTGAATAAATTTGTTATCACTGTATTCGTCCTAGATTTTCTATTCGTAAGTAAGTATGCAATTCCAAGAATTATGCAGATAAAGCCACTGATCTGTTTTGTCTAGCCACGATCCCTTAGGCTGCAATCTGATCTACGCTTTATTTCCTAGCTGCTCTGCTGACGTGATCACCTGTGCTATCCCCGCTGGTCGGTCTCCGACAATTCAACGCGATGGCGGCTTATTTCTCGCGTCTCAGGATATGTGGAATACCCGCGTAAAACCGGGAGGTACATACGTCGCATTTTTAAAACCTCAGGACTGCTCACCGAAGCACGTACAACGCGCAAACAGTTGAAATGGAACGACACGCGGGATATGTTGTTATTTGGGATACGTTAATTGTATCGTGTAATTTGAGGAGGGAGGGACCCAATTAGAGAACCGCCATACTTCCCTCACTGCCGGGTGGGTAGATTTCACTCCACTTTGCAGAATTATCCGCTCGAGAGTCTGAACAACGACCAACTCCGGGCCTCTCTAGACGCTATTTTTACAGACTACCCCTTCGTTGGAATGTTAAAGAAAGTTCGAGATACGTCTGGATACTTCGGGACAAAGCAGCAAATACAAGGGTAAGCGCCCCGGTTCTACGGTGAACTCTCCGCGGAAATGAAATGCTAATGGTGTATTAAAAACACTCGAGTCGGTCCACCCTTTCGGGGGAAAAATGTGATAATTGGCCCCTTACGGCGATCTGATCTCAACTTTTACAAATTAAGGGATGGAATTGTTCTTTTGGCTCCCTTAAAGTTTAAATAGTAAAAAAACAACATCTTGGCGGTTAAGTGAATACCTTTAGGGTTGCTCACATCCACTACATTAATTAATTCGTTATTTTTGGGGACGATAATAGAATATAAAACAAATAACGCAAATGAAATGCACTATGCAATAATTATTGAATATTTTATGTAATTTGGAATCGTTGGATATAAATAAAGCGTGTAAAACTAATCAAAAAATTATAAATTTAACTACGAGTCTCATTAGAAAATTATTCGAGTAAATTTGTATTAAGTAACAATTTGAGTTGGGTTCTAAATTTATTTTTTAGATAATTGCTTTTTTTTTAACCTTTACCATACCGTGATATAAAATATTCGAACGCAGCCATGCTGTCAACTAGTGTTACCGTAAATAACAGTTAGAAAAAAGATTTTTATTATCTTAAATGTCTTTAATGGCACGAATTTACTCTAAATATTGAGCATTCAATGTTGAAAAAATGATAATTTAGAAAATTCTTTAAGTCCTATACAATGTGTCCTTCCTTCTTATCTCTCTTCGTTTAATTAGTGAGGAAGAGACAATTATATTTGTATGTTTGTTGTTCTTTTCACTGTGAAAATAGTGTGTGATCTCTGTCTTTCATATCACTAATTGTATTTTTAACAGCGTATTAATTTTACAACGGATTGAATGGAAAAATAATTGTTTTTGTACGATTCCCTTTTCATAATTAGTTTTTCACTAGTCATTCGACGAAACTGATTTGATTTATTTGCCGCTATCATAACTAAAAACTAATTCACAAAAACAGAAACAGATTGAATTTATATTTTTAATTGAAATATGTATGTTTGTAATAAGTAATAATCAACCCTCACACTTTGTAGATGATTGAAAATTTGACAAGTTGAAGTAAATTGGCCGTTGGAACACACTGGAAAAGAGTTTAGTTAGCGAAGCAAATATGTAAAAGTGTAATGACACGAAGTTTTCAGTATGAATTAATCCCTTTCGAATTAAGCGCAAATCGTTTGAAAAATGCAGAAACTTGCCAGCCTTAAGATACTCACTAGGCTGAGTAAGAAAATATGTAGTTTAGTACGTTTCTTATTTTGCGATGGTCGACTCGGTTGTCAATTATGGAGTGAGCAGCAATGGACTAAAATTAAACAGTTGCGATTAAGATTTTCAAAACTTACGATAGATAACAGAACGAAGTTTTATTATAAAGATGATTATGGTAAATTATTAACAGTATGCACAATGTTACCAGTAGACAAACAAGTAGCATATGCTATAATATTCGAAGAGGTGATCCTCACCATACCTATTGTAGCAGATCGAACCATGAGATCGATCGCGAACAATGTGTACGGTGAGAGGACGAGAGAATGTGTTGTGTCAAGAATAATTAACAATATCAAAAAAAATCTATTAAACATTTTAAAAAAATCTTGAAACTTCTATGACCACCTTAAAATACAAAGTAAAATAACATATTCCAATCTTGTTTTATATTTCCTTGTTATATTATATTATATTCAGGTGTCCGCCCATAAAATAATGTGGACTAGATCTGTTACACCCTGTGAAAATTGTATATCTTTTTGAAAGAATAATTTTTTCATTTATATATTTCTAAAAAATTCATCTAACATCTTCTTATCTAATTTTTTTCCACGTGTTATATTTTATTTATGTAAAAAAAAAATTGGCAAAAAATATAATTAAAATAAATATCTTAGCAAAATGCTTAAAATAATGGTCATGAAGTTGCACACAAATAATTCGTAATTTTTTATACTGTTGACAAAAATCTAGCCATGGGTTGCGCTAAATAGACTGGTCAAACCATTGCCTCAGGTTCTTCAGCCGTGACGTTCTCCTTCTTCCAGTAACCTTTGCAGGTGCAAGATCTCACACTTATCTGGATGTCTCGTAACATGTCCGAGATATTTTTACCGTTTTAAATACTTATTTATCTTATTGTGAAGTTGTAATTATTCAGAACACAGCTCTATGATATTTTAAATATTAAATATATTAATTAGAAAGATATACATATAAAATCAACGTTCTGAATAATTACAACATCACAATAAGAATGTGTTCTAATAATAAAATTGTTGTCAATGTGTCCAAAATTTAATAAAAATGAATTGATAATTCTGGCGCCTGCTATCAGATTACTCAAAGGTATTTGAGATTCCGTAAAAATAAGGCAGATGGCTCTTTCAAATAATGGAACGATTAAATGTATTAATATCAAAAAGGTAACATGTAGGTTCGAAAATTTGTCGCTAAAAATATTGTCGCTGTAGCATAGTTGAATAATGCCGCAACAACAATATTTTTCGATAAAATTGGTTTTATATGTATGTATATCTTTCTAATTAATATATTTAATTAATATTTAACTTATTTATCTTTATTCATCTGAACAATGACATCATCTGTAACTCTTCCCAGCTTCTTTTGAGCATTCTTCCGCAGATCCACATCTCTAATGTTTCAAGTCGCCTCATCATATCTTCGGAAATCCATGCCTCCATTACGTAATATAATATTGAAAACACGTAGTATTTAACTATTCGCATTCGTAATTTGAGGCTGAGTCCATGACTGTAGAATATATTTTTCGTGCGGATAAAGATTGCAATTGATTTTAAAAGAAGTAGAAGTGTTTATTACTATAGCAACCCAGGTGAAGTTGTAATTATTCAGAACGTAGGTCTGGGATATTTTAAATATTAATTAGAAAGATATACATATAAAATCAACGATTAAATGTATTCATATCAAAAAGGTAACATATAGGTTCGAAAATTTGTCGCTGTAGCATAGTTGGATAATGCACTTTCCGCGGTTTGGAAAGAGATCCAGGTTCGAATCCCAGTGGCGCAACATCAATATTTTTCGATAAAATTGATCTTTTATGTATATCTTTCTAATTAATATTTTTAATATAATATTTTATATCTTTTCCAATATCGTTCCAGTAATATAAAGTCTTTCGTTGTTAGCTGTGTTCTGTTAGCTAATATAATATAATATAATATATCCGAATATTCGAATATATTCGTAAAATTTTTAAGAAAGGAATAATTTACTTCGGATGATAAATACAGAAATGTTTCAAATGTTTCTTCAAAAATGTAAGATTCGTGATTAATAACTTGCAGAACTCCAACTCTTCGTGGAGATAAAGAGGAGTCAGTATTCTCTCGATAGCTGACAACATTTTAGATATGTTTATATTATTTCATATCTCACATCCCGCGTGCAAGTTTTTTTTTCATTATTTTGTATATAACTTCTTGTTTGTCGGCTCGAGTATTTATGAAAGTTAAATACTAAAGAATAATAGAAAGCCGACTCCATCGTTGACAAAACAATGTATTACAAGTGCTCGTTGTTATAAAACCATAAAGATAAGCGGAAGACTTTAAAAAAAAGGCAAATGCAAAAGATGTCCGACAAAGGCGTTTACATCTTTATTGTCTGACTTCCATATAGCCGATAGCGGTACTTCTGGAGAAAAAAATCGTATAACTGAATGTATAAATGAATGCTTGCATGACTTCCAGGGTACGTAAACCTTTGTTTCGTTTAGAAAATTATTAAAAATCTTATAATATAAATATGAGCGAATACTTTGAGAATACTTTTTAAAGTATTCGAATAACGAATACTTAAACATGGGAGAATATATTCGGGGTTCGAATATTCGAATATTCGGATTGGAGGTGTGCCAGCCGGAGTATGTATTGATCCACTCCGCGTAACCCTGCGGAGAAATGATAAGTTTAGTGTATCAAAGACATGTTCCAAAACGATTACATTCGTGGACACAACTTGATGTGTAAGAAAATATGCAAATAAAGGTTTGCGATCAAAAAACTTACTGGCCTTCAAAAAGACATTTGTCTGTTAGCGACCGACATCAGTCTTCCTCCCTCCATCCCCCGCCCGCCGTGAGGGTAGTAGAATATCTAATTGGGTCACTGACTCTGTGTTAACCATTTCAGGCCAATCTCGACCCCCCGGCGGTCTAAGAAATCGCACTTCCATTCTCTTTTGTTTTCTAGGAGGGGTTTCAAAAGGAGCGTGACGCAAAATTAAATGAGAATAATGGTGACCGGGCTCTCAGCGCTGGCGGACCCGCTACACGGAACAGGAAAATCAGAAAATAACCTAAAAGTGTGGATGATATTGGATGCTTTCGAGGTACGGTAATGGAGGCGAATGCGTATTCAAGACTTTCGACAGCATACACGAGAAGAATTATGTAAACAGGGTCCTCTTTAAACTGTCATCAACACAGCTCAAGACCTGCAGGGATGGAGACTAGTGATGAGAAAAAATGCTACTGGTGTGATTGTGATTGATATTCGATAATAGCAGTGATTGGAAACTGTGACTGTGATCACTGTTTCATTATTAACACGAATGCGCCGCACGATATCACAATACACCAAATAAATAAAAAATATATAATTATGAGCGTATTTACTTATATTATTCTAACTACATTTGCGTAAAAAATATACTCTAGTATATATAAATAATATATATATATATATATATATATATATATATATAAAGAGAATGAAAACTCTTAAAAAAAGTTTATTTTTCAGAATATACTAGATATTTCTTATCACGATATCATCATCATATCTTTATATATATATATATAACGTCATTCTATCATGAATATTTTCGATTAATAAACACATGCGCCGAATCACGGTTCACAACCAAATATAAATAAAATTAAAATAATGAATCACGATATTCCCACATATTCAAGCACTGACGGTGAATGTGACTCAAAATATCAGTGATTGACTCACGGTTCGTGATTTTGAGCATATTCCAGATATTTCAGAGGATCATAATGCTCAGTATTGAGTGTACCATCGTAAGTACTAGAAAATCATCAATTTCAATATCAAGACAATCTAATTCCAACTAACTTTCGTCGTTTTCAATGAAATAGCAATAACTATTCTGAATTTTCCGATCATCTTTTGGAAACAAGCCATTCTTTTGACATTAATGAGGGTTTATGAATTGTACTTACATATACCATGGGTTTACAGTTAGATAAAGAAAAAGAGTTTATAGAAATTAAACTTTATACATAACAAAATTTTTTTTTTTTTTATGCTTATATTTTTAATTTTAGTATACAATTCGTGTCCTGATGAAGAGACCATTGGTCTTGAAACATGTCGATAAATCAATATACACGTATAGTGGTTTAAACAAAGTGTTTTTTCGTATTGTTTAATTTTTAATATACATTTTATCAACATGTACGCAATGCCCCTGATTGGTAGTCCTAGTATAATATTAAGATACAATGTATAAACATACTTAACATGTTAAAAAATACACTGTTCAGCCTCAACTTTGCATCCTGCAGATCTTAAGGCTGTCACCAGAGAAGTGCCTGTTGGTCGGCCCAGCGGGCGGGGATCTTCCTCTTCCTCACAGTTCTTCGACGTGGCCCACCACAAGCTTCTCTAAGCTATCTACCCTTGTCGCAAGATGCCGCAGGCTGCAGGTTGAGAGTTTTTTTTTGTGATCCACCCTTACCCGGGACCGGTTTAGAAGCTAGGGCTTCCTTGTTCATTCCACTCATCAAAGATAATCAAAATATGCCACTTTAATTCTATTACATATTTAAGTATAAGGAAAACGAAAAAGGAGAAGAAATTCAATGTGGTTTTTAGCGATTATCGCAAAAGTTAGACCCTCCAGCGTCCCTTAAGTGCTGTTATACACAGGTGGAAAATTAATTCAAGGCAGACACTCAGGGATCCATTCATCAAAAAACACTCCCAAAAGCGGGACAGTAGACGAGACACAAGATGGATTGGGAGTCACACTTACACGGACAGACTAACGGAGTTGGAAAACAAGAGGTATGGAGAGTGAGAGGTAGGCGCGTAGTTGGAGTTCCACCTACGCAGGCCGGTCTAATTACCCACCTAAAGTACTCTAACGAGTCACCCATACCCGAATAAATTCCTTATATAAAATAAGATTTATCCCATTACTAATTAGGTCCACGTGCATCTCTGAGTATCTCACAATTCCATAAAATAGGCTCTTCTACATGTACACCACGGGGCATCCACAAGTCTGAACTAAAAAAAAAACCTGTCTTTTATATTTAGCTCTTATAGAATGGAGACATTCGTGAGTCTCGTCAACTACGATATGACATTAATCTGAATGCACCAGAGACTGTACAGGCCTGATCTTCGTTGTCTTCGTTAACGCGGTCTTTTCATATTTGTCAAGTCTTGATATAAAACTTTTCGCCATACCACTTCTGGCTCGCGGCTATCCGAGATAAAACTTATATTACAAAATGACAATATTGAAAACTACCGTGTAATATAAAAGTGTATTCTCTTCTTACGCGCATTCGTAGATAGAATCGAAATCACGGGCGAAGCTGAGTAATATCTAAAACAAAAATAAAGCCGGGATAAGAATAAGGGATGATCGCTTCTGAATCTCCCCCTAGCAACCCGGCAATGGGGTTGCAGCTTCGTGTAGCACTTAACTTGCTAATAGGATAAAACTCGGCTCCGGCCTGATTCCCATACCGGCCCGTCACGGAGATTAAACACAGCATCCCGTGCTCGCGTCGCGGAGGTGGAAGCGGTTACGCCGCAGCGCTCTCCGTTGGTCTATCATCGTCAGCTGTCAGTCGTGTCCAGGACACAGTCGTGCCCATGTAGATATTTTCATATTTAAAATTGTTGTCGAAATGATCTACGTCCAAACGTGACAAAATATGTAAACACCGCGGTATTTCCAACACAGATCGTACAATCTCTGCTGCATTCTATGTTCTTATATGAAGTGGAATCCTGGACCTTGAAGGCAAGGGAGAGAAGACAGATTGATGCCTTTGATAGGATAGACTCTCAACCTGCAGCCTGAGATGAATTCTTCAATTCTCAAGAGGGACAATCTAAGGTGTTTACACATCAAGAAAAATATTTTTAATACAAATTAAATTAATCAACTAGAAAGATATTCAGAAATTGGCTGCCACATGGGCGGGGCAAATGTGAACCACATTAGCTATGGCGATGGTATGGTTATACTAGCGTCATCTATAAAAGGGACAAGAAAGCTTTTACAGATATGTGAAACATATGCCAGTGAACATAAATCGGTCATAATGGCGTTCAAATATGTAAAAGGGTCAAATAATATCCCTTACGAAATTGAGCGTTCAAAATAAGGTCAAATACCTTGGGCATATATTCAATGAAGATGTACAAGACGATGATGATATAAAGCGGCAGAGGAGACAGTTGAGCGTTCGTGCAAATATGCTGTCACGGCGTTTCTACCGATGCAGTGAGGAGGTGAAGAGCATCCTGTTTAAATCCTTCTTCACCAGCACGTATACTCTGGTCGAAATACAAGCAAGTAACGTACAAACGTTTCTGAATTCAGTACACTATTCGGATTGGCGCGTTATTGCAGCGCATCTACAATGCCGAGGGCCGTATACATGGATTCGTTCCGCTTCTGAGACATCGAGTTGCGGGCGTAAAGCTGCGGCTGGAGCTCAGCACTCAGCACCGACTCTCAATCAACCAAGAAAGCTGGTTCCCGGACCAGAGAATGCCAACGCCTACGTAATAGCTACAGATACAATAATGGCCATGACTGAAATGGAGTATCTATATTCTGTATATATATGAGAATTTTTTTATTTATTTATATTTTTTTGCTTTTATTTTCTTAACTTAAATGTATTATATATTATCTTTATGGCGAAAAAAAAAAAACATGATCCCGCTGGAATAAATACAATAGTATTAATATTATTATTTATAGAAAAAATATTTTAATTGCTATTGGGAAAGCGTATTGACCATTACACTACAGCAAGTGATTACGATCACAACTAGTGATGGCCTCAAAATCACGAACCGTGATTCGATCACTGATATCTTTGCGTCACATTCACTATCAGTGATTCGTGATTAATTATTTTTATTTAATTTATATTTGGTTGTGAACCGTGATTCGGCGCATGTGCACATGAAATGAAAACATTAATGAATGAATGGCGTTATAATTTTACGCATTTGATCCGAAAATTAAACTCACGTTTCATTCTCTCTGTTATGATATTAATTATGTATGCTAGAATATGTTTTTTACTCAAATAAAGTTTGAATAATATAGGGTCTTTCAACGAGGACGCTCGATTTTAAAATGTAAGTTAAACAGGTTGTATGTGAGATATTCACTCAATTTTTCTTTCATTTGAAAGTATACTTTATGGCATTAAGTGTGGAATATAACGTTGTTCGAATATCCGCTGCGGTTTTGTTCGGTGGCAGGTTTGGGAAGTCCAATTTTCTATGACTTTATTGCATAAATCTGGCTAAATTTGCTGGATGGCGTTTGTTATGTTGACTTTGAGGGGGTCAATTGTTTGCGGCTTATTCGTAAAGACTTGCGATTTAAGATAGCCTCAAAGAAAGAAGTCTAAAGGCGTTAAATCGCACGATCTCTGTGGCCAGTTCACGTCACCGTCGCGCGAGATAACCGTGCCCTCAAATCGCTCGTGACTTTGATAATAAAATTTGATGATTTACACACGTTGTTCAACCTTCCGTGGTGATTTGCCGTATACTATTTAACAATTGACAATAAATTTGACAGATGTCACTTTAACAACATGGCTGCTATAACCTAACAAATTTTGAGCGTCCCTATTAAAAGACCCTATATAAGGAAATACGCTCAAAATTATCTTTACTTATTTATTTTGTGTATTAGCAATCAGAAGCATGGCTATCCAACATTCTAACATAATCATTATACAGTGCCTACACTAATAAGTCACTAGTTGTACAACACATTTTTATTTCAGCATTTATAACAGTACGAAAAATCTGGCTACTTTAATACAGACTTCAGTCTAGCAAAGTAGCCAGGACAACGCTGCATATATCAGAGGTGGAGTCTACTCCATCCCACACAGTAAAATACGAGTATTTAATAGCAATATGTTGATCATGTTATATTATAATATGTCAATAAAATCTAAATAAATAAATTGTGTTATCTTGCGGCGCACGCGTATTAATAATGAAACTGTGATCGCAGTCACAGTCGTCAATCACTGATATTATCGAATACCAATCACAATCACACCTGTGAGCCAAGAGTAGCATTTTTTATCATCACTAATTACGACAAATTCAGAACATGTATCGATATATTTTTACAAGCAATCCACTTTATATTGCGTGGAATCTCAAATATCTTCGAGTAAATCACGCCAGAAGATGCCAGAATATAAGAATTAAAATATTTTTTCGATTAATAGATTTATTGTGTGCACATATATATCTTTTTACTTAAAGTTAGTAATATACCACAGAATTATGTATTGAAAATGCAACTTCACAATAAAAATGTGTTCTTAAAAATATTTTCGATTAATATATCGATATATAATATTTTCGATTAATATATCGATATATAATATTTTCGATTAATATATCGATATATAATATTTTCGATTAATATATCGATATATAATACGCACTTGAGTCCGTGAGCAATGTCGCGAGCGCGCCGCACCGGGGCGGTTGTGTGATTGCGGCCTCGCCGCAGCCAGCCAATCCCGAGCGCTTCCAGACAAATGAATAAGTTGCATTCAACAATGGGCAGAGGAACAAAGCACCCCCAGCAGACAATGCTTAGAAAAATGCACGGCCGAGCACAAAACTGCACACATTTGCATTTCGCAACGCATTGTTTGGGTCGCATCTCATTTCGCACCGCTCCACACGCGACACTTGTCGCATCCACCACTATCGATAACATATCGAGATATATCGCCTCCATCCTCGTCATCACCGCCCGGCGAAGCTGAACATACTCAGCGAGTATCGAGGCGCAAAACTCAGTGTAAACAGTAACATTAGATAATTTTTATAGAACCATTTTCGTTAAAAAATTTAACTCCAACAGCGCTTTCACGTCAGTCCTCATGACACGATCAAGATTTTCATATTCGGACGTCAACATGACCGATACTTGTTCGATCGCGACACCGCGATAGCATTCGCGGTGTGGATTTGTTCAGCTCCAGTGCTGTATTTGTGATATTATGTTTGATCACGTAGTGTTTGTCGTTGTTTGTGTGCTGCAGGTGAAGTTGTGATATCGCCATCTTCAATTTGAAGTTGGAAGCGGAGATCTGCCCATCCTCGTGTCGTTTGTGCGATCTGAATGATGACTGCAGGGGTGACGGAGGCGTCATACACAAGGTAAGGCGAGTATTCCTTCAGAAACCTGGTTCCCTGAGATCATTGGTCCTTCGACTGGAACCCTTATCCCATCACCGACCCTTATCTCTTATATCCAGGTTCCCGTATTTACTTCCTTCCCCCCCCTGCGGGGTTTCCGAGTTACAACCAGAATCATTGTAATCCAATCCAAGGGACGCGCGATTCAGATATCGTGCGATTCGTTCTTTAGATCCTGTCAGAGCAGGATATACGTCTCTTTTACACCCGCCTTTTTGACTATGCTTCTCTTAGGGCTGTCACCAGAGAAGTACCTGTTGCCTTTTTCACTTGATCTAACGGGTGGGGGATCTTTCTCTTCCTCTTCGTCCTTCAACGCGGCCCACCACAACAAGCTTCTCCAAGCTGACGTCCCTGATTACAAGATGCCCAAAAAATTGAAGGATTGAGAATTTGTTCTTGATGTTTAGTTCTTGTAAAATGGAGACATTTACGCGTCTCACCATTCACGGTATGCGCAACATGTGTGTCCAGCATCACATCTCATCAATCTTCTCACACTCGCCCCCAGGGTCCACGATTCCACCCCGTATAAGAATATTGAATGCAGCAGAGACTGTACAAGCTGTGTCGGATACACCGCGGTCTTTCAATGTTTGGTCAAGTCTGAGCATAGAACTTTTCGGCATACCTATGCGTCGTTCAATTTCTGGCTCGCAGCTACCGTCGTCAGTGATTAAGGATCCAAGATAATTGAAGTCTCCGACAATTTCAAAGTCTGAAAGGGCATAACATTATAAATTGTTAATTGAACTTATGGAAATGATTATGAAATACCTTTATTATCAGTGGCGTGTAATAGATATAGATTTAGATTATGCTGTTACCAATTAAGTCACACAATCATATACAATCATATAAATGGTCGTCCCTTCAGATATCCATCAGATCTTATATTTAAAGAGTACAATGCCCTAGACATTAGACAAATCTTTATGTTGAGACTCGTCCAATTTTTCCATGCTAACAGCAATTCACCCCAAGCAATAAATCATGGACACAACACAAGACAAACAACGAACATCTACACGCCAGTTCCGAGAGCAACAACGACATTTTATCAAAGATTCTACATGTTCTTAGCTCCGAAACTGTACAACACACTCAGTACCGTTCACTTCCAATAAGATTACACAAATATGGACCAATTGGGTAAATACAAATCAGAAACATGGCTATCCAACATTCTAACATAATCATTATACAGAGCCTACACTAATAAGTCACTAATTCTATAACACTCCCACTTCATTTTCTTATTATTTTATCTCAATTTTTATTCCTGTCGAATCTTAAATAACAGCACGAAAAAAACTGGCTACTTTAACACAGACTACAATCTAGCAAAGTAGCCAGGACAACGCTGTATATATCAGAGGTGGAGTCTACTCCAACCCACACAATAAACATATTACCATGTTATATTATAATATATTCACCTCTGTTATAACAAAAATATGAATGTCAATAAATAAATAAATATATAATACATGTACTATAATATATGTCGTACCCAGGATTATGAACTTTCGTTTAACGTTTCGATAAAATGAATATGTCGTTTATACGACCATGCCGTGTATTTATTTGTAATTTTAGAGTACTATTAATAGTGTTTTAAAAGTTTAAGTTTTAACGTAAAATAATACCTTCTTACTCATATAAAAGATGTACGGACGTTTTTATGACCGAACGTGATTCTTTTATTGTTTGAAAATTCTCCACGTAATAACTAAAGGAAATAATTATTTTTATTAAAGGTTAACGTAGGAAATAGTTCTGCCCATTGCTTTTTGTTTTTTTCCAATTCATGAACCATTCGAACGTTAAGAACAACCATGAAATCAACACGTTAAAAACAGTAAGATAGTAAAATTCGCGAATTAGTAAAAGAAGAAGTAGACAGTTCAATGATTTGCACGCACTTGTAACCCTTTCTAATGTTATTCTGTTAAAAAACAGCATAGGAAACGACTCCATACGAAACGGATCAACCAATAGAATTTTCAATTCAGTAAATAGTCAATTATATGACTCGAGTAATTCACTAGCTTAAAGATAGAACAGAGCAATGCGAACAGCTCAATGCGGCGAATACATAAGAGCGCCGTAGTAACTAAGCAATAGAGTAGCTTGTTGGTGTAGTGGTCAAGACGTCGGCCTAGTGATCTAGTGGTCGGGGGTTCGCGCCTCGTTCCAGGACACCAGCATGTTAGTCCTATTTTCATAGCACGAGCGTTTAGCTTAGTTTGAAAATAGTAAGAATATTGATGTGACACGTATTCCGTGTACGCATATCTATTTAAAAAAAAAAAAAAAAAATTAAAGTCTCTACACTCTAGTACACAGATGGTGCTAATTGTAAAAAAAAGTTTCCGTTTATGTTGATCCAATTGTTTAATTTATATTCGTTTCTTAGATTTTTTAATAACGCACAGCAATGTCGAGCAAAAGTGAGACTGCGATTTTGTCGAGATACGATGTGTCGTGAGATAAATATCGCGTCGAAAGTGTCGTGCAGCATCCAGGCAGGAGCGCGTCAACGGTTCTGTTGCAAGTTCCCCGGATCAGCGCGTGCATAATATGCAAAGTTTATAACTATATTCCCGGTAATATATTTCGTTCAATTGCTGCAAATGTACGAAAAAAACTCTTTTTGAATACCAGACTATTAAAAAGTAAATAAAACTATCGTTTAGAGAATATACATTCTGTGAAAGTTGTGGAACAGGGCCGGCGCTCGTCAAACTGTGAATAGACGAACGCGCCACCTCCTGCAGTATACTGGGGTGTAGCACACGACATTGGAAAATAAACAAAGTATTATATTTTTTATTTATTATCTTAGTTTAATAACCACAATTGAGTTTAAAAAACATCTACCGGTTTCGGAAAACACCTTTTCCTTCTTCAGGATGTCATAACTAACTAAAAATATAGCATTGTTTCTTCACCAGAATCTATTTTTAATTTTTTAAAAAAACAACAATTATTTAAAAAGTAAATTTAGTACCTAACTCAAATTGCTGCTCAATACAAATTTAGTCGAATAATTTTTAGGAAAAAATTTTAGAATAGGACTCGTAGTTAAATTTAGTTGGCTGTTTAGAATTTCCTGATTACTTTTACATGCTTTATTTATCTCCAACGATTCCAAATTATTTAATTTGTGACCTACACCGTTTATATGCAAAATTTAAACTCAATTGTGGTTATTAAACTAAGATAATAAATAAAAAATATGAATCTTAACCACCAAGTTAATATTGCTAATTTTAAAAGTAAAGTATTATATACCTAGAATGCCTTATTACGGTCATATATCGATATTTTGTCAAATTAACATATTTAAATTTTCTTCTATTTGGTTCTATATCACTAGTTTCACGACAGGGGCGTGCAAATCAAAGAAATGTAATCATCACTTGTCGTCCGTAACCTCCCTGTCAATTGCGCACAAGTCAAGGAAATCGTACCTAAGTTTAGTTCAGTTTCAGTTTAGATAGAATCTGTTCCTCTTTACAGCTCTAGAAAGGTAAGTAATACTACAAAAATCGTGTAATGTACACAATTGTTCGATAGATATAGATATCTCACAGAGACGAAGCTACTATTTTTTATATGAGAAGTATGGAAGTTTTGGGTATTACAGGGCTCACGACCTGTTATCGGCTGGCTTAAGTGATCTCTTTACACAATGTAACGTTCACCTATTTACCCACGCTATCACATGTATCAAATTTTTGGAAGTTGTACCCAGTAATTAGTTCCTACAAAGATTTTCGGCTTCTTTACTGGACCAAGTACTGAATAAAATTGCGCCTTGTCGTTTAGCGGGCTCTTCAAGCACCGAAAGGGCGTCAATATTCACACACATAAATGACCAATAGAACAACAAGAAATCACAGGTGTGCCAATCGAAGGAACGAAGGCGCGTAAAAATTACTTTTTTTTTTTGCACAATATCTAGCTAATCAGAAATCATAAAAAAACCCCATACTGCATCATCTGCTGGGTTTACATCTGCCCTGTTCGGTGGCCACACGCCTGGTGAGATGAAATTAACATTCTCACGACGATGAAAGTTGATTGTATTTCTGGCTGTGCGAGATGGAGGTCTGTCCTGCTGTAATGTCTAGCCATACTCCAGGCTTTGTTTTGAAACTCTTTGATCATTTCCCTAGCACCCCGACGTTTTTCAGTTCGCAAATTTTTGATCAGAATACGGCCTTCTGCAGTGATTTTTGTCATTCTGGGCAACAATTTGAAAAAACCAAACATAAACAATGGGAAAATTAATAATCAAAGATGGCGACCGGAAATTGTTTAAATAAAACGTAATATAGGTAAATAGGTAAGTAAGTAAGTTAGTAAACTATTTAAGCTATTGTTGATATAGTTAAACTAATTTTGATGTAATTATATCACATTTCACGAAATGTTCTCACTTTTTTTTTGGGTAATCCTGTATTCACTTATATATATATATGTCAAATTTTATTATAATCATTTATATAAGTAATAAATGTATAATATATCATATTTATCCGACTTACAAATAGAAAAATCTACATGTACGGTTAGTTTACAGCTAAGGGAAAGATTAATTTGTATCGAGTTCTAACTCACTTGCCTAATCTTATTTGCCTTATTTTCTGCAACTAAGATGTTTGCACGATAATATGTTAATGTTATAAACAAGTAATTGAAATAATTCCCACAGTTCGAGAACCGCCGTCGGTGGATTTATCGCGGCAGCATCTTACTTTTCGAGTAGTGATAATCCAGTGATATTAAAACTTCCCCCCGGGGTATCCGGTGCAAATATAAGCTGCAAGCTATTGCTGAGATGATTCCCGAGCCGGAGTGTTTGTGCGGGGAGCGGCTCCAGACCGGGAGGCTGCACAACGAGCGCGGGGATCATATTCCAAAGTTTCATTTTTCATTTGCAAACTGACTGGAGCACCCTGGCCGCGGAGCTGATCGAGCAAAACTACAACAAGGGTCCCGTCGGCTGTTTCACTTCGTTCGTCAGCCAGACTGGAACGAGAATGATGAATTAGAAAAAGATTTGACATTTACATTACTGTCATGTGCCAAAACTAAACAAAACTTTTGCACAAAGATTCCATTTATTTCTAGCACCGAAAATATACAACGGTCTAAATGCAAAAGTGAAAGATTGCAACCACAGTCTCGCATATTTTTCACGAAAAGTGCAGTTCTGGCTCCACGAAATGGGGAGAAATTACGCCCGAGAACTTTTAAACCTGAGAATAAAACTGCTACAACAGTATATTAAAATACCTAACTGCATCTCTTGAGTAACTGTTTATATATATATATTTTTTATATATTGATAATTGCACTTTGCTTACTGCTATACCGGAGGAACACTGTCTGCTATAATACAGTGAATTACTAGTGTAGCAAGCAGGGTACCCAAGCATATTTCTTACTGATATATTGTATTTACTTTGCCAAATTTTATATATTTACATACCCTCGGTACATTTGTCTGATATTAGAAATATGACGCAACACTCATAGTAATGAACTAGGTGAAAGTGTATTATTAATGAATATTAATTAGGAAGAGTAATACGTCAGACCGTTAGACATTATGTATCAATGCAAGTACATAATGCATGTAAAAAATGAACCTAATACATTGTATTATTATTATTATTATACATCAAACTGAGATCTCTCTCGATTCGGTCTTCTATTCTGCTTCCACAGCGTGTTCTTTGACCTAATTCAATGTTCCTTCTACGATTGGATCGCGGTGTGTATAAAAAATCAAAAAAGTACCCGTACTAGTATTAGGCTACAGTGGATTGACTACATTACTAACGATGATGTAAGCATCTATTGGATCCATTGAATTCTAAAGAGTGTCCAAACTATAATGTTTTTCTCATATTTTATTTATACAAAATGGAGTTCAACGATGCGGATTTTATGTTTTATAATAATATCGTCTAAATGCCGTCCATTTCTCTCAAGACACTCTTGCAATCGGACTCTTAAATTTGCGAACACGCGAGAGCAAAGCGTCGGTTCAATGGCAGCAACTTCGCGGCGGATATTTTCTTGTAGGGCCTGAATTGTTCGAGGATTGTCGCTGTAAACTCTCGACTTGAGGTATCCCCAGGCGAGGTGTAAGGTCCGGTGACCGAGGTGCCCAGGGTATGTCTCCGTACTTGCTGATTAATTTATTGGGAAAAATTCCCCTCAGCTTCTCCATTGAAACTCTAGCTGTGTGTGAAGTGGCCCCGTCTTGCTCAAATTGTGTTCTGTTGTTGAACCCGGGAAACAGATGCAGTTGCGCTACCAAAAACTCGTCGAGCATTCGGCAATACACGTCAGCGGTGTCTGTCTCTCGCTGGTTAAAAAAATAAGGGCCAATTATCTCTCGGGCAGACATTGCACACCGCACTGTCGTTTTTGGACAAAGCAAAGGTTTTCGATGGCGTTCCATTGGATTGTCGGGCCACCAATATCTCATGTTCTGTTTATTAACATAGCCGTCGATATGAAAATGTGGTTCGTCAGTAAACAATATGTTTCCAAGCGTTCGTGCTGTTCCAAAATGTTCCAGCATCGTTCTCGCTAAGGTTTCACATAAAGAATAATCATTTCCGTTTAGAATCTCCACGATTTGCAGTCTGTACTGTGAAACTGTAGTTTATTTTTCAAAATAATGTGCACTGTTGATATATTTATTCCAGTACAGGCTGCAATCTTCCTTATCGACTTACGCGGATTGCGCATCATTTCACGTCGAACTTGAGCCACATGTTCTGGCGTCGCTGCTGTGGAGTTTGTTATAACCATTGTCCCTTCTTGTCTGAACTTTTGAACCCAACTCGGCTGATCATTTCACGTCGTACTTGAGCCACATGTTCTGGCGTCGCTGCTGAGGAGTTTGTTTAACCATTGCCCCTTCTTGTCTGAACTTTTGAACCCAACTCGGCTGATCACTTACTCGTCGAATATTAAAGTGAGTACAAAAAGCGCGACGCGCACGAACCAATGAATCACCGCACTTTAACCAGTGACTCATTGCGACTGACAAATCGGCAAATCACTTGCGTCGAACAATACCCCTCCCACTTACCTCACTCTGATAGTTTACGAGCGATTACAGTTTAATCTTGAAAATTTTCCGCTGGGCGCCCTTTAGAAGGCGACAGAGCTAGTAGTGTAGGAAGAAAGATGTTATCTTGGCTGTGTAACCCTAGAAGGTGGTTCAGTGTCTAAAATGTTGATCTTATACAGGATAAATCAATATGGTCGCCAACCCCTTCGATAGAAGACGACACATAAAGAAGAAGTCTTGTTAAAATTGCGTGCGCGCTATATTTTTTTGAGTGCGATATGATGTCAAATAGTGTGCGTGCACACTTTGAATGTAAAGACCGAAACTTCGGCAGATTTTACTTCGGCAGACACTACTTGAATGTATCCGAAGTATGCAGATTTCCTCGATATTATTAGTTATCTCGACTTATTTATGCGTCTTAATTAGTAATGTGGTCAACCCATAGTAGCCGTATACTAGTATGGTAATATTTTTATTATTTAAATAATAGCATCGCTCTTTAAAATTGCACACAGACATTTTTTTCGCACGCCCTGATCCAAACTTAAAGATAATATTGAGGGGTAGTATTATCGACTTCATCGAGCTTGGAGATGGCTAACACTTCTTCTGTCGGCACGCCGCGCGTTGCTGCTCAACGAATTTTGAGCATCGTTCTAGCACCACATCTCAAAAGTATTTTTTGTTCAGGTTGCTTTTGAAAAATTAGTACTCGCGTGTTTACACGCGTGCGAGATGTGTGTACAGTTCACTGAGAAGTTACGAAAGGTTATTTTACTCTTGACTGAGTCCGCGATCAAGATATACTGTAATGTAATCATTTTGATGGCTATTTGCAGGGCCAGCCCGAAGTACGAAGGGTGCAGTCACATAAATATCGGCAGAATTTACAAGAAAAATTGATGCAAATCAACACGAGCACGAACATCGTACAAGTTAAGTTGTCGGGCGTGCACATTCATTCAGATCTTTCCATCAATACACTGATCAGTAAAACTGTCAGTGCGTGCCACATCAACTGAGACAGGTTAAAATATGCAAAGACATCTTCCTCTTGAGACAGCCCGCCTACTCATTGTAGTGTCACGTGTGGACTATTGTAACAGCATCCATGCTGGCCTGCCAATGTTTCAGCTGGATAGATTGCAATTCATTCTAAATGCGGGGCTGCACGGATAATATATGGAGTTTCCTAATTCTCTCATATAACATCTCTTTTGCATCAGTTTCATTGAGTCCGCTTCCCCGAGAGTTGAATTTTTAATAGTGCCGGTTGACGTACAAGGCGACACATAACCAGATAATTTGAACGGTAGACGTCAAACTCTCAGGTCTCAGGAAGGGTTGTAGAACCGACCGACCGTTGCCAGAAGTCTAAATTTAGTGAGCGGGCACTTGCGGTGGCAGGCCCAAAAGCGTGCAACTCCTGTCTTCTTTTCAAAAAATCATTTCCATAAGTGAAAATAACGATTTTTAATTTAAAAAAACAAATATAATTGTAGAACTATAAACAGTTGATGTGTAAAGCGCCCATGAGGTGAAAATGGCGCTATACAAATTATCCAATATTATTATTAAGAGAAAAAGATAGACTGAGACTGGCGTTCAGGAAGAAGGCTAAATCTCAGAAATCGGTGATGTTACAGTTCGTTGAAGATTTTTAATAAAATGCCAGAAGACATAAGAAAAGAAGAGAAACTACATAGATACAAAAATAAGTAAACAATATCAAAATCGTATATATTAGAGCATATATAAATATACTTATGTATGCACTATATTAACAATAAATAAAAATAATTCTACATTAAAAATTGCTAATATTTCGGTGTCATACTAATTCAAATATGCGGCTTCTACTTACTTACTTACTATCACGCCGTTTCTCTGTGGGGGTAGGAAGAGAGGATAGAGCGCCACACTCTTCTGTCCTGACACCCAATTCTCGCCTCATCCACATTCATACATCTTCTCATAGAAGCTCGCCGATTGTTGAGGTTTCTAACAGAACCATTCTCCATTATCTGGTTTACCTGGTCGTGCCGAGTCTTCCGCGGACGTCCTCTATTTCTGGTTCCATCAACACTTGCGTCATATATTTTTCTTACCATTATCTCCCCATTCATCCGTTCCATATGACCGAACCACCTGAGTGATCCTTTTTTAATCTTACTCACTATACTAACATCAGCTTTACATTCTTTCCTTATTTCTTCATTCTTTACTTTGTCATAAATAGATTTGCCACAAATACGCTTAAGTGATCTCATTTCCACTGCATTCAGTCTACTTTCGTTCCTTTTCTGCCAGCTCCAGGCCTCACTTCCATACATCAGCGTCGGTACCAGGATTCCATTGTGCACCGCTAGTCTTGCCTCGGTTGACAAATTCCCGTTAGATATAATTCCATTCAAAGCTCCTTTCGATATCATTCTCAGCCTTTCCGTTTCTATCAAACATATTTCCCAAATACACAAACTCATCTCCTAGTTCCAAACAGTATTGAGCGCTGTGTCTCGCTTTCCTCCTTCTCGAATACCATCACTTTGGACTTGTTAACATTCATCATGAGGTCGCTTTCCTTGCACACATCGTACATTCTACTCACCAGATTCTGTAGTTCTTGTTCATTATTCGCCACGGCTTCTAAATCTGTTTTATTAAATTAGAAATAAATTTAAAAGTGTACCTGATTTTAGAACCATAGAGTTGTGATAAAATTATTACGAGTATATTATATTTGTTTCCCGGAATTTTTGGTTATGCACAGCTTATTTTGCTTGTATGCACTGCACGCCCCTGCAGGTCCCGGGTCGTCCTCACAGCTGACTCCAGCTCGAGGGTCTCTCCATGCGTCTATCAACCGCTGTGCCACTGTTTCAGGTCTTGGAACAATATTCCATGCTGTAGACAATCTCAATTTTGACCATTCATTTGCTCTCCCTTTACCGCAACAATAGTCGCAACCTCCCCACCCTTCTCCGTCTTTTTTCTTTTCATTAATTTTCTGCATCTAAGTGTACTCATGTATCTAAATATTTTAGTGGATTTTCATTATTAGTGTCACATGTTTAATAGTTATTATGTTTACACAGTCGAAATCCCTTTCCGTTCCATTTCAGTTGCTCTCTTGACGTCACTGTATTTTAATATTCTCTACAATTGGTCCATAGTAACTTTAACTAATTGTGTATGCATCTTCGAATTTCCTGTCCTGAAAATATTGGGTTTGTGATGACGTAACGAATTACCCGAGCACCGAACAGATCTACAGCTCTTTTTAATTAATTTTTCTATTCAACCGCGTCCAATTTTCACGATTCGCCTGGGCCCTAAGCAAACGCCCATTACACCTACGCCTTGATCTAGCCCTGTCCAATCACGCGTAATCGCATGCTAACGAATCGAGTATACGATTCTAGTTTAATAGAAAAGTGTACTAGGTGTTCAAAAATAATATTACAGATTGTTATCTATTTTGCTTCGAGGTTAAATTTTTTTTTACATGTAAACAAGTATTAATGTGTCATTTCATAACTGAGTAATGCCAGACAATAAATACGTCATACTCGTTACCATAGTGACTACACATTTCATTCAGTACCTATAAATGTCAAACTTAAGGAGTAACAGTAACGATGTTTAAAAATTCTAATATGTATGTATTTTCTGACAGCCAGGTAAAGGAAACATATTAATGAATTGAATTTAAATATTAGGAGAACACATTCTTATTGTGAAGTTGTAATTATTCAGAACGTAGCTCTGTGATATTTTAAATATACTCAAAGGTATTTGAGATTCCGTAAAAATAAGATAGATGGCTCTTTCAAATAATGGAACGATTAAATGTATTAACGTCAAAAAGGTAACATATTAGTTCGAAAATTTGTCGCTAAAAATATCGTCGCTGTAGCATAGTTGGATAATCCACCTTCTCCGGTTTGGAAATGGATCCAGGTTCAAATCCCTGTGGCGCGTCAACAATATTTTTCGATAAAATTGATTTTATATGTACATTTTTCTAATTAATATATTTTATTTAAATAAACAATACATTATAAGAAGTGAATGTCAAAAAAAGGTTATACAATTTCATTACTTCCTTCCTTCCCCGTGAATTGTGCATGTGTGATGCGCAAATTATATTTCTCGCACACCAGCGTAGTGTCGAATTTAAAGGAGAAGTGTATCCATTGAGAATAATGAATTTATTTAAGAAGAACTTCCCATGGGTCTTTTATTAACTATAATCTTGGTTTAGTATAAACATTTATTGTTTTCACGGAAGACTTTAGTTCCAATAGTTTTAATGGGTTCATTGAACCCGCTGGTTAACCCTTCCGAAACCATGCAGTGACACAGGTCTACCGCCCCAAATTAAAACAGTAATATGTCGATTAATATACGCAACATAAAATTCATATTTTAGTTAATTCTAAGGAAAATTTTTATGCTTACAACTGCCTAGTGAAAAACCAGTCGTGTAGAGCGAATCCTACAAAAAGAATTATTTAGCAATTCGATTAGTTATACAATTAATATAGTGGTAAAAATACCATTTGTGGTAAGACAAACAGAGATGGTACACTTGTGGTAAGAAAAATGGAGATGGTACATTTGTGGAAAGACAAATAGAGATGGTACATTAATTTCACAATAAAAATAATAACAAAAAACGAATATATGGTCCCTCTTTTTCACTAATTTAATGAAGAAAGATAAGAAAAAGGGTAGTATTGTATAGGACTTGATGAATGCTCCGAATTATATTATGATATTGATCCATTTTCATAATAAATGCTCAATATTTTGAGTAAGTTCACATTTAAAATTTCTTACGGTAACACGAGTTGACAGCGTGGCTGCATATGGATATTTTATATCACGGTATGGGAAAGGTTAACATAAACACCGACCCTTGGAATCTCAAGTGGGCTTCCAAGTGACAGAGTTCGTCAGCCTGACACGTTACTCAAAGTGAAAACAGAAACGAATTCAATTATAATATTTAGATATGAATTTAGCTTGTATAAATTGCATCTACTTTGATAAGCTGTAAAGTTAGTAGGTAGTAATAGTAATGTAAGTAATAGTATGAAGTGAGAAGTATAAGGCAAGACTAGTGGTGCACAATGGAATCCTGGTACCGACACTGATGTATGGAAGTGAGGCCTGAAGCTGGCAGAAAAGGAACGAAAGTAGATTGAATGCAGTGGAAATGAGATCACTTAGGCGTATTTGTGGCAAATTTATTTATGACAGAGTAAAGAACGAAGAAATAAGGAAAGAATGTAAAGCTGATGTTAGTATAGTGAGTAAGATTAAAAAAGGATCACTTAGATGGTTTGGTCATATGAAATGAAGAGAGAATGGTAAGAAAGATATATGACGCAAGTGGTGATGGCACCAGAAATAGAGGACGTCCGCGGAAGACTCGGCACGACCAGGTAAACCAGATAATGGAGGATGGTTCTGTTAGAAGCCTCAACAATCGGCGAGCTTGTATGAAATGATGTATGAATGTGGATGAGGCGAGAATTGTGTGTCAGGACAGAAGAGTGTGGCGCTCTACCCTCTCTGCCTACCCCCACGGAAACGGAGTGATGGTAAGTAAGTGAGTAAGTAAGTAAGAAGTATAAGAAGGTAGGTAGCCGGAATATAACACGTACACACATAACCGTGACTGTACCAACAATCAATCATACTTACTCAATTTAAAAAATATATCGGTAAAAATAAAAAGTGTCTACATATTTTTGCACAGTCCAAAAAGACTCCATAAATCGTTAATTAATAACGAAATGTTACTCTAAGGAATGCTTAAAAATTACAATAGTATTTTGTCAATTTTACACTGTAGCGACATCTGCTTGACACGGCAGCAGTACATTACCGGTCGAGAGGTATTTTGGTTCGAATAACGGATGGAATCTTCATCTTTTCGTTCACAGGTGCCACTCGTGCAGATTATCGAGAACGTTGAAGAAAAGATGTGCTTGTCGTTCATAGATGGCAAAAGATATATTAAATTTTTTTAAAGTATGAGATTGGACTTTATAATTATGATGAACTGAAAATTCCGACTTCTAGCTGGAGCTGGAGTCGAAAATACCAAATACCGAGTCAACGAAGCAAACTGCTGATGTAGAAAACTATAATAAGATCAGTGGTCACGTGCGGTTGTGAAACGTGGTGCCTAGCCCGAGTTGAAGAAAATAAATTAGCAGTTCTTGAATGCAAAATACTAGAAAAATTAATGGATCTGCATTATGAAATGGAACTGACACAATAAAATAGATGAGCTTGAAAACAATCATAAGAATCGAAGGAAACAAATTAGCAGTCTTGAGCCTGAAATATAAAGAAAAATTTATGGACCTACACTAGAAAATGAGCTCTAACTTGAACACGATAAATAGGATAACGGATGAATTGAAGATCCACCATTTAGCTGGAAATATAATCTTTTATGCCTGTATAAAACTGTTGCGGTTAAAAATACTGAATCAACGAAGCAAACTGCTAATATATGAAACTTTGGGGGTTAGGACGGTGGTTAAATGAAAGATATGTGATTTGGCGTGTGGCGGTTAATTGTGGCATTAAGATAGAAACAATGGAGACATAGAATGAAATGAATGAATGAATGATGTAGAAGGTGCGTGTGTATTACAAAATGAAATGATGTGAAGCGATTTGGCGGTCTCGCTCGGCGCTCCCGGGCCGGCAAGACCGCTGTTGTAGAACGATGAAACTGGAGAGACTGCCTGGCGGTGAATTTCAAGCCAGGCTTGTAGCAGCAGCCGGCAGTGCTGTCGCTAGCGTCGATGCCGACTGAGATGGCGGTGGATGTGAATTCCGGTCGCTACAAAACCATAATAAAACCAGTGGTCGCTTATGGTTGTGAAACGTGGTGCCCAACCCAAATCGCAAAATATTAATGAAAATTTATGTACCTACACTAGAAAATAGAACATACAGAATAAAAATGAATCATGAGCTCGAAAATCTGATTGAGCAAGAAACATTTACAAGGTTCTGTAGGTCCCAAAGACTACGATGGGCTGGCCATGTTGAAAGAATGCCAGGTGACAGGACACCAAAGAACATGACCAGGGTGGATTACCCAGTGGAAGTGACCTAGAGGTGGGCTGACCGTGTTGAAGAAGACTGGAGCAGGACGGGAGGGTCCAGGAATTGAAGAAGAATGGCAAAGGTTGGGAGTTGGTGGAGAGCACTTGTGGGTTATTCCAAATCCCATCGTGGGAAGTAGTGCCGTAGACGAAGAGGAAGACTTTATAAATATTACTATATAAAAAACTCAACCAAGGTGCACGAAAACAATTATTAAATACTTGTTTATGGTATGGCTAAATCTACTATGTCGAAGATGACCAAAATTTAAAATGGAACTTAGAAATCTGACTGGTCAAAAGCCCATGTGTTCTCCATAACTCTGTACGGAGTCGAAACATGGACCCTGAAAAGAAAAAGGAAACAAATAGATTTTTTTTCATAATAATTTACTATAAATGTTTACTTCTTATACAATTTTTATGTTTGTTACATATAAAAAAGACAGTTTCGCATGCATTCTTCTGTATCTGTTGTAGTCGATGCAGTATGTATGAAGGGTTTAAAATAAATAAAAAGGATTATACTGTAACAAAAATGGTAACATGTTTGCTTTTCATTTAAAGTTTCTGTCATGTTCGTTAGATTGTCATGACGAAGATTCTTTTAACATGGAAATATATTTCAGTCCAAATGGTGTCATCTTAGCTGATTTATATATTTGTGGGAAGGTTGGTTGTGTTCAAGTGAAAATCATTATTATCCAAATTTGTTTATTCTCATTGGGGAAAAGCCACCGAGAGCAAGAAACAACACAGAATACGTAAAGACAATGGAAAAACAATGCACGGTTAGTGGAAGGTGAGAGTCGGGAGGTGCATCTGCGGTCCGATCGGTTCGGGTACTGGGCGCAGATTGTTTCGCAGACCGCCTCCTCTGGTGCACGTGTTGGTGCACATCTGTGGCCCGCCGGGCGGCGCAGTCCGGTCTTCCTCGAACGCTCCCGCTTTGTTCGCGTGGGATGGTGCAATACCGAGAAATGGCAGAACGAGGAACATCTGGACGATGCGCGCGAGCCGCCACATATCTAATACATTGAGCACGTTTAAGCACGGGGACAGAAATATTTGTTCATGTTAATAGGAGTAAACAAAAAATACTCACCAGTGTTTTTGATGTCATCATAAAAGTTAACACACACATTCAATTCACATATATAATAGAAACAAAATCGTAAAATCACAAACAATAAACAATTTTGTGTTGACGCGGTCGATGGGTAATTCAGTAATGTTTAAAATGACAAATAATCTCGTTATGTTAATTTTTAGATGTCAGCCTACTCGATACAAAGGTCAACCATAAAATCATATACATTACGCAGTTCAGTTCATGATTAGTTCAGACAGTGCGGCCAACTGTTTAAAATGCTATGGGAGGAAAATGATTCTAGTAATCATTGTAAGAGTGTTATTGTACTGCTTGAGATAACATAAAAAAATAGTGTTGGTTACTGTGATCACATTGGTCCTCAGAGATTTTGATTCTAATATTTGGATATTACAATATACGCAAAAGTAATATGTATAAATACTTTTAATCATCCACGTCTGTCTATATAAACTCCAGCCCTCTTGAATATGTTCCTCTACTTTCCTCGGCATCCTACAGATCTTAGGGCTGTCACCAGAGAAGTGCCTGTTGCCTTTTTCACTTGGTCGTTCCCACGGGTGGGGGATCTTCCTCTTTCTCTTCGTCCTTCGACGTGGCCCACCGCAACAAGCTTCTCCGAGCTATCTTTTATCGTTCAGTTGCCATGAATGATAAAAATGATAGCTGGAATAACTGACAAAATACGGGAAAACAAGGGAAATGGATATTATTAAGGAGAACGCATTCTTATTGTGAAGTTGTAATTATTCAGAACAGACGCTCTGTGATGTTTTAAATACTAATTGAATGTATTAATTATAAAGATATACTTATAAAATCATTTTTATCGAAAAATATTATTTTACAAAAATATTACACAAGATCAAAATGTTCTTTTTTATTTGTTTAGTTTAATTTTAAATCTATGCAGTTTCTCCTCCTTTCTTATATCATCTGGCATTTCATTAAAAATCTTTATCGCACTGTATATCATCGATTTCTGAGATTTAGTCTTCTTCCTGAATGGCAGTCTCAGTCTATCTTTTCCTTTTGTATGATATGCATCCATTTTTCTTATAAATTCTGCTGATATTTTCTTAGTGAGGATTTTATAAATAAATACCATTACATTGAAATATATCTTCTGCTTAAATGTCAACATATTCAGATCTTTCAGCATCGCACTGATCCGAGTAAATCTATTATTCTCAAAGCTTTATTTCGCAGTACTGACAATTGTTGCATTTCTTCTTCATTAACTAACAATAAAATGCTGCTATAGTAGTTGATGCGAGGAATGATAACAGAGCTGTATACTATTTAACAAGACTCAGACTAATGAATCTTCTGATTCTTCTCAAAAGTGACATTTTTTTAGCAATTTTTTCAGTCACTTGTCTTGTATTTTGCGAAAAGTTAAATTTAGAATCTATTATGACTTCAAAATATTTTATTTCAGTTACTTCCTTCAGACTTTCACCATCTATGATAAGTGTTGGTGTGATTGGTATTCTTTTATTTCCAATGTTCATGAATTTAGTTTTGTTTATATTTAATGCAGTGCGTTTGACCAAGGTTAAGGCAATACTAAATGTACAATTGTAACGGAGAGAAAGCGGCGGCAGACATCTATAATGTGGAGATTTATGAGGATAATTACTGACTATATACAGCCGGGATATAGCTGGTAGCTATATTTCTTGTGCCAGTTGAGTGATATTATTATTTATATGTATATATTTATAATTAATACATTAAATTAGTATTTAATACACTATTATTGTTTGTTATTTCATTCTAAAATATATTATTTATGAATATCCTGAGTCTAAAAAGCGATGAAAGCAGATGTATACTATTTATTTTTAATGAAAATACTTTTTTTTTGTGAAGTTGTAATTACAACACATACATATGGTATTTTTAATACAAATTAATTTTTTTATTTTTTATTAAGGAAAACACATTCTTATTGTGAAGTTGTAATTATTCAGAACATAGCTCTGTGATATTTTAAATACTAAATTAATGTATTAATTATAAATATATACATACATATAAAATCAATTTTGTCAAAAAATATTGTTTTTGCGTCACCGGGATTCGAACCTGGATCTCTATTTCCAATCCGGGGAAGTGCACTACCTTTGTGCTATAACGCTAGTATTTTTCTTGACAAACTTTCGAACCTATATGTTACATTTTTCAAATGAATACACCTGTTGTTCCATTATTTGAAAGCCATCTACATTATTTTTACAGAATCTCAAATACCTTTGAGTAAACCGACTGCAGACGCCAGAATTATCAATTCATTTTTATTAAATTTTGGACACATTGATACAACATATTTTTTTTTTTATTAAGGAAAACACATTCTTATTGTGAAGTTGTAATTATTCAGAACATAGGTCTGTGATATTTTAAATACTAAATTAATGTATTAATTATAAATATATACATATAAAATCAATTGATAATTCTGGCGTCTGCAGTCGGTTTACTCAAGCGTATTCGAAAAAGGGTACAGAATGTAATATTTATTGTGCGGCGACCAAATTAACACCGATTCCCGCATTGATGGACAAGTAGATAGAAATCAAGTATGTGTCAGTAGGTTGGTAGATATCTATAGGTATTGGGAATACAATTTCTCTAATAGCAGGGAAATATTGCTTTAAGAAAAATGACCGTGGAAGATAAATCATTACTAAATACTTTTTTATTTACTTTATTTTATTGAGGGATTTTGACAGTGTCAACATACTGTAATAAACATAATAACTATTTAACATGCGATACTAATAATGAAAATCCACTAAAAATATTTGGATACAAAGTATGTTTAGATGAAAGGAGGAGAAGGGAGGGGAGGTTGCAACTAACGTTGCGGTAAAGGGAGAGCAACATGTGTTTTTATAGGTAGAGTGAATGGGCAAAGTTTAGATTGTGGTGGTTCTTATCATGCATCTTAATGCAGATTTTTTCAAAATAAACAGTTCCATCCGTAACACAAAGAAATATTTTCCCAAGAATAATTGAAATTGAAATAATGTAAAACGTATGTCATGACTGAAGTTAAAAATTAAAAAAAATGACGCATCACCTGAGGCATTCTTGTTCTTCAACTTTTCAATGTATTTAAAAATGCCATTTGAATATCTGTTAAAATTTGATTTATTTATTACTTATAGTTTGCTAACAATCAATCTTCAATCTTGTTCAATCAATAAAATTGTTTTCCTATCTCCTGAAAAATTAACAATATGCAGATATGTTTTTGTACTATCAACCAATTTTATTATTACTATAATTAATAATAATTAGACTCTGAAAGACAAACATTTATACCTGGCAGTCCACGCCACCTTCCAGAATATGAAGATTCACAATCTTAAAACCATTAATCTTTCCATGCTGAAGCTCTGAAGATTCACAATTTTATTTGTAGACAAATATTGGAAAGTTTGATTAAGCTTCAACATAATCATTCAGTTACACCTCTGTTCTTATATTTTCAGTAGCTGAGACAAGTCTTCTGAAAACAGCAATCCTTATTTTATTTCTGTCGCACATATACAAATACTTCTTCAGCTTGACGGCTTCCATTATCAGACATAGGTCTCCCCTTTGTTTTGGCGACATTGTGTACGAGTCCATGTTTGTGCTCTATAATATGACAGTATGGGCAGAATACACTGATCGTAGATACATATACGATGCTTTGTTTACACAAATTAGTTATATATTAAATTTTTAAACAATAAATGATACCACCATCCCGCATAAAAGCACCAAGACAGAATAATAAAACATAAATAAGACAAGAATTAAAAAACCCAAATTGATTTTCCCAATTAGATTCTTGTAAGACATGTAAATTAAATTTAACATGATTAAAACAGATGTTCTAGAATCAAAACATCGACAAATGTCAAAGCATAATTAAACTTAACCTACAATAAATAGATAATTTCGAATCGCCGCTTAAAGTGACAACCCGCGAACGAAAAACTAGAAAAATTGTGAAATAAATATTAATTCACGCAAAAATAGTCTTTAGCGCCGTGGAATAAAGACTATTTTTAATAGACTAAAATACGCTGATTGCGCATGCGCCCCTGACAGCCGGGCCAGTTTTAAATCTATCCCTTTTTAATTTCCAATTTTCAGTTTCAATCGGCGTTTCGCGCGTTGTGGTTGTCGCGATATTTTGTAAAAATAGACCATGCTTTTTTTTCCGCGATGTTTTCCATGTATTGTTGTATAGTTGAGGCTCTCTTAGAAAACTTTTAAGATTTCGATTACATTAGAATAATTTAATGAAAATTTTTTTTTATTTTAAAAGTATTTTTTCCAAAGTTTTGAATTTTTTTTTTTACGTTTATAATAAGTAATCAAAGTTTCTCAGATTTGATAATATTAATAATGTTAAATGTTTGAAGTGTGCGTGGTGTATGTGGCATCAAAACCAGGTGATATTCTGTTGTATATATATTATTGTATATGCATTTTTTTTTTTAAATAGAGATGATTTTCAAACTAAGCTAAACGCTTGCGCTATGAAAATAGGACTAACTTGCTGGTGTCCTGGAATGAGGCGCGAACCCCCGGCCACTACACCAACAAGCTACTCTTTGCAATTTCACAATATATATGCAACAAGCATTGCATATATATTGTGAAATATTCTTTCAAATATCTCCATTCTGGTTCACCAACACATGTGTGGCATCAAAGCCAAGCGTGGTTGTTTTGTTTTGTATCTGATATATATCTGAAGTATTGAATCCGTATAGAATTGCATATATATTGTGAAATATTCTTTCAAATATCTCCATTCTGGTTCACCAACACATGTGTGGCATCAAAGCCAAGCGTGGTTGTTTTGTTTTGTATCTGATATATATCTGAAGTATTGAATCTGTATAGAATTGCATATATATTGTGAAATGTTCTTTCAAATATCTCCATTCTGGTTCACCAACACATCAAAGCCAAGCATGGCTATTTTGTTTTGTATCAGATATATATATCTGTGAAGAATTTAATCCACACATAATTGCATATATATTGTGAAATATTTTTTCAAGTATCTACGTGAGGGTTGCTTGATTCTACTCTAGTTAGTACACCGGCGAAAATAATCGCAAAATATCATATTATATTAATGTATTGCACAAATGTTGTGAAATATTCTTTCAAGTGACTGTTGTCTTCGGAGGCTTTGTTTAGTTCCAATTCCAGTTTACCATGTGTTGATATCTGCGATAATAATTATCTATCTACCCTTTGTCAGTAGTATAGCTCAATTAAACATAATGCAAAACCTGTCGATACACTTCTTGTGTAGATTGTTTCTTGTGTTATTTTATTCTTAAGCTGTATTCAGCTACATTGTTGTAGATTCTTCAGTCGTGAGGTTGGGCATCTTCCAGGCCCACGCTTTCGGGCAATATGAATTATAACATTTAAGATTTGATTTTTTAAATAAAATTTTTATTATTTGCCAAACTGTGTAACAGTTTTACGAAAAGGATTGCACTTCATATAAACATTTAAAAATAAAAAATGAAATACAACAAAGGAATTAAAAAATTCACTTTATATTTTAAGGTGGTCACTGGGGTTTCAATATTTTTCATAATGTTTAGTAAGTCTTTATAGATTTGTGGGAAGGTTGGTTGGTGTTCTCGTGAAAACCATTTTTATCCGAACATGTTTGTTCTCATCGGGGAGAAGCCACCGAGAGCAAGAAACAACACGGAAGACGTAAAGGTTATGTAAAAAACGATGCACGGTTAGTGAAAGGTGAGACTCGGGATGTGCATTTGCGGTCCGGTCGGTTCGGGTACTGGCGCCGAGTTTTTCGCCGACCGTCTCCTCCACTGCGGGTATTGGTGCAGGTCTGTGGTGCACGTGTGTCATACCCGCTGGGCGGCGCAGTCCGGCCTTCCTCGAACGTTTCCGCTTTGTACGCGTGGAATGGTGCAATACCAAGGAATGACAAAACGAGGGACATCTGGACGATGCGTGCGAGCCGCCACAGATTTTATTAATTATTCTTGGCACAACACATTCTCTCGTTCTCTCATCGTACACACTGTTCCCGATCAGTACTCTCATGGATCGACCTGACGATCTGCTACAATAGCTATGGTCAATGGGGGTCAGTATTTATCAGCTCTTGAAATAATATAGCATATTTTAAATATATTAATTTGAAAGATATACATATAAAATCAATTTTATCAAAAAATATAGTTTGTTGCGCCACCGGGATTCGAACTTGGATCTATGCTACAGTGACAATATTTTTAGTGACAAATTTTCGAATCTGTATGTTACCTTTTTGATATTAATACATTTAATCGTTCCGTTATTTGAAAGAGCCATCTACCTTATTTTTACAGAATCTCAATGTCACAGAGCTATGTTCTGAATAATTGCAACTTCACAATAAGAATGTGTTCTCCTAATTATAGCATATGTTACTTTTTTGTCTACTGGTAAGATTCTGCATATTGTGAATAATTTATATAATCATTTTTATACAAACACTTCGTTCTGTTATCTACTATTAGTTTTAAAAATCTTAATTTTAACTCTTTAATTTTATCAGTATATATTCTTTTCTGAACGTCTCACGGATGTCGGAGATTTTAATTGTTTTTATAACTTCTTTGAACTTCATCCGATTCAGAACATCTTTGTTCTTTAACGTGGCCATCCATCTAGTACTGAGCATTCTTCTATAAATCCACATCTCAAATATCTCAAAGACACCTTTAACAAAGGTTCAATTGCTCAACATGAAATGTATTGTCTGTGGTTGATTTGATTCCCATCATAATTATGGTGTATGTTGGACTTTTCAGGATGTGGGTGGTCTGATCCAAATCATTTTTCCTGGATGCGTTGGTTAAGTTTACGGGTGTTGGTTCAATTCCAATTTAGTAATTTGAATGGTAATTCATGTCTGGTCTCGTAATGTTTCTGAGTATGCTTTTTCTTTATTCATAGCTTGTTGGTGTAGTGGTCGAGACGTTGGCCTGGTGATCTAGTGATCGGGGGTTCGCGCCTCGTTCCAGGACACCAGCAAGTTAGTCATATTTTCATAGCATGATGATGTGACATGTATTCCGTGTACGCATCTCTATTTAAAAAAAAATAGCACGCTTGAGATGCAGCATATAACTGTTTATTGTTTAATAGTAAATACCTTTATAAAACATGGTTTTATATAAAAGTGCCTCAATAAATAGGTTTTTAACCTTTACCATACCATGATATAAAATACCCGAACGCAGCCATGCTGTCAACTCGTGTTACCGTAAATAACAGTTAAAAAAATGTTTTTATTAGCTTAAATGGCTTTAATGGCACAAATTTCTTCCAAATACTGAGCATTCAAATTTGAAAAAAATTATTAATAATATCATTTAGAGCTTTCATTAAGTCATGTATAATATGTCCTTCCTTCTTATCTCTCTTCATTTAATTGGTGAGAAAGAGATAACTATATTTGCATGTTTGTTGTCCTTTTTACTGTGAAAATAGTGTGCGATCTCTGTCTTTCATATCACAAATGGTATTTTTACCAACGTATTAATTTTACAACGGATTGAATGGAAAAAATAATTGTTTTTGTACGATTCCCTTTTCATAATTGATTTTTCACTAGTCATTCCTAAGCGGTAATATTTTCTTTAGGATTATTTAAAATATGAATTATATGCTGCATGTATTTACCGAAATATTGCAGGTTTAATTATGATTGTAGACCTGGGTTGCTGCACGGTTTGGGAAGGGTTAAATTTGTCCGGTTTTAAAGTAAAGCGCCCGCGACCGGTTCAATAAACAGTATTTGTGAAGCGAGCAAATAAAATAAATTTGAGTAAATTTCGGGTTTTAAAAACAAGTGCGGTGCTACGTTGGCGGTCGACGGCAGAGCAACAGTTGGCGAGCATCTAACACCGATTACAAGAGGACAAAGGTAGGTCACAGAGATGATTCCAGAGAGCGTCGTATAGGTGAGTAAACGCAATTTTGAAAAATAAAATAATTGTGAAATAATAATAATAAATAACGGCGTCATTAAATACAGTGTTTAAAAATAACTACGGTAATTTCAGATATTTAATTTCTTAGTGAAAGTGTTTAAAAATAGCAGACAATCGTGCGATTTAATGCTGTTGTGCGAAGTGCGGTGCGGTGGCGGTGGAAGGTAGGTCCGTCGAGAGTATCAAGAGCAAACGTGAGTGTTGGTACGACTGATTCGAAAGGTGTGATTGATTGGGTTTAAATACCAGACGTTACAGCTATCAATGATGGGTGTGACTTATTTTGTACACAGACAAAAACTGCCGGTTGATTGGTTCGAATCCAATCATTATTGCAGTTGGTTCAATCCCAATCATGTTCAGTGAGTGGTAGACATTTCTGGGTAAATCATTCAAGGTGTGGTTGGTTCAATCCCAATCATAATTACTGTGTAAGATAGACCTTCAGGATGTGGTTGGTTTGATCCCAATCATATGATATCCATTTCAGGATGACTCATTGAAGGTATGTTCAATCTTAATTACTTTTCTAGGATACGATGAGAAGTTTGAGGGCCTGGTTGGTTCGATCCCAATCATAATTATAATATTTGGAAGACACTACAGGATGATTCATTCAAGATCTGGTTGGTTCGATCCCAATCATAATTACAGTGTTTGGAAGACATTCCAGGATGATTCAGTCAAGGGTCGATCCCAATCGATAATTACTGTGCGAGATGGACCTTCAGGATGTGGTTGGTTTAATCCCAATCATGATTTCTCGTCATTGGTTCGATCCCAATCATAATTACTGTGCGAGATGGACCTTCAGGATGTGGTTGGTTCAATCCCAATATATGGTATCCATTTCAGGATGATTCATTGAAGGTATGTTCAATCTTAATTACTTTTCTAGGATATGATGAGAAGTTTGAGGGTGTGGTTGGTTCGATTCCAATCATAATTACAATGTTTGGTATACATTTCAGGATGATTCATTCAAGATATGGTTTGTTCGATCCCAATTATAATTAGTGTTTGGAAGATATTTCAGGATGATACATTCAAGGTATGGTTGGTTCGATCCCAATCATAATTACAGTGTGATATGGATCTTCAGAACGTGGTTAGTTCGATCCCAATCATAATTACTGTGTAAGATGGACCTTCAGGATGTTGTTGGTTCGATCTCTATCATATGGTATCTATTTCAGGTTGACTCATTGAAGGTATGTTCAATCTTAATTTCTTTTCTAGGATGTGATGAGAAGTTTGAGAGTGTGGTTGGTTCGATCCTTTTCATAATTACAATGTTTGGTAGATATTTCAGGATTATTAATTCAAGATCTGGTTGGTTCGATCCCAATCATAATTATAATGTTCGGTAAACATTTCAGGATGATTAATTCAAGATCTGGTTGGTTCGATCCCAATCATAATTAGTGTTTGGAAGACATTTAAAGGTGTGATTCTCGATCATGTGTGCGTACAGTATGTGGTAGACATTACTGGATGATTCTTTCATGGTGTGGTTGGTTCGATTCCAATCATCATTACAGTGTGAGATGGACCTTTAGAACGTGGTTGGTTCGATCCCAATCATAATTATTATGCCAAATGGACCTTCAGGATGTGGTTGGTTTGATCCCAATTTTATGGTATCCATTTCAGGATGATTCATTGAAGGTATGTTCAATCTTATTTACTTTTCTAGGATACGATGAGAAGTTAGAGGGTGTGGTTGGTTCGATCCCAGTCATAATTATAATATTTGGAAGACACTACAGATGATTCATTCAAGGTGTTGTTGGTTCGATCCCCATCATAATTACAGTGTTTAGTAGACATTTCAAGATGATTCATTCAAGATCTGGTTGGTTCGATCCCAATCATAATTACAGTGTACGATGGACATTCAGAACGTGGTTGGTTCGATCCCCATCATAATTACAGTGTTTAGTAGACATTTCAAGATGATTATTCAAGATCTGGTTGGTTCGATTCCAATCATAATTACAGTGTACGATGGACATTCAGAACGTGGTTGGTTCGATCCCAATCATAATTATTATGCCAGATGGACCTTCAGGATGTGGTTGGTTTGATCCCAATTTTATGGTATCCATTTCAGGATGATTCATTGAAGGTATGTTCAATCTTATTTACTTTTCTAGGATACGATGAGAAGTTAGAGGGTGTGGTTGGTTTGATCCCAATGGCAATTATAATATGTGGCAGACATTGCAAGATGATTCATTCAAGATCTTTTTGGTTCGATCCAAATCATAATTACAATGTTTGGTAGACATTATAGGATGGCTAATTCAAGATCTGGTTGGTTCGATCCCAATCATAATTACAGTGTTTGGAAGACATTTCAGGATAATTCACTCAAGGTGTGGTTGGTTCGATCCCAATCATAATTATAATATTTGGAAGATACTACAGATGATTCATTCAAGGTGTTGTTGGTTCGATCCCAATCGTAATTGCAGTGTTTGGTAGACATTTAAAGATGATTCATTCACGATCTGGTTGGTTCGATCCCAATCATAATTACAGTGTACAATGGATCTTCAGAACGTGGTTGGTTCGATCCCAATCATAGTTATTATGCCAGATGGACATTCAGGATGTGGTTGGTTTGATCCCAATTATATGGTATCCATTTCAGGATGATTCATTGAAGGTATGTTCAATCTTATTTACTTTTCTAGGATATGATGAGAAGTTAGAGGGTGTGGTTGGTTCGATCCCAATTATAATTATAATACGTGGTAGACATTGCAAGATGATTCATTCAAGATCTTTTTGGTTCGATCCCAATCTTAATTACAATGTTTGGTAGACATTATAGGATGGCTAATTCAAGATCTGGTTGGTTCGATCCCAATCATAAGTACAGTGTTTGGAAGACATTTCAGGATGATTCACTCAAGGTGTAGTTGGTTCGATCCCAATCATAATTATAATATTTGGAAAACACTTCAGGATGATTCATTCAAGATCTGGTTGGTTCGATCCTAATCATAATTACAATATAAGATGGATCTTCAGAATGTAGTTGGTTCGATCCCAATCATATAAGTACAGTATGTGGTAGACATTTCTGGATGATTCATTCAAGGTTTGGTTGGTTCGATCCCAATCATAAATACTGTGCCAGATGAAGCTTCAGGATGTGGTTGGTTCGATCCCAATCATAATTATATTTGGAAGACATTTCAGGATGATTCATTTAAGATCTGGTTGGTTCGATTCCAATCATAATTACAATGTTTGGAAGACATTTCAAGATGATCCATTCAAGATCTGGTTGGTTCAATCCCTATCATAATTACAGTGTAAGATGGATATTCAGAACGTGGTTGGTTCGATCCCAATCATAAGTACAATGGTAGACATTTCTGGATGATTCATTCAAGGTGTGGTTAGTTCGTTCCCAATTAAAATTACTGTGCCAGATGGACCTTCAGGATGTGGTTGGTTCGATCCCAATCATATGGTATCTATTTCAGGATGACTCAATGAAGTATGTTCAATCTCAATTACTTTTCTTGAATATGATGAGAAGTTTGAGAGTGTAGTTGGTTAGATCCTAATCATAATTATAATGTTTGTAAGATATTTCAGGATGATTCATTCATAGTCTAGCAAAGTAGCCAGGACAACGCTGTATATATCAGAGGTGAAGTCTACTCCATCCCACACATTAAAATATGTATTATGTATGTTATGTATCCACCTCTGTAACTACAAAAATATGGATGTCAAAATATATATAAATAAATAAATTCAAGGTGTGGTTGGTTCGATCCCAATCAGAATTATAATGTTTGAAAGACATTTCAGGATGATTCATTCGAGATCAGGTTGGTTCGATCCCAATCATAATTACACTATTTGGAAGATATTTCAGGATGATGCATTCAACGTGTGGTTGGTTCGATCCCAATCATAATTACAGTGTGTGGTAGACATTTTTGAATGATTCATTCAAGGTGTGGTTGGTTCGATTCCAGTCATCATTACAGTGTAAGATGGACCTTCAGAACGTGGTTGGTTCGATCCCAATCATATGGTAACCATTTCAGGATGATTTATTGATGGTATGGTATGGTTCGATCTTTATTACTTTTCTAGGATATGATGAGAAGTTTGAGGGTGTGGTTGGTTCGATTCCAATCATAATTATAATGTTCGAAGGACATTTCAGGATGATTCATTCAAGATCAGGTTGGTTCGATCCCAATCATAATTACAGTGTTTGGAAGTCATTTTAGGATGATTCATTCAAGGTGTGGTTGGTTCGATCCCAATCATAATTACAGTCTAAGATGGACCTTCAGAACGTGGTTGGTTCGATCCCAATCATAATCACTGTGTAAGATGGGCCTTCAGGAAGTGGTTGGTTCGATCCCAATCATATGGTAACCATTTCAGGATGATTCATTGGAGGTTTGTTCAATCTTAATTACTTACCTAGTGTATGATTAGAAGTTTGAGGGTGTGGTTGGTTCGATCCCAATCATAATTATAATGTTTGGAAGACATTTCAGGATGATTCATTCGAGATCAGGTTGGTTCGATCCCAATCATAATTAGTATTTGGAAGACATTTCAGGAAGATTCATTCAAGGTCTGGTTGGTTCGATTCCAATCATCATTACAGTGTAAGCTGGACCTTCAGAACGTGGTTGGTTCGATCCCAATCATATGGTAACCATTTCAGGATTATTTATTGATGGTATGGTTCGATCTTTATTACTTTTCTAGGATATGATGAGAAGTTTGAGGGTGTGGTTGGTTCGATCCCAATCATAATTATAATGTTCGAAAGACATTTCAGGATTATTCATTTAAGATGTGGTTGGTTCGATCCCAATCATAATTACAGTCTAAGACGACCTTAAGAACGTGGTTGGTTCGATCCCAATCATAATTTCACTGTAAGATAGATCTTTAGAACGTGGTTGGTTTGATCCCAATCATAATTACAGTGTTTTGTAGACATTTCAAAATTATTCATTCAAGTTGTGGTTGGTTCGATCCCAATCATAATTACTTTGGACCTTCAGAAAGTGGTTGGTTCGATCCTTATCATAATTACAGTATAAGATTTATTTTCGGAACGTGTTTGGTTCAATCCCAATCTTATGGTATCCATTTCAGGATGATTTATTGAAGGTATGTTCAATCTTAATTACTATTCTAGGATATGATGAGAGGTTTTGAGGGTATGGTTGGTTCGATCCCAATCATAATTACAGTGTTTGGAAGACATTTCAGGATGATTCATTCAAGATGTGGTTGGTTGGATCCCAACTATAATTACAGTGTTTGGTAGACATTTCAAGATGATTCATTAAAGATCTGGTTGGTTCGATCCCAATCATAATTATTGTGCCAGATGGACCTTCAGAATGTGGTTGGTTTGATCCCAATTATATGGTATTCATTTCAGGATGATTCATTGAAGGTATGTTCAATCTTATTTACTTTTCTAGGATATGATGAGAAGTTAGAGGGTGTGGTTGGTTCGATCCCAATTATAATTATAATATGTGGTAGACATTGCAAGATGATTCATTCAAGATCTTTTTGGTTCGATCCCAATCTTAATTACAATGTTTGGTAGACATTATAGGATGGCTAATTCAAGATCTGGTTGGTTCGATCCCAATCATAATTACAGTGTTTGGAAGACATTTCAGGATGATTCACTCAAGGTGTGGTTGGTTCGATCCCAATCATAATTATAATATTTAGAAGACACTTGACTCATTGGAAGACAATGACTCATTCAAGATCTGGTTGGTTTGATCCTAATCGTAATTACAATATAAGATGGATCTTCAGAAAGTAGTTGGTTCGATCCCAATCATATAAGTACAGTATGTGGTAGACATTTCTGGATGATTCATTCAAGGTTTGGTTGGTTCGATCCCAATTATAAATACTGTGCCAGATGAAGCTTCAGGATGTGGTTGATTCGATCCCAATCATAATTATATTTGGAAGACATTTCAGGATAATTCATTTAAGATCTGGTTGGTTCGATTCCAATCATAATTACAATGTTTGGAAGACATTTCAAGATGATCCATTCAAGATCTGGTTGGTTCAATCCCAATCATAATTACAGTGTAAGATGGATATTCAGAACGTGGTTGGTTCGATCCCAATCATAAGTAGTGTGTGGTAGACATTTCAGGATGATTCATTCAAGGTGTGGTTAGTTCGTTCCCAATTATGATTACTGTGCCAGATGGACCTTCAGGATGTGGTTGGTTCGATCCCAATCATATGGTATCTATTTCAGGATGACTCACTGAAGGTATGTTCAATCTCAATTACTCTTCTAGGATATGATGAGAAGTTTGAGAGTGTTGTTAGTTCGATCCCAATCATAATTACAATGTTTGTTTGGTAGACATTTCAGGATGATTTATTCAAGATCTGGTTGGTTCGATCCCAATCATAATTATAGTATAAGATGATATTTCAGAAAGTTGTTGGTTCGATCCCAATCACAAGTACAATGTGTGGTAGACATTTCTGGATGATTCATTTAAGGTGAGGTTGGTTCGATCCCAATCATAATTACTGTGCCAGATGGACCTTCAGGATGTGGTTGGTTAGATCCCAATCATTTGGTTTCTATTTCAGGATGACTCACTGAAGGTATGTTTAATCTCAATTACTTTTATAGGATAGGAAGAGAAGTTTGAGAGTGTGGTTGGTTAGATCCCAATCATAATTATAATGTTTGTAAGATATTTCAGGATGATTCATTCAAGATCTGGTTGGTTCAATACCAATCATAATCACAGTATTTGGAAGACATTTCAGGATGATTCATTCAAGGTGTAGTTGGTTCGATCCCAATCATAATTACAGTCTAAGACGAACCTTAAGAACGTGGTTGGTTCGATCCCAATCATATAAGTACAGTACGTGGTAGACATTTCTGAATGATTCATTCAAGGTGTGGTTGGTTCGATTCCAGTCATCATTACAGTGTAAGATGGACCTTCAGAACGTGGTTGGTTCGATTCCAATCATAATTATAATGTTCGAAAGACATTTCAGGATGATTCATTCAAGATCAGGTTGGTTCGATCCCAATCATAATTACTGTGTTTGGACGACATTTCAGGATGATTCATTCAAGGTGTGGTTGGTTCGATCCCAATCATATTTACAGTCTAAGATGGACCTTCAGAACGTGGTTGGTTCGATCCCAATCATAATCACTGTGTAAGATGGACCATCAGGAAGTGGTTGGTTCGATCCCAATCATATGGTAACCATTTCAGGATGATTCATTGGAGGTTTGTTCAATATTAATTACTTATCTAGTGTATGATTAGAAGCTTGTGGGTGTGGTTGGTTCGATCCCAATCATAATTATAATGTTTGGAAGACATTTCAGGATGATTCATTCAAGATTTGGGTTGTTCGATCCCAATCATAATTACAGTGTTTGGAAGACATTTCAGGATTATTCATTTAAGATGTGGTTGGTTCGATCCCAATCATAATTACAGTCTAAGACGAACCTTAAGAACGTGGTTAGTTCGATCCCAATCATAATTTCACTGTAAGATCGATCTTTAGAACGTGGTTGCTTTGATCCCAATCATAATTACAGTGTTTCGTAGACATTTCAAAATTATTCATTTAAGTTGTCGTTGGTTCGATCCCAATCATAATTACTTTGGACCTTCAGAAAGTGGTTGCTTCTATCCTTATCATAATTATAGTATAAGATGGATCTTCGGAACGTGTTTGGTTCAATCCCAATCATATGGTATCCATTTCAGGATGATTTATTGAAGGTATGTTCAATCTTAATTACTATTCTAGGATATGATGAGAGGTTTTGAGGGTGTGGTTGGTTCGATCCCAATCATAATTACAGTGTTTGGAAGACATTTCAGGATGATTCATTCAAGATTTGGTTGGTTCGATCCCAATCATAATTTCAGTATTTGGAAGATACTTCAGGATTATTCATTCAAGGTCTGGTTGGTTCGATCACAATCATAATTACAGTGTAAGATGGAACTTCTGGAAGTGGTTGGTTCGATCCCAATCATGGTGTACATTTCAGGATGATTCATTGAAGGTATGTTTGATGCGCTTGTCGCTGCGTCCAGTGGTGCGGCCGGTGAAGAAAAGTTTAATATTTTCATTAAAGCATTCGTAAGTTGGTTTCTACATTTAATTAAAAAATGTTGTATAATTACGACTTAGAACTTTAACTGCCAATTTGACAGGTTCGAGTATACTCAGGAGATTTTTGAAGACTTCAAAATCCTTTAAATTCAACATTTCCGAAGAGTTTAGCTCTAATAGAGCCTGTTCAATGAATTTATGATATTCTACAAAAACACTAATTATATCGGACAAAGAACTCAGAGTTTTGCAGTCCAAAATTAATTTTTTCGTGTTTACGCTTTGCCATGATTTTATCTTGTAAGATTTTCCTTTTAATAGATGAATATTTAAAATATTTTATCACCTTTCACACAGTCTATCATAACCTTTCCTTTCTTGGTTTTCAAATTCTCAATTTAATTTATCTAATAAATTTACCTTCATCATCAGCTTCGTCATTGTAGCGTTATAGTCTTCCGATGTACTCCTGGCTCGAGTCCGTCGGACGTGCTACATCGCGATATGAAAACATGCTTCGCCTCACTGTGGCTATAGCATAGCCGAGCCTGCCGCAGTCCTATTAGACCAGCCAATTCGTCGTCTAGGGGTTCTGGTACTTCAGCAGACGGCTGCTGCACACAGATTGGCCTACAGCTCGTCAGCTGCCCGTCAATTTACGCGTCTTCAGCATCCTAGTCGCGCCAGGGATGACCCAAGCCCTAGTGTCGTCCAGCATCTACTGCCGGTGGTTATAATCTTGCCCGTCCCTTGGAAGTCCCGCTATTTTCCTTTTCCATCCGAGCGAACTTTTCGCCTGGCGGTAATGTATCACGGTAGGTCATGACAACATCCAGGATGCGAATCCAAATCGTAGAGCTTCAGCCTACCCACCATAGATGTCACCAATGACCGCTTACTTAGCTTTTTTATACGCTACATCATTTGCTTCAACTTCGCATTTCACATCCAAAACTCACGATCTCGGTCAATTTATTTTTATATAATTTGTCACACACTTCAAGGTGAATTCCATGGTTGAGTAGAATGTTGGAGTGTCTACCGATTTTGGTCATAACTGAAGCACCATCACCTGTGTATTATTTTATTTTGAAATCATTATTAATAGTCTAAAATTACAAATAAATACATGGTAGGGTCTTATAAATGACGAATTTCTTTTGTCTAAAGACGTTGGTTAAATGAAAGTACCTATATTATGTATGATTGTATAATATCATTGGTAACAGCGTAACCTAAATATATAGTGATGGGAAGTTTGAGGGTGTGGTTGGTTCGATCCCAATCATAATTACAATGTATATTGAACTTTTCAGGATAAGATTAGTCTGACCAAATCATTTATTTAGTTTGTTTGTATGGTTAGGTTTATGGGTATTGGTTTAATGGGAAGAACATGTTACTAATCTCACAAACAAAATAAGGAAAACTACCTACATATTTTTTAGACTCGGAAACATCTTATCACTTACATATCTGAAAATATATATTACGCGTTTGTACAGTCACATTTGCAATACGGTATTATTGGATGGGGAGGTGCATATAAAACTTTAATGTCACAATTAGAAATCACTCAAAAAATGATAATAAAAATTATTCTTAAAAAAAAAAGACTATCCAAGTATACAACTTTTCACAGATTTTAAAGTACCAAAAATAGTAGACATATACAAAAAAAATTCAATAATTCAAATTTTCAAAATTAAAAATTAATTACATTTTAGAAGCGAATTTCGATCTACAAGATATAGAGATCAAATTGATATCCCAAAACTAAAATATACCGCGACTCAAAATCAATATCAAGGCATCAAATTTTTAAACAATCTCCCCATCACTATTAGAAAAATTACGGACTATCATAAATTTGTATACAGACTAACTGAAACATAAATTAACTCGTATTTACTCCTTCTCTATACACGAGTCTTACTCTCATAGAGAAGAAACAAATGTTTAAATATATATATCCACTGATTATCGAAATTGTATTATATTTTTAATATTAATAAAAAAGGAAGAAAAAAAATTCCAATTTAATAATTGAAAATTCATATCTGGTGCTTCAGAATAAGCTTTTTCTCCATCCAATAGCACGCTTGAGATTAATACTAAATACCTTTATAAAACGTGGTTTTATATAAAAGTGCCTCAATAAATAGGTTTTTAAATTAATCCGGTTTTAAAATAAAGTGCCCGCGACCGGTTCAACAAACAGTATTTGTGAAGCGAGCAAATAAAATAAATTTGAGTAAATTTCGGGTTTTAAAAACAAGTGTGGTGCTACGTTGGCGGTCGACGGCAGAGCAACAGTTGGCGAGCATCTAACACCGATTACAAGAGGACAAAGGTAGGTCACAGAGATGATTCCAGAGAGCGTCATATAGGTGAGTAAACGCAATTTTGAAAAATAAATTAATTGTGAAATAATAATAATAAATAACGGCGTCATTAAATACAGTGTTTAAAAATAACTACGGTAATTTCAGATATTTAATTTCTTAGTTAAAGTGTTTAAAAATAGCAGACAATCGTGCGATCTAATGCTGTTGTGAGAAGTGCGGTGCGGTGGCGGTGGAAGGTAAGTCCGACATGAGTATTAAGAGCAAACGTGAGTGTTGGTACGATTGATTCGAAAGGTGTGATTGATTGGGTTTAAATACCAGATGTTACAGCTATCAATGATGGGTGTGACTTATTTTGTACACAGACAAAAACTGCCGGTTGATTGGTTCGAATCCAATCATTATTGCAGTCAACGATGACATAAAATGGAGGTACTTAATTTAAATACCTCGAGATACCATTAACAAAGCTCCAATTGCCCAACATGAAGTGTATCGTCTCCCGTAATCACATTATACGTTTCTAAATTACAACTTTGTACACTTGGCATTGTTTACCTTTTTCTGTTGGTGGTGTCTGCCAATACCGACCATCTAATCATGACTAGACCTGAAATTCGCACATTCGTCCAGTTTTTTTAATAGTTTTGTTTTTAGTTTTTTTATTTGTTTTTTACATTTTATATTTTTATTTTTTAGAGAAAGAAACAGTGTAACAATAATAACTGATAATTACATAACATATAAAAATAACACCAGTGAAGTTTCTTCGGAATTAAATACGTAGTACATAGTAAACTAAAAAATAGTTTACTCAAACAGACTGATAAACAAAAATACTTTTACATAAAAATAAACATAATAAACTAAAAACTAATATATATTAAAATAAAATAAAAATAATAATAAACTGAAAAAAGAAACCAAAGAGTGATTTTTAACTGAGCATATAAAGAAGAAAGGGTAAGGAAGGGAGGGAAATGGGATGCAATATATACAATTTATGTTAATAGTTATTGAAAAGGTGGCGTAGTTTAAATTTAAAAGGGAGCAATTTATCAGTTTGCAAGGTCTAGTATGTATTTTGAAATCAAAATTACTATTGTTTATTATTTTATTTCTGCAATAAAACTAAGCTCACAAAACATCTTTGTAGACATTTGTCTGCTGGTATATTCATATCAATTTTATTGCATTTAATATAAAAAAATATTAAAATTAATCAGTGGCCATTTATAATAATTTATTTCAAATTGTGAGAAAGCGTACTGTTTTGTAAAGACCCAGTTGGAAATTGTTAAATTCAAATTAGTTAAATCTCTAGTATTTTTTCCGTGTGAAGCCACCCTATACAAAAACTCAGTTTGAATTAGCATTGTGATAGTGAAGTGTAGACTCAAAACGGTTCAGTGAAAGGGTGGGTCCTACTTTAACCTCCTTCATCGGACCATAAATCTATATTTTCGAAGACCCGCTACTTGTTTTCTTGCAAAAACCAAACTTCACACCCTTATAGAACAATCTGTTATGTACACACTGCGGCCTCTTTGCTTTGTCAGGATATCTGGAGCAGCTTACTGGACAAGCAGTCAAGCTTATTGGGGGCGCTTTGCATATAACACATACCATTCTTCATTTTTATTATTATCTCTGATCATTTTTGCATATTTTTTCGAGCTAGTATATTTCCAAGAATTAAGTTTTCGCACTTATGAACTAAAACTATTTGCCATCTGGTAAGGGGTAGATGATTTCAACCCCTTCCTATTGCGTTACATTTCTATTACATTCCTTTATCTTCTTAATGCAACATCCTCAGCTCTGATAGTTTTTAAATGACACTATCCTTTTATAAAGTATTTTCGATTTGATCACGTCTAGTCTAATATTGTCACCACAGACTTCTTGTACTTGCATGTCATAATTACAGTGTAAGATGAAGGTTCAGATTGTGTTTGTTTACTTCCAATCCTAAATACTGGATGTGTTGGAGATTTCAGGATTTGGATCGATTCCAATCATAATTAGTGTTTGATGGACAAATTAAAAATGTATAGTTCGATTCTTATCAATTTTCCAAGATGTAATGGGAGGTTTGAGAGAGCGCTGGTTCGATCCCAATCATAATTACAGTGCAAGATGAATTATCAGAACATTATTGGTTCGATTCTAATCATAATTACAGTATAAGATGGATCTTCAGAACTTAGTTGGTTCGATCCCAATCATATGGTGTACATTTCAGAATGATTCATTGAAGGTATGTTCGATTTTAGTTACTTTTCTAGAATATGATGAGAAGCTTGAGGGTGTGGTTGGTTCGATCCCAATCATAATTACAGTGTTTGGTAGACATTTCTGGATGATTCATTCAAGGTGTGGTTGGTTCGATCTTAATTAATTTTCTAGGATATGATGAGGTACGTACGATCTTAATTAATCATTTAGGATTATGATGAGGTTTGAGGATGTGGTTGGTTCGATTCCAATCATAATTACAGTGTTTGGTAGACATTTCTGGATGACTTATTTAAGGTGTAGTTGGTTCGATTCCAATGATACTTACATTGTAAAATGGATCTGCAGAACAGGGTTGGTTCGATCCCAATCATAATTACTTTGTAAGGTGGACCTTCAGAATGTTGTTGGTTCGATCCCAGTCATGGTGTACATTTCAGGATGATTCATTGAAGGTATGTTCGATCTTAATTACTTTTCAAAGATATGATGAGAGGTTTGAGGGTGTAGTTGGTTCGATCCCAATCATGATTACAGTGTTTGGAAGACATTTCAGGATGATTCATTCATGACGTGGTTGGTTCGATCCCAATCAAAATTACAGTGTAAGATGGACCTTCAGAAAGTGGTTGGTTCGATTCTTACCATAATTACAGTGTAAGATGGACCTTCAGAACGTGTTTGGTTCGATTCCAATCATATGGTGTCCATTTCAGGATGATTCATTGAGGGTATGTTCAATCTTAATTACTTTTTTAGGATATGATGAGAGGTTTTGAGGGTGTGGTTGGTTCGATCCCAATCATAATCACAGTGTTTGGAAGACATTTCTGGATGTTTCATTCAAGATGTTGTTGGTTCGATCCCAATCATAATTACAGTGTAAGATGGACCTTCAGAAAGTGGTTGGTTCGATTCTTACCATAATTACAGTATAAGATGGATCTTCGGAACGTGGTTTGTTCGATCCCAATCATAAGTGTGTGTTAGACATTTCTAGATGATTCTTATAAGGTGTTGTTGGTTCGATTCCAATCATCATTACAGTGTAAGATGGACCTTCAGAACGTGGTTGGTTCGATCCCAATCATGATTACTGTGCCAGATGGACCTTCAGGATGTGGTTGGTTCGATCCCAATCATAATTACAATGTTTGGTAGACATTTCAGGATGATTCACTCAGGTGTGGTTGGTTCGATCCCAATCATAAGAACAGTGTGTGGTTGACATTTCTGGATGATTCTTTCAAGGTGTGGTTGGTTCGATACCAATTATCATTACAGTGTAAGATGAACCTTCATATCGTGGTTGGTTTGATCCTTATCATAATTACTGTGCGAGATAGATCTTCAGTATGTTGTTGGTTCGATCCCAATCGTATGGTATCCATTTTAGGATGTTCCATTGAAGGTATGTTCAATATTAATTACTTTTCTAGGATATTATGAGAAGTTTGAGGGTGTGGTTGGTTCGATCCCAATCATAATTATAATATTTGGAAGACACTTCGTGATGATTCATTCAAGATCTGGTTGGTTCGATCCCAATCATAATTACAGTGTAAGATGGACCTTTAGAACGTGGTTGGTTCGATCCCAATCATAAGTACAGTGTGAGCTAGACATTTCTGGATAATTCATTAAGGTGTGGTTGGTTCGATCCCAATCATGATTACTGTGTAAGATGGACCTTCAGGATGTTGTTGGTTCGATCCCGATCATATGGTATTTATTTCACGATGACTCATTGAAGGTATGTTCAATCCTAATTATTTTTCTAGGATATGATGAGAAGTTTGAGGGTCTGGTTGGTTTGATCCCAATCGTAATTATAATATTTGGAAGACACTACAGGATGATTCATTCAAGATCTGGTTGGTTCGATCCCAATCATAATTACCGTGTTTGGAAGACATTTCAGGATGATTCACTCAAGGTTTGGTTGGTTCGATCCCAATCATAATTACTGTGCGAGATGGACCTTCAGGATGCGGTTGGTTCAATCCCAATCATATGGTATCCATTTCAGGATGATTCATTGAATGTATGTTCAATCTTAATTACTTTTCTAGGATATGATAACTAGTGTAAGGGTATGATTGATTCGATCTCAATCATAATTATAATCTTTAGAAGATATTTCAGAATGATTCATTCAAGATCTGGTTGGTTCGATCCCAATCATAATCGCAGTGTTTGGAAGATATTTCTAGATGTTTCATTCAAGGTGTGGTTGGTTCGATCCCAATCATAATTACAGTGTAAGATGGACCTTCAGAAAGTGGTTGGTTCGATTCTTACCATAATTACAGTGTAAGATGGACCTTCAGAACGTGTTTGGTTCGATTCCAATCATATGGTGTCCATTTCAGGATGATTCATTGAGGGTATGTTCAATCTTAATTACTTTTTTAGGATATGATGAGAGGTTTTGAGGGTGTGGTTGGTTCGATCCCAATCATAATCACAGTGTTTGGAAGACATTTCTGGATGTTTCATTCAAGATGTTGTTGGTTCGATCCCAATCATAATTACAGTGTAAGATGGACCTTCAGAAAGTGGTTGGTTCGATTCTTACCATAATTACAGTATAAGATGGATCTTCGGAATGTGTTTGGTTCGATCCCAATCATATGCTATCCATTTCAGGATGATTCATTGAGGGTATGTTCAATATTAATTACTTTTCTAGGATATGATGAGAGGTTTTGAGGGTGTGGTTGGTTCGATCCCAATCATAATTACAGTGTAAGATGGACCTATAGAACATGGTTGGTTCGATCCCAATCATAATTACAGTGTAACATGGATCTTCAGAACGTGGTTGGTTTGATCCCAATCATAATTACATTGTAACGTGGATCTTCAGGATGTGGTCGGTTTGATCCCAATTGTATGGTATACATTTCAGGAAGATTCGTTGAAGGTACGTTTGATTTTAATTAATTTTCTAGAACGAGAGGTTTGAGGGCGTAGTTTGTTCGATGTCAATCATAATTACAATGTTTGGTAGATATTTCAGGATGATTCATTCGAGATCTGGTTGGTTCGATCCCAATCATAATTACAGTGTTTGGAAAACATTTCAGGATTATTCATTCAAAGTGTTGTTGGTTCGATCCCAATCTTAATTCCAGTGTAAGATGGATCTTCAGAAAGTAGTAGGTTCTATCCCAATCATATAAGTACAGTATGTGGTAGACATTTCTGGATGATTCACTCAAGGTGTGGTTGGTTTGATCCCAATCATAATTACTGTGCGAGATGGACCTTCAGGATGTAGTTGGTTCAATCCCAATCATTTGGTTTCTATTTCAGGATGACTCACTGAAGGTATGTTCAATCTCAATTACTTTTATAGGATATGATGAGAAGTTTGAGAGTGTGGTTGGATCGATCCTAATCATAATTACAATGTTTGGTATACATTTCAGGATGATTCATTCAAGATCTGGTTGGTTCGATCCCAATCATAATTACAATATTTGGAAGATATTTCAGGATGATGCATTCAAGGTGTGGTTGGTTCGATCCCAATCATAATTAGAGTGTAATATGGACCTTCAGAACGTGGTTAGTTCGATCCCAATCAAATGTATAGTGTGTGGTAGACATTTCTGGATAATTCATTCAAGGTGTGGTTGGTTCGATCCCAATCATAATTACAGTGTAAGATGGATCTTCAGAACGTGGTTGGTTCGATCCCAATCATAAGAACAGTGTGAGCTAAACATTTCAGGATGATTCATTTAAGGTGCGGTTGGTTCGATCCCAATCAGTTGGTTTCTATTTCAGGATGACTCACTGAAGGTGTGTTCAATCTCAATTACTTTTATAGGATATGATAAGAAGTTTGAGAGTGTGGTTGGTTCGATCCCAATCATAATTACAATGTTTGTTTGGTAGACATTTCAGGATGATTCATTCAAGATCTGGTTGGTTCGATCCCAATCTTAATTACTGTGTAAGATAGACCCTCAGGATGTTGTTGGTTCGATCCCGATCATATGGTATCTATTTCATGATGACTCATTGAAGGTATGTTTAATCCTAATTATTTTTCTAGGATATGATGAGAAGTTTGAAAGTCTGGTTGGTTCGATCCCAATCATAAATATATTATTTGGAAGACACTACAGAATGATTCATTCAAGATCTGATTGGTTCGATCTCAATCATAATTACAGAGTTTGGAAGACATTGCAGGATGATTCACTCAAGGTTTGGTTGGTTCGATCCCAATCATAATTACTGTGCGAGATGGACCTTCAGGATTCGGTTGGTTCAATCCCAATCATATGGTATCCATTTCAGGATGATTCATTGAAGGTATGTTCAATCTTAATTACTTTTCTAGGATATTACGAGAAGTTTGAGGGTGTGGTTGGTTCGATTCCAATCACAATTATAATATTTGGAAGGCACTTCAGGATGATTCATTAAAGATCTGGTTGGTTCGATCCCAATCATAATTACAGTGTAATATGGACCTTCATGTCAAGGTGTGTTCAATCTCAATTACTTTTATAGGATATGATAAGAAGTTTGAGAGTGTGGTTGGTTCGATCCCAATCATAATTACAATGTTTGTTTGGTAGACATTTCAGGATGATTCATTCAAGATCTGGTTGGTTCGATCCCAATCATAATTATAGTGTATGATGGATTTTCAGAACGTGGTTAGTTCGATCCCAATCAAAAGTACAGTGTGTGGTAGACATTTCTGGATAATTCATTCATGGTGTGGTTGGTTCGATCCCAATCATAATTACAGTGTAAGATGGATCTTCAGAACGTGGTTGGTTCGATCCCAATCATAAGTACAGTGTAAGATGGATCTTCAGAAAGTGATTGGTTCGATCCCAATCATAAGTACAGTGTAAGATGGATCTTCAGAACGTGGTTGGTTCGATCCCAATCATAAGTACAGTGTGTGGTAGACATTTCTGGATGATTCATTGAAAATGCAAGCTTTCTGATAGAATTTAATTTTAAACTACTTAGTACTATTGGTTCAGTTAATACTACTTATTACTTATTTTACTACTTATCTTTATGTACTTATTTTTGATATGGTATTTGTTTGGGACATATATTTATTCTTGAACAAAGGTAGTGTACTGTACCCTCCACCTCCCCTCCCTTTCCTCACCCGGCACGCCACCGTTTCAGACCCTGAACCAGTACAGTAATTAATGAATCGAAGTATAATATTAAATTGAGACGTCGCCTGTCTTCTAGTGCAATCTGAAGAACATAGGACCCCTGAACGAAGATAGTGATATAGTTTACAGTCCACCTTGGAGGTGTCAGAAGAACTGAATTGCGGTGAGTGCAAACCTCCTTCCGAATATCCTCTTTCTTCCGGTATCTATGCTTTTACGCAACAGTATTATTATTATTATATTATGACAACATTTTAAATATTTGTGACTGCATAATTTTATTTATTTTTGAAATTAGGGCACTATATACAGGAAAATATATTTTTTGTAATAATCTTTAAGAAATTTTTAATATTTACCTAATAATGGTAATATTTTTAAGTTTGTATTAAAATAATAACTGTGATATCGGTATTAAACTTCATCGTGGAGTGATAAAATCACATTTTTACTAGTCTCGGGTATTAACAACAATGTGCAGTGTCGCGCTGGTATTCAACGACGGCAGAGCATCAGTCGCTGAGCATCAAACACCGATTACAAGAGGAGAATGGTAGGTCACATAGATGATTTCAGAGTAGTCATGAGAGTAAGTGATCATTATTTTCAAAAAATTAATAATAATAAGTCCGCGGAAGACTTGGCACGACCAGATAAATCAGATAATGGAGGATGGTTCTGTTAGAAGCTTTAACAATCGGCGAGCTTGTATGACAAGATGTACGAATGTGGATGAGGCGAGAATTTGTGTCAGGAAAGAAGAGTGTGGCACTCTATCCTCTCTGCCTACCCCCACGGGGAAACGGCGTGATGGTAAGTAAGTAAGTAATAATAATAATAATATTAGACCCCGATGGTATAAAATAAAAGTGTTTAAAAATAGCAGAAAATCTAATTATGTTGCGTGTGCGTGCAGTGTGACGGTGTCCTGCGGCCGATGAGCAAAAATGTAAGTATTTTCACCTCTGTTTTGAATATGCACGCAAGTAGCTATTTAATCATATTTTTTATTTTATAGATCTGTAAGTCATCAGAATATCGTGGAAGAAGAATCTATGACAACGGTTCAGGAGGGTTTATTTTAAGCTGTCACAAATTGAAACATGATCGATCATAATGAGACTGGCGTTTACTGCGAGATCTTCAGTAGAGCTGCTATGTCTTCCTAGAATCGAAAACAGATAAGTCGTTAATAACGGGCTCCATGGTTTGTACATATATTAACTTTCGCTTAAGAAGTCAGCCCCTATAAGTGTTGGAAGTAGTTATGGTAAACTATGTGACGATGATTGATAAGTGAGATTTAACCGTTGGCGGTTTTAGTTTCTAATATATTTGTGAATGCTCGAAGAATTACGTACAATCATTGGTACAATCAAACGTAATCACAAGTCATAATAGTGGTTTAACCATCACTAGTTGGAAGCATTAACGGGGCTGACTTCTTTTGAAAGTTCTATTATGTTAATTTTAAGTCCTAGATAATTGTATTCTCCGTGTGATTTACTTAGAGATTTGAATTTAATATGATGGCATAGAATTGTGGAGGTTGGTAGTGGAATGAAATGAGGGATATTGTGTAGTCGTGTGTTCTGTAAGGCGATAGAAAGAAAAGGTAGCGGTGTATGAAAAGTACGGTGTGTGTAGGTAGGTATATAACCTCGAATGTAGATGTTGCCGGTGTCGTCTGTCAGCTGGAAGTGGCGATGGTGGTGGTGGGTTTGAATAATATGATCTTGGTTAATGTTGCCCTGACGATTTCATAGGTTTTTAAAGTTTCAAGGTCCTCTGCAATACATATGAAAATCCAAAATGATTGAGACTGACTGATCCCCGTAATCTGAGAATACACCCCTGAATAGAAATGCAAACAATCTTGCAAAAGAATACACTAGAAGGAGTAAAGATAGTTGCTGAGACAACATACAAAATATAATTGTTAATTAAGAAACAATTGGTATCAAGATCTTTTTGCAGTAAGTAATGTTCCATTATATATTATATATATTAAACACTGATGTATTCATTTAAATTATTATTCATATGATTGAATATTGACGCAGTGATAATATAAAGTTTAAAGTTTTTTTTTCCTGCCTTTTTAAATATAAACCTTTTATCCACCAAAGTACGCTCTTTATTCATTTTATATTTTCTTATTTTTTTTACAAAATGTGAGCAGATTGAAGCTGTTATGAAAGAATATATTCTGACAAAGCATTAAATTATTAAATTCCGGAAATTCTGGCGCCTTCTAGTAGATTCTATTTGAAGGTTTTTGAGGACCATGTAATTAAAACGATGGTGGCTTCCAACAGGAAAACGTAGATATTTCACTAGTAAGGTAATATATTTAGATCTTGCTACATTGTATAGAATCACGATAGTTTAGTTGGTTGAAAAATTCTATTGGCAATAGCGTATTCCGGTTATGATTATATTTTTTCTGTTCATCTTTCTAAGTGATAATATAATTTTGATATAACAATATTAAATATAACAACAATAATTGACTAACTAACTTACCATCACGCCGTTAATTGAGGCTTCTAACAGGACCATACTCTAGTATCTGGTCTCCAGTGCCAAGTGCTTCCAACGTCCTCTAATTCTGGTGCCATCAACACTTGCATCATACATCTTCCTTACCATTCTCTCCTCATTCCATATGACCAAACCACCTAAGTGATCAATTCTTAATCTTACTCACTATACTAAGATTAGTTTTACATTATTTCTTTATTTCTTCATTCTTTACTCTGTCATACATGGATTTGTCACACATACGCCTAAGCAATCTCATTTCCACTGCATTCAGTCTAATTTCATTCCTCGTCTGCCAGCTCCAGGCCTCACTTCCATACGGTGTCGGTACCAGGACTCCGTCGTGTTCTGCTAGTTTTGCTTCTGTTGACAAGTTCCCATTAGCTATAATTCCATTCAAAGTGCCATTCACTTTGTTTCCTGTAGTCATCCTCCTTTTGATATCTTTCTCAGCCTTTTCGTTTCTATCAAACGTACTTCCCAAATACACAAACTCATCTACTTATTCCAAACATTCATTACCTACAAGTATTTTGCACGGTGTCTCGCTTTCTTCCTTCTCGAATACTCATCTCAAGAACAACAATAATAATATTACCAAAGCCGTCGTCTGGAGCAAGTGCTATTGATCAAGTGACAATTTTAATTGACAAATATCTTTAGCTCATTTTTAATCCACTGCGATTGGTTTAGAATCTGACGATTCATTTACTTGCAGGTACCATGAAGCACCGACTACGGGTACGGATGAAATGCAGCTTCCCAAACAAGTTCTCTTTGCGCAGCTATCTCATAGTGAAATAAGACAAGGTGGAGCGGTGATCTCGCAATGACGGGCTGCCGAATATTTATTTTAGGTTCTATTATTATTCAATGAAGTTCTTCAAGAAGCTTCTCAAAATTTTGAACTATTTGCGTTATGTTGATGACACGTTACTTCTAGCAAGTAACATTGAGAGTCTCCAACTTCTGCTGAACCAAGTAGTGAAGGTGTCTATAATTAAAATAAAATATAAGCTCTTTAGCAAACAGAACACAGCTGACAATGAAAGTCTTTATATTGCTGGAATGGTATTGGAGAAGATACAAATTATTGTATACCTGAGTTGTAATATAAATGAAAGATGGGATCCTTCTGTTAAAATCGAATGTGTAATCTTTATCCGCATGTTCTTCAGTAATCATCTCAACTTTGATGCTATGTATTCTCAGTATTATGAAATGGAAACACAAATACTTACTGAAGAAATGATAAGGCGACTTGATGCATTTGAGATGTGGATCTACAGAAGAATGCTAAAAATAAACTGGACAGACAGAGTTTACGATTGAAGATGTTATAGTTCGGAGGAATAAAGAAAAATTTGTAAACTTTAATATATCAAACATGTGATGAAACATCCGGATCTTACACCTCATATGCAGGGAAAGATTACTGTTGGAACTCCGGAAGAAGGGAAAATCATGGCTGAAGAACCTGAGGATTCAATGGTTTGACCAGTCTACTGTAGAGCTGCACCGGGATAGTTTTGGCTGTGATGTCATCATTATCATAGCCACCACTACTGCTCTGCCAGCAGCATAACGGAGGACGTGAGGAGTGATGTAACTCCGGCTCTTAACCTGATGATCTTTCTGCCAAGGTATACATAACACTTCATTTATTTGCTTTTTACATTTCAAACAATAATTTGACATTTCGACCCCTCCTATGTATAGTACAGTAAGTAAAAAATTTGATTTTTAATCATTCTAGTATTTTGCATGTATTTGACACTTGTTTACTTGGCAAATTTAAAAAAATATATGTTATGTGTTCTATGATGTAGGTACTAATAAACATAATATTAAAAAAAATTAATTCATTTAAAAATGTATCAAATACGTGCAAAATACTAGAACGATTATAAATGTCATTTTTTACTAGCAATACTTTACTTAGGAGGGGTCAATTTGTATGTGAGATTCGATAGATATATCGATAAACATTCATTTTTATATGCTTGTATTGGATACGGATAATATATAGAGTTTCTGAATTCTCCCACATAACTTCCCTTTTACATGAACTGCATTGGCTCCAGTTCCCTGAAGAGTTGAATTTAAATTGTTCTGGTTGATGTACAAGGCGACACATAACATGGCGCCTCTGTCTTTGTGTCCCAGACAATTTGAATGGTAGACGTCAAACTCTAAGGTCAGCGTCTACTTCAGCCGCAGGAAGGGTTGTAGAACTGATCAGCCGTTGCCAGAAGTCTAAATTTAGCGAATGGGCATATTTGCGGTGGTAGGCCAAAACTCTTTGCCTTCCGTCATAAGGAACAATGAATGCATCAGAGACTTTATTTAAGAAGAAACTAAAAATGCACATTTTTAAAAAATCACTTCCATAAGCGAAAATAACGTTTTCTAATTTAAAAAAACAAATATAATTGTAGAACTATAAACAGTTGATGTGTAAAGCGCCCTTGAGGTGAAAGTTTTTACGAAAATGGCGCTATACATATTATCCATTATTATTATTATTAAAGGAACTGTTATTAAATAAATATCAGATTTACACTTTTCAAATTAATACATCTACCGTTCCATTATTTAAAAGCCATCTACTTTATTTTTATGGAATCTCAAATACCTTTGAGTAAACCGATAGCTGATGCCAGAATTAACAATTCATTTTTATTAAATTTTGGACACATTGATACATCTTTATTATTAGGAGAACACATTCTGATTGTGAAGTTTTAAGTATTCAGATAAGAATGTGTTCTCCTTAAGAATAATTAATTGTTGTACACTACAACTTTCAAAGTATCAATCAGCTGTGAAAAGTTCGCCATATTTAACTATCGATTCTCGTTTTTACTATCGGATATCGGAGAGTACAATGAGTTTACTACGGGATGTACTTTCGAGAAGCCGAATCAAACGATCCATTTTCGAAAAAAAAAACTTTACTAACACATTCATATTTAATCAGCTAGCCATATATTATACCTACTTTACTAATATTCCTGTTATTGTTTTTACAGGGCGACAATGAAGACAGCTAGCTGACAGCAGGTAAAGAATCCACCGCCATTCTACATTCGCACACCTTCTTCTGGAAGCTCATCAGTCAAGTCTCAATATCTCTAAACAACTCACATTAATCTGCTTGCGTGATCACGCTTTTTCTTATGCTTGTCTCTATACGATCTTTGTAATATTTGTTTATACATGCAATAACTACGAGGTGTGACAATTTAATTATCGGAACTGTACGCCGGTGGCTAATAGTGTCACCTTCAAAGTACTCCCCTTGTGCAGCTATACACTGACAGGCCGGCAACTGTTGAGTTTCTGAATATTAGTTATATTAGAAACCCTTCATCCTTTCAGTGTAGATTTTCATTTTGAAAATGGCCACAAATCACAGGGAGCCATGTTAGGTGAACAGGTAGCATGATCTAATTGGGTAGTCCCTTTTTTGAACTGGAATTCTCTCCCAGTGAGCGAACTGGGACTGCTTTAAATTGTGCACACGCAGATGTCTGTTACCTAACCTAACATCGGTTTGAAATTTACGCATGTATTAGCGTATGTATTATGTGCAAATACGAATACTGCATGATTTCGATACAATTACGTCATTCCAGGAACTAAATTATCACACCTTTTATGTATCTATTGTAACCGATTTATGCGTCTGCTTTATATAATTATTTTATATACCTGTATATGAGGTTACTAGTTATTTATTTTTTGTAACTATTATATTAATGCATAGCTCATTTTGATGTAAACTCGTCATTCAAAATCGGAGTTGGTTGCAAAATCAGTCGCTTTTGCTCGCTGCCATTAATATTAAAGTTCAACCAATGGCAGTCTTTGTTTCTCTGAAAGTTTAAATGGCCACCAGTATTGAAACTAGCTTATTTTTGGAAGAAAGTATTATATTTATTTAGTGTTTTAAATCAGATTATAGGGATTATCATTCACAAAAAGAACTGCATTAACTTAAATCAATTTTTCATGTTTTACTCCAAATAAAAAAATATGGCGGTTGCTAAAGGTTAAAAACTAAATAAGTACCCTCATATATATATATATATATCTATTGCGGCCTGCTCTATTGCAATAATTTCATAAACTTGTTTATACATATATGTTTATGTTTGTACATATTTTATATGTAATATGATTTCATTTAATCTATTGTCATATAAATTCTTCAATTTTTGTTTACAATATATGTTTTACGAAATATCAATAATCTGTGCCATACTGTTATATTAAATTTACAATATTTTCTTGCTACTAATTAATAAAAATCATGTTTTATTTAATATTATTAAGCTTTGCCAATTTCAAGTTGTTCTTTTGATTTTTTTTATAACTTAAATGTTCAAAATATGCGAAAATATAATTTTTGAGCGTCTATGCTATAATTTTTTTCATTTTAGTTAATATTTATTTGACAATTTGTATAATAACAAATTAAATATTTGTTCTTTATCGTAAAAAGTGTCCATACCAGAGTAGTTTTAGAAAGTATATTGTAAAAGTGACCAAGTGTAACCGTGGAAACAAGTCTTTTCTTTAACTAAAAAACATATTTGGTCAGTTTCACTTTAAATCTATCCAGTTTCTTCTCCTTTCTTATGTTTTCTGGTATTTCATTAAAAATCTTCATCGCACTGTACATCATCGATTTGGCCTTCTTCCCGAATGGCAGACTCAGTCTATCCCTTCCTCTTGTACGATGCTTCGTGCTCATGTTGATTTGCATAAATTTGACAATATTTTCTTATTGAGAAAATCCACAAGGTATAATTTAACTGACTGAACAGAACTAATGTAGAACTACTTTTATAATAATCTCCTAATAAGCTTTGAAGATTTTGATAATTAATGCACGCTTTGCTTCGCTGAGTGGAATCGAAGTGAAGGTGCACAACTACTATAACGGTTCCGGGATAGGGTGTGGCTCTTCGGGGTTTCCTTCATTTTTTCATACACATCTAAAAAATAGAATCAAAAAATAATACAACCTACCTACAAATCATATTTAAAAATACATACGCATACGCGCTAGCTTTATACATAACCATGAGCGTGCGAACTTGCTTAATAATTTTTTTATATATAGTAATGTTCATTTGATTTATTTATATACATATGAGACCCTCCCCCCTGCAAGTAGCACTGTACATCGGTTTTTACAAATGTTGATAGACAGAGCATCGGCCATCTTGGATGACGTTGTTTACAGTGTATAAGTTGTATTTATTTGATATGGTTGTGGCATTTATAATTCAAATCTACCTAAAACCAATATACAAGTATTGTTTGCAGGGGGTGCCGTATTTCTTTATATTATATTTACATTATTCTGGCTATGATGACTGACTGTTCTTATTAAATATACTGCTTAACTCCCTCACACATATCATTGAATTATTTCTCTTGCAACGTGCGCATGACGCTGCACGGCGTACGCTCATGACGTGTATTTATATTGATTTTTGAATAAAAAAAATTGAATATCACAGATGAAATTTTTATTTGACCCTTATTTTGATTACCTACTTCGCCTAAGTCAGTGGAAGTCATCAGAAGAAGGAGAGAAAACTGCACGCATCACTCTTCTTTTCTGGACAGGGGTGGATTTATGGTCTCACGCGCCCCATGATGCCGTAAAAATAATCACATAGAAAGACTATTGAAGACTCGAACCTGGAACTTTCTACGCCGGTAAAATGTATTAAGATCGCCTAGCAAGTACAGTATAAAGTTACAATCACATCAAATTTGGACCATGTAAATTCCTCTTTACAATTTAGTGAGAACTATTATTGTCTATTAAATTAAGCTGTCATCTTTTTCTCTGTATCGAATCTCTAAAACATTTTAGTAATGATTAGAGTTATTAGTTAGATAACAGGACATCCGCACCATTTTTATTTAATCATAAAAAAATACAAACAATGCAATTATACTAGTAATATTTGAATATGTTAAAGAACACACAAATTACTAATTTTCAACAAAAATTAGATTCTCATTGAGTTGACATGTAATATGCTGCTTGAAGGAAAAATGAATTATCTAATTTGGTCGATAGATGGCGATGTTGTAGTGGTACTCGAAGCGAGTCCATGTAATAACATATAGAATTTTTAAAAATTTGATAAATATGGGAGATTGAGGGGCGAGAATTGGTGAACATTATATATATATATATATATATATATATATATATACATATACACGAGCCAGCCGAAGACCGGTCACAGGTCATAAACCCAGTATTTTATTTTTATTTATTTACACCCAATCCCGAATCGTTTTGGGAGTTTCCCTCGTTTTGATTTGTCATAATTACATATATTTTTATTTATTTTAGTCATATTATTAGTATTATTCAGTCATATCATTATAACACCATCATAGGTTGGCTCTGGTATCGTCGTACCAGAACCATACCTGTACAATATGAAAGACTTGTCACATTAATTTCAAAAGGCAGCCAGAAAGAAGCTATAGAAATCACTCACCCCCAAAAGGGGAGGGTAGACGTCACATTTATGTGTTTCAGTTGCAGAACTCTGTCACAGTCCTGCAGAAATACACCCTGTCCAGGTCGCAAGCCCTGGTAATTATTACCCACCATATTTTCTATATATTCCTTTAAAATAATAAAATAGTTTCGCCTCTATGATATATCTGATATTTATTTAATGCAATTATATATTAATTTTTAATGAAAATTAATATATGATTGTGAAATAGTTCTTTGATAAATTGAAATATTAGATGAATTAATTAGAAAGATATGTTGTTCTAGATTAAACTAGTGAATATCCAATTTATAGCTGAGAATAAAAGTATTTCAGGAGATACAATTTGGCCTTATTTTTTAATTCTTTTCACCTACTTCCCATCAGTAATTCGACGACCTTCTGAAAAGTGGGGTTCTTCGCAATAGTGACTCGTGCAAACTATAAATCCACCCCTGTTCCTGTGATTGCTATAACGCTACAGTCGAGGGTTTCACGAATTCAGAGAATTTTATCGGCATATAACCCAAGGAATCATTTAACTTGGCGCACCCCAAGAAGAGTATAAAAGCTGTGATTGTAAGCAGGAAGGTGATCAAATAGCAAAATATAATAAAATATGGCGAGAATCTAGTCGTCTTCATCGTTTGACAGCGGCGATGGGTTCACACTGCATGAAGTTCTTCGATGAATATTTTTTATACCTTGTTTTACAGTTTGCTTTTTAATAGTTCAATACTTCATCATATTCATACGCACTTGCAAATAATTTAGTTATGCAAATCATATAATTAGCTGCGAACTGAATACTTATAGAGACAAAAGAATTTGGCGCTCACTTCATGTAATTAGTTTATTGAAGTATAGTTCAATAATGACTTAACCACACTTCATTGAACTGAATGAAGTGCGAAGCGATTTCGACCTGCACCGGGAGTGGGCCAACCAGTGTTATTCCATATTCAAGATATTCCATTAAGAATATATCTGCTGCCTCTCTAAAAATGGTGGTATAATAGATACAAACATATTTTAATTATAAACAATAAAAAAATTTATTGGGGTCGTATGGGTATACGGCAAGTTTTGAACATCAGAAAGTACAGGTACATTGTAGGGATGTTTGTATATTTTCCTTAATCAAAAGAAACCACTCCAGTCCACACAGACCAGTAAATGAATAGACACGAAATAGTGTACATATAGGACAGGGATTTGGAAAATTAGTTGCAGGATGAGGGGCATAAATCCGATAGTTACTCTTCGAAAATTAAATCTGTATGTAAACAAAATGTATTTTTAAATTAATGCATATTATATTCTCAGTGTTAAAATTTTCATTTCAATCGGGTCCTATTTTTAAAAAAAGTTGCAGAGCTATTGCGTAAGTGGTATCAAAAATGAAAATATTGGGATAAAAAATTTGCATTAGTTCATGTCTATATATTTGATGGTTGTGACCCAGTTGCATTTAAACAAAAATTAATTTTTTAGATAGAATAGGGCGAACCAGAAAAATATTATATGCAGATACACATGTGTCGGAGACCGTTGTGTTGTATCGTAGTTTTGCAGGTATCCGTAGCCAATTGCATACTCTCGCTGCATCCTTTTGAACAATGTATCTCTAGAATATCCGGGCGAAGCTCCGGGTTCCCCTTTACATATAGCACTATTTTTATACTTAACCGTATTATAGTAAGTTCAAAATTTGGTCATAACCTTGACAGTATTTGAATAGGCTTTTTAAACTGACAAGTGTGACAAAAAAAATAATTCAAGATTCAGAAACAAAACTGCCACCAAACAATTGACAAATTTGAGATAGACGTATTTTTAACTGATTTTATATAGTCAGAGCGAAGATTTCGAAATCGGTATACAAACTTTTGATAAAATACTTCTAAAACATGTTTTTATCAGCCCTAAAATTACCAGGCTTTAAATCATTATTGGCAGTTTTATTTATACACTGCTCATATTGTTCTGCTATCTACCATCTATCAAATAATAAAAACAAGCTTTAACAGTACATATATTTTATTTATTCATTATATTAATTTAAATTTATTTATAACACAAATATACAAATTGCATAAAAGGCGTTTTGATAATATGTTCAAACATTTCAAGGGGAAATAACACATTCAATAACTTCATCATATATACTCGGAGATATTATATAATACTAGGAAACGTTAAGTACACAAAGCGGTCTACGTGCCGGAAGGCAGAACTAACTGTGACGACTCGTCGCACCAAGCGACAACGGCTCAAACAGGCGCAATACAGCTGCACAGGTGACTTTTAAAATAAATACATAACTAAAAATGTCTTTAAATTGACATCATCGATACTTTTCTTTTTGTATTCGTGGCACTGTCAAGTTTTAGGAATCGAAAACATATCGATGTTTCTGATGATATCTGAATGTGCTTCTGAAACATCGGGAGTACTGGACATATCTTTGAAAGGAACATTTTGAGACATATCTTTGGGCGGAGAAGATGACTAAAGTCGCTGATAAAACTTCAGGACCGATAAGACGCGTGAGCTTAAAACTGAAGAGAAACGGTGCAAAAAAAAGACATCGCTGAAGACACCCACCAGGGCTAATGGTGTCATAATTTAAAATTAATTTAATGTAAAAAATAACACTTGGAAAAATATTACATTGTTTTTGTCTAGAGGACGGAACTATACTCGAGAACCTAAATTACCCTACGTATATCGGATGAATTTACTCTAGTCAAATGCTTAAGAGATGACAGAATGGTAAAAATATTTTAGACTCTTGTCTGAAAGTTGGCCTGCATTTATTTGAAATTTGTGACAGTAAGATAAACTGTGACTGTGACTATGATTGACATGTTGGATCAATTAAACATCCAATAACTCAATCACGGCACTCAACACTAACTTGAAAGCCCTCGCGACATGTCTCCACAAGCGTTCCTGACCATTTCATTTCAGTTTGTGCTAACAGCAGTTGGGAAATTTCGATCATGATGAGACTCGTCTTTAATATTGTTTAATTTTTCGGCGGAGGAAATTTTAAAACTCACGGTGACATAATTCAACCTCGACTTTTGCAACCAATGTATTTTCAACAACTGTGTTGTCGCACACATTATAATTACGACACATTATAAATTAGTGGAGTTAGTCATCTATAATTTATACAACATTCTATTCTTCATGTTAATCGTTATCACAAACTGTCCAAAAAGCTGGATGTGAGGTGGTAGTTCAAGAAGCAATTCATTTGCGCGTGCTGATCATCCTAAAGTTACTATGAACTAACCGTAGAGAATATGAAAAGACAGTGACATCAAGCTAGCAACTAGAATAACGTCGGTTCACACTCTTGTCTCTCCAATCTTCATGTAAGTATACAGCGGAGACTTGGACAGTCCGCAATAGCGACAAGCGGAAAACAAATGCCTTTGAAATGTACCACAGAAGAAGGATATTGCAACAATTCCCAACCACAGCCTGGAAAAATAAATTATCCTCAGCACAATTTTAGAATGATTGAGACCTTGAACGTTCGTTAAATGCGTTGCATCTGGCTGGAGAGGCCCCGGAGGCACCCGAGAGGGTGACCCACGATCCGAGACTTGCGGAGGTACATTGCGAGCCACGTCTCATCTGATTGAGACCACCACCGTATGTCAATACCGCGCATGAAGGAAGAAAGAGGAAGTTTTCTCACATCATCTCTACTTATAATAATACCTGTACTTAACGAACAAATAAGTACATACGTTAGTGCCTGACATTATCGAGTTATCTTAAAATAATTGTACTCGGTGCGATCTGCAAAAGCGTCAACAGATATCTAATATATATTAAATTATACATGTGTTTTATATATGGCGGAATATTCTGTGTATAAAATGTGTATTCAACACACGCAGTAATGGCACCCTATCTATCAGGATCCAGACAATACAGACCTCACGGTCCGAGGGTCAAACCTAAATTTATACATACAGTCGACAAATTGCTCGGATATACTTTTTAAGAATGCTAGAAACGTAAATGCAATATTATATAAAAAAATTGGCATTTCGCACGGCGTATATATTAAATTTATTTAGCCTCTATGAAGGTAAACCTAAATGATTACTGCAGTGACTATTTCTCAACAGTCGCTCGACGGTGCTAACAATCAATCTAAGGTGTCCGGTGCGCGCGCGCGCCGCACACAATTTTTAACTAGACTTCTTTGCAACCATGTTGATTTATCCAGTTCAAGATCACCAACATTATGGATATTGAATATCTTCCTGAAGTTACACAGTCAAGATAACCTCTTTCTAAGCTACGCTACTAGCTCTGCTGCCTTCTATTTTCCCCTGCATCGTGACTTGTCAAATATCATATTTTCAATGCGGAGAATAAGATGCGAGTCTCTTAGTATTTCGGCAACACGGCACAACACGCACCATCAGGATGGCCCTTTTCAGGGCTGACAAATCTATGTATACGATATAATGTAATGATGCTGAAGTTTCGCTCGCTCACTCGCGACACGTGACATAACCTCACATGTCGAGTGTCAAACGAATGATCATTTAAATGATTGCTTTGTTAATAATGTAAACGTGATAATAATCAATCAGATGTCTTAGATTAGATTAGACACTGTGAGCGTGTCGGATTATATCCGAGTGTACAAAACTATATTACACGAGAAATCTCAATATATATATCAATTTTAATTAAAAAATATCTAGTGTGATATAATCGTACGAATCTTCATTTTTCAGTCTACATGTTTCAAACGAAATGTCATATGTCAACGTCGATACTGCGCAGCTGCAGGCTCTCTCTCTAAGCCAGCGGGGCAGAGCGTACATATTTGGACACGTTTAATGGCTTCAGAGTTCAATCTTTCTTTGATAGATATATGAGAGTTATCTCGATTTACTTATAAATCTTTAATGTGGTCACAACCCATTGTAGCCCTTATCGACTGAGTGTGTGGTAATGTTTTCATTATTAATAGCATCGGTCCTTAAAATCGTACAAAAGATTTTTTATATACACCGTGATCAAACGATTCAAGTTTAGAGGAAGCATTGCGTTACTTTAAGCGTATACGCCGGAATCGGATCCTCGCCGGGAATGTACACGGAATGTAATTTAAAAGAAGCCGGTGAACCTTTACATTCTACTAACGCCTACACTTACATTTTGTACACAAATACCGAGACAACGAGGCCTGCTATATAATAATAACCTAAATTAGAGGAATGCGGGCGCTCTGCGATTCGGCCGATCGCCGGTTATTGTCTTCACCGACATAGTCTAGGAGGTCGGTCGTTTCCCGACCAAAGCAAATTTTGGACTAAACTAAGCTTTACAGTACAACATAACTTTATACAATGTTAAGATGTACTTCCTCATTGGGGATTAGAATCACAGCAAAACATTTGAACAATACAATATATACTGTATACAATATCATATATATATATATAATGACCTATCTATCAAAGATTATTTTTTGACATTAAACTTTGCTAACCGTGATTCTAATTTACAAAAAAAGGAGTGACTTTTATATGAAAATACGATTATCTACACTACTTTATAAATATAGACAAAAAAGTAAAAAATAAATACTTTTTACAATAATTATAAATAAAAGGACAAATGCCTCTGAAATCTGTGAAAAATGAAATCTGGATGTGTGGTGAGTTGATATCGGGGACTCCTCAAATTCCAAGCTAGGCCTCAGATCGAGTGACGTGTCCGGTGCGGATGGCAGCCTATCTATCAGCGAGTGAATGTATTTTTGGTAGTATCTAAGTTTGGCTAGCGGCGTATGAAGGCTACTACAGCTTGGTGAGAAGCGTGTGAAGGTTGAGGGCCTCGGGCAGTTCAATGTGCTCCAGACGGATATCGGAGGGACTGAATGGGAACTTCACGGCAAAGTTGAACTTGGAATCCATCAGAAGGTTTACCTGTAAAGGAAAAATGTAATTTTAATAATACGGCTCCACCATCATGGCAGAAAATGTAAACAACTCGCAACAGGGATAGTGAATGGTGACCCACCACTTTATTCAGGACCGTTTTATGAGCAAAAGCTCCCATATCGGTCCATTTTACCACCAAAGTGACAGATTTCGACTGCATAGGCGAAAAAATCCATAGATAATGCATAAAATAAAGCATGATAAAACTGATTATTTGTCGCACCTAGACATCTCCATCCCCTATGCTTTGACAGTAGTAAATTGGATGTATCAACAACTCGCAAAGAATTTTTACTACGGGCACTGGTAAAAAGTTACTACTGATCACACAACCGGCCCAAGTTATTATAACGTGGGTTCAATTAACAATAATATATAATAAGGCAGAAATAAATTAATTACACACAAAAGTAACAGAATATACACCATGTAGGAGAATAGGCAGCCTGAGAGGGGCAGCAAATGGCTGTTGCTAACTCCCTCACACACCCCTTAAAGGGAAAAAAGAAAGAAGATAATACACAAAAACAAAAAAGGTTCCTTCCGGCAAAGGGAAGCCGGGACCGGCAGACATTAAACTTAACAAAGGCAAGGGCGGATGGCCCTCACCTTCTTTCTAAACAAACATCTGACCATCTCAAAATCTCCCAGCGAAACACCCACATATCCACGAACCTCAGGACAGTCCCATTTAAAAAGGATGTACGTCTTCTCATTTGAATGACAGTATTGAATGGCTACACTTACATGCTCTGTCTGACCGCCTGCGCGATCCCGCTCCAACAGGCAGGCCTGGATCTGCCGTATGAAATCTGGCGTTATCTTGGGCTCAAACTCTTCGGCCGGGGTGTACAGGTTCAGAATCTGAAAACACATATAATATTATTATTTATTAGTAACTATATAATACATATAAAAATTTGTTTGGACTGTGCCCGTCTCACTAGAGAAATTCTGTGTCGAGGCGGGCATAGTTTACAGGCAATTGTTCAATACTTACTACCTTAACTACCTTAACAATTCTGGTTTAAATATACAATGTTGATCATATCATCTATTCTAATAAAAATGACTAGAATTTTAACAATTAATGCTAATTGCGCAAATTATTGTAACTAGTGTTGAATAAATAGAGTAAGTACTACGTTGTGGTAAACAAAGTTGAGTATTGCATAATCCTGAATGCTAATGTTTGGATGCAGCTCATCCTGCATTGCTGACACTTGTGATTATAACCAACCTCCGCAATGCTTCTTTGGAAAATAAAAGTAATATCATACTTTAACGGCACCCACCTTGCATATCTGCGTAGAATTGAGATCGGGACACATGTCACAGGTGCTCTGAACGTCCGCCGGGGACTTGCGCGCCTGCATGAGGTACACGGCCTGGATAATGGGGTTCAGGGTGTTCAAGATGCCCGAAACGCCCTCCGCAGGCAAGTTCTCTTTGGCCCACACCTCCAGCGAGGAGAGATTGTATCGGATCTGCATGCCCTTGGACCAGCGGCACAGGTCTTTACGCAGCAGCAGCTGGTTCAGGCAGGACGCGCACACAAAGTAGTATAGCTGCAACAGATAAAACCACAGTACATTATTATTAACGTAAATTTATTTCCTTGCTCATTTTTTTTTGTTTGAAATGTAAGTTTAAATTTAAAGTTACATTTCAAATGATATTTTGATATGCTGCCCAGTTCAGGTAAATGCGTCAGAATACGTGAACTAATAATTCAACCAACTTATAAAATGAACATCTATATGTCACCTGTCTGAATATCTGCGTAATAAGGTCTGAATCCACCCCGAAATACTGTAGTGTGTTGCGCATGTGCGACAGCTCCCTCGTGAGGAACGCGGGTGAGCGGGGCGGCGCCGGCGAGGGAGGCGGGGTCCCATCCTGCGAGGGCGCACGGCCCCGCGGTGCACGCCCAGACACGCCCGATATCTCCTCGAACTCCAACAGCGCCGGCACAATCAGCTGCTGCAACTGCTGCTCCAGCACCGTGATGAGGCCTGCACACGACAATACAATAATATCAATGACGATTATTAAAAAATAAACCGATCACCACTGTGGGAACGCAGCTGGTAGGTACCAGCGGCTAACTGGCCACTTACCATGCTCTTTACATCATTGTATTAGCATCCACCGCATAAATTCTACTCACGCCGTATTAGTAATTTAAAATTAAAAAATTCAGTGCTTTCATGTAAGTAGTGTTTCACTGCGAGTCGAGTATGCATGACTACACTATATCATTTTGAGTGCTCTAAATGTTCAGATTAGGTCAGCTATAGGATAGACCTGTGCATGGAATTGTTTAAGATGTAGGTGGCATCACACAGTACCATCCACACACACTCTTCGAATAATGGAGATCTCGGGCCCAGTGGCAAGGATGGTTTGAGACGACTGGAGATCTCCGTTCTTTCCTATCTAAGCACAGGACTTTGTACAAAGATTCAGTCTTTTGCGCCTCACCTTAACTCGACAAGTGCAGGAACTAACTATGCTTAGATGGAGTGGGGGTAATGACAAGACTGGACAGTGTTGATATGATGATTGAAGAAGCTAGGCTGAGATGGGGTGAAAGTCTTGTAATGAGGACACCAGTTAATTTGGTTTGTGTATTGTGCAAGAGTGGGCGTGTGCTGGTTAGCTCACCACTGATCAGGGTTGAGAGCTCTTAATACTCTCGAGACTTCAGATTTCCTAATACCTATTTCTAAATCCCATTCACCTTTCAGAGAACCTGTCACACACGTAGGTGAGTATTTTGAAGTTGGACAACATTAATTTTGAAAATATCACATTCGTCACCTTGATATATCCACACAGCGATGTCGGATAGCACCTGCCGATATTCTGAAAGATCGAAGTTCCTGAGGCACTGCTCGTTCTGGGCGCTCGTGTTGGACACCTGGTAGGCCCGGTCGCCACTGTACTGCTTCAGGCAGTGCAGGAGTCTAAAAATACATTTTTTTTGTTTTTTACACTAGAAACTAAATTTCTAAGCTTTGAATCACACTAATCAACCAATTTATTTCCTCACTGGTTGGTACGTACGTACATTACAGTCATCCCATTAATTATATGTATTAACATTTTTATAATGGGTAAAATATCATTTTAGAAGTACTATGTTACAAATGTGACGTAAAGTATCAAAGAGTGACATCTCCATTTTCATAGTTTTGAGATAATCATTAAAAACATGGCCAAATATGTCGCTTTTTGATAATATATATGTTTTTACAATTCAGAATGCTTTAAATTCATAAGGATATATTATGCTATGATTTCATAGGCTTATCATAAGTTTTATATTCTACAAAACTACATTCTTAACTCATTTTGTCTAAAAATGGAGATGTCACACTTTGCTACTTAACGTCAATATTTAAATCAAACAATTAAAAGAGTTTGTAAATGTTAAAATATGTTTACATATTATAAGTTTGAAATGTTTGGCGAGATGAAAGTTTCTAAGGATACAGTAAATATCTTATTAGGGGTATCTTTTCACAGTGGATAACACAGATCTATCAGAACAGAATTTTTTCTGTCTGAGAAATACGAAGTTGAAATGTACAGGATTTGCATTTTGTAGCATCTGAACGTTAGTCCCGCTTAACAAACACTTTGCACACAAGATGGTTGGTTTGCGAAAAATAAAATTCTTTTTAAAAATTGATCACTTTTGCAATAGACACCGCAGGATACCTGAGGGTGTTGGCTAGCCACATGACAGACACGTCCATCTTCTCTCCCTTGCGCTTGACGACCTTCTTCACGCCGTTGATGAACACGCGCAGCAGCACGCGCACCTTCTCGTCGTCGTTCACGTAGTCCGTGTAGCGGATGGACATGAACAGGACGTAGGCCGGCAGGCCCGGCAGCAGGGTCACCGCCGTGCGCGGAGACAGTTCTGCAATGACAGTTGTCAGACAACCGATTAGGATTCCGTTCGCTGTCTTTCCAATTTTTTCTATACACATGCAAAAATAAATTAACAAGCAGGCCATTACCTGACACGAGTCTCTGCACGATGACAGACTCCGTACCAGCTTTATACTCGAACATCCCCATATAGTCTCTCTCCTTCTTCTTGACTACGGGCAGTAGGCTCGTGTCGCGCTCCTTCGCAACGGATACAGTCGACACGTCCTTCGTAGAAGAACCTGCAAAACATTCACATTAATAACGAAAAGACATTCAAAGACTAATTATTTGAAACTGTCCTATATATTATTTTGTGCTACAAATTTCAGTAATGTACCAGTTTCGGCGTAATACTATCACTATCAAATTATTTAAAGATATGTCTGATTGGGGTGCTCTTCGTAAAATTGATTAAATGTGATAGCTTTCTGTTAATTGAAATAATTACCTACTAACAAAACAACAGCATTACAATTCCAATTTTTTAAATTTCTGACAACAGAAATAGGGTTGTTATATTCAATTTGAAAAATGCACCTACCTCAGAATAAATAGGTCATATGGCCTATTTGATAAATTTCAAAGGAAATTGACGTGTAATGTAATGTGTAAAATTAGGTTTGAATCTATCAATCACCGGAACTCTAATCTAGAACTGTATATTCCTAGACGAGAGCTTTAAGCTATGATACTCTATATACATTACATATATATTATAGTTGTTAAATATCATGTATATATATTTGCTAAGTGAAGAACTATATTTTTTCATCAAATAGGTTTAATTCTATGTGATTTTATTAAATTAAATGTATTGTATATAAGATTGTAGAAATTCAGATTGGAAATTGACAGAAGTGTTAATAGGCGATTCAAACAATAGAATGGCCTCGGTTGTGAATTCACAGAAGTGCTAATAGGCAATTCAAACAATAGAATGGCTTCGGTTGTGAATTCACAGAAGTGCTAATAGGCAATTCAAACAATAGAATGGCCTCGGTTGTGAATTCACAGAAGTGCTAATAGGCAATTCAAACAATAGAATGGCCTCGGTTGTGAATTCACAGAAGTGCTAATAGGCAATTCAAACAATAGAATGGCCTCGGTTGTGAATTCACAGAAGTGCTAATAGGCAATTCAAACAATAGAATGGCCTCGGTTGTGAATTCACAGAAGTGCTAATAGGCAATTCAAACAACAGAATGGCCTCCGTTGTGAATAAATGACAGATTAAAAATACTTGCAGTGATGGGTAAAGTGAGACTACTGACCAGACACCACTGTGTCCTCGACGACGATGTCCGGCAATCCTGCGTCCCTCACACGTTTTCCGAGCGCCTGCAGCTGGCGTCGGTACTGCTCGCAGCGTTCCGTCAGCTCATCCACCTTTTCCTGCAAAGTCATTCAGACCCGCGTCACTACTCAGCATCGTAAAAAAAACACACTCACAAGTTCCCGAAACTTTGAAGCCCTCTCATGTATCAACCTCTAACTGCAAGCAATAATTTGAATATTGTAAGATGATGGCCCTGTTAAAAGTTGAAATTGACGTAAGAATTTGGAGCATGTACAATATTTACATTAATTAAAAAAATAATTACCCCCGGTGAACATTGTAACAAAGCAGTATTAATAGAGCTTAAGATGGTTATTATTTCAACCTGTCTTCTGGAGACTGGAGTTTGGTTCCCTGCCAGGAAATGAATTAATTGTTTTTTTGGTTACTTCTTAAAAACCCGTATATTCTGTAAACATTACCTGGAGATTGAGGTTCTGCGACGCAAGCCTAGATACTTCTTGCTGCACAAACTGTTCTCCCTGCCCTCCAGTCAGCATCCTGCATATGATAAAGATCACAATTAATCACGCACATTTGCTTTACGCATCATGTAAGATTGAATGGTGTGAGAACAGTTTTGATAACTATAGAGCAAACAAGCTTGTGCTTGTGACGTTACGCGCCGTGCGTCGTGCTGTCCACAGGATTCGTAACGTCCTTCTCCAAGTCTCCGACTGTCCAAGTCTTCGCTGTATACGAGAAGATTGGAAAGGCAAGACTGTGAATCAACACCATTTTAGTTTCTGACTCGATGTCATCGTCTTTTCAAATTCTCTACAGTCGGTCCATAGCGACTTTAGCTAGTCGTATGCGTCTTGGAATTTCCTGCTCACTGTCATCAGTACTCCCAAATAAATTGCCTCTTGAACTACCTCACATCCTGCTGTGTGGGAAGTTTATTGTGATTCATTAGTATACACTACTATTGAAGAATTATAATTGTATTTATCAACACACAAAATAATACAATAAATGTGTACTCACTTCTGCTGGTTGTCGTTGTCTTCTCTGAGCTGGTCCAGCTCGGCAGTCAGCTCCACATAGCGCATCCTCTCGATCTTCAGCTCCTCTTCCAGTTGTCTGTACAACACAACAATATCACATTATCAACCATATTGCATAAACTGATCAATTTTTTTTTAATATAGGACCCGACTGTCAAGTCGCAGTCAAGTCGTTAATTAGTTACTTACTTACCATCATGCCGTTTCTCCGCGAGGATAGGCAGAGAGAAGAGAGCGTCATACTTTTGTCCTGACACAATTTTTGCCTCATTTACATTCATACATCTTCTCATACAAGCTCACCGATTATTGTGGCTTCTAACAGGACCAACCATCCTCCAGTATCTGGTTTACCTGGTCGAGCCAAGTCTCATGCGGGCGACATCTATTTCTGGTGTCATCAACACTTGCGTCATATATCTTTCTTACCATTCTCTACTCATTCATCCGTTCCATATGACCAAACTACCTAAATGATCCTTTCTTAATCTTACTCACTATACTAAGATCAGCTTTACGTTTGTTCCTTATTTCTCCATTCTTTACTCTGTCATACATAGATCAGCCACACATACGCCTAAGAGATCTCATTTCCACCGGATTCAGTCTGCTTTTGTTTCTTTTCTGCCAGCTCCAGACTTCACTTCCATACATCAGTGTCAGTAGCAGGACTCCATTGTGTCCGCTAGTCTTGCCTCGGTTTACAAATTCCCATTAGGTATAATTCCATTAAAAGTGCTGTTCACTTTGTTCCCTGCAGTCACCCACCTTACACAAACTCATCTACTTGTTCCAAACATTGATCACCTCCAAGTATTTAGCATGTTGTCTTGCTTTCCTCCTTCTCGAATACCATCACTTTGGACTTGTTAACATTCATCATGAGGTCGCTTTCCTTGCATCCATCGTACATTCTACTCACTAGACTCTGTAGTTCTTGTTCATTATTCGCCATTAATACTGCATCATCGACGTACAATAAACAGCATACAAACAAATCGCCCGTTTTCGCTCCTACATTCATACATTCCAATTCTCTCATACAATTATCCATATAAAAGTTAAACAGCCATGGAGAAATTACACAACCCAGTTTATAACCCTTTGTAATGTCAAACAATAGTGTGAAGGCAATTAAATTAATTTTGAATTAACTCTAGACTTTCTCTAAATATGAAGTAATATAAGACAAGGGAAAATTTAAGAGAGACACGCTGGAAGAAGGCACCACTCCCAGTTGGAGAGCATGCGCGAGTGGTACCATTGCAGCTTCATTGTTCAGTGTAGCCCCAATCCATTGAAAAATAAGAAAAATTAAAGTACTCAAATATGAATATTTGAGATGCTTTTAAATTGTGTAAAGACATCCAATCATCTCCACAATTAAGCGGTCATTTAAAAAAAGGTTTAATGTAAGTTACTACCTAACAAGAGAAGAAATTAAGAAAGTAGTCACTGACCTGGTGATCCTCTTTTGCGCCTCAAAGGCCTGCACCAATTCGCCGTCCTCGTTGATGACATCCACATCTGAGCCATAGTTTGACGTAGCTAGAGACTTCAAGTTCACCGTCTGCAAACGACACCATTAATTAAAAATCACCCGTGTCAAAATAGTTAGTGTGATGTAGTGACAAGGTAAATTGCGATTGGCGCAACGTTAATTGGCAAAATTAATTCGGAGAGCAACAAGAGAGAGAGAATCTTGACGCTTTTGAAATATGGGATGTTTTGTTGATATAAATTGATATGAGGGCACCAACTTCGGGGCTGTTAGAGAAGAAGATTTAAGAAGCTTATCAAGTCATTTTTTATATCTTGTTAAGTGACGTAAAGCTACTCATAATAATTACTATAAGTAGTTACGAACATTGTCCACACATATTAAATATTCTTAGTAGAATAATATTTTGTAAATATTCATTAATAGTGAATGTATACGGGTGATACTTATAAAGGACTTGTACAGAGTTGAGCGCGGAGCGAGCTGTCATTCAATGTCTAATGAATTTTACACGCATACGTCAAAGCATCATCCGTGTGCACACACCACAAGATCAATGACGCTCATAAATAAATTCACAAATAAATAAATAAATATTTTGAGAAAATTTAAAAAAAATTTGAGCAACGCACATGCAAAATTGGCGATTTACTTGTTCTATGACATCAGGTAAACAAAGTCAATTCATTTACTGTTAATATTCTGCGCAAGTCAGGGTGTCACACGCCAAGGCAAAGAAAGCGGGAACTTAAGACTCACGGGCGTGTAGAAAGATTTCCACCTTTCGAGCATTGCACAAACACGCGTGGAATGTCATAAACAATAAACAAATTAATGTGCACTGATAAACTAAACAAATAATATTTTCTTTCTACAACTTTATTTTCAACACTTTCCAGACGGGGATTTAATACTTTATATAGGGTTATCCAATAAATGTGATATAATTTCAAATAGTATTAGCCGTGTTCATTAATATTTTGACACCTGTCATTGGTATTTTTATTCAGGATAGTCTGCCATATTACCATGGAGCGTTTCACATCGGAACAACGTTTACAAGTTATTAAAATTTACTATCAAAATTGGCCTTCAACTCGACGACCAAACGTGACGACCAAAATTCCTCGAGTGAAGCCAATATTGCCGCTGTAAATTAATGGTGTAAGGGTGATCCAAAGTTACGGATTCCTCGAGGTTCGCGACATTTAGGCTCGACAACAATTGGACAATCAAAAAACAACGTAACTCGTGTTATTGGTGAAATTGCACCAGATTTATGTGAAATGATGGCTGAAAATTGGATCCAAAGAATAGTCGTGGTGCACATTTGAATGAAATTGTCAATAGCGCCGAATGATTTTACAAATTAAAAAAAAAAACATTTTTAAATTAAATTCTACTTTAAATTTCAATCACGCTTGTTGGATAACCTTGTACAATGGGTTTAGACAAACCTCTTTCGTAAAATATAGTTGCAACCGGAATTTGAACCGAGAATTTAACTTTTTAGCGAAACATCTGCTCTATGTTTAATTCCTCTATGATCGAGGCATTCGTTGCCCACGGTACACATCGCCAGCATCACATTTCAACTGTGTCTATAGGCTCTTGCGCTTCCGTTCTTTCAGAGTCCATCATGGAGAAAGATTGGGAAAATACGAATTCAGACTAGTTTAATAATTGTTTTCCTGATCATACTCGGTCTTGTCAGACTAGCAGTTTTTATATGGCATACATGATATGCAGTGTCATATTTTTAACAATATATTGAATTGAGTAAGTCAGGCATTCTTGGGATGATATACAGGGTGACCCAAAAAAAAGTGAGAACATTTAGTAAAATGTGATATAATTACATCAAAATTAGTTTAACTATATCAACAATAGTTTACAAATTTACTTCCTTACCTATTTACCAATATTACGTTTTATTTCGACAATTTCCGGTCGCCATCTTCGATTATTAATTTTCCCATTGTTTATATTTGGTTTTTTAAAATTGTTGCCCAGAATGACAAAAATCACCGCAAGAGACCGTATTCTGATCAAAAATTTGCGAATTGAAAAACGTCGGGGTGCTAGGGAAATGATCAAAGAGTTTCAAAACAAAGCCTGGAGTATAGCTAGACATTACAGCAGGACGGAGTTCCATCTCACACAGCCAGAAATACAATCAACATTCTTCATCGTGAGAATGTTAATTTCATCGAGTCAGGCATGTGGCCGCCGATTTAAACCCAGTAGATGATGCAATATGCGGTGTTTTGATAATTTCTGATCAGCTAAATATTGTGCAAAAAAAGTTACATTAAGAATTATAATTAATTATATTATGTTTTGAAATAACTCGCGTGTTACGAGATGTTCTCACATTTTTTGGGCCACCCTGTATGTAATAAATCATAAAATAAAAATGCTTTAATTAATTAATTATAATTTTATAAACATTTAAATAAATATCCAGTCTCGAAAGTGTATAGGGGGGACTACGTTTACATCAGTAGGCAGATAATTATAATCTAAAATACAATAAGATAAACAGAAGAAGATAAACAAGACTACAATAAGAGCATTCAAAGCAATATATAAGAGACAGTTGCATTCCGTGACTGATAGAGTTCCTGGAAGATGATGATTGTGAATCTGGCCTGATATGCGGGAAGTATTGAATAAAATAATTGCATTCATTTTAATGAAATAACATGTTTTGAAAAAAATATAATTCCTCTGTAATTACAACATTTAGAATGATATGTAGGAAAAAATTAATCTGAGACTCTAAACCAATTTGTAACACAATACAATGTCATCAGTTTTTATCCCTACACGTTACCTTATTAGAGAGACATCTATTTTTTCTCATTGGAAGCGACCAGAGATGGGCAATTCTGCTACTTATTAGAGATAGGCATTTTCACTATGTATAATAGCATAATAAAAATAAGTGGTAAGTGCATCTACGTCTCCTAATCACGTTTGAAATTGGATTCCAGTGCCGCGATCTATTAACCTTCGAGCGGACGCGCTGAGTGATTTCCCTCGGGCGCTCGTCGTAAATGTTACGTCATCAAGTTTTCTCCGTGTAAATGGTGTTTCCTTTATATAAATGTTAAGGAATTGCCGTAAGGTTATGAAAAATGATAAACGACAGTACTTTCAAAAATTATATATTTGACTTTCTTAAACAAAAAACGAAACAACTCAAATTATTTCAAAACAAAATATTTTATCGACCCATTAGTCAGAATCAATCATCATTACAATTGTTGCAAACCACCTTAACAGCCGAGTGGTTCTTGCATGTAAAGGACTGGCAACGGCAACACTTCATGATGCTAACGATCTTTTCTTCTCCAGTGCACATGACCGACAAATCGGTTCAACTTCCCGACAGTAATTCGCTTTGAGAAAAGCGCTTATATCTTGCGGTAAATGTTTGACATTTGATCTGAAGATATGATGCTCTTCCATCATGGTCGATGTCAAATTTTTTAGGAAAATTCTTCGATGCTTTGGAGCCTTTCCTGGACAGGCAAATACGTAAAAAATTTGAGTGTGCCACCAATATTCGTTAAGAGTCCAAATATCAATGAATAACAAAAACTTCTAAGCACACCCGGTACGTCTGTAGTTTAGAGAGACACTGACGCTCGAATAGCTCGGAGCTCGATGCTTGCGACTAAGTAGTAAAAGTGGGGGAGGCGATAAGGCGCATCTGTCGTAAATTTTGTGACACCGTGCCCGCTGGAAGGTTAAGAAATGTTATATTTGAAGACAGTCTAGAGATGGTGTAAATCCAAACATTAGTTTGTTTGTAATACCATTTCTAATTATGACAGTTGTTTGATGTCAACGCTTGCGAGTTGTGTATGCCTTTTCAATCTATTCTATATTTCTATAATCTTTTGTGTCAGGACGCTGACATTAGGTGAGTACCTTTATTTTGAGGTGTAGTTTGTGATGTATATATAAATTTTGAGATTATTTCCGCGGATTACGATTTATAAGACCAGATACACTTACCTTATATATTTTTGAATGGAAATTTTCTCAATTATTGATGTGTAGACAGAACCATTATTTAAAAAAAAAAAAAAAGAATTAATTTCAAAAACAATCACTACGATACGTCACACTTTTATTGTGTAGATTTTTTTGGAACTCGGCGCGTTTTACCCGTCATTAAGGACCAAAATAACTAATTCATATTGTGATTAAGCAAAGTAAAGACATTTTCATTATTTTAAGAATTTGTCAGAAATAATTCAACTAGATGCTTTTACTCCAAATTTGGGGTAAGTGCATCTACTCGTCCAATTTTCAAAAAATGCTTACAATATCAGCTGTCCTAAAAGGTTACATACCGATTTTTAAAGACTTAAATCAGGAAATGGTTAACGATCCTTCTATCAAAGCCATAGAATAATCTTATGAAGTTTGAGAACAGTTCAAAGTTTATGTCAATGATTAATAGCACTACCCCGATTTACCTTATTTTTGCTACTTATTAGCTACTAGAGAGGGATATTTCTGCTACTTACTAACGTTACTATAGTTACTAAGCTATTAGAGAAAAGCATTTCCGCTAATTGAAGAAACTAGTCGCAAATTCAGCAACCCCCATTTTTTTTCTAAAATTTAATGCAGTTGTCTTCTCATAGAGCTTTTGCATATTGTGTTAATTTATCAACAGTCAAACATAGCTCTTTTTGATGTAAATTGGTCATTCAAAATCGGTGTCAGTTGCAAAATCGGTCGCTGTCATTTATATTAGAATTAGAACCAATAGCGATAATCTTCGCTACTCTGAAATTTAAATGCCCGCCAGTATGGAATCTGGCTTGTTTTTGGAAGCAAGTGTATTTATTTTGTATTTTAAACCAGATTATAGGGATTATTATTCATAATAAGATGTGCTTTAATAAATATTATATATTGCTCTTCAAGCTCCTATCAGTTGAAGATTGCCGAGTTTGTAACTGGTACCTTCAATATCAGCTTACTAGAGATGGGCTTGTTTACTATGTACAACTAAAAAACTGTGTCTTATTCTGAAAATATAACAGTTTAAGAAACTGTTACACAGACAGTTTCTCTGAAGCATAGCAGAATTAAGATAAATTGAAGACAGCAATATTTTGACAATAGAACTTGTAAAAGTGAATGGGGAGGAGCATATAAAACTTCAATTCACAATTTAGAAATCACTCAAAAAATGACTATCCAAGTGTCCAACTCTTCACAGATTTCAAAGTACCAATAATAATAGACATATACAAAAAAAATTCAATAATCCAAATTTTTAAAATGAAAAATAAATTAAATATTAGAAGCGAATTCCGAACTACAAGATTTAGAGACCAAATTGATATTCCAAAACTAAAATATACCACAACGCAAAATCACTGTATTTATCAAGGCATCAAATTTTTTAACAATCTCCCCTTCGCAATTAGAAAAATTCCGACTACTATCAATTTGTATCTGAAGTCAAAAAATATGTACACAGACTAACTGAAACATAAATTATACACTCTCGTATATACTCATTTTCTATACACGAGTCTTACTCTCATAGAGAAGAAATAAATATTAAAAGAAATGTATATATATCCTACTGATTATTTAAAAAAAATTAAAAAAAACCTATTTAAAATATCAGAGGTACATATGTCAGAGAGAGTGAGATATAATTTCGAATGATTGTCCGATGATGAAGATGACAGATGAAGCGATGGAGGACAGAGAAGCCGATGAGATGAGAAGGGAACACAGAGCAAGCGAGTGTTGAGGGTTTTACTTACGACATCTTTGAGGGCTTGGAACCAAGGCTTCTGTCAGCCAGAAATTGAGAAACAGATTTGAGCAAATCCAATTTGAAAAATTTTGAAAAACAAACTAATCGACGATTCAGATTCATTAGCGTCAAAGATATCTCCAAACTGGAAAAGCGGTACATTTCTGATTTCATATCAGTATTTCATTCCCTGCACTCAGTCTACTTAGCAATGCGGAGCTAAATACATTGAGTAAAAGCGTATTTTGTAGACGTATCTAAATTTGTCATCCATTTTGATATATTTTATCGTAAAAATGAAGTACATTTCGGTTCAAGGTAAGGTAAGGTCAAGGTCCAATACATCTTACCAGTAAAGGCTCTTTATATAAGATTGCTTTTGTATGTGTATAAAAGTTAAAATTTCTGCGTGCACTATATTTTTTGCTTGTGCTATTTTTGTAATTTATGAAACATAGTTTAGTATGTCAATCTTTAGATAGAATAAACACAATTAACCCAATATTGCGTACTTCTCCATTGAAAAAAAATTACCAGTCATATATTCGAGTATAAGTCAAGAAATTTATCACCAAACAATAAATAACTTATAGCCCCGTCGCAAAATTGTCACGTTTTACCGTAATAAAAAAAAATATACATTTATAATACGACAACTAAAAATTAAATAAAAATATTTATAGTTATTAAAAAAGCTACACATTTTTTTAACATAGACTTTGACCCTTTGAAATCCTAAAAAATTTCATTTTGACATTTTCTCAAATACATACGGTAATAATAATATCATTTAATATAAATTCAATTTCTTTATCAGATTCTATTACAAATTAAAAGTTTTAAGGTCAGATATCTTGAAGCGACTTCCCCAAACACTGATTAATAATCAAATAATAAACCTAGCGACATTTCGAGTCAACGTAGCATTGGCCTCCCAGCATGGGCAAAAAGCCGAACCGCAAGTATAAAGGATACAGAGTATCGCATGCAGATATAATAAGCGGGTGATTTGTTCTCACCTGATTGGCCAGGACACTTCTCAGCTGGATGCACTCCTCGCGCCTCCTCTCCAACTCCTCCTGAAGGGCCACAAATTGTTCTGCAATGAGAAGATAGAGAATAAGTGTAATGTTGGAATTTTATCATCAGTCTGTGTCCGTGAGACCTCCCGTCCATCTGATGGCGTCGCTCCATCGAGCCAACGCTACTTTTATCAGTGCGATGCCTCCACTCCAGGAGCAATATTCAATCTAATTTTGGATTTCGTAGTAAACTCATTTTACCCTCCGTTCCATTATTTGAAAGCCATCTACATTGTTTTAACGGAATCTCAAATACCTTTGAGTAAACCGACTGCAGACGCCAGAATTATAAAGTTGATTTTATATGTATATATTTATAATTAATACATTAATTTAGTATTTAAAATAATAACTATACTGCATACTTGGGACACATTCTCCACAATGAAAAATGTAATATTTTACAACTAACTATGCAGGGGAAGATAGAAGGCAGCAGAGCAGCAGAGCAGCAGAGCTAGTAGTAGAGCTAGAAAGAGGTTATCTTGGATGCGTAACCTCAGGAAGTGGTTCCATGTTGGTGATCTTATACAGGATAAATCAACATGGTGAGTCAACCTTCCACAGAAGAAGAAATCTTGATAAATATTGTGTGCAATATTTTTTGTGAAATTGTGTGTGCGTACATACACAATTTCACAGAGGGAACACTGTCCGAGACCGTCCTTCCACAGTTGACATATCACCTCAATTCAAGTAATTAAGATATAAGTATATTGTCCAGTGCCCTTATACTTATATTTGTGTTATTCCCAATAAATAAATAAATCCTCAATAAGTGGTGACTTAATTGGGTATGTGACGGCAATAGAACAAATAATCAAAGAATTTATAAGTACCAGCTAGCTCCCTGGCACTGACGTCGCCAGAGCGCGCCACGCTGTCCCGCAGGCGCGTGAGGTCTCCCAGCAGGCGTACATTCTCTATCTCCAGCTCTGTGATGCGGTGCTGCTCCTCAGCGCGACCCGGCCCGTCTCCCGCGCCCTGAAGCCTCTCCATGTGCTCCAGACGGGTGCGCAGGCGATCCTTCTCTTCAGCCAGCCGCTGGGCGCGCGCCTGCAGCCTCAGCACGAGCCCGGTGTCCTCTTGAACGCCCGTTTCGGGCTGCAGAACAGAATTTATTCATTAATATTAGACAACATAGCGCACGCATACACAATTAGGTTTAGTTTACACGGTATATATACGAATTATGCGACAATTGTCACGCTTGTTGGTCCTGTAGTCAAGACAATTGCCTAGTGACCCAGCGGTAGGAGGTTCGAGTCTCGTTCTACGAGACCAGCGAGTTAATTCTATTTTCATAGCACAAGCGTTTAGCTTAGTTTCAAAAGATTAAGAATATTGATGTGATACATATTCCGTACATCGCTATTTTTTCAATTTTTAAAAATAATAATGGATCATGGACTCATGAACTCTGAAGGCATGGGAGAGAAGGCAGATTGATGTCTTTGAGATGTGGTTTTGGAGACGTGTTGCGCATATCGTGAATGGAGAGATGCGTGTATTCATTCTGCAGGAGGATCAAGGACTTTCAATCATTCAATTTTTGGGGTAAAATTGAGAAAAAGTCAGACAATATGAAGTAAGTAATTAAAAGGCTAATTACTTTGTGGTTGTGTGTGGTCTCCTGTCCCTTCTGCCACTCGATGTTGTCCAGCGCGCTGCGGGTGGCCCCCGATTGGTTGGAGCGCACCGAGCCATACCCATTGTCCTGTAAAGCAATGCACGGTTAAACGGTTACGGCACTATTGTGACTAAATTAATACATTAGTGGCTTTAGAAATATTCTCAATGCGATGATATAGTATAATAATATAATGTGGATGAGGATACAATTATGTGTCAGAACAGAAGAGTGTGGTGCTCTATCCTCTCTGCCTGATGATAAACGGCGTGATGGTAAGTTAAAATATTTTTTCGCTAAATAGATTTTTTCTGTACCAGGTATGTAAATATGAAACCGGAATTTTTGTATTGAAAATACACGTTTATTATATGAAAATGAAACAAAATATTTGATTTAAAGTATTGCCCATCGCTAGCTATACATTTTCCCCACATCTCTGACAATTTGTGGATGCCATGCCAAAAAAACTGTTGCTCTTTTGAGGCAAACCAATCATCGAGCCATTTTCGTAAGAAGTGAAGCGTTGCTCAGCAAGTGCGTGTCCCGTCGATGCAAATAAGTAGTAACCGGACGGAGCCAAGTTTGGGGAGTAAACCGCATGCAACAGTTTTTCCCAACTGAATGCCTCAATCGTTTCCTTGACCAGTTTTGCGTTTGAGTGTCATCCTCATCCAAAAATGTTTGCAATTCACTGTCTTCAAACTTTTTCTGTGGTCTCCCACGTTCCTCATTTATCACGTCAAAATCGCCACTTTTGAATTTTTTAAACCACTCAAAGCACTGTGATTTACCAAGAGCATACTCACCGTAAGCTTCTAGAAGCATTTAATGCGATTCTGGAGCAGTTTTCTTCAAATGGTAACAGAAAATCAATGCTGTCCGCAAATCGTAGTTTCCAGACACAAAATTTGACTTGTTCAACGCTATTAAAAACTATGCTGTTGTATGAAACTTGTATTGTTATGAATTGAAAATCTTTGTCAGATGTCAAAACAAAAAAATGACACCAATGACGCAGTTTGACGATAACTACATTGACAGTAAGGGCCATCTATGGGCAAATTCCAGTTTCATATTTACATACTTGGTATATCTTTCTAGTTGATTAATTTGATTTGTATTACAATAAGATTGTTCACGCAGGATTGATCCGGTAATGGTAACATTTCAAAATTGAGCCAGACGGACGGCCACGACAGCTTACAACAAGAGCACACAAAGTAAAAGAATATGATCTGATTGCGTGCGGACTCACCTCATCCTGCTGCGAAGCCGAGCTGGCGTTGGAAAGCGACCTCTGGTGAGATTTCTGGCCAGACTGCTTTCTGAAATGCATAGTGAATATTTAAAAAATCATCAGTGCAAAGTGAAGAAGTAATGAATCCATCGCTCTTATGATGACAAGCTGTAAAAGGAGACGTGTCCCATATCAGAATGGGACGCGACCCCTTTAAGAGAGTTGAATTTTTGGGACACTTTTAATACAGAGTATGTATTTTAGGAGGCATCCCGGATAAAATGCGTTGTTCTTCTTCACAATAAAAAAATGTTATTAAATAGCAGAAAGTAAATTTGTTTTTGCTACGGTCGAATTTCCGTAAATATTATTTGTATATATTGAAAATATAATATATTACGCCAAAAAAGATGTATCTACATATGTCATTTTGATTTTCTACAAAACATAATCCAGTATACTATTCATGTCGATTCAGTACGCATCATAACATTTATGCGTTGGATTATCCCAGAACGTAAACTTGACGCAAATAGTGTACTAAGAAAAAAGTACCTATCTAGAATATTCTTTTACGGATCGTAACATTTTATAGGAAGTTTGCAGGTGGGGGCGTGATATGCAAGAACCTTGTTACGGATATTTAGCATCTTTGTAGACACCATCGGGGAAGAAATATTTCAACAAAAATAAAAGAACATTCTCTACACTTGCAATAAAATCCAGACAATATTTGTGTAAATGGCGGGGAGCAGAGCTAACTATAAAAGCACATTCTATGCAGGGATGGTATAACACATGCATCTGAGGCACATTTAACACATTAAAAAAATTATTTGTAAATAAATAATGTTTCCCATGAAAGGATTTGTGCATGTTTTTTTGTTTGAGAGTACTAACGTTTGCATCTCCTCTAGCCTGGCCTGCAGGCGGTACTGGTCCGTCAGGAGCCTCTGGTAGGCGGTCTTCTCCTGGTCCAGCTCGGACAGCAGTTCTCTCTTCTCCAGTTCGTACTGCTCGCGCATCTTCTTCTCCGAGTCTGAAACACGATGACAACAACAACCATTAACACATAATAATAATAAACTCTTTTAAGGAACCGAAGCCAATGTAGCTCATATAAAAGGGATGTTATTTGAAAGAATTTGGAATAAAGAGAGAGAGAGAGAGAGATTCATCCATTTGATACGACAAAATTTACCTTTCTGGCTTGTCTGGTTGACCTCTTTGAGACTCGTCATCTCCTTCATTGCTACATCCTTCTCTTTTTTCCACAATGCACGCTGCTCCGCGTACTCCTTGTTCAGACGCTGCTTTTCCTCCACTAGCTCGATGTTGTTGCCTCGCTCCAGCGCCAACTGCTCATCCAGGTCAAATAGCCTGCCGTCTCTCTCCCGTATCGTGGCCTTCAGCTCCTTTACCAGCGCTTCCAACGATTTCATTGGCTCCAATTTACTCCTGAAGAGAGAAAATATTAAGTAAATGAGATATAAAATAAATAAATATACATTCTAAAGAGTGACCCAAAAAAGAACGCCAGATTTAAAAATCGTTAAATTTTTTTATTTTACGGTTGATAACTTTCAAACTTTGATAGTTATAATCTACGATTCATCCAATTAGAAAATGTGTCATAAAGTGGACCCTTAATTTGGTGGAAAAATCATCTTCAGCGATGAGGGTACATTTTCAACTCTACAGTTTCGTAAACAAAGAAAATTGCCACATTTGGGAAAAATTCTTGTGATTCATGAGTAGCAAATGTACCCTGAATGTATCATGAGTAGTAAATGTACTCCGAATGAATCATGAGTAGTAAATGTACCCAGAATGAGTCATGAGTAGTAAATGTACCCCGAATGAGTCATGAGTAGTAAATGTACCCTGAATGAGTCATGAGTAATAAATGTACCCCGAATGAGTCATGAGTAATAAATGTACCCCGAATGAGTCATGAGTAGTAAATGTACCCTGAATGAGTCAACGTATGGTGTGGATTTTGTCCAGACGGCTGGACAGGCCCAGGCCTATACATCTTTGAAAGTGAGGCTGGAAATGCAGTAAATGTGAATGGCAATCGTTACCGTAACATGATATTTATTTATTATTATTATCATACACACCCTATTCAGGCATTAACATAATTTGTAAAATAATAGAAAATTTCATCAGAAGTGCAATACACAAAGAAAAAAATTACGTAATGTCGGCGGGTTTTTCATAATCAAAATTAAAAATATATATAAAATGTGAAGTAAAGAAACTTATCCATCACCATTGAGATGAGACACAAAAAATTGTAATAATATAGTTCTATAAAGAGTTAAATTTACAGCAAAAAGGTCCACTGCCTCCGAATACTCCTTCCCCAAAGAATCCATTCTGGGGACTGCGGAGTTAGCTAATGCATGAGTTCTGACATTATCACTGTAATAGAACGATGAATTGTATCTCGATGACCTCAATGGTGCCTGAAAGTCAAGCAACCAACAATCTGGGGACAGTCTATCACACCATTGATGATCCTGTATAGAAATATAACGTCTCGTTGATAATTTTAACAATTTCAGACGGCTAAGGAGATAATCATAATTGATATTCTCAGAGCGTATATTTAATTAAAAATTAATAAATCTTAGAAACTTTATCTGGATTCTTTCAACCACCGTCGAGTGTCAATGATGTGTGGAGACCATATGACTGAATTATATTCTACCTGAGGTCTGACCGGAGAAGTGTAGAGGAGTGTGCAGGTCTGAAAAGTTTTTTGCAGTCTGCAAAACAAATCCCGACATTTTGAGGCCTTTATTAGTTATCGAATCAATGTGGGGAATGAAGGATAATTTACTATCATTATTGAATTATTAGTATTGAAGTTTTTTTGGCACCAACTGGACGATATGAACTTTAAACAAATGTGGTTCTAGGTTCCAGCAGGACGGCGCCACCTGCCGTACAACTCGAGCGACAGTTCATTTACTGCAGCACCACATTCCTGGTTGTGTAATTTCACGTAAAGTCGACACCAATTGACCGGCATTATTTGATTTAATACAGTGCGACTTCTTTTTGTGGGGTTTTCTGAAAATCAAGGTCTATGTCAGCAATCCACAAACAGTTGACGACCTTAAAAATGAAATCTGATGTGTTATCGATGAAATTGTGATTGAAAATTTTGTGAAAAGAATCAATATTTGCATTCGAAACCATATTTTCAAATACTAAATTAATGTATTAATTATAAATATATACATATAAAATCAATTTTGTCGAAAAATATTGTTTTTGCGTCACCGGGATTCGAACCTGGATCTCTATTTCCAATCCGGGGAAGTGCACTACCTTTGTGCTATAACGCCAGTATTTTTCTTGACAAATTTTCGAACCTATATGTTACATTTTTCAAATTAATACACCTGTCGTTCCATTATTTGAAAGCCATCTACATCTAATTTGTCAAGAAAAATACTGGCGTTATAGCACAAAGGTAGTGCACTTCCCCGGATTGGAAATAGAGATCCAGGTTCGAATCCCGGTGACGTAAAAACAATATTTTTCGACAAAATTGATTTTATATGTATATATTTATAATTAATACATTAATTTAGTATTTAAAATATCACAGACTTATGTTCTGAATAATTACAACTTCACAATAAGAATGTGTTTTCCTTAACCATATTTTCATATTTAGTTGGAGTGTGTACTTTAATATTCAATAAAAATCTAATCATAAAATTAATATAAACCTTGTTTTGTTTCCAATTTAAATTCGGCATTCAATTTTGGCCACTCTTTACGATATTAATATCTTTTAGACCCGATAAAATGTTAGATTTCCTATTTTTCCATAAAACAGAGAGTTTGAAGTTGCACCTGAGATCAGCCAAGTCGGACTGCAAGTGTCCGATCTGCTTATTTTCCTGCTGCAGGTCACCCAGCCTCTGCTGCAGAGAGATGATCTTGTTCTCTAGCCCCTTGTTGAGCTGCTTCACGTGCTCCACGCTCTTCGCGTCCGCCTTCAGCCGCTTGAACTTGCGGCGCGCGAGGAACCGTCGAATCTGAAAAAAGATTCTATTATATAATATTCTACCTTAAAAGAGAATATATCGTTGCCTTAGTCGTTACCTAAATGTTAATATAATGATCATTATTACACGTCACAATCAATATTTCTTCTAAGGTGTGCAGGTGTGCACGCGCACACATTTTTAACAAGGTTTTGTCTTCGTGTGCTGCCTTCTATGGAAAATTGGCGACCATGTCAATTTATCCGGTATCACCAACATTTTGGGCATTAAACCACCTTCTGAGGTTACACAGCCAAGATAATCTCTTTCTAGCTCCATTACTAGCTCTGCTGCCTTCTATCTTCCCCTGCGTGACTTGTAAAAGATAGTATTTTTCATTGCGGAGAATGTGTCCCAAGTGTGGACCATTCTTTGATAGTTGCTATTAGTTATCTTGACTTATTTACGTGTCTTAATGGATCTCCAATAGTAATGTAGTGTAGTCAGGCCCTCCCAGTAGCTTATACTGGTCTAGTAATGTTTTTCTTATTTTCTCTCCCAGCGCACACTGTGATCCAAAATTAGACAGAACATTAGCTAGAATGTTAAATACCCTCTCTTTTAATACGAAGCAAGTTGTCGGGCGTGAAAAAATTGCGTGCAAAACTAATAAAAAAAAATTCAAAAATAAAATCGAACGTCTCGTATTACGATAATTGAATATTGATAGACTCACGGCAGACTGGCAGACGATGACTTTCCGCATCCTCTTGGCGTACCTCCGCCGGGCGAGCCAGCCGCGGACCGTCTTCTGAATGATGATGATCTGCACACAAAGATGAAGAGAAATATGAATAAGGTATTTGTATTCTAAATTTGCAAAATGAGCAATGTTGCGTATCTCACTCGGGAAGGCCGACGGTGAGCTGGTCATATGAGAGCACTAGAAAAGTTAGCAACTTTAAATTATTTATTTTCTATAACTTTTAATGCGGTTGTCTCCTTATATAGTTTATACTCTAATGATATATTTAAACTTAAAGTTACATGGTAAGATAATATCTTATGAAGACGATACAGTATTAATAATCAACAAAAAAACTTGGACTGACGCTAATATATCGGCAAATGAGGATGTTAATTCCATAACAGAGTGAACGGATGATAACTGACTATCAATTAATACCGATAAAACATACTTTCTACCATTTGCTATTCAACAGAAACAAAACACCCAAATTCTTATTAAAATTCACTCTTGAGACCAATGTTCATCAATTGAAGAAAAAGACTGTATCAAGTATCTTGGAATCATAATAGATAACAATCTCAAATGGGAAGAACATATTACTAATCTCACAAATAAAATAAGGAAAACTGCCTACATATTTTTTAGACTCAGAAACATCTTATCACTTACATATCTGAAAATAATATATTACAGTCAGATTTGCAATACGGTATTATTGGATGGGGAGGAGCATACAAAACTTCAATGTCACAATTAGAAATCACTCAAAAAATGATAATAAAAATTATTCTAAAAAAAAAAAAGACTGTCCAAGTATACAACTTTTCACAGATTTTAAAGTACCAAAAATAGTAGACATATACAAAAAAAAATTCAATAATTCAAATTTTCAAAATTAAAAATCAATTAAATTTTAGAAGCGAATTCCGATCTACAAGATATAGAGATCAAATTGATATCTCAAAACTAAAATATACCGCAACTCAAAATCAATATATTTATCAAGGTATCAAATTTGTTAACAATCTCCCCATCACAATTAGAAAAATTACGGACTATCATAAATTTGTAACTGAAGTAAAAAAAAATATGTACACAGACTAAACTGAAACATAAATTAACTCGTATATACTCCTTCTCTATACACGAGTCTTACTCTCATAGAGAAGAAACAAATGTTTAAATATATATATATCCACTGATTACTCAAATTGTATTATATTTTTAATATTATTAAAAAAAGAAAAAAAAAATGCATTCTGTTAATATATAAACAGTCAAACATAGTTCTTTTTGATATAAATTGGTCATTCAAAATCGGTGTTAGTTGCAAAATCGGTCGCTGCTATTTATATTAGAATTCAATCAACGGCGATAATCTTTGCTACTCTGAAATTTAAATAGCCGTCAGTATGGAAACTAGCTTATTTTTGGAAAAAGGTGTTATATTTATTTTGTATTTTAAACTAGATTATGGGGATTATTATTCATAATAAGAAGTGTATTAATAAATATATTGTTCTTCAAGCTCATCATATATTATGTCTCCTTGGGCATCCAATGGTATCTATCGTATTAACAAGCATATCAAATATATCAGATTTCACCTCGGCCCGAAGAGATACTCACAGCCTTGGTCCTGCGCATGTTCTGGAACCTGCGACGCGCCAGCAGCCCGCGGGCGCGCGCCTGCAGCCCGATGGCCGTGCGGCGCGCTCGCTCGTAGCGCAGGCGCGCCAGCCAGCCGCGCACGTGCCGCTGTATCACCTTGGCCGCTCGCTGCCTCCTCAGTTGCTGGGCCAGTCTGCGCACAAAAGAGTATTAACACCAATTTATTATTATTATATTAGGCATTAATATAATTTGTAAAATAATAGAAAATTTCATCAGAAGTGCAATATATAAAGATGTTATAATAAAAGCATGTTTTTTAGTAATCAAAATTAAAAATAAATATAAAATGTGACGTAAAGCAATCTGTCACCATTGAGTTGAGACACAAACAATTGTAATAATGTAATAGAGTTAAATTAACACCAAAAATGTCGATAATCTCCGCATATTCATTCCCCAAAGAATGCAATCTGGGAATTAAAACTAGACGTAAAACAAGTCAGACCTATGATATTGTAGCGACACTACACCATATTTACATCGTTCCTATGTGACGCATGTGCAAGCACTCACAGGCACGCCTGCTGACTGCCCTTGATTTATCAAAACCATTTTTAATTATAATAAATATAATTGTATAAAACTTGAATAAATTGTTTAATTTTTTTAATTCTGCATTATCTCAGCCAATCCTGCAAGGGGAAGGGATAGACTGAGACTGCCATTCAGGAAGAAGGCCAAATCTCAGAATTCGATCATGTACAGTGCGATGAAGATTTTTAATGAAATGCCAGAAAACATAAGAAAGGAGGAGAAATGGAATAGATTTAAAATGAAACTGACTAAATATATAAAAGATAAGTTTTAGTAAAAGAAAATACTTTAATCTTGTTTATATTAGAGCATATATAGGAGTGCTTATGTATGCATTATTTCAGTGATGGCGGCGAACCTACGACCCGCGGGTCAGATACTGACTTTTTAAATGACCCACGCGTCGATTTTTATAAACTGATTTTTTATATCATAAAAGACAAAACAGATAATCAAAAATATTTAAAAAAAAAAAAAAAGTACATATATATATCTAATGTCGAATTTATAAAAAAATATTTCCAAGTGGACATTGGCTAGCTGATTTCTATCGTATCACTGCACCTGTGTATGACGTACATGGTCGTAAAAGGTTGTGTTTCGTCCTTTTGTCAAATTTATTACTAAGTAATTGAAATGAGTAATTAATTAATTGACATCGAATGAAATACTATGAGGGGTGACACGTTAGCAAAGTTAAGTTAGATTTTCTGAAATTTTGACACGCCGAGCCCAAAAGGTTCGCCATCACTGCACTATGTTAAGAATTAAATAAATAAATATTTCTTCAGCCGAGCTGAACTTGCATTTATGAACTCTGAGTCTAGATGACCGTCAATGCCTCATTTAAAAATGCTTGATACAGCTCACGCTCGACAGACAAAAGGCCTAATATCTACAACCAATAAAGCTTAGCAATGTCATTAATTATGCTTTGTGGTGTATGTACCGTTCACCGAGAGCGGTGACTTACCTCCTAGCCAGGTAGCCGCGGGCGTAACGCTGGAGGCCGCAGACGGCCCAGCGAAGACGCAGGAAGCTCTTGCGCGCCACAAACGCACGCAGTTGGCTCTGCATGATGATGCAGCACCTTCGCAACCTCTCCGCGCGCAGCTTCTCCAGGTAGGCCACCTACAAACAACAACAGCATAATAAAAGCGGAGATAATTGAGTACTTGACTTTAAATCATAAATCATCATCGCCATTTCCTTCTATCTGTGGTATTCTTCTTCCACTTTACTACACCACCAGAGCAGGGCAGTCGACTACCACACCATCAAGCTATTTCAGCTTCGGCCTACTCACTCTCCTGCCAGAGCAGTACCTGACTACCACTGTGGGACATCAGCTATAAGGCAACACACAGGCTAAACGCAACTTTCATGCACCTGTCTGAAACACTAGAATTAGTTTACCATGTTACTGTAATAATAATACTGAAACAGTTGGTCAGAATACAAAACTTGGGTAACTAGTATGTAGATGTTGGTGATGTATGGAATATAACATTATAGAAATACAAAAAAAATCTTAAATATTTGTTTACGACTGGCAGATCAGACAAACTAACTTGAGACCAACACAAGTCACCAAGAACACAACTGCTACCTATGATTTAAATAGTAAAAAACACATTTAAAAAAAAAATGTTTCAAGTATATGATGTTACGATACATTTGTATCTATTAAATACATAAAAAATTGAAAATACTGCATTTTCAGACGTATTCTAGTATATGTTAATAATTCAAATGAATTTCATATACATATAGAGGATATTGCCCCAACTTCATTAATAAGTTTCAACTTCAGCAACATCTATTACATGAGAAAAAATAATAAATTTTCAATAATATCAATAGATGGCGACAGCATAGTTGGTAATAAATAGGTATAATGTTCCATCCTGGTGTAATATATACAACTTCCAAAAATTTGATAGATGTGGTAGCGTGGGTAAATAGGTGAACGTTACATTATGTAAAGTGATCACTTAAGCCAGCCGATGATAGGTCGTAAGTCTTGTAATGCCCAAGACTTCCATACTTCTCATATAAAAATAATAGCTTCGTCTCTGTGAGACATCTTAATCTTATTAAATATATGTAAATTGTTAATTACGTTATGTATGTATATTATTATTTTTCATTTCTTGTTTATTTTCTCGTTATTAATTTTTAATTAGATTTGTTTGCAATGTTTATTTGATTTAATTTTTTGTTTATTTCATCTTATTATAGTGCGTACTAAAATTTAATATGTAAAAGGTATCTTTATTACGTATAATAAGCTAACTCACTCATTCGACTCACCATTCACATCTGTGGTGGTGATCCTGCACGCGCCCCACAGACATGAGCGTGTAAGGACCGAAGCGAACTGACCAAAAAGTAGATGCCACCCATACATTGTGACGGACAAGTCCAAGGAGCTAGCCGATCCCATCTCCACAGACTGTTCTTTCATCGACATCTCGAGCGAGCTCCTCCAGTCTTCAACTTCATACGCGCATTTAACTGTATACTGCCACTGTAATTCATTCCGCAATAAATCTCAACTTTTGTAAGTTCTCTTTTGTTTTATTACCTTGCTCTAGACACAGCATAAATAATCACACACGCATATTCATATACACTGCGACATGCACCAACACGTGTGAGACTAGAAGAGGTTAGGGGCTTCAGTCTCATCATGCACAAAACCTTCTGACACAATCATATAATCAGGATCCTCACGAGTCAGTAATATTCTACAATCCCTGCACATCCAATCCTCCTGATCTCATCTCATACAACACAGATCATGGCTCCATACCTTTCTTTGAGAGTTCCCGGCCTAGTCAGGGTAATCTTCCAATTTTAATTGATCTGACCACATTCGCATCTTCGTACACATCATAGTGTGTCTCATTGTAGCTTTGTCTCCTGGCACCGCTATTATTTAACGAGTCGTAAATTATATGAGGAATTTTCATACAAATAATATGAGAGAGGACTCACCTGACCCGCTCTGAAGAATATCTTAGTCTTGCCAAAGCGATACTTGTCTTCGTCCTTGATACAGTTGAGGATGATGTTTGAGCATGTGGCTTTGAAGTCATGTCGGTTGATGGCCTTGGAATGACACAAGACTCGGTACCTGTGAAAACAAATCTTTCATTATATTCTACAAAATTCTCTCTCTCTCTCTCTCTCTGTCTCTCTCTCTCTCTCTCTCATTCAAATATAACACAGATGTTAATTTACGTACTGTCTATTTTTGAGGGTAGGTGTAACAATCACCTTCATTTCAATATTGCAATCTTGAGAATCGGCCTGAATATCAGCAAAATTTTATATACTTAGGAATAAAAAACTTCAATAGCCTCCCTACACTAATTAAAGAAATAAAAGATATAAAAGAGCTGAGAAAGAAATTAAATGAATACTTCAAAAGCGCACAAATAATTATAGACTATAAATGTATAATTCTCTATATAAAATTATTACAGTGTGACTCCCTCTCCGAGCACAAGAGCTAGTCTCCTTTTTGGAGAGGTAAGGTAAAAAAAAACATCTAATTTTAAAAATGTTAAATATTTAATTCATGTTATAAAAAAATTATAAAAATGTCCAAAAAAAAAGGTTTAAAGGTCATCATATTAAATAGTCTTTCAGCATTGCACTGATCTGAGTACATTTTTATCAATAGTTTTTCTCAATATTATTATCAAACATTTTGAGATGAGTCTCTGAGACGAGTCTCTTTCGAGTACATGCATCAAAATAAATTATACGAGTTTATATTTGACAGGATTAATTAAAAAAATAAGTTATCTGAAAATAAGTTAAATAAATTACCTGAGGAAGAACTCAGAGTAGAGCCAGCGCGAAGGGAAGCCCGCAGCAGATATCCTGATTGTCTCCAGTACTCCGCAAGCCCTACAAGTAAACACAATATAAGAATACTTTTAAAATTAGCAATATTAACTTTGTGGTTAAAATTCATATTTTTTATTTATTATCTTTGTTTTATTATTAAAGATAATAAATAAAAAATACAATATAAGAAGAATTATCAGGAGTTGACAATCACCACAAGCTTCTAAACATTTTAATTGCAATCAATCTAGATTTGTATTAAGCAGTATGGAAATACCAAAAATAGCAGAATCTCAGAGGAGAACAATTTAGCAATTTGGTTAAAAAACTATGTTTTTGTAGCACCCAAATTGTATAATTCTCTCTCTAAATTCATAAAAAATATTAAGCAACATAAGACAGTTCAAAGGCACGATAAAATTCTAGATAAAAAAAACTCAGACAGAACATATGTTCAAACCAAGGTCACCCCTTCAATATGAACACATACAGAGTCAAGACTTCAGACCCGACACCGTTAAATGAGCAGCCTGTGTATGTTAAACTAAATTGTATTGTATTATTTAACTCCTTGGCCACCCACATCGCAAGTTTCCGACAGAGAAAGGGACGGAATGAGAACTGTCAAAATATAAGTTGGCTATCGTGAGTATGGCGGACAATTACGTGACATTGCGCGGCGTTTATTTCTCCACGGAAATGACTTTAAATAATCTTTAACCAAATTATTATTTCCAGTAGTGATATCGTATGGCGTCCCACAGAAATCTGTTTCAACTCAAGAACACAACGAATTACGCCTGAAATCGAGTGTAAAATCGTCATCTTTCTTCTGTACAAAATTGACAGTCGGCGCTTACTTTTACGTTGCCAGATCGTAATTTTATTAAATTTGAAAATTTAACACACATGTCGACGTCAAGGTGTTGATATTTTTACAGTTATCAAATTTTCAAAAAGTGATTTTATTTTTAATGGCGGACGGTGACTTATTTTGTTAGTGGAGACTGCCAACTTTTTAGATATTCCCGATATGCTCGTTACTACCGCAGAATCCGATGATGAGAAGGACGCAATAAGTTGGAAAGTGTCTGGAACGTTCCAATTTGAATAATATTATTAGTTTTTGTTGCCAAGTAATTCAAGTGAATAAGATATTATTTTTTAGTTATTAATTAGAATTAATATACAAACGTTTTACTATAAATACAGTGAGTGCGTCGTTAGGCAGCATTGTCCATTGCCGCGGCCGGCGGCATCATTTTATGCGTGTTATTAGTGCTAAATAAGTACGATATGTAATGTGTACGTGGTTGTGAATCGCTAATATATTTTTGTTTTAAGCATCACATTAAACACAATAATATTAATAAAATCTTGTTTTGTCCTGCCTATAAATTTTAGGAAGGTTATAAATCAAATATTGCATCATATTTTGTTACTTACACTTTTAATTTTTTCTTCTTACTTATTCTAAATTTATAATTGATAAATTAATTTTGTATAATAAAGATTGTTTAAGAAAGAAAGAAACACGGGCGAAAAATGTAAATACAACATATGATGCCTTAGCAATGTTAGACTGTGGACCAGATTCAGTGAAGAATCATTCCGCAAAGGCCAGACACACCCACCTCAGCTGCTGCACGGCGCGCGCCGGGTCGTACACGAAAGGCAGCTTGTCGTCGTTGGGCTTGATGCAGCGCACATAGTGCGGGGTGGTGGAGTTGAGCGAGGTCATGAGGGCGGCCAGGGACGAGCGGAACTGGGCGCCGACCGTCTGTTTGTGCTGCTTGCTCAGGGATGAATGAGTACTCTGAAAATGTACACAGAAATGATGAGAAAATAGTCTGTATCAGATGACAGATAATTTTATTTATAAGATTAAATGTGTAAATTGAAATTCAATTCATTACATCTCTGTACTAACGCTGCTAAACACTAACAACATTCTGATATATTACCTCTATATATATATGCTCTAATACAAACACAATCAAAATGTTCTGTTTTACTACAACTTATTTTTCACATATTTGCTTAGTTTCATTTTGAATCTACGCAGTCACTCCTCCTTTCTTATGTTTTCTAGTATTTCATTAAAAATCTTTGTTGATTTCTGAGATTTAGCCATCTTCCTGAATAGCAGTCTCAGTCTGTCTCTTCCTCTTGTATGATGTCCGTGCTCATGTTGATTTGTATCCATTTTTCATATAAATTCTGCCGATATTTTCTTAGTAAGGATTTTATAAATAAATTCCATTACAACGAAATATATTTTTTGCTTGAAGGTCATCATTGCACTGATCCAAGTACGAATATGTATTTTATTAGTATCATTCTCAAAGCTTTATTTTGCAGTACAGTTTCTTCTATAATATGCTGTCCATTTTTATAATGCGTTTTTTTTCCCACATCAATACCATGACCCCACTGACTACAATCTTGATGTCCTGGTTGCCGAGTGTCTATTGGCACGTATGAAATCCATTCTAATACTCCCTTCTTGATTATGTGCCTATGATTATTGTGAAATAAAATAATGCAAGGAATCTCGAGCTGTAGAGGAATTTCATCAAAATGTGGACTACGAGATGGGGTATATTAGGCAGGTGATGACAAGATCGTGTCAGCGAGAATGCGGACACTTCACTTTTCATAAGTCAAATTCTTAAAACAAACAAAATCGTGCGGGCCTGTACCGTGTGTGGTGACTCATACATCATTGAGTTTCATTCGAGTCCTTCGTGCGAGAGTGTACTTGATAGTTAGCTCTTTAATGGCTGTCTTGTACCCACTGGTCTCTGCCCTTCCGTACATAACATTTGATTATCTGTTTGTTTGTAATGTTGTTATATACATACCTGTATTTTAAAATAAATAAAGATAGCACTTAAAAGGACGCAGGAAGGTTTAAATTTAAATCTCTGTTCGTTTTCGCAATTTCTTAAATTTACTGCGAGGGGAAATGATAAAAGAAGTTGAAACTTCTACAACGGTTCCGGGAAAGGATTAGCGCCCCTTTATGAAATAAAATATTACAAGAAAGTCACTTACGGTGGGCTTGCTGGGCGAGATCTTGACGCGCACGGCCGGTGTGGGCACGGCCAGCGTGTCCGACTGCGGCCCGCACAGCGCGGCCAGCAGCGCGCAGGCCGGAGAGCCGCGCAATTGCTGCACCTGCTCCTCCAGCACCGTATCGCGGTTCTTGTCCAGAAAGCCGTTCGCCTGGTATGTCACGTCATCGGCAAAGTGTTTAATAACAAACGCTAGAAAAAAAAGATAATTTTTTTACACTAGACATAGTAATAATACAATAAGTAAAATAAAAAGGAGAAATATATATAATTTTATTTATACAAAATGGAGTACAAGCATTCGTGCTGTTCCAAAACATTCCAGTATTGTTCTCGCTAAGGTTTCACATAAAGAATAGTCATTTTCGTTGAGAAACTGCACAATTTGCAGTTTGTATGGGTGAAACTGTAGTTTCTTTTCAAAATAATGTGCACTGTTGATTTTTTATTCCAGTACAGGCTGCAATCTTCCTTATCAATTTATGCAGATTGCGCATAATTTCATGTCGAACTTGAGCCATATGTTCTGGCGTCGCTGCCGATGAAGGAATTTGGTTAACCATTATCCCTTCTTGTCTGAACTTTTGAACCCAACACCGGATAAGTTACATGTTCGGCCTATTACTTACTAGTCGAATATTAAAGTGAGTACAAAAAGCGCGACCAATGAATCACTGCACTTTAAATAATGCTCAACCGCAAATGCGCGGTGCACTCCTGACCAGTGACTCATTGCGACTGGCAAATCAGCAAATTATGTGCGTCGAACAATACCCCTATCACTTACCTCACCCTAATGGTTTACAAGCAATTACAATTTAATCTTGAAATTTTTCCGCTGGACACTATACACGATAAAAGTTGAAACTTTTGAAAAAAATATACATGTACACACCCTCATTGTGGAAGCGCGGTCGGGTGAAGTGCTTAGAGCTGGCGCACTGGCGGTGCAGCTTGGCGGCCCAGCTGGAGTCCGAGCCCTGCGGCACGCGGCACTCCTCGTCCAGCAGGTCCAGCACGCCCAGACGGGATTCGATCAGCTCTATGCACGGCTGGTTGTCGTAGAAGTGGATCATGGTCCAGGTGATGTCCTCCTGCGACACGAGAATACAATCACGACCCTCGAACAGGCGGGACTGAATTTAGAAGACAATACAGAAGAGGTAACGAAAACTCACCCTGAGGTATTCCTCCTGTTCAAGTTTGAAGACGTGCGAATTGAACTGCTGCTGCAGCTTTTCATTGGCGTAGTTGATGCAGAACTGCTCGAAGGAGTTGATATCGAATGTCTCAAACCCGTAAATATCCAAGACCCCTGGAGGAAAGTATGTCTATTAAAATATGCATGAAATATATATATATATATTGCGAGTTCAAAAAAATCCTCTTCCGGCATTTTAAAATTTCTAATAGGCTTAAACCACCAAAGTATAAAAGGTGTCTCAAAAGGAAGGGCTTCTGGGTGACATCTCCTGCAGGCCTAATACAGGGTTTTAATATATTTTTATTTAATATCTCAAATTAAAATTTTGATTCTAATATAAATTAGTTGTTGGTTAACTATATCATATGTTATTAAGGAAAACACATTCTTATTGTGAAGTTGTAATTATTCAGAACATAGGTCTGCGATATTTTAAATACTAAATTAATGTATTAATTATAAATATATACATATAAAATCAATTTTGTCGAAAAATATTGTTTTTGCGTCACCGGGATACGAACCTGGATCTCTATTTCCAATCCGGGGAAGTGCACTATCCCGGTGACGCAAAAACAATATTTTTCGACAAAATTGATTTTATATGTATATATTTATAATTAATACATTAATTTAGTATTTAATATATCATATGTCATGGGATGCTGATACAATCGTCAATTGTGTGTCATAATCTTCATTATTTTCACTATTTAAAATATTATTTAAGAAGATCATATTTTACGATCCCGAAAAAATCCTATATGTGTTTTTATCTCCTCTTAATGATTTACAGCTGAAGAAGTTTGATACTGTGCAAAATACTTATAAGTAAATGGTTGGTAAGACAGATCGTAAGCCCTGTAATTACCCCCCATATTTCTACATATCATTCCTTTAAAATATAATAAAATAACTTCTTTTCTATGAGATATCTGATATTTATTTAATAACAGTGCCTTTGTTCGTAAAAATCTGGTAATTGTGTGTTCTCATATTCAATATTGTAATCATATTCAAATATTGCTAAAATAATATACTGGTCAAAATAAGAAAAATATATAAAAAATATTGATTTTTCAGGCATATTCTAGTTCTGCTTTAAATAATTTTCAACAAAGATCAGATTCTCATTGAGTCGACATATGATCGCTGTTTAAAGGAAAAAATGAATTATCAAATTTGGTTGATAGATGGCGATGTTATAGTGGTATTTGAAGCGAGTCCATGTAATCACATGTATAGAATTTTCAAAAAATTTGATAAATATGGAGATTGAGGGGTGCGAATTGGTGAACGTTATATATATATATAAAGTGATCACTTAAGCTAGCCGAAGACAGGTCGTAAGCCCTGTAATTACCCCCCATATTTCTATATATCATTCCTTTAAAATATAATAGCTTCATCTCTATAACATATCTAATATTTATTTTTTAATAAGATAGACCAAGTCCGAGACATGATCGGAGCCTCACTGCACATCACTAAAAGAGTCTGCGAAGTAATACAATACCCAGATAACAAGTAAAGGAAGTAAAACTCACCGATGCGATGCTGCGTGGGCTCCTCGCACCGCAGCGCCCTGTTGGTGCCGCTCACCAGCCAGGAGAACAGGCTGGCGTACAGGTGCTTGGCCAGCGCGTCGCGCGAGCCGCGCGCCGAAGTCGCGCTGAGCGGAGTCTCGATGGTTTCCGAGCGAGACACCAGCAGACGATGCGTAAGGCGCTCGGCCAGCGCTGCGCACGGCACACCCGTCAGCCGGCTGAAGGCGATCATGTGACGGTCGGTCGACTGTGGACGAAACAGGTATCATTTAAACAAGATCGCACTGTCAACAATGGCAAGCTTCTGTTTTTACAATGCCCGACCTTTTTTTTATTGTCGAAAATGATCATTTAAAATATATAACGTAAGATGATACGCAACTCCGAAACTGCGGGCAGCTGATTCACAATCTCACTGAATAATGTGTAATTGTACAGTATACACAACATATATTGGCATGTTATTTTTCAAAAGCAATATCATTTTTTTAAATACAACATATACTAAAGCTCTATCTATGCATGCAACCCATCAGACTACAGGGGCTAATAGGCCTTACTTATTGAGAAGTATTTTATATTTTGATGGCTTAATGCTATTAAAAGTTTTAAAGTGTCAGAAGAGTGAGTAGACATTATATTTTTGAAATAATTTGCGACATATCTCAGAACACCCACAGTGATCCCTCATTGCGTTGACAATATAAAATACAGTAAAGTGTCAAACGCAAATAAATCATAATTATCAAAGAATTCGGAGATTGTTAGTGAAAAATTCGGTAAGCTGTAGCTGTAGGCATACTTGTATCTGGCTGGTGTCCCCGCTGGTATCGTTGCCCCCTTCCTCCACGGCGCCCGGCTCGATGTTGACGTTCCCCAGGTGCAAGATGGCCGCCAGAACGGTGAACATGTCGCGCTGCTCTGGCTCGCTGAAGCCCAGCGTCGTCAGGGCCTGCAAGAACACTGTAGATTGATAACCATATTAACCTGGCCTGGCCTTGACTCTTGATCTGGTTCTGACTCAAGCAACTTGATAGCCCTGCTAGAAATTGTGCGCAAGCAGTTCTTGCTTTAGAAATAAATCGGTTGTAGATTGTGCTAATGCATCATAACAAACTTTCAGAGTAGCAGGATATGAGGTAGTTCAAGAGGCAATTTATTTTAGCGTGTTGATATACATACAAGATAAATAAACACAACTAGCTAAAGTTGGTACGAACCAACTGTAGAGAATATTCAAAGGCAGTGACATGAAGCTAGCAACTAAAATTATGTCGGTTCACACTCTTGTCTTTCCAATCTTCATGGGTGCAGCGGAGACTTAGATAGTCGGTAATAATGACAGGCGAAATGCATGGAGAAGAATGTTACGCATCGCAATGTATATGTTACAGTGGATGTGTATGACCAGTGAGAATATATTTTCACTGACGTTTCAGTGAAATCATATCCGAATACGTTTCCACCAGTGGAAATATATTTCTACTGGTGGAAATATAACTTCACTAGCAGGTTTTAGCAAATGTATGTTCTACCCTAACCTATAATTGAACCTAACCTAACCTAACCTATGTGTTGAAAAGGAAATAAAAATGGTTGAGATTATAAACGCGGTAGTTTATGCAGTAAATAATGTTATTTAATATAAATGAAAATACTATAAGCGAATAAAAGTGACAGTTGTAAATGCCACCGACGCCACCAAACTATTTGTTGTCATGCTGTAGGACGACACATTGACACATAAGGCCAAATATTCCCACGCGGCGTATTCTCGCTGGTCAACGAATACAAACTCACTAAATGTAACCGGTGAATTTGTATTTCCATTGTTAGATATACATCCACTGACCGGCTTAGCAAAAATATACTTTCACCGGTGAAAATATATTCTCACTGGTAATACAGATTCACTGTAACATATACACTGAACTCATGATGTTTGTAACTCTATGATGTATATGTTGAAAAGTATATAGTCAGCATTTGAAGGGCAATAGGGTTTGATCGTGATTGCTACATATTTGTGACGTATGTACTGTGCTTATGTGTCTAAAAGTTAAATTAATTAAAAAATTTCGCGATAAAACCTAGCATGTTGAGTGGAACCGATAAGGAAGTTTAAACTTCTTAAACAGTCTCCGGTAAAGGGTGGATCTTCTTCGTTATAATCAAACACAATAACAGTCCCCATAACGTTTATCACTGTGTAATAAAACTCAAAGTTGAAGTTGTTAGTACAGACAGCTAGAATGATAAAGCAACCACCGACCTGCTTGGTTTCCAGAAAGGCTTTGGCATCATCCACTCCGTCTATAACAGGATCCTCCCCCTGATTTAGGAAGTGGAACGTGTCCTGGTGATCTATATGTACAAGAGAAAATCCAGTTAACATGACTGATTCACACAAACCCCCTGCTACAGCACTGCATGTCGTATTTACAAATGTTGATATATAGTATATTGTGTTATAAAGGGTGTCTAAAGGAAAAATTTCAAGATTAAATTGGGAGGGGTATTGTTCAACGAGCGTGATTTGCGGATTTTCCAGTCGCAATGACTCACTGGTCGGGAGCGCACCGCGCGTTCGCAATTGAGCAATATTTAAAGCGCAGTGATTCATTGGTTCATGCGCGTCGCGCTTTTTGTACTCACTTTAATATTCGACGAGTAAGTGATGGGCCGAGCACGCAACATATCCGATGTTGGGTTGAAAAGTTCGACAAGAAGGGACAATGGTTAACCAAACTGTATTATGTATTGCCGAATGATCAACGAGTTTTTGGTACTGCAGCAGTTTCCCGGGTTCAATAACACAACACAATTTCAGCAGGACGGGGCCGCTCTACACACAGCTAGAGTTTCAATGGAGAAGCTGAGGGGAATTTTTCCCAATTAATTATTAAGCAAGTACGGAGACATACCCTGGGCACTTCGGTCACTGGACCTTACATCGTGCAAATTTTTTTGTGGGGATACCTTAAGTTGAGAATTTACAGCGACAATCATCAACCAATTCAGGCTCTACAACAAAATATTCACCGCAAAGTTGCTGCCATTGAACTGACGCTTTGCTCTCGCGTGTTCGCAAATTTAAGAGTCCGATTACAATAGTGTCTTGAGAGAAAGGACGGCATTGAGATTATATTATTTATAAAACGTATTTAAACCGCATTGTTAAATTCCATTTTGTATAAATAAAATATGAGAATAACATTGTAGTTTTTTATTTTATTTAATATTCAACTTCAAAATTTTCCGCTGGACACCCATTATATGCTAAAATCGATACAGTTATTTAACATACCAACGTTGTGGTATTTATAACTCAGATTTGCCCAAAACCAGGGGCAGGTTTGTTGCAGGGGTGGTTTCACATGCATAATACTAAAAACGTTGCGTATGATGGCATAAATTGGTGCACGTTGATTGATCCCCCATTTGATAGATAGTGGCCAATTCAATATTGAAAATATAATTTATTATCAAAAAAAGTAATGTGGTCAACCACAGTACAACCAAACACCCAATCAGATATATTTTAAAAATGATTTAAATATTATTAAAAGAACGCATTCTTATTGTGAAGTTGTAATTATTCAGAACAGACGCTCTGTGATATTTTAAATATGAATTAAATATATTCATTAGAAAGATATACATATAAAATCAATTTTATCGAAAAATATTGTTGTAGCGTCACTGGGATTCGAACCTGGATCTCTTTCCTAACCGTGTAGCATAGGTACATTATCCAAATATGCTACAGCGACAATATTTTTAGTGACAAATTTTCAAACCTATATGTTACTTTTTTGATATTAATATATTTAATCGTTCCATTATTTGAAAGAACCATCTGTGACACACGTGTCATTTGGCGTCGGATGATGTTCCATGTCTCACAGCCCTGTTGATAATTATTTCGAGCTTCCTTTTAAATAATTCAATAGAAGGACCGAGAGTGGTTTGTGTCTTGGCTATATGCGCTACATTGTATACGGGTACATTATAGTTGAGGGTGTAACCGAGTCAGTTTTATTGAGATTTTGTTAACATTATATTTTTTTAAATTCATAATTTTAAAATGTATTTTACATAGTTACATATTTATTATTACGTACTATGCTACATATCAGTACGTTATATGGTGTACACTCTGCATATTTAGCTAAGACTGCATATTCAGTCACTTAATAGTGCCTTCTTGTCGGCTTGCTCAACATCATCTTTGGCTAGGGAAGGCAGCGCACGTGTGTTGCATCACTGCCGCGTAAAAATAGCGAACACTTAAACACTGGCCGCGGAACAACTTAAATCAAATCAATAGAACTCAAATGGCTATGTATAATATAAAGTAAATTATTTATTTTTTTAATTATGTCTCATGATTGGTTATTTGAATAGTACGCTTGGGTAGTAATAGGCGTATGCATTAATTCATGCGTTTTTTTTTCGAAAATTAAGGCTTTATTGTGAAAAAATGGTTATACACTCAATGATCAAAGTATTGTCCATCGGAAGCTACAACATTTGCCCATCTTTCTGGCAGTTTGTGGATTCCATCCCAAAAGAACTTCTCCGGCTTGGTGGTGAAGAACGAATCAAGCCAATTTTTGATACCCTGTTCTGAAGTGAAGCGTATTCCGGTGAGGGCATTCTGCATTGATCTGAACAAGTAGTAATCAGAAGGGGCTATGTCTGGGCTATAAGGCGGTTGAGGTAGAACTTCCCACCCACTGTTCTCCAAATAGTTTTGAACCGGTCTTGAAACATGTGGCCGAGCGTTGTCATGATGGAAAATTATGGATCCGTGTCTGGTTGCATATTCTGGTCGTTTTTCCGCAATCGCTCTCTTCAAACGAATTAATTGTGTTCGGTAGAGGTCCCCTTTGATCGTCTGACCCGATTTCAACAGGTCATAATACCAACACACCCTTCTGATCCCACCAAACACAGCATGTCTTCTAAGTTGAAATCGCCACTTCTAAACCGTGCAAACCACTTCTGGCACGTTCTTTCAGCTAGAGCATGGTTACCATAAACCTCTACTAAAATACGATGACTTTCGGTAGCACTTTTCTTCATGTTAAAGTAATGAAGAAGAACTCCCCGCAAAAACACTTTTTCTGGCACAAAGTTCGACATGTTCAAATGAATAGAAAAAAATGTTGTTTACACTTCAATCAAATGACATATACTGAAAAAGACGCGCAATGACAGTAGCTTTCAAATGAATATAGTTACGGATGAACACGGCGCGAAATAATACTAGTAACGCCCTCTCTTAGAAAACCGCATGAATTAATGCATACTCCCAATATTTTATTTTGGTTTTGAGTTGTCGGCATACAATTCCAAAAAATGTGTACACACGAGACAGGAATTCTAAAATCGAGCATACATCGATTACATTTTGAAACGAGTACTTAAAAAAATTTTAATCTGTCTTCTTTAATATGAATTATAAAATATAAATTTAGCTCAATAGATAATTTTTAAAAAATGGGACGGCGGTATGCACCTAACATGAGGTGCGGCAGTTCCTTCCTAGCGCTGCACAGCTGATAGAAGATGTGGTAGTTCCTTTCGCCGCGCGCCTGGAACACGACACGCGACTTCTCCAGCAGATAGGTGCGCATGGACGCACCCACTATGTGAAAGTTGCGGCTCAGGTGGATCTCGATGAACTTCCCGAAGCGGGAGCTGTTGTCATTGCGGGTCGTCTTGGCGTTGCCGATGGCCTGCACAAGAATGAAATGAGGATGAGAACGTAGGTGGGACTCAACGTGTCAACAGGCAATTCCATCGGCTTGGAAACGTTTTCAAGGGTATACCCTTGTGTTTCCAAAGCACTAGGGAGAGTGACCACAGAGCGACATTGAGAACGAATTACTCTTTATAATGTTAAAAAGCACACGCCACACCCTAAGCCAGCTATCTTACTTTGTTGCAGAGTCTGTACCTGTCAGTAGTGCTTCACTTCCACCTCAGTACTTGCATTCCGCCACATAATATTATCCGCTTAATCCAATAAAGTTAGCGCATACCTTGATTCAATTCAAAATTGTTCACGGCATAGCAGAATACCATTATCTCCGTGCCAAATAACTACGTTGAATAAATGAAGTACCTCCATGATGGGACTGGATGCCAGCACCTTTCTCTCCACCTGCGTCTCCGAGGAGCTGCCGCCGACCGTGGCGAAGTAGCGCATGGCGTACTTGGCCGACACGGTCTTGCCCGCGCCGGACTCGCCGCTCACAATGATGCTCTGGTCCTTGTGCTCCCGCTCCAGCTTGGTGTAGGCCTCCTCGGCCACGGCGAAGATGTGCGGATCCAGGTCCCCCATGGCCTGACCCCGGTAGGCCAGGATGGTCTCCTCACCTGAGAACAGACAGAATATTATGAATTAAAGTAGTTAGGATAGTCTTCTTAGAGAATTGTCCCAGTAACGTGCCTCATGCCTGTAAGAGCTAGACTATCGATCACCTAGAACTGTGACAGGATATATTTCGTATGATACAGCGGACACAGCAAGTGACATCAGCGGGCTGCACCTACGTCTGTCAAGATCGTTTTACTTCAACTTTGTAAACCTTAGGAGAATAAATTCAGAGTACATTATATAAGAACTGTTTCTCTATTCACACCTCATCACTGTCCACATATATGTCCCTAACTATCAAACTAAGATGAATGTTTTTAACACGAACGATAGGCCGACATATAGAGGCAGTCATTCTCATGAAAATCCTCCTAATTCACGTATATAACAAACACCTCTTTGCAGATTATAATTTATGTACTACATTTAGTCTGCGAGATGAGAATGATAATCCAACCCTAAACTGGCTTACCGTTCGTGTTCGTTTGTTTCACGATATTCACCTCGGTTTGCTGTGAGCACGATGCAGGTATTAATAACAGTGGCGGAGCCATTTAATTGAAACTTACATGATGACTCTGAGTTTATTACATTGAAAGTTTATAATGATTTTTATACTACGCATTGGCATGTGTTTGGTGTCCCACAGTGGTGGTTACATACGGCACCGGCAGGTGAGTTCAGGATAGTGTCCCGACCACCATTCTACTGCATAAGCAGAATACATCAAATGTCTTTTTTTTTTAAACATCTCATAATATAAAGATACAGAAGTGACAGGGTGGGTCATATACTCACCATATATGAAAAGATCATCGTAAGGGTTGATGGCTACCAAAACAATCCCGCAGTAGGTGTAAATTGCTTTCAGGTCGCAGAACCTGCAACAATAGAGTCCACAATAGAAAATCTCCACAAAAAATTAAAAATAATATAAAATTGAATATTTTGAACACATGGTTCGTGGACCCAAATATAGCATCCTACAAACTGATCCTGTCAGATGACAGGAACTGTCCTGGTTGTGAAGTGGATCGGTGGAGGAGTCGAAGCGCTACTCCGAGTCGCCAAGGACAGACATCCAATAGTGATACTGTATGTGGTCCAGCAACTAGAAATAATCTTTTGCATTATGCATTATGCTTTCGACTTCTGGCCGATTTTCGGATTCCAATGCAGGATCCATCATCAGGGCTGATGTCGCTAAACGTTAGTATTGTGACTAAATGTCGATATTACAAGCCACTTTCAATATGTGTTGTCGTTAAGTATTCCAATACCATGTCGAAAGCCGGGTGCGTCATTGTTTAAGTATTAGTTTGCAATACGGTGTCGAAGGAAACACACGCGATAGAATAGTCTCCAGTAAACTCCGAGAATTTTTTAGTTAGAGAGAAACCTTCGCCTAGAAATAACGCTAAAAAAAGAGAGATGGTGGTTATAAGGCAGTGCAATCAGTCATAGTAACAGTGATTTGTGCAAAAAACTATCAAATCACTGAGATAGATTAAAAGTATTCTGAGACACAATCCTGTTGAGGCAGCCCGTCTACTCTTTGTGGTGTCACGTGTGGACTATTGTAACAGCATCTATGCTGGCCTGGCAATGTTTCAGCTGGATAGATTACAATCCATTCTAAATGCTGCACCACTGATAATGCACCACTAATATATGGAATTTCTAAATTCTCTCATATAACATCCCTTTTACATCAGTTACATTGGCTCCGGTTCTCTGAAAGAGTTGAACTAAATTGTGCTGGATGATGCACAAGGTGACACACAACATGGCGTAGACGACAAACTCTCGGGACAATCTCTACTTCAGCCGCAGGAAGGGTTGTAGAATCGACTGACCGTTACCAGAAGTCTAAATTTAGTGAACGGGCATTTGCGGTGGCAGGCCCAAAAGCGTGGAACTCTTTGCCCTCCGTCATAAGAAACAGTGCAATAGAGACTAAAAAGAGAAAAACATTAAAAATAACAATTTTTGATATTAAATACAAAGATAGTGTAAGACTAAACAGTTTGTGAAAAGAGCAATTGAGGTGAATTTTTTTACGAAAATGGCGCTACATAAATTATCCAATATTATTATTATTAAGATTAAAATGTCTCACAGAAACAAAGCTATTATTTTTATATGAGAAGTATGGAAGTCTTGGGCATTATAGGGCTTACGACCTGTCATCGGGTGGCTTAAGTGATCACTTTACATAACGTAACGTTCACCTATTTACCCACGCTACCACATCTATCAAATTTTTGAAAGTTGTATATATTAAATCAAGATGGAATATTTCACTTATTTATTACAAGCGGCGCTCTCATGGAAAGCTGGTTCCCTGACCAGAGAATGGCACCGCCTACAGAATAGCTACATATACAACAATGGCCGTGACTGAAGTAGTTATATATGTAATATTTATATTTTGTGTGTATATATCTGTGAACTTTTTATTAACTTTTTATTTTATTTATTAATATTTTCCTCAGTTTTCTTTTTCATAGCATATTTATTTCATAACCTTAATGTATAACATAATATGTATTATCTGTATGGCGAATCGGGTCAAAAAAGAACCTGCACATTATTATTATTATTATTATTACCAATTATGCTGTTGCCATCTATTGACATTTTTTTTTTTTTTGTAAATTTGATATTCTTTCTCATGTAATAGTATAGATGTCGCTGAAGCTGAGACTTAATTTGAAGTGGAGGCAAAATCCTTTATGTGTATAAGAAATTCATTCGAATTATTAACATGTACTAGAATACGTTTGAAAATGCAGTATTTTCCAATTTTTAACTTCATATTTCAGACCAGTATATTATTATTATTATTATTAAAGCAATCTCAGAAGCGCCACACCGGACACAAAGTCATCACACGCCGCCATTATTTGCCACCAAACAAAAAAAATAAAAAATAATATCATTTATATTTTCTGTTAAATTTGTAATTCGCGATCAAAGCGTCACTTTCGCTATCAGATTGATCACTGACCACGGGTAATAATCGGATAATAACGTTACTCCGCGACTTGCCGCCACCGGTCACGCACTCCTGCACTCCTGGCTCCCGCCGGTGCGTTCAGCTCGTAGTCGCATCCACACATGCGCCAATTATAACCGCCAACAGCTGACAGGCGGTCGACGCTTCCGCCGCCGTAAGACGTAACGAATTTATACACGAAAAATATGTTCAGACTTGACCAAATATGGAAATACCGCGGTATTTCCAACACAGCTTGTACAGTCTCTGCTGCACTCTATATTCTTATATGAGATGGAATCCTGGACCCTTTACACGGTCAGTACATGAGTACATTAAGCAAGAAACAATTGTTAGATTCTGTAGGTCCCGAAGACTGATAATCTGGCCGTGTTGAAATAATGCCAGATGACAGGACATCGAAGATGTGATCGTGATGATTCTGGCGAATAGGCGAGTTACAATCGGTGAGACAGCGTCTTCTTTAAACATCAACCATGTTTCTGGCCATCAAATCGTCCACGACGAGCTTGGCTCAAATTGTAGAACGAAAAATGTAGATAATTTTCGACTCGCCCTCGCACATGTCCGTACCGAGAAGTTGGCCGACGGCATAATGACCCAAACCCGTGATCACCGACCACACAACAGAAGAATGTAATTGAAATCACCCTCGTGCAGTACTCACTCTAGGTACACGTCACTCCGCAGCCAGAAATACTTCGGGTGCATTTCGTATCACGAGATATCTGATTTAGAAACTCATTCAACATTTGAAAAATACCGAACTAATTCCGTTAATTATCTTCAGTGTGCTGTCGGCTCGGCTGCAACTCGGACACTGTACACTGCCATTGAATTCCTGAATAACGTTATCGCGAGTTTCGCTTTTCGTCGGCCTTCAGCGAGACCGCTGACGCCGAGGAGCGGAAGCAAGTCCGCCTTGTAGAAGTGATACAAATCAAAAATACGACCTCAATCCGGCGACAGATCTTCTTACACATCGTGCGTTCAAGAAGTAGTTTATTGGACGTGTTGATCACGAACACTGGCGACAGTGGGTAGGAAATTTCAATAGGCATACAACTGGCCAAAATTGCTATGAACCAACTGTAGAGAACATGGAAAGACGGTGACATGAAGCTAGCAATTAAAATAATGTCGGTTCACACCCTTTTCTTTCCAATCTTCGTGTGTGCAGCAGAGACTTGGACAATGATGACAAGGACGTGGACAGTTTGAGCGTTCTTCTGAAGATCCACATCTCGGTCGCCTGATCATGTCATCGACAAGTGTCCACGCTTACATTCCATCAAATAATATCGAGAACACATAGTATCTTCGTTTACGCACCTTTTGTTCCTTCGACTAGCACCACTGGTTGTTCTTGTTGATTGGTATGAGTAATTTATGTAGTGTGAATGTCACCGCTTTTGGAGACCGAAGGATCGCTGTCAAACCATAGTCGAAGCAGTGCTCCGGAGTGCGCATTTCGGTCGCCCGGAATAATACTCAGAGCTAAGAAGAACAATACATCGGACCAATCCATGACGGCAGAAAAAAAACTACTGTCAATCAAGGTTAGTGGTGATTTTCATTCTATACACGTGATCATATTATCAATAAGAAACCCGGGAATAACAAGCTATCGAAGACATTTGAAGGGAAAAATCTTATTATCGCATTCGTAATCTAAGGTTGAGATAATGCGGATAAAGATTAGTCGACGCGGCATTTGATTTCAACAGAAGGATCCCATATTTCATTTATATTACATATAAGAAAAGTCAATTTGAGGCGAAAAATAAACTGTAGAAATCGGAGGTCGAAAGCATGTGTGTGCGTGTCTACTGTCTGACCGGCGAAGCAGCTCATCGTCGGATTAAAGAGCCAATTGACTCGGACACGGTCCCACCCCTCGCCGATAAATAATAATTTACAGACCGGGGATGAAATACAACACCGCCGAAGCCTCGCAAGCACTACGGCCGTACTCATTATTCACACTCCCAGTGGCGCGCAATGGTGAAACTAGGAAGAAAAAGACTGAAATAAAATATTTGAGAGTCATAATAGATACTAGATTGGACTTATGGCAAAAATACAAGACACGTGACTAAAAAGATTGCCCTACTTCTGAGAAGGATCGGAAGATTCATTAGTCAAACAGTATACAGATCTGTTATTGTTCCTCATATCAATTACTACAGCTGCATTCTACTGTTGACTAATGAAGAAGAAATACGACAATTATCAGTACTATAAAAAGCTTATTATTACCAATCAAGATTTACAATTTAAACCCTCCAGCGTCTCTTATTCATAAAAAAAAATCATATAACATAAATCCATAGAACATAGTTTTACATACAGATGGAAAACTAAGGTGCAGCAGTTGAAGGCAGACACTCAGGGATCCATTCATCAAAAAACACTCCCAAAAAGGGGAAAGCGGACGAGACACAAAATGGATTGAGCGTCACACTTACACGGACAGACTAACGGAGTTGCAAAACACGAGGCATGGAGAGTGAGAGGTAGGCGCGTAGGTGGAGTCCCACCCACGCAGGCCGGCCGGACTACCCACCTAATGAGCTCCAACGAGTCACCCATACCCGAATAAATTATCATTGAGAAAAATAGATAAACTCGGATCAGTGCAATGATCAAATCTCGGAAATCGGTGGTGTGCAGTGCGATGAAGATTTTTAATGAAATGCCAGATGATATAAGAAACTGCATAGATTCAAAATCAAGCTAAGAAAATATGTATAAGTTATAGTGAAAAGGAAAATTTTGATCTTGTTTAATAATAATGTTTAATATGACTCAAGGCACGCGAATCTTTGTACTCACAGAATAATAACTCCACAAACCCCGTTACACTTTTTAGGCGCTAGCCGCCACTGGCACACGTGCAGACGGATTAGCGGGCGTACACACCACCGTGTAGACATGGCACATACACAATTTCGTGGATTATGATCACGACACGTATTCCAATGTGAGACAGTTCAAGAGGCGATTTAATTTGGGAGCGCTGATGACAGCGGGCAGGAAATTCCAAGAAGAGAAGTAGAGAATATGGAAAGACGGTGACATCAAACTGGCAACTAAAATTTGTATGAAATTACGAAATTTATTATACGTCAACCAGTTTCGCTTATCTAGAGCTTCATCAGGACGTATTTAAAACTAATCATAAATACAAAAAGAGTGATATAGAATATAAAATTACACGCGAAAGAGGGAAACAGAATACATATACAGATGGACTAAACATTAAGGGAAAGGAAAATACACTGTATACTGAAAATATACTGTATTTTTCTCTCCCTTAATGTTCTATCTATCTGTATATGTATTATGTCTCTCATTTCACTCTCCGATATGCGATAATATTTAAGATAAATTCGTGCCATTTAAGCTAATAAAAACATGGTTCCCTGACCAGAGAATGGCAGCGCCTACAGAATAGCTACATATACAATAATGGCCGTGACTGAAGTAGTTATATATGTAATATTTATATTTTGTGTGTGTATATCTGTGAACTTTTTATATTAAAATTTTAATTTTTTTTTTGTATTTATTAATATATTCCTTGGGTTTCTTATCATAGCATATTTATTTCATAACCTTTAACGTATAACATAATATATATTATCTCTATTGCGAATCGGGTTAAAAAAAAACCTGATCACGCTGGAATAAACACATTATTATTATTAATTATTACGGTAACACGAGTTGACAGCATGGCTGCGTTCGGGTATTTTACATCGTGGCATGGTAAAGGTCTTTGCTGACGCCCGCGGGCGTCAGCAAAAAAGTTACCACTTAGAAATGCACTAATCGTGAATAGTTCGACAAACAGCCGACGAGTGTTGACATCACATATGAAAAATCGGCAAAAAACAACGGTTGCACAAAACAAACACAATCGGGTCGATATGTGCACACTGCGACATTCCTTTTTCTGTTTGGAGTCCAAATTCCATCAGGTTTTGTTATAAAACGAACACGTCGCTATCGTCGTCCAAACTGCTCGCTTCGAACGACGCGTTCTCTATCGTATACAGGTGACAAATTGTTAATAAAATAATAACAAGACAGCACTCATTTGATGCCTAACGTAAAATTAAAGATATTTGAACGAAAAATACTAAAAACGTGTGAATATTATGTTCCAGGTCGATTTTGTTTGGCCGCCATTTTGGTTTGGCAGACGTTTGTCAGTTCGCATTCGGTAGTCGTAGAGAGTAGTCGATTACAATTTATTATGGAGCATCTAACGCCTTAGCAATGTGGTGTTGGAGTCATTAAAACATTTTATCTAAATAATAATGGCAATGATGTATCGTCGTATGTTTGAGAGCTTCTTGGTGGCCGGATCGGGTCGATTGGGCCTGCAACGCGCGCGGTTTCAACAGGACGGTGCATAATGTAAAAAATCACATGATTTAACGGCTTCCGACTATTTTCTGCAGAGGACAATATTCTGAACAATATATTGCAATATGTTAAAATCGCGCAATTTTATTAGCTTTGATGTGTGGGACCGACAAGGGAGCCCTAGATTCTAAACCGGTCCCGGGTAAGGGTGGGAGAGACCCCCCCCCCCACATCCAGCTGTCCTCTTAATCCTATTCTTAGGCCTATTCATCTGACTCAGCTGTGATAACAACTCCAGACCTGCTTCCAAGAATGGTAACGTCGTCCAAGTCAGTATACACGAGACACGTTTTTTAAGTAAGTACCGTTGCGACGTTTGCTTCATCTGTTGACTCGCCACATGCAACGTTAGAGATATTCACATAGTGTAGTGAGTGGTTGAAATGTTCAAGTCGGTCCGTGATTTGTTCCTTGAATACACGAAACATGAAACCAGCTGATAGTGTCCTGATTTGGCGCTAAGTGATTTACATATTTTCCTTAATCTGAAGAGGTTCCTTGGTGGCAAGGGTTTTGATGACGTTGATGAACTCGAAGACGGAGTACAGAGATGGTTTTCATCGACAAAGGTATTCAAAAAATGGTGCACTATGACGAGTGCCTTAATACTGGTGGCGACTATGTTGAGAAGTAGTCTAAGGTGTGCAGCGCGATTAAAAAGAGTCGGCGGACGCACCTGTATTTGAGGTTGTGCAGCACGGCCGGCTCGTGCAGGTAGGACAGGGAGGTGAGGTCGTTCTCCCCGATGAGGATGCTGGGATTGCGCAGCGGGGGCAGGGCCGCGCCCCCGTCGGCGCGCAGCTCGCGGCGCTCCCCGGACAGGTCCAGGCGCACCAGCAGCCGCTCGCCCCCGTCCCAGTCCGCCTCCAGCTCGGCCCCCTCCCACACGGTGGAGGCGCTCGGCACCCATACCCGGGCCCCCTGGAACATACACATTCATTACCTACAATACAATCAATTATTTGCATTTGTGTCACTTACAGTCGGATGATAGTGTATTCTTGGCTCTGCAATATGCTACTAGCAGAGAGCAATCGGATTCAAAATGGATGTATATAAATGAAACAATATTATAACTCTTCTTGAGTAGTGTAAATAAACTTAAGTATAGTTATAACTAGTGTCAGTTTTTGGCCGAAGTCGAAGCCGATTGTTCGGCTTCTACTTCGTACTTAGAAATGTTAGAACACCGACTAGAAAGTATATACAGGGTGGCCCAAAAAAAGTGATAACATCTCGTAACACACGAGTTATTTCAAAACATAATATAATTAATTATAATTCTAAATGTAACTTTTTTGGCACAATATTTAGCTAATCAGAAATCATCAAAAGAACACCCCATATTGCATCATCTACTGGGTTTAAATTTGGGTTGTTCATGCCTCGTGCCTGGCTCGATGAAATTAACATTCTCACGACGAAGAAAGTTGTTTGTATTTGCGGCTGTGTGAGATGGAGCTCCGTTCTTCTGTAATGTCTAGCTATACTCCAGGCTTTGTTTTGAAACACTTTGATCATTTTCCTAGCACCCCGACGTTTGATCTTTGTCATTCTGGACAACAATTAAAAAAAACCAAATATAAACAATGGGAAAATTAATAATCAAAGATGGCGACCGGAAATTGTCGAAATAAAACGTAATATATGCAAGTAAGTAAATTAGTAAACTATTTAAGCTATTGTTGATATAGTTAAACTAATTTTGACGTAATTATATCATATTTTACGAAATATCCTCACATTTTTTTGGGCCACCCTGTACAACAATGCAAGAGTTTTCTGCGTTATTGTGTTGATAATAATTCTAAATATATCTATTCAATAATTAAAATGGCAGTTTTCCAGAAATGATAAAACTGAACTTTATCTCATTCGTAATATGTAGTTCGCGCGTTTTCGGCTGCTTAGTATAAAGCTACGACTTCGGCTAAACCTTCGGCAGATTTCGGCAGAAGCCGAAGGTGTATTTTTTGTCCGAAGCTTCGGTCGGACTTTAGTTATAATATTGTTTTATTTATATGCATCCATTTTGACGATGAAACTCTACAAAGTTAACTTAAGTCTTTTTTTTTTTTTTACTAGTTAATGGTCAATGTTGACCGCTAACGTTAGTAACTATCCAACCGATCAATGCAAATATAATAATTCCGGATTTCTGGTGGACACCTGACTAAATTTCGCGTCGAAAATGTACAAGGGCTATATACAAATTCTGTACCGTTACGAAAAATATTATCGTATGAGATTTTTATAAAATCATGTTAAGCTTTAAGTCCACGTACTTCTAAATAAATATTAGAGAAATTGCCTCGTTATTATAGTTCGGGCCCTAAATCATCTAACAGTCTGGCCGCTCCAATTTGGATGACCTTTTATTTTGTGTATCCAATACATAAATTGGAATCGATAAAATATTTCAATTAATCGAAATAATAGAACAACTACGATTTTTTTTATAATGCTTATATATTTTTTATTTTAGTATTAGAAAATATAATACATTTTTAGAATAATCAGTTCGATATATATATATTTCTTTTAACATTTATTTCTTCTCTATGAGAGTAAGACTCGTGTATAGAGAAGGAGTATATACGAGTTAATTAATGTTTCAGTTTAGTCTGTGTACATATTTTTTTACTTCAGTTACAAATTTATGATAGTCCGTAATTTTTCTGATTGTGATGGGGAGATTGTTAAAAAATTTGATACCTTGATAAATATATTGATTTTGAGTTGCGGTATATTTTAGTTTTGAGATATCAATTTGATCTCTATATCTTGTAGATCGGAATTCGCTTCTAAAATTTAATTGATTTTTAATTTTCAAAATTTGGATTATTGAATTTTTTTTTTGTACTTGTCTATTATTTTTGGTACTTTGAAATCTGTGAAGAGTTGTATACTTGGAGTCTTTTTCGAGAGATTTCTAATTGTGACATATATATCTGACATTGTTGAGATTGGACAGACACAGCTTGAACATTTTCGATTTGTATATTTAATATGAATCTACCCTTAAAATATTGTGCACTATACCTGTGTAATGCACCCCTATAACAATAACAAGGTATTGCTAAACAATTGATGATATGCGGCAGTGAATAGAAAAGCAGATAGAAAAATGGGAGAGACTCGGGAGGCCTTCATCCAAGAGTGGATAAACAATGGCTAATAATGATTTGATAGCTGATAATTGTCTGTTGTACCCGAGACGAATCAAGAGGCCGTCAGGCCGCCCTAAAATCTGCTAGACTGATTAAATTATCAAACTCTACAGAAATACTTGGCAGCGAATAGAAATGAGAAATGGGACCTTCATCCAGCAGTGGAAAGAAAATGGCGAATAGTCATCCTACTGGACTGCAAAATCATCAAAATATGCGGTGTCGTATAACAGGGAGGTTTTTAACCAACAGCGGATAGAAAATAATTTGATAGCTGACTGGCCATATCTTCAAGTGGCTGTCTACCGGTTTATAAATCTGATAAATGTTCACACGTGACTCGCAGATTAAATAATACACTGAACCCGGCTCACAACGCTCAGATAACATATAATACGATTGTGTGCAAAATTAAATCATTTTTTAAACTACTAGAAATAAAACAATTTAAACGAGCGTAATGATAACGCGCAACACATCCGAGGACTCTCAAAAAGGGGACGGCCAAATGACTAACCAGCTGATTGTAAATTAACACATACATTAACATTCCGCCGGAGTGTCTAAGTATGTTAGAAGTGAATATTTCTTCAGGTACATGTACATTTATATCCGTGCACAATTTTTAAAAAAAATTGTTTGACAGATAACAATCATCAAGTTTCTTGATTCAAAAGGACGTCCGTATTCGTGTCAAAATGATCTTAATATATTTTTAATAATACCATATTAACAAAACAATTCTTCCTGATACAATGATTAACGTGCTCTCGGTTCAATAAACAATTTTTGATTTTTTATAAAGGCAAACTCTGAAAATAAAGTACTCCTAAAACTAAGTACTAATTCTTCTTATTGTGCATTATCCATGCGTTCAATGGACGTTGGTAATCATGTTTACTGTGGCTCGGAAAAGCTTTACAATGGCTAAATCATTGCTTTAGGTTCATCAGCTATGATGTTCTCCTTCCAAGGCCCCGACTTACAGAAATCTTTCCCTGAGTTATCTCTAGATATCTATCACATGTCAGAGATATGGTAGTTTTCGGATTTTTATAGTTTTAAATATTTATTTTTCAGAACATAGGTCTGTGATATTTTAAATATGAATTAAATATATTAATTAGAAAGATATACATATACAATCAATTTTATCGAAAAATATTGTTGTTGCGCCACTGGGATTCGAACATATTTATATTTAAAATATCGCAGACCATCTGTTCTGAATAATTACAACTTCACGATAAGAATGTGTTCTAGTAATAAAGTTGTATCAATGTGTCCAAAATTTAATAAAAATGAATTGATAATTCTGGCGTCTGCTGTCAGATTACTCAAAGGTGTTTGAGATTCTGTAAAAATAAGGTAAGATGGCTCTTTCGAATAATGGAACGATTAAATGTATTAATATCAAAAAGGTAACATATAGGTTTAAAAATTTGTCACTAAAAATATTGTAGTTGGATAATGCACCTTCCCCGGTTAGGAAAAAGATCCAGGTTCGAATCCCGGTGGCGCAACAACAATATTTTTCGATAAAATTGATTTTATATGTATATCTTTATAATTAATATATTTAATTCATATTTAACTTATTTTTCTTTAACTCTACCCATTCATTTTATTTAGAGTATTCTTGTGTAGATCCACATCTCAGTTGTTTGATTATTTCTTGGGTAAGTGTCCACACTTCCGCTCCATCAAATAATACCGAGAATACATAGCATCTGACCATTTGCATTTGTAACCTTAATTATAAATTAACTCACAGCTAGTATTAGAAACAATCTCTTCTGACGTTCAGATCTTGACTGAATTATATTATAATACTATCATCTAGGAACTAATACCTTTTGAGATGACCATTATGTACTATTATCATTTCACAGCATTCCTTGCACCGATAGTCTAGATCCTTCCCCATGAAAGCTGCTGGACTCTGCCCTGACACATACTAGTGATAATTTTGTATGATTTAAACCGCAGCTGATAGAATTAGCTATGTGTTGGAGTCTAGAATGTTCTACAGTTTGGGTGCCAGGTATGCAGTGTATTTGTCTAAATTATAATTAATGTGTATTAAACGGAAAGGGTTAGAAAGATATTGAAGGGAGGGTGACCGTAGGAAACAAAGTGAACGGCGTTTTGAATGGAATTATAGTTAATAGGAACTTGTCAACCGAGGCAAAATTAGCGGTACATAATGGAGTCCCGGTACTGATGTATGGAAATGAGGCCTGGAGCTGGCAGAAGAGGAATGAAAGAGAAGAGGAGGAAAGTAGACTAAACGCACTCCCTTCCACGTATTGCGCAGGTACATCTGTATGAGTGTGCTAAACTGCACATACGGGCAAGTTTAACATATTTTTTTAGCCAAGACATAAACCACTTTATTTATCGAAATGCCGAATATGCCGCCAGGCGGCGACGCAGACGTGTGATTTCAATAAATCAATTTCAAGACTGAAAAATATGTTTTGTGATTGCGATCACTTTTGCTAGATCTTGCAAAAATAAATAAATAAATTATTCCTTTTCTAGATATGTGTCAAAAAAGTGAATTACGCTCAATGGATTACGAAAGACCCAAATGAATGTTCAATTTTTCGTATATAGCTTTGCGATTGATTTTCTTAAGGATGAATTCTTCGAATCGAATTCGAATTACAACGTCGAAAACATAAACAAAATTATAAATTATAAAATTTAGGACGCATTTCAGTTGACACGTCAATACAGACAAGACACGAACAAATGACAGCCGTAAATGGGACCGTGGGAAAAAACGACGACAAAGACGAAACCAACCTTCGTGTATAGCTCTTTGGTCGTCATCTTCGAGGGTCCACCTCACCCGTTACGGAAAACACAGTAAATACATGATGGAACAATTCACAAACACGCCAATTGTCATTCGCACTGGACCCCGCCGTGGGTAGGTATGTTGTGACAAGGTGACAGCTGTCAAATGCCGAATACGCGCACGGCCGCTCAGGATCGATACCTCGGGCAGGCTCGCGTCAGTGATGGCATCTTATCGTCGAAATGTGTAAATAAACTAATAAACGCTCCGGAGATCAGACCGTTGAAGCGGAACGCGAGCCCACATGGCGGTGAACGACACGGCGACACAGAACGCGGCGAATTTTGCACGAGACGGAGCGAGGCCAATCGAATTGCCGGCTGCGACTGTCGCCCTGCGGCAGGGCTGGCTCTTGTGAATATTTGATTTACTGGTAAAATTGACTAACTAGCTTATTTTCACCTAACTCTCAATACTTACAATGGCAGATCACTGCATAATACACGGCTTTCCAAACAAATTATTTTTGCGCGGCTATCTCGTGACATCATTCGCCTAAGATAAGATAGCTCGGAGAAGCCTGTTATGATGGGCCACGTCGAATGACGGAGAGGAAGAGGAAAACTCCCACTTATTAGACTGACCAAGTGGAAAAGCTAACAGGCAACTTTCTGGTGACAACCCTAAGATCTACAGGACGCCGAGAAAAGTGTAGTGTGCTCACGCACACGGTTTGGCATCATAGAGCACACAAAAAAATATAGCGCGCACACAATTTTTAACAAGGCTTCTTCGTGTCGCCTTCTATTGAAGGTTGGTAGCCGTGTTGCAGTATGCTAATTTATTATTTATAAGATCAGGAATATTTTGGATATCAAACCACATTTTGAGGTTATACAGCCAAGATAATTTATTTCTACCCACGCATCTACTGCTTTCTACTCCCCCTACATAATGAGTTGTAAAATATCATATTTTTCATTGCGACGAATGTATCCGAAGTATGCAGCTATATGATAGTTGTTATTAGTTCTCTTGACTTATTTATGCATCTTAATACATCTTCATTCTCTATGCTGTTATGGTAATGTCTTTATGTCACAAAAGATTTTTTTTGCACACACCGTGATCCAAAATTAGAGGAAGCATTGTCAACAGGTACACTGTGCTGGGAAAACTTGAAAATGGAAGAGGGCTCCTGCAAAAACTGACAAAAGGAGGAAAAGAATGAAGATCATTAGCTTAGAATTTACTGTCCAGCGGATGCACTTACACAACATGTGGAACGTGTGTGGTTCAAGAATAGGACTCCTTAGTTATATGAGGACAGAATCCTCGCAACGAAAGACCGCCGAAGAAAATTCTCATAAGAGCTGTCATAGAACGCTGCTAATTAAAGATAATAATATGAATGATCTGTCGCCGCCTTTTCTGGTCGATGAAATTTAACGTGCACTCCAGGATTAGGCTCTGCATCGCAGTCCTAACCAGGCCGGTCCATGATGTTCACGCCAAATCTTTCGCCGACAAAAAATAAGCATTTATACTTATAAAACAATTTAACAATATAGTATATTAGGGCAATATCAAAAGGCACTCGCTTAGGTAAAGCTGAAAATAAAACACAAGGTAAAAGTGAGAGAATATAAAAATATTACGAAATTTTTTTACGCCTCGTTTCTAACGCTATTTTATAACAAAATTTAATTTGTATACTAGCTGAATAACATTCTAAGTTAATTACACAATGCCCTTAGGAATTGTAGAAGTGTAGTAAACTCCATCGCAAACTCCACGTTGTTCCATCGAACTACAATAATGGTCAATTATGAGCTAAACATCCAGAAAGTGACATACAAAGCTTTACCGATATATTTCGAATGTAATAGCTCGTGTCGACGTAATTTTAGCGAACACTTGCGATATATCAGGTCTGACTTTTACGTCATCGCTGTTATTCTAACAGTAATATTACTCCACATTCAAAGTTTGTGCCAGCCCTGCATTCATATAAAACGTCAGATACGCTTGGAAACTAAAATCAGTGTGTTACGTCAAAAGTTTCAACGTTTTTCGTGTACGTGGAGTAGTCTAGTCGATACCTTTTGATAATGTTCCATGTGACATAACTAATTAGTAATGGCCGAGTTAATTATTACGTGGAGTAGAATCACGTTAGCGGTGACGCAAGTGTGGGACAGTTTTACGACTTGGCAATGAAAAATGTATTCCAATTTTGACGGTTCACTGAACCGTATTGAAAATAATGATTCTGACCATTTGTTGGCGGCATTGTTGTCTATTTTGTCATACTGATGGCGGCCATTTTTTATTTGATTCAAACAAAGTTAATTTCTAGATTACTCCGGCAGTGTTTGGACCATCGTTAATGAGATGAATTTTTACTGATTTCGGGCACGTTATATAAATCGGTCTTAGACGGTAAATAAATTCGGATGCGAGGTACTTTAAGAAGTATATTTTTATTTATTATCTTTGTTTTATTAACCACTTATTGAGTTTAAATACATCTACCGGTTTCGAAAAATATTATTTTCTTCTTCAGGATGTCAATACTAACTAAAAACATATATTATTGTTTCTTTACCAGAATCTATTTTAAAAAAAGTTTGTATTAAGTAACAATTTGAGTTAGGTACTAAATTATTTTTTTAAATAATTTTTTTTTTAAAAATAGATTTCGGTAAATAAACAATAATGTATGTCTTTAGTTAGTATTGACATCCTGAAGAAGAAAATGGTATTTTTCGAAACCGGTAGATGTATTTAAACTCAATTAAGTAGTTAATAAAACAAAGATAATAAATAAAAATGTGAATTTTAACCACAAAGATAATATTGCTAATTTTAAAAGTACTTTAAGAAGTAATCTATTTGGGCGCGCCGATTACAAACACCGGCGACAAGAGGGCAGGAAATTTTAAAATGTTGCTATGAACCAAATGTAGAATCAAATATGGAAAGACAGTGACATCAAGCCAGAAACTAGCATTATGTTAGCGACTGGAGAAGGATGTTACGCATCCCGTGGACAGCACGATGCCTCAATGTGCTTTCTATATTTTTATTGATATTGATAAACGTAAGTAATAATTATCAACAAATTAGAATGACAGATGTCTGGCTGGAGAGGCTCTGAAATCAGGTGCGAGGGCGACCGAGGATCGGGACTCGTGGAGTTGCATTACTCTCATCTGATTGAGCCACACAAGTCAATAATGACTTGAATGAAGATAGAAGAATATTGAGACATTTTATTAGTATTCGAATCAAGTGCGGCTAAAATATAACTGCTGGGGAATTTGACATGCGCGTGACACAGTTTTAAGAGAAAATTATTTACTGTTTCCAATGAAGTTTGTAGAACTCCATAATCACATATGTGAAAATAAAATACTTGTTTTTTTTATTCTACTTGTTTAATTTACGTGTTTTATATTCACTTTACTGACAAAATTGTCGTATAAGCGTATAACGCGAATTTTTTATGCTAAAATTTAATGCATTAATTTATAATTTTTACGATTTATATTAACATTTTTAACATCAATTTAATAAATCAAAATTGGAAGTGCCGGGTATCGATTACGTTAAGTGAGTGCTCTACCACACTTTATTGTCCTATTAGACTGTGGTGTTAAATAGTCGTACAAGTATATAATGCATTTTTTTTTGTTTACATTGAGGAGAACAATTTAGCAATTCTTGTGATGTGCACCACATACGAGTAAAAAATATATGTTTTTGTATCACTCAAATTGTATAATTCTCTCCCTAATTATATTTAAAAAATATTGAGCAACACACACAGTTCAAATGCGCAAGAAAATTCTAGTTAAAAAAACTCAATCAGATAGTTAGATCCGGGTTTTCTATAGGTAATGTTGAATACAGTAATTCAATCTATGCAAATTCAAAGTACACAAACCTTTGTGAACCCGTGCTGGTAGACGCCGACGTCGCTCTTCTTGTAGTCTGATGGTCCTCAAATCTGCTGGTCAGCCACCGAACCTTCTCACAACCGATAATCCGAAAATATATAATACAAAATGTTGTATTATCGCCGCCGTAAAAGTACGCCCGAATCGCAAAAACTCTCTTCCCAGAAGCAGCTTCGCTTTTGTTTTTTGTTTTTAAATCCACATAAAAAGAACACACATATTCAAAATTTTATATCAGGCCTACCTATCGAAGTATAAAAGTACGTAAACACCGAACGTGTGTTCATTGCATGGTCACCCCTTCGATATGAACACACGCAGAGTCAAGACTTCAGACCTAACACCAGTGAGTGAGCAGCCTGTGTGTATGTTTCATCAAACTGATTAATTGAATTGTAACTATTTCACGAATTATTTCAAGTCGTTGAAAACAAATGTGTTTTATCTTTACAAATAGCAGGTATGTATTGTCTTATATATGTTGTTATGTACGTACCTACACTCCGAAGCCACATCCCTATCTTTTAGTTTGTCAACCTTATCCTTTCTTGATTTGAGGAGAGTTACGGGTTAGAACCATTATTTTAATAGTTTTGTCTAATCTTATTATTTATGCTTTCTGTAAGCGGATGTGCACTGAAACGACTATTTCATATCGTATTGCTTTGTTTGCTCGTTAGAGAACCCGGATTTAAATTATCTTTTATAATATTTGTAGCGACCGGAATTCAAATCCACCGCCATCTCAGTCGGCATCGACGCTAGTGACAGCGCTATCGGCTGCTGCTACAAGCCTGGCTCGATAATTCAAGATAGTCTCTCCAGTTTCATCGTTTCACAACGGCGGTCTTGCCGGCCCACGCGCGCCGAGCAAGACCGCCAACTCGCTTCATTTCATTTCACAATCAACACGTGATCTTCTACATCTTCATTCATTCTTTAATTCTATCTGTCTTCATTGTTTTTATCTTAATGTCATAATAAAACCTACACACGCCAATCGCATTTATTTCATTTAACCACCGTCCTAGCCCTCAAATATTTAATGGGAAAAATATCTCCACAATTATATTTATAAACCAAAACACAACCCTTCAGGGATTAGATCGTATCTAACATCCGAACGAGAAAGAACTGAAAGTCTATTCGTTTCAATACATCTCCGTAGACACGCTACCCTATACATTTATGCACCTATAATTATTATTAACGAATTATTTACAAGTACCGAGTCGTGATTTTAAGACCTCCCGAGGACGGAACATAAAAATGTTTCATCTTCAAATATTGCAGCATTTCCTTCATTCTTTTGTTATTTATAATTTTTATTTCTTGTCATTTTTTTGATAAACCAATAATGTACAATATAATTATTGAATAACAATGTAAAATGTTTACCTCAGCACGGGCGAACACACACACACACACACAGCCAGTTCCGGCTCTAGCCTCTGTGGCGCCCTCGGGCGAAATTTCTCCTGCGATCAGACCCTCTTTTTCGTGATTCAATCTTGTGCTGATGATAAGATGGAGAGTGTTGTATTACGTATTTGGGGGTTAAGACGGTGGTTAAATGAAATAAATGTGATTGGCGTGTTGAGGTTTATTATGACAGTGTGATAAAAATAATGAAGACAGATAGAATTAAAGAATGAATGAAGATGTAGAAGGTGCGTGTGTATTATGAAATGAAATGAAGCGATTTGGCGGTCTCGCTCGGCGCTCCTGGGCCAGCAAGACCGCCGTTGTAGAACGATGAAACTGGAGAGACTATCTGGCGGTGAATTATCGAGCCAGGCTTGTAGCAGCAGCCGATAGCGCTGTCACTAGCGTCGATGCCGACTGAGATGGCGGTGGATTTGAATTCCGGTCGCTACACATATATCTCTCAAGTTTCGCTTCACATGGGCAAAATATTCCAGTTTCCAAATCTTCATTAATTTCTTAGCTCATTTACCAGTTTTTATTAAGATTGCAGCTGAGGTGAGCCATTTTTTAATAAGCTGTAATTATTGTGATACTGGAGAATTAGCTGCCTTTCTCCAGGACAACATTACAGCGGAGACGTTTGTGATGATATTTGAAGAAGCAGATGGATCTTCTGGATCTATACGACGTTCGTCTCGCTTATCTTGTATTTTGTAATGCTCATAAACTTTTTATTTTGTTCAAACTGTAGCTCTTTTTTTTCGGCTTGTTCGGCGCCTTGCACACAGCATATTAAATAAAATAAATTGATGTGATCATTTGTACATCCTTATAAATAATTTCAATATTTAATAGTTAGTATTAATTTTAATTTAAATTTTTTTGGAGATGCCGGGCATCTCTGCCATCATAGCACGCCCTTTCAGTTGGCTTCCATATCAATTTTTTTATGTATAAGATATAATTATTAATAAGAGTAAAATGTTGTTTTTTTTTAACAAGGTATTACAAATAAAATGCGTTTTAAATATGTATATTTCTTTATTTATTAGAACATATATCCGTCGCCTTATCATTTCTTCGGTAAGCCTCCATGCTTACATTACATTAAATAATACATAGCATTCGTCCATTCGCATTCTCAATCTAAGGTTGAAATATTTAATAAAGGTTGCTCAATATGTCATTTGATTTCAACAAAAAGATCCCATCTTTCAATAATATAGCAACCCAGGATTGTATCTTCAGCAATATAAATACTGTCAAATGCGTTCTGTTTGCTAATGAGCATATATTTTGTTTTAGTTGTATTAAGTTCTAACCAGTTAAATAAATAAAATAATCGTATGAATCATACAAACCACACCCGGCTGACACGATGACACTAGCGAGCCAGATAAGAGATTGTACTGTTTACATTTTAAACACATTACTGCAATTTTATTGGTTTCAACACGTAGTTTACATTACGGATTAAAAGTTTGCAGTTTTGATCTCTAACCTTCTTCGTATTGAGGCTAAAATAGCTTGCTGCAATTTTGACGTTTCAGATGTTTGCGGAATGTTTATCCTCATTTGCATTTTAGCATACAAACGCCCTAATTTACGCAGCCGTATTAAAAAAAAAATCCGGGGCTGGTTGTTTTAAAGAATATGTCAAGACTGAATAACGATTAGATTGCGTGAGCTGCTTGCTGAACGTCGTTTTATGCAATTATTTCTACATCGAATTTGGTCAGTTATTTAGTATAACTTAGAAACCGTCGAAATACAAAACAATCAAAATTCCGAAAAAATACTAATTACTAACATCATGTTTTCTATAATCCGACCAACGTAAATTGTCGAACGACGGATGGCGCCACTGTACTAATACTGAACTTTATGAAGAGGAGAACAGCCGCGCGCGGATGGAGGGAATGTTAGTACAAAAAAGTCACCGCTCGCCAATTTACGTTGGTCGGACTATAATCAAATCAGGAATAATAACAGTTGAACGGATCCTGGGATGAATCCGCTGCTGCTCCAAATAGAATCGTTTCAGCTATGTTGGTTTGGACATATCCTCCTCATGAGAAACGAAAGACTCTAAACAGATTTTCTCAACAGTGCCAAAGGAAAGAAGACATGCAGGACGACCCAGGAGAACACGGAAAAGGAGCGGTTATCTTTATCAGTTATATAGACTCGAAAGGCGTGCGCTTTAAATTGTCAAGTGGATGATGTTTGAAGGTTATGTAATTCAGATCAGAAGGTTTTTTATATGGTGAGACTGAGGGCCCCTATCTCTTTTCAGTTCTCACGCGTGTTGATGTATATCACAGTGCATATGAATATGCGAGTGAGTATATACTAGTACAAATTAAGTTCGTAACTGGAGATGCTCACTTGAGATGTTTCCGAATGGACGGGCCGAGGAGAAGTGATCGCTTTCGCTGGCTTCTCGCCGCGATGTTATCGTCATCTACATTGAATCGGCACGCTTCGGCACTAAATGGTTGTAGAGCGCTTGAATAAGGTGCAAGAATAGGTCGGTACCAAACTGTAGATGGACTGTACCTCTCGAAACTATATTCATCATCCATATCGGTCCATCGCGATAAGGTTGTGATCTCCACGGACTCCCGCCCTCTTGACTATGCTCCTTTACTTTTCTCTGATCTGAGGGTGTCACCAGAGAAGTGTCAACTTGATCAGTTGGTCAGTCCAACTGGCGGAAGATCAGGGGTCTTTCTCTTTCGCTTCGTCCTTCGACGTTGCCCACCACAACAATATTCTCTACTCTATATTCCCTACTCGCAAGTTGCCCAAAAAAATGAACGATTCGGTTTGGGAATATAGTGACAAAATAACTCAACGTGTATGCACTACAACGTTTAGTTTATTGAAAAAGTTAATCTTTACAAACAGGTTTTGATTTTGGTTCGAAGTTCACAGTAAATTTCATTAACCCAGAGATTTAATTAGATAATTATTTTGATTCGTGACCGTATTGGTTGGGAAAATGTAATTAGATTGGCGTCCAGGTCAGCTGTTTAAAACATATTTCAGTTATTTAAAACAACCTGTCTCATATTTCCAACTCGTGAATGAAATGGCTGCGTAAATGAATTTGTTTATGTGCTAAAACGTAAATGAAGACGAATATTCCATAAACGTCGTCTTATCTATGTTAGCGTTTGTATTGGCCGGGCGCTGATGCATTGTGCAAAGTTTTCTTCAATGTTTAATAAACAGCGGTATAGTTAATGGTTTCTGCTTGTTTTAACCAAATGCTTTGCTTTGCTTTGCTTGTCTGTTTGCTTAATTAAAACGGAGTAATGCAAACTTCTATGTATTTTTATTGTCTTATTCCGAGAATTTTGCTGTCCCGCCCTGTCTTATCAAAACATTCAAAACAACAATGGCCGCGTTCATATTTTACGAATTACGCCACCGCTAGGCTATCGACCATTTGGTAGTAAATTATTTCGGCTATCTGAGCGATGAACCAGAAGAACGTGGACCAACTACTTATTTTAATGAATTTTAGACTTATCTCTTTGTACAAAGTTGCCCATTGTTGTAGCGTCAAAATTCACACTAATTAAAATTAATTAATTAGGAAGATATACATATAAAATCAATTTTATCGAAAAATATTGTTGTTGCGCTACCGGGATTCGAACCTGGATCTTCCAATCCGGGAAACGTGCATTATCCGATTATGTTATACCAACACAGTGGATTGACGACACATTTTTGAACCTATTATTATTATTAGTAACTATATAATACTATGTAAAAATCTGTTTGGACTGTGCCCGTCTCACTAGAGAAATTATGTGTCGAGACGGGCATAGTTTACAAGCAATTGTACAATTAATTAGAATTACAAGTAGATAGAATTACATTTATTACTGTATAAAAGGTGTATATGAAGAACAATTTTAAAATGGACTTAATTTTTGGATCACTTTGTAGCAATAATTAATATAAGTATGAGTCAATATGTTTGGGCGAGTGCACCGATACTGGCTCTACCCATATTACGAATCCAAGTTTTAATATATAGTTTCATGTTCTTGGGACAATTCAATTGATTTAAGTCTTTTAGCATTCTATTAAATAGTTTAGGTCCAAAATATTTGTAGTTCCTTTGACCAAATGTGGTATGTGCTCTCGGGGTTTGTAGGTTATTTGTATTTGTCCGTGTGGAAATTATGTTTTGAGTTGTTTTAAAATGTGTATGTTTGTATTTATATATGTATTTGAGAGTAGTATTAGCGTATATTTGTCTAATATCAAAGACATCGAATTTATTAAAAATTTCGTCAGTGCTCGTTGTGATTGGGGATTCGAGGATAACTTTTAATATAATTTTTTGAGCTGCTATTATTGGATTAATTGCAGACGTAGTCGCTCCACCCCAAGCAATTATACCATGCTCTATGACTGATTGAAAGATAGCGTAGTACGCCATTTTAATAAGTTAATTAAGGAAATTTCTAATATTTCTAAAAAAATATATTGTTTTTTTTTAATTTTATTTGTAATGAGTAGTGTATGATGATTCCATTTGAGATGTTACACTTTTCAAATTAATACATCTATCGTTCCATTATTTGTTTGTTTTTGCGGAATCTTAAATATTTTTGAGTAAATCCGATAGGAGACGCCAGAATTAACAATTAATTTTCATAAAATTTTGGACACATTGATACAACTTATGTATTATTAAGGAGAACACATTCTTATTGTGAAGTTGTAATTATTCAGAACAGACGGTCTGTGATGTCTAATTAGAAAGATATACATATAAAATCAAATCAATCTGAAGTGATCGGCTGGGCTGACGTCTTCCAGTATTGGGCGTTCACTGCTCTGCCGGGTGCGTTCGGAACCGTGTCCCGATCACCACAGTACTAAGGTTATTCGGTAGATACCACAGGCACAGGGTGAAGAGTTTAAATCCTGGATAATGAGTTTTTTTTTAAATAAGTTAAGAGGTAAGCTCAGCTGTCCTTGCAAGATCTTAAAGGAAGCTGATTGGTTGTCGAACTACTGGTACCTTTCTCAGTATATAAATGCGAACGAGAGTTCGATTGTGATTTATTATACTGTCGTCAGATACTTTAGGCCCGAGTGTAGTGGAAGAGTACGGATTGCCGGGTTGTTCTAGATGGTACATGGATGGTTATGCAGCTCGAAGGCGATCAGTGACAGAATCTTTTCTAATTTGCTCATTTCTTAGATTCCTGCTCCAATACCAAACTTGCAAAATCATTTCGTTAAAATTGAACGTGATCCAAAACTCATTTAATAATTATTTTGTATTTTTATTACAGGTCTGGAAGCGATACAAAAAATAGAAAAAATGGCGTGTGTGAAAAACAATGACCTAGCCATCAGCCACCTGAGCGCAGAACAGAAACATCACTTCCTGGAGCAAGTCGTAGAAGGAGACAACATAAAATCTTTCTACAATGTCATCAGTTCTGGAGACACCACGCTGGTAGACTTGTTAGTCAGTTATAAAGGTTTGGAAGAACTGCCCCGCGTGTTGGAGAGTCTTCTAGCGGAGTCTTACGCTCGGTTGAAGATTCAAAATGTACCTCTCCCGAGAGATATGGAAGTGTTCGTGGAGTCTAAGCTGATAGACCTGAGATTTTTCACTGATAAAAATGAGGAAAATAATAAATGTATGAAGGTGTCTTTAGAACATGTACAGACTAGAATCAAATTGACTTGTTTGCACGCTGAAAGAATGATTCAGAAGTATTCGATAGAAACGGGAAATGGTATCGACGGAGAGTTTATTCTGTTGGGACGTTTCATCGCTCAGAACATTCACGTCCTTAAGCGACAGCTGAAAGGAACCTACACCAAGCTACCCTGGGAGGAGATTGAGTTCCTCCTGGTTTGCTTTATCTCTGCAGTCTGCGATCCACGAAAGGCCGACATTATTTATACGTTGGTGCTGGACCAGACGAGGCTTTTGAAGCATCTTAATTATTTTATCATTAAACTACGCGAGGTGGAAAACGACCTGAAAGAAGAAGAAGTCAATATTAAAATAGCTTTAGGTAACCGCAGTTTGATCGTGCGAAATATTCTCAACGGATGCCCTAACTTTTGTGATCTGTACAGCGACCACGATGTGGTGAAGAGTGTTTACTCTCTGAAAAGAATAAAATCTTACATCCGACAGGCCCTGGAACTCGACCCCAATGGAGGAATGGAGACGATGGAGACACTGGTATTGGAAAGAACTTTGCAGGTGACTATAGTTTGCGAGCATAATTCGTTCCGAAAACGTATTTGTAATTAATTAATATATCAAAGCGAATTTCCCCATAAGAAATAATGGAAACTCAGATAATTAATATTTTGAGTATGTCTAAATCTTTGTAGGAATCAATTTCTGGGATTTATCTCTTGAGGACATATGACATATCCTATGACAGATCGTAAGTCCTGTAATGCCCAAGACTTCCATACTTACCTTCCCATGTAAATAATAGCTTCGTCTCTGTGACACATCTATACCTCAGACAATTCGTTCCATAATCAAAAACACTTATACAAAAATGATCAACACAAAACACACACACAAGGGGTGTGGAAACGAAATGTAGGAAGGTTTTCTCTCCTGTAGTCACAGCATCTGAACTTCAGGAACCTTTTTCGATGATCAGCACGAAGCACTGTGATTCACAATAGCGGCTTCGGCACGCACACGCGAGGAACCGAATACACTAGCAACAAGTAACTTTACAGAAACTTAAAGTTAGTGACGAGCACACAACAGGACATCCACTCTCCTTGACAGCTCAAAAGTCATAGACAGTACACAGACAGAGTCGTGTTCTGAGGTATAGGATGGGCAGGGGGGCACAGATAGGTACAGTAAACATAGTGGAGCATCTACACACGCGTAGGTCAATTTAATATAAAGTGGATAATCAAATTTATAGATTAAATCGAATTGAACGCCAGGTGTCGGTGGATGAAGACATCGTACACCGTGCAGTATGTGCCACCGTCGAGTTTTCGGTGCAGATTGCATGACTTTCTAACCCCGTTAGCGGTGTTTGTCCTTGGATATTATGGTACTTCTTATGGATTGTTGGATACGTACTTAAAAAAAAATGTTGGCAGGTGCACACCACCGTGTCGCTTATCTTATAGGTAATTTATTGCATACATAAGCACTCCTATATATGCTCTAATATAGAGAAGATTAAAGTTTTTTCTTTTTACTAAAACTTATCTTTTCTATATTTAAACAGTTTCATTTTAAATCTATTTAATTTCTCCTCCTTTTTTATGTTTTCTGGTATTTCATTAACAAATTTCATTTATTTCTGAGATTTGTCTTTCCTCCTGAATGGCAGTCTCAGTCTATCCCTTCCCCTTGTACGATGCTCGTGCTCATGTTGATTTGCAACAATTTTTAGTGCGAATTCCGCTGATATTAAATATATTTTCTGCTTAAATGTCAACATATTCAGATCTTTCAGCATCGCACTGTTCCGAGTGTATCTATTTTTTCTGAATATTATTCTCTTAGCTTTATTTTGCACCACTGACAATTGTTCCATTTCTTCTTCGTTAGCTAAAAACAAAATATTGCTGCAGTATGAGGAATAATAACAGAGTTGTATACTATTTTACAAGACTCAGTACTAATAAATCTTCTAATCCTTCCCTGAAGTGAGATTTTCTTAGCAAACTTTTTAGTCACGCATCTTGTATTTTTCGATAAATTCAATTTAGAATCTATTATGACTCCCACATATTTTATTTCCAATGTTCATGAATTTAGTTTTAGTTTATTTTTCTTCAGCCACGTTGCTATATTATTTAAGTCATAGTTTAATTCCTTCTAATTGTCTAACACGATATAAACGAGTGCATAGTCTGCAAATAATCTTATTTTGCAATATTTTAGCATTTTTACAATTTCGTTTATATAGATAATGGAAAGGATAGGTCTAAGAACTGGCCCTTGTGGTACACCTAATGATACAAGAAGGAGATCAGATATTAAGTCACCTACTTTAGTGGTTTGGTGTCTAATACTTAGGTTTTTCTTAAATATTTCAAGAGGTCGAATTGCACCCTCGGTGTTTTGATAGCTTATGACCCATGGGACTATTTTTTTGAAAACATTCATTAGCACTAAAAAAAGTATTGTATCGCGCATTTCAACCATAAATATAATATTACAGATTTTGATGTATGTAGTTCTAATTCTTGTGGGCTTACAATTCTTTTTATTATGACTGACTGAAGATCTTCGATTAACTTTATATTAGAGTGATACCATGAGCTGATGCCATCCCTCAATTATCAATCAATCAATCATAATCCTGAATCAGTTAACTCTGCTTTTCAGGTGGTAGGCGAGTCTCTGAAGAACACACCTGACTCTCCCAACGTGTCGGAGGAGGTCCATTATCTCCTGGCCCGGAGGGCTCCCAGACAGGCGTGCGAGCTGAGCACCGGATTACGCGATTGTATCTCTCATTCGCGCAGTTACACTCGCAGGCCCGAACAGGATGCTGTATTTCGACATCGGATACGAGAAGACCTCCGTAAGATGGACGCGGAGATCACTTACATTCTCTACAGGAAGAAAAAGGATGCTGTTAAAATATTTCTCAACAAAATTACTAATTGTCGCGACGCGAAAGAGCTGACAATACTTGTTCCCCAATCAGATACACTGCACGCTGAAGATTTGCACATTAGTGACAATTTTACGACAGAATTTCTTCAAGAAGTAAGAAAGTTGTTTGAAACATTAAAGGAAAAGGTCGCCGATAAGACCGGAGTGGCGAATCTCTTCGACAAGGCTGAAGAAATTCTTCGTTCCGAAGAGAAAAGAGTAAATGACGTTCAAAAAAGTTTCGCTGAGAGGGCCACCGATGTCACAAAGCTCCTCAAAAGTTTTTATGCGGATCGCGGTATCGAGGATATTAAAAAAATGGCAAATTTATGCCTCATCGATATGATGCCTGAAGATCCGCCAGAGAAGTTTAAAACATTCGTTAATAAAATCTCGAAAATTTGTGTCCACGTCATGGAACGGCACGATCGGGATACCCGTAAAGCCGATCGTGCTCTGAGAGAGGAGCACGAGACACTGGCGAACATTTGCCACAGGATTTTCGCTGTGGTCGAGTTTATGGCAGGAAGGATTAGCGGAATCGACGAGTTTAAAAACAGGATCGGGGGTGATCCAGAAGACGAGAGCGAGGCGCGCCAGAAAGTAAAACAAATTTTCGACGAAGTGCTAAATTCCCTGGACAAACAACAGGACAGGTCTACTTTGCAGAGGAAATTTGAAAAAAGTAAAGAATTACACCACGCTAAAAGAGAACTCATCAAACACTTCGATTCAAGATTGAGAGGGGAGTCGAGTCCATTCGAAGGGTTTGCTGGTTTTGTTGAAAAGCTTTGTTTAAAGCATAAAAATTTTCAAGACTTGGAGAAGTCCTACGAGGAAGGTAATTATGGTAAGTGCAAGACTGGCATACAGATCATCGAAGACCATTATGGAAGATTTGTCCGGACCGTAGAAGAGTTGAGTTTGTTCTCCCGGAAGAAGTACGCGGAGGCATTCGGGGATTTCTTTGGAACATTGAAGCTGAAGGGAAAGGCTAATCAAAATCTAATCAGCATTGTCAATCAATGTATAGAGAAAAGAAACAAAGAAATATCGTCTTATTTTAGTTCCCGACTTCCGATATTGGACGGACTCCTGAGCCGCGCTGTCGTCGAGCCGCAAGGTCCGCACTACGTGGCTGTGGAGATGCTCGTATTGGAGTTGACCGAGATTCTAGATAATATCTCCATGTTTGGAGACGGCACTCTGTTTCTGGATGACTTCTCCCCTGTCTTGATAGGGAAGAATTCACGGAATTATCTGGCCCACGGAGACCCTCTCGTGGACAGTCTGCCCTTTGACTCCCGCATCGCTGTCACGCACGCCGCCTCCCTGATCATCCGAGAGGGTGGCGAGCTGGTCGATCGGAGTGATGCGCTCATTGGGGGTAACGTTGTCGCCGACTTTAGTCAGCTGCAGCGGATGTACGATGTGTGTTTGGGCGTCGTTACTTCCCAGGACACCATGTTTATGGCCATCAATCAAGGCAATGTGGATCTCGTAAAAAATTGTGTTTCTAATGGTGCCGACGTTAAAGGCGCAGATTTTGAAGGATGGACGGGACTTCACGGTGCGGCTGCTATTGGCAGCACGCAGATGCTACAATTTTTCTTGGAAAACAACGTAAATTTAGATACCAAAGACATTTATGGTAAGACTGCTGTTCAAATTGCCTACGGTAACCATATAATAATTATAATACAATATCTTATCGAACGAAATTATTTAGCTGCTGGTGACGATATTATTGAACGAAATACACTTTTACATTTGGCAGCGAAAAAAGGTCAAGCAGATGTTGTATCGGGATTGCTGAAAGGCGAGAGTGTGAATTCTGTAAACATGTACAGCCAGACCCCTCTGCACCTGGCGTGCGAGGGCGGTCACACGGCCGTGGTGCGGCTCCTGCTGGGGGCCGGCGCGGCGGTCCAGCCTCGCACCGTCCGCGGGAAGACTCCGCTGTTCCTGGCGGCGCGAGGTGGACACGAAGATATAGTCCGATTACTGCTCGAAAAGGGCGCTGCAGCCTATGCTAAGAACGATGGAACAACAGGACAAGATGCGGAGAATGGAACACTTCTGCACACTGCGGTCCAAAATGGTCACAGAGAAGTCGTCAAAGCTCTACTCAACCACGTAGATGATAGTGTATTGATGGACTTCATTCATGCTCCGAACAGGAACGGGTCTTTAGCCCTGCATCTTGCAGCGGAGAGGGGGCACGCAGGAGTCGTAGAGGAGTTGCTGGCTTGCGGGTGCTCTTTCGATGAAGAGGATGAAAATGGACAGACAGCTTTGCACGTGGCTGCAGCGAATGGATTTACGACAGTCATTAAACTGTTGTTAGATAAAGGAGCTCCCATTGACGCAGTGGAAAATCATGGTCGGATCAGTCTGCACTCGGCAGTGCTGAACAGACACGCCCGGGCAGCCCAGGAGCTGCTGGATCGAGGAAGCGATGTGCGGGCAGTGACCGAGGAGGGTTACACGGCTCTGCACATCGCCGCAGCTAATGGTAGCACGGATATTCTACAGATCTTATTAGATCGAGAAGCTCAAATTGACGCTGTCAGCTGTAATGGGTTCACAGCCTTGCATTTTGCCGTTAAATATTCACAATCTGAAGCTGTGAAATGTTTAATAAACTACGCGAAGAAATTGAATCAATGTTGGAAATATGTAAACTCTTTAGATACGAATAATTCGACAGCATTACACATGGCGGCAGCCGCGGGGGACGAGGAATGCGCGAAGGAGCTGCTCAAGGCTGGGGCAATGATAGAAGCCCGAGATATTTTTTACTGTACAGCCCTGCACGTCGCCGCCAAGTACGGAGAGGTGGCCATTATTCGATTGTTAATAGACAACGGTTGCGACATAAATGCCACCATTCCGGATAACAATTGGTCCGCTCTGCACTTGGCCGCGCGTCATGACCACACGGAAGCCGTCGCTGTGTTGATTGAAAAGGGAATCAAACTAGATATCCTCACTGAGAACTATGAAACGGTTTTACTTTTTGCGGTGGCCTCCGAAAATGAAGATATGGTACAATCTATACTGCGCGCGGTCGAGAAGGACGCTGAAGCTTTTGTGAATACTCCACAGAGAAACTCCCAGCAGACGGCTCTTCATTTTTCCGTGAAAAATGGACACAAGGAAATCACATCTCTGTTACTAGATGCGGGAGCTGATGTTGAAATAACTGACAGCGATGGTAATACAGCTATGATTTTCGCGGCGATTACCGCTAATATGGACATTTTTTTGGCCCTCAAGAAAAAAGCCAATTTTAATGTCGCCAGCAACGATGGCAGTGCTCCGCTGCTCTTAGCAGCCTCAAATGGTCATTTGCTCGTTGTCAAGAAGCTTCTGGAACTCGTGTCTGACCCGCACCAGGCTGACGCGAACGCTTATACGGCTCTACACTGGGCCGCGGTAAAAGGACACAAGCAGGTCGTAGAGGTCCTTCTGAAGTCGGGACTCAATATCGATGCTGAAGAAAGGGATGGTTTTTCTCCACTACACTTAGCAGCTATCAGCGGCTTCGATGATGTTGCAGAACTGTTGTTGAAGTACAAAGCTGACGTCAATAAGCGCAGTACCAGTAGCTATAATCCCTTGCATTGTGCTTCTGACAATGGTCATTTGAAAATGGTTAAGTTGCTTTTGCAAAATGGAGCCGATATCAACAGCGTGACTTCAAGAAATTTTACCGCATTACATTTCGTTGTAAATGATGAGAGCCTCACAAAGGTCTTACTGGAAGCCGGTATCGATGTCGGTGTATTGGATCACCTCCAGGGCACCGCCCTTCACTGGGCGGCCCTGAAGGGACAGGGAGGAGTCGTTTCGCTTTTGCTCGACTTTGGTGCAAATCCAGAGTTGAAGAACGGGAAGGGCCACACGCCACTGTTTCTGGCAACTCTGAGCGGTAACGTTAGCGCGGTGAAGGAGCTCCTGAAGCGCGGAATCAACGTCAACGCTGTAGATCCCGCCAACACCACAGCTCTTCACGTAGCCACATCGAAGGGCAACCGAGAAATAGCGCAACTTTTACTGAGTAACGGAGCTAAAGCTAATTGTACAACTAATAATCGAGTCACACCATTACACGTATCAGCTACCGGAGGATTCCATGACTTGGTGGGCATTCTCGTCTCGCGCGGAGTCAACGTTGATGCTGTGGACGTCAAGGGCCGGACTGCTCTTCAATACGCGGCCGCTTCGGGAAACTTGATGGTTGTCGAGGAGTTGGTGAAGTTTGGCGCCCAAGATCGTGAAACGGAAGACGGGCAGACTGCTCTGAAATTGGCTGCAGCCGATGGGCACAAGGATGTCTTTCATTTCTTGAACAGTTGCTGGACTCTGCCAAAGAGAGATGAGATTTAGTATTGAAGTGATATTTCGTCACCCAAGCAGCAACACTGCATATCTTAATTTTTTGTCAAATTAAGATATTTAGGTATATCATTGGAATTGAATTTTCGCGGAGAATCGTTCTATAATGCTAGTGTCACGATAGCGTTCGCTAGGGGCGTGCAAACCAACGAAATGTAATCACCACATATCATCTGTAACCGTACATAAGTTTAGTTCAGTTTCAATTTAGAAAGAATCATCTGCTCCTCTTTACAACTTTAGAAAGGTAAGCAATACTTGAGTAATTGTACAAAAATCATTTAAAACCAATAATGTCTCTCTCTTGTAATACGCTTGTAATGTACACAATTCATAGATGATGTGTGGTGTTGCTGCTTGGGTGACGATTCGATACGATTGTGTTAATATGAATCTACAAGTGCCATAAAGTATAGAGATTGACCTATACATAACATAAAGAGCGTCGTACAACACGAACAGTGAAGTTCTGTAAAGAAATAACCGAGTTCCATAAAGTACATCGCCCGTAAAAACCTTTTAATGTATAAATATCTTTGCTAGCACATCCATAACCTAAAAATGTCGTACAGGAGTTTAGAAAAATTAACCAAACTTATATCATATGTCAAAATCATTACCGAGATGAATATATACATTATTTAGTTCCCTATATTCATGTGTTGGTAAAATCACATCACATCACATTAAAATGTCATTTAACGCTCCGGTGGGCAGAGGCGTCTGGCAGACATTTCAATTGTAAACATCTAGTTTTATTTTATATATTCTTACTCTACTAATTTTAATAAATAAAGGCAGAATCTGCACTGAAAAGACAGCGAATGACTTTTTTTGTTGGTAGCCATGTCGTGTTGCATTTGGTGTAGGTGTAGTTGCCTTGTAGAGTAAAAATGACAACTCGGAACGGTTCTGGGTAAGAGAAGGGTATCTCATGTTCTATTTATTAACATAGCCATCGATATGAAAATGTGCTTCGTCAGTAAACAATATGTTTCCAAGCGTTCGTACTGTTCCAAAACGTTCCAGCGTCGTTCTCGCTAAGGTTTCACGTAAATAATAGTCATTTTCGTTGAGAAACTGCACGATTTGCAGTTTGTATGCGTGAAACTGTAGTTTATTTTTCAAAATAATGTGCACTGTTGATTTTTTTATTTCAGTACAGGCTGCAATCTTTCTTATCGATTTACGCGGATTGCGTATTTGGGGGTTAGGTCGGTGGTTAAATGAAAGAAATGTTGTATGACAACATTGAAACAATGAAGACAGATAGAATTAAAGAATGAATGAAGATGTAGAAGGTGCGCGTGTATTATGAACTTAAATGAAGCGAGTTAGCGGTCTCGCTCGGCGCGCGTGGGCCGGCAAGACTGCCGCTGTAAAACGATGAAACTGGAGAGACTGCTTAGCGGTGAATTATCGAGCCAGGCTTGTACCAGCAGCCGGCAGCGCTGTCGCTAGCATCGATACCGACTGACATGGCGGTGGATACGACTTCCGATCGCTACATATACAAATAACATAGTAAGCGTGGATATAGTAAATACAAAGATATAATATAATATACATTTCCCATACTGCAACAAACCTCACAGTTTGTTATGAAATTATAAAACAATTTATAGTTTCGCTTAGCACAATCAAGAAATGTAGTTAAATTTGCCCGGGATGAGGGAGTCAGCAATACGTTTGCTCGTCTCATTCCGTCACACGGCGGAGTTTGGTTGCATTTAAGATTTCTGATTTCTCCATGTCTTCGTCGTTTTGAGGATTTCTGCAACGTCCTCCGTGTTGAATAATGAGAGCGTCCCTAGCCGGATACATAAATTAGTCAAACACTTTGGAGTCTCTAAAGAAATTGTCTCTTGTAATAGTTTCGAATCGACACTTGGTAGTGTTCTGAGAGTAACTCCCACAGTTGCCTCGTTTCATTCACGAAGATCAAATCAACATAAAATAGTAAAAGTATATGTACTGTGCTCTCAATATACAGAATGGCCCAAAACAGTGAGAGCGCTTCGTAAAATGTGATATAATTACGTCAAAATTAGTTTAACTATAGCAAAAATAGTTTACTAATTTACTTATATTACGTTTTATTTCGACAATTTCCGGTCGCCATTTTTTATTATTGATTTTCCCATTGTTTATATTTGGTTTTTCTCAAATTGTTGCCCAGAATGACAAAAATCATCGCAGAAGACCGTTTCCTGATCAAAAATTTGCGAATTGAAAAACGTTGGGGTGCTAGGAAAATGATCAAAGAGTTTCAAAACAAAGCCTGGAGTAACTGAACATTACAGCAGGACGGAGCTCCATCTCACACAGCCAAAAATACAATCAACTTTCTTCGTCGTGAGAATGTTAATTTCTTAGAGCCAGGCATGTGGCCATCGAACAGGCCAAATTAAACCCAGTAGATGATGCAATGTGGGGTGTTTTGATGATTTCTGATTAGCTGAATATTGTGTAAAAAAAGTTACATTTAGATTTTTAATAAATTATATTATGTCTATTTATTTACTTACACCCTATACCGAATCGTTTTGAGAGTTGTGTTATATTGTTTTGAAATAACTCGTGTGTTACGAGATGTTTTCACTTTTTTTGGGCCACCCTGTTAACTAAATAACACACTGCCACATTATTACGGCCGCATCTCACGTGTGATGTATTGCATTTATTATTTATGACGGGCGACGCTAATCTCTCCTCACCTCGTGCATCGGCCGAGATGGGTTGCTGCTCGGGGGGACGACGTTCTCTCGCTCCTTGACCGTCCAACGTACCGGATCTGCTCCCGGGGTGCCGCCGGTTTGCAATTGGCCTCCGGGCAACTCCATATCGACCGCCATTTTGAATAACCTTTACCATACCGTGATAAAAATACTCGTACGCAACCATGCTGTCAACTCGTGTTACCGTAAGAAATTAGAGTTCTATTTGGCTTTGAAGTGTGTAAAAATGCTTTTGACAAAATGGCTAATGCCACACATTTACTATAAATATTAAGCATATATATATATATATATATAATTGAGAGCGTCGAGTCCTGTATAGGTGGTTGCATTATATGATATAACCATCATTTTATCTATATATTTTTTTAAATTAGTGAGAAAGAGACAACATTTATATGTTTGTTATTCTTTTGACTGTGAAATTAATATGTGATTTCTTTCTGTCTTGGCACAAATGTTTTTTTTTGTCCACGGATTGGATTGAAATATATTTAATTTTTTAGGATTCGCCTTACTTGTTACTTGAATTGCATATTGCTTGTATATACCGAAATATTACAGGTTTAATTAGAGCGGTAGACCTGTGTTACTGCATGGTTTAATTAAGGTTAGATATAAGTAGCAATAAGAATTTATTTTTTGTTGTAAATAAATGTGTAGATATGTATAGAACGTTCGTGTTAATTTAATTTACCCTCCCGCCATCTCCTCGTGACCACCACAAATATTAATTGCGCAACGACCGGAGTGTCTGCGTTCATATCAACATCGTTCTCGGCTGTTTTTTCATCTCTAGGTAGTAATGATGGAATAGTCTATGGATCACTTTTGACTATGGGCATGCGCTATTTAACGTGGCTCTATCTCGTGTCGTGTGTCGTGTGACGTGCGCTCGCTGGGAGATTCTTGGACCATGCACCGTAATGGCCTAGATGCTCCTGCCATCAAACCTGAACCCGTGTCGTCAGCCGAGAGTGGCGATGAAGGAGAAGGCGATGGAGTACCCTACTTTGATATAGATATATCGCTTCCCGACATAAAGCTGGAGTGTTCGGAGTACTCCAGAAAGGTCGACCAGCACAGCGGTAACGAGATGCTTTTCGTTAGGTTTCCCGAACGTGTCCCTAATTCGTAATATAATCCGGCATATTTTTACTATCCTGAAGTCTTAATTGTGGTGTTCTATTCCATAACTGCTTGCTTACAATATTATACAAATTGATATAGTAATATGTACCAAATGTCGAAGAATTAGATATTTGGAGAATACCTATATGATTGTGGAGGTTAGCGACTATGGATAAATTGTGTGAGGATATGCATGATGACTCTAGATCGGAAGAATTTGAAGACGATGTAAGTTTTGTGAGAATACTGGATATCTCAAAATATCAGATATCTCGTGGAGACGAAGCTATTTTTATTATATTTAATGAAAAATATATAAAGGAGTATGGGGTCACTACTCGATATCTTTATAGCAACCAAAAAGAGATATGGATTGATTTTAAAATATGCTCGGTACATATAATATAAGACATTCAATTTAATAAAATACTTTCAATTTAATAATCCAAATTTTAAAAATTATATATTAGAAGCGAAATCCGATCTATAAGATTTAGAAACCAAATTGATATTCCAAAACTAAAATATATCGCAACCCAAAATCACTTTATTTATCAAGGCATCAAATTTTTTAACAATCTCCCCATCAATCAGAACAAATACAGACTACTATCAATTTGTATCTGAAGTAAAAAAAATATGTACGCAGACTAACTGAAACATAAATTAACTCGTATATACTCCTTCTCTATACAAGAGCCCCACTCTCATAGAGAAGAAATAAATGTAAAAATAAATATATATTTTACTGATTATGTTTAAAAATGCATTATATCTTATTATTTATTCTAATTAAAAAATAAATAAATAAAAAGACTCAAATTTTCTTGACACGGTTATAAAAACAAAATAAAATGCTTACTGGAGTAAGGAAACTGTTTTAAACACATATTAAAAATTTTGTGGGACGACACCGGACATCTTTAAGAAGAAGGAATGTCCGGCAAAATCCGAGAACATGGTACCTGGTATATTGTAAATATTAAAATTATGTTCTGTGGTGCTTCACAACATGGTACCCCCACCACGAAAAATATACATATCAAATGAATCTTATCGACAAATGTTGTTGTTGCTACCGGGATAATGGAACGATAATTTGAAACGTCTAACATATGGATTCGAAAATTTGCCGTCAATGCACTGTGTTGGCGTAGCGTAATCGGTTAATGCAATTTCTCCAGACAGGAAGAGATCCAGGTTCGTATTCCGGTAGCAACGACAATTTTTTTTCGATAAAATTGAGTTTATATGTTTATCTTTCTAATTAATATATTTAATTTGTATTAAAAATATCACAGAGCTATGTTCCGAATAATTACAACTTCACAATAAGAATGTGTTCTCCTTAATAACAGTTTTATGTTATGTATAACGTATAACATAGAATTGCTATTAACTGTTAACTTGTTTACATTACAGGTCTCTTGGCAGTGCAAGATCCTGCAATCCCAACTGTGCGTCCACGTACCCAGGGAAAGGAACCAAAATTAAATAACATTAATATTGCCAGACAATCTTTGAAAAGTCGCACGCTTCCTACCATTAGTATGAAAGTGTTTTCATGTTCGCAGTGCCCGTACACGTGCAATCGTAAAGCATACTTGAATATTCATGTAGTTTCACACGCTGGGGAGAAACTGTTTTCATGTTCAGTATGCAATTATTCGTCCAATAAAAAAAGACTCTTCAACAGCCATGGGCTCACGCACATTGATAAAAAACTATTCTCATGTTCCCAGTGCAATTATTCATGTAATCAGAAATCAAACTTAAAATACCATGTGCTTACGCACACTGGAAAAAAACCATTTTCATGTTCACAGTGCAATTATTCGTGCTATCGCAAACAATATCTTAAAAGTCATGTACTGATGCATACTAGAGAGAAACCATTTTCATGTTCTCAGTGTAATTATTCGTGCATTCACAAAGAAACGTTGAAATTGCACGTGCTTTCACATTCTGGGGAGAAACTTAATTTATGTTCACTATGTAATTATTCATTTAAACGAAAAGGAGACCTAAAAATTCACGCGCTTACACACACTGGAGAGAAACTATTTTCATGTTTAGAATGCAATTATTCGTGCAATCGGAAAAGAGACTTAAATAGACATATGCTTACGCACACTGAAGAGAAACCGTTTTCATGTTCACAGTGTAATTATTCATGCAAACGAAGAGGAGACTTAAAAAGACACGTGTTTAGGCACACTGGCGAAAAACCATTTTCATGTTCACAGTGCGATTATTCGTGCAATCGCAAAGAATATTTAAAAAGTCATGTGCTTAGGCATACTGTAGGGAAATTATTTTCATGTTCTTAGTGTAATTATTCGTGTATTCACAAATAATTGTTAAAATTTCATTTGCGTTCACATTTTGTTTATATTGCAATTATTCATTTGAATGAACAGGAGACCTAAAATATCACACCTTTCACACATTGGAGGGAAATTAGTTTCATTTTCAAAGTGGAATTATTCATGCATTCACAAATAATCGTTAAAGTTTCACGTGCTTTCACATTCTGGGGAGAAACTATATTCATGTTCACTGTGCAATTATTTATGCAATAGAAAAGGAGCCTTTAAAATACATGTTCTTACGCACCATAGAGAGAAACAGCATTCATGTTCACTATGCAATTATTTATGCCATAGAAAAGAAGCCTTTAAAAGACATGTTCTTACGCACCCTGGAGAGAAACAGCACTCATGTTCACTATGCAATTATTTATGCCATAGAAGAGGAGCCTTTAAAATAGATGTTCTTACGCACCCTGGAGAGAAACTCTATTCATGTTCACTGTGCAATTATTTATGCAATAGAAAAGAAGCCATTAAAAGACGTGTTCTTGCGCACGCTGGAGAGAAACTCTATTCATGTTCACTGTGCAATTATTTATGCAATAGAAAAGAAGCCTTTAAAAGACATGTTCTTACGCACCCTGGAGAGAAACAACATTCATGTTCACTGTGCTATTAATTATTTATATAATAGAAAAAATGCTTTTAATAGACATGATCTTACGCACCCTGGAGACAAACTGTTCAATTTTACAGTCCAATTTTTTTATGCAATCGAAAATCAGATTTAAAATTACATATTTGGGAGAACTTAGTTTCAGTCAGTGCAGATTGCGAGTGCTAATATTATTCTTGCTTTGCTCAGTGTAACGAAATCTGACTTGTTAATGATATAGTATGGATTAGAAAAAACGAACTACATAAAAAAATATGGTCATTAAATCTCCTAAAAATGCTCATCGCATGCACTGTAATGTGGTTGCCAACTGTAGTCTGCAGATACTACAGGGGGTATGAATTGTGCGTTAACTACGGAACATAATAAATGTGTAGATATTTATTTATTGTTTTATTTACTTATCTATTTGATACATATTGTGTTGCACTGTGCCCGTGTTAAAAGAAAAAGCTATGTTGAGACGGGCATAATTTTCAAGCATTTGTATTTAAAAATTAACAATAGACCTAATTAACAGTTACCTCTTTTATATTTATATGATATACATAAGGTTGATATATTGGGACGTTATTGTGTCCTCAACGCGACTGAGTGTTAGATTAATTGAATTTGTATTACTTACAATCACGCCGCTTCTCCGCGCGGGTGAGCTGAGAGGATAGAGCGCAATTTTCGCCTCATCCACATTCATACAAGCTCGCCGGTTATTGTGGCTTCTAACAGGACCATCTGTTTTACCTGATTATGTCAAGTCTTTCGCAGACGTTCTCTATTTCTGGTGTTATCAACACTTGCGTCATATATCTGTGGCGGCCCGCGCGCATCGTTCAGATGTTTCTTGTTTCGTCATTTCTGGGTATTGCGCCATCCCACGCGAACAAAGCGAGAACGTTCAGAACGCTGCTTGCATTCATAGTAGTCAAAATAAAAGCGAAAAAGGCATTAATAATGTAGAATTCAAGTGTAAAAGAATTAAACAATGCAGTGCTATGCAATGCAATGCAGTTCGTGAGAGTCCAAGCTACGCTGCCCGGTGAGCACGACACACGTGCACCCTGGGAGGCAGTCGGCGCATATAGTTTGCGCTCAGTACCCGAACCGACCGGACCGCGGACGCTCATCCCGACTCTGTCCTTCCATTAACCTTGCATTGCTTTTCCATTCTGTCATTCATGTATTCTGTGTCGTTTCTTGCTCTCGGTGGCTTCTCCCTGATGAGAAAAAACAAATCTGTATAATAATAGTTTTTACTTGAACACCAACCAACCTTTTCATTATCATTCATTCCCCATTCATCCGTTCCATATGACCAAACCACCTAATCTTAATCTTTCTTAATCTCACTCACTACACTAAGATCAGTTTTACATTATTATTTTATTTTTTCATTGCCACATATACGAATTGAATTTGTATTAACTAGCCACAATGGTGAAATTCAAGAATTTGAGTGGCCTGGTTTTTGATTGCTTTACAATAAAGAGGCTTCAATTAATAATACAAAACCAAAAGATACTTGTGGTATGTATTTGTGAATTAAATTAGAACTAAAAATATCTTTACATTATTGTGTTGTTAAAATGATGTATGTCTATCAGTAATGATTAAACATATGGATCACCCACAATAATATCGTAAATTGTAAACTATTCAGGATGGTAATCCTTGTATTATGTAGTAAAAAAATATATTCTAATTGACTACGTAAAATAGGTCACTCAATTCAGATGATATAATGATTTGTGGGTGATCAGTATTATACAGCTGTTTATACACAAATAGTATTTGTAGCGACCAGAATTCAAATCCACCGTCATCTCAGTCGGCGTCGACGCTAGCGACAGCGCTGCCGGCTGCTGCTAAAAGCCTGGCTCAGAATTCACCGCTAGGCAGTCTCTCGAGTTTCATCGTTCTACAACGGCGGTCTTGCCGGCTCGGGAGCGCCGAGCGAGACCGCCAAATTGCTTCACATCATTTCATTTCGTAATACACACGTACCTTCTACATCATTCATTCATTCATTTCTTTCTATGCCTTTCTTGTTTTCACCATACTGTCACAATAAACCTCAAAACACCAATCATTTTTATTTCATTTAACCACCGTCCTAACCTCCAAATATTTATCGATCAAAATATAATTAACATGGCACCTACATTGTTATAAAATTCCTTTGAATGGTTTTGTGTTAGGGGTCGCAATACCGGTCCCTTTTTACCAAAACCGGTATTTTTGATATTGAAGTTTTACGAATACCGAAATCCCAATATTTTCGATATTTACCGAAGCTTTCGTCGAGATTAGAGGTGACGATTTATCAATGAAATAAAAACATTCAGAAAAATCACATTTTAATTTTTAATAAGCTTTTAACAATAGCATAAATGACTTCAGACTTTTGAATAACACAACGTGCACTGTGTTGGTATGGCATAATCGGTTAATGCATGTTCCCCGGATAGAAAGAGATCCAGGTTCGTATCCCGGTAGCAACAACAATGTTTTTCGATAAAATTGATTCTATACGTATTTATTTCTAATTAATACATTTAATTAGTATTTATAATATTACAGAGGTATGTTCTGAATAATTACAAATTCACTATAAGAATGTGATAATAATAATGAAATAGTCTATGGACTACTGCTGTCTATGGACAAGCAGCATTTGAAGTGGCTCTATTATTTGTCGCGTACTCGTTGGAAGATTCTAAAACCATGTACAGTACAGACCCAGATGCTCCTGCCATTAAGCCTGAGCCAGGGTTTCCAGCCGAAAACGACGATGAAGGAGAAGGCGGTGGAGTGCCTTACTCTGATATTGATATATCGTTGCCCGACATAAAGCAGGAGTGCTCGGAATACTCCAGGAAGGCCGACCAGAACAGCGGTAAGGAGATGCTTTCTTTAGGTTTACCAGGCATTGTTCCGGACGTGTCCTTTTTAAAGACTCCCTAATTCGTAATGTAATCCGAGGATGTCCAATAAGAATATTACTTAGACCTTTATACTAATTACAAACTAATAAACTGAATGTCATTTGCTATAATTAAGACAATACAAGCATTGTAAGAAATTCCACAACCATTTAATTCTTATAATCTTGTAGCCAAGATTATGGAGACAAATCTGAGTTGAGACAATCAGCAAAATGTTAAAAATTAATAGTTATAAACCATTAAATTTTCAACGTTTTTAAAACACGTTTTGTGTTAGTGAAAACGAATGATTGATTTTATGATTTTCAATAATATTTTGTATTTATTTGCATTCTTTGAGGGTTCAGCTATTATTTACAATCAAGTTTTATATCAATAACAATAATTTCTAACTAAATAATATTTATATCGATCCTATTAATGTGTATTTTTTAATGGGTTTCTTCATTTCATATTGCCGATTTGAGTATTTTTAGCTACAATATGAATTAATATTGAACTTATTCACATTAGTAGAAAATATAAATTAAATGTTTTTTTTTTTACTTATTGTAAAGGAAAACAACGTTTTCTGGAATAAAGTAAAAACTTTTTGTATGCGAGTCATAATCAAATATTCCGTCTTATGTTACACTGTTGTCTTTTAAACACTAGCTGTTTAATAATTATGTAGTAATTGTGAAACTATTCCATTAATACGTATAAATTTGAAGTTAGAAACTTTTTTTTCTAGCAATGCATTGTTTAAATCTTTTACACTTGAATTCTACATTATTAATGCCTTTTTCGCTTTTATTTTGACTACTATGAATGCAAGCAGCGTTCTGCGTTTTTACAGCTCTTTAAACAAAATGGTTACCTTCAATAGTTGTTAACTTGAGAAACACTTGTCCAGGAGAATTTTTCTCAAATAAGCGGTTCAATTGTAATAATTACACTGCAGACGTCATCAAATGATATAGAGTTCCCACGGAAAAAAAATACAATATGAATATAGATATACCATAAACTAATACAAATATTGTTTTTATTGGCCTTTTGCCTTACCTTATTGGCCATCACAGACTGTTGTGTATCTTTGTATACATAACTGTTAACTTGTTTACATTACAGGTCTCTTGGCAGTACAGGATCCTGCAAATCGAACTGTGCGTTCAGGTACCTCGGAAAAGGAACCAAAATTAAATAACATAATTATTGCCAATCAATCTTTGAGAACACGCATTCTTCCTTTCATTGGTAAGGATGTATTTTCATGTTGGCAGTGCCCGTACACGTGCGATCGGAAAGCATCCTTAAATATTCATATACTTTCACATGCTGGGGAGAAACTGTTTTCATGTTCACAGTGCAATTATTCGTGCAATCGGAAAGGAAATTTTGAATCACATGTGTTTACACACACTGGGAAGAAACCGTTTTCATGTTCACTATGCAATTATGCAAGCAATCGAAAAGGAGATTTAAAATGTCATATGCTTACGCACACTGGAGAGAAACAGTTTTCATGTTCACAGTGCAATTATTTATGCAAACGAAAACAAGACTTAAAAAGTCATGTGCTTACGCACACTGGTAAGAAACCCTTTTCATGTTCATTATGCAACTATTCAAGCAATCGAAAAGGAGACTTAAAATGCCATGTGCTTACACACACTAGAGAAAAACCATTTTCATGTTTACAGTGCAATTATTCGTGCAATCAGAAAAAAAACTTAAATAGGCATGTGCTTACGCACACTGGAGAGAAACCATTTTCATGTTCACAGTGCAATTATTCATGCATACGAAAAGGAGATTTAACACATCATATGCTTACGCACACTGGAGAGAAACTGTTTTCGTGTTCACAGTGCAATTATTCGTGCAATCGGAAAGGAAACTTCAACAGCCATGAGCTTACGCACGTTGAAAAAAAAACATTCTCATGTAACCAGTGCAACTATTCGTGCAATCGAAAAGGAAAATTTAAATCACATGTGCTTGCACACACTGGAAAGGAACCGTTTTCATGTTCGCTATGCACTTATTCAAGCAATTTAAAAGGAAACTTAACACGTCATGTGCTTACGCATACTGGAGAAAAACCGTTTTCATGTTCACAATGTAATTATTCAAGCATTCGAAGAGGAGACTTAAAATGTCATGTGCTTTCTCACACTGGAGAGAAACAATTTTCATGTTTACAGTGCAATTATTCATGCAATCGAAAAGGAGACTTTAAAAGTCATGTGCTTACGCACTCGGGAGAAAAATTATTTTCATGTTCACAGTGCAATTATTCGGGCAATCTGAAAAGAAACTTAAAAAGGCATGTGCTTACGCACACTGGAGAGAAACTATTTTCATGTTCACAGTGTAATTATTCAAGCCATCTAAAAGGAAACTTAACACGTCATGTGCTTAAGCACACAGGAGAGAAACTATTTTCATGTTCACTATGCAATTATTCAAGCAATATAAAAGGAAATTTAACACGTCATGTGCTTACGCACACTGGAGAGAAACAGTTTTTATGTTCACAGTGCAATTATTCAACCAACCGAAAAGGAGACTTAAAAAGTCATGTGCTTACGCACACTGGAGAAAAACCATTTTCATGTTCACAATGTAATTATTCGGGCAATCTGAAAAGAAACTTACAAAGGCATGTGCTTACGCACACTGAAGAGAAACTATTTTCATGTTCACAGTGTAATTATTCATGCAATCAAAAAGGACTCTTAAATAGACATTTGCTTAGACACACTGAAGAAAATGGTTCTTATGTTTTCAGTGAAATTATTTATGCGATCGGAGAGAATCATTTATAATTCATATGTGTTTACATACCGGTGAGAGACTGTTCATAATGCAACCTTACTATGTTTTTTTTACTTGTTTCTCATGTCTAGTTATTTTTAATTTTAATCTGCTCTTAACCCTGTTATCATTTTTTACTGTTTGTTTAATATGGTTTTACTTTAATGTTCTTTACTCTGTTCCTTACTTCTTACATGTCTTAAGAATGAATATAAATTTTTACTTTGTTGCTTTTACTTATTATATCTACTTGTTATGTTTTAGATTTTTCGGTTTTTTACTATTTATTTTGTTTAAATTAGTAGTATATCAGAACAGGTACTTTATATGTAGCTAGCGAAGCAGGAAGCGGCTTACAGGTTTGCACAAATATATGTAATATTTAATACTTATTGATAATAAAGGCTGATTTATCCGCACTGAAAACAAAAATTAATTATTCATGCAATTTAAATGAAACCTTTAAATTATGCAAACTGGTGATAAATTGTTCTCACAAAGCTTTTAGTTTCAAAGTGTAATGGAATAAATATAATTTACTTGAACAGTAAGATATCACCAAATATGGACTAGACAATGAAATAATAATAATATTAATCATTAAAATAATGGTTGATATTCCGGCACTACGCTGGTGCGAGAAATATAAATCGCATAGATGTCGGACTCGGAACCAAAGATGTCGAAAGAATCTATTCTTTCGGAACAACGGACTCGATTCATTCAGTCTTTAAAAAGACTCGTTCAAAAAGAACGATTCGTTCATACTCGAACAATTCTGATAAGAAATGTACTGAACTCACTTATGTCAGCTGGGTGTGTGGTTCTGTGTTATTCCTTCAATAGATCATAATTAACGGTACAATTAATATTTTCTGCTTGTTTGTTTAATTAAAACCAAATACCTACTAACTGAAATGTAATTTTATTGGCTTATTTTGATAGTTTTACCGTTCTGCCCTGTCGTATTAAAATTTTCAGAACATTGGTCGCGTTTATATTTTACGATTTACACTTCCGTTAGGATGACAATGTGAGATCCGTCACTTGTTAGTATATACGTGTGTGTGTGTGTGTCCGCAATGTTAGCGTGACTTTTGAGTGTATGTGTGGTGAGCCACTATAAGTAAAATCCTACCGAAGCTTTGTATTTAGCCGCCGAAAATGCTCGAAATATTACGAATGAAATAAAATTGAGTTTATCATTTCTGGAATACTGCAGTTGAATGAATATATAATAAATGAATATGGAATACTGCAATTGAATGCATATATTTACAATTATGACCAACACCATATCGCAGAAAAATAATTAACAACGTTGAATTTTATGTAATAATGTAATTAAGTAACAACGTACAATTTTATGTATACTTTCTAGTCAGTTTTAAGATTTCTAAGTACGATTGAACCTTCGGCGTACGCTTTGGCTAAACGTAAAGTGGAGACATATATATTGTTACGTCGTGCGCTGTCACCAGAGGATGGGATGCCAGCGCACCACGCCACCAGCTAGACTCAGTCTGTGGATCAATAAAGTTTGGTGTCGGAATGCCTATTTCAGATGTATGAGGGAGGTCTCAGACAATAATAATACTCGATTTCAACACATTATTTACACTTTAATCACATAAAACATAACAACCCGACATTCAACGCACGATAACTGTCTTTGACATCTTCTTTCTTCATGTTAAACTCTCCTCCTAGTGAGAACACTAATGTTGCCGATTCAGCACACCTCGTTCTCCACCCTGTTAGCCACGGGGTTGCCGCGGCCTTGGTCTCTGAAGTGATCTCATCCTCCAGAATATTACCCCGAAGCCATCTGGTCCCTGTGGAGTCCCTCCTTACACGGGCAGAACGAGGCCCAAACTTGTTCTGCCACGAAAATAGTCCTCCAATTGTCGATCTCCGTCGCCAATACTGTAATTTCAGCGGAGCGCCGCTCGGCGCTCGCCGCACGCACCTCTCAGCTCGGGCGCTCGCCACCAAGTCCCCCGCTACCTTCCTCCGACCTCTCTCTCCACCGGCCGTGCCTACTCGCATCGGTAGATGGCACCCTCGGTCTCGGCGCGTATTTTTGAAATGTCACAATACATATTAAAAGTATTCGGGGGATCTTCCTCTTGAGGCTGTCCGTCTACTTATAAATGCATTTGTGGTGTCATGCGTGGACTATTGTAACATCTATGCTGGCCTGCTAATGTTTCAGCTGGATAGATTACATTCCATTCTAAATGCGGCAGCACGGATTATAATAATATAACATCCCTTTCACATCAGATACATTGGCTCTGAATCCATGAAAGAGTTGAATTTAAATTGTGGTGGTGTTGTACAAGACGACACATAACATGGCGCTTTTGTATCTTCGAGAGCTTTGCATACCAGATAATTTGAATGGTAGATGTCAAACTCTCAGGTCTCAGGAAGGGTTGTAGAACCGACCAACCGTTGCCAGAAGTCTACATTTAGTGAACGGGCATCTGTGGTGGCAGGCCCAAAAGCATGGAACTCTTTGCCCTCCGTCATTTATTTAAGAAGAAACTAAAAATCATTTCCATAAGTGAAAATATAAATTTTTAATTTTAAAAACAAAGATAATGTAGGTCTATAAACAGTTGATGTGTAAAGCGCCCTTGAGTCGAAAGTTTTTACAAAAATGGCGCTATACAAATTATTATTATAGATATCTAAGAGTTAGCACATTGATCGTTTTATAGAAAGACGATTAGAAGAATCTACAGGTATTAAAAGAACACATTCTTATTGTGAAGTTGTAATTATTCAGAACATGGGCATGTGATATTTTAAATATGAATTAAATATATTAATTAGAAAGATATACATATAAAGCCAAGTTTATCGAAAAATATTGTTGTTGCGCCACCAGGATTCGAACCTGGATATCTTTCCAAACCGGGGAAGGTGTATTATCCAACTATGCTACAGCGACAAATTTTCGAACCTATATGTTACCTTTTTGATATTAATACATTTAATCGTTAAATTATTTGAAAGAGCCGTCTACCTTATTTTTACGGAATCTCAAATACTTTTGAGTAATCTGACAGCAGACGCCAGAATTATCAATTCATTTTTATTAAATTTTTGACACATTGATACATCTTTATTATTAGGAGAACACATTCTTATTGTGGAGTTATAATTATTCAGAACATGGGTCTGTGATATTTTAAATATTAATTTAATATATTTTTTGATATTAATAGATTCGAAAATTTGTCGCTAAAAATATTGTCGCTTTAGCATAGTTGGATAATGCACCTTCCCCGGTTTGGAAAGAGATCCAGGTTCGAATCCCAGTCGCGCAACAACAATATTTTTCAATAAAATTGATTTTATCTTTGTTCCGTACAGGAAACAAGACTGTAGAATCGTGCTGGTGTGGCTCGCCGGTTCGCTCTGGTGCTCGAACGTCGATGTCTGCAGCGGCGTGCAGTGGTCCAAAATCGTCGTCCAGTGTAGCCGCAGAGTCGTAGGAAAATCCAGGGTCGGTTCCAAATGTCACAGCAAAGGTCGAAAATCCAAGAAGTCCAGTCGAATAGCAGGGGTCAAAGCGGAGATAAATGAAACACGATGTTCGTCAGAGAAGTCCAGCGGTGCAGATGCAAGCGAGAGAAGTGATCTTTGCAGCCGCTGGACCATTATTTATTTAACATGAATAATCTGTGGGAGCGTGAGGCCCCCTGTTAGACTCCAAAGCTCTGCTCATTTTTACGCCGTCCCCTACGGGACGGCAGATCTTATCTTGCTCGGCAAAAGGGTCTCTCATACTTTTATTAACAAATCCCCAGGCATCGCGAGTATTTTTTCTTACAGATTGTGACCCTCCTCGCGATGCCTGATACATTTTACCTTGGGCGATGGCCCCGGGAATTAATTAATGCACCTTAAACTTTAAAAATCCATTTTTAAGGTACATAATACTATCTCCGGGCGATCGATCTCTCAAAACTCTATTTATTTTCTCTTATTTTATATTCCTAACAATTTTATAAACTAAGTTATTCAATAAAACAATATTCATGATTTTGGCTGGCGCCGGGGGCGGGGCCTCGCCTCGGCCCGTCATCCCCCCACCCGTCGCCGGTCGCCAGCGCATAGGGGCGTAGGGTTTCCAGCGGCGCGGAGTGCCGGGCGAAATATTCCCGTGAAGCGGAAAAGATAGACTTTTCGCCTGGCGCTTTCTCGAGCCGAAATTACTGCGGAAGTAGCTGTGCGGAACAATCTTTCTAATTCATATTCTAAGTCACTGTATCATTTTTTCTTCGGTGTGTGTCAATGGCTACTAATAATTTACTGAGTAAAGCAACATTGTATAAAAAATATATCAATAATGAGAGGCCACGGTCTACGGTAATATAAAAAATGGTATACCCACCGTTAGTACTGCCCATAAGGTTAATACAAGTGCGAACGAGAGTTCAATTGTGATTTATGACACAGCCGTCGGATACTTTACGAGTATAGTAAGCTTATTTTAAATTTAAATTTATTTTATTGAGGGATTTTGACAGTGTTGTAATAAACATAATAACTATGAATAATTAATTAATAATTCACTAGTCCTACAACATTCCCACTACATATATTTTATTTTATTTTTACTTTTTTATACATATTTGTAATTCTCTTTTTATTCCTGTCGATAAATAACACCACAACAGCACGAAAAAAAACTGGCTACTTTAACACAGACTTCAGTCTAGCAAAGTAGCCAGGATAACGCTGTATATATTAGAGGTGAAGTCTACTACATCCCACATAATAAACTATGTATTCACCTCTATTAAAACAAAAATATGTGTGTCAATATATATACAAATAAATAAATTTAATTTAACATGTGATACTAATAATGAAAATCCACAAAAAATATTTCGATACATAAGTATGTCTAGATGCAGAAAATTAATGAAAGAAAAAAAAAGAAGGAGAAGGGTGGGGAGGTTGCAACTAATGTTGCGGTAAAAGGAGAGCAACATGTGTTTTTATAGGGAGAGTAAATGGCCAAAGTTGGGATTGTGGTGGTTCATAAGAAGAACACTTTGAGCTTAGTAAGGCTAATGTTGAACAAGTCAATTTCTGTAAATTTCTCATTATGGTATTTGCATGACCAGTGAATGAGTGAATTTTGTATGTAAGATATTCTACTTCTGGGAATGTGGAAGAGTACGGATTGCCGGGTTGTTCTAGATGGTAAATGGATGGTTATGCAGATCGAAGGCGATCAGTGACAGAATCTTTTCTAATTTGCTCATTTCTTAGATTCCTGCTCCAATACCAAACATTGCTAAATCATTTCGTTAAAATTGAACATGATCCAAAACCCATTTAATAATTATTTTGTATTTTTATTACAGGTCTAGAAGCGATACAAAAAACAGAAAAAATGGCGTGTGTGAAAAACAATGACCTAGCCATCAGCCACCTGAGCGCAGAACAGAAACACCACTTCCTGGAGCAAGTCGTAGAAGAAGACAACATAAAATCTTTCTACAATGTCATCAGTTCTGGAGACACCACGCTGGTAGACTTGTTAGTCAGTTATAAAGGTTTGGAAGAACTGCCCCGTGTGTTGGAGAGTCTTCTAGCGGAGTCTTACGCTCTATTGAAGATTCAAAATATGCCTCTCCCGAGAGATATGGAAGTGTTCGTGGAGTCTAAGCTGATAGACCTGAGATTTTTCACTGATAAAAATGAGGAAAATAATAAATGTATGAAGGTGTCTTTAAAACATGTACAGACTAGAATCAAATTGACTTGTTTGCACGCTGTAAGAATGATTCAGAAGTATTCGATAGAAACGGGAAATGGTATCGACGGAGAGTTCATTTTGTTGGGACGTTTCATCGCTCAGAATATTCACATCCTTAAGCGACAGCTGAAAGGAACATACACCAAGCTGCCCTGGGAGGAGATTGAGTTCCTCCTCGTATGTTTCACATCTGCAATCAGTGAGCCCCGGGAGGTAGACGTTATCTACACGTTGGTGCTGGACCAGGCGAGACTCCTGAGGCACCTGAATTACTTTGTCATTAAGCTTCGCGAAGTGGGAAAAGCTCTGAATGAAAAGGACGTCAATATTAAAATAGCTTTGGGTAATCGCAGTTTGATCATTCGCAATATTCTCAATGACAGCCCTGACTTTGAAGATCTGTACAGTGACCACGACCTGGTAAAAAGTGTTTATTCTCTGAAGAGAATCAGGTCTTACATCCGACAAGCCCTGGAACTCGATTCCAATGAAGGAATGAATACGGTGAAGACACTAGTATTGGAAAGAACTTTGCAGGTAATAGATATGTATTTTGCTATATTTAGAATTTTAAATGGCAAATTCCTGAATCATTTATTTGAATAATTTATACTTGCTTCTTCAATATTTGCAAAATACTTGATTTAAACCACTATTTATTGATTATTCTACATGTTTCAATACTATGGTATCTTCATCAGGCAACAATACATACAGAAATTAAAAAATATAAGCAGAGATACAAACAAAAATTAGAATTAAGGAGCATTTGAGATGCCTAAATAACAACTATTCAGAATTTTCCAATCACCTTTTGGAAACAAACCGTTCTTTAGATACTAACAGAGGTTTAGAAATTATACATACAAATACTAGGGGTTTACAGTTAGATAAATTTGAAATTTTAGAAATAAGAAAAAGTGTTAATAGCAAGCTAAATACAGTAAAACCGCGATATAACGAAATCCAAGGGACCAAAAAATAAAAATTCGTAATAACGAATTCCCACATATAACGAAAAAAATAAAAAACCTACTATATGTTACGCGCCGTCGCAAAAAAATGTTGCGCGGCTTCAAAAAAGATCGCAAATTCTGCAAACAGAGGAAAAAGGCCATAAGGAACTGAATACCTACATATTTTTAGTAGTTTTGTTATTAAAACAGATAAGCAAATGGATAATCAAAGGAATTAAATTAAGAACAGAATCTATTCAACACCAATTGGAAGATATTTTTGTAAATTCCAGAATATTGCAAACACAAAACAATATTTTAATTGTGTTTAAATGTAGAACCGTTTCAAACATAGTTTTGGGCATGAAACATACAAAATAATTCAAAAATAACAATCTTACAGTTGAATCGCGACATTTTTATAAAATGAGTCGTATATAAATTACGAAGGTATTTACCGGTAACGGCGGCAACCACTTCAAAATATATTTATAATCGTTAAAATTGTTCACTTAAAAATTATCGTTAACATTGTTCACTTAAAATACACGAAAACAATAGTTAATAGAAATACAAAATGCCGTACAAAAATAGTCCATAAAATATTTTAACGAATTATTTATATTATTGACGAGTTCACACGAAAACAATTGTCAAACGAAAATGAATTTATGTAAATATTCAGTTCGGTCATGCAATAATCGCGTTAAAAGCTGAACAAACTTAACTCTACAGACGTTACACTGAGACTGACATTTCCAATAAGTACATACTACAACTTTCGGGGGGTTCCTGTTAATTTTTGTATTTTACAGCTGTTTGGGTCTGGGTTGCAATCACATTAGAGCCGTATGCGTACGTAAAACGTGTCAGAGAACGCCGCAAGAATTATGTCAAATGGTTTTATGGGCCTGCTATGAACCCAAGAAGAAGTTTGAATTGTTTTACTACCTTGTCGGCCGACCGCCGCGCACCGCCGAAAAGGCCATAAAACCGTTCGCATACGGCAGATGCATCGGCGCGGCTTTGTAAGTGCGAAATAATATTTTCACGTTTTAACATTTTTTTATTTCGTTATAAATTTACGTAAATGTATTGGCATTTTTTCGTACGGGACAAAAATGATTTTGTTATAAATATTAACGGGATTTCGTTATATAAATGCATTTTTGTATGAAAAATTGGTTTTAGGGACTAAATTTCGATTTTTTTTTCGATATACGTCATTTTTCGCTATATCGGGTTTAGTTATATCGCGGTTCTACTGTATTATAAATGACCAAACCTATTTGCAAATAGTCACCTTTAAAATTTGTTTTTATATTAGTTCTTACTTATTCACCACTTTGTTTTTTGTTTTTATCTATGCTTGAATTTTTTAAATTTCAGTATACATTGTTTCTTGATGAAGATATCATAGGTATCGAAGCATGTAGAATATTTAATAAATAATGGTTTAAACGAAGTATTTTGTCTAATTATTAATTCATACTTGATTCAGAAATTCTGTCTTTCAGGTGGTCGGCGAGTCTTTGAAGAACACCCCCGACTCTCCCAACGTGTCCGAGGAGGTCCACAATCTCCTGACCCGACAGGCTCCCAGACAGGCGCGCGAGCTGAGCACTGCACTGCGCGACTGTCTCTCTCACTCGCGCAGCTACACTCGCAGGCCCGAGCAGGATACTCTGTTTCGTCAGCGACTGCTAGAGGACCTCTGCAAGATGGATGTAGAGATCACTTACATCCTCTACAAGAAGAAGAAGGATGCTCTTCAAATATTCCTCAACAAAGTAATCAATTGCCGTGACGCGGAAGAACTGGCAGTACTAATTCACAAACCAGATGAACTGCACTTTGAAGATATGAATTTAAGTAATGATTTTACACCAGAATTTTTTCTAATAGTAAGAGACTTATTTGAAACGTTGAAGGAAACGGTCATCGATAAGACCGGAGTGACGGATATCTTCGACGAGGCCGAAGAATGTCTTAATTCCGAAGAGAATAAAACGAATGATGCACAAAGAAGTTACGCTGAGGGGGTCAGCGATATCACAGACCTCGTCAAAAGCATTTCTACAGGTTGCGATATTATGGAAATTAAAAAAAATGCAAAATTGTTTCTCATCAATATGAGGCCGGATAAAATACCGGAAAAGTTTAAAAGATTCTCTAAAAAAATTGTGAAAATTTGTCTCCACAGCATTGAAAGACATGATCAGGATAGCCGTGAAGCCAATTATGCTCTGAGAATTCAGTACAATATACTAGAGAGCATCTCCTTTAGGGTCTTCGCTACAGTCGAGTTTATGGCTGGAAGAATCGACGGAATCGACGAGTTCAGAAACAGGATCGAGGGTGATCCAGAAGACGAGAGCGAAGATCACCGGAAGGTAAAAGAGATATTCGACGATGTGGTAAAGTCCTTGGATAAGCAGCAGGACAGATTAGATTTGCAAAGAAAATTTGAAAAATGTCATGATGTACACCGCGCTAAAGGAGAACTCATTAAACATTTTGATTCAAAGTTAAGAGCGGGATCAAGTGTATTTAATGGGTTTGCTGGTTGCGTTCAAAAACTTTGTTTAAAACATAAAAACAAGCAAGACTTGGAGAAGTTCTACGAAGAAGGTGATTACGTTAAGTGCAAGTCTCGAATACATATCATCGAAGACCACTATGGAAGATTTGCCCGAACCGTGGAAGAGCTGAGTTTGTTCTCTCGGGAGAAGTACGCGGAGGCTTTCAGAACTTTCTTCGGAACCTTGAAGCTGAAGGGAAAGGCTAATCAAAATTTAATCAGCATTGTCAATCAATGTATCGAGAAGAGAAACAAAGAAATATCGTCTTATTTTAGTTCTCGACTTCCGATATTGGACGGACTCCTGAGCCGCGCTATCGTCGAGCCGCAAGGTCCGCACTACGTGGCTGTGGAGATGCTCGTTTTGGAGTTGACCGAGATTCTAGATAATATCTCCTTGTTCGGGGACGGCGCGCAGTTTCTGGACGACTTCTTCCCTGTTTTGATCGGGAAGAATTTACGGAATTATCTGGCCCACGGAGATCCCCTCGTAGACAGCCTGCCCTCTGACCCCCGCACTGCCGTCACGCGCGCAGCCTCAGTGATCATCCGAGCGGGTGGCGAGCTCGTCGATCGAAGCGATGCGCTCATAGGGAGTAACGTTGTTGCCGACTTCAGTCAGCTGCAGCGGATGTATGACATGTGTTTGGGCGTCGTTGTACGCCAATACACCATGTTTACAGCTATCAAGCGAGAAAACCAGAGTCGCGTAAAGCATTGTGTTTCTAATGGAGCCGATGTCAGAGGCGCAAATTTCGAAGGATGGACAGGGCTTCACTATGCGGCTGCTGTTGGTAGTACACAGATTCTACAGTTTTTCCTGGAACGTAATGTAAAAATACATATCAAAGACATTTTCGGTAAAACTTCCGTTCAGATTGCTTACGAACGTGGGAGAATAAATGTGATACAATATCTCATAGAACAAAATTATTTGGCTGCTGGGCATATCACCGCAGACCGGGATACTTTATTACATTTGGCAGCGAAGCTTGGCCGAGCAGATATTGTATCGGGATTGCTGAATGACCAGAGTGTGAATTCTGATAATGTGTACAGCCAGACCCCTCTGCACCTGGCGTGCGAGGGCGGTCACATGGCCGCGGTGCGACTCCTGCTGGGGGCCGGCGCGACGGTCCTGCCTCGCACTGCCCGCGGGGAGTCTCCACTATTCCTGGCGACACGAGGTGGACACGAAGACATAGTCCGGTTACTGCTCGAAAGGGGCGCTGCAGCCTATGCTAAGAACGACGGAACAACAGGACAAGATGCGGAGGATGGAACACTTCTGCACACTGCGGCCCAAAATGGTCACAGAGAAGTCGTCAAAGCTCTACTCGACCATGTAGATGATAGTGTATTGATGGACTTCATTCATACTCCGAACAGAAACGGGTCTTTAGCCCTGCATCTTGCAGCGGAGAGGGGGCACGCAGGAGTCGTAGAGAAGTTGCTGGCTTGCGGGTGCTCTTTCGATGAAGAGGATGAAAATGGACAGACAGCTTTGCACGTGGCTGCAGCAAATGGATTCACGACAGTCATTAAACTGTTGTTAGATAAAGGAGCTTCTATTAACGCAACGGAAAATCATCTTCGGACCAGTCTGCATCTAGTAGTGCAAAGCGGATACGCTGTAGTCGCCCAGGATCTGCTTGATCGGGGAAGTGATGAGCGGGCAGTGACCGAGAGGGGCTACACGGCTCTGCACATCGCCGCAGCTAATGGTAGCACGGAAATTCTGCAGATTTTGTTGGATCGAGGAGCCCAAATCGAAGCTGTCACTCTTGATAAATTGACACCCTTGCATCTGGCAGTTAAATGTTCACAAACTGAAGCTGTGAAATGTCTGATAAACCACGCGAAGAAACAAAATCAGTGTTGCAATTTTGTAAATTCTACTGATGCGAATAATTCGACAGCTTTGCACATGGTGGCAACTACAGGAGACGAGGAATGCGCGAAGGAGCTGCTCAACGCTGGGGCAATGCTAGAAGCCCGAGACATCACTTCCTGTACAGCCCTGCACGTCGCCGCCAAGTACGGAGAGGTGGCCATTATTCGATTGTTAATAGATAATGGTTGCGACATAAATGCCACCACTCCGGATAACAATTGGTCCGCTCTGCACTTGGCCGTGCGCCATGACCGCACGGAAGCCGTCGCTGTGTTGATTGAAAAGGGAATCAAACTAGATATCCTCACTGAGAACCATGAAACGGCTTTACTTTTTGCGGTGGCCTCCGCAAATGAAGATATGGTACAATCTATACTGCGCGCGGTCGAGAAAAACGTTATTGAAGCTTTTGTGAATACTCCACAGAGAAACTCCCAGCAGACGGCTCTTCATTTTTCCGTGAAAAATGGACACAAGGAAATCACATCTCTGTTACTAGATGCGGGAGCTGACGTTGAAGCATCTGACAAAGATGGTTATACAGCTATGATATTCGCGACAGTTAATGGTCACATGGATATATTTTTGACTCTCCTTGAAAGAAATGCTAATATAAATGTCATTAGCAAATATGGCAGTGCGCCGCTGCTCTTCGCATCTTCAGGTGGTCATTTGCTCATTGTCAAGAAGCTTCTGGAACTCGTATCTGACCCGCACCAGACCGACGCGAACGCTCACGGAACAGCTCTGCACTGGGCCGCGAGGAACGGACGTAAACAGGTCGCCGAGTTTCTTTTGAAGTCGGGGTTCGATATTGATGCAAAAGATAAGGATTATTTTACTCCTTTGCACTTAGCGGCCAACAATGGCTACGACAATATTGCAGAACTGTTAGTGAGAAATAAAGCCAGCGTCAACAAGCCCAGTACAGAAAACTGGACTCCCTTACACTGTGCTTCTCACAATGGCCATTTGAAAATTGTAAAATTGCTTTTGGAAAATGGAGCCAACGTTGCTAGCATTACATCAACAAATTCCACTTCTCTGCATTTTGCGGTAACTGACGAGAGTATCGTTAAAGTCTTACTGGAAGCCGGCGCTGCAGTTAATGCCTTGGATCAACTCCAGAGCACCGCCCTCCACTGGGCGGCCCTGAAAGGACAAAGAGGAGTCGTCTCGCTTTTGCTCGACCTTGGGGCAGATCCTGAGTTGAAAGACACGAAAGGCCAGACGCCGCTGATTCTGGCAACTCGGAGCGGTCACGGCAGCGTGGTGGAAGAGCTTCTGAGCCGTGGAGTTAACATTGACGCCGTATGTCTTATGAATATTACAGCTCTTCACGTGGCTGTACACAAGGGCAACAGCGAAATGGTACAAATTTTACTGAATAATGGAGCCAACGCTAGTTGTGTGACAAATAAACTATTAACGCCACTACACGCATCAGCGATCGGGGGGTTCCACGACTTGGTGGGCATTCTCGTCTCACGCGGAGCCGACGTAGATGCTGTGGACGCGAATAGCCGAACTGCTCTTCATTACGCTGCTGCTTCGGGAAATTTGAAACTTGTTGAGGAGTTGGTGAAGTATGGCGCACTCGATTGTAAAACGGAAGACTGGCAGACTGTCCTGAAGTTGGCTGCAGACAGCGGACACGCGGATGTCTTTGATTTCTTGAGCCGTTATTGGACCCTATCGAATAGGGGTGAGTTTTAGAATTGAAGCCTTGTTTTGACCGTGGATGTATGGCGAACTGCTGGTACCACCTGTCGGCGGCCCACCGAAGCTCAATAGCCGGGACACGGAACTATATGAACGTGATTCGGTGTCCTGCCGCCGGGCAACCAGAGGCGAGTGGAAGGAGCAGAGCGACCACATACCCTCATGAATGTTAAAATAAAACCTCTTAGAATATTAAATTTCCTTAATTAATCCACAGTGCTACTGAGGTAATTAAAATGTATAGCTTAGAATTCACACAAATTTATTTTCAACATCTTTTTCAGTGTATACATTATAATAAGGATTCCAGATGCTGGACGCGTATTCAAGTCGTGGTTAGATAAGAGATTAGAACCATAAAATATATGTTTGAGAATCCCTTCGATAGCTTATTGTTCCCTGGGTTTCCTATTGATATTATGAAAGTTAATGCGAGCATAAATGTCACCACTGACCTGATATTAAAGATGCTTATCTTTCTTCTTTCTGCTCTGATCTGGTCCGGATGCGCCGACTGCTGACTCCACATATTTGTATGTCCGTATCTGACAGAAGGTCGACTGCGATTGCTACTCGCAGAAACAACGGCAATCTTACACTTGTGCAGACAATGATAGATACCAACATACAAAACCCAGGGCTGCCAACCGAAGGAATAATAATCTGCGTAAACAGGTGGTACGAAGTACAAAACCTGTCATTTTTTGAGCGTTGCCGATGATGAACGGCTTGGAACCCATTGTTATCAATGAAATATCAATGTACCTATCTACATATTTTTGGTGATTTTTTGTAAAACTTGTGGATTGTGGTGATTTTTGTAAAACTTGTGGAGAAATAGTTTGTTAGAGATCAGAGCTCATGAAATTTGTTTAAGTCACTTATAATAGTCTGAAGCAGGGACGGGCTGGAGGGAGATCGGAAGGGCTCGCGCGAGTCCCTTGTTAAATTTGACTTAGGCCGGCGAGCCTGTTGTTAAATGAAGAAAAAACAATATTCTCAGATCAAATCAGTAACTAACTGCAGTTTCTGTAGATGGTTTTGATGAAACAAAAGTGTGATGTCCTTGGATTTGTGGGATGGTGTGTGTATGTGCGTATGTGTGCCGCACCGCCGGTGCGGGTATGTGTGGCTATAAAGACGGGACTTTTATCCGCGGTTCATCGGCTTATACTAGTGATATACCTTATACTAAATTATAGCTTATTGTAATAAAAGATTAATTGCTACAAAGTCTATTTCTTGGACCTTCACATTACGAGGTGTACACTAAAGACGTACTAAGAAGTCAAATATGTAACAATAAGACTTTGTTGCTTTTTGAAATTTCTCGTAAAATACGTATAACGTTTTGTTAATTTTTTTTAATTTTTGTCATTCTTTATAGATAATATCATAATTATCTGTAAGGTTACAACGAATTATATTAATCTAAATTGCTAATAAATTATTATATTCAAGTATCCACCCATAAAATAATGTAGACTAGGTCTGTTATATAAAAATTGTACTTTTTCTTTATATCTTTCTAAGTAATTCATCTAATTTCTTTTAACTGTACTATAACACGATTAATAAGCGTGTCTCACCAGTCTAAATGGAAATGACTGTATATTATATTAACATACCAATTAGGCATAGGATAATGCATATTAGTTCATTAACATCTTATCAAAATTTTTTTTTCACTTGTTATATTTCATTTATATAAAAAAAAGTCGTTTATAAAAATAGTCGCAAAAAATAATATTATAATGTATATATATGGAATAAAGTTGAAATAAAAAAATAGTACTGTGTTCTATGTGCATAAAAATGATAATAATTAACAATTTATTTGCGATATCTAATAACGTAAATTAATTGTCAAATTTTATGGCAGTTGATGAAGCAGTGGCGTAGTGGGCACCCGGGCTCCGTAGTAACATAGGTTAAAAATCTTAGTGAAGTGGAACGAAACCATGAATACGGCCTTCGGCAAACATCGTAGATGCGCTACAATAACCGACCCGAATAGTATTCAATGCCAACCCGAATAGTATTCAATAATGAATTCGGAAACGGTTGCACGTATCGTAGTCCTATCATAGCTCGCAGGTATATATACGGGTGAAGAAGGATTTAAGCAGGATCCTCTTCACCTCATTACTGCATCGGTAGAAACGCCGTGACAGCATGACCACTTAACTGTCTCTTCTGTCGTTTGATGTCATTATCGTCTTGTCCATCTTATTCTAGGTGCTTTATGACAGTGGCGTAGCAACTGCCGGGCAAAAATAAGTATACAGGGCGCCTAACCTCCCCCAAAGAACATTAAAAGAAAATTTTTCATAAAATTGAAAATTATTCACAAATTAATTTTAAATATTAATTAAATGTATTAATTGGAGATATACATATAAAATCAATTTTATCGAAAAATTGTTGTTGCACCACCGGGAGTCGAACCTGGATCTCTTTCCAAACCGGGAAAGGTGCATTATCCAACATTTATGCTACAGCGACATATTTTAATAATTTGAAAAAAGGTAACAACATATGGGTTCGAAAATTTGTCATCATAAAATATGTCGCTGTAGCATAGTTGGATAATGCACCTTCATCGGTTTGGAAAGAATCCAGGTTCGAATCCCGGTGGCGCAACAATAATGTTTATCGATAAAATTGATTTTGTATGTATATCTTTCTAATTAATATTTAAAATATCACAGAGCTATGTTCTGAATAATTACAACTTCACAATAAGAATGTGTTATCCTAACAAATTAAATTGTTTTTCATACTTTTTAAATTATGCTTTTTGCTTCATGTGCCGTCTTCTATTGAAGGTTGACCCACTTGAGCCACCTTCTGAGGTTACACAGCCATGATAACCTCTTTCCAGCTCCACTAGCTCTGCTGCCTTCTATCTTCCCCTCCATGATAACTTGTTCACGATAATCTCTGATAGCTATTTTAATCCGCTCATTCTAGTGGACGGCACGATATTGAGCGTTCGAAAAACGTTAAATACCGTGTCCATATCTTCAATGAAGATGGACAAGACGATGATGACATCAAACGACAGAAGAGACAGTTAAGTGGTCATGCTGTCACGGCGTTTCTACCGATGCAGTAATGAGGTGAAGAGGATCCTGCTTAAATCCTTCTTCACCCGTATGTATACCTGCGAGCTATGATAGGACTACGATACGTGCAACCGTTTCCGAATTCATTATTGAATACTATTTGGGTTGGCACGTTATTGTAGCGCAACTACGATGTTTAAAATCTTACATTCTAAATGTCATTAGACCCTGGCACGGACCAACGCTTATTCAAAGATTTACTAACATCCGTATGTCCTTCATCAGCAGTTAACTTTAAAACTGTTTGAACGACTTCTGTTTTACTATCCAAAGCGTCAAACTTCACCAATTAAATTTAAATTTCCTGACGTGGCTGCGTGATAGAGAGCACTCTGACTGGTGGCGACCACAGCGTCAACTTTGGTTCCGTGCATGGCGAGAATGCCCACCAAGTCATGAAATCCCCCGATCGCTGATGCGTGTAGTGGAGTGACTTCACTATCAGGTTCCATTATCCAGTAAAAGTTATGCTATTTCTCTGTTGCCCTTGGATGCAGCCGCGTGGAGAGATGTTGTGTTGGTGCAATCCGCGGCGTTGACGTAGATTCCGCGACTCTGAAGCTCCGTCAGTACGCCGATGCGCTCGTTGTGAACTGCAAGAAGTACAGGCGTCTTGCCTTCCGCATCCTTAAGCTCAGGATCCGCACCGGAGTCGAGCAATAGCGCAACGACCTCTTCGCACCCTTCCAGGGCCGCCCAGTGGAGGGCGGTTCGCTGGAGGTCCTCCAAGGCTTCGATTGTGGCACCAGCTTCTAGTAATATTTTCACGATGTTCACGTTATTAGCAGCAAAATGCAGAGCAGTCCAATTACTCGAATTTACACAGGACACGTCGGCTCCGTTTTCCAAGAGCAGCTTAACGATTTCCAATTGACCATAGTGTGACGCGCAATGCAAGGGAGTACAATTTTCTTCATCGCGCTTATCGACGCTGGCTTTGTTATTAAGTAAAAGTTTAGCAGTCTCGTAAAAGCCATTACCAGCCGCTAGATGTAGGGGCGTTAGACCATTATTCTCCTCCGGGTCAACATCGAGTCCTGACTTCAGCAAAAGTTCCGCGACGAGAGTGTGTCCGTTCCCTGCGGCCAAGTGAAGAGCCGTCTGAGCTTCCAGGTCAGTCTGGTGCGGGTCGCGTACCAGCTCCAAGAGTTTCTTAACAATGAAAAAATGTCCGGCTTCAGCAGCAGAGAGCAGCGGTGTACTGCCGTGTTTGTTGGCGACATTAAAGTTAGCATATTGGTCAAGAAGAGCCGAGAAAATGTCCATGTTACCGGCGATTGCTGCGCACATCATGGCCGTGTCGCCATTCATGTCTGCAGCTTCAACGTCGGCCCCTTCGTTCAATAAGAGAGATGTGATTTCTTTGTAACCGTTTTTTACCGAAAAATGCAAAGCTGTCCCCTGGAAGTCTCCTTGTGGAATATTGATGAAGATTTTCAGGTCTTTTTTTTCGACCGCTTGGAGTACAGCCTGGACCATGTCCTTGTTACCTCCAGCCACTGCGCAATGCAAGACAGTTTCATTATTTTGGGTGAAGATATCTAGTTTGATTCCTTTTTCTATTAACTCAGCGACAGCTTCTAGCTGTTCATGGTACATCGCGAAGAACAGAGCGGTCCAATTATTATCCGGAGTTGTCGCGTTTACGTCGCAACCATTTTCTATTAACAATCGTATAATGGTCACCTCTCCATACTTCGCGGCGACATGCAGAGGTGTGCAGTGTGTGATGTCTCGGACTTCTATCATCGCCCCAGCCTTCAGCAGCTCCTTCGCGCATTCCTCGTCTCCCGCGGCTGCAGCCATGTGCAAAGCTGTCGAATTATTATTATCTGCAGAATTTACGAATTTCCAACACTGGTTCAATTTCTTCGCATGGTTTATTAGACATTTCACAGGTTCAGTTTGTGAATATTTAACGGCCACGTGCAGGGCTGTGAGCCCACCATGAGTGACGGCCTCAATTCGGGCTCCTCGATCTAATAAGATCTGCAGGATCTCCGTGCGGCCATTGGTTGCGGCGGTGTGCAGAACTGTGTAGCCCTCCTCGGTTTCGGCATGCATATCGCTTCCCCGATCTAGCAGTTCTTGGGCTGCTTCGATATGCCCCCACTTCACAGTCAGGTACAGACTGGTCCGAAGATGGTTTTCCGTTGCGTTTATCGAAGCTCCTTCATCTAACAACAGTTTAATGACTGTCGAAAATCCATTCGCTGCGGCCACGTGCAAAGCTGTCTGTCCAACTTCATCCTTTTCATCAAAAGAGCACCCGCAAGCCAGCAACTCCTCTACGACTCCTGCGTGGCCCCTCTCTGCGGCCAGGTGCAGGGCTCGAGACCCGTTTCTGCCCGGAGCATGAATGTAATCCATTAATAAACTGTCATCCACGTGGTTGATTAGAGCTTTGATGACATCTCTGTGACCATTTTGGGCTGCAATGTGCAGAAGCGTTCCAGCTTCTTTTTCTTTCTTTCCTGTGGTTCCGTCATCTTTAGTGTAGGCTGCAGCACCCATTTCGAGAAGTAGCCGGACTATGTCTTCGTGTCCACCTCGAGCCGCCAGGAACAGCGGAGTCTCCCCGCGGGCGCTGCAAGAATCGAGTTCAGCGCCAGCCTTCAATAAGAGCTGCACCACGGCTGTGTGACCGCCCTCGCACGCCTGGTGCAGAGGGGTCTGGCTGTATATATTTTTAGAATTCACACTCTCATCGTTTAACAATCCTAATGCAATGTCTGCCCGATTTTTTCTCGATGCTAAATGTAATAACGTATTCTGATCAGCAGTGATATCTCGAGCAGCCATTTTTTTTACCTCTATAAGATGTTGCAACACGTTTATTCTCCCAAAATCGTATGCAATTTGAAAGGGAGTTTTACCGCAAATGTCCTCGGCGTCTACGTTTACATTACGTTCCAGGAAAAACTGTAGAATCTGTGTACTACCAACAATAGCCGCATAGTGAAGTCCTGTCCATCCTTCAAAATTTGCGCCTCTGACATCGGCTCCATTAGAAACACAATCTTTTACGAGATATTCGTTTTCTTGTTCGATCGCATTGAACATGGTTTTTTGACAGGCAACAATGTCCAAACACACATTGTACATCCGCTGCAGCTGACTGAAGTCGGCAACAATGTTACCCCCAATGAGCGAATCGTTTCGGTCGACCAGCTCGCCGCCCGCTCGGATGATCAGCGAGGCGGCGCGCGTGACAGCAGTGCGGGGGTCGGAGAGCAGGCTGTCCACGAGAGGGTCTCCGTGGGCCAGATAATTCCGTAAATTCTTTCCTATCAAAACAGGCGAGAAGTTGTCCATAAACTGCGTGCCGTCCCCGAGCAAGGAGATATTATCTAGAATCTCGGACAACTCCAAAACGAGCATCTCCGCAGCCACAAAGTGCGGACCTCGCGGCTCGACGATGGCACTGTTCAAGAGTTCGTCTAATATCAGAAGTCGGGAACTAAAATAAGACGATATTTTTTTGTATCTCTTCTCGATGCATTGATTGACAATGCTGATTAAATTTTGATTAGCCTTTCCCTTCAGCTTCAAGGTTCCGAAGAAAGTTCTGAAAGCCTCCGCGTACTTCTCCCGGGAGAACAAACTCAGCTCTTTCACGGTTCGGGCAAATCTTCCATAATGGTCTTCGATGATATGTATTCGAGACTTGCATTTAACATAATCACCTTCCTCATAGAACTTCTCCAAGTCTTGCTTGTTTTTAGGTTTTAAACAAAGTTTTTTAAGACAACCAGCAAACCTGTCAAATGCATTTGTCCCTCCTTTAATTTTTTCATCGAAATGTTTAATAAGTTCTCCTTTGGCGCGATGCAATTCCTTACTGTTTTTAAATTCTCGTTGCAAATCTGATCTGTCCTGCTGCTTATCTAGGCCGTTAACCACATCGTCGAATATCTGTTTTACCTTCCGGTGGGCTTCGTTCTCATCTTCTGGACCACCCCCGATCTTGTTTCTGAACTCGTCGACCTGATCGATCTTTCCAGCCATAAACTCAACCAGAAGGAACGTCCTGTGGGCGATGTTTTCTAATAACTTATGCCTGACCATCAGAGAGTAGTCTGCATCGAGAGTTTTCCGATCGTACATTTGCTGGGCCTGCAAACAGATCTCCATAATTATATTATTGAATCTCTTAAACTTCTCCGGGGGATCTTGCGGCCACATTTCGATGAGGCATGCTTTGGCACATTCTTTAATTTTCAGTATGTCTCTTCCTGCATGGACATCTTTGATGATCTTTGTGATATCGCTGAACCCCTCTGCGTAGTTTTCTCTAACTTCCTTCTTCCTATGTTCTTCGGAATGAAGAGTTTCTTCAGCCTTGTGGAAGAGATTCGTCATGTCAGTATTATCAACGACTTCTTTCTTCAACGTCTCTAATAACTCTTCGCCTATTTGAATAATTTTCTGAGTAAAATCGTTACTAGAATCAAAATCTTCGTCCTGTAGATCGTCCATTCCTCGAACGAGTATTTTCAATTCTTCCACATCACGGCAACTCATTATTTTGTCGAGAAATATTTTAACAGCATCCTTCTTCTTCCTGTAAAAGATGTGAGTGATCTCCGCATCCATTTTTTTGAGGTCCTCTCGTAGCCGCTGACGAAACAGAGCATCCTGCTCGGGTCTGCGAGTGTAGCTGCGCGAGTGAGAGAGACAATCGCGCAGTGCAGTGCTCAGCTCGCGCGTCTGTCTGGGAGCCTGCCTCAGGAGATGGTGGACCTCCTCCGACACGTTGGGCGAGTCGGGGGTGTTCTTCAGAGACTCGCCGACTACCTGGAAGATAGAATTTCTGAATCAAGTGTGAATTGTTAAAATAACTGTGTAACCTGCAACAGCTACAATTCGGCTGCGCCAGTTGTTAAGTCTCTTCCTCGAAGAATGTAGGTTAAAGTGGTGACATGAACAATACTCAGTAGAGCTTGTAACAATTTAGTATTATTTTGTAAATTGAGTCAAAACTCTGTTTTATTCCACTACATTTTTCATTGTGTTAAATGATATATAACATTTTCGGGGACATCTTCTCATTATCAATATTATATATCAACTAAAATTAAAAGCACTTTAACCCTGCCTTCTATACAAAAAACAATATTAAAAAATATATCTTGAATAATAAATCAAAAATATCCCAAGAAGAAAAAAGCGGAGTCTACAAATTGAGTTGCAAGGATTGTGACGCATTTTACATTGGACAGAGCTGAAGAAGAATGAGAAAAAGATTGGAAGAACACAAGAAAGCCATAAAAAACTTCAGTCTAAACTACAAAATGGCTGAGCACGCAAGCATGGAGGGCCATTCATATGATAACATTAATTTACAACTGATACATAGTTGCGCCAAAGGACGAATATTAAACATTATAGAAATAGTTCCAAGAATGAAAACTAGTTTTGGGCAAAGATTATTTACCTTTCAAGCTCCCAGAATATATAATCAAATTGAAAATAAAATTAGAAATTTAACTGACATTAAGACTTTTAAAAAGGATATTTCAAATTGGTTGTTGCAATTAGGAAGAGCAGATACAGAGAGTCAACTCTTTTATATAATGGAATAATTTGTATAACTACTTTTGCGCGTTATGGTCTTGTATATTTACATCTACCTTATATCTGATTACATTATTGGTATTATTATTATTATTATTTTTCTCTCCTTAAATATTTTCACATTATATGCTGTGTATGGATTCGATCTTACTGTGTTTTGCCTTCGATGAGTTTTGGCTTTATAAAATACTATATATATATATATATATAATTTGCCCAAAAACAGGCTAGCCTAGTTGGGCAATGTATTTAAACGTGTGTAAATATTTCTGTAAAAATCAAAATAAAGTTCAAATAAAGAAAAAAGAATTCAAATACCGCTCATTACATCCCCTCTTATACATTTTAACTCCACCCCCACACCCCCCTCCGATTACTCCAAACATGCCATATATTACTGTCTGAAAGTGCTTTTAATTTTAGTTGATCTATAATATTGATAATGGGAAGATGTTCCCGAAAACGTTCTATGTATATCATTTAACACAATGGAAAGTGTAGTGGAATAAAATAGTTCTGAATCGATTTATAAAATAATCATAGAATTCCACAAAGTTTCACCAAAAACCTTTGAAGAGTTAATTTAGTATTTATCTCGATCACACTAGTCGCGTGTACAATATGTTCTTAGAACTATCTGCGCAGGAAGGCTGGAGTGAAGAGGCCACCCACTCGCTGTCTGCAATACTTATACACTCTCTCCATACGCACACATCCACGCATCCCGAACGCGTTCACTCCGTTCACTCATTCCATACACATCACAATAACTGATTCAGGACCTTGAATATAAAATTATATGTTACCTTTCAAAATTGTAAATGTAGCTAAATACATTTCCATTACCTGCAAAGTTCTTTCCAATACTAGTGTCTCCACCGTATCTATTCCTTCATTGGAGTTGAGTTCCAGGGCCTGTCGAATGTAAGACCTGATTCTCTTCAGAGAATAAACACTTTTTACCAGGTCGTGGTCGCTGTAAAGATCTTCAAAATCAGGGCTGTCATTGAGAATATTGCGAATGATCAAACTGCGATTACCCAAAGCTATTTTAATATTGACGTCCTTTTCATTCAGAGCTTTTCCCACTTCGCGAAGCTTAATGACAAAGTAATTCAGGTACCTCAGGAGTCTCGCCTGGTCCAGCACCAACGTGTAGATAACGTCTGCCTCCCGGGGCTCACTGATTGCAGAGGTGAAACATACGAGGAGGAACTCAATCTCCTCCCAGGGCAGCTTGGTGTAGGTTCCTTTCAGCTGTCGCTTAAGTACGCGAATGTTCTGAGCGACGAAACGCCCCAACAAAATGAACTCTCCGTCGATACCATTTCCCGTTTCTCTCGAGTACTTCTGAATCATTCTTTCGGCGTGCAAACAAGTCAATTTGATTCTAGTTTTTATATGTTCTAAAGAAACCTTCATGCATTTTTTATTTTCCTCATTTTTATTAGTGTAGAACCTCAGGTCTATCAGCTTGGACTCCACGAACACTTCCATATCTCTCGGGAGAGGTACATTTTGAATCTTCAACCGAGCGTAAGACTCCGCTAGAAGATTCTCTAACACACGTGGTAGTTCTTCCAAACATTTATAACCGACTAACAACTCTACCAGCGTGGTGTCTCCAGAACTGATGACATTGTAAAAAGATCTTAAGTTGTCTCCTTCTATGACTTGCTCCAGGAAGTGGTGTTTCTGTTCTGCACTCAGGTGGCTGATGGCGTGGTCATTGTTTTTTACTGTCATCATTTTTGTTTTCTGTATCTCTCATAGTACTGCAATAAAAATATAAAATAATTAATAATACACATCAGTTATTTTGTAATGTTGGAATTTGGAACAGGCTTTATGGCCTCCTCTGTCACTATCACCGCCGACGACCCTGAACGCACCTTGATTATACCGGTGCGTAAAACAGAGCTTCTGACAGCTGTAAAAACGCATCTAGTACCGAAGACCGGCTCTCGGGACACGCTCTTCTCGCTGCCGCCTTCCAAACAACATCTCCAAGTAGCATCCCTGTTAATCTCCAGATTTAGCAAATGTGTTATTTTTATGTATCAATATATATGTTAAGCACTGTAATTTGAGCTGAATTTGTATCAACATAATATAATGACGATTTTAACCTTCAAATTCAATTAATCATAATTATAAGTAAATGAATTTCATTAATCAAAGTAATAGACGTTTGATTCTATGCACTAAATCGGTTGAAGGTTAGATAGAAACAATTAATTCTACAAAAGCATTTTTTGCTGCGTTCTCTGAAAATTGTTATGAAGCAAGATGGCTCCTCTTCAGTTAATCAGTTTTTAGCGATCGGAATTCACATCCACTGCCATCTCAGTCGGCATCGACGCTAGCGACAGCGCTGCCGGCTGCTGTTACAACCCAGGCTCGATGATTCACCGCTAAGCAGTCTCTCCGGTTTCATCGTTTCACAGCGGCGGTCTTGCTGGTCAGCGCGCGCCGAGCGAGACCGTCGACTCGCTTCATTTCATTTCATAACACACGCGCACCTTCTACATCTTCATTCATTCCTTGCATTCAATCTGTTTTCCTTGTTTTTATCATACTGTCATAATAAACCTCAACACGCAAATCACATTTATTTTATTTAACCACCGACCTAACCCCTAAAAATATATAAACATTTAATGATTAATATTTATAGTAAATGTGTGGCATTAGCCACACATTTAAAATTTAAAAAGCATTTTTCTTACGGTAACACGAGTTGACAGCATGGGTGCGTACGAGTATTTTTATCACGGTATGGTAAAGGTTAAACTAGCTCGGCGCGCGCGGGCCGGCAAGACCGCCGACTCGTTTCATTTCATTTCATAATACACGCGCACCTTCTACACCTTTATTCATTTCTTTAATTCTATTTGTCTTCATCGTTAGATCCATCAGAATAAACACCTCAACACACCAATCATATTTCTTTCATTTAACTACCGTCTTAACCCACAAAAGTTAATATTGACTTACGTCTCTGTTCCTAAACTTTTCGAACTAACGTCGCACTTCCTATTCAGAAGTGGTTCCTTCACTTCGTAATTGGTTAATAGTGCATGCTGTTTGAGATGCATAATTTACATGTGTAAAAAATTACACAAAATTTTCCTTTAATTTTAATCTCATTTCCGAAGGATTAAAGAAATGTGAATTAATTGACTTAATACATAAATGTAACATATTCCGAATTGTTAAATTAAAACGGTTCACAATGGAGTCCTGGCACCGGCACTGATGAATGGAAGCGAGCTGGCAGAAAACGAACAAAAGTAGACTGAATGCAGTGGAAATGAGATCACTTAGGCATAAATGTGGCAAATCTATTTATGACAGAGTAAACAATGAAGAAATAAGGAAAGAAAGTAAAGCTGATGTTAGTGTAGTGAGTAAGATTAAGAAATAATCACTTAGGTGGTTTGGTATTATGGAACAGATGAATATATGACACAAGTGTTGATGGCACCAGAAGCAGAGAATGTCCTCGGAAGACTTGGCACGACCAGGTAAGCCAGATGGTCCTGTTAAAAGCCTCAACAATCGTCGAGCTTGTATGAGAAGATGTATGTATGTGGATGAGGGGAGAATTGTGTCTGGACAGAAGAGTGTGGCGCTCTACCCTCTCTGCCTACCCCCGCAGCGAAACGGTGTGATGGTAAGTACTCACTTAAATTACGTAATTTACTTAAATTAAAATAAATAAATAAGTTTTTCATAGCAAAGAATATTTAAAATTTGATATTACGGCTGCGTACAAATATTTTCTATCACGGATGCTGTGGGTTAAAAAGGACTTTGTTAATTCCTTAATCTTTTGAATGCCATTAGCGCGTTAAAACGCCAAAGTTCGCATGTTATACCAAGCCATAAATGTGAAAATACGCAGTTTTTGACATTGCAGATAATAAAGTCCCGTACATAAAGTGTATATTTTAAAACCTATTTATCATCTGTGGACAACAGTTTTCAGCTTTTGATAGATACTTTTAAGTCGAGACTCTTAAACCCCTTGAGGTGTCTTCCATTTCAAATACGGTTGGCAGTTAAAAGGTTAATAAGTTAATTTGGCCTACCCATCTTGTAAGAGACCGTCACTGAACTACATACAATTATGAGTTTTCTTAGACTTTTGCCATTCTTTCTGGAAATTTGATAGAAATATGTGTTTCCATCACATTGACGTTTCTTTAAACTAAATTTCCACGACCTTTCAATGGTATGTTCTCCTAAAAAATAAAGCTTGTTTTCCTTTCAAATCCCGTGTGTCGATGGACCTTGAAGGCCGATTGAAATTACTGTACCGTGGCTAAAAAAGTCACCTATATATTGTAACATTACAAATTACCTTCAAGTACTTGAATTATTTGGTACTTAATATCATTTAAGAATTAAAGGATGTTTGGAATAATTATCGCGATAATAGCAACACTCGCGCATGCATTTTACAAAAAGTGTACAATGTTTGTCTCAGAATTATCAAAGCTTAGCGAGGCTGGCGTTATGAGTAGGATAATTTGTTGACAAATATTAAAATTTTTAGTAATTTTTTAACATGCAGATTATCAACAGGCTTTTAATGACCCCGATAGATAGTCATAATATGACATTAAAATACAGATACCATGTTTTATGATTGAGTAAACTAGATATTAAAAAACTGCCGCATAAGTACAGAAGTTCATAGGCTCCGAGGTCAATGAAGCCTAACCATGTGCATGTACATAATGTACGAATAAATGAATAAGACAATCGATATGTTTATTAATGTTGGAATTTATATATATGATAATAATTATAATGTGTTTATTCCAGCGTGATGAGGTTTTTTTTTATTTAACCTGATTCGCCATAAAGATAATACATATTATGTTACACATTAAAGGTTATGAAATAAATATGCTATGAAAAAGAAAACCAAGAAAAATATTAATAAATACAAAAAAAAAAATTTAAAAGTTAATAAAAAGTAAAAAGTTCACACATATATACACACAAAATATAAATATTACATATATAACTACTTCAGTCACGGCCATTGTATATGTAGCTATTCTTCAGGGAACCAGCTTTCCATGAGAGCGCCGCTTGCACCAGAGAGTTGGTACTGAGTGTTGAGCTCCAGCCGCAGCTTTACGCCAGCAACTCGATGTCTTAGAAGCAGAACGAATGCATGTATACAGCCTTCGGTAAACATTGTAGATGCGCTACAATAATGCGCCAATCCGAACAGTATTCTGTATGAGTTGTTGTACTGAATTCGGAGACGGTTATACGTCACTTGCTTGTATTTCGACCAGAGCTCGCAGGTATACATGCATACATATAAATTTTCTGGTACAGTATTAAAATTAGCATTCATATAAGGAAAGCAATTTTATGAAGCTGTAGCCGAATCAAAATTTAATTTAATTTTAATATTGTATATTAATTTTATAAATTAATTTAATATTATATATTATAATTTAATTATTTTACCTAGGACATGTAGGTACAAATCTGCTTTTTACAAAATTATTGATAACATAGTGAAATGCGAATCAAATCGTAAAATATGAACGCGACCAATGTTGTTTTGGTTTGACGCGGCAGGGCGGGACGGCAAAATTTTCGAAATAAGCAAACAAAAGTAAATAAGAGATATTAATTATTCAGTTTTGATTAAGCAATCAGACAAGCAGAGCAAAACACCCGGTTGTGACATGCAGAAACCATTAAATATACCACTATTTATATTTCATCGCAGGAAACATCACACAATGACACACTCGGCTGACAGATGACAATCGCAATTTGCAACATGCATTTTCTTTGTTTTAACACTTAGTTCCAGACTAAAAGTTTTCAATTTTGGTCACTATATCACTTTGTATTGGGGGCTAAAATCGCTTGTAGCGATTATGACGTTTCAGATGTTTGCAGAATATTTATTTAAGTTTTTAGCACACAAATAAATCGTGCATCGCAAGTTAAAAATATGGGGAGGGTTGTTTTAAAAAATGTGTTGGGTCATTTGGACGATGTATTTATACACGCAGGAGAAAAATTATAAATGAATTAAACTATGAATTAAACAATATAGCAATATGACTGAAGAAGAATAAACTAAAACTAAATTCATGAACATTGGAAATGAAGAATTATCATTGATGGTGAAAGTCTGAAGGAAGTGACTGAAATTAAATAATTGGGAGTCATAACTAACCAACTAACTTAGGCAGAGAGGATAGAGCGCCACACCTGTCTGACACACAATTCTCGCCTCATCTACATTCATATATCTTCTCATACAAGCTCGCCGATTGTTGAGGCTTCTAACAAAACCATCATCCATTATCTGGTTTACCTGGTCACGCCAAGTCTTTCGCGGACGTCCTCTATTTCTAGTGCCATCAACATTTGCGTCATATATCTTTCTTACCATTCTCTCCTCATTTATCCGTTCCATATGACCAAACCATCTAAGTGATGCTTTCGTAATCTTACTCACTATACTAACATCAATTGCATTAAGAAAAAAAATTACATTACATTAATTAATTATATTATGTTTTGAAATAACTCGTGTGTTACGAGATGTTCTCACTTTTTTTGGGGAACCTTTTATATATATACTAATGTATGCACTAGATTAAGAATAACTATATAAATTCATTTGTGTATGGCTGTTTACCCAGATACTTTATTATTAAGCAAAGAGAGCCATGGTGGGAAATTAAGGGTATAAATGCCATGATAAGAACTACAATGGATAATTTAATAATAGCCGATTGACAATAAAAATTCCTCTTGTTGATGTTGTGGTGACCATAGACAAAAGGTTAGATCTACTGGTGGAATGTATCGGAATCACGACTGGCGAGATGGCCGACAGAGGTCAACTTAGATCTTTCCTGACCAGGGCGACACCATCCGAGATGTGGTAATGTAAAATCGCGTGTTCTTACCTTGCTCTTAATTCAAGAATGTTTATAAACCCTGGATTAGTATTGAATTGTTCAAACAAAAGCATTTGCTCTGACCATTTGCCGATTCTGCCACCTCCCCCACTCTAGCAGTGCTCTCTCTGACTGTTGATGCAACACCTCACACTGATGTGGGTCCATTTTGAAAATTATTGATGAGCATAGTACTCCGGCCCCAGGATGTGTTTTCGAAAATACTGCGGATTTGTATTTATACCCAGATACGTAAATTTTACATTTCAATAGCAACCACGTCGTATTTTTTAACGATACTAATCTAAGGTTAATCATAATGATACTGAGAAAAAGCCGGGGTGCCAACTCTAAGTGACCTCTTTGATTTGTACCACCTGTTTAGACACCTCCAAATATTCCTGTGTTGGAGCAGAACTCGAGGATTCATAAAAAGTTTTTAAGATTTATTAACTTCAAAACATTAATTCAATAAATGAATTATGATTTATTATTTTCATTCAAAATAGTAAATGGCGAGCTGGACACCCTTAATTTGACTTAATTGATTTTGTATTATGTTCCAGCACTGTTTCACAATACAAATTATTACAGTAACGCACTCACATAAAGATTTCACAGGCTTGGGAAATATTTTGGTCTTACCGAGCTAGTAATGAAGCTAGAAAGAGGTCATCTTGGCTGCGTAATCTTAAAAGGTGGTTCAATGTCCAAAATGTTGGTGATCTTGTACAGGATAAATCAACATGGTCGCCAGCCTTTGAAAAAGGTAGAAAAAGTCTTGAAAAAATTGTTTTGTGTGCCCTATGATGTCAAAACGTGTGCAGCGCGCACACCCACACACCTTAGAGGAAACTTTGCTTACAATAGATCAATGTGTATTAATGTTAACTAATAAAATGGTTAAAAACAAAGTAAAAATAATTTATATTAAAAACAGATATTTTTTTATCTTACCAACCCGAATATTCAACAGTAAAAGAAATATGTAGTAGTTAATACTGATCAATAGTAAAAAATATTTTTAATGAAAATTTTGTATAAGTAAAAGTACAATATTGATCAAAATAATTTAAATAAATAAATTTAAATTTAAACAAGTTGATTTAAATTCTACAGCAGAATCTTATAAATTCAAAATTATTATGATAAAGATCAGCACTGCACTGACGAAACGGTTGCAGGAAGATACCGGAAGCAGTGCACCACCAGAATCCAGCACAAGGGGTGCAACAATGACAAGTCGATATTTTAAAATATATCAGAATGTGATTGATAGATAGACAGAGCGTCGGCCATCTTGTATGACATTGTTTACAGTGTTGTTGCAGGGGTAGTTTCAATTAGTGACGGAAGATGGGAAGGTGAAATAGAAGAATCTGCCAGTGGTGTTAAGGCAGATATAGGGTGTCACCTGACGTTGAATAGCAGAGGCACGGTAGCACGCCGCATACCAGTGTATAAACGAGGTTTGGTAAGTTACCAAGAGAGAGCTTTGCGGAGCTTCATATGACAGCCAGAAGAGTTGGGTCCCGACGTCGACGACGACCCAGGAACCCGGACATCTTCTCTCGTGACTGGCTGACTAGCCAGCTTGCATAGTGACTAATAATTCAGTGTAATATTTTTATTCAATACTTTGCATGTAAAAATAATACTACAGTGTTCGTACCATTGTGCATTTAGAAGCCAAACAAATAAGCATCTAGACGAGACCATATATAGGCATGTCATTTCTCATTTTCATGTCCCCAATGTCCATTTCCCAAATAAAGTCTTTTGATTGAAATAGTATTTTTATTACTGGGATCCCCGAGAATTAGAAAGTAGCCACAGCGATCAGTCCAAAGGGTTTTACATTTCTCTTATAGTGCGGGGAGAAAGTGTGAAGATCAAACTGTGTGGCTCACTTTAATATATGGATTAGAAGGAAGTAGCAGGAAAGACATTAATGGACCGGGTGAGAAGTACCGTATTAATGGAGCTCCTATCAATTGAGGTGGCTTAGACATATCTTGAAAATGCCAGAGATGTGGAGTATTCTATACTAACTTTGGGAATGTTGCTATAAAAGATGGAGAAATTGGTGATCACAGGAGTGATAACTGCCAGGTTGGCTTTTTTTAAATGCTACATAGCAGCCCTGCTGTGTTGTAGTGTAGTCTTACAGTAATGCAACATGGCACGGCCGCCAACCAAGAACCATTCATTGTCTCGCAATAAAAAGATGGACAGCTCAAGTCTGATACATAACAGGAGGCTCGCTGCATGTCGCATTAAACAAGGTTCAGGATCGCAGAGTAGGGGCAAGCAGTTTGCACTGTAAAAGCACGACCACAATGGTCAGTCATAAGCACATAAACTGAGAGAGAGGAGAGAGGTCTTCTTGGCAACAGCAATAAGCACTTTATCAGATTAAACCTTGATTGGTCATCTAGTACTGAAACAGTGCAAGACAGGAAAAGATGGAGGTGCCTTGTCATGACTTTGGGCCCCAATCCTTCAAGGATAAGGGGATGAGAATGATGATGATGACCATACTTTGGTCTGCCACTGACTAATCCTGAAAAAAATGGTTAAAAAAATCAACTAATAAATAATAACAGATAAAATGTGAAGAATATCTTACAAGTAATTATAAATATCAATATATATAGTAAATCAAAAATTATTTTTCGCCTCCTTTTGCGTTCATTAGTCGACAGTTACGTATTAGACTGTTACTGGTGACTCCTGAAGAGATCATTGAATCTTCTCGTGTCGTCGGGAGACTTGGATCCGTCCACGCCCTCCGCACTTTCCTCTGCACCCCTCCACCCGACAAACTCTCCAGCCTTCTCCATGATGTCGACGTCATATCGGTCCAGCACCATTTCCTTGGCTATGCACGTCGCACCGCTACCGGGCTCCGTCTTTAGCGACGTCGACCTGTCAGATTCCACGGCCAGCAGTTCCCCATCATGTACGACCCTCACGATCCTCCCGTCTCCGGCGTGCCCCTTGACAATCAGTTTGCCGCCTCGGTCAGACAACTCTCCTACGATCTGTTCTGTGTCATTCAAGATGTACCCTCCCGTTACTACGATGTCGTCGTTTTGCAAGAACACGGTGTCGGTCATTTCGACCGTAGTCTCACTTCCGAAATCATTTTGCGGCCCGTCATCGAAGATGGCTGTGAAGATTTCAATATCATTTTCTAGCATTAGATTATTTCCATTATCATGACCTCGATTTAGTAGAGTGCCAGTTTTCTTCGGGAGTCTGTTGACCTTTGCGTTACTACCGGATCTTTCACGATATTGCGAGACATTAGTGAGTTTGTTATTTGAGGCATTCTGTAATGTATTAATTTCAGTGGAATCCGGCGTACTTTGGACATCTCGATTGTTAATGGTTGAACCAGTGTTGACGTGTAATGAAGGACAATTTTCCACGTTCATTCCTTTTGTTCCGTTATCTGCCGTGTACACATCCGGTTCTGTAAAATAATTAAATCAATCACTAAAAGAATTGTATAGTAATTAAATATTGTATTGTAAAAAATAAATCTTTTTTACAACAAATAAGTTTATTATAACACGGACACTTGCTCAATGTGACAGAAGCTGACTTGCGAGGTGAATGCTTTTCTCATGGTCAACTTTATGTCGCAATGTCACACAAGCAAAGCGGAGTATCCAAAACACTTGCAGGTGCTGGCGGTTGAGAATAATTAAAGGAACAGCACAAAAAAAACTGTCTACTTTAACACAGACGGTAGTCTAGCAAAGTAGCCAGGACAACGCTGTATATATCAGAGGTGAAGTCTACTCCATCCCACACAATAAACTATGAGTATTAATTATGTCTTATGTTTATTATGTATAATATATTCACCTCTGTTAGAACAAAAATATGTATGTCATCTAATAAATAAATAAATAAATAAATAAAAAGCCTTTGTATATAAAATTATATGTCAAATGTGTCAACACAAATAAGTTTTATAATGACATAAAAATCTATTAAAATGATTGGTAGACATAGACTACCAAATACATATATAGACACGAACTAACGCAAATTCCTTGTTTTAATATTTTCGTTTTGGTGTCATACACAGTTATTTTCCACAAAGAATGTGTGTAAAATGCCCCTCGTCCCGCAACTAATGTTCCAAACCCCTCTCTTATGTGTACACTTTATTTCATGTCTATTCATTTACTGGTTGCTGAGAATTTGGCTGTATTTATCAGAACTAAAAAAAATAACTTAATATGTAGAAGAACATTTAGCGATATTAATGTTTTTATATAAAATAGCAGACTGAACTGATAACTGAATTAAAAATAAAATAATTGATGCAAAGATTCAAATACCCAATCCGTGCGTGTGTCGCATGTGAGTGTTGAGCTCCGCCCTGAGGCGGAACAGCCGCGCGCAGACCGTGCAGGCGTGCTTACGCCCGCCCTGGTGAATGAGCTGGTGGCTCTTCAGCGCGTAAGAGCGCCGGAATGCCAGTCCGCACACGGTGCACGGGAAGGGACGCTCGCCCGTGTGGATCCTGAAAGAAGAGTTGATCTGTGTGACAGATTCATGGATTGCCGGTCACTGTGCGCGCATCTGAACCAATTTGAATGCACCACTACATAGACATCATGGTCTTGTTGTGTGTTGTTATCTATTAACGTAAGGCAAAACTTCATTCCTTAATAAATACTTCACGGAATGCACGTTCACCATTTTCAAGCGTTCAATATGAACGCATCATTCAAAGTATGTTGGTACAGTTCAATGGAGTATGGTTAAATTGATATTTGAACCATACTTCAATGAAGTGCGAAACGATGAACGAAGCGTGTAGTGTGATACTTTGTGAAGTGTACACTTCAATGAACTCCATGAAGTGAGCAGCAAACTCGTGTAGTACTTTGCAACGTTTCGTTCTCCGTACCTACACAGTTTGCAGTTGATTGTGTACGTTGTTGAGTGAGTTTCGTTGCAGGCAACTAGGTGTGTACTAGTGTGTGTGAAGTATGTGAAGTGTGAGTATAACAAAGTAATTGAAGTACTTTGTCCAGTCGAGAGCCATCACTATTATCTATGACTCTAATTAGTTGACATGTTGATATTGTGCATGCTAGATTGACCAGTTGACATTCTTAACAAATCCAAAAAGATTTTGAAAACACCGACTAACAATGCCGATATGACTTGCATGCTCCAACGCTCCGCCGTCTTAGCTAATCCCTTAGTAGACTGCGGTTCCAGGTCGTCATATAAGAAAATGCGCTACTTCAAATATTTGACATATTTTATCACTTATACATTTGTAATATCAAAATTTAATCTTAAATTAAATTAATTTTAAAAAATGAATAGCCATGGTAAACTTTGCCACAAGCTACTATTAATAAAAAGCTTAAGATTATAAACTGCTATATTCACATCTTACATTTTTCCCGTTTGAGTCGATGTATCCTAATTACACCACTGGTTTATTTACTCGGTTGCTTCACACCAGGACAGACGGAAATTATTATTCAACTTCCTATTTGGGACCATTACAGCAACAGAGTAAAGACATCGCTTGATTAATGACATTTCCTAGAAATGATTGCGATCGTACCTGAGGTGTTCGTTGCGCATGCTCCTCGTTCGGAAGCAGCGGCCGCACGCCTCGCACGGGAAGGGCCGCTCGCCGGTGTGGCGGCGCGCGTGGCTCTGAAGGTCACACACACTGTAGAAGGCCTTGCCGCACTGCGTGCACGAGAAGTTCATCTCGCGCATGTGCACCCGCCTGCGAGGGTCAGCAAAATTATTACATATAACCAGATAAGAGAAAATTATTGTTAACAGTTTGTTGTGCAGTAATTAACATGAGCATGAGCATAGTACAAGAGGGAGGGATAGACTGAGACTGCCATTCAGGAAGAAGGCCAAATCTCAGAAATCGATGATGTACAGTGAGATGAAGATTTTTAATGAAATGCCAGAAAACATAAGAAAGGAAGAGAAATTGAGTAGATTTAAAATGAAACTGACTAAATATGTAAAAGATAAGTTTTAGTAAAAGAAAATAATTTAATCTTATATATATAAGAGCATATATAGAAGTGCTTATGTATACACTATGTTAAGAATTAAATAAGAAGATGCAATCGCTACACACAGGTTGATGCATGAACACATTCCGGAAACTCAATAGGTTGTTACATGTTAGATTTATTCTAGAGAACTGCTTCTAGAATATTCAGCGTGCCCTTGTATTATTACCTATACAAGGGCAAAGAGTTCCACGCTTTTGGGTCAGCCACCGCAAACGTTTGTTCACCAAATGTAGACTTCTGGCAACGGTTGGTCGGTTCTACAACCCTGCTGAAGTAGAGGCTGACCTGAGAGTTTGACATCTACCATTCAAATTATCTGGGATACAAAACTCTTGAAGATACAGAGGCACCATGTTATGTATTGCCTTGTACGTCAATCAGCACAATTTAAACTCAACTCTTTCAGGGAACCGGAGCCAATGTAGCTCATGTAAAAGGGATGTTATATGAGAGAATTTGGAGCATTTATAATGGATTGTAATCTATCCAGCTGAAACATTGGCTGGCCAGCATAGATGTTGTTAGAATAGTTCACATGTGACACCACAATGAATAGACGGGCTGCCTCAAAAGGAAGATGATACTTTTAATCTGTCTCAGTTGATGTCAGCATGCACCGACAGTTTTACTGATTAGTGTATTGATGGAAAGATCTGAATGAACACGCCCAACAACTTAACTGCAGATTTAGCATTGGCAGACATTGATTCCTATATTAAGTGCAGCCTTCTAGGTCATATCATTGTAATATATTTAAAAATATATTACAATAATAGAGTTAGACTTTGTCTGTGTTTTTTACTTAATATAATTAAAGGGGCACTAGAAGGGCGGGGACCAACCATTTCCCAGAACCGTTGTAGAAGTTTTAACTTATTATATCGGTTCCACACATAAAATAGTAGTAGTAGTTCCACACATAAAGTAGTAGTAGTAGTTCCACACATAAAGTAGTAGTAGTACAGAAATGTGAAATCTACAATTAATAAACACAAAATAAAGGAGATAAAAAATAAAAGCGAATGTAAAAGATTTCAAAAACGAACAGAGATTTAAATTTAAACCTTCTTGCGCCCTTTTAAGTGCTATCTTTATTTATTTTTAAAATACAGATATATATATATAACAACATTAAAAAAAAACCAGATAATCAAGTTTTATGTAAGGAAGTAAACAGACAAGTGGGTACAAGACAGCCGTTAAAGGGCTAACTATCAAGTACACTCTCCCATGAAGGGACTTTTGACTTATTATGTATTTTTTTCTCTAGGATCAATATTGGAGTGGAGTTATGATGTTTAAAAATATATGAACATGTATCTTAACAGAGATTTTGGGGTCTCTTGGTCGTGATATTTTATTGCGAGTGTATTGAATTTTTACGGAAGTTGTGACGTGAGACGCTGTATAATATTATACATATCTATATAAATCAAGTCATCCAGCAGGACTCGAGAGGAATCCTTTAAGACTGACAAAATCATCAAATTCTGCAGAAATACATGGCAGTGAATAGCAGCGGACAGAGAAAAGTTCGAAACACTTGGGAAAGCTTCCATCCAGCAAATGGCTGATAATGACGCGGTAAAGGTTGATTAAATAAGTATGACATTTTATTTTTAAGAAACTTTATGTGATGACCTTGACAACACGAAGGACATATTGTTACCTGGTGTGAGTGTTGAGGCCGGTGGCGTGGACAAAGGTCTTGCCGCACTCTTTGCACCGGTGATGCCTGTCTCCGTCTTCCTTGAGCTCATGGGTTCTGCAAAACATCCAGTATTCAGTTTATTGTATATTACACAAAGCAGCGTTTAGCAAAAATATAAATATATATACAAGTGATATCAAAAAATGTGTATCATAAACATATCCAACTTTTTAATATCATGTTCCATTAATATTAATATTTTCATAAATTATTTAATAAAGGAAAAATAACTATTGACATAACATGAAGATTGAGAGGAGCTAATCGGCGATTCATTGTGGTGGAGCCTGGAACCTGAATGTGGATGTCGCATGTGTCAGTCAGCCGGAGACGTCGATGCTGGCGTGCACGTGCTATGTTAAAGTTACGAATGAAAATTAATGAAGGTGAGATAAGTTAGTCTGTGAAGGGACTCACTTCATATGACCTTTGAGGCCGACTTTGGTGATGTAGCGCTTGTCACATAGGCTGCAAGAGAACAGACCTGAAATGAAACATTTGGTTTATTTTTCGCATTGATTTTCATAAAATCGGGACCGTGGCCACATTTTATTAAAATTAATAAAATCTGATAACAATCTTATAACTTTATGTATTTTGAGGCGCTGAATTCTTCCATAGAGCACACTGTTTTAGAAAGAAACTGGATATTTTAGAAAAAAAATGTCCATTTTGATTTTTTTACTATTTCAAAATATTTATTTCAATATCGTAATACTGTCTTTAAACTTCTTTATTAGCTTCCAATTTATTATGATAAAATTAAAAGTTCTCAATATAATCACCCCTCTTCAAGTTCCTTCTGAATCATGACTAGAACCTTCCGAAAACGAATGCTAATTGGTCTCAGTGAAACATTCTATTCAAATTAGAAACCCTGATTCGTTATAATCACTCCTTCGGTGTCACCAGCGCACCTGGCGCGTTCACATTCAAGTTCAATAGAGCCCATATTCTAGATTATACAATCTGATCATGACTTGCATCTTCTGAAAACAAAAGTTTATTGCCTTATATTTACAATAGAACCTTCTTGAAAGAGCAGGAGTTGTTTAAATTACAAGCCTTGATTCAATATAATCACCTTTAGTGTCTCCAATTCACCTGGCATGTTCACTGGAAGCTAATAGAGCGTAAATTATTATTTTATACAAAGCCAACATCACCACTATAACACTGCAACCCGACTTGACCTCGCCTATCTTGGAACTTCTCAACTTTGACGCTTTTATTTTACAATTCCTCGCAATGGACACTCCGCTTAACATTAAAAGAACCACCCAAAAACATAAAATGCGTATACCTTGTTTCGGCGGCGACGTGGTAGGAGGATGCTCGGCCCTCCTGTGCAGAAACAGCTGTGCTTTAGTCTTGAGCACCGCACCGCACTCCGGACACGAATAATGAAATCTAATAACACCAATAATTAGTTTTATAAAGTTTTTTGGTTATCTGACCAAATAATAAACGACAGTATCATGCTTCGAAACACCTGGCTCAATACAGACAAATTACTCCATCCACTGGCAATAATATTAAAAACCCATTAACATAAATTTTTTCTAATCTGACACTCATCGCACAAACAAATAACAATAATAATTTACTTCGCAGAATTACCGAAAGCCAAAAATTAGATTATAAACACCCTTATACAGAGTAAAGATTAGTGATTTCACTTAGTGCTGAACTGCCGCCATGAAAATACGTATTTCACAATAATTTTAGAGCCTTCCTTTCGAACACATATATACTCATGTGCTAGATTAAGAATAAATATACTTGCGTATGGCATACGCAGCCCAAATTTTTTTCCTTTTCTTCTAAGGATCTATGTTTCAGGTGAATAACGGAGCAGTTCGTCTTCACTTTAGTCAGTTTCGACACATCAGTCTTGGCCACACCAATTCTTTGTCGGAATTCAGCTTCACGACCTCCATTTCTTGGGACAAGAGATCCCGGGTTGATAAAATAACTGACCTTCCACGACTGAATTAGATGATGTACCTCAAGAAAGTGAAAGTGACTGCATATATAATTTTGTATGCAGTTATTGAATTTTCTAAAATTTCTAGAATTTTCTGATCGAAATACCGCATTATGACAGCGTGCTTACTTTTCCACCGTGGGCAAGGTAGATTCCCCCGAGGGTGCGGAACCGCTGCTCTGGCCGTGCACCTTCTTCCTGTGATACGCTATTCCCCAACTGAAACAATAATTACATTAACACGGGCCCTGTGGTCTAAGGTAACTATTTAATCAGGGCCTCGGGTCCAATTCCCGATGGGTTCTATACCTGTTTGGGAACTCATCCCCGCACGAGCGACACTTGTACATGTGGACATTATCCGAGTGCTTCTGCCTTCTGTGAACTTGCAGGTAGGTCCAGTGCAAATAGGACTTTCCACAGACCTGCAAAATATAAACCATTAATGACTACACAAACTGCCTTATCTACAAGAATAAGTTGACAACCGTTGGGTTTGTTAAAGGGGAGAAAGAGGGTGTGATGAAAAGGGAGTTACTGGGTATCAACTGATGTACTGACTAGTATTAAATAATATAATTGGATACCGATTAAGGAGAACATTTTCTTATTGCGAAGTTGCAATTATTCAGAACACAGGTCTGTGATATTTTAAATGTATTAATTAGAAAGATATACATATAAAATTAATTTTATCGAAAAATATTGTTGTTGCTACCGGGATTCGGATCTCTTTCCAATTCGGGGAAGGTGCATTATGCTACAGCAGACAGTACTTTTGATGACAAATTTTCAAACCCATATGTTACATTATTCAAATTAATACATCTATCGTTCCATCATTTGAAAGCCATCAGCGTATATAATATATATCTGAGATCTATGTACTGTCTATGATCTATGTATGCTAGCAACTAGAATAATGTATAACTAATACTTTACACCTATAACTGTACCATATAACCTACTATCAATTAATACTGATAAAACATACTTTCTACGATTTGCTATTCAACAGAAACAAAACACCCAAATTCTTATTAAAATTCACTCTTGAGACCAATGTTCATCAATTGAAGAAAAAGACTGTACCAAGTACCTTGGAATCATAATAGATAACAATCTCAAATGGGAAGAACATATTACTAATCTCACAAACTAAATAAGGAAAACTGCCTACATATTTTTTAGACTCGGAAACATCTTATCACTTACATATCTGAAAATAATATATTACGCGTTTGTACAGTCACATTTGCAATACGGTATTATTGGATGGGGAGGAGCACATAAAACTTCAATGTCACAATTAGAAATCACTCAAAAAATGGTAATAAAAATTATTTTAAAGTACCAAAAATAGTAGACATATACAAAAAATATTCAATAATTCAAACTTTCAAAATTAAAAATCAATTAAACTTTAGAAGCGAATTCCGATCTACAAGATTTAGAGATCAAATTGATATTACAAAGCTAAAATATACCGCAACCTAAAATCACTATATTTATCAAGGCGTCAAATTTTTTAATAATCTTCCCATCACAATTAGAATAATTATAGACTACTATCAATTTGTATCAGAAGTTAAAAAAATATATACATACACAGACTAACTGAAACATACATTATCTCATACATAATCCTTCTCTGTACATGAGTCCTACTCTTATAGAGAAGAAATAAATATTGAAAGAAATATATATATATCCTACTGATAATTCTAAAATGTATTATATTTTCTAATATTAAAATTTAAAAAAATGTTGGTTCACACTCTTGTCTTTCCAATCTTCATGTGTGCAACAGAGACCTGGACAGTCCGCAATAGCGACAAGCGGAAAATAGAATAGAATATCCTGAGAAACTGTATTGCTGGAGAAGGATGTTACGCATCCAGTGGACAGCACGACGCCCGAATGCCTCAATAGTCCCAACAAATCCAATAGTGAAGAAGACATTCTTTGGCCTTATTATGTGCCAAAGTAACAACCTAGAAAAGGAGATTATCCTGGGCACAATCTTAGATCGAAGAAGACCCAGACTAGATGCGTTGCATCTGGCTGGAGAAACCTTGGAGTTAGCTGTGAGGGCAACCCTGGACCAGGACTTGCGGAGGTTTCTCATCTGATTGAGGCCGCTGTATGTCAACACTGACATGAAGAAGGAAAGAAGAAAACATAAGTTAATCCAAATGAGACAAGAAATAGTTTTTGAAAGATTTAATTTGTTAGTGAAAAAAATTATTAGATTTAATTGCAGTGAGCGAACGCGAATTTTGGTAGTAGATTTGAATAATTTGCAAGCGTTGCTCCGGTGTGTACTGCTCCATGATGATTTGCCAACTAAGTACGAGTGTTAACCTCAAAAAAAATTGAAGAAATATGGCGTAGTTTCTTGTCCCTGTTGAAAGAAAGTTTGAGCGTCCCTATTGAAAAACCCTTTATAACCTAACCTAACCTCCACAACCTGACTTAGTTCACAAAGAAACTACGAATACACTATTTTCAGTTTATAAATATATATTTAGATAAAATGTTTCAAGCTTCTCATTTATCATTTATGATTGAACCTGTCAAATAGGATTAAAGAACTTGACAAAGAATTGACAGATACCTCGCACAGAAAGTGCTTGACCACCGGGAAGTTGTCGTAGAGCGGAGGAGCGGGAGCTTCGGAATGAGTCGAGGCGGCACGAGACCTGTAGAAACCGTGGGTCGTCTTGTGAGTCGTGCAACTAGAAAAATAAATCAAGAAAAAAAAATGTAAAATAAAATAATTAAAAATCGAGCAAACACAATTTGTACTCTCATGGTAATGTATAAATATTGTGTGTCTGTGTGTGTTACAATTTTATTGAAAATGGTTGCTAATCATTTATAATTTATGTAGGTAAATACTAGGTATGAATCATTTTTTTAATTACATTTTTAGGTGGATTTTAAATGTCTCAACATAAGTTAAGACATATATGAGTATTGAATACAATTTGGAGTTTAAGTTTTTTTGAGATTTCAATTATGTGAGCTGAACACACAGTGGCATTTATCGACACAAAGTCAAATTAGCACCTGCCTGGTGCCACAATCATCATTACGTTTGTATATACTTCTGATTCATATACTCTTAGAATAATCAGCCTCGATATATGTAAGGCTCATCTCCCAGTCTCAAAAAACACTATATATTTTTCACATATCACTATATGTATATATATTTTTTCATTGTATGTACATAATTTTGACATAACTATGAAGAATTCTTTAAATCCTTCCAGGTTTTGGATATAAGACAACTGTTTACCAGAGCAATCTGAAGGAAACTAGGAGCAAAGCCTTAGGATACTTTTCAGTGCCAAAATTTAATACTAAATTCGCTCAACAAACTTTCTTATTTCGTGCTCAGTGAATATTTAACAAATTGCCACTAGACCTTAATGGGTCTAAAGTGATTAACGACTTGAAACCAAAAATAACAAAGTGGTCGCTTGATGTGGGTAGTAAGCAAAATGAATCTAATTACATAATACACATTTTTGTCTCCAACTATTGTATATTACAGACAATAATATTTTTAAAACTTACTTAACATTATACTTACTTACTTCTAAACAATTACAACTTACAGGTGCTTTAGAACAGACCACGTCTAGTAAAATGTATATAAAGATTCGTCGCAATGTGGATGTATCAATTATAAAAAAACTACAGAATATAAGTTCAAAATTTGTCAAAAATCAAATTGCTTGATACAGCGATATTGGTTAACGTATAATAAAAAGGTTTTTTTTTTTTTGTACATCTTTCTTGTTGATTAATTTAATATGTATTGTAAATTTATGACAAAACAATTCTGACTCTAAAAATAATCTGCTCTCTTTAGTATATCGATTCTGGCACTGATCTCCTGATGTACCTGATTTCTTTCTGCTAGAATGACAATTGATTGAATACTAACCGAGAGTATGTAGTGAAGGTGGCTCCACAGACATGACAGATGAAGGGGTTCCTCTGCCCTTGGTGGCTTCCTCGATGTAAATTCAGGGACTGCTGGCTCGAGTATACCCTGTAAAACGCAACGAGATCACGATCCTCAGTCATGAATTTAAGTAGATAAACTTAAAACTCGACACGTTCCAATCCTGATACATATTTATTGCTATATAACATATATTAATTACTTTGGACGAAATAATGCTTTGTAACCCCCCCTTCCGTTCCTTACCCATCTCAGCTACGCTAATTAGTCGATAGGCGACCCTGCATTGGAACAGTTCGGCATCAGCTGTTGATATTGATGTTTTGGAACCTTTGATGAGATGTTGTGAGTGATAATTTTATACTGTATACAGTTTGGCAAATAATAAAATTAAAATTAATATATATATAATAAAGAAAAAAAAAAATTTCCATTCCATATTAAAATATAAACCCACCTCTCACAGTATTCACAGCGGTACGCCTTATCAATCTCCACCACCGCTATGCACAGCTTCGCTTTGTCCGACAGCGACGCCAGCATCTCCTCCTTGGTTGGCTCTCCCTCAGCGCTCCTCCATCCCCTCACTTGATTCAGCCTGCACTGTCTGTTATTGGACTTGGACTTGGAATTTAATTCGTCCGACATGTTGTGATCGCTGTCTTCATGATCGAGATCGCTGTCCTGCCCTTGTCGGTCCAGATGTAATCTAGTTTGTTTTCCGTTTGAAACTGATTTATTTTGTGTCAATCCATTGTGACTATCATTTGATGACTGACCCTTGACATTGACGGCATCTTTATTCTCGGATGGTGCAGATTCTTTATTCTGAACTGGATCATCAGGATTGCTGTCAATATTTTCTGAGCATTCTCCTGAATCATTGATGTGCGTCTGCAGTAAAAGATTTTTGTGAAAAAATATACTTTTACAGGGTCATTAATTACGGTTTAACATGTCTTTAATGAAAAAGTGTTGATCAGAAGGTTGTATGTGTTAAAGGTGAGGAACTATTTCTCTCAGTTCTCCATTGTGTTCGTCTGAAGATTGTATGGCCGAGTATGTGTGTGTAGATGTGTGCGTGAATGTGGTTAGAGCAGGTTGGACAAGTACAGATTAAATATATGCAAAAAACGTGAAGCGTCTGCTGGAAAACTGATAGAGAAGCCGGCCAAGAGAGAAGTGCAGCTATAAGACCGGCATGCTGTTTTTTTTTGTTAATATTTGGGCAGTACATATGAGGTTATGTGACTGGTGAGAGCTTATGGTTTGCACCCATATATTTTCCGGGTGCGTTTAGGAACCGTTAGCGATAGACCTCAACACTTTTAATACAAATTAAATTTATCAATTAGAACAAAAAAATAGATGCTATCGGGTATATATAAGGCATCCAGAGAAGCATCAGATCATGCGCCTCATAATGCAGGGAAAGATTGCTGGAAATCGGGGCACGAGAAGGAGAACATCACGGATGAAGAACCTGAGACAATACCATCGAGCTTATTCGGGCCGCAGTATACAAAAGTGATGATTGCCAACATCCGGATAAGGCACGGGAAAAAGAATCAGTTTTGTCAGAACTCACCTCGGCTTGTGCCTGATCCTTGAAGGCCATGTTGCAATGTTGGCAGGCCAGCACCCTAGCGACCGTAGGCTCCGACTGATGGGTCAGCAGGTGCATTCTCAGGCGCGACCTCCGGTTGAGGTACTTGAGACAGATGTGACATTGGAACGGCTTCACCTGGAGAAGTTACAAAATTTAATTAGGTTTCATATGTGAAAATAAAACACCTGTTTTTTGATTCTGCGCGTTTAATTTATTTGAGATGCGTTTCACGTATCATTTAACACCTAACAATTTTAGTCAACAATTTGTATTTTTATTAAGGTGAAGTACAGCTGTATAAATTTATTTACATGAGATTAAAAGGAACAAGATTATTCAATGGATTTCTGAGGTTTACACAAATTTTTGTATAATTCTAATTACTAGTTTAGTTTAATTAGTATTGGAGAAGGAGGAAAGCAAGACACCGCGCAAAATACTTGTAGGTAATGAATGTTTGGAACAAGTAGATGAGTTTGTGTATCTGATCTGTTTATCTGATCAGATCCATTTATAGCAAAGTAATGAATGAAGAAATAAGGGAAGAATGTAAAACTGATCTTATTATAGTGAGAAAGATTAAGAAAGGATCACTTAGGTAGTATAGTCATATGGAACGGATGAATGAGGAGAGAATGGTAAGAAAAATATATGACGCAAGTGTTGATGGCACTAGAAATAGAGCACGTCCGTGGAAGACTTGGCGCAACCAGGTAAACCAGATACTGGAGGATGAAGCCTCATGAATGTGAATGAGGCGAAAATTGTGTCTATCCTCTCTGCCTACCCCCGTGGAGAAATGGTGTGATGGTAAGTTAGTTAGTTTTTCTTCAGTCCATATTGCTTAACTGTTGGATGAGGGTGGGGATCTTGGATTGACTGCCACTCGCATATTTCTATTCACTACCCTCCGCAACTAGCTGAGGGTAGTGAATTGAAATATTATCAATCCAGTAAGTTGAGAAACAACCACTTAAATACAGTGATAACAATTCAAATATAGTGAAACCCCATTACATAAATACATATCTTTATGCATACATACATACAGCCTTGACTTAAGTTGCTTACCTTGAGGTGAGTGACTCGGTGTTCGGTGAGAGTTTGTCTATCCAGAAACTTCTTGCCGCATTCCTCGCAGCGGTGGCTTCTCTCCCCCGCGTGGCAGCGCAGGTGTGTGGTGAGCGAGGCCCTGGAACTCACCTCGATTAGTGTAACCGTGTTTCATTATACGCGCAAGTAAAACATAAAATGTTTAAATGGCAGTGGTGTATTTCAAGACTCGGAGATAATCAATGGATAAATAATATTTTGGAATGGTATCTGTTTGCGCATTATAGAGTTTTTAAAAATGCAATGTATGGACCTCCTGGTTTTATATGGGTATTCCACACAACTTGAGACACCAGAAATAATCCAGCCATCATTGGTGTCCCAAATCCTTTCACCCTTCCTACATCCCGTATTCCCAACCCAAATCATCTATCACAAAAATACTTGGTTGCTACCGGAATTCGAAAATGGATCTTTTCCAGGGAAACGTGTTACCAATTCCGCTACATCAAAATAAAATAATATTTGTATCAATTGGAAAGACCACACAATTTAATTTTTGTTAATGAAAGTTTCTACTAAACTATTTTAAATAATAACTGTACTGACTTGAGAAGAAACTCCCTCTGACAGCCGTCCTGCGTGCAGCGGTGTCGGCGGACCCGCGGGTGCGAGAAGTGAATGTGATCGTACAGCTCCGCCTCGCTGGGGAATGTCAGACCGGGGCAAGCCGAGCAACGCAGGATGGGCCTGGCCGAGGAGTTGCAGTGCAAGTGTCTTCTAAGAAATAAAATGTTTTTATTTTGATTAAAGTATGCATAAGACTAGAACCACAATTAAGTTGGTTTTTATTATTTTTCAAAATATTATACTTTTCCAAATGCAAGTGTGCATTCGGAATCTACCTCTAGGGCTATTGGTCTCACAATATCGTGGCAGAAAAATATGAAGAACGTTTTTAAGATATGAAATGTCATTGAAGAGAAATAAGATGTTGTAGAGGTGTGAACGCGTCACATAATTCCTGGCCGAGGCGCGTTTTTTAAGTAAGAACCGTTACCTGTTACGCACACGCAATGGTTTTCTTGATCTGTTGACTGTTGCAATGTTAGAGACATTCATATAGTGTGGCCATCTTATAGTGAGTGGTTGAAGTGTTCAAGACATCAGGTCGCCGATTGTGAGATACGGTCCGTGATTCGTTTCTTGAATGCGCAAAACATTAAACCAGCTGACATTCATCACCAAGTGTGGCCTGTTTTGTGTCAATTAATTTCCATTTTTTCCTTCATTTGAAAGCGGTTCTTTGGTGGCAAGCGTTTTGATGACTGTGACAAATTCAAAGGCGGAGTACAGACATGGTTCTCATCCCAGGCGGCGTTGTTCTATGGACGAAGGTATACAAAAATTGGTACCCCATTATGACAAGTGCCTGAATCTAGCAGGAACATGAAAGTTGATGAGCCGCAATAAAAAAGGGCTGTACGCTGTAGGTACTGTTTAGACTACGAGATTTATAAATTATAAAATATGAAAAAAGTCCTCACGTGTGAAACTGAAATCTGATCTTGGTGTGAAACGTTTGCTGGCACATGGTGCATGTGTGCTGAGCGTCTCCCGTGGCATCTGGAGTCGCAGAGGAAGTCGGCGGGTCCCCGGACTTTCTTTTCGACTTCTGCGACCTGATGTTGCATACGTGGCGCGCCAGACGTTCGGGAGAGCTGTAGCGCTTCCTATATTAAAAAAAAAGATAATGTATTCTGTTTGAATCATATTTGGCATAAAACTTTATAATAAAATGATGCAAATCAACATGAGCACGAGCATCATACAATTGGAAAAGGTAGACTGAGACTGCCATTCAGGAAGAAGGCAAAATCTCAGAAATCGGTGATGTATAGTGCGATAAAGATTTTCAATGAAATTATGGAAGACAAAATATATATCTTTACTTACTTACTTACTATCACGCCGTTTCTCCGTTGGGGTAGGCAGAGAGGATAGAGCGCCACACTCTTCTGTCCTGACACACAATTCTCGCCTCATCCAAATTCATACATCTTCTCACACAAGGTCGCCTTTCCTTTCTTTCACACCAGATTTTTTCTTACAGGCTTTATACAGGACTTTTGCTCTCGTATATTCATCCCCATTTACTGTCAACAGATAGCACTACGTATTCTTCTTTTCTTTCATAAGTTCCTTTATGCCATCGTCCCACCATGCATCATCTTTTTTCCTTCCTTGGATAGCTATGCCACAGGTTTCTTTCGTTGATTCACATAAAGTAACCTCAATGTATTCCCATGCATTGTCTATATTCAGATCACTCGCTCCTTGTTCACTCAGTTTTTTACACACTTTCCTTTCAAATTTTTCTCTGACATCATTCCTTTGCAGATTCTCAATTTTGACTCTAGTTGGTGCCGATACTATTTTTGTCATAGACCGCCATCCTTGGAATAAAATTATTTTTGAAACAACGAGGAAATGGTCCGTTTCTATCTCGGCGCCCCGAAACACTCGAGTATCAACAGTAACGGATCTCAGTCTAGAGTCAACCATAACAAAATCAATCCTCAACCTTTCATTTCCTCTCTCCCATGTGTACTAATAGATTCCTTTATGATAAAAAAAGGTTCCATTCCAAGCATACCTCAAGTAGACTTTTTCCATTCCCATTCATCTTTTTGTCATCGTACACACCAATGGCTGACTCGAAACCATCCCTCCGAGTCCCCACCCATCCATTCAAATCGCCTGCTAAAATTATTCTTTCATTATTCCGTTTTATATTCATTACATCCCTTACATTCGTCCAAAATTCATCTTTCACTTCATCATTTTCTAAGTTTAAGGGAGCATAATCTACGACTAAAAATACACTTGTAATTCCAATTTTAAAACGGATTCACATGAGCCTGGCACTGATAAGCTTAAATTCTCTCATACGTTCTATCATTTCTTTCGAGAGCAACACTGCAACACCCTGACACGCCCGGTGCTCCTCTGGGACCCCAGACCATAGTACCAGCGTGTCATTGTGCTCCATCTCTCCTTTTCCTTTCTTCATGCTCTCACTAATGCACAATATATCTAGATTCCTTTCATTCATATTATCACACAGTTCATTCATCTTTCTGTCCATCCCTCCTCTAATATTCCACACACCTACTCTGCACTCCGTCCTCCTCTTCGCGCCACCACGGGAACCGCGGCATATTGGTGGGCGAGCCTCATTGATACCTATCGGCATGTCCCCACGACCTTATACTAATTTAGAAAAACATCTTTATGTATATATCTATCTGTATATATCATTATGTAAGAATAAATACATATTAAAAGGAGTGAGTTGCTGTTCATTGACTATGCGAGGAATACTGACTTGCACACTGTGCACTGGAACATGCGTGGGGCGAGCACGGTACCAGCTTGTTCGCCGCTGTTGTCAAGCTGTACATGTTCGACGGGGATGTCATCGGCCTGCACTATCCACACACCGCTCTCAGAGTCCGAATCTGCATCCTGGAAGATAGAAAGTTGTCTAATTATATTTCAATTTGAGATAAGGCTGGAAGCATTTGAAGAGAACTAATAACTACTAACAAACGAAGGAGAGCTGCATACTTCAAATACATTCTACACAATGACAGCTATGATCTTTGATGAGGAAGAAATAGTTACACAAAACAAAAGAGCATCGCTTGAACTTGAAAAATATTCTGTAAATAAAATAATGTTCGAAGAGACCAAAATAAAATACAATGATGCGTACGAGGTAGGACAGGGTGAGATGGAAAAACGTGTTATGTTCGGGGGTGGTATGATAAGTATGTCTGGTTGATGCGTTTTTTAACATACTATCACGCTGTTTCCCTGGGTAGGCAGAGAGGATACAGCAGATGTATCAAAATCTAATTAAGACTAGATATTTAGGATGAGAAGGGGAAGGGTATCAATTTTGTGCAATTGATACCCTTCCCCTTCTCATGTCTACCCCACCTCCTCACCGTGATATTGTTTGCCATAAAAAAAAAATTCAGTTGCACTCTAGGACCCTGAGGAAAATCTAAATCTTTCACAAAAATTAAATATTCAGACACAACATCACAGGTCAGGCTAACTACCAGTGATACACGATCTTCTTCTTTTTTCCTTCTTCATGTCAGTACTGACATACAGTGGCCTCAATCAGATGAGACTTGAGTTATAATGCTTCTCCACAAGTTCCGGTCCGGGGTCACCCTCACACAACACTCCATGATTCTGCATATCTATCCACTGTTGTGGCACTCTCCTGGGACTTTTTTTCTGCTCAAAGTTGTGCCCAGAATAACGTAATTTTTGACGCATAATGTGGCCGAAGAATTGCTAGAATCTTCTGTTCACTGGTGAAGATAGGGCACGTTGTGGTTGGATTTGTTGTATGATTGAGACATTGATACGCAACAGTACATATAATATGATAAAATAAATAATACAAATTAAATGTATAAATTGAATTCATCCAAAACAGAACTACTATGGACGGCAACACTTAGAAGGCAAAACTTAATACAGGAATCAATGTCTGCGAATGCTAAATCTGCAGTTAAGTTGTTGAGCGTGCACATTGATTCAGATCTTTCAATGAATACACAAATCAGTAAAACTGTTAGTGCACGCTGACATCAACTGAGACAGATTAAAAGTATTCGGAGACATCTTCCTCTTGAGGCAGCCCGTCTATACATTGTGGTGTCACGTGTGGACTATTGCAACAGCATCCATGCTGGGCTGCCAGCTGGATAGATTACAATCCATTCTAAATGCGGCTGCACGGATAATAAATATACCTCTTTCATATCAGCTACATTGACCCCGATTCCCTGAAAGAGTTGAATGTAAATTGTGCCGGTTGATGTACAAGGTGACACACAACATGGCACCTCTGTATCTTCAAGAGCTTTGTATCCCAGACAATTTGAATGGTAGATCTCAAACTCTCAGGTCAGCCTCTACTTCAGCCCTAGGAAGGGTTGTAAAACTGACCAACCGTTGCCAAGTCTAAATTTAGTGAACGGGCATTTACGGTGGCAAGCCCAAGAGCATGGAACTCTTTACCCTCCGTCATAAGGATCAATTAATGCATCAGAACATTATTTAAGAAGAAACTAAAAATGCACCTTTTCAAAAAGTCATTTCCTTAAGTGAAAATAACAATTTGTAATTTTAAAAACAAATATAATTGTAGAACTATAAACAGTTGATGTGTAAAGCGCCCTTGAGGTGAAAGTTTGTACGAAAATGGCGCTACACAAATTACCCATTATTATTGTTAATTGAAGAGATAAACAGAAAAAATCAATTTATCGAAAAAATATTTCTGTTGCCACCCGGACTCGAACCAGGAACCCTTCCTATAGATAATGACAATTTTTGGAACTTACATGTTGCACTTTTAAATTGATACATCTGTCATTTGATTATTTGAAAGCAATCTATATAATATATTCCAAAAAACTACAACTTCACAATAATAATTTCTAACATTCTCCTTAAAAAAAAAAATATATATTTAAACAATGTACCTTTCGATCGGTGTCCTGAGCTAGTTGTATCTCTTTTTCTGTGTCTGAAAGAAGCGAAAATATTCAAATTGGCTAAAGAACAGAAAGTCACACAAGCATTCTTAATTGATTTCAGACAATAGTATTAGTAGAAGCGGGAGCTTTAACAAGTCTCACCTTCCTTCCTGGAGATGCTCAGAAAGACTCCGGTGCCCTCGTCCAGCCACTCCCCGCTCCCCGCTGTCCCTCTCTGCCCCTCGAGCACACGTTGCAGCAGTTCCATCCCCTCCTGGTCACTGCCGTCTTCTTTCCCGGCAATCTTCACCCTCTGATGCTCAGCCCGCATGTGTTCAACTAGCTCTCCGTACGACGTATAGCCTGGAATCGGAGAGATGTATATAACATTGACAAAATGTTTACTTTTGTGGGAGTGACGATTTAAATTCACCACCAGCATTGACCGACGATACGAGTGTCATCTATACCCGGGGACCATGATCACTCGCTCCGACGAGCGCTGCTAAACTGCTTAATACTCTTCATTTAATATCTCACTTAATAAACAACCACACACAATCGCAAATCGGTTATTATACAATGAATTATCGGTTATTATATAATTCTTAATGTAATATTTTTTGCACAATATTTAGCTAATCAGATATCATCAAAACACCCCATATTGCATAATCTACCTAATCTACCGGGTTTAAATCTGGGCTGTTCGGCATCCACATGCCTGGCTCGATGAAATTAACAATCTCACGATGAAGAAAGTTGATTGTATTTCTGGCTGTATAAGATGGAGCTCCATCCTGTTGTAATGTCCAGTTATGCTGCAATGTCTAGCTATACTCCAGGCTTCGTTTTGAAACTCTTTGATAATTTTCCTAGCACCCTGACGTTTTTTAATTTTCTAATTTTGATCAGAATACGGTCTTCTGCGGTGATTTTTGTCATTCTGGGTGACAATTTAAAAAAACCAAATATAAACAATGGGAAAATTAATAATCAAAGATGGCGACTAGAAATTGTCAAAATAAAACGTAATATAGGTAAATATGTAAGTAAGAAAATTAGTAAACTATTTAAGCTATTGTTGATGTAGTTAAAATAATTTTGATGTAATTATATCTCATTTTACGGAATGTTCTCACTTTTTTTGGGCCACCTCTGTATATAGTAGTGAGTTATGTTCTGTGAGTTATGGCTAGGCCATACAGTGTATAAACTATGTGCAACCCTCGAGATAATGGAAGGTGAAGAATAGACGGCAGGACGATATAAATAAAGACCTACCACGAAATTTAGCAATGAGGCTCTGTGTTAAATTGCGAGTGCGTAAATTATTCTCAACAGTTCTGTAATGAATTGCAAGTTTTTAATTTTTAATATCAATACTTTTTGAGAAGTAATCATATGATTTGTCGTTTAAATATTGGGTTAGCAAGAAAAAACAGCTGTGAAATCATTTAGATATCATACCATGTTTTTGTCAACAGTGAAAATACATCAGGATCAATATGTGGTTAGCTAATTAACTAATTAACTAATTTACCATCACGCCGTTTCTACGCGGGGATAGGCAGAGAGGATAGAGCGCCACACTCCTCTGTTCTGACACACAATTCTCGCCTTGCCGATTGTTGAGGCTTCTAACAGAACCATCCTCCATTATCTGGTTTACCTGGTTGTGCCAAGTTTTCCGCGAACATCCTCTACTTCTGGTGCCATCAACACTTGCGTCATATATCATTTTTACCATTCTCTCCTCATTCATCCGTTCCATATGACCAAACCACCTAGGTGATCCTTTTTTAATCTTACTCATTATACTAAAATCAGCTTTGCATTCTTTCCTTATTTCTTCATTTTTTACTGTCATAAATAGATTTGCCACATATAAGCCTAAGTGATCTCATTTCCACTGCATTCTGTCTTCGTTCCTCTTCTGCCAGCTCCAGGCCTCACTTCCATACATGGTGGTTAAATGAAATATCTGTGATTTGGCGTGTGTCGGTTTATTGTGACAGTATGATGAAAACAGATAGAAATAAAGAAAGCAATGAATAAATGTGAAATGAAATGATGTGAAGCGGGTTGGCGGTCTCGCTCGGCTCTCGCGGGCCGGCGAGACCGCCGTTGTGAAACGCTGAAACTGGAGAGACTGCCTAGCGGTGAATTCTGAGCCAGGCCGGCAGCCGGCAGCACTGTCGCCAGCGTCGATGCCGACTGAGATGGAGGTGGATTTGAATTCCGGACGCTGCAGATATAATTCCATTCAAAGCGCCGTTCACTTTATACCCTGCAGTCACCCTCCTTTCGATATCATTCTCAACCTTTCCGTTTCCATCGAACATACTTCCCAAATACATAAACTCATCTACTTGTTCCAAACATTAATTACCTACAAGTATTTTGCACGGTGTTTCACTTTCCTCCTTTTCGAATACCATCACTTTGGACTTGTTAACATTCATCATGAGGTGGCTTTCCTTATATACATCGTACATTCTATTCACTAAACTCTTACGTGGCTAGCAAACAAACTAATTGTTATCAGCGAGTAAACACATCTTCAGTCAGCTTCTTATTTATGCATATTAAAAATACATAGTCACAAAACAAAGTCATTACTCGGTCAGCAAGATTATAAAATTGATTAGCAACAAAAAAGTTAGGTTAGGTGATAGATAGATAGATAAATAACTTTAAAACTGCCTAATATGACATTATTTGCTGATCAATCTTGTTCTACTTGCTAACCGAGCGGTTCGACTTGATATATTTGCAGGCAGAAAACATTTTAGAACTGACCAAAGCCTCAATATTATGTTGATCATTTAAAAGATAGCAAAAATTTATAACTGTTAGGGATTATCACAGTGGACTGTAAGAAGGAAAATATGGAGGAAGAAACAGGATAACACAATACTTGAAATCTACCACTCACCTTTTGTGTTCCTGCCTCTCTTTCCACGCTCAGCAATTGAAGGATCCCACGACGGATGCTGGGAGTCACTTTTAAGATGCTCATAGTTGGTTGGTTGGCTCAAAGTATCTTGCGATGTAGGTAGATGACCGGCGCATATTCGAAATAGGTACAGAATGAAATGTTTACTGTACGGCGACCAAATTAACACTGACTCCCGCATTGACGGATAAGATAGAACCAAGTATGTGTCAGAAGGTTGGAAGGGATCTGTAGGTATTAGGAACACAATTTTTCCAACAATAACCAATTTCATTATTCATATCAATGATAGTTTGTGTAGCCGTGACAAATAAACAAAAATATATATTTTTTAAATGAGTTTATAATTTTGGCGTCTGCTATCAGATTCCTCAAAGGTATTTGAGATTCCGTAAAAATAAGGTAGATGGCTCTTTCAAATAATGGAACGATTAAATGTATTAATATCAAAAAAGGTAACAAATAGGTTCGAAAATTTGTCACTAAAAATATTGTCGCTGTAGCATAGTTGGGTAATGCACCTTCCTCGGTTTGGAAAGAAATCCAGGTTCAAATACCGGCGGCGCAACAACAATATTTTTCGATAAAATAGATTTCATATGTATATATCTTTATAATTAATATATTTAATTCATATTTAAATTTCTCCATTATGTTTTAGTTCTCTTGTTATAAGTTACCTTGTAAAATTCCAGCTGAATCGTCTGTGTAGAATTTTAATGCAAAGCTTATTTAGCAGGGCGTGTGCAGTCAGTGAATTACTGAATTAGAATTACGGCTAAATAATTCAAAATAAAATATGCATCTCGCAATATTCTTGTCACAATTATTATCATATTATTCAGAATTTAATGTATCATAATATTCTGTCAGGTAAATATTTAATTTAGCTTCCCTTTCCAAAATACATAATCACATATTTGCTGCTGCCATTTAAGCAAACATAGATTGCATTAAATATAAAAAACCGTCATCTTTGTAAGGCCGTAGATCCAAAAATAATAATAATCAAAAAAGTTTTACCAGATGAAGGATATTTACCAAACTCGCACAGGACGCACGGGTAGATCTCCTGACTCCCAGTGACCAGGATGTGCTCCAAGCTGTGGACTAGTGGAAGCTGATTGTATTTCAAGCTGCACAACCTTCAAAATATATAAAATATTCAATCTTTTGATAGATGCAAAGTAGCGAACACACTTTTGTTGTGAAGTTGCAATATCAGTACATAGGTCTTTTTATACAAATTTAAATAATTAATTAGAATGCAGAAAAAATATATTTAACGAAAAAATATTTAGTTGTTACCGGAATTCAAACCTGGACCCTTTCCTATTCGGGGAAACGTATCACCATTCCACTACATCGACCGATTACGTTTACGACAAATTTGGAACTTATATTGTGTATATTTCTATAATTGATGCATCCATTATTCCATTTTTAAAAGCAGTCAACTTTATATTGAGATGAAATCTTTGAGTGATTACGCCATAATTAAATCAATCAATTTTATTAAAATCTGGATATAACTTATATATTTTTAATGTTTTATTTAATTATATTTATTATTAAGGGAACACAATCTTATTGTGAAGTTGTAATTATTCAGAACAGACAGGTCTGTGATATTTAAAAAAAATACTAATTATATGTATTAATTAAAAAGATATACATATATAATCAATTTTATCGAAAAATATATTATTGTTGAGCTACCAGGATTCGAACGTGGATCTCTTTCCAATCCAGGGAAGATGCATTATCCAACTACACTGTATTTGAGATTCCGTAAAAACAAAGTAGATGGCTTTCAAATAATGGAACGATAGATGTATTAATTTGAAAAATGTAACATATGGGTTCGAAGGTTTGTCGACAAAGGTACTGTCTGCTGTAGCATAGTTGGATAATGCACCTTCCCTGGATTGGAAAGAGATATCCAGGTTCGAATCCCGGTAGCAACAACAAAACATTTTTCGATAAAATTGATTATACATGTATATCTTTCTAATTAATACATTTGATTAGTATTTTAATTATATTTATTTTGAAATATTAAAATTTTATCTGTTAGAAAACTTTGTGTAGGTAAGTACTAGGTAAATACATATTATTTTAATATGATCTAGACCGAGGGGAAGACCAAGATGTAGATGGGCAGATGATGTCAAGACAGACTTATAAGGCAGTAGACGGTAGGTGCCTAGCTGGATCATGGAAATAATGTTAAGGGATGTTCATGAACTTTTGAGTCCTATGAGACTGTTAAATAAAGAAGAATAACTCACCTGCAAGAGTAAAGATAGTCATCATTATCCCCGACATCTTCACCATTTTCTATCTTGATTACCATATTCAAGTGTCTGTCAACCTGATCTTTACTCGGATCACCGATTATATCAAAACACCCGTCTTCTTTTTTTACAATATACGATTCTCCCATTTCTTCGACGCGTTCTTCCTTCACGTGCGCCATTGTGTTCAGTAATTTAGGCATTGGTTTAAAATCTTCCGTCACGCGGTTCACTTTCTTTTTGTAAATCATTTGAACGTTGTTCTTTATTACGAGAAAATCATTGTCGCCCAACGTTTTCGGCATGCCGTCGCACTTGTCGTAATCTCTGTTCAGGCAGGCGGAACAAATAATCTTGGGCGAGTCCCTCATCTTTCTGTTGCCGCTTTTCCTCATATCTTTTTGGTCGCTGGCATCGAAGATGTACGTCAAAAACGCATTTGAAGTTATGTACAAGCCGCAAAAGTGGCATTTATTGCCAACTTTGTTGATGTTTTTCGGAGATGATTTTGTATTCGCTTTCTTGCTTTGGTGGTTGATTCGTTCTTTAGTGTGGAAAGAGTTGAAATTGTTATATGAAACGCAATTCTTTTCCGGAACCTTTTCAGAATTTCCATCTCCGTAATATGATATTTCACTGTCAACTATTTCAAAGGTCTTTGGTACGTCGCTAGTTTGGTTTTCAAAATCGTTTTCAATGCATTTATATGAAAAGGTTGAATATTTAAAATCTCCAGAATCTAATTGGATACCTTCATCGTCAAAGCTGTGATTGTCTGCGGAGTATGCCATTATTTCGTCTCTGTCACTATTATTGTATAATACATGTGCGTCACTCAACACGTAGACAGTTTCTTCATCATCGTTTGTGTGAGCCAGATCTTCCAACTGTTGAGATTCTGATTGAAAATTGTTGAAATTAGGTTCCAGTGATTCTGAATCCATGATAACTTGAGATCTGAGGATGAACTGGTACACGTTGTCAGTAAGAGAGACTTCATCTCCACCAGTGATGGAAGATATATCAAGATCTTTGCCAAGAACAGACCTATGAACAAAGATGTGCACAATGAGAGATAAATAGATATTTAGTCAACTAATGTAATACTGTATACGTCAATAATATTTTCAAGTGTTTTTGAAAATACATTTTTTAAATTTTATTTTGGTTGAGGTGGAATATATAAACGATTATGCTGGGAGTAGTATCAATACCAAAAGTACTGCAGGATGCCAACCTTTTTGGCCCTTGTTTAACGTGGGACCCAATGCACCACATTGGCAACATTGGCGTTGTTACACCACTGGTTTTGTTTTTTGTCTATGCTTATATTTTTAATTTAGTATACATTGTATCCTGATGAAGGGACGATTGGTCTTGAAATATGTTGATAAATCAATAAATGGTGATTTTAAACAAATTGTTTTTCTTATTATTTATATAATATATTGCCACAAAGTAATTTTGCAAATACTGAAGAAGTAAAGAAGAATTGATTCCCTTACCTCGCTCTCTCCATGAAGGTGTGGAAGTCATCCTCTGGATCTACAGCTACGGGAGTATCCTGCCCCAGGGTGTTCTGCAGACAGAGGATGATGGATGATGTCATGGCGGATTGCGGATTATCAGCCAGCCGCCAGTTTTACTGTAATAATACCAAAGAATAGATATAACGTGTCATTTTATGTTGTGAATGTATTTTCCTACAGTTTATCTTAAGCAGCTTCCATAAATAATGTTTTAGGGGGGAAAGGGATTAGCGGAATTGAGACAGTCTGTGACAGGGGAGTCTTTTGAAAAATGTGACATCACAAATTAATTAAAATACTAATTGTAATACTAATTAAATAAATCAACTAGAAGGATATACAAAAAAATATTTTAATTGCTACCAGGATTCAAATATGGACCATTTCCTATCCAAGGAAATGCGTTACCAATTCCGGTATATCAACGAAGTACGTTTACAACAAATTTCTGAACTTATATTCAATACCTCTTTAAAATGAATACATATGTTATACATTCCATCAATTGTATTTTTAAATATTAATTAAATGTAACTGGGGAAGTAAGGGATGTAAAAGTAACTGGGGAAGGTGCATTATCCAATAATGTATTAATGTTCCTGTAGCATAGTTGAATAATGCACCTCCCCCGTTATGGAAAGAGATCCAGGTTCGAATCCCGGTGGCGCAACAACAATATTTTTCGATAAAATTGATTTTATATGTATATCTTTCTAATTAATACATTTAAATAATATTTAAAATATCACAGACCTACTTTCTGAATAATTACAACTTCATAATAAGAATGTGTTCTTCTAATATTAGGGGTACCAGTCGAAAATGTTGCATTTTAAATAAAAAGGCAAATATAAATTTAAATCATTTATTATTTGAAAAAATTTATAATATATATTCCCCATTACTTTCTAATACAGTCTTCCATCTATTTTCAAGCATTTTTATGCCCTTTGAATAGAAAGTTTCTGGTTTCGACTGGAAATAGTCGTCAAGGGCAGATTTTATTTCGTCTAAGTTGTTGAAATTTTTTCCCGATAAAAAATGCTGTAGGGATCTAAATAAATGGTAATCTGATGGGGCTAAATCCGGTGAATATGGGGGGTGATCGATTTGTTTCCAGCCAAAGGCGTTTATTTTTTTTCGAGTAATCGCTGCAGTCTTGCGTTGTCGTGTTGAAAAAAAACTTTGTGTTCTGCATGCATTCTGGGCCGCTTAACTTTTATTTCGACGATTTTTTTCAAATGGCTTTTACACTCGACCAGGAGTATCCGAGTGTGTCTGCAATCTGCTGAATTGATTTTGTTGGATTTGCTTCGACTTCACACATTAAAATGTCATCATCCACTTTAAAGACCTTTTCTTCTCGAGGCTGGTTTTCCGTATCAAAATTCCCACTCTGAAATTTTTTAAACCACTTTTGCGATTGGCGAATGGATATCACATCACCGTATATACTGCAAATTTTTTCTGCAGCCTTCCTCGCAGAGTTTTTTTGGTGGAACTCGTAGATCAAGCAATTGCGCACAAAATTCTTATCTGGTATAAACCCTTCCATTTTAAATGTATCGCTAACAAAAATAAAAATAACTTTCGAAAGAAGATCTCCAAATGTTAAGGAACAAAAGTAATATATATTACGTGCTGACGACTCGACGAGACGGACGCGACTGAGGATCAAACAAGGGCCATACCGAAATGCGACATTTTCGACTGGTACCCCTAATAATTGTATTTGTCTTTATAAATCAAAATAATTTTGTTTTTGTGACATGACATATGGAGAAGAGGAGGATCTAACATAATGTGACATTGTGTGTGTTAAAACTTAACAAAAAAACAGACATCATTTATGAAAGCCACTTTATGATTGATTTTATTCACAAGTACGGGATTATTATAGGACAGTGTTCAGTTTGAGCAGCTAAAGCAGCAGGTTTATGTGAGTGTCTGAAACTTTTTGAAATCGCTCGAGAAGATTTTAATTTTAGGAAAAAAATTTCAATTATGGAAAAGAAAAATTAATGAAGACGGTGGCAAAAATTATTTCACCTTGTTGACTTATTTCTCTCTGTTTTTGAAGAGCATTTATCAACCGGGTTGAAAAGTAATAGTGACACGCCGTGAACTGGGTAAGTTTAGGAACCGTTAAGCCAATGTTATTTATTGACTACTGCACTGTCGAGCAGTTTCTTAGTCAATTTTTTCAAGCAATTAGACTTTGTTCGTGTAGAAGCAAATATTTAACATTCCAAGATTGATCAATCATATTGCATTAAACGTTTTTGTCACTTTGTCACGTTTTTGAATAAGTGCCTACCTGCAGCGGTCTCTCAACACTTGCAACCCAGTCTCTGGTCATCCATTGGATTGGTGGGGTGACCATACTTTGTTAACGAGCTTGATCAATTTCTTTTATCCAAGTTTGTATCGCAAGCTTGAAATAAACTAACTTACAATCATGCCAGTATCGCATGTGTAAGTTGAGAGGAAAGAATGTTGCACTCTTCTATCTCATGCATTACTAATGCCTTGTCCACTTTGACCGCTCTCCAATATTTGGTTTATCTGATGATGCTGAGTCTTTCGCAGGCACCCTCTGTTCCTGCTACTTTCAACATATATTTTCTTTACAGTCATCTACATCCAACATCTTTTTAAATAACATTACATAACACTGCTCCCAGTCTAGTTGACTGTCACTCACCATTGAGGTCATCGAGACACAATTCATTGTTCTATTACAGTGGTAATGTCAGAACTCATGCACTAGCTAACTCCGCAGTCACCAGATTGCATTCTTTGGAGAATGAATATGCGAAGGCAATCAACATTTTTGCTATAAATTTAACTCTTTGTAGCACTACATTACTACAATTTTTTGTGTCTCAACTCAATGGTGACAGAAAAATTACATTATTTCACATTTTGTATATATTTCGATTGTGAAAAAACATGCTGATATTACATAATTTTTTTCTTTGTGTATTGCACTTCTGATGAAATTTTTTATAATTTTACAAATATTATAAATAAATAAATAAACAATTTGTACAGTTATTTTCGTAAAAATTTCACTTCAAGAGGGCTTTAATATTTGGATAGTGTATAATATAACTTAGATTCAACAAAATCAAGACTTTTATGACCGTATTCTAGGTAAATTATTCTCCTCTAAGATGCTGATGTTTTTAGTGTTTCCATAGTAACTCCAGATGTCATTATAATTAGGAGATCTTTGCTTGAATCAATCTAAATAATGTCCAATATAATGAATTAAGGAATTCCAAATACCCAGGAGTAAATCAAATAGGATTACAAGATACCCAAATATCAACGTCACTAGACTTAAATATTGGAAAATGGACGTTTGAAGTTTTAACAGTCAACGAACGTCAAAGAGATCGAACGTTATTTCTTCTCTGCTTATCCCTGTGGAGAAATGGCGTGATGGCAAGTTAGTTTGTACTCCTAAAATTCCGCGTGCTTAATAAAATTGAATTACACTTTTTTTACTAATTATTTCAAAAAATATTCAATTTAATATGTAAGAGTAAAAAATAATAAACCGTCTACCCACATAGTCGTATTATTTAGGAGTAAAGAAAATAGTGTTAATAATTTGACAGCTGTGCGAACGCCAAAAGTCGTAAAAAATTATGAACAAAACATAGAATTTGTAAGATCAACTTTAATCAAAAGCGATGGGTATTTTATTTTCATGAAAATTCTCACGGAATCCCAGCATCGGGTGAGATGAAAGTGAAAATTTTATTAACGGCCTGTTATCGAAAATGTCGTCGGTCGGTCGCTGTCATGGCTGACATTTAGCTGGCCTGTGTAACGACATGGCGGTAGGAATTAAAAAACCGCGAAAATCATTTATTTTACAACCTAGACAGCAACGTTCATTACTGACTGAAAATAAGACTTACCTCAACCCGAAAATACATTGTTTGAACACAACACAACGCAGGAAATTCACCGAGACATTTTATGACGAATAAATATCTAAAATCTACACAACAAAAATTGTTCTTTTAAAAAAATCGATTAAGTACAGTGCAGAGATTTTTCAGATACGTTTGATAAATTTTAAATACTCTGTTGAAAGAATATTTGAAAGTTCTGATATGAATTCATATTGTTTTACGTACTAAAATGATTTTGTTACAGTTAATTAATAATTGTGCAGATATTTAAAAGGAATTATACGAAATAATATGTATTCTATTCCCACCTATTACTTAACTCGTGTGCCCGTCTTTTCTAATTTGAAATATTTACTCTGTTTCTTTTTGCCCGATATGAAAGAGTGAGACGTCAATACAAAACGTGTGTTGTGTGTGCACCGGTTGCTTCAGTAGAAACGTCAAAAATTATTGAAGCCGAGATTGTTGTGGTCGCCGGTGTTGGATAAACAAACAATGGTTTTCATGACATATTGATAAATTTTTCACGGTTTTTGCGTGACGAAAGGTTCATAGTTGTGGTGGTTAGCCAAGATGGTGGACCTGGGTAGCGCTCCTGACGACGGCCTGTTCGAGCACGGATTTTCGAATTCGGTGTTTATTCTCCCTGGCATCATAGTCATCGGGCTTGCAGGTAATGAACTATCAATTATTATCAATGAAACTACCATTTGAATAATTTGTTTCCTTTGAATCTCCGCTGCCCGCGGCGTCAAAGGTTCTTTAGATGTGTTTTCGAAGAGATGTTTCAAATAATTTCTGCAATATGTTACAGTTATTTTCAAATGTTTTAACAGTTGGACTGTTTGTATTTGTAAGGTTTAAGTGGCTACGTGGTCTGGAGACGTTCAGTGTCAATTGAGCAGCTTCCTGTTACAATGTTATCAAATTAATGTTGTAAAACTTTTTAGATTAAAATAATGAAGTACTGGGTGCCATTATATATCCTGATTTATTATAGCATAGTTATCGTGACAGTTTCATCTAAAGGCTGTTTCACACAATGAACTATTAAAAAATCGGATCTTTATGATTTCGATTTCGATGATGTGTTTATATTTGATGATGAATGTGATCGTAATCATTTTAGTCTGTCCTTGATGTTCAGTTCCTGCAAAATGGAGACATTCGTGCATCTTGCTGTCCATGGTATGTCTTCAGTACCAAATCTCAAAGGCATCAATTCGCCTTCTCTCCCTTGCCTTCATATTCAGGGTACATAATTCCAAACCATACAAAAATATAGAATGCACCAGAATCTGTACAAGCCTGACATTTGTTGTCTTGGAAATACCGCAGTATTTTAATATTTTGTCAAGTCTGGACAGAACTTTCGCCATACCTGTGTGTCATTTAATTTCTGGCTCGCAGCTACTGTCATCAGTCATTATTGGAGTACTCTGAGTTTTAAAACTAGAGTTCTACAAATGTACACCAATTGGAATTCTACAAATGCACACCAACTGGAGTTGAAAAGGTTCTAATAAGATCAGTTTTGATAAGACTAATAAGGTATACATATTTTTTATTTATTATCTTTGTTTTATTAACCACTTGAATTGAGTTTAAATACATCTACCGGTTTCGAAAAATACCATTTTCTTCTTCAGGATGTCATAACTAACCAAAAATATATAGCATTGTTTCTTCATCAGAATTTATTTCTAAAAATTTTTAAAAAACAATTATTTAAAAAATAAATTTAGTACCTAACTCAAATTGCTGCTCAATACAAATTTAGTCGAATAATTTTTAGGAAAAAATTTTAGAATAGGACTCGTAGTTAAATTTAGTTGGCTGTTTACAATTTCCTGATTAGTTTTACATGCTTTATTTATCTCCAACGATTACAAATTATTTAATTTGTGACCAACACCCTTTATATGCAAAATTGACAAACTCAATTCAAGTGGTTAATAAAACAAAGATAATAAATAAAAAATATGAATTTAAACCACAAAGTTAATATTGTTAATTTTAAAAGTAAGGTATACATAAGTATATACGTGTATTATATATGCTCTAATATACACAAAATCAACATTTTCTTTTTAACTGCAATTTACTTGCACATATTTGCTTAGTTTCATTTTGATACTATGTGGTTTCTCATTTTTTCTTATATCTTAAGGTATTTCATTAAAGATCTTCATCGCACTGTACATCACAGATTTCTGAGATTTGGCCTTCTTCCTGAATGGCAGTCTCAGTCTATCTCTTCCTCTTGTACGATGTTTGTGGTCATGTTGATTTGAAATTGAATATGTTGAAATATATTTTCTGTTCAAAGGTCATCATATTTTTAACAATTTTGAGAATATTTATTTTGAAGTACGTACACTTAAGCTTAATACGATTTTGTAAAAAAATTCAAATAATAATATTTTCCATAACTGTGTAGAATTTGCACGTATTCCTTGAATATTTTCGATTCGTAAATTAGTTTGGTATCCACCCATAAAATATTGTGGACTAGGTCTGTTAGAAATAAATCACGCCACTCAAATATGTTGTAATAAAATAATATTGGCTTGATACAGGTGCAATGCTATCAATTTGGAAGCGGATTTGTATTTTGGAATGTTTGCAGTAATATTTGTGATATTGTTTAACTAGCGGCTCATGCAGGTTGTCACCTGATAACGTAGCGTAGAAGCCCAGCATTATAAATTATTTTACTTCCAATCATTATCATCATAAGCCTGTGTCTTCCCCAATACACTCTGTCTTTAGACCTTCTCATCGCTCCATCGAACTCAACGACAGCCAATGCTTCTTCTACCAGCTTCGTAATGAAAATTCATCATATAAATTAATAAAATATTCAACGGTACAAAGATGTGTTGGTCAAGACTGAGATGAACAGTTTGTCCGGATAATTGAGAATTTATTTACAAGTGTGTCCCGCTCATTTCCACCTTGAATGGGGAGAATTCTGTACAAATGGGAAGGTCTCACGCCTGAAGTTCTGGAAAAGTATTTGCACTTTCTTCCATCGTGACCAGAAGACCTCGAAATCACAGCTTTTTTAATATACGGAATGTGACAAATTTCGATCAGACTGTTCTGAAAAATTGATCCGGTGATATCTCGGTTAAGTTCGTTAACCAGTCAAGTTGTTCAAAAACTTAAAAAAAAGTTTGTAACACCATTAATATTGAACTTAGAGAAAAATGTAAAAAACATATGTGATTACTGGTCAAAATTTCTAATAAATAACACAGATTTAAGTATAATGGCATTGGATATAGAGAAAAAAAACTGATGACAATTTTCGCATACCAACATACAGATGAATATTATGTTCCAGATCGATTTTATTTGGCCGGCATTTTTGTTTGGCAGACATTTGTCAGTTCGCATTTGGTAGTCGTAGAGATTAGTTGATTACAATTTATTCTGGAGCATCTAACGCCTCAACAACGTGTTGGAAGTCATTAAAACACTTTATCTAGATAATAATGGCAATGCTGTAATCATTAATGGTGATCGCTAGTCACATCACACGTGGTTTCAACAGGACGGTGCCACCTCACACATAATTTTGCGAGAAATTTTTCCCGGCTGCATAATGTCAAAAAGTGGTGATATCGACCGGCCTCCTCGATCGCTTGATTTGACAGCTCCCGGCATTCTACACACAATATTTGTGGAAACATAAATCCGATAGTTTATGACACAATTGTTTTTTTTTTTTTTTTTGCCAAACTGCGTAGCAGTTTTACGGGGAGCATTGCCCTTCAATTAAAGTAAAATTATTTACTCTTCGAAAATTAAATCTTTTTCTCGTTTTTAGACAGCCTATCCCGTTGTATCCAAGCGCAGCTTCGGGACGCTCAAATGTCCCGTTTTTAATAAGAGATCAACCAACGGTAACGGTTTAAAAAAAAAGGCGCGAATAATAAAAAAAATCTAACGGTACGGCCTAGTAGCGCGGCGATGACGGCATGCGCAATACATCTCACGCATGTGTAAGTCGGTCAGGAGCCTGCTATCTTTCTTGACGATTGATTATAGTTTTTTTTTTTATCGACGTGTGTTATTGCAGTCAATTGAATCCTTCATTTTAACAATACATGAACGCAATTTATAAAGTCGCAAGAAGTACTCTGTCGGAGGTCGGATGTGAAAAGTGTCGCACAGAATTTAGCGTAGCCCGAGGAGTGTTTTGAGGAAAAAAAATAAATGGTCACGTTATCCATGGTGGCGAACCATATCATGTACGAGTAGCTGACCCGCTACATTGCGGCCATTGTTCCTTTTTTTTAGAAAATTTATTAATTACTTTTATCTTATATAAAATTATTATGTATTTCAGTACGATAGAAAAAAAAAACTGGTTTTGAAAAAGTCATTTCGCCCTTATGCCGGATTTTGTTCAACCTAACATTAAAATTAATATTAAGCTAACAAAGTGTATTTTTAAAATGAAATACATTTTTAAAAAAATTTAAAAAATTTCAAATCCAATGATATGTTATGCACGGTGTAACAGACCTAGTCCGCAATATTTTATTGGTGGGATACCTGATTATATTACGAGTAGAAAATGTTCAAGGAACATGTGCGAATTATGCACAGTTATGTACGTCGACGTAAATATTTGTGAAATTGTTCAATTATTAATATATATCTTTTCTTCAGGCCCTAAATCATGTTACAAAAAATAGTCTAGCCGCTCCAAATTCGATAACCTTTAATTTTTTTGTATTCAATGTATAATTTGGAATTATTCGAATAATTACGATTTTTTTTTAAATGCTTATATCTCTGACATGAACATTTTCGAGTCGTATTCAACTCTTTCAGGGAAACGGAGCCAATGTAGTGAGCGAATTTAGAAGCTCCAGATATTATCCGTACTGATAAATAAATCTATCTGGATCATTAACGACGATAATCTGTATATTAAAAAATAACTTATGTCAATCTTAAAAACACATGGAGCCAGTTCTTGTTCTGGCCGGTGACCTTTCTTGGAATGTCTTCAAACGTTTATCGGAATCACAGATGTTGGTATTTAATAGTGCATGGAAATGAGTGCTTCGGAGTTTTAATGTTAAGAAATATACTATTTGTTCCGTATTGGTGAAACATATTTTTGGCGCTTCTTCTTGATCTATATTATCGACACCTTTCCACGTTCAAATTCCCATCCATCATTTTTTTTTCCTACTGCTTGACCGGTGCGAATAGTGACCATGACGTCAGCAGACGTCGACGCGACGCGATACTTGTTCGGTTGCGGCACCGCAATATCGGTGTGAATTTTGATTAGCACTGTTATATTGTGATCCTGTGATTTGTGTGCTGTGATATATTTGTGAAAGCCGCGGGTGACGTGATTGATATCGCCGTCTTCACTTGGAAGCGGAGATTTGCCCGCCCGCGTGCTGTGTGTGTGATCTCGGCTGCGACCGCGGGAGTAAGGCGAGCATTCTTTCAGATTCCCCGAGATTCACTAGTCCTTCGACTGGATTCCCTATCCCATCATCGATCCATATCCCCCTTAATCCAAGTCCCTTCCTTCTTTGCTTTTTTTACCGTCTCCCCTTCGGCGATTCCGATTTACGACCGGAATCGTCGTAATCCAATCCGCGGGACGCGGGACTCGGAGATCGCGCAATTTTTCGTTCTGCGCGGGATCTTCGTTTTAGTTTCACTGTTTTTGGTTAACGAAGAATTGTCAGTGTTGCAAAATAAAGCTTTGAGAATGCTGAAAGATCTCAATATGATGACCTTTAAACAGAATATATATATATATATTTTTAATATTAAAAATATAATACAATTTCAATAATCAGTGGATATATATATATCATATTTTAACATTTGTTTCTTCTCTATGAGAGTAAGACTCGTGTATAGAAAAGGAGTATATTCGAGTTAATTAATGTTTCAGTTAGTCTGTGTACATATTTTTTTTTTACTTCAGTTACAAATTTATGATAGTCCGTAATTTTTCTAATTGTGATGGGGGGATTGTTAAAAAATTTGATGCCTTGATAAATATATTGATTTTGAGTCGCGGTATATTTTAGTTTTGGGCTATCAATTTGATCTCTATATCTTGTAGATCGGAATTCGCTTCTAAAATTTAATTGATTTTTAATTTTGAAAATTTGAATTGTTGAATTTTTTTTTGTATATGTCGACTATTTTTGGTACTTTAAAATCTGTGAAAAGTTGTATACTTGGATAGTCTTTTTTTTTTTTTTTTAGAATAATTTTTATTATCATTTTTTGAGTGATTTCTAATTGTGACATTGAAGTTTTATATGCTCCTCCCCATCCAATAATACCGTATTGCTAATGTGACTGTACAAACGCGCAATATATTATTTTCAGATATGTAAGTGATAAGATGTTTCCGAGTCTAAAAAATATGTAGGTAGTTTTCCTTATTTTGTTTGTGAGATTAGTAATATGTTCTTACCATTTGAGATTAAATTTATATTTCAATATAATGGTATCTATTTATAAAATCCTCACGAATTTATAAGAAAAATTCTTGCAAATCAGCATGAGCACGAACATCATACAAGAGGAAGAAATAGACTGAGACTGCCATTCAGGAAGAAGGTCAAATCTCAGAAATCGATGGTGTACAGTGCGATGTAGATTTTCAATGAAATGCAAGAAGGCATAAGAAAGGAGAAGAAACTGCATAGATTCAAAATAAAACTAAGCAAATATGTGAAAGATGAGTTGTAGTAAAAAGGAACGATTTTGATCTTGTTTATATATACACATATGTATTTATTATTAGGAGAACACATTCTTATTGTGAAGTTGTAATTATTAAAAACATTAAAAAAATCAGGATTATTATTTATGTGACAATTTTACATGACGGCAGAGCGCTCGCTTAGCTTGTGAGAGTTGTCTTGCATCGATTGTTAGTGAATTTTTGAACGCGCTAATTCTACCGCAATTTTCGCGCAATAATTTTTTACTGGATGACCTATCCTATGTGGAAATGAGTCGGTCAGTAATTGTGAAGATGATAGGGTAACCCCGACATATGGTGACTGCTGAACCACGAGGTAAATAGCTTCCAGCAGTTTGTGTTCGTGGAAGTCGTGTCCCGGCGATAACGTTTCATTATCAGAGAGCGTACACATGTGTACGCACCTAACACTTTCCGTGCCGCGGTATCTTATCTTATAAATATAATAAGATCGTCCGTTTGTACGTCTGTGATACCGATGTAACCGATAAAGATATCAGTCAACAATATTTAGTTTCTACACGAGTATACCATACATTGTCACGTTCTGCTCGGGCTGGCCGGCCATACTATCCACTGCCGTGGATCGAACACCAGGCACTTACAAGTTACTGCTTCTTGCCGGTTGAAGTCCATGGGCAACTACTCCATCGACCCCTCATTAGCCATAATGTTCTTATATCATTATGAGGTGCAAGATCTCACACTGCTCTGAATATTTCATCACATGTCAGAGATATTCAAGTTTTCTAATTTATATTGTTTTAAATATTATTCTTTATTCTTCCGAACCATAACGTCTTCATTCGTAACTCTGTCTGTTTGTGGACATATATACGTGAATCGAAAGAATTACAATATTATACATTTGAGACTTCGCGTCCTAAAGGAACCTAAGACGAAATAGTGAATTGAAAATACAGTCCACTTTTGGAGTTTCCAGCAGAACTAGATTGTGATGAGTGTCAAACTCCTTCTGGCGTCTACCCTTGTACGCAACACTTATTTTGAGCATTCTTCTATAGATCCACATCTTAATCGCCTGATCACTTCTTCTTCCATGCTTTCATTCCATCAAATAATATCGAAAACACATAGCATCTGATTATTCGCATTCATAACCTAAATTAACTCACACCCAGTGTTTGTAACGGTCTCTTCTGATACGTCATCGATCATTCAGATCTTAAACCATGTCCGAAATTCTGAGTGAGAGAAAACCATTCATCCGATTCCGTCTTTATTTTATATTCATATTATACTAATAAAATGTAATTTTTGTGTTTATTATTGTCTAGGCGCAATTCTTACATCATCACCTAGATGTCATTTTTGTTCGTTTGGTGGCTGCTGCGCGATCAGGATATTCATAGAAACCATTTTTCAACGCTGAAAATAGTTTTTTTTTCTTCATATTGCTAATAAATACATAGTACACTATTTGAAGCATTGGTATGATAAGGGATTCCCGCATTGAAATGTAGATTATATTGAAACCCTGACCGCACAGCGGTCTTAATAACTGCCCGCAAGCCCTAGCAGTAAGCAATCGGCGACACGATCAAATGATCTATTTTACCCAAATTTTGGCAGAATTAATCGCTTAAAAAAAAAATTGTGACGCGCTCTACATCAAAATATAATACCGTAAATTCTTCTACTTGGACATTTTTAACGATAAATTGCTTCCCTTTAAAATTAAACTACGCCAACTTTTTAATAACTATTGACATAAATTGTATATACATGCGTATATATATATATATATATATATATATATATATATATATATATATATATATATATTGTGAGGTGTAGCCCACCACGACTTAGAAGCGCCATTGTGAGGTGTACACATAGGGCAATAGGTTAGGCCACTCCTTCAACCGGCGACCCATGCACAAATCTTCTTCTCCCAGGTGGATTATGATAAGTAATTGTCAAGAGTTGATGGGCGAAAGACGTAATAATACAATTAGAATTCGTAATTCTAGAAATGAGTGAGTTGTAAGATTTATGATTGTATGCATTTTTACCCTTCAATTATTTTCCCTGGCGCGACGTTCACACGCCACTCTGGCGTTGGCTCTGCGCCTGGATCATGTAAGGGCTCCATCTTCAGCGTATATTAAGCGTGGAACTAACTAACCAGGGTGTTCGTTATTTGAATTAAGTACTAATGTTACATTTTTCTTGTACCAAAAATTCGTAACGTCAATATATATATATATATATATATTTTATATTTTATTATGTTTTTTTTTAGCGTAAAATACTTTTTGTTTATCAGTTTGTTAAAATGTGCAATTCTTTAGATTATTGTGTACTATTTCATAGTTTGTATTGTACTCTTTCTTGTTTAATTCCGAAGAAATTTCACTGGTATTATTTTTATATATATATCAGTTATTATTATTATTGCACTGTTTGTTTCTCGCGAAAATAAAATAAATAATAATTGCCGACAATGAATTGTATTATTTTTTCAATGTTCGCGAATTTGGTTTCGTTTGCGTTGAATTTTTTAGCCCCGTCTAGCTTTTGCATATGTTATCAGCTTCACAAAGTGTTGACGCGTCTATTGATAACTCCTGCACCATTACCAGTGAGTAATTTCGATAATAATTAAACGATTATTTATTGCTAGTACTTCACTTTCTGCCGACCTGGTCGCACTTTCGTGAATGATCGCTTCTATCATATGTTATACAATATTATTTGACTTCGTACTGTTTCTTCAAAGTATTAATTATTACATCGTTCAGTTGAATGACAATGTTATTTTTAATGGAACAATATTTTATGTTGTCTGATTTAAATTCAGTGTTTTTGTACTGCTTTAGTTTTGATGTGATTTTTCCAGTCTAACCTGTATAGCGATCCTAACCTAATCTAACCCAGTTCAATCATTTGTTATTCTTGTATATTTTTAATAGTCGTGGAAGCTCATGAGCGCTATGTGTGTGATTTAAACGGGTCAGACATATTTTCCTTGTACAATTGGCCATTTTAGACTTCGATCGCGTTGGCAGTCATTATTAGAACTATTGTTTCCTTTGTATGGTTTTTTTTTTTTTGTTGATGTTTCATCTTTGGTGCAGGTGCGTCCCTAGAGCCCTGTCTCTTAAATGAGAGAGAGAGAGTAAATAGGCAGGTGAGTGACGTCATCTGCTTAGCAGCAACCTTATCACGGCGCGGAGAGTATCAAAGAGTATCTCATCCGTGGTTATACGATTCGCGTTCTTCGGAACTCCTTCGTGAATTGGATAAGTTTCTCGAGCTTAGCGAGGGGGAACAGGGCCACGATTGCAATTCGCGATGGCTAACTGACGGGGTACGGGGTCGTGTGAACGACCCAATCTATACACTTTAGGATCCTGATCGCCTCCAGGAGATATCACTTACGCGACGAATAGAATCACTCCTCTGGGAGCAGGGATGGGCTCGTTCCTTCGTCACTCCATTAGTTACGGTGATGGAGATGTAGTTTAGTCGCAGAGGTCGAGTTGAAATATATGAAAAAATGCCGCCCGCGTATTTCTGCAACTCGAAAATATGCGTTACACTCGTACGAGCGTAACTGACTCTCGGAATTTAAGTTCCAACATGTGTTTTAGATGTCTTCGAATATTCGTGATTTTTTTTGCATTGCATCCATATTATTGTTTAAATTTGGAGTATTCCCCGTCGGTCCTTCGCGATCTCCCGATTAGAGAAGCGCCTGTTGTCCAGCACCACTCGGTCTCTTCGTCTTCGTCCTTCGACGTGGTCCACCACAAGCTTTTTTTTTCTTTTCTTTCCAAGCTAGCTTTTCTTCTCGCACACACTCTTCAGTCCTGACACGCGATTCTCGTCTCATCTGCATTCATACGTCTTACGTGACCGGACCATCTGGTCTATTTGGTCGTGTCAAGTCTTCCTCTATTTCTGGTGTCATCAACTCTTGCGTCATATATTTTTCTTACCATTCTCTCTTCAAATGACCAAACCGCTTAAATAATCCTTTATTAATCTTAGTCACTATACTAAGATCAGCTTTACATTCTTCATTCTTTACTCTGTCATACGCGGATCTGCCACATATACGCTAAAATATTGAAGGATTTAAAAGGTTGATAGATTATTCTAGATGTTTAGTTCTTGTGGAATGGAGATGTGTGCGCGTCTCGCTGTCCATGTTATCTTCGTCACTTTATTTCGAAGGCATTAATCCGTTTTCTCTCCCTTGCCTTCAGGGTCCACGATCCACACCGTACAGGAATATTGGATGCACTAGAGACTGCCCATGTCTAGGCAAAATGTAATTTTTAAAATGTAGTAGTAGAATGTAAAGCTGATGTTAGTATAGTGAGTAAGATTAAGAAAGGATCACTTGAGTGGTTTGGTCATATGGAACGGATGAATGAGGGGAGAATGGTAAGAAAGATATATTACGCAAGTGTTGATGGCACCAGAAATAGATGACGTCCGCGGAATACTTGGCACGACCAGGTAAACCAGTTAGTGAAGGACGGTTCTGTTAGAAGCCTTAACAATCGGCGAGCTTGTATGAGATGTATGAATGTGGACGAGGCGAGAATTGTGTGTCAGGACAGAAGAGTGTGGCGCTCTATCCTCTCTGCCCACCCCCGCGCGGAAACGGCGTGATGGTGAGTAAGTAAGTAAGTAAGTAGTAGTAGTAGTGGTAGTAGTATTAGTAGTTTTTTTTTTTTTTGTTTACTTTTATCTTAAATATGTCATAAATAATAAAATGCCGCGCCAAGGTTTGCCCATTGTATAGGGACAGTTTTGTTATCATCTCTTAAAAATTGTGTTAAAATCACTTGTGAAAATGGACTAGAAGTCCATTCGTTAGAAAATGGACTAGAAGTCCATTTTCTAACGAATACGACTCAAAGTTTAATAGGAGAAAGTACTTTCATGTTATTTTTGGTCAATCTATTCTTCGACTTTCTTCATGTGACTGACCATTCATCCCGTTGTTGCACATCGTTCGTACCCACGCCTCTGTTTGACCTAGCATAATAATGAATTTTTTTTGAAGACGGTATCGTCTCATCTGCCAATAATATTTTTTTCATTATCAAGGAGAACACATTTTTATTGTGAAGTTGTAATTATTCAGAACAGACGGTCTGTGATATTTTAAATACTAAATTAATATATTAAATATATACATATAAAATAAATTTTGTCACCGGTCGACAGATGTATTAATTTTGAAAAAGTGTAACATACAGGTTCGAAAATTTGTCATGAAAAGTACTGGCGCTATAACACAATTGGTAGTGTACTTCCCCGGATTGGAAATAGAGATCCAGGTTCGTATCCCGGTAGCAACAATATTTTTCGACAAAATTGATTTTATATGTATATATTTATAATTAATACATTAATTTAGTATTTAAAATATCACAGAGCGTCTGTTCTGAATAATTACAACTTCACAATAAGAATGTGTTTTCCTTAATAATATAAGTTGTATCAATGTGTCCAAAGTTTAATAAAAATGAATTGATAATTCTGGCGTCTGCAGTCGGTTTACTCAAAGGTGTTTGAGATTCTGTAAAAATAATGTAGATGGCTTTCAAATAATGGAACGACAGGTGTATTCATTTGAAAAAGTGTAACATGTAGGTTCGAAAATTTGTCGTCAAAAATACTGCCGCTGCAGCAAAGTTCCATCTAGGTTCGAATTCCGGTAGCGCAACAACAATATTTTTCGATAAAATTGATTTTATATGTATATCTTTCTAATTAATACATTAATTTAGTATTTAAAATATTTTTTCAACATATTCGAACTGATTCGATCGTGTACCATATTTTTGTTTTATATTTATCACAAGTTAGGATTACACAGTTATCTTCGAACTGTTTGATTAGTGTTATCGCGGACTTTTACAGGATTGGGGTTCGCGTCCCGGATAAAATGTTTCGATCATTATTCGAAAGGTGGGCTACGTGTGACTCGAATTTTTTACGTGTGGCAGTATTATTCGATAAAATATTTAGTGATTAGCTGTCGGATAGCCATACCGTGTGCCAATCTGTAATGCTGGCGACACGAATTGGTAATATAGTAGACACTAAATATATGGTATGGTAAAGTAAATAAAGGTACAATGTACACAAGTAAAATGGACGGCACGTCCGTATTCAGCTCAGAGCACAGTGGCTGTATATGTGTCGAAATTTCCCCAGCCACGCGGTCGGCCAACTGCACATCATTTCATATCGTGCGTCGGTTGTTCTTTTAGGACAGGGTACGGTGGCGTGTAGTGTTGCCGGTAGCGGCGCCTCGCTGCAGATGTATAGCTCGCAACATTTTTTTTTTCTTCTTTCCTCGTTCATGTCATTATTGGCATGTACAACTCCACAAGTTGTCGTCTCTGTTGTGGTACTCTTCCAGGTCTTTGGTCCAGGGCTGTGTTCAGGATAATCCTCTTGCGACAGAATATATTTTTTTTTCGATATTAGCTGCGATATGCGCAAACCATGGAAGAATTTTTTTCCTTCTTCTTCAGTATGGAGTTCATCTAAAATTCATCTCTCAGACGCAACATCTTTCTTTCATACCTCATTCTCCTTACTTACTCCTTTTCAGTTCTGATAACATTATAATAAAATCCGGCAAACTCGTGCGAACAAAATGTCTGAAGAAATTGTGCAAAATTTGGGTGAGAGTCTCGGCGCTCTGCCGGGAGACTCCGCCGACGACATGGAGCCGTTCGTGATGCCCACGAAGGACGAGCTGCTGGCCATGCTCGACACCATGGGCCTGGGGGATCAGGAGCGCGAGGAGCTGCGCGCCGCGCTCATGGACGAGACGCCGCTCGGGGTACCGGGCTCCCCGGTGACTTTCTGGACATCGCAGGCTTTCGTGCTGGGGACGTTCCTCGTCATCGTGGCATCCATATTCGGTAATGGGGACCGTGTTTGAGTTGTTGGTGGTGTGCGAGGTGGAGGTGGTGGTGGTGGCGGTGGTGGTGTGATTCTTGATTTTTATTTATTTTTATAATTAGAAGACTAGACTCACAAAACATCTAAATCTTACCCTAAAACAGGCTTGCCTAGTTGGGCAATGTATTTAAATGTGTGTAAATATGATACATTGTGAAAGAAAAATTCAGCTACAATACTATTGTATTATATTAATGATAACAAATAAATAATCAATGCTATCAAAAGATACTTTATAATATTTTTATATCCTCGTTATAAATATATAGCATTTTATTTTATTATAAGCTAGTTATTGTAAACAATAATTATTAATATGTAATCCTCTTCTCTGCATTGTATTGTGTCTTTACAATTGTAACAGATTAATAAATATATAATAATCTTGATAGATGTTTGTCTGCAGGTACGTTCGTATCAATTATTACATTTAATATAATCAAACATGAAAACCAATCAGTGACACATTTCAATAATCAATTTCATGCTTACAAGTGAGACGAATCATTATTGGACACGTCATTTTTAAAATTTTATTACCTATTTCGAATTGGGTGTTGTTCAACAACAAATTTCTGAATTACTTTTAAAATTAGCAATATAGTATAGGAAATTTACTCATAAATTCTAAAGACAAAGATGATAAATTTAACAATTCTGGCGTCTATAAACTCAGTTGCGAGAATTGTGGTGCATTTTATATTGGGAAAACGGTGAGAAATTTTAATATAAGAGTAAAGGAACATTTGAGATGTTTGAACAATAGTGGGTTTTCAGAATTTGCTAATCATTTGATAGAAAATAGTCATGGTTTTGATAAAAAATTGGGATTGTCAATTTTGCATATAAACGGTGTAGGTCACAAATTAAAATAATTTGGAATCGTTGGAGATAAATAAAGCGTGTAAAAGTAATCAGGAAATTCTAAACAGCCAACTAAATTTAACTACGAGTCCTATTCTAAAATTTTTTCCTAAAAATTATTCGACTAAATTTGTATTGAGCAGCAATTTGAGTTAGGTACTAAATTTATTTTTTAAATAATTGTTGTTTTTTTAAAAATTTAAAAATAGATTCTGGTGAAGAAACAATGCTATATTTTTAGTTAGTTATGACATCCTGAAGAAGGAAAAGTGTTTTCCGAAACCGGTAGATGTTTTTTAAACTCAATTGTGGTTAATAAAACTAAGATAATAAATAAAAAATATAATTTCTGAATTGTTCAATTCAAATAAGCTACACCTCTAGTATTGTATTGTGTGAAGCCACCCTATACCTAGAGCTTCGCTATTATACCCCGTGTACAGGAACAGCGTTCACGGAAGATTATAACGATTTTAGATTATGCCTCAATTTAAATGCTTCCATGCTTACAATTTTTTTCACTGCGGCTGTTTGAAGATTTTTGTATTTGTTTTATATTTGAGTTACAAGATGTTAATAATATCCAAAAAAAAAAAAGTTAATTATTCGTAAAACTGGCTTAGTAATGAATTTTGTAGAATCTTCCTGACAATGACCCCGTGAAGGGAGCAAATCAAAAAAGTGTTTATCAATAATGTTTATTATGTATGCGTAATTTTATTTTTTTATTAATTAAATGTGTATATTTTTATTTGTTAACTTTGTTTTGTTAACTACTAATTGAGTTTAAATACATTTTCTTCTTCAGGATGTCAATACTAACTAAAAACATATATTATTGTTTCTTTACCAGAATCTATTTTTAAAAAATAAATTTAGTACCTAACTCAAATTGTTACTTGATACAAATTTACTCGAATAATTTTAGAATGGGACTCGTAGTTCAATTCAGTTGGTTGTTTATAATTATTTGATTAGTTTTACACGCTTTATTTATCTCCAACGATTCCAAATTATTTAATTTGTGACCAATACCGTTTATATGCAAAATTGACAATCCCAATTTTTTATCAAAACCATGACCATTTTCTATCAAATGATTAGCAAATTCTGAAAACTAAGAAACTTCGTTCAAACATCTCAAATGCTCCCATACTCTTATATTAAAATTTCTACCCGTTTTACCAATATAAAATGAAGCACAATCTTTGCAGCTAAGTTTATATACACCAGAATTGTTAAATTTATCATCTTTGTCTTTAGAATTGATGAGTTAATTTCCTATACTATTATTTGTATAAAATGCCGGTGTAATGTAATGTCTCGTGAAGAAAGAATTGGTATTTTTCGAAACCGGTAGATGAATTTAAACTCAATTAAGTGGTTAAAATAAAACAAAGTTAACAAATAAAGATATGAATTTTAACCACAAAGTTAATATTGCTTATTTCAAAAGAATTAAATATCTACCTAACAATAATCTTTCACTTTCTCACAACATATTACATATGTATCAATCTCTTTTGTATCTCAATTTGTGAAATAAGCAATTAATTAATTGACATCAAATCAAATACAACGTATTAAACCAAGGTGGTGACGCGCCAGCAGAGTTCAAATATATTTTCCTAATTTTTGACATCCCTAGGTCAAGAGGTCGCCATCACTGTTGTTAGCCGTACTGAATTATAATTTTGATAAAGACGGTAGTGGTCCAGACGAAAACCATCGATAGCTGATATCAAGCCTTATCTGAATAACCCATCGTAGGTCTGGCCTAATGGATTGTCACACGGTTTTCGAGATATTTGAATTTGGAAGAATTTTTGAATAATTGGCACCCTTTGTTATTATTTTTTTTAAATTTTCATAGCACAAGCGTTTAGCTTTGTTTGAAAATAGTAAGAATATTGATGTGACACGTATTCCGTGTATGCATCTCTTTTTTTTTTTTTTTTCTGATAAGTTTTTCTATGACATACGTGACTGTTTTTAAACAACAGAAACAATTTTGCCAGAAAAAATGTTTAAAAATACGAATTTAACACCATTTAATATTTTTCGACAAAGTTTAAAGCGTTGGTATAAAAAAAAAATATGACCTAAGTGTCCAACTTAAAATCTTCTATCTTTAATAATGTCAGTTTAGAAAAATACACATATTACTACTTAGAAAAAAAGTTTTTGCTATTTTACTGCCGAAGAGGGCAATTTTGTGAAAAAATTCAAGGTAATCGTTTTTTTTGAAATTGCAGGCCTTGATCTAGTGAAAACTTTCAATAATTCTAAAATGTGCGGTTATTAGAAAAAGTGGTCAACGTTTTATTAAAATTTGTCAAATGGAAAATTGATAATAATAAATTTTCGTTCCCTTCGAGTCATATATTTAAAAAAAATCGCGGAGCTATTTGATTGCGCAAGTGGTACCAAAGCGATCACGTAGATGTCACTAAATTGAAATTATTAGGAGAAAACATTCTTATTGTGAAGTTGTAATTATTCAGAACAGACGCTCTGTGATATTTTAAATATGAATTAGAAAGATATACTTATAAATATATCTGTTCGGATTGGCGCGTTATTGTAGCGCATCTACAGTGTTTACCGAACGCCGTATACATGGATTCGTTCCGCTTCTAAGACATCGAGTTGCTGGCGTAAAGCTGCGGCTGGCGCTCAGCACTCAGCACTCAGCACCGACTCTCTGGTGCAAGCGGCGCTCTCATGGAAAGCTGGTTCCCTGAAGAATAGCTACATATACAACAATGGCCGTGACTGAAGTAGTTATATATGTAATATTTATATTTTGTGTGTATATATGTGTGAACTTTTTACTTTTTATTAACTTTTAAATTATTTTTTTTGTATTTATTAATATTTTTCTTGGTTTTCTTTTCATAGCATATTTATTTCATAACCTTTAATGTATAACATAATATGTATTATCTGTATGGCGAATCAGGTTTAAAAAAAAAAACCTGATCACGCTGGAATAAACACTATTATTATTATTATTATTATAAAAATATTGTCGCTGTAGTATAGTTGGATAATGCACCTTCCCCGGTTAAGAAAGAGATCCAGATTCGAATCCCAATTGGCGTAACAGCAATATTTTTCGATAAAATTGATTTTATATGTGTATCTTTCTGATTAATATATTTAATTCATATTTAAAATTGAAATTATCGAAACGAGGAATTAGCGTTAGTTCATGCGATGATAGCCAATATCTATCTGTTCAACGAATAAGACACAAGAAATATCAAAAGAATGACTTCAATGGCTCCAGTTCAGCACGTTGGAGATTGACGCCCGAGGTCACATAATTTTGAAGATATTTGATAAGGCGAAAAGTGCACAGAGATTAGTGGACGATGGCAACAAGGCGGTCGAATTGGCCCTGATTTGGACGAAGCGATAAGGCGTCCACGGTACGGTACCGTGCACACACACACACCCATCGCGTAATCTGTTGCTTCTTTCGAAATTGAAATTGATAACGAATCAATTTCATGGAACTTTATGGCCGAGTTTCTCAATTTTAAATTATAACTTTCGGGTGCTAAAACGTTGTTAATGCATAAACAATATCAATATTTTCCTTTTTACTATAACTTATCTTGTACATTTTGAATCTATAATTAAATTGCGCTTCCCCATATTCGATTTATAGTGATAGTGTCATTGTGGCTGTAAAGTGCTTGATTAAACGGCAAGGTCTGTAAGGTTATTATATATATATACAATTTGAAATTTAGTGCACATTGTCTTTATTACAAGTGAGAATATCGTATGAGACGACTGGTAAGTCAAGGGTGTCCAACGAAAATTTTCAAATATAATATTAAATAATAAATAAAAAAAACTACAATCTTATTCTCATATTTTATTTATACAAGATTGAGTTTAACGATGCGAATTTTACGTTTTATAAACAATGCCGTCCATTTCTCTCAAGACACTCTTGCAATCGGACTCTTAAATTTGCGAACACACGACAGCAAAGCGTCGATTCAATGGCAGCAACTTCACGGCGGATATTTTCTTGTAGGGCCTGAATTGTTCGAGGATTGTCGCTGGAAACTCGACTTAAGGATCTCCACAAAAAAAAGTCGCGAGGTGCCCAGTGTATGTTTGCGTACTTGCTGATTAATTTAATGGGAAAAATTTCTCTCAGATTCTCCATTGAAACTCTATCTGTGTGTGGAGTGGCCCCGTCTTGCCGAAATTGTGTTCTGTCGTTGAACCCGGGAAACAGCTGCAGTCGCAGTACCAAAAACTCGTCGATCATTCGGCAATACACGTCAGCGGTGACTGTCTCTCTTTGGTTAAAAAAATAAGGGCCAATTATCCCTCAGGCAGTTGCGTGTTCGGCCCGTCATTTACTCGTCGAATATTAAAGTGATTACAAAAAGCGCGACGCGCACGAACCAATGAATATTGCACTTTAAATATTGCTCAATTGCGTACGCGCGGTACGCTCCCGACCAGCGAATCATCGCGACTGGCAAACCCGCAAATCGCGCGCGTCGAACAATTTAATCTTGAAATTTTTCCGCTGAACACCCTATATATTGACAAAATCTGGTGAGAAAATCATTCACCCGTTTCTGTCTTTACTTAAATCCACATTATACTAATAAAATAGGATTTTTGTGTTTTTTACTGTCTATCCGCAATTAATATATCGTCATCTAGATGACATTTTTGTTCGTTTTGACTGCTACTCACAATGGTGGAAATTTACTTGTGATTTGTTTTGGGAAAAGCTCTATCATTGAAATATACATTATATTGAGATCCCAACCGCGCAAAAAACGCATAAATATATTATACCACCTGATAGATTCACTTCCGCGCTATATCACTGTCTCAAATTCTCGCTTTCCCCACTGTTAAACCAAGTCGAGTACCGTACCACCTTGAACACGAATGTTGAACCGAAATACGGAATCATTTCAATTTTAATCTTTTTGATCACAATCCTATCGTAGCGTTATGTATCGTATAATTTTATCACACTTTGGGAATGTTCACTCTTGTTATCTTTAACACCTATAGTAGTTAAATTAGATATTAATCGGTCTTTGAACGTTCTTAAAGACTCCGTTTTATATACTTTGGTGACATTTTTCGATTTTGACGTGTCAGTTATTAAAAACCGATCGTGTCAAGCATGGCCGACGGATCGGGAGACGGGAAGCTAAATGTGGAGAACTTGGTAGACGTCGTGTCGGAGATGAACGAGGAAGCGTTGCGTCTGAAGACGCTCTCCGATCAGATGCAGGTGCACAAGGACTCCGACGACCCCGCGGCGAGTCTCAACATGCTGCAGAGCCTCCTGGGCCAGCTGGGCGGCGGCGACAGCAAACTGCTGGACCTGTCGGAGAAGCTGAAGAGCATCGCCGACCGGTTCGAGGGGCTGTCGCCCGAGGAGCGGGCCGAGTTCGAGGCCAAGGCGCGCGCGCAGCTCGGCTCCAAGATGGAGGAGATACAAAAGCTGGCCGGGAAGCTGGCCACGCAGGCCGGCGAGGACGGCGGCGCCGGGGGGCTGCTGCAGCCGTACAGCCACACGACCATTCTGCTCTGCTCGCTGGTGGTGATCGCGATATTTGGTCAGGACATTTCACGTCAATATGGGCGTTGATTGATTTGCCAACTATTTTGTGGTGTAACATTAAATTTTTTTAAAATATATAATTTTTTTTTGAGTAATATCACAGCTAGTTTCGGGAAGAGTAGTCCTTCCCATCCACAGGTGTAAATTGAACTAAAACTTAGTAAATTAAAGTGAAAATAAAAAAAATATATATTTGTTAAAATTTAAAATGTTATATGTCATTTAGTTTAGAGGTTACGATACCCGCCTAGTGATCGAGTAATGGTGGTTCGAGACTCGTTCCAAGTGGCCATCAAGTTAGTCCCATTTTCATAGCACAAGCGTTTAGCTTAGTTTGAAAACAGTGAGAATATTGATGTGACACGTATTCTGTGTACGCATCTCCATTTAAAAAAAAAAAAAATTAATTAGATTATTGAAAGATATACAAGAATTTTGTTACGGGTATTTAGTACATTCATAAACACCGACGTGAAAGAAATATTTCCATCAAAAAAAAGAACACTGTCTGAATTTGAAATAAAATTCAAACCATGTTCGAAGGGACCAGAACAAAATACAATGGTCTGTATGTGCAGGAGTGGTATGATGCACGTGCTTGAGGTTTTTTTATGAAGCGTTATTATTATCAAATCTCTTGTTTAGGGATAGGGTATGGTTTATGGTGATTTCTGGTAAATGACTAGCGATTTTCGGAGGTACGGTGTATTCTTGTAATTGAGATCCTTGTTGTATCCTATACATAGCCTAAAAAGGAAATCCTAGATGCTGTTGCAACCTGTTGATATCCTTAACAATTCTCTCCTTACTTTCTCTCTTGCCTCTTGAAGTTTTCCTTTACGTCATCCTCCCAGCGGTGTTGGGCTCTTCACATTCTTCTCCTACCACTTGGGTGTGCATTAATTATTGATTATTTTTAGGATCTATGCTTCCTGCATCCTCTGAGCGCATCCTTCGTCATACTGCTACATTCCCCCCACTCCATCAACACTTTCCTCACGAAGCTGTCCATTAATTTTATTTTGAACAAAGATTTAACAAGTTGACAACGTCCTAATTTCTGTGTACTGATTATATGATGTAAAAATAATATATTTTTTTCATTTCAGCATTCTTTGGCTACAAGCTGTACAAATCACTGAAGGACAAGGAGGTGAAGCGGGAGGAGAAGAGGAGACTGAAGCAGCTCAAGAAGAAGAAGTAAACGCGGGGATAGGATAAAGGGGAGCGTGGCGGGTATGGGGTGTCAGAGGGGTAAGATCGGATATTTGGATAAATCGGATTTCGGGGATACACTGGATTTTAGTGATACACCGGATATCGGGGATAAACCGGATATTGGGGGAATATACGTGGAAACATAAAAAGCGAGTTTGGGGGCTGTGACTGATGTGACGTTAAATTGAACAATGATGTTTTGAAAATGAAGACCCGATTATTTCGACTGATTCTCCATTATTGTGTAAATAATGTATAGACGTGTAATAATGTGCAAGGCCTGTTTCGCAAATGGTTTCAAATGTTTCTCTGCGGAAATTTATTTTTTGTCAATTGTGAAACAGGCTTAAGTGTTCTAAAAAGTTTGAAAATATACATCACATGACCATTCAAATAAATATGTATTTTATTAGTGTTGGATGTTGTCTTATGTCATGTAATCATCTCGGTTCCGTTACATAATATTATTATTTAATTTGCATTTTGTTATATGTTATCATTGTTTTAAAATTGCACACGTTCCGTGAGCGGCCATGACACTTCACCTTTGTTTCAATTTTGATACAAGATTATATTAATGTCTGAACACATTCCATTTATTGCAACACCAGACTTGTATTATTTTATTTATATCTATATATTACAACAGTGTCATTGGTTATTATTTAAAATGAGAGTTTAGGGAGTGGGCTCTTGTTTTATTTTACTCAGAGTTCTAGAGTGCAAATGAGAAAAATTTACAATAGTTAGAATTCAATCTAATTTATGTCTAGAGGAGGGGGTGGGTTGGTGCTGGAGTTTTGCACAGGGTCCTAAAGAATAATTACGCAAAATTTGATTTAGACAATCCAAGCGTGTAAGATTGTATATTCATACATAACTTTGTTTTATTAACCACTTATTGAGTAAAAATACATCTACCGGTTTCGAAAAATATCAATTTTCTTCTTCAGGATGTCAATACTAATCAAAAATATATTTTATTGTTTCTTTAACAGAATCTATTTTTAAAAAACGATAATTATTTAAAAAATTTATTTAGTACCTAACTCAAATTACTAACAAAATTAAATAGTTTTTAGGAAAAAATTCTAGAATGGGACTTGTAGTTAAATTTAGTTAGTTTATAATTTTTTTATTAGTTTTACACGCTTTATGTATGTCCAACGATTCCAAATTATTTAATTTATGACCAACACTGTTTACATGCAAAATTGACAATCCCAATTTTTTTATCAAAACCATGACCATTTTCCGGTAGATGGTATTTTTGTTCACTTAATTTTGCCAATTAAAAAAATAATATATAGATATATGTTATTTTTTAAATATGAATATGAATATGCATATACCGCAGGCGCGTGCAATCAGTACATTGAAATAAGTTTATCTGACAGAATATTAAAATCTGAACAATATTATAATTATTATTGTAGGAATAACACAAGATATATATTTTATTTTGGAGATATTATAATGTACTGACTGCACGCCGTTGATACACAGTCACATCTGTATTTTGATCAAGTTAAACGCTTGTGCTATGAGCTTAGGATTATCTTGCTGGTCTCCTGGGATAAAGCACGAATCCTCAACCGTTGAAGTCCTTGGCCGGAGTTGTACCGCTAGGTCATCCAACACGAGGATGGCTTCAAGAGTGCTTTGTACTTTTCTTGCTCTCGACGGAGTGGTCATATCTATCATGGTTTATCTGGCAAAGTCATTTGTGACCACCAGGTATTTCTATCTTATTCTGGCGCCTCGCAAAAACATACATTACGCAATTTTAAGGCAATCAAATCAATCTGTCGCATTTTATATGGAGAGAAGATTGAACCGACCAATTCATATTGACTTCTACCACTCGCTCATCGCAAGCTATGGACACTTCTTTAATTTTATTGTTCATTGGCCGTTTTGCACTCATCTTTAACTGTAGCGTTCTCCCACCTCTGCCGCCATTCATGCAAGGCTAGCATTTATCTTTAGGTAGTCAGCTCAATTCACTTGTGGCCGACTTCTGCGCTTCTATTCCAGCCATGGGCATCATTGCAGGGTCTTCCAGGTCCATCCACGAGGTCTAGTTTTAAGATATTGATATGCATTATAGTATCGTTTTTATGGATCAAGACTTGTCTGCATCATTGTGAGTTGTCTTTAAAACTCAAACGCATACACAATTGGGATACTTCGATGGGATGGCCAGCGCTAGGCTCTTCTTCCAGTGATAAATTCCCCAAACGAAACTTGCTAAACCACATAAGACTCGTTTGAGCTTTTTAATACACTTTCACCACACACCGAACAAATATACCGGTCTAAATAAGAAAATATATAAAAAATTGAAAAATATTGATTTTTCAGGCGTATTCTAGTATATGTTTAAAAATATTTTACAGATAAAGAATATTGCTTTAAAATAATTTCATCACTATGAGAATCTGATTTTTTTGTCATTTGACAATTGACTTATGAGAGATCATATTTCTCAATACAGAGGCGCCATGTTATGTGTCACCTTGTACATCAACCAGCACAATTTAAATTCAACTTTTTTGGGGAAACGGAGCCATTTTTAGTTCTCCTGACATATTCATGCGTCTTAGTACCTCTTCATTAGTATGGTCAACCCGGGAGATCTTTAGCATGTGTCGATATAGCCACATCTCAAATACCTTTAGTTTTTTAGTGATGACGATGATGACGACCGAAAATCTGCACAATTATCTAGGTATCTAAACCAACATGTGGTTCGGCATCTTCCAGGGCCATGCTGTCCAGCAATTTTTCGTTGAATTATGAGATTTAGTATATGATATCATTACATCACAAAATGATACCAAACACCGTTCTTTTAGGACATGTTTTTTAGTGTCATATAGTTTTGCCAATAAGGTAGATGGCTCTTTCAAATAATGGAACAATTAAATGTATTAATATCAAAAGGTAACATAGGTTCGAAAATTTGTCACTAAAAATATCGTCGCTGTAGCATAGTTGGATAATGCACCTTCCCTGGATTGGACAGAGATCCAGGTTCGAATCCCGGTAGCAGCAACAATATATTTTTCGATGATTATATAATATATTTATGTATATCTTTCTAATTAATACATTTAATTTATTAATAAGTATATCACAGACCTATCTTCTGAATAATTACAACTTCACAATAAGAATGTGTTCTCCTTAATAATAATATTTTGTCTCTGGATTCGGTACATTAAATTCACAAATATTATTATTATTATACCATTGTTATAAAATTGTATGTACATATATATGTATACATAGAGAGAGAGAGAGTGAGAGAGATATATGTATATATATTTGTTTATGGTGCATGGAACAATTTTTTTTCTTAACATTCTTCAACCAAAAGATTAATGTATTTTGTTATTATTTTGTTTATTAAATAAATATTATATTTCAGTTGAATATGTTTTTTGTTTGCTTTCATATTTAACCATTTCCCCCCCCCCCCCCCCCCCATGTGTCTATTACAAATCACAGCTTCTCACTGACATTTTTTATGTGTGGGGTTGGCCGGTCATTAAAATAGCTGTATCTTAAAAACTATTCAACCGCGATGGCTTAAAAAAATAATATTTTCGATAAAAATAAGAATTATCTTGCATATTATTATAAAGTAGTTGAAAGACTGTCAATAATGATGGGATAAAAATCAAATTTTCTAATTTACACAGTATGATGTGTATACTTAATACATATCGCATCAATACTCTTTTTAAAAACTTGGCCAAACGCTTGTGCTATAAAAATAGTACTAATTTGGTGGTCTCTTGGAACTAAGTTTGAACTATATTATTAGGTGAGGATTTTAACTACTAGATCAACAAGCTACTCAAATGATTATTGAACACATGGAAAGCAGGTACTCTACTTAGGTTGGACTCACAAAGTCAGTTAATTAACTTATTTAAAAAATGAAACATCCAGAGAAGATTATATTTACATATTCAGTCAAGTGACAATGTGCCAGATGATTATAGAATTAAATAAATAATAGATATCTCATAGAGATGAAGCTATTTTAATGGAAAGGTATGGAAGTGTGTGTAAATTACAGAGCATACAACCTGTCTTGAGATATCTATTATTTGTTAAATAACAGTGCCTTTGTAGGTGAAAATCCAGTAATTGTGTGTTTTTGGACATATTCTAATATATATTTTTATTTATTATCTTTGTTTTATTAACCACTTAATTGAGTTTAAATACATCTACCGGTTTCAAAAAATACCGTTTTCTTCTTCAGGATGTCATTACTAACTAAAAACATATATTATTGTTTCTTTACCAGAATTTATTTAAAAAAAAAAAAAAATTTAGTACCTAACTCAAATTGTTACTTAATACAAATTTACTTGAATAATTTTTAGGAAAAAATTTCAGAACGGGACTCGTAGTTAAATTTAGTTGGTTGTTTATAATTTTTTGATTAGTTTAACATGCTTTATTTATCTCCAACGATTCCAAATTATTTAATTTGTGACCAACACCGTTTATATGCAAAATTGACAATCCCAATTTTTTATCAAAACCATGACCATTTTATATCAAATTATTAGCGAATTCTGAAAACTAAGAAACTTTGTTCAAACATTTCAAATGCTCCCTTACTCTTATATTAAAATTTTTACCCGTTTTCCCAATATAAAATGCAGCACAATCCTTGCAACTGAGTTTATAGACACCAGAATTGTTAAATTTATCATCTTTGTCTTTAGAATTATAATTTGGAATCGTTGGAGATAAATAAAGCGTGTAAAATTGATCAAAAAAATTATAAACAACCAACTAAATTGAACTACGGGTCCCATTCTAAAATTATTCGACTAAATTTGTATCAAGTAACAATATGAGTTAGGTACTAAATTTATTTTTAAAATAATTGTTGTTTTTTTAAAAATAGATTCTGGTAAAGAAACAATAATATATGTTTTTAGTTAGTATTGACATCCTGAAGAAGAAAATGGTATTTTTCGAAACCGATAGATGTATTTAAACTCAATACAGTGGGTAATAAAACAAAGAAAATTAATAAAAATATGAATTTTAACCACAAAGTTAATATTGTTAATTTTAAAAGTATATTCTAATATTGCTAATAATAGAATTTTTTTATTGGAAATATGCATGCTGATAATAAAAGTATGTACAAACAACGAGAATTATATTTATGTATATAAATAGGAAATCTTCAGAGCAGCAACTAGAGTGTCGCAATAATAAGAAAAACAATTGACGAATGCGCATTCACAAAATCACTTCTATTTTGCTTACGATTGTGTCTAACAAGTAAAAAACATACACTTTTTTTATGGACTGCATCAATGGAATGCAAATTGAGGAATGGCTACTCTTGAAATATAAAAAAATGTAACTCTAGAAGCTTACTGATAAAATAAACATGATAACCAATAATAATTGATTTCATTGTTTATGTAGCTTGATTTCTATATTCCAAATTGCTTTTTTGTAAATCAGTGTAATCGAAATACACTGTTTTCACTGCCCCCCATATATACAATAGTGCAGTGTTAATTTATTAATTACGTAAATCATTAAATTTTTTCAGCATTTTAAGGCCTGATTTAGTAAATTCTAGTCTAAATGTTGTCAGAATGCAAAATTACCCAAAACAACATTTTGTTCAAGGATACAAAAACACTTACTCGAAGTAAGGGACGTAGGGCAATAAACATCTGTATTGTTAGACCCACGATGCGGTGTGGGAACGGCAATAAAAAATTTGGCATACGCGACTTTAGTCACGTAGGCAAATGCACCATAAGGAATGGGTCAGTCTTTCTTCCAATCCCAGCCGGGAGAGATCGCTCCGTAAACACGATCTAGTTTTCAATTAGAAAACAAAATTAATATCGTCTCTAATATTAAGCAAGCGTTTGTAATTTGTGATTCCGGGGAAAATATAAACTGTGCGTCTCAAGTTTAAGCTTAGACTGTGATGTTCTCTGTGTTTAATCGTTGATGTAATGAGAATAACTTGTCGCTATCAAAAGAGACGAGATCATATACGGCACGCACAAATTGCATAACCACATCGCGTCCAGAGTCCCGGTTTGCCTGGATAATTGGACATCGTCTGGTGGTCAATCCGTCAACCTACCCTGCCACCAGAACTATTGGCCACACTTCACGTCCCGGTTCCAGGACCATCATCTACACATGGAAGGCGTCTCCTAAAAGGTAATACCTTACGTGAGGGACCTGAATAATCAACATCAGACAAGAATCGACACAGAAAATTTGGTAGTTAACTTTATGTTGGCATGACGGGCACATATACAATGTTAATTTAATTGTAATTATTTTCAAATTGTCTTTTTAATAAGTAATAGGTAAAATGCTTTTTTTCATCTTTTAATACATGCAAGTCATAAAATAGATAATAAACTTTATTGTAAACAATGGCATTTCGTAATTTCATTTTATAACCCTTTGACTTGATAATATTTAAAAAAAGAACCAGTTAGGCTAGATGCCTCCCCCCTGAACATGAAGCCAAGGCAGAAAGAAGAAATAACGTAACAATTTATTTATAGTCTTTTGTATGCACTCAAAACTGGAAACGGCCTTATGAAAATACTCATTAAGTATCAAAACTTTTGTAGGTTTTAAACATTTTTAACAGCTCTATCTGACGTGGGCCCCGATGCACCACGTTGTTGTACTTACAATGCTGATCAACAAGAGATCGCTAGGCATTTAACCCATTGACTGAAACATTAACAAATGACGATTATGTATTATTGCTCAAGCCCACATCCTCCACCAAAGCAACAGGATGCGGGAGATACTGGTGAAATACTGATAAATATATCCTCGGGCGTTAGCAGCGCCTGGCATGACAGCATAATAACGCCCATGGGCATGATTGGCAATCAATGTGCTAAAGATTAAATGAATTTTTTCTAATACGTGGCAAATCCTCGGAGGTAAGGATTCAATCATTTCTGATGGATGCAGAATAAATGTATTGTGGGATGTAAATATCATATTGGGTATTAATATAAGTAGTGTTTGTTTTTTCAAATGAAGAGGACAACAAAAAAAATTACAACAAATTAGTCAATACTGTATTTTCTGTAGAACGTTGGCAACGTTCTACAAGTCTTTCGATGACTCTGCGATAAAACCATGGCAGTTTTACTCCTTTGATTGAACGCAAACAAAAAGAGGTATCGATCACTTTTGTCTACTTGACATTCTATTTTGAAGGCCTGTAATTAAATAAAATAATAAATATAACACAAAAGCAAACACAATATTTTGCATGAATGAAGCATAACTTTAACCAATTTGTTTTACTTTGGGTTCGCATTTTTAAATTTGAAAAAACGGAGACTACTTATGTTTAATTAATATACAGGTTGAATAATGACCGATGATATATAAGGCAAGTCTGAACAGGAAAATTCAAGGCGGGACCTTAGAGCCAACATGACCAAATAGGAAAATAATAATTTGAGAGCCTTATTTGACAATGTTGAATTAATAAATTCATACAGAAAAGTTAGGGCTATACTCCCGACCGCAGCAGACCGGTACGAACCCTGACTTCCTTGAGTAACTGCCGCTACCGTCCTTCACCAGTTCGTCATGCCGTAATAACCAGTGTACCTTGGGTCTAGTGATGAGGAAAAATGCTACTCTTGACTCACTGGTGAAATTGTGATTGATATTCGATAATATCAGTGATTGGAAACTGTGACTGCGATCAGTTTCATTACTAATACACATGTGTCGCACGATATCACGAAATAAATTTAAAAAAACATAAAATTTAGTGTATTTACTTATATTATTCAAATTTATTTTGTATAAAAAATATATTCTAACTTATATAATTTAATATCATCACAAAGAAAATAAAAACCCCTGGAACTGGTAGAAGAGAAATGAAAGTAAACTGAATGCAGTGGAAATGAGATTGCTTAGGCGTATATGTATATATATCCATTTGACAGAGAAAATAAGGAAAGAATGTAAAGCTGATCTTAGTATAGTAAGTAAGATTAAGAAATGATCACTAAAGCAGTTTGGTCATATGGAACGGATGAATGTGGAGAGAATGGTAAGAAAGATACAGCGAACCTTGGTTTACGAACTTAGTCCATTCCATAAAACAGTTTGTAAACCGAAACAATTATTCTTATAAGAATTAATGTAGAATGCATTAATCTGTTTAAGACCCCAAGAAAATGGCCTTTTATCATCTGCCTCTTGCTTGAAAATGATTTGATAAAGTTTTATCAAGGCGATATTTTTCCACAAAACTTTTCACTTCACTCCACTTCGCGCGCATTTCGTGGATTGAGGACCTACAAACATCTTTTATTCGTTCACCGGTCTCTGAAAATAATAGTTCCTCTGTCATTGTCTTTTGGTACTCATTAAGGAACTATTCCAATTCTTTCATAGTGAATTCTGAGACTGTCCGCTTGTTCCTAAATCGAAATTCTGTTCGCAAACTGAAGCATTTTTTCGTCGAGATTTTTGTCCGTAAACCGAAATTCCACTGAATATGACGCAAGTGTTGATAACACCAAAAATAGAAGACTTGACAAGACCAGGTAAACCAGATACTGAAAGATGGTTCTGTTAGAAGCCTCAATAATCGACGAGCTTGAATGGGAAGATGTATGAATGTGGATGAGGCGAGAATTGTGTCAGAACATTGTGTAACACTTTATCCTTTTTGCCTATCCCCGCGAAGAAACGGCGTGAAAGTAAGTTAGTTAGGCAGTTTTTAATATGAATATAGCTTCTGTTGCGTTGTTATGCAATAAAAGTTTAGGTTTATGTCATCTTTTCATAATATTGTTTTCACGGTTTTATATTTTCTCATTTTCCCATTATCGATACTTTTCTGTATGCATTTTTGCCTATTATGCTAGAATTAATCTGTATGCAATTTCCCCAAATACAAAATAAACCGATTTTAAAATTAAAAAAAAATAATTGCTTTTAAATTAGTAATTGTAATCAAAATCAGTAGGGATCCTTTTCACAAACAATAAATAAATGTATTCCTTATTCTTAACTCAACCCTTTTATATTTGTTTTAATATAACATTCGCAGTCAAACAACATAATAGTCTTATAAAACAATGTACAATGAATAATTGTCTCAGTAATTTAATGAATCGATTATTAATTTGAAAAATGGTTAGAAAAATTACAGTTTTCATATATTTAAATATTAATAAACCATCTGAAACACTCGAATGTGCTGAATAAAATATGGCGCAATTTTGACAAGCATTGGTATTTATTAAACGTGGCCATACACATTTGCCTTAATTAGGTACGAAGTAACAATCTAGATAATGTATTTAATCGCCGAATAAGAGCGATAGAGAATCAAAAATATTTCAAGTTATGTATAAGATTTGTTTAGATTAAGTAAGGAAACTCTGAAATCGTGGAAATGTGTGATATTTCTGCAAAAAAGGTGCCGTTTATCAGAGAGCGTTCGTGTGTGGGGTACGCCACCGAGCGGAGTGACGCTAGTGGCTGGCTGCTAACACGGCTTCAACATGTCGCCGTTTGCCTGAAAAAAAGATCACTCAAATCTGAAGCAAATTTCTCGGACGGGACACGCTCGCACTCAATAGCCACACAAATATTTCCGAATTGTTTTGGTCGGAAATTTGAAATAGTACCTGGTATGTCTGACAGTCGTGTCCATTGCTCGTGATGTTTGTAATTATGTTTGATAATCCGAATCCGTCGTTGTGATGCGGTGATAGTGCGGCCGTGTGTTTATCGGAAGGACGGCATTTTTTAAATACGTCGTTTATGAGACTCGGCATCTCCTGTGCGTTTGCCGGTATTTTCATACACGACTCGAAATATCCGGCAGATATATTCAAATTACATTACATATATTTGTCAATTAATTGTGTAATTCTGGTTAATTTAATTTGTGTACGCATTTAGTTTCGGTTCGTTGTGCAAGTTCGAGGAAATGCATCGGAGTGTTCATTTTATAATTTTTAAGCATCACAGAATTGAATTTCAGTGGTTTACAATGTTTCTGATTCGCAGGCTTTCAAATATAAAATTCGAACACCCGTTGTGAGGAGTTAATAGTTGAATTTCACAGTTTTGAGTTTAAGGTACATCACTGTTTTTGTGCCGAGTTCGCGTCGTTCGAATTGCATTGATGTATATTATTTGTAAACAGGTCACTGCTGAATGCAACGTTAGCAAAAAACCGAGACTTTGGTCGTTTATTAAACCAGTCTGATGTGATATGATAATTTAAGGTTATGTTGGAGGCTTCTGTCAGATGCATACGTTTCTTTTCGGTATACAGTGTTTTGATTGTGTTTGTTTTGGCCTTGTGATCTTTAATCCGTCGCCTCGAAGAATTTTCGGCTGACCCCAGCACCAGACAAGGTTGGGGATCGGATTAATGAGTAAAATAGTCGAATCGAGGAGTGAAATGTTTTGAGATATTACTAGTATATATGTGGTGATGTGTTGCGTTGGTTGCAGCCAGCTGCTGAGACCACGGCTCCGGGATGTCGCTGGTCATCAGTATGGAGGACGCCGGCGGGGAGGATGTGAACATCGAGGTCCATCCGGAAGAAGACTTTCAGGGGTTTCTCGTGAGAGCTAGGTACAGTCTGACTTATTTTTCTCCATGTCATCCTACGCGTGAGTATGGTGAGCGATGTTTGTGATTCCAATATTTTCAGTACTGACCATTCAATTGAATTCTTTTATTAAATAATTATACAAGAAAAAAGTGGATATTAACTAATTCAATTACCGTTACGTTTCTGTTCTGACAAATAACAATTGCAAGCAAGATTGATAATGTCCTTACTAGGCGAAATGCATTTCAAGTAAATTAAACAAGTAGAATCAAAATACAGGTGTTTTATTTTCACATATGTGCTACAAACCTACCTTGGAAACAGTAAATATTATATTACGTTGTTTAAAATTTCATTTGTATTGTTTACAACCATTCCTTCAAAATATATGCCTATATATTCTTGCTTTTTTCGCATCAAAATGACCTATGTAAACAATATTTTATAGATTATTTAACTGTGTTTATAGTAGTATGTAATTTTAAAACACCATTTTATTTTTATTTTAATTTAAAAAAATTAAAAATAGTTTTTGAATAGTTAATTTGACATCCTGAAGAAGGAGATGATATTTTCCGAAACCGGTTGGTATTTAAAAATTACTCATTAAGTGGTTATTATAAACAAAATCAAATAATCTATAAAAATAATGAACATACTAAATCATAAAGTTCAATTTGCAAATATTAAATATACAATATTAATTGTTCAATATACTTTTGACTTAGAAACATTAAAAACACCAACATACCCATATTGAATTAAAATTAAATAAACACAAATTTTATATATTTACATAGCTCGGAGATTCGACCACCGCACCTCTAAGGCAAAGGAGTAGCCAATTTATTTAATTAGGAGAACACATTCTTATTGTGAAGTTGTAACTATTCAGAACAAAAGGTCTGTGATATTTTAAATATGAATTAAATATATTAATTAGAAAGATATACATATAAAATCAATTTTATCAAAAAATATTGTTGAGATTCTGTAAAAATAAGTTAGATGGCTCTTCCAAATAATGGAACGATTAAATGTATTAAAAAGGTAACACACAGGTTCAAAAATTATCATTAAAAATATTGTCGCTGTAGCATAGTTGGATAATGCACCTTCCCCAGTTATGAAAGAGATCCAGTTTCGAATCACGGTGGCGCAACAATATTTTCTGATAAAATTGATTGATGTATATCTTTCTAATTAATATTTAAAATATCACAGAGCGACGTTCTGAATAATTACAACTTCACAATAAGAATGTGTTCTCCTAATAATAAAGTTGTATCAATGTGTCCAAAATTTAATAAAAATGAAATGATAATTCTGGCGTCTGCTATCAGATTACTCAAAGGTATTTGAGATTCCGTAAAAATAAGATAGATGGCTCTTTCAAATAATGGAAGGATTAATTGTATTAATATCAAAAAGGTAACATACAGGTTCGAAAATTGTCATTAAAAATATTGTCGCCGTAGCATAGTTGGATAATACACCTTCCCCGGTTAGGAAACAGATCCAGGTTCGAATCCTGGTGGCGCAACAACAATATTTTTCGATAAAATTGATTTTATATGCATATCTATTTAATTTATTTATAATCTGCAAGGACCATATCTAACCAGACGGATTTTCAATCTTTGATGCAACGCAAATCAAGATGCTATTGTACTTGATAAATATAAAAATTAAGATATGTTTTTTAATATGCAACATTGTATCTACCATTCCTTATCTGCTTCTCACGGAGCCAAGAGTATGAACATAATACACCTAAGGATGTAACTTGAGACAAGGCATGTGCGCCGCTACTATATACTCGTGTTACAGTGTGGATTAGATGTGTCTAGAACAATAATTAACGCATTATGAATACATAATTAGATTTTTTTTATTTTAGAAAGTTGTTGCGTGTTACGCAACGAAATTTGAGAAATAATCTTTTAAAACAGACTAAAATTAATTCATATAAATGAGCAAAAATTAATAAAAATAATACCAACTAATCAATAGATAATAAATAAAAACAGGAAAATATGAAATATTTTGTGTATTTTAAAACGCGCAAGCAAATGCCTGTCGACATGAAAAGGGCACAGTGAAGGGGTGTATTTTCATGGTGGATAACACAGAGATATATCAGGACATTTTTGCTAGGGGTTTGAGAAATAAGCAATTGAAATATAGGGATTGTGTTACAGGTTATGACCATCAGTGTAGTTATACAAAAATAAAATTTTGTATCCTTTGTCTGAACGTTGACTTACTTAAATTTTTTAATTAATTTTTCATTATTTGTAATTAATTAATCTAATTTCATTATAAAATTTTTCTATGAATCATCTGGTATTTCAGCTACTTATATATTAATGAAATTAATTACTAAGCGTTATTTTGTTTCAGTGAAATTCTCGGATATGAAGTGGAACTATCCAGTATCACGGGAGGGAAAGAGGTGCCTCCCTCTGACAACATTTATCAATTCCTCATGGGGATGGCCATTCCGGAAGACGAAGAGGAAAGCCCTGCAGCGGAAGAAGGCAACGAATCCGTCGCCGAGCTGGAGGAAGGGGAACTGGTGGCCGAACCTGATGGGACTGTTCTGCCGGCTACAAACCACGAAGACGCTACCGAAACGCACAATCATGTTGCCGATGAAAAATACATAAGTCAGGAAATAAGTAACTTGCAGGAGGATGTGAAGAATATCTTGGACGAGGTGATGCGCGAGAACCAGAAAGATGAAAATGAAAAGCAAGATGCGCAAATTAAAAAGGAAGACCTATCGAGCGAGAGCCAGGACGAGGACTGCAGGTCCGCTGATGAAAAACCATATCAAACCCCCGATGACTCCATGACCTCTGACATGGACGATGACGACATCGAGTTCCTGGAAGAACATCTAGAGGAGGAGGAAGAAGAGGAATTAGATGAATATTTTGCAGAGGATGATAATTATGACGAGGAGGAAGAAATATTAAAGACACATCCTAAAATACTGGGAACCATCCGGGAAGAGAAGCAAGAGCATCCTAGAATTCTAGCTAAAATTAGAGAAGAACGAAAAGTAACAACCGCCCCCGTTCGGGAAGAGGTCAAACAAAGGGTGGAGTCCAGCAGTCTCAGAGCTGGGAAGAAACAAATTTCGCGAGCAATGTCCACAGAACAGAAGAAAGACGATGAGATAATCATGACAGTTGAAGATAAAGTTGAAATAAAAAATGCTACAGTTGAATCTGATAAGGCGACAGAGTGCGATCTTCCTATTGTGGATAATGAAGACGATGATGACTTTATGGACGTCGAGTTCTTAGACGAAGAGATATTAGCGGAGGATGCAAAAATATTGGGAAATGCTTCAGCGGGGCACAGACATTCCGAACACATGGATTTAGAAGATGATATTGTGTCATACACTATTGTCAAACACGAAATCCTGGATGAAGACGAAATTAAAAACCTTCGAAAAGACACAAATTCGGTTATTAAAAAACCCGAAGAAAAAGCCGAGCTCGCCCCCGCCCCCAAGGTGGAAAAACCCGCAAAGGAGACCACAGTCAAAGTGGAACAGATTTACACCAGAGAAGAACTATTAGATTTGCTCGAAGGCTCTTCGGATAAGTCGGAATCTGATGGGGAGACTAAAATCAGAACTATCAAACACGTCAAGGACCAGTTCAAACTCACGACAATCAAAAAAAGAAAGATTGAAGACGTTCCGTCCGGCCAATCCAACGACTCCGCCAGCAAAAGACAGAGAAAACCTAAAGCTGAAAAGAAAAAATCATCCTTTGCGTCGTCCAATCTGTCAGTGGCCGAGACGGAAAAGATTTTAAACATGATCAAAAGCGTCCGGCAGCCGGAGGTCAAGGTCGTCAAGCTTTCCGAAAAGGAGATTCAGAATTACACAAACGCCAAGGAGGAGCTGAACAGGTCGCCGAGAACAGCCGAAAAGGAAAATAGATCGGGCAATAATTTAGACATGAAAAAAAATGATGTTTCCAGAAAGGAAGAGAATTCAGACGAACTGTTTGCCGGCCTCAGCAAGATTTTTGGTCCGGACAAAGACAACAACAAGACCAGCAAGTCTTCGCACAATCTGCTCAAGTATTCGAGGATCAAGACCGAGGCGGGGCTGAGCGATGAGGAGGAGGATGTGGACGGGGAGCTGGAGTACGCGGAGCCGACGCGGGTCAAGCGGGAGTCCGAGGACGTCGAGTGGAACGGGCAAGGTGGGACCGATGCACTATTTGTCTGCAGGTGGGTAACATTTATGACTTTAATTATTTTCAGAACGAATGTGATTTATTTAAGCAAATTTTTTTAGAAATACTAACTATTGCATTTATGAGGTAATAATTGGAAGATTTGATATATATGTTGTATAGAAGGAATTGGAATTATTGAGTAATATTTGTGTCTGTGTGTTGTATTGAATCAGAAGAATTTGATAGGGTGTGATCAGTAGTAAATTTTAAACATACATTTTTTACTATCGTCTGTGGTCAAAAATGTTTGCGGATTGTTCATCTGTTGTTAATTATGTTGATTTAACATTTCGTGCATCTTTGTGGTTTGTTTACAAAAATGGTTTTGTGTCACGCCGCCGTTTGTACACTGCGTTCCGTTGATTTCAGATTGTGCGGAGTGAGCTTGTACCGCACGTCGCATGCAGTCACCCATTCTCTGGTGCACAAGATACCCGACAGGGCCGTGTTTCCTTGTATAGTCTGCCAGTATGGTGAGTTAATGAGCTTGCCAGTATGATTTATTACTTTGTTGAAATAAATTGCAGTTCTCAATTTACGAACGACTTCCGTTCCTTGAGGTCGTTCGATACATGTTTTTGTTTGTTATGCGTCAAAATGTGTATGTTTTATTGTAACGATACGCTACAAATATAAAATAAGTTGAAATAATACTAAGAGGACAAATGTTATGAAAACATAAATAAAATTACATATAAGGTGTCCAGCAGAAAAATTTCAAGATTAAATTGTAATTGCTTGTAAACCATCAAGGTGAGGTAAGTGGGAAGGGTATTGTTCAACGCGTGTGATTTGCCAGTCGTAATGAGTCACTGGTCGGGAGCGCACCGCGCATTTGCGGTTGAGCAATATTTAAAGAGTGGTGATTCATTGGTTCGTGCGCGTCGCGCTTTTTGTACTCACTTTAATATTCGACGAGTAAGTGATAGGCGGAGCACGCAACTTATCCGGTGTTGTGTTCAAAAGTTCAGACAAGAAAGGACAATGATTAACCAAACTCCTCCAGGACCATCAACGTCAGCAGCGACGCCAGAACATGTGGCTCAAGTTTAACGTGAAATTATGTGCATTCCGGTAAATTGATAAGGAAGATTGCAGCCTTTACTGGAATGAACACCCATACAAACTGCAAATTGTGCAGTTTCTCAACGAAAATGACTATTCTTTACGTGAAACCTTAGCAAGAACGTTTTGAAATGGCACGGAACGATTGGAAACATATTGTTTACTGACGAAGCACATTTTCATATCGATGGCTATGTAATAAACAGAACATGAGATATTGGTGCCCCGACAACCCGAGTGAACGCCATCAAAAACATTTGCATGTCCAAAAACGACAGTGTGGTGTGCAATTTTTGCCCGAGGGATAATTGGCCCTTATTTTTTTAACTAGCAAGAAACAATCACCACTGATGTGTATTGCCGAATCTATGTGTTTTTGGTACTGCAACTGCAGCTGTTCCTCGGGTTCAATGACGGAACACAATTTCAGCAAGACGGGGCCACTCCACACACATCTGGAGTTTTAATAGAGAAGCTGAGGGGAATTTTTCCAATAAATTAATCAGCAAGTACGGAGACAAGTACCCCGGGCACCTCGGTTACCGAACCTTACACTTGCAACTTTTTTTTTGTAAGCATATCTTAAGTCGAGAGTTTACAGCTACAATCTTCGAACAATTCAGGCCTTATAAGAAAATGAGTATCTTGAGAGAAATGGACGGCATTTAGACGATATTGTTTATAAAACGTAAAATCCGCATCGTTAAACTCCATTTTGTAAAAATATAATATGAGAAAATAACATTGTAGTTTTTTTAAGAATTTAATATTAAACTTGAAAATTTTCCACTGGACATCATTTATTATATTATGTATGAACACACACGTGTACATATATTGTACATTCAACTTTTATTAATTCAAATTTTCTTCAGTCTTAGTTATTTCCACATTTATGGACTCATTCACACTTTTAATATATGACTTGACTCATTATACATGTTGTTCCTTTAACTGCCTTCGCAATTCACAAAAAAAATTTAAACATACATTTTTGTCTTCAAATGTACAACTACCTTTTACGGTGTCTTTAAATTGACTGATTAGGTTTTTTTTATTTGACATGGGCCAAAATTGTTCAATAAAATAAAAAAATCTTTAAATTGTGATATTCATTAATATTATGATGTTCTGGATGCGGAGTCTTACATAGATATGATAGAAATATGCTACATGATTTTCATAAGAACGATTCCCCTTTCTTTTATAGGTTTCACATCATTCCCCGATGTTCGGAATCACATCAAGACGATGCACGCAGATCGGAGATCGCCCCGCAGGAACCTGGAGATGATCCAGACCCCCCGCCGCAGGGCTCCGATGGGCCCGCTCATGGTGAAGGAGGAGCCCCAGGAAGACTGGCCAGAGGGCGGCGAGGTGATTGTGTTAGAGGAGTGGCTGGACGAAGAAGAGGAAGAGATGGTCAGGCAGGCCATGGAGCTGCGGCCGCCCTCGGTGGAGCAGGGTAAGTCTGCGATAATTTTTAATTTCAAACCCCTCTGTAATGGATTTTGAACAATACTCAGAAATTACGAAAAATGTTTAAAAATTGAATTTTCATCTAAATTCTTCAATAGATATTTTGAAAATACGGTGTATGTATCATCGCTACGGGAAATGCAAAAAAAAATTACAAATATGTTGTCAATTTTGAGAATTACAAAATTACCATTTATTGAGGTGTTTGAAACTCAACATGCGTATTTTAGGTGTTTGTTATTTGATTATTTGATCTTTTTTGGTACAAGTCAGTGGAATACCATTAAAAAAATAATGGTCAGTTTCATTATTGAGCCGTTTGGAGGTTAAGTACTCAATTATAGAGGGTTTTGATGCGAAACTTAAAGTTGTTTGTTCTATTTTTGGTACAGTATTTGAACTAATCGCAAGGATAATTTTTTCCTAGTAAAACTGCATTCAAATACACAATTTTTTTTCATTTTTGATTATAGAGGGGTTTAGAAGTGAACGACTCATCTGTTAACTATGGGTAGATCGATGTTTCAAATATCCGCAGCTCAAATGGAACAAAAATTGTTAAAAAAAAGGGTTGATAGTTTAATATCTGTGGAATCATATGATGAAAAAAATGAACGATATCCAGAATTTGATTCAATCTGGACCTAAAAAATTTAGGAAATCCAGTGTGTACGATATAGATCGTGGAATCAAATTATAATTGTCTCCGATGAGAATGGATTCAAAGGTTTAACCAAATCTAAGAGCAGGTTACCAGCTGATACATTTAAAAAACAATGCAGAATATTGGCTTTTGGATGGGGGGTTGGAAATACATGTACAGTTGTACAATGCGTTCTTTAGCGTTCAATGCGTTCTTAGTTGTGTTCTTTAACATATTCAAATATCGCTAGATTAATTTATTGTTTTTTTTTGTGGATACAGTAGCAATATAAATGAAAATACTAAACTGGGTGTAACAGACCTTGTATTTTACCTGACGATGCGAAGTGAGAGAGAGCCTTCTCCCACCGGCCGTCATACGTATCACATTCCCCCTGACGACCGACCACACGCACATATACACACATACCCATCAGTCGTGTGTGCGCGTGCACCTGTCATATGTCTACAAACCATAGACATCATATATATAATGTTCCGCACAGGAACAAGACTGTAGTATCGCTGAGGTGCTGGGTTCAATTGTCGCCGCTCTTAGGCTCGGACGACGATATCCTGCCGTTCGCAGGGGTCCAATGTGAGGTCCAAATCGTGTCCAGTGTAGTCGCAGAGTCGTAGGGTTCTTCCAGGATCAGTCCAGAGGTACAGCCAAAGTCGAAATCCAGAGGGAAGAAAGTCCAGGATGAAGGTAGGGGTCAAAGTGAAAGAAGGTCTAGTCCAGTTGTTGTCCAGCGGTGCAAGAAGCGAGTGCGAGAAGAGACGAGATGTGATTCTGCAACTGCTGGACCGTTTATTTATACTTAGAATCTATACCTGGGAGCTTATGGCTCCCTCGGGATGCTGGGACCAATCAGAAGGCGCAAGTATCCCCCGCGCCACCCCGATTCGGTCCCGTGCCGACACCGCCTGGCGGCCAAATCCCGAAGCTTTTCTCATTTTTTCCGCCGTCCCGTACGGGGCGGCAGAACTCCGTTTTGTCTCATATTTTCCTTTTTTATTCTTTTCTCAGACATTACCCAGGCATCGCGAGTAGTTTTTATTACAAACATTAACCTGCCTCGCGATGCCTGGTAGTTTTTATAGCGGGCGATGGCCCGGAGAATTTATAAATGCACCTCAAACCTTAAAACTCTGTTTTTATTGTCCAAACGATTTTTAAGGTGCATTAAATTATCCCCGGGCGATCGCCCTCTCAATCCTCTATTTATATAATCATCTTATGCCTAACAATTTTTTATTCTAAGATATTACACAAAACATAATTGATAATTCTGGCGGCGGCCGGGGCGGGGCCTCGTCCGCGGCCCCGCTCCCCGGCGGCCGCGCGGTGTCCCAGTGGTGGCGATTCTCCAAGGTCGGCCCGTGCCGGACGAAATACTGCCGTAAAGCGGCCAAGTACGATTTTTCGTCCGGCGCTTCCTCGAGCCGCGGTCCGTGCGCTCCATGGCCGCAAAGCTGTGCGGAACATATAATTTACTAATTATATTATAATATTTTCATTTTTCTTTATTTGAACAGTGGTGAAGAGAGAAGTGTACCACGTGGAAGAGGATGAGGAGGAAGAAGAAGAAGAAGAGGAGGAAGATGAGGTGGAGGTAGAGGAGCTGCTCTTGCTGGGTACTGGGCGGAACAGGAATAAGGAGTGGCACGAGTGTCCAGACTGCAAGTTAGTACACAATATTTAATAAGACTTCATGTATCGAAGGTTGGCGACCATGTTGATTGACCTGTATAAGATCCCAATATTTTGGACATTGAATATCTTCCTGAGGTTACACAGCCAAGATGACCTCTTCCTAGCTACACTACTAGCTCTGCTGCCTTCTATCTCCCCCTACATGACGACTTGTAAAATATCATATTTTTCATTGTTGAGAATGTGTCCAAAGTGTGCAGTTTTCCTTGACAGTTATGTAGGGGACAGCGGTTCAAATTCACCGCCATTCCCAGTTGGCATCGATACCAGCGACATCTGCATTCAATACCTAGTCGGCGGCCGATCGCTCGTCGACAACGCATCTTCCATTCCGCTGCCCCGCCACGGCGCTCGGGAGCCGGCTCTATTATTCTTCAATTTCTAAACTCTGCAGTTCTCACTTCTCTATATTTTATTTTTCTCCTCTGTCACAATAAACGACTCTAACCTCACAGATATTATTAGTTCTCTTCACTTAATACATCTTATTAGTAATGTGATCAAACCAGGCCTTCCCGGTAGCCTGAAACTGGTAAGGTAATGTTTTTCTTATTTTCTAATAATTGCATTATTCCTTAAAGTGGCACGAATGATTTTTTATACGCACACTGTGATCCAAACTCGGAACGTTAGTGGCAATAAATTGTTATACAAATAATCGACACAAAAGTTTGCTATGTCACTGTAACCGACTGTTGCAGGCGCAAGTACGACACCCCAGAGCGCCTCTCTCGCCACAAGTGCACGGGCGGGGTGGGTTCGGGGTCCGGGGGCGCGCTGCACCGCTGCGGCCTGTGCGGCCAAGCCTTCCATACCGACAGAAGGCTGCTGTTCCACAGGTAAGCCATCTGTAATTTTGTAAAATTGTACACAACTACTACTACATGATACTAAATAAAAAATAGATATACTCGGATCAGTGCAATGCTGAAAGATCTTATTTTGATGACCTTTAAGCAGAAAATATATTTCGATATAACGGTGTTTATTTTTAAAATCCCCACTATAAACATCCTGTGCACGAACATCATACAAGAGGAAGAGGTAGACTGAGACTGCCATTCAGGAAGAAGGCTAAATATCAGATGTGCAGTGCGATGAAGATCTTCAACGAAATGCCAGATGATATAAGAAAGGAGGAGAAACTACATAGATTCAAAACTAAACTAACGTGTAAGATAAGTTATAGTTAAAAGGAAGATTTTGACATTGTTAAAAATATTTTACATATAAAGAATATTGCTTTAAATAATTTTCAAAAATAGATCAGATTCCCATTGAGTTGACATATATGCTATTTTAAGAAAAATTGAATTATCAAGTTTGGTCCATAGATGACGATGGTGTAGTGGTACTCGAAGCGAGTCCATGTATTAATATATACAGTAATACCCCGACTTATGGCAACTCAGAGTTACGCAGTTTGTTTGGCGACACTGCCGCCTGTTATATTCAGTGTTTCTCTTACTGTGATTGCTAAAAACTGATGTTGCTCATGTGGTAGAAGAAGTTGTTAATCTTGGCAGGCAATTAGATTTGGAAGTCAATGCTAACGATGTCAACGAGCTGTTGGATTCACTTAGTCGGAATATAACAATCGATGAGCTCGTGGAGATGGGTAAGCAAAACGACAATGGATGCACATCAGACCCAATTCCGCCAGAAAAGCGCATGACGATTGCAAGCTGGACAAAAGGTCTCAGCTCAATTGAAAATGGATTAAATATTTTAGAAAACATAGACTCCAACGAAGAACGCGTTATAGCTGCAAAGCAAGGAATAAAAAAATTATTATCTTACTACGAAGAAATTCTGCATGAAAAAGAATGCATTGTGTTGTCAGACAAATTTGTTAGATTTTATGAAGCCAACAACATCGAAATTACTTTTTTTTTTACGTAATTGTTTTTTTTTTTTTTTTTCAATATTTTGTATATATTAATATATATATAAAGAACTGCAATTTTATTAAATATTTTTCTTCTAAATTAGTGTTTTTGTTAGTCCTTGGTCCCAATTAAACAAAATTGTATGTATTTATATGTAAAGTTGTACCCCAACTTACGCGAATTTGAGTCAAGCGATTTTCGTTGGTCGCACCATTGCGTAACTTTGGGGTATTACTTTATAGAACTTTCAAAAATTTGATAAATGTGGAGATTGAGGGGTGAGAATTTGTGATCGTTATATATATATATATCGTAAGCCCTGTAATCACCCCCATTTCTATATATATTTTTCATTAATATAATAAAAATAGCTTTGTCTGTATGAGATAGTGATATTTATTTATTTAAATAATTTTGATTGAATATAAAGTCCATTTGTGGACTCCTTTTTAATATTGAAAATGATTACTACGTTTATTTTTTCAGAACCTTCCATCAAGCGGAGCTGCTGGCCTTGGGCCTCAGCTGCCCGCAGTGTGAGCAGGACTCGTTTCCCACGGAGGTTGAGCTGTACCACCATATTAACACCCGCCACAACTCCAACTTCACGTGTACGGAGGTGGGGTGCGGAAAAGAGTTCCGTCTCAGGTAAAATAACGCGATCAAACAACCTGTGTGCCTTCAAAATAATCCTGACGCATCATACAGCATCGCCTTGACGTTTTGAATATTATCCAACCATACAGCAGTATTTCAAAAATTTTTGTGGCTCGGGAATTACCGTATTAACCCTGGTCAGCATTATCATTAAAAAACAAGAGTCGTATTCGGATCTTTCAATTGTCGGGCATTTTCGTGCTGATGCTTTACGAGGAGCAACTTTTAAAATGTGTTGCGTGAGAACGCTATTGCTGACGCAAATCACACAGTCAAACCCACAAAACGCGCGTGGAATTGCTGTGCAGATTTACTTTAACTGCCATAGCTAACGCCATCTAAGTTCCTTTACTGAAATTATGCATGAAGCATGGCTAGACATAAACAATAAACTCTAGTCTGCATCTGCTTAGTTCTCTTTTAGTTGTTGGATGTATATTGTGAATTTAGTGTAATTTTTTTCTAATGTCATCAGAAGTGCAGTATACAAAGAAAAATCTATACATAAAATGTGAAGTAAAGCAATTTATTCGTCACCATTGAGTTGAGACATGAAAAATTGTAATAGTGTAGTTCTATAAAGAATTAAATTTACAGCAAAAATGTCGACTACCTCCGCATATTCATTCCCCAAAGAATGCAACCTAGTTAGTTAGTGCATGAGTTCTGACATTACCACTGTAATAGAACAATGAATTGTGTCTCGATGACCTCAATGGTGCGTGAAAGTCAAGTAGACCAATAATCTGGGGGCAGTCTATCATACCATTGATGATTCTGTATAAAAATATAAGGTCGGTCATCGTACATCTCACTGATAATTTTTACAATTGAGACGGCTAAGGAGATAATCATAATTGATATTCTCAGAGCGTATATTAAATTTAAAATTAATAAATCTCGGAAACTTTCTCTGGATTCTTTCAACCGCCGTCAAGTGTACAACAAAGTGTGGAGACCATATGACTGAATTATATTCTACCTGAGGTCTGACCAGAGAAGGGTAGATGACTTTATAAGTATGCAGGTCTGAGAAGTTTTTTGCAGTCCGCAATGCTGAAAAATGACATGTATGTATCCTGTTTTGTGTCCATGATCTCAATCAGTTGTTATAATGAACATTTAATGTTTTCGAAACATTATGTACAAGTTTTAAAAATGAATTAGTTATCGAATCAAGTGGGGAATGAATGGGGGATAATTTATGACTGTTATAATTTATTAACCCATTTAATATGAGCAATAACTTTGAACTGCCGGGAAGCAAAACAACTCAATTAACCGAAGGGCAGAGGCGTAGCTATGGCATTTGGCGCCCTTTTTGAAAGATGGACGATGAACTATGACACTAAATGCTGTCCTAAATTCACTAATTCCTACGGTCTGACTTGGTTTTTAAGATCACGGAGCCACGGAAAGGAAAATGTATTTTTTATGTGAAAGTATCATTCAACACAAGTAAATTTATAATCACAGGGAGTTCGCGGGTTAGCTGTTTCTTATCAATTTCATAAATTTTAAGAATAATCAATATATGACATTGTCCAAATCTATTTACACATTGCAGGTCTTCCTTGAAGAGCCACGGTAGGATTCACGGCAAGAATCGGCATCGTTGTGATGTCTGCGGGAAGCAGTTCTTCGATACGCAGAACCTCAAGGAACATAAGGTCACACATCTCAAGGTGAGATGCGCCGGCTTTAAATACTTATTGCGATTGTAATTTAAACCTAAAACTGAGATAATGTTAACACATGACCTTTTTGCTGCAGGTTAAACCGTTCCAGTGTCACATCTGCCTGAAGTTTGTGAACCGCCGCAGTCGACTCCGGATGCATCTGCTGGCCCACGAGGCGCGGCCCGAGGAAAACGCCGTGCTGGCGTGCCGCTGCTGCCGCATGGCCTTCCGCACCACGGCAGACGCCGAGGTATGCACTTTTTTTTTCACATTTTCATTAAACATTCTTTCATATTCTAAGTATGAAGAATATTTATTAGTTTTTTTTAAGATAGAAGATGTATTTTTGTGAGATAAATCGCTAACAATAATAATTATAACATTAGATAATTTATATAGTGCCATTTTTGTAAAAAATTTTCTCCTTAAGGACGCTTTATACATCAACTGTTTAGTCCCACAATATATTGGAATTTAAAATGAAATATTGTTATTTGGACTAAGGATACGATTTTGTCAAAAGGTGCATTTTTAGTCTCTTTTTAAATAAAGTCTGATGCACTGTTGCTTGTGACGGGAGGGCAAAGAGTTTTCCACGCTTTTGGGTCTGCCACCGCAATTGGTCGGTCAGTTCTACAACCCTTCCTGCAGCTGAAGTAGTAGATGCAGAGCTCTTGAAGATACAGAAGCATCGTGTTATGTCGCCTTGTAAATTAACCAGCACAATTTAAATTCAACTCTTTCAGGGAACCGGAGCCAATGTAGTTCATAACAAATAAAATGATCGGATGAATCCGAAAAATATTATTTGTAGGGGTGGTTGAGACATGTTCTTTATGTTTGTTTTTAGAATCATGTTCGAGAATCTGACTTCTGTCGGGAGACCATCGAACACAATCAAGTCAGCGGGCTGGAGCTCTTGGCCGAAGCAGAGAAAATGGAGAACATGGAGGAAGAAAGACGAGATCAGGTAGAGATAGACCTAGAAAAATTGCTCGGGGAGGCCGTGGAGGGAGAAGGAATTACTCTCCAGGAAGATATTGCAGACCACAGGACAATAGAAGAGGTGTTGAAAGACGTGGTCAGCACTGGCGATGGACAAGAGAATGGTGCGGTAGAGGACGACTTAAGTAGGACCGATCAGAAGACGATTGCTGAAGAGATGGAAGTGCAAAACATTGAGGCTAGTGAAGTTATATCTGATGTAGATATGCAACAGGATGCCGCAAATGAAGCTGATAAAGTTCTAGAAGAAATGATAGAAGGTGCTACTAATGAATTGGTAGACGAGGCAGGACACTTCCATGTAGAAGAGGTCAGAGGTGAAGAAAATACTACTGAAGATATGGAAAGGAACCTTTCAGAGCCAAAGTTGGCTCTCAAAGGAGTTGCGGAAATAGAGGATTCAGAAAATGGTGATGTTGTTGAAGTAACTACAGTGAAAGAGCAATTAGATCAAGAAATTTGTGAAGTCACTAGTGCAGAACAGACACTAGATCGGGAAACTGATGACGTTGCTGGCACGGAACATCAACTAGATCAAGAAATTTGTGAAGTTACTAGTGCAGAACAGATATTAGATCGGGAGAATGGTGATGTTGCTACTCTAGAGCAACAATTGGATCAAGAAATTTGTGAAGCGACTAGTGCAGAACAGACGCTAGATCAGGAAATTGGTGACAGTGCTAATCTAGAGCATCAATTAAAGCAAGATATTTGTGAAGTTACTAGTGCGGAACTGACACTGGATCAGGATACCGGAGATGTTGTTGATACAGAGCACCAATTAGATCAAGAAATTTGTGAAGTGTCAAGTGCAGAACAGACACTAGATCAGGAAATTGGTGATGGTGCTAATCTAGAGCAGCAATTAAAGCGAGAGATTTGTGAAGTGACTAGTGCAGAACAGACACTAGATCAGGAAATTGGTGATGGTGCTAATCTAGAGCAGCAATTAAAGCAAGATATTTGTGAAGTTACTAGTGCAGAACACACACTAGATCGAGAAATTTGTAAAGCTACCAGTGCAGAACGCACAATAAATCAAGAAATTGGCAATGTTGCTAGTCCAGAACAACAATTGGATCAAGAAACGTGTGAAGTTACTAGCGCACAACAGACACTAGATCAGGATACTGGTGATGTTGATACGGAGCACCAATTAGATCAAGAAGTTACTAGTGCGGAGCAGACATTAAATCAGGAAATTGGTAATGTAGCTGGTTCAGAGCAACAGCAATTAGATGAAGAAATGTGTGATGTTACTACCGGTACACAACGGACATTGGATCAGGAAATTAGTGATGTTACTACGAGTGGAGATCAGACATTGGATCAGGAAATTGGTGATGTTTCCAGTACTAGTCAGAAATTAGATCAAGAATGTGATGACGTTGCTAGTGCAGAGAATAAATTAGATCAAGAATGTGATGATGTTGCTAGTGCAGAACAGAAATTAGATGAAGGATTTGGCAACATCGCTAATGCAGATCAGGAATTTCGTGATGTTGTTAGTGCAGATCATAAATTAGATCAAGAATTTGGTGACGTTACTAGTGCAGAACATAAATTAAATGAAGAATTTGGTTACGTTGCTAGTGCTGATCAAGAATTTGGTGATATTGCTAGTGCAGAACATAAATTAGATCAGGAATTTGGTGATGTTACTAGTGCAGAACATAAATTAGATCAGGATTTCGTTGATGTATCTAGTGCAGATCAGGAATTTGTCCATGTTGCTAGTGAAGATCAGGAATTTGGTGACATTGCTAGTACAGATCATAAATTAGATCATGAATTTGATGAAGTTACTGGTGCAGAGAAAAAACTTGATGAAAACAGTAGTACAGAGAGAAAATTAGATGATGAAATTGGCAGCAATATCAAAATGGAGCAAAGTCAAGAAATTAGTGAAGTCACAAGTGTGGAGCAACAACTAGAGGAAGCTGGCATACTAATGGAAACTGTTGAAGGTACGGAAATAGAAATGGAAAAAGAGGAAATTGACAATCTGAGTAATGTTGAGCAACAGTTGGAGAATGCTGGGATTTTAGTGAAAGGGGAGACAGTTACTACCGGCGGAGAGAAAGGACATAACGGAATGGCGCTGCTAATAAAACTGGAAGGAAATGTTGAACAATCGCAAATAGAAAGTTACAATGAAGAACAATTAGATGAAACTGAAGAAAACCAATCTGTTACTCAAGTAAAAGAGTCGTTTCAGATGAATAACTTAAATAAACGTGATAAAACGATAAACAGTGAACAATCGGACGAAATAACTATTGTAGCGCACCCGGATGAAGGTATCATACTGGAAGAAATCAATGAATCTTACAATGCGGATGAACCGGACGAGACCTATAATGCAGAAGTGACGCCTGAAATTGTGTTATATTCGGAAGATGATGACGAGATGCCGGAAGTAAAGGTGAACATAGCCAAGAGGAGCAGCAAGGAACTGGAGGCGGAGCTGTCCCCGCTAGGCAGGCTTTTTATAGAGGCGGTCAACATCAAGATGGTGTACCGATGTGAGTTTTGCGAAAGGTGAGACTCTTCTATTTTATTTTTTAACTAGCTAACTTCCAATCATGAAAGGATAAGCAGAGGACAGGAAGCCACACTCTTCTATCCTGGCACAGCACTCTTGCCTCATCCATCTTCCCATTCATATAGGAGTACGACCAAACAAAACATTCGCAGTGTACCTCCTTTTATTTAGTCATGGATAATACTATTATTCATTTATCATTCATTTTAATGTTTAATTTTAAATCGAATCTTGTTCAGCACACTCTTCGATTGTTGAAGCTTTTGACAGAGCCGTCCTCCAATATTTGGGTTTTCTGATCATGCCATGTCTTTTGCGGATGCTCTCTTGTATAACACCGTACCCCAATTATATAACATATTTAAGTGCTGGCTGTATAAAATCAAAACCGCAGTCAGATTTTTCATTTCTTTTTATGTTCCAGAGTGTTCTGCCAGAAGGAGGCTCTGAACGAGCATCGCACTGTGCACGAAGGTCTGAAGCTCCCCTACGTGTGCAACGTGTGCAATGAAGCCTACTCCACATATGCCCGGTGAGTTGTTTTTATTTGTTTTCCGGTAACAAACTCGTTCCCTTCCCAGTTCTTGATTTACGAATACACACCTAAATATGCATTTTTTCATATGAAAAGTATCATATTAAATATTTAATGAGTACGTTTCATTATAATGAATCGCATCGCTACGAACATAAAATATGTAAAAAAATGAAGAGAATACAAGGTATGTATAACATATATAGGGTGTAACAGACCTAGTTCACAATATTTTATGGGTTATAATATTTGATTAAATTACAAGTCGAAAATGTTCAAATTCTTCACTGTTACAGAAAGTATTATTGTTTGAAATTTTTACGTGCTTTGAAATAAATATTTGCGAAATTGTTCCATTATTAATTTGTATCTGCTTCAGGCCCTAAATCATTTAACGAAAAATAGTCTAGCCACTCGAAATTCGATGACCTTTAATGTTTTGTATTTAATATGTAATTTATAATCAATGAAATATTTCAATTAATCAAAATAATTGCATAATTATGATTTTTTTTAAATTTGAAATCTCTGATATGGTTGCATTTAAACACATATTTGTTTAACATTTTGGACTGGTAATTTAGTGAGGTTACCATAAAATGTTGTGGACTAGGCCTGTTACACTCTGTATATCGAATACATAATTAATTTTTATCAAAAATATAAACAAGATTATATATTATATGATAAACTTTTATACATTCAAATTTTCATCAGTTTATGTTATTTTCACTTACGTGTGTGTCACTTTGCACACTCTAGGTAGATAGATACATAAAATGTAAAAATCTTTAATTTGTGATGTTCCGGAACTGCCTGTATATATTGATTAGAGTTTGGTCCGGGTATCCGAGGAGCGCAGTGAGGTGCGAAATAGCAAATCTCGTTGGGACTCGTTGCGTACGTAGTGAACTTAGTGCCGTTATTGTGCTTATTGTGAGTGTATTTAAACCGATTGTCTGTTTTTAATTATAATTCCATAAATACCGAGTCCCCAAAAATATTGTCTTGCCTACAGACCGAAATTGACTAATTTCTGGTCTAATTAAATATTATGCATAATATTCTTACTATGCATATTCCGCGTGTGCTATCGGCGCTGGGGCTGTCCTGGGGTCACGTATGGGTACCTACCGTACTGCCCAAACAAAGCCCCGTGCCGGTGGTGAGAATTTTTATTCGTAATGATGTGTGATGTGTTAAAAATGAAGAGCATTAATGTTTATTTTATGCCCAGAGTGACATCCCACAAGACTTCGCACGGCTTCTACAAGGCCAGCCCGGACGACGGCCCCCACGAAGGCAGCGCCAGCAAGATGAGCGGCTACGAGGAATTCCCCGTCGTGAAACACTTCCTCTGTCAGGTCTGTATACTTTCACCGGTCTGATATTTTATTAAACTTTTTGATGTCATCGGCGGCGGGTTTTGCGTGAAAAACAGCCGCATCGCTAAGGACATGAAAATGCCGAGAGGTCTTTAGTAGTCAGTATTACAAGAATACTAGCGGAAAGCAACCAACTTAGTGGCAGCTACGTAGCCACATCCGATTTTTCCATAAAATTTTAATTAACTGAAATATTTATTGACTCCGTTTGTCTGAGACGAATCCTTCAATTTTTTGAGCATCTTGCGAGAAGGGAGCTTGGAGAAGCTTGTTGCGGCGAGCCACGACGAAGGACTGTGAGTAAGAAGAAGATCCACTCACCCGTTGGACCGACTGAGTGGTGCTGGTAACAGGCACTTCTCTGGTCACGAGGGCGACGACGCAAATGAATGGATTGATTCCAAATTATGTAAATATTGAATATAAAAAATAAAAGGTTATGGAATTTCAAGCAGACTGTTTTTTGTTAGGTGATTTAGGGTCTGAAGTGAATATGTAGAATAATGATGTCATTTTGCAAATATTTATTTACGTACATATGTGGACTTACCACCCTTTCCCGGGACCGGTTTAGAAGCTAGGGCTTCCTTGTCAGTCCCACTCATCAAAGTTAATAAAAATACGCGACTTTAATTCAATTACATATTTAAGTATAAGCAAAACGAAAAAGGAGAAGAAGTTTAATATGGTTATTAAGATTTCAAATTTAAAAATCATATAACATAAATCCATAGAACATAGTTTTACATACAGATGGAAAATTAAGGTGCATCAGTTCAAGGCATCCATTTATCAAAAAATATTCCCAAAAGAGGGACAGTGGACGCGACACAAAATTGATTGAGTCCCACCCACGCAGGTCGGCCTAACTACCCACCTAAGGAGCTCCAACGAGTCACCCATACCTGAATAAATTCCTTATATATTTTAGTTCATCACTAATGAATGAATATATATTTTGTCCTGTTGCAGACGTGCAACAAGACCTTCCTGCACTGGACATATCTGCAGGTGCACAGGAAGCACAAGCACAGTGACAGGACGCAGCTGTTCACCTGCAAGGTGTGCGATGAGCAGTTCCTCGAGAGGTGAGGTTCACACTCTTACTCTTGTATCTTTTTATAAATGATTATATTCTCACCCGGGGCAACCTGACTATTTTGTGTTACATTAGCGGCGCTCTGTTCAAACAGACTAATATAAATATGGATTAATGTGATTCTAGTTGGATGCTCAACCACCACAGAAGAAAGTTCCATCCGGAGGCCTTAAACATGCAACGGAAGATGTCTTCCAGGTGAGTTTACGCTGACGATTGTCTGCATGCACAATTATAATGTTGATGTTCTAACAATGATGCAGATTCTGTTCTTCAAATCAATAAAAAAAGTCACATATCCGCATTGTAAACCGAATCACCGATTTCTGAGATTCCTTCTTCCTGAATGGCAGTCTCTGTCTATCTCTTCCTCGTGTATGATGCTCTAAGGTCACACAGCTCAAAACAGACGCGTACACGGAAAATGTGTCATATTAACAATTATTCCGTGCAAATTTACAAAAAAGATATATAATTTCTATTACTGGAAATTTTTAATTTGAAAACTGCAATGCTGCAGTACTATATGTAGGTAATTATTAAAATTACAGTAAAACCCCGTTTATTCGAAGAATGTTTATTCAAAATTCGCCGCAAGTCGAAGTTTTAGAGTAGAATGTGGTCCCTCTGGAAAGTTTTCGAATATAGTTATTCTAGCTATTTTTTGGACCATATCAGATGAATTTGTCGATCTATTTTTCGCCTAATTCGATTTTTTTTTGTCAGATGTCAGCAATCTGGAAAATACACATTTTCCAGATTGCTGACATCTTTGACATGCGCGATGTGCATGTCCAAAGTCCAAGACCGTCAAAATTCCGCCCCTATACCGATTCACGACGCATAAAGTTAATTCTCATTGTTTGTTTTCTCACTCACTCTCATTATACTAGAAAAGACGGCATATATATCTTGTGCATCCTCGATTTGAAATATTTTTTTCTCGCTCGTTTTCTGTACATTAGAAAAAGATAGCAAATATTATCTTTGCGGCCTTATAGGTAACGCAGTTCTCTAATTCTCCCAGCTACAGCTGCGAATGTCAGTGCTTGCCAATATTCTGTTCCGTATTATTAATCATCATTATTGTTGTTTACGTAGCGTTTGTATATTTTGTTATACAAACGTTAGTACGCGGTTAAATTCAACAGACTTTTCCGTGTTTTACAAATTATTTAATTTGTATTAATTTTAATACAGACATTTCTCTTTCTATTTAAGTATAGTGTCAAGACATTTTAAATAATGTGTAGTTAGCGTTTCTCAGATTTTTCTCGTATCTTGTTAATTATTTTGTTTTATATGTAAAGAATATTATTTGTTTTTCTCTAATATTTACGCGTTGCGACATTTTGAAATTCGCGAATGCGCGGTTTGCGTTCCTTAGACTTTTCCGTATTTCATTAAATTTAAATCAAAACATTTTATTTTGGCTGATAATTTTGTATTCTCGATAATGGCATTAATGCGAAACTCGTACAAAACGCCGACAGTTGCTAAAAATCGAATTAAATACATACAAGAGATTGACAAAAAATATTATCCAAAACAAAATTGACAGAAAAATACGCGACCCCATTAATGAGGTTGCCGACAATATTAAACATGATGACAGACAGAAAGAACTTTAACGTTGAAAGGCGAGTGCCAAATGTCGCCGCGACCACCGCAAAACAAATGTTTTAAAAGCGCTGGAAACTTTTGTCGTTAACTTAACCGGAGAAATAGCGGGTTGACGAGTTCGACTATTGTGTCGTTATTAAAAATGGCGCGAAGAGATTTTATTTTTTATTTTTATTTATTTAATTAGCGAAATACAATGACAAAATAAATGTTATATACATACATAGTTTTTACTTCGCTTACCTCTCCAAAAAAGAGACCAGCTCTTGTGCTTGGAGAGGGAGTTACACTACAATCATTTATATGATAATTTTACATATTCTATTCATTGTCCCTTTGTGTGCTTCTGAAGTATTCTGTAATATTGTTTATTTTACAATTATGTGTTTTTGAAGTGTTCATTTAGTTTCTTTTTAAACTCTTTTATATCCTTTATTTCCTTGATTTGTGTAGGGAGGCTATTGAAATTTTTTATCCCTAAATATATAGAATTGTGCTGATAGTGTTTGGTGTTACATTTAGGGATTTTAAAGTTATTTTTAAATCTTAATGATGTGGTTGTTTCAAATTTTCTAGTGATATTTTCTTTAATTAATTGATTGATTGAGGTTTTTTTGTAAATGTTTTCAATTTTGGGGACTGGGAATTTTGCAAAAAGTGTATGTGTTGAAAAAGTTGATCTTTTTTTAATATCACTTTAATAATTGTTCTCTGTATTATTTTTACTGAGTTCATTATATTATTATATGCTCCTCCCCATCCAATTATTCCATACTGAAGTAGTGAGTGAACAGTAGCAAAATATACCTTTTTAAAATTATTTATACTTAGAATGTTCCTTAGTCTTATGAATATATAGATACATTTTCTTATTCTTTTCACTAATTCGTTAATGTGACTGTGCCATTTTAAATTTTGATCTATAATTACACCAAGATATTTGATTTCTTTTTTTGAGCTTAAATTTGTACAAGAGTCGTTACAGGTAATTTTGTTACAGTTTTTGTTATGTATAGTAATTTTTATATTGGGCGGTGTTTTAGGACTTTTTATTGAAAAGGGAATATAATAAGTTTTTTCAGAGTTTAAAGAAAGTAAATTATTATCGAACCAGGATTTGAGTGTATTCATGACGTTATTTGCATGCTCGTTTGTAGTGTTCCAGTCTTGTCCGTCAACAATGATAGCAGTGTCGTCAGCGTATGATATAATTTTTCCGTTTAATTTTAGTTTGAAAATGTCATTGACATAAATTATAAAAAGAAGCGGGCCCAAAACTGTCCCTTGTGGTATACCAAATTCACTGATTAGGGGTTGGCTTAGGGTTTCATTAATTTTTACGTTTTGCGGTCTTTCGTGGAGATAGCTTTGAATCCAGCTTAGTGCTTTGTCGTCTATACCGACAGATTTTAATTTTAATATTAGTTTGCTGTGGGAGATACTGTCGAAGGCTTTTCTCAAATCCACAAAAATTCCAATACATTTTAGAGATTTGTCTAGAGATTCTTGAATGATATTAGTTAGTTTACCTATTGCGTCTTGTGTACTTTTATTTTCCATGAACCCAAATTGGTTTTCATCAATTACTTTATTTATTTTAATAAATTGAGACAATCTTTTTTTGACAATTTTTTCTAAGATTTTTCCAAAGTTTGACAGAAGAGAGATTGGTCTGTAATTGGTTATTTCCTCGGGGTTATTTGATTTATATATGGGGGAAATGATAGCTTGTTTGTAGCATGTTGGGAATACCCCTGTTTTTAAACTTAAGTTTATTACATGCATTAGGGGTTTGGATATTTGTTTTTTTATAAATTTTAATGTATTAACAGTGTATCCATCATAACCTGGTGCTGTTCCTCCCTTCATACATGTTATGATATGTTCAATTTCGTTAACTGTTGTGGGTTGAAAAAAGTTTATTTTATTTCCTGTATGTACTGCATTAGAAGTAGTAACGTTAGTACTCCAGTTTTTTGTGATTTTACTAGCCAAGTTTTTACCGACGTTGGCAAAGAAATTGTTAAAAATGTTTGCTGTTTCCTGGGGCTTTTCTGAGCAATTTATTTTTGCCTCGTCATGTATAATAAAATTTATTTTTCCTTTTTTGTCTTGTTTATTTTCCATGATTTCGTTAATGATATTCCAAACTCTCTTACTATCATTTTCTGCGGATTCTAGAATTTTTTTGTAGTATTTTTCTTTAGTATCTGATATTAAAAATGAAAGTTTTTTCTTGTATACTTTTAAATATCTATTTAGTTGCTCGTTATTTGGTAGTTTTTTATTTTTTTTTATTAAGAATTCTTTATGTCTAATTGATACGATTAGACCATGAGTAATCCAGGGTTTTATCGGTTTGTATTTAGACGATTTGCATTTAGGTAAAGTATATTTAGCGGCATTTATATGTTTAGATAGTGTGTCTTTAAATATGTTGCAAACATTCGTTGACGTTGTTGCATTGGTATAATTTAGTCCATTTTTCAGAATTTAATTTGTGTATGAGTGTGTCATTTAATTTTATCGCATGTATATTTTTGGTTTGCAATTTTTTTCCCGTCACATGAGGATTAATATTTTTGTTGTATTTGTAAGTAAATATAGTCGCGTAGTGGTCAGTGACTTCTGTATGAACGATACCAGAAATAACATTATTTATGTCTGAAATGTTACAATGCATGTGGTCAATGCAAGAAGGTAGTTGATTTTTTACATTTCTAGTGTATCCATTTATACATGACATAAAGTTAAATTCAGCTAGCATATTTAAGTAATTATCTTTATTATTACATGAGTAGTCGTTAGCTATATTTAAGTTTATGTCTCCTAAAATAATAGTTTTTTCATTTTTTAGTTTTAATAATACAGTCTTTAACTCTTCTATAAATGTTATTATCGATGATAAGTGAGTTCTGTATATGGCTAATATGTTAAATGAATTACTCTTGTATTTAATTTTTAATTTTAAAATGTTAACATTATTTATATTTATTTCTTCTAAATTTTGTACCGTATACGTATTTGAAACGAATATCCCAATTCCACTATTTTTGTTAATGATCTTACTAGTTGCAAAGTATGTGTAGTTTGGTATGTGGAAGTTAACGTCACTCGACGAGTGTGTTTCTGTCAATACTATCACGTCCAGTCTATTTAATGAATTTGCAACTACAAGGAATTCGTCAAAATTTTTCCGCAGACTCCTAATATTCATTTGGATAATAACCAGACTGCTATCGGGATTTGGTTCTATTATGAAATTTGTGTCATTTATTGTATGAAAAATTTGTTCATCTATTTTGATTTTTTTGTCTATTGAATTAATTATATAATCATCCATGTTGTTTATGGTTACCTGAGGGAACGCTGCGGGTAGGTTGATGTAAACATTACAGATGTCCGTTATAAGTGTTTTTTTAAAAATAATATTGTGATTTGTTTACACTGTATTTTGACAACTTGTTTGTTAATTGTAAATGTGTTGATATAGGAGTATATAATTACTTCGAGTTGCTATGAAAAAAAGAATTGTAATTTTTGAAATTTTTATATTCATTATCCTAAATCGTTATTCAAACTTTTTTCTTGATTTTCGGTCCCCTTAACTTCGAACAAACGGGATTTAACCGTATTTCACACGTACATATTAATTATTAAAACTATTTTGCATGCATTTTAAAAGATTGTTTTCAATCATATAGCTTTGTTTGCATATAATATGAGGTGGAAGTATCGAGTCTTGCAAACCTTAACCTAACCTTTTCAAGACACATTTTCATGTTGCGTCAGGCCATGAACGCCCAAACGTGCACGCACTGTTTGATCCTAAATACGCGTGATTAATTACGATTTTCAACACGTCACCTATTCGAGATTGTACCGTCATCTATGGACAACGATCCTAAGTTTTCACAATATTTCTGAAACTTTTAAATCTAGTAATATCTGTAATTATCAATAAGCTTCATTTGACAGCTGCCAGAGGTCGCCGGGGTTGGCACTTAGGAAGTTTTATGAAAGGGGATTTCACAGATCGTCCACTAAGTTTGCTTTCGTTTCATTGGCGTATTATTTTTCTTGAATTTGTTTCAGATTATTTTTGAAATACGTCAGGTTTTTTGCAAAATTGTATTGTGGGTATCTATAAAAGTTACTTTTTATCTTTGTGTTAGCGATATTTGACCGACTTTCCGTATCTGATTTTATTTCTTTGTGTTTTCTATATAAGTTTTTTCATATTTATTTTGGTGACATAACATTAAAAAATAAGTTTTAGAAAAAGAAAAAAATAATGATTTATTGTGATTACCCTGTTGCATATTTTCTTAAAAGATTTTCTTTTAAAAATCTTCACCACAAATTTGGATAACCTAATTCTTTAGTATGTTTTTACATAGTGTATTTTATTTTTATTGTTTTTTTTTTATTAAATTTATGTTATGGAAAATAATCCGCCGTAATAAATAAAGCTGGCATTCAAAAGGTTGACAGTCAGTATTGTATGTCCTCAGCTCCCACTACAAGTGCGCAGACTGCGGGGAGAACTTCAGCTTGAGGAAAGAGCTGGCCAAGCATCGAGACCAGGAGCACGGTGACAGTTCGCTGCTGCAGCTGAAAATGAAGCCAGGTGCGTTATTAATGCAATATTACTTTATCAAATTATTTGAACGTATTGTTGGAGATTAAAATTTCTCTCCGAATTTTTCAAATGGCAGGCGGTTTTTTGGGCGCACTGATCACAAACACTGGTAACGGTGGGTGGGAAATTTCGAATGCATACTACTAGCCAAAGTGTATGAACCAACTGTAGAGAATACGGAAAGACAGTAACATGAAGCTAGCAACTAGAATTATGTTGGTTCACACTTTTCATCGGTCTTTCAAATTTTCATGTATGTAGCCATGACCTGGACAGTCTGCGATAGTGACAAGCGGAAAATAGACATCTTCTAAATGTATTGCTGAAGAAGAATGAATCATGCAACAAATCCAATCATAGCAAGCTCTAAAAAGTGTCAAAGTCAAAGCAACAGCCTAGAAATAGAGATTATTCTGAGCACATCTTTGGGCTGAAGAAGATTTAGAAGACTGGAGTCAGCTGTGAGGGTGACCCAGGACCGGGACTTGTGGAGCTGCATTAGTTATGCCGATGATGTGATTATACTAGCACCATCTATAAAAGGGATAAGAAAGTTTTTACAGATATGTGAAACATATGCCATTAAACATAATATAATATGTTGTTCATGATAGTTCAAATGTGGAAAAGGTCCAGATAATATCCCTCCCGTGTGGCTGGACGGGATGAAATTGAGCATTTTATATTTAATGATTATGGACAAGATTATGAAGGAGACAGTTGAGCGTTCATGCAAACACGCTGTCACGGCATTTCTACCGATGCGGTAAGGAGGTGAAGAGGATCCTGTTTAAATCTTTCTTCACCAGCATGTATACCTGCAAGCTCTGGTCGAAATACAAGCAAGTGACGTATAACCGTTTCAAAATTCAGTACAACTCATACAGAATACTGTTCGGACTGGTGCATTATTGCAACACATCTACAATGTTTACCGAAGGCCGTATACATGGATTCGTTCCTCTTCTGAGACATTGAGTTGCGAGCGTAAAGCTGCAGCTGGAGCTCAACACCAACTCTCTGGTGCAAGCTATGCTCTCATGGAAAGCTGGTTCCCTGACCAGAGAATGGCAATGCCTACAAAATAGCTACAGATATAATAATGGCCGTGACTGAAGTATTTATATTTTGTTTATATTTATATATATGTGTGAACTTTTTATTTATTTATATTTTCCTTTATTTTCTTATTCATAACATAAACAATATTTTGAAATTTTAAAGTATTATTTTTATGGCGGGATCGGGTGTTAATAATAATAACTATAATAATGTCTTTATTAAGAGTCGAGTCTCATCTGATTGAGGCCACTATATGTCAATACTAACATAAAGGGGAAAATAAAAAAATAGGGGTATGGGGGAGTGGGTTGCCTTTTTTAGCACAAGACCTAAATAGTAACCATGTATGAGGGTGCAATTCCCATACATAATGGGGTGAAACAATTCTATTTTCTTCAGGATACTAAAGTGCAAGTGTGTTACGCGTAAGTTTTATATTTGAACAAGGTGTTGAGAAGGAAGGTCCTTGAGTAATGGTCTCGCACTAGCAGATGAAGTGAGGTTTCTGTAATTCCATTTCTCATTTTTTTGTCTGTTGCAGGGCCGTTCTCCTGCACCGAGTGCGACCGAGTGTACCAGACCAAGGTCGGCCTGGAGGGTCACATGAGGTGAGCCATCCGGTCATTTGTTGTATACAATACCGATAACAACATGTGAAGTTTATTTGGCTACGTTTAAATGTGATATATTTTTATTTGCAGGATTCATAACGGTGGCGTGTATCTATGTGACCTGTGCGGCAACGGATTCGCTCACCGAGCGGGACTAGAAACACATCACAAGTACGATATCTTTGTGTCATTAAATATTTTGTTTCTTATTTGATTTTAAATTAAATTTTGATTATATAGTTTGGTAGGCTAATGCCATCTGTGATACTAATGCAATTACTCGCTCATTTCTCATGTGGAGTGACTTGGAGGTTTGATGTAGCGGCAGTGTGTGAAACCTGGAACTGGCAACATATTGAAGGAAGGATGAGTGACTGTTGAGAATAATGTGAATGGAGCTTGGTATGCAGTAATTTTCAATGGAAACTTGTCCGCCAAAGCAAGACTAGCAGTACTCAACTTACTAGTAACAACACTGATGTATGGAGTTGGAAAAAGAGAAATGAAAGTCGACTGAATGTCGTGGAAAGGGGGTTCTCTTACACAAATTCATTTATGAAAGAGTAAACAGTTAACGGATTAAAAATGAATGATGATAAAAAGTTGATGTTAGCACAGTGAACAAGATTAAAAAAGGGTCTCATAGGTGGTTTGGTCGTGTGGAACAGATGAATGAGAGGAACTGAAATTACTTCGGCTTACGTAGCTAAGTTGAACATTGCAGTCAGCCAATAAAAAGTTCCCGGTAGCAGCTCGAGAAAGATTTGTCATTAGCTAATCGGTAACATATTTAATATTGTCGAGATTAATTAATTGTTATTGATTCATTCTTTACCGCGTGTGACCAACGCAAGTTGCCAGCCACCTAAAAAAGGGGATGTGGTTGGTGGATAAATGGAATCGGAAAGATGGGTATACAGGAAGTAGGAAATCGGATGAGGGAGAGGATGGGTACCTTCGATAGTGGACCAGGATGGACTCACGGAACCAAAGGACAGCTCGGCTCACCTGACTTCCAAAAGGACAACCAGTCGAGCCAAAGGAACAATATGTACTGGGAATATAGGGGTATGTGGGTATGGATGTACTAAAAACTGGTGACAATATACTACTAGACAATATTTTGTTACTGAAAGAATATGTGTGGAAATATATGTTCACCTACAAAATAATAATATATTAAATTTTTTACGAATACGGAACACCGTGTGTTACCGTGTCAGTTCATTCTTTACCGTGATTCCCATTACAGGCGTGTCCACCTCCGGGAGCAGCCCCACTCGTGTGAGGACTGCGGCCAGAGCTTCTTTTCCTCGGCCGAGCTGTTTGGCCACCGGCGCTGCCACACCGGCGAGAAACCCTTCCCCTGCAGTTTCTGCCCCATGTACTTTCGCACCAAGGGCCGGAGGAATGAGCACCATAGGTCCGTGTTAAAGACTAGCATTTAAAAATTATAATTAGCATATCGGAATTTTATTGTACTTTATCTTTTGTATTGTACAGGGTCCACACCGGAGAACGACCCTATCCTTGCGACGTGTGCGGCCTTGCTTTCAGACGCTCGCACGCCATGAAGAACCACCGCCTCATCCACACTGGCGAGCGCCAGCACGCGTGTCCGCACTGCAATAAAATGTTCCATGTCAAGTCCAACCTTAACAGTCATATTAAACAAAAGGTAAGATTCCTGACGGTGATAACTGATTACTATCCAGATTAATGGGGTCGCAACCAGATGGATCGCTTCCAATCAATCATTTGTTTGAATGTTTAAATTTATTAAAGTGAACAAGGTATTGTTTGAGTAAAAGTTACTTACGTGGTCTACATGATTTATTCACAAATGGTTACAATTGATATGCACTTTTAAATACAATGTTATGAGCAATACTCCCTCTAAGTTTAGATCACGGTGTGCGCATAAAAAACTTTTTTTAATTTTAAGAACGATGCTACTATTTGTGTGCAAGGGGAGGGGGGAAAAACATTACCGTATCAGTATAAGGCATTACTAATGAAGATGTATTAAGACACATAAATAAGTTGAGAGAACTAATAACAACTATCAAGGAAAGCTGCATACTTAGGACACATTCTCCGCAATGAAAAATATTATATTATGCAGGGGATAGAAGATAGAAGGCAGCAGAGGTAGTATTGTAGGCAGAAATAAATTATCTCGGCTGTGTCCAAAATGTTGGTGATCTTACACAGGATAAATTAACATAGTCGCCAACCTTCTACAGAGGGCGGCACATGAAGAAGAAACGTTGACAAAATTGTGTGTGCGCTCACACCTGCACACCTTAGAGGGAACATTTGGTACGAGGCGTGGACCCCATTATCTGGACAAGTTAATATTGCATGAGTAGGATGCATATTGATGAAGCAATTTTTTACATGATTTTGCATTGGACTGATTTGTATATTTCTTGGTCATCAGCATGCGGGTCAGTTCCTGGTGCTGGAGGTGGAGGGCGGCGCAGAGGTGCGCGCCGCCCTCGAGGAATCGCTGCAGATCCTGGCCAATTCGGAGGTGGTACACCAGGAGGAAGGCATTGAGGAGGATGACCAGATCGACGGCGAGGTCGTCCCGCACTACCAGGTGGAGCGGATGGACGACGAGGCAGCAGAGGGTGGCCAAGTGCAGTACTCGGTCAAGTACGTCGAGGAGGAGGTGGCCTTCACTTACCAGTAGCTGGGCGGCGTTTCACTCGGTTGACCTTATCAATATGTTTTAAGTTTTGTATAGTTTAACTGGCTAATAGAAATTCCTAGTCTTTTTTGGTTACTCTGCAATTGTCATATTTCATTTAAAAAATGTCAAATGTTTTTTTAAATAATGTAAAACAAATCAATTTACCATCATGCTGCTTCTCCGCAGGTAAAGACAGAGGGGATGGAGCACACTCTTTAGTTATTGAAGCTTTCAACAGAGTTGTTCTCTGATATTTGACTTATTTGATCGTGTGAGGTCTTTTGCGGATATCCTCTGTTCCTGTTGCCGTCTACACTCGGTTCATACAGCTTCTACCAAGCCATCTAAGCCACCCTTTTTTACTCTATCCACGTTACCGCAAACAGCTTCTGATATATTCATTCTTCACTCTGTGCGTGGTTTTCTATTGATAATATAAGACCGTGACACTCCTCTAAGAGTGGATCGAACCCGATGACGGCTGTATTATTTCTGACACAAGTCAAACGGCATCTCCCCCAGTACTGAGTGCACAGACAACGCGTACTCAATCGTCCTTACACTTTACACACACTAAATGACTGCGATTCCACCGCATTCAGTCTACTTTCATTCTTTACCTGTGATAAACCTGCAATAATTTGAATTCTGCAATATGTAACACGCCCGTTATGAAAAATAATGTCATGTGAAATTTTTTACAAAATCATGTTATGCTTCAAGTCTGCGTACTTTGAAATAAATTTTTTTTAAACTTTTCAGACTTTCTTTCCGAATTTTGACAATTTGTCTATTCTGATAGGGCGTACGTTGTCAACTGTGAAATTATTCTCCTAGCAAGCTCCGAAACCATGCTGCAGAAATATTTTTAATAGCGGGACTAACGTTCAGACAAACGCTACAAAATCTTGTTGTGGCAAAGTTTTATCTGATGTGATATGGCCTAACTGCCGTATCTCTTTTAGTTCTGCGCCGATAGAACTTTTCATTTCACAGAACATTGCATGCATATGCAGACAGACAATGGACATCCTAAAATATATATAAGATTCACCATGAACTAATGTATAATATATATATATATATATTATATTATATTAAATAGTTTTAAGATTTAAGTTAGCAATGTTATATGATTAGGTTTCATTTTGTTGATAAGATAAAAGAAATTCCCACCATCGTCACCGTTTATCCTTTATGGTGTTTAGTGTGCGGCGGCCTGCATATAAATAGTGATGTCACATGAAATTGATTCAACGCGTGATTTTGACACATTGAAGGTTATGTTTACGTATCTATTTTATGTTTTTAGATTAAAAATAATTCTGTATATGTGAAAATTTGAATATATACACTTTTTACAAAATCACCCACACCATTATAAAATGATAGAATTTTAATAAACTAAAATAAGTTTATAGTTCTAAACGGTGTTTTATTATTTGTCATACTTGTTAGTGTGCCAATGAGATGGATTCTGTGCACCCTGTACTGTTAGGTGGAATGATATCGCGGACACTCACTGAAACGATACTAAAGTGGATTATAGTTTTACATTAATGCATATTATATTGTCAGGGTGTAAATTTTCATTTTAATATTAAAAAAAAAATCTTTTTCATGATACAAATTCTGTAATAAAATAATGTATGGTGTAGCCGTAAATACTTCGATAGCTAGTCCTGGGTTTTCTATATGTAATGTTGAATACGGTAATTCAATCTATGCAAATCCAAAATACACCAACTTTTGTGAACCTGGGCTGGTAGACGCCGATGTCGCTCTGCTTGTAGTCTAGTGGTCTTCTCTGCTGGCCAGCCTCCGAAACTTTCTCACAACCGATAATCTGAAAATATACATATATGTAATACAAAATGATTTTATATCGCCGCCGTAAATAAGTCCGCCCGAACCGAAAAACTGTCTCTTTCCAGTAGCAGCAGCTTCGATTTTGTTTTCTGTTTTTAAGTCCACACAAAAAGAATACACATTCAAAATTTTATACCAGGCCTACCCATCGAAGTACAAAAGCGCGTAAACAGAAGGGTTTATTTAAAAAATGTTTCTTTGGGAATTTTTTTTTTTTTTTTTTTAAATAGAGATGCGTACACGGAATACATGTCACATCAATATTCTTACTATTTTCAAACTGAACTAAACGCTTGTGCTATGAAAATAGGACTGCTGGTGTCTTGGAACGAGGCGTGAACCCCCGACCACCAGATCACTAGGCCAATGTCTTGACCACTACACCAACAAGCTGCTCTTTTTATTTTTTTATTTATTTCTTAAAAATTATGTTTTCTAAATGTGATCCGTTATTTTGCTGGCACTCTTCTAAACGGGAGGCAGCTGCTCGGCACGTATTCTCCGTGATCGCTGCCATTTCGTCTCGGATATTTTCTGTCAATCCGTCCAGAGAGGGAGGTTGTGGGGAGGTAGCCCCATAAAAAAAAGTCCATTGGTGTCAGGCCAGTTTGTGTCACCTCTTCGGAATATCGATTTCATAGCGACTGAATTCCCAAGGATGCGGCTGGGAATCGGTCCTCTCCCGCTCGTTGCGTTGGTGCAGCGAACGAATCAAAATGAAAAATACTTTTGGGATACTGTATTTAAAAAAAGTTGCGAAGCTATTTGATTGCATAAGTGATCACGTGGATAACACCAAAATGAAAATATTGAAACAAGGCATTTGCTTTAGTTCACGTCTATATATTTGGTAGTCTATGACTTCTGCTAAATATATGATGGGCTAATGGCAACGTTGTCGATCTGAATGCGAAAGGATTGGACAAGTATTAAATGAAAAAGAAAACTCTAGTCGGATCTAAATGTATTTTTAGAATGTGTGTGTGAATGGCGGATGACGCTTCAGAGGGGTGGGTGGCCACTGCGAGATGTGATGATGGATTTGCCATCAATAGTCGTCGACGTCAATGTTATAAGGTAATTGAAGAAGATAATGAATGAGTAGAATGTACTCATGATAAAACCATCGCACCGTTTCACTGTGGGCGTAGGCAGAGAGGATAGGGCTCCACACTCTTCTGTCGTAACACACAGTTCTCGCCTCATCCACAGAACTATTAGGAGAACACGTTCTTATTGTGAAGTTGTAATTATTCAAAACATATATTAATTAGAAAGATATACATATAAAATCAACTTTATCAAAAAATATTGTTGTTGCGCCACCCGGATTCGAACCTGGATCTTTTTCCTTACCAGGGAAGGTGCATATTTTTTGCTGTAGTTGCTGGATAATGCACCTTCTCCAGTTAGGAAAGAGATCCAGGTTCGAATCCCGGTGGCGCAACAACAATATTTTTCGATAAAATTAATTTTATACGCATGTCTTTCTAATTTATACATTTATTATCAGTATTTGTATGTAGGTTTACATGTATGGAGTAGTTAAACTGTATGTATAGTTTAGGAATTTCTTATTACTGTTGCTGGTTGCATTAGTATTGCCACATTAGTACTGGGTGTATCTACGTTTGCTACGAGTTTGATTTCACGCACCGGTATCTGCATGGTGTGTTCAGTGACACAAAATACAAAGTCTTGTAGAGTAAAATTGCCAACCTGGCGGCGAATGTGTGGGACCGATATGGGAGTTGCAGGTCGTAGAACGGTCCTGAGTAAGCAGAGGATGGATATTCACCGGTTGGATCCCAAGATTGGACAAAATTTTGAACATTCATGTCTGTGGTTTTTTTGAAGGTTCCTATTCCAGAATAAGTAAAATAATTTCGACTTCGCGGTATTGACATGTGTAGCGCTCAATTATAAAACCCCCTTAAACTATAATTGGAGTTAAATATACGATTTTGTAGATGTTTTTGTCAGCTACATGTTTTGAAAATTTGAATTTCGCTACATGTGATGCGAAGGTAGGAAGATCACGTGATTTGTAAAACCAATGTTGAGTCACATAGTACAAAATCGAAAAGACTAGTTGTTTGCTGAATTGGTTAATTCAATTTTCAATTTACCAAAAACGTTAACAAAAAGGGTCAATCCCTTCAAATGACTTGCCAGTGCACCGCAAGCATTTGCCACCATCTCCAGTTGGATTGCAGGAATCATGAGGAAAAAGGGTGTCCGAATCGTGGTTTATCTGGACGATTTTCTCCTGGCACATCAGTCCAGAGAAATATTGGAAATCCAGACAAGGCACTCTTTAACCCTGCTCCATTCCCTGGGGTGGGAGTTAAACATGTCCAAGCGCATCCTCATCCCGACCCAAGAACTGGAATACCTAGGAATAACATGGGACACCAAATATGGCATGAAACGCCTGTCTCGGAACAAATGCCGGATGCTCCAGGCTGCGCTTCGAAGGCAGAGAAGTCTCGGTCCCTGAGACGGGCTCAAACCATCCTAGGATCATTAAATTTTGCCAGTTTCGTGATGCTCAGGGGGCGCCTTCACTGTCACAAGCAACTGCAGTCGAATGCTATGGGGAAATGCCTTCCCAACAAGATAGTTCAAATGAACCCCCCAGGTACAGGAAGACTTGCATCGGCGGCTGAGCAATCTCGAGATGTGTTCTCCGATTCACAATCTTCCAGCCACACATTTCATGTCAACGGACGCAACGGGCACAGGTTGGAGAGTTCAGATGGACGACCATCATATGTCAGGTCACTGGACAGAGGAGCAAGTGTTGTGGCACAGCAACTAAAAAGAGATGTTTGCAATTTTAAAGGCGTTCAAGTGGCTGAACGAGAGTTTGAGGAATTCTTCAGTACTCATTCAATCGGACAACCAGACTGTTTTGGCATATCTCCGCAACGAGGGAGGAACTAGATCGGTGGCCATGTTACACCTTACATTTCGGATAATGAGGATGCTAGACCAGCACAATAGTCATAGAAAGTCAGTTCCTACCTGGCCGTTACAACGGTCTAGCAGATCGTCTGTCGAGAGGCTCAAAATTGCCAAAGTGGCATCTTCTCCCCCTTGCCACAGAAAACATTTTCAAAATATGGGGAGTTTCAATGGTGGATCTATTCGGATCTCGGACAGCTTATGTAGTGAAGAGTTATGTATCTCTAGACCCAAGCGACAGGTAGGCATTATTTCCCAATGCATTCAGCAGAACCTGGTTTTTCCGCCACCATGTCTCATCCCTTGTGTTCTGACACACATGTTAAAGTGTTCAGGAATGTATATGCTAGTGACCCCCAGATGGCCCAAGTTGTTTTGGTTACCAGATGTGAGAGCACCGGCCATTGCGCCTCCTCTAGAAGTCCCGAATCTCCTAAACACCCCAATCGACACAGCAACAGGTTGTCACCCTCCCAGGATTCAGGACATGCATCTCGACGTGATTCATTACGTGCGAGCTGGAGAAATTCTACCCTAAACACATATAAGCAAGCCTGGAAAAGATGGAGCATTGGAATTAATGCTTCAGCAGGCAGTACTAGATTAGCAGCAGCATCATTGAGCTGGATTGAAAACTACTCAGTGCAAGACATCTTAGAGAGAGGAAATTGGCAATGTGAAAACACTTTCTCCAGGTACTATATGTTCAGCACGGGAAACAAGACTGTAGATGTTGACAGGTGTGGCTCGCCGGTTCGCTTTGGTGCTCGGACGTCGATGTCTGTAGCGGCGTGCAATGGTCCAGGGGGGTCCAAAATCGTCGTCCAGTGTAGCAGCCAAAGTTGTAGAAATTTCCAGAATCGGTTCCAAATGTCACAGCAAAGGTCGAAAGTCCAGGAAGTCCAGTGGAATAGCAGGGGCAAAACGGGGATGAATAAAACACAATTTTTGTCAGAGAAGTCCAGCGGTGCAGGTGCAAACGAGGGAATGTTTTGTGCAGCCGCTGGACCGTTATTTATTTCATATGAAGAAGGTGTGGGAGCGTGAGGCCCCCTGTTGGACCGAGATCCAATCCGGTAGCGCGGCCGATCCCCGTTTTGGTCCAGCGCCGCCACCACCTGGCGGCCAGACTCCAAAGCTCTGCTCATTTTTTACGACGTCCCGTACGGGACGGCAGATCTTATTTTGCTCCGCAAAAAGGTCTCTTATAATTTTATTAACAAATCCCCAGGCATCGCGAGTATTTTTTCTTACAGATTGTGACCCTCTTCGCGATGCCTGATACATTTTACCTTGGGCGATGGCCCGGGGAATCAATTAATGCACCTTAAACTTTAAAAATCCATTTTAACAATCTACACGATTTTTAAGGTGCATAATACTATCTCCGGGCGATCGCCCTCTCAAAACTCTATTTATTTTCTCTTATTTTAAATTCCTAATAATTTCATAAACATAAATAAATGAAAACCACAGGCATGATTTTCCGTTGACGTGCGGGAGCGGAGTCTTGCCCTATCTTTCGCCGGCCGCCGCGCACAGGAGCGTAGGGTTTCCAGCGGCGCGGGGTGTCGGGCGAAATATTCCTGTTAAACGGAAAATATAGACTTCGCCCTGGGCCTCTCTCAAGCCGCGATTGTGGCAGGCTTCCGCTTGCCTGACGGCAAGGACACGCCGGACGAAGCAGGGCTACCAATCAGATAAAAATGGAGGGAAAAGTACCTACGCACAGTGAAGATGCGGCAGAGGGGAGATGCTATCTCAAATTTATATTCTGGATAAGGAAGGCAACATAATAAGAGTTTTAATGGTGGGTAAAACTCCTATATTATTATTAAGGAGAACACATTTTTATTGTGAAGTTGTAATTATTCAGAACATACAACATTTAATACAAATTATACATATGAAAAGATATACATATAAAATCAATTTATTGTAAAAATGAAGAAGAAACAGGCGGGGCCGACGTGGATGATGACATATTTCGATGATAAGATATATCAATGAATTTTTAATAAACCTTGTTAACCCGATGAAAGATAAAAATGTTTTTAAACAATATTTTGAATTGACAGATGGCGCAATAAAGATTTTTGCAATTGCGCGGATGTCGCAATAATCCTTATCTAAGAAATAATAATAATTGATCGATCTATTCACAGACTGTTTCAGAAAGATCGCACACCATTTCAAGATGACACTTTGGGACTGTTTAATCAGTTTACTAACATTTTTTTTTCTTGATTTCTGTACGTTTCTTCAAGTATTCGCTATCCGCAAGACAACCAGACATTAAAATTGCGTCCATTTGGGTTGTTGATTATATCATCCCTTATTAGAAATGCGACCTAGGTTATTTCCGGGTTCGTTAACGTATTTGAGTGATGCCTCTGTCCGGTCAGCATGGGCTAAGCGTACGTCGTAGACAGATGATTGACCATCTATTTTGGATTCTCAAGTCTTCCAAAATTGAGGCAAGTATTTACACGTCAATAATAAATATATTTTTACGCGCCAAATACTCAATGACCGCATTCCAGGTTAACCACTACAAGAGATTGCCGCTAGAAGGAAGGACGCACGACTAGCTTCAGAGACATAGTGCTCTTCTTACCGCCTTTGCCGTGTGCGTCGTGCATAGTCTGATCGTGTCGTGCTTTGGAAATAAAGTTGAAAATAAACCTATAACGTTCTTATTACTCATACCCAACCTAATAATATATATATATATATATATATTTTTTTTTTTTTTCAAATAATCGTTATTTTGGCTCGTGTCCACGGGTAAGATTCACTCGAGTTCGCATAAAGGACAGTTGAGCATTTAGCGCGGAGAGAGAATGACGTATCCAGTAAACACGTACCTTTATGGTCCGTGTGTTCACGAAAGAGATATTTGACTCGAGACAAACTCTGAGATACGACTTTTGTTCCCACGAGTTGCTATAGAGACAACTCTCGGTTTTCGTCTGCACACCGTGTCTCAGAGATTCGCCGTCTCGCGCCTTACCTCACGTTTGTATTTCAAACATCAAATGGTATTGTCGCCATGTTTGTTATTCTCCCCAGTAGCAGTTGAAACGCAATAAATGTCAGTTATTTAACATCGTATGGTAATATTTAATGACTAACTTTCACAATAAATATAATTTTTAAATTTTTGGGGGTTAGGACAGTGGTTAAATGAAAGATACGTTGTTTGCGTGATTTAGCGTGTGTTGAAGTTTATTGTGACAGTATGATGAAAACAAGAAAGACATAGAATGAAATGAATGAATGTGAAATGAAATGGAGCGATTTGGCGGTCTCTCTTGGCGCTCCGGGCCGGCAAGACCGCCGTTGTAGAACGATGAAACTGGAGAGACTGCCTGGCGGTGAATTATCGAGCCAGGCTTGTAGCGGCGGCCGGCAGCGCTGTCGCTAGCGTCGATGCCGACTGAGATGGCGATGGATTTGGATTTCGGTCGCTACAAATTTTATTACAGTACGTTTCAAATTACGATAACAATATTTATGATGGATACAATTTTTTTTTTCATACAACGCTTCTTTTGAAAGCTTATGATTGTGTAGAGAAGTGGAATGTCATTAGAAATTATTGTTTATAATAGCATTAGCCTGGGGATACTGGACATAGTCCACATCTACGCTAAAAACATTCTAAACTCCATATTCATCAGTAACATCTGGAGTTCCCATGGAAATTTCAAAAATACCAAAATCTCAGAGAACAATTTAGCAATTCCTAGGATGCGCACCACGCACGGGAAAAAAGTTATGCCTTTGTATCACCTTAATTGTCTCCATGAATACATCAAAATCAATGAACAACACAGACAATTCGAAGGCGTAATAAAATTCTGATCACCGAAAGTATGTTCGTAGCATGGTCACCCCTTCAATATGAACACATACAGAGTCAAGACTTCAGACCTAACACGAATGAGTGAGCAGCCTATGCATGCGTGTGTGTTAAATTGTACTGTATTATTTTAACTCGTTCCTTTTGAAATTGTTTGGAAATAATAGTAAGAGATAATAAAATATCTACTGTCAAACAATTTAAAATTTACTATTGAATTTTTCATGTACAAAAGTTCAAAATGACTTGAGTTTAAGGTTAAGCGACTACCGATGTTTGCACGCACAACCTGACAATCTACTTTGTACTAAATACCCTGTTCAATGATCAGCTAGACGCATTACCAACAAAAAAAAAAATCTTTGGATCCACATTTCGCAATAATTTGGTTGCCGTATTATCTTACATTGATAAGAAGTTAAATATTGTTACCAAATCCATGAATTAACTCTCATATCTAGATCTAAACTGGCGTAGGGCCGGGCTAAGGCTTTTCTAAATATGAATTAAATATATTAAATAGAAAGATATACGTATAAAATCAATTCTATCGAAAAATATTGCTGTTGCGCCACCGGGATTCGAACCTGGGTCTCTTTCCAAACCGGGGAAGGTGCATTATCCAACTATACTACAGCGACAATATTTTTAGCGACAAATTTTCGAACCTTTTGATATTAATACATTTAATCGTTCCATTATTTGAAAGAGCCATCTACCTTATTTTAACGGAATCTCAAATACCTTTGAGTAGACGCCAGAATTATCAATTCATTTTTATTAAATTTTGGACACAATTGATACAACTTTATTTATTATCAATGTAGATGGATCTTTCAAATAATGGAACGATTAAATGTATTAATATCAAAAAGGTTACATACTGGTTAGAAAATTTGTCGCTAAAATATTGTCGCTGTAGCATAGTTGGATAATGCACCTTCCTCGGTTAGGAAAGAGATCCAGGTTCGAATCTCGGTGGCTCAAGAACAATATTTTTCGATAAAGTTGATTTTATATGTATATTTTTCTAATATATTTAAAATATCACAGAGCTATGTTCTGAATAACTACAACATCACAATAAGAATGTGTTCTCCTTAATAAGGCTTTTCTACTCGGGCGGACTTTGGATTTGGTTTCTTGGACTGTTTATAATAATAATAATGTGTTTATTCCAGCACGATCAGGTTTTTTTTAAGGCCCGATTCGCCATACAGATAATACATATTAAGTTATACATTAAAGGTTATGAAATAAATATGCTGTGAAAAAGAAAATCAAGGAATATATTAATAAAAAGTGCACACATATATATAAACACTTCATTCACGGCCATTGTTGTATATGTAGCTATTCTGTAAGTGTTACCATTCTCTGGTCAGGGAACCTGGATTATTTTTAATACACATTATTATCGTTTTGCAACTTTGGATTTTGTTTTTCAATTTTTATACATTTTTCAGCTGCCCCGTTGAATTGGTCGCCACAGGCAGGCGCCTGTGTGTAACGCCGGCGCTGGCTGCATAGTCAGTGACGGCTCGTCCAACGAAATTCTGTTCTGACAGTTCTGAAACTTATAATTTAAGTCATAATCAACCTTTCAAAGCGCCGATCAGAAACAAATAAATACAGAATTTTGATAGGAACCTTTAAGTTTCTGTGGATCTCCTTCGCTGGCTTCAATGGCAATGCTGCTGGGCCGCCATTTAAATCACTAATCAAGTCCGTAAGTAATCGTGAAATCAAACCAAAATATAACTTATTTGTTAATATTGAGACTCTTCGAACGAAAATAAATCTCGTTATACCGAAATTCACCAGTTTTTTTTTTAAACAGATGCATACGCGAAATACATGTCACATCAAAATATTCTTTCTATTTTCAAACTAAGCTAAACGCTTATATGTACTGTGAAAATAGGACTAACTTGCTGACCTCCTGACAGATAGACAGCATCCATACTTTGTCCGGGCAGAGGTCCTCGGCAGCTCCTCGACTCCGGGTCGGACGTTCCACTGGATATCATTTGTGTCGTCCTAAATATTATAAATCGCGCACTTAACACGAGGGGCCCGAGACTCCTGACGCCGGCCCAGTCCAGGTAAGAAAAGCAAATATAAGCCTCGGAGAGAGGTAGCCCGTCACCCAGTTTCCAGGGCATCTTCGCCGAAGGAGCTTCCGAAAAGCACTAGCAAGGTTGGTACATTTTATCATAATTTTTGATCTTAGATTCAGATAACTGAAATATTTTTTTCATTCAAAATTATAAATTATTCATGTGTTTTATCAGGCCAGCATAGCACCTGAGCTCCGCCACCCTGACCTGGAGACCGCTGGACTCTGCTGCAAGACTCGAGCTTCCGCATCACCCTCTGCGCCTCCGAGGAGACCTCAGCCAGTCTACATTCAGCTGTGAGTTGATTATTTAATTTCCAACCATGATGTATTATGTGAGCGCAATTTTGTTTGGAATCCCGCAGTACATGTTTGTTTTCTCTCTACCGAGTAATTCTCTCATTGACTCTACTCTCGTCTCTCTAGAGGGTAGGTAGATTTCACGAAGGTTTGTAGATCTTCTCTTCTATCATATTTAATTTAAATAAACCCCTAAATTTGTAATCTTACCAGAATGTCTGCTTCAGGTAGTATAAACGTTAATATATGCAAAATATAATCGCATAGGTATTTAACATATTTGGAGGCTATTTTCGTAGAATTGTTTTTTTTTTTAGACTTTCGTTCGTTTCGCAATCCATGGCATACGCATCATGCGACGCCAACACCACATTTCGAAAACACCGAATATATTATTTTATTTCTTTCATGCATTATAATAAACTGGAGTTGAATTGAATTAAGTGGAGTATGAATTTGTGTTCGTTTGCCGCTTCCATTAACTAATCAACTTACCATCACACCGTTTCCCGCGAGGACAGGCAGATACGATGGAGCGCCACCCTCTTCCGACTTGACGCACTTCTCGTGAACCTGTCGATTGTCGAGCCTCCCAACAGAACCCCTCCAGCGCCCGATCTTCCGCGGACGTTCTCTATTTCTCGCGCCATATTTTTCTTATTCATTCGTTCTAGGTGACCAAACCAACTAAGCGATCTATTTTTAATTCTATTCAATTTGCTAAGATCAGCTTTACACTTTCTCCTAATTTGCCACTACAGGAATGTAATCTGTTCAATTACACGGCAGAATATTCCAGAAAATGTAGTCTACTGACCAAGGCGATTCTTCTGTAAATTCCCTGGGTGGCATTCTGGTTATCCTGGACAATAATGTATAAATGATCTAATAAATTTATTGAACTACTGTCCATGGAATGAGTCGCGAGGGTTGTGCCTCAGCACGTTGAGAAGGGCAGGGGCTACAGAACAACCATATTGCTCTAATAGTAGCTATGTACCCAGGTCCAATATTGACCACTAATTAATATTGGCATTCTTTCAAGTTCTTCTGTCATAATTCCTCTTTCTCTTATCGCTGACGCACATTCAGTTTTTAACGGGCAGCTACATTGTAATCCTATTCTATTTATTCCCTATAGTTGATTAGATATTTGTTATTGTTTTCAGATAACTACACCGCGTAGTCCCGAGCAGCGTCCCTCATCTTCGCGTCAACGAGGAGACTTAACCTAACCTAGCCTATCTTCAACTGTAAGTTGATCATTTTATATACAACCAACTTAAAAAGATAATTTTTATGGTACTCCAGAGATCTCTTGTAATTGTCTGACGCTGCTATCCGAGTAATACTCTAGTTTTTAGTAGTAATACTGCCTGAAATTTTGTTGGATATGACAAAAAATATATATTACAAAATTGTTTATACAACTGCGGAGTCACCATTTTTATTCTAGTATTTTCGCTCTTTCGGTCTGTATCATCTCAAATATGAGCAATATCTTAGAGAGCTATTGTAACCACTTCTGATCCAAGCTCCATAATGACCTTCATGATAACGGCGAATTTCATTTCAAAGTTATGCTCCTTATCACGGATACTAGTGACAAATATTGTCTCATTTCTCCTCTCTGATCCGGTCCACCGCACTTCCTGGGTAGCAGCAGTATCCAGTTGTTCAATGTGTAGTTGGAGGGCTGCAGGCCTGCAGCGATAAGGAATTCCAACTTTACCCATCGTAAATGTTGTTAGCCCCAAATCCACCCCCCGACCTGGAGAATTTGGGTTTTCCTTCCCTTATTAACGTCGATATGATTTCCCTCATAAAGCCTTAATGGTTTTATTATTCGAGGTTTCATGGCTCGCGAAATTTTTCTTTTTCTTAACGCTCGCCTAGTGATCCAGTGGTCAGGGGTTGAACCAATTGATGAGACATTCTTTGTTATTTTACAGGCGATCCGAGGTCCACGCCCATCCCAGCGCCATCCCAGCGCCCAGACTCTCCAAACCTTGGCATGTAAGTTGGCTTTTATATTTGTGCGGAGAGAAATGACTTCCAAACATACGTAAATATTTATTTATTTTCCATAATGAAATTCAAAGTAATTCACCCATACTTGATGTGCTGTATATTGTTCATTATATATGTTTATTAATAATAAATTAAATAATTGTGTTGCCATTCGAACTGATCAATCGATAATTATAAAATAAACTGAAGGAGGTACAGCTAGCACATGACGTTTTATTTTTGAAATAGAAAAGAAACATAAATTGTGACGTTACTCTTTGGGGATTAGTTTACCTATTTTGTCTATTCGCAGCACAGACTAAAAAAGGTTTCAGGAACGAAATGTCCTAGTACACAGAACATTCCAATCGCCTGTTTAACATCATTTACGGTTATCTTAGTCGTTTATAACATTAGATTGTTGCTCGATCTGAAAGAGTAGTTGGATTTTTGTCAAAGGTACGGTTTGAACGGTTTTTAGAATAAGAATGTTATGATTGGACTGAAAAAAGAAGAGTCGCAGCCGCTGCAAAAATCCAGATATTACAAAAATTGTCAAGTTTATTAATATTATAGCGGTATAAAGGTTAAACATATCGCGTTATAAGCGAAACCGGTTGACGTATAATAAATTTCGCGATTTCGCACAAAGCGATTGTTATTTAATTTAATTTTAAAGTAGGTAGATAAATAACATGTGTTTTCGGTAAACAAGTAAGCGTTACTTTCGCGATGTACAAAGTAATTCGGTTGCTCCAAGCAACACAATATTTTTCCTCTTTCTTCTGGTACTTCTTCAACTATCAAAAGATAGCACGGACGCCAGTAGGATAGACACTTTCACTCACTTATTATTCAGTCACTTTGCTTTTGGCAACTTTTCAGTTTCCTATTTTTGCTTTGTCATATAGATAAGTTTGAGCTGAAGGGATGTTCTGTTATTTTACCAGGTCCAACCGAAGCGTGATTTTTAGATCGTTTGATAGATGCCTTTAGTTGTTCACAATTACTTCTTCTTCGTGAGCTCAGTGCCGAGGTTTCGTGCATAGTACGTCACCATTCCTTCCGATCTTGACTCTTGTTAATCGCAGCGTTCATTGATTCACGTTCTCCATGCATTGAAATGAGAGCCCCTAGATATATAAACTTATCTCTCGACTTTTACATAAGAATAATAATTGATGTAGTTTAAATATAACAGTTCAATAAAATAGTTAAACATAAAAAAACTAAGTATAATGTACGTACAAATATTTCTTCAATTCAGGTATGCTCCTGCAACGAAATTCAATTTATTACCAAGCCGATGCATCCGCGATATTAGCGAGTTAACAGCATAATTATTTATATGTGTACCTACAGAAAACACTTCATGTTGTATCGTTTGAGTTGGTACTTTATACGAAACCATTTGTGTTAATACAGGGTAGTCCAACATGCTATTGATCACTTTATATAGATATACTATATCGCTCACATCTCTTCTCCGGGCTAATTTTTTCAATTGAAGTAGACTCGTTAAATAATTAAATAATAATATTTTCTATCGGAATATACAATTTAAAATTGATAAATCTTAGAAATTGATGTTGCACTCTTTCGATTTTTATAATATGTGACCCGTAGTGGGAGACCAGAGTGGAGTTAAATGAGGGGTTGAGGGGTATTCCAACGACATTTCGTAATTCGTATTTTTCATGTAGTATTCACAGTTTGCGTTGAAAGGACGTATATTTTTTCTATATGTATTCGTCAGTCATCTGTCAAGCGAGCGAGTTTGAATTTTTTGGGTAGATTATTAGCAATAATAAATTAAACATTGAAATATAATACGTTGAAATATATTTTTAAAATTGGCAAAATTAACTTTGTGGTTAAAATTCATTATTTTTATTAAGCCGCTACTTTCAATGATAATTCAAATTTTCGCGTTTTTTACGAAAATGTGGGTTTATATTATTCATTTATATCAGAAGTTATACACTAGATTTGACTTTTTTTAAAAACTATTACTTAAATTACCTTTATACTCATTTAAAACTAATAAACTGAATGTTATTTGCCATAATTAATATAATAGAAGCACTGTAAGAAAGACCGCGACTATTAGACGTATTTTCCGCGTGCTACAAAATTGTGTGAATGTGCTTAATTATTGCAGAAACGAAATGTATTTTATTATAAACTTGAAGCCAAGATTATAGAGACAAATCTGTTGGAAACCAAATTAGCAAAATGTTAAAAATGAATAGAGTTATAAATCATTCAATTTGCAGTACATTTGATGAATTTTTGACATTTTTATAATACTTTGTTTTAGTAAAAACATACGTTTTTAAATAATATACTATATTTACTCACATGCTTTGAGGCTTCAACTACTATTTAAAACTAAGTTTAATATCAGAAACACAATAATTTCTTACTAAATAATATTTATATCGATCCTAATAATGTGTATTTTTTATATTCATTATTTACTTCAGATCGCCGCTCGACAGCGACCGTAATGGCGTCTAGTCCGCGCTCTCTTAAAAAAATGCCGAAAATATATGTTTTACGCATATTTTACCCACGGTATGAATTAATATTGAACTTATTCACAACATTAGTAGCAAATTTCATAAATTAGACATCTTTTTATTGATTTTAAGGAAAAAACAACGTTTTCTTGAACAAAGTAAACATTTTATGTACGTTATTTTTTATGTAAGTCGGAATTAAATATTTCGTTTATATATATAACACTGTTGCATTTTAAACAAAGCTGTCTGTTTCATAAATCGTATATAATTATGAAACAGACACATCGCCAAAACGGCAACGGGGCGTTTTAAATCGATAATGTTTAACAAATATTAAACTGAAGCTGTCATAAAAATTTTAAATTTAGAACATTGATTTAAGCGACCATCTAAATATGTGTAGGTACTTTGTCTGATTTCAAAACATATTCATACGTATGAATTAGGTACCTAACACATGATTTAATTTTTGAATGATTAATTCAAATGGCAACACACATTTTTATTTCATTCCATATGATTTGATATGATTCCAATACATCAATATGAAAAAAGGTGAAAAATACTCCCGACACGAGTTATGTTTAAAACTTGTATCAAATGCGAGAAAATCAACAATTTTATTGTCGTCTCTTTCTATTCAAACCTTCCTCTCTCGCATGATGTACGTAACAATTAACGTAATTAATTATTTATCTGATAAATAAAATAATTTAACTATTAGCGTCATCATATCAAATTCGTGTAAAAATTCTCGAATTTCAAACTGGAAAAATGAAAGTATTCCCTTAAGACGTTCCCAAAAAATCACTTTTCTTACAATCCTTTTGAAACTTTGAATACACATACTTATGAGTGTCTTTTTTACGTAGAAATATTTTCCAATAGTCCTTGCGGTAGTAAATTAGTAAATATTACCTATTAAAATGAGCATATTTAACATACGAACCATACCCCGATCCATGTAGCGCACATTTAATTGAATAGCAATAATAATTTTCTTACCATTGTTTTGGAAAACTGAGAATCATTCATTGAAAATTTAACAAATATCTTTCTGTGAAAATAACTATTCGTTTTGTTATAAGAAATGTTAAAAGTGAGCTACTTTTGAATGGTTTCGACCTTTCCTTTTACAATTTGAATAGTGAGAGATTTTAGAACTTGTGCGCATGTGAGCGGAAGCGAAAAAGTACACTGCACCTCGACTGTTTTTTATTCTATTCGTAGTAGTTCATAGTAGTTTACATACGGGGGAATCTTCTTGAAGATTGAGTACGACTGCTCTTTGGGAACGTCCTTAAATACATCTACCGGTTTTGAAAAATATCATTTTCTTCTTCAGGATGTCAATAGCTAACAAAAAAAATGTATGTTATTGTTTCTTTGACAGAATCTATTTTTACTTACTTACTTACTTACCATCACGCCGTTTCCCCGTGGGGGTAGGCAGAGAGGATAGAGCACCACACTCTTCTGTCCTGACACACAATTCTCGCCTCATCCACATTCATACATCTTGTCATACAAGCTCGCCGATTGTTGAAGCTTCTAACAGAACCATCTTCCATTATCTGGTTTACCTGGTCGTGCCAAGTCTTCCGCGGACGTCCTCTATTTCTGGTTCCATCAACACTTGCTTCATATATCTTTCTTACCATTCTCTCCTCATTCATCCTTTCCATATGACCAAACCACCTAAGTGATCCTTTCTTAATCTTACTCACTATACTAACAGCTTTACATTCTTTCCTTATTTATTCATTCTTTACTCTGTCATAAATAGATTTGCCACAAATACGTCTAAGTGATCTCATTTCCACTGCATTCAGTCTACTTTCGTTCCTTTTCTGCCAGCTCCAGGCCTCACTTCCATACATAAGTGTCGGTACCAGCACTCCATTGTGCACCGCTAGTCTTATCTATTATTATTATCTATTTTTAAAAAACAATAATTATTTAAAAAATAAATTTAGTACCTAACTCAAATTGTAACTTGATACAAAATTACCAGAATAATTTTTAGGAAAATTTTTTAGAATGAGACTTGGTTATTTATAATTACATATATAATTAATAGTACAATTAATTATACGCTTTATTTATCTCCAATGATTCCAAATTGTTTAATGTATGACCAACACCGTTTACATGCAAAATTGACAATCCCAATTTTTTATCAAAACCATGACCATTTTCTATCAATTTTACAAGATGTTTGAACAATAGTGGGTTTTCAGAATTTTCTAATCATTTGATAGAAAATGGTCATGGTTTAAATTTTGCATGTAAATGGTGTCGGTCATGAATGAAATGTTTTGGAATCGTTGGAGATTAATAAATCGTGTAAAACTAATCAAATAATTATAAACAACCAAGTCCCATTTTAAATTTTTTCCTAAAAATTATTCTAGTAATTTTGTATTATCAAGTAACCATATGAGTAAGGTACTAAATTTATTCTGTTAAAGAAACAATAACATATATTTTTTTTATTAGTTATTGACATCCTGAAGAAGAAAATGATATTTTTCGAAACCGGTAGATGTATTTAAACTCAGTAAGTGGCTAATGAAATAAAGTTAACAAATAATAATAATGTATTTTAACTGCATAGTTAATTTTGCTAATTTCAAAAGTAGAAAAACTTTTACTATTCAGAATAATAATAACAGATTTTAAAAATATTTTTTGTGAGGTTGAATCGAACCCTACATCGTCATAAAGGTGAACTCTGAAAGTGTCTCACATCATTGAATCCAGAAACTATTGTAGAATTACATGAAACATAAAATGAAATGATTGATTTAAAATAAAGTTGGATGACCTTCGACTTCTTCAAATAAACAGTTGACGGTTGACTCCGGCGAGCAGCTCGTGTTGCAGTACAACCCGCTGGGATATTCTTTCTAACAGTAATTATCTCTTGTTACAGATTCACATACGGCTGATAGCTATTCTACGGTAATCCCCGCTGCGTCATGGAGGTGGATAATAATTTAGAGTTCAGCTGCGAGGAGTTTAAAAGTATGCTGCTAAACAGTCCAATATTCAACCCTGACGATTGGATTCTGGATAACGAGGATATGTCGGCCCCATACCCCAGCACGGCCGAGTTGGTGCAACTCGCACAACAAGTTTACACCGATATGGAAAAAAATGATCATTTTTTGTATGAAGCTAAATTACATTTACCCGCCAGATGGAGCTTGCTGACGACAGCCCGCAATACTTCCCTGTCAAACGGATACTTCGGTGCAGCTTTCTACAACTCCGACTCTAAGCAGGTGGTTTTGGCCCACAGGGGAACGGATCCGCGCAATGTGGGAGCCCAATGGACTAATCTGATGGCAGTTGTTTTCAAATACTATTCAGCCCGTATGAGTTCCGCAGTTACATTTGCCGATAAGGTGAAGTGCGCAATCCTTGAAGCTAACACACCCGTCAATCGCTTCCAGCTGTCCACCACGGGGCACTCCCTGGGCGGCTGGCTGGCTCAGGTCACCGGGCTCAGTGTCAAGTTTCTGCAGGTGGAGAGCGGAAAGTTCATTAAGATCCACAACCGGCCAGACAGCCTCCACGCACACGTCGTGGCGTTTGACAGCCCCGGCTGCAAGGTCATGTTGGAGGAAATCCTCGATACTTACGATTTAAGGTACAGGAGAACAGTGTCATTAGAAATGCTGGATATAACCAGCTACCTGTCTGCACCCAACCGCATAAACACCTTCGGTTTGCATGTGGGCACCATATACCGAGTTATGATTGACTTGTCAACATTTACCAAGATAGATAAGCACACTTTAATGTATGATTTGAAAACCCACAGTATAGATAATTTTACAAGAGCATTTGCAGAGGTAAATATTAAAACATTACACAAAATGATTGACTGGCCCGTCAGCAAGGTTAAACACATTATACAATGGAAGACAGAGTATACATTTTTTCACCAGATGGTGAGTCACGCGAATAATTACCACATAGATAAGTACGATGAAACCAGCATGAAAGTACGTTACAAAGCTGAAGGATCTGACAGCTCAGACAGTCTGAGGATCTTCTCGGACGATGAGTTGAAGTTACTCAATTTTTGGATTATTTTCAATAGTGGAACCGTAAAGACCTATGAAATACAGAATTTTCTCACTAAGCATAACTTGGGAAGGAGGAAAGACTTATTTTTAAACTTTACTATTGATAACAATAGCCGCACTATAACTTGTAAGACCAAAAAGGATCTGGACATGGTCGTCGGGCGGACTAAACTGTTGGTGCGCTGGTTCCCCGAAGATCTGATGGCTGCAGTGGATCAACAGAGCAAAGAAATACCAAAAATTATATACTCCATGGTAAACCAAAATTACCTCGACTCCTTGCCGAAATGTGTCTTGGACTTTACAGACAGCCGGCTTGGAGAGTTCTTACAATCTGACCACCGAATTTTTCAAGTTAAGACCGAAGACTGTGAGCTGGAAGTGCTGCGGCTGTCCAGTATTGCTCGTCAATTGCGGGAACCGTCATCAACTTTAGATACATATGTAAAACATGGATGTCAAACGTTTTTAAGTTGGAGAGATGTGGTGAACTTAAATGTCGCTGTTGACGTTGATAGCCTTCCAGAGAATGATTTTACCAACGATAACTTATTGGTGATTGATTGCGCCTCAGCAGATATAGTCCAACATCCCGGGAGGGAAGAAATATTTAAACGCTTTCTCAATAACATTAATCGGAAACTCATCTTTGTATCAGATTACCAAAAGCCTGATTTAAACGAATTCTTGACGGTCCCGGTGGTCGTTGGTCAACTCAAACCTTTTGAATCAAACCAATTGACGGACGACTCTCAAGAGACACTCTTCAAGAAGAAGATGTTGGACATTGGAGATAAAATTTTGAGCATAGCAGATTTTCTAGGGGAAACCAATACAAATTTTGACTATTTTTTATCACACATTGACAGTATTATAGACGCAAGAGATCTCAAAAAGATTCTGAGAAACGAGAACTTTGTGATGAAAATCGAAAACTTAACTCCAAATGTAATTGATTATAGTATGAACTTTACCACAATCGGCAGGAAAGTGAGTGTGGAGAGCTTGGTCAAGAAAGCATCATCCGGTGAGCTGCTGGTGATCAGTGGCGACCGTCAAGGGGAGCTCAGCAAGACGCTCGCGCAAGTCGACCCGGTTGCGGAAAGCCCGGTCATTTGGGTGCCGGAGGCAGGATTGGCCGGGGAGAGGAAATTTAAACAAACCATCTTAAAGAATCCAAATGAAAAGATTTGTTGGCTCCAAGCCGATGACTCTTCTACAACTGTTAAACAAATATACCATAAAAGCTTGTACAAGAGTAGTCGGTTTCATCATCGAGTCGTGTTTGTGTTAGAAAAATTTGTGACGCCGAGTGAAGTCAAAGATACATTTATCTTTCAAGGTGCACAGAGTAAAAAGAGTCTAATGAGCTTGTTTAAGTTACCTGAAATACAGAGAGATGTATTTCTGAAAAATAAAAATATTCTTACAGCGGTATCAGACAAAGAAGTTAACAATATTTTAAATAAATATCATAAAAATATCGTTCACTTGCTAAAGCTGGAAGAAAATGGCTCAAAGTTTTTGTGGCATCATTCGTTAGGATCCTTAGAAGGTCTGCGTCCATATATTCATCGTGACACCGATCGTCCGATTGGCGAGGAAGACCTGGAAATGTTGAAGCAGAAGGCTGTGATCATCGCGGATGAACCTGGGAAAGGGAAGTCGACCAGGATGGCGAGCATATCACAGCTATTGCACACAGACTGGGTAATATGGATAGATCTGAAATACTTTAAAATTCCCTCTGGAAATGTACCCGTCGAACCGAGACAGCGCTGTGAATTCCTGTTGAGAGAAAATCTCACCCAAGTCCCATGTTTGCCGTTCGGATTGTTGCAATTCTGTTTGTATCACGAACACCCGAGGCAAGTTCATTTAATGTTCGATGGTTTCGATGAGATTAAAAAAGACAATTCTTCGAAAATCGACGCCAAAAATGAGATTTTAAAACTTTTACGTTTTTTGAAGGACGAAACCAAAGCGAGAATATGGGTAACAACACGGTTGTATGAGAGAGCAATGCTTGAGAATGCTCTTTCCACGTTTGCTGTAACGTTAGAAAAGATTGGTGAACCTCAACAGAGGGAGTATCTTGTGAACTTCTGGCGCACGCACCTGCTTCTGGAGCTAGAAGGCGGCGGAGACGCGATGCAGAACAAGCTCGAGGAATGCGCGACAGCTGTGCTTACCGAGGCTAAAAATTATCTCGGTGAAGGTATCCAAAGATTTACGGGGGTACCCTTGCAGTTGCGGATGTTGGCGGAGGTGTTCCTGCAGAAGGTTGACGATTATGTTGGGTCACAAATTGATATTGGGAACATCTTCGAAGTGGAGAGTGTGTCCTCTTTGTACGAGAAGTTCAGTATTATGAAATACGATATATACTGTAAGGGAAAAATCGAACTGAACCTCAAAGATACTGATTATGCTTATAAAATACTCGTTGCCGATTTTACAAAAACTCATAAAATGCTTGGCTTCAACATGCTCTTTCCCCAATTTGTAGAAGAATATTACAAGGACTTTGCGAGTACTTTGGAAGAAGCCGAGCTTTGCAGAATCGGACTGGTCCAGACGAGTGGAAACGGATGTAGGAACGTTGAATTCATCCACCACACGCTCGCCGAATTCTTTTGTGCAAAACAAATTGTTTACTTGCTTCGTAAAGATGTCCGCTGTCAAGACTGTCGGGCCCCCACAGTAGAATCATTACTAACATATATCTTACTGCAGGATTCCAATAAGACCATCAGAATGTTTATTAATGAACTTCTCCTGCTGCAGCCGATGTCTAATGCCGTTTTACCAATCGGGAAGCTTTGGGAAGACAAACAACATTTATTATTTGATATTGACCTACGGACAGCGTTACATGCGGCAGTTGAGGAAAATAATGAAGGGATTATGGACTTTTTGATCAATGGTTTGATGTCTAAACCGGCCCAGAAAGGTTTAATCGGCTTCGTAGCCGCTCGGGACCGGCACGGCGACACGGTACTCGGCCTCGCATCCCGGAAGGCAGAAGAAGCGTTTTCACAAATTAACAAAAAATATGCTTTCAGGACAATGAAGAAACTTGTGCAATGTTTTGAGACCTGGACGTATGAAATGCAACTAGAACTCCTGTTAGCAACGTATATTAAAGGTTGTCCTTTAATATTATTAGGAAAATATTTAATGGAAGATTCTGACTGTTTGAAAATAAAACAAGCATTTGTTAGGACGCGGCAAATAATAACAAAAGATGTTCCTCCCTTCCTCACAGCTGTGGAGGAACGCAAGGGAAGAGAAGTCGAGATCTTGTATTCACAAATGAAAAATGACGTTGAGTGTAGTTACATACTCTACGCGCAAAATCGTGACGGAGATACTACTTTACACCTTACTGCTCAAGCTGCGGATAACCAAATAGAAATTATAAAACTCTTATGTGAACGCAGTATTCATGGAATCGAGAGGTCCTACAGCAGGCGAGGAGAGACACCGCTACATTGTGCCGCTAAAGCTGGCCACTTGAATATCGTGATGTATTTCAAAAATTACGGCGTCCGCATTGACTGTTTAAATGTACACAGACAGACCGCACTACACAGCGCAGCTGGAGAGGGACACCTCGCGATAGTGGAGTATTTAGTTGACATAGGGGCCGCAATTACCTCTGCTGACATAGATGGCTATACCTCACTGCACATAGCAGCCGAAAATGGACACCTCTCGGTGGTGAAATATTTACATAAGATGGGAGCGGATATTAACTCTGCAGGCAATGACGGTCGTACTGCGGTGCGCCTAGCAGCCGAGGAGGGACACGTCCCGGTGGTAGAATATTTATTACAGAAGAAAGTGGATATATCCTTTGGGGGCAGGAATGGCGGTACCCTACTGCACAGAGCAGCAGAAAAGGGATACTTCTCGATGGTGAAGTACTTAGTTGAGAATGGAGTGGATATTAACTTTTCAGAAAAGGATGGCCGTACCGCACTGCATAGAACAGCCGAAGAGGGACACCTCTCGGTGGTGAAGTATTTAGTTAAAAAGCAAATGGATATTAATTCTGCAGACGAGGATGGTTATACCGCACTGCACAAGGCAGCCAATAATGGACACCTCCCGGTGGTGATGTATTTAGTCGAGGACGGAGTGCACATTAACATTAACTCTGCAGCCGAGAAAGGCTATACCGCACTGCATGTAGCAGCTTACAGTGGACATCTTTGTGTGGTGAAATATTTAGTTGAGAAGGGAATGGATATTTCCTTTGCAACAGAGAAAGGCAATATCGCACTACACGGAGCAGCTTATAATGGACACCTCCCGGTGGTGGCATATTTATTTAAAAATGGAATGGACATTAACGCTGACAAAAAGCATGGCTGTGCCACACTGTTCATAGCAGCCTTCAGAGGATTTCTCCAGATAGTGGAATATTTAATCGATGAGGGAATGGATTTGAACTCTGCAGCTGAGAATGGCGACACCGCACTGCATAAAGCAGCCTACAACGGACACCTCTCAGTGGTAGAGTATTTAGTTGACAAGGGAGTGGAAATTAACTATGCAAAAAAGAATCGTTACACCGCACTACACATTGCAGCTTATAAAGGATACCTCTCGATTGTGAAGTATTTAGTTGACAAGGGAGTGAATATTAACTCTGCAGCCGAAAGTGGCTATACCGCACTGCATAATGCTGCCTACAATGGACACCTCTCAGTTGTGAAGTATTTAGTTGACAAAGGAATGGATATTAACTCTGCATCTGATAGTGGCTATACCGCACTGCACAATGCTGCCTACAATGGACACCTCTCGATCGTGAGGTATTTGGTTGAGAAGAGAGTGGATATTCACTGTGCAGCCAAGAAGGGCGATACCGCACTGCACTACGCAACCTTCAGTGGATACCTCCCGGTAGTGGAGTATTTAGTTGAGAAGGAGATGGATATCAACTCTGTAACTGAGAGTGGCCATACACCACTACACAATGCTGCCTACAATGGACATCTCCAGGTTGTTGAGTATTTAGTTGAGAAGGGGGTAGATATTAACTATGCAGCCGTGAATTGCGATACCGCACTGCACAAAGCAGCCTACAACGGACACCTCTCGATTGTGAAATATTTAATTGAGAAGGCAGTGGATATTAACCCTGGAACTGATAATAGCTCTACCGTATTGCATAAAGCAGCTTACAATGGACACCTCTCGATTGTAAAGTACTTAGTTGAGAAAGGAGTAGATATTAATTCTCCAATCGAGAATGGCTCTACAGTATTGCACAAAGCAGCCTACAGTGGACACCTCCCGATTTTGGAATATTTAATTAAGATGGGAGCGGATATTAACTTTGCAGCCGAGAATGGGGATACTGCACTACATAAAGCTGCTTATAATGGACACCTTATGGTGATGAAGTATTTAGTTGAAATCGGAGCGGATATTCATATTCAAAAAGTTAACTCTGCAGATGTGAAAGGCGATACTGCACTGCACAAAGCGGCTTACAATGGACACCTTTCAACTGTAAAGTATTTAGTTGAAAATGGATTGGATATTAACTCTGCAACCGAAAATGGTTCTACCGCATTGCACAAAGCAGCCTACAATGGACACCTCTCGATTGTGCAATACTTAGTTGAGGAGGGAGCAGATATTAACTCTGCAGCCGAGAATGGGGACACTGCACTATATAAAGCAGCCTACAAGGGACACCTCCCGGTGGTGAAATATATAGTTGACAATGGAGTGTATACAGCCAAGGATAGGGATACAGCACTGCACGCAGCAGTCTATAATAAACACTCAAGGGTGGAGGAGTATTTAAAAGGCCATCAAATCTGACTAATTTTGAGAATTTCATGGATTGCACATTTTCGCCACATGAAACATGTCGGTAGCGTTATAAATATTTGCAAAACTGTCAATAATAAAGATATATGTTTGTTCTTCTGTTTTAGTTAGTTAAGTAATCCAAACGGAATAAAATTTTGAAAACTTTAATGCCTAACCTTTGAATTACATAGCGCAATGTGTGTGACCCTATTTGTATGAACACAAGTTCAACATATTCAAACAACCTTATAAAAAAGACAGTTGGAGAGACCTCTCAATGGTTGACTGGGGACAAAAACTCTGGCCGCGAGATTAATATACAAAGCGACATACATCGCGCAAATGACGTACGCCGTGGAATAGAATTTTTTCACAAATGTGCAATTGGTTGTTTGACTGGACTCAGACAGACCTAATTAGTAACGGGACAGACATTCAAACTGCTATAGTAGATAGAGCCGATTAGTGATATCACCAATGAGGGTGGACCCGCCGCTTACCCAGGACTGTTTATAAGCAAAAGCTCTTATACGGTCCTTCTCATTCACCGCCTGGTTGGTATTTTTTAAGATGCTAATAGGCAGCTGTGCAATTCCGTCTGTCACTTAAGTGACAAAACGGAGCCGCACAGTAGCCACCACAAACACCCTCATTGTCCTCGACCTTTTCATTTATTCATAATTATTATTATTAAGAAATTTTACAACGTAATAAAATAATACTGCGAGGGGTACATTTTTGGTATTCTGTAATTTATATAATATTTGCATGATCCTGAGACATAATTATGTTCAACACAAATATTTATAAAAATTAATTCAGCGATCACGAACATAGGGCATTATTTTTAAAATTTTCACTTCTTATCAAAATATTTATTGTTTTATTTATTTATTTTTGAACTTTGTTTTGATTTTAACAGAAATATATCATATTTACATCTTTACACACATTTAAATACATTGCCCAACTAGGCAAGCCTGATTTTGGGCAAATTATATATATATATATATATATATATATAATATAATATAAATAAAAGATACAAAAGAGCTTAGAAAGAAATTAAATGAACACTTCAGAAGCACACAAATAGACAATAAATAATTATAGACTACAAATGCATAACTCTTCATATAAAATTATTATAGTGTAACTCCCTCTCCGAGCACAAGAGCTAGTCTCTTTTTTGGAGAGGTAAACAAATAAAAAACATGTAATTTTAATAATGTGCAATACTTAATTAATAACTCGTTTTATAAAAAAATTGTTAAAATGTCAAATAAATAAAAAAATTATGTATCTTTAAAAAAAAACTGGTATACACTTAAAAAATGCGCCTCGTATATCCAAGATTCTAAGATTGCTTTATTTTTATTTTTTATTCATGGCAATATTTTAAGCCTTATTTTGTATATATATACAATACATATTATATTGTCATCGTTTAAATTTCCATTCCAATCGAGTCATATATTTAAAAGAAGTCGTGGAGTTATTTGATTGCGTGAGTGGTACCAAAGTGACACCAAAATGCAAATATTGAAACAAGGAATTTGCGTCAGTTCATGTCTATACTCGGCAGTCTGTTGTGTCACATCAATATTCTTATTATTTTTCAACTACGCTTGTGCCATGAAAATAGGACTACCTTGATGGCCTCCTGGAATAAGTCTAGAAGCCCCGGCCACTAGATCACTAGGCGAGTATCGTAACCACTAGACAAATTACTGCTCAATTATTATTTCTATTATGTCTAGTTTGATACAGCCATGATGAGGTTTAAACACTAAAAATAAAAATATTGTAGTCAGGATAAAAATAATACTCAGTTTTGTGTAGTATAAAGTTTAGTTTATTTAAAACAAAGTAATGTTGCAGGATTATTTATGTCGGTTGAATTCCCATTTGTGTTGAATTTATCAGCAATTTTAAATTAATATTGGGCGTGTGTTGAAGTGGTGTTAATCCTAGTCACCCTTCTAAGTCTTCGTAGCATCTTCTGCAACACTTTTAGCAACAGCTTTTGTGGTCTTGTCAATCACGTCTGCGATTTCTGTAGCAGTGCTTGTTATCACCGCGGCGGTGTTCGCCGTCCCTTTCGAGGTAATACTTATGATTTCAGACGCTCCTATGGCTATCGCAATTGCGGGTCCTACCAGAGAGTTGGCCGCGTTGGTGGTCGTTTCAATTCCAGCAGCGATCGCTTCGGTCCCCATGACCGCTACGTCCATCGTATCGGTCACTCCTTTAGCTGCAGCAGCCAAAGGTGCCTCTAAGGCCTTTGTAAATGCTTCGTACATTTTTAGAACAAATATACTTCAAATGAAAGAATAGCGTCAAATTCACTTTTTACACTGTTCCATTGTATATTTAGACATCTTTATATATACGTTACGGTACAGAAGTTCAGGTATCTATGTAGATGTATATACAGATAAGATATCTTATCTAAATAGTTGTGTAAACATTTTTAATGATTGAAGCTCGATAAACTTTATTTAAAATAAATTAAAACACTTTGTTATTATCACGATTAATTTTAATTTTAAAAAATCTTCGAGGTGCGTTTTTAAGTAAGTACTGGATTTTTTTTTTTTTAAAGAAACATCATTTTTACAACACATAACTTTCTTTGGACGCTACACACTTTCAAATACTTCTTACTTACTTACTTACCATCACGCCGTTTCCCCATGGGGGTAGGCAGAGAGGATAGAGCGCCACACTCTTCTGTCCTGACACACAATTCTCGCCACATCCACATTCATACATCTTGTCATACAAGCTCGCCGATTGTTGAGGCTTCTAACAGAACCATCCTCCATTATCTGGTTTACCTGGTCGTGCCAAGTCTTCCGCGGACGTCCTCTATTTCTGGTTCCATCAACACTTGCGTCATATATCTTTCTTACCATTCTCTCCTCATTCATCCTTTCCATATGACCAAACCACCTAAGTGATCCTTTCTTAATCTTACTCACTATACTAACAGCTTTACATTCTTTTCTTATTTCTTCATTCTTTACTCTGTCATAAATAGATTTGCCACAAATACGTCTAAGTGATCTCATTTCCACTGCATTCAGTCTACTTTCGTTCCTTTTCTGCCAGCTCCGGGCCTCACTTCCATACATCAGTGTCGGTACCAGGATTCCATTGTGCACCGCTAGTCTTGCCTCGATTGACAAATTCCCGTTAGATATAATTCCATTCAAAGCGCCATTTACTTTATTTCCTGCAGTCACCCTCCTTTCGATATCATACTTCTCAACATAATTATTAAGGCGCATTATAAAATTTAAACGCTCACAATATAATATGTATTGAACGTATCATTTATTTCGAGGGCAGCTTTCTAAAATAATAACATCTTCTATAGTCCCGCTCAGTGTTAAAAACGATCGTTTCTACAAGGGTCGTTAGCAATAACATTTTGCAGTTGAGGACGTCCGAGAAGTTTCACTGCTCTTTTACGACGATCCATTGTCTATACCTCAGGCTCGAGTACGTACCCAAAATCATCCCTTAATTGCTGAGGTCGCCGGTGCATGTTCTAACGGCTTTTTAAACAATGGGCACTAAACACTTGGTGTGCGGCCTCGCACACCAAGTGAAGGTCCCGAAGATTTCTCTTTTACCAAGAATTTTGTTGCGGCCGACAGATTTTGCAAACTTCGTTACAGTATTAATATAAAAAATACGTCTTGTTTCGAAGAGTAAATGCTTTTACTGTTGGTACAAATGTGTCATAATTTTACGATTTATGTTTCCACCAAGAATGTGTATAGAATGCCCCTCATCCCGCACCTAATGTTCGAAACCCTTCTCCTATATGTACACTTTATTTCATGTCTATTCGTTTACTGGTCTGTGGTGTAGCCCATGGAGTAGATAGGGCTTGCTGTGGATGGTGTTCACGGGATGCGTAACATTCTTCATCAGCAATACATTTCTGATGTGACATTAATATCCATCAAGAAATAAGTAGCAAGATACAATCTCTTGGTACGAATTATTAATGCCGTGTTGTGTGTACGTGCTGATGTCAATGTCTTATTTGATTGTACTAGATTTGTGGTTGAATTTCGATAGCATTCTAAGAACACTGAAATAAACAAAATTGGCTTAAAATTCTTAAAATAAAAAATAAAACAATCTTAGAATCTCAAGTGGCTGCATTTTAGATCGAAAAAATATTAAGGCGCATTTTTTAAGTGATATTGATGATTGTAACCTGGTTTCATGTTTCATGTGTATTAAATAAACGAATCACGGACCGTATATCACAGTCGGCGGGTTGATCTATCATCTTGAATATTTCAACCACTCACTAGAAGACGGCTACACTGTGTGAATTAGCGACGAGTCCACAGTGGACGAAGTACTTCAATGAACTACTTGATTATACTCACAGTTCACAGTTTGCACATTTTAAATTGTGCTAACACTTCAATGCTTCGATAGTTCAATATTTCGCACAGGAAGCATCAAGAATATGAAGAGTTTCACGTACACACACAGTGTAACCCGTTCCTGCAGCGCGCTGGTGGGGTGGGGGTAATCAGCACACTGTGTGTATGGATAATATTATACGCATCGCTGCAACGCTTTGGCCGGTTTTTCACTATGATTACATAATACGGAATATTAATTGATCTTGTTTTATTAAATAATACAATTCATATTATTATATCGCTTTGAGCGAATACACAATATAAAGAATTATTTATTATTTGAATTGGAATGTTTATTTTATACGTATATACAGGATAGCCCAAAATAATTGAAAACATTTTGTAAAATGTGGTATAATTACATAAAAATTAGTTTAACTATATCAACAATAGCTTAAATAGTTTACTAATTTACTTACTTACCTGTATTACGTTTTATTTCGACAATTTCCGGTCGCCATCTTTGATTATTAATTTTCCCATTGTTTATATTCGGTTTTTTCAAATTGTTGCCCAGAATGACAAAAATCACTGCAGAAGACCGTATTCTGATTAAAAATTTGCGAATTGAAAAATGTCGGGGTGCTAGGAAAATGATCAGAGTTTGAAAACAAAGCCTGGAGTATAACTAGACATTACAGCAGGACGGAGCTCCATCTCACATAGCCAGAAATATAATCAATTTCCTTCATCGTGTGAATATTAATTTCGTCGAGCCAGGCATGTGGCCACCGAACATCCCAGATTTAAAGCCAGTATTTGATAACTTCTGATTAGCTAAATATTGTGCAAAAAAATGACATTAAGAATTATAATTAATTATATTATGTTTTGAAATAACTCGTGTGTCACGAGATGTTCTCACTTTTTTGGACCATCCTGTAGGTCTCTGGCATACGCTCATAGTTTCTTTTGATATCACGCATTTTCTTTCACAACAACATAATTGCCGTAACATACCGCTAACACCTATACTAGTAACATATATATCGACAATAACGTGTGCCCGCAGCCGTTCGAGAGGCCGACTCCCAAGCGCCACTCCTCTCGATGCTGCCTTCCAGTTAAGATATCCAGCAAACGCTCTTCTGTGTCGACTTTTCATTGTGTGTTTCGAAACAGTAACTGTGCTCACTCAACAATAAACTTCTGTCAACTGTAAGTAGTTTTTCTTCTTCAACTCGCTCTGGCTACACATGCAAAGTACATCTCCGCGATCATTATCAAACGTACACGTGAACATCGGGGGAAGTATATAGGGCATACAGCGCTCACACACATAACCTAATCATCGATAAGATATATTTTACTTAAACTGGTGTCGGCAATTCATATGCTCAATTCCAAAAAGATAATACATACATGTATCAATCTAATCACAGTAATCATATAATGATTTCGAATATCTGAATTAACAAAATAAATAATCCATACCTAGAAAATTTATTTTGTTTTCAATTTATTGCAGATTGTAATTGAACGAAAAAGAAATTAAATTCTCCGAAAAAACATTAATAAGCTTTGACGTGCGCAAGGCCGTATTTAAGATAATACGTATTTAATTTAATTGTTTAAATACACAAACAACTGTTGAATTCCAAGAATATTTTTGAAAACGATAAAAAAATAATCTAAATGTATTAATTAGAAAGATATACGTATAAAATCAATTCTATCAAAAAATATTGTTGTTGCGCCACAGGGATTCGAACCTGGATCTCTTTCCTAACCGGGGAAGGTGCGTTATCCAACTGTGCTACAGTGACAATATTTTTAGTGACAAATTTTCAAACCTATATGTTACCTTTTTGATATTAATACATTCAATTGTTCCATTATTTGAAAAAGGCAGCTACCTTATTTTTACAGAATCTCAAATACCTTTGAGTAATCTGATAGCAGATAACTTCACAATAAGAATATGTTCTCCTAATAATAAAGTTGTATCAATGTGTCCACAATTTAATAAAAATGAATTGATAATTCTGGCATCTGCTGTCAGATTACTCAAAGGTATTTGAGATTCTGTAAAAATAAGGTAGATGGCTTTTTCATATAATGGAACGATTAAATGTATTAATATCAAAGAGGTGACATATTTACAGGTTCGAAAATTTGTTGCTAAAAATATTGTCGATGTAGCATAGTTAGATAATGCACCTTTCCCGATTAGGAAAGAGATCCGGGTTCAGATAAAATTGATTTTATATGTATATCTTTTTAATTAATATTTAAAATATCACAGAGCTATGTTCTGAATAATTACAACTTCATAATAAGAATGTTTGGGGGTTATGGACGGTGGTTAAATGAAATATAGATGTTTGTTTGCGCGTGTTGAGATTTTATTATGACATTATGGTAAAAACAAGAAAGACAGAAAATGAAATGAATAAATGTTAAAATGAAATGATGTAGAAGGTGCGTGTATATTACGAAATGAAATAATGTAAAGCAATTTGGCTGTCTCGCCGGCGCTCCGGGGCCGGCGAGACCGCCGCTGTAGAACGCTGAAACTAGAGAGAGCGCCTAGCGGTGAATTCTGAGCCAGGCTTGTGGCAGCAACCGGCAACGCTGTCTCTAGCGTCGATGCCGACTGAGATGGCGGTGGATTTGAATTCTGGTCGCTACAAATGTATTCTCCTAAAAAAATAATCACTTAAGATTAGTCGAATTAGTTCAATATCCGTATCATGTGGTCGTAGATAGCAAATCATAAAATAAACAAATTAAAAATATTATTAATAAAAAACATCCCTCTCAGCACTGGTCGCAAGAATCAGGCAGATTTCTTAGGTATGTTTACGGGCTGGTTGTGTGATCAGTGGTAACTTTTTACTAACACCCGTGATTAAAATCGTTTGCGGGTTGTTTGAACGTCAAATTTAAAATTGTCAAAGCACAGATCGAGATGTCTGTAGGCGCGACAAATAATCATGAAATATTTTCACCTTTACGTGCGTGCTAACGTATATTAAACAATGATATCATCATCAGACGACTTCACATTATTAAAATAACGGGATATTGAATGATTAATTATCGTATACAGCAACATTCAAAGTATCAATGCGTCAGATGATTTTTGAAACAGCTGTGAAGTGTCCACCATATTTAACTATCGATTCTCGTTTTTACTATCGGCTATCGGAGAGAAAAATAAGTTTACTACGGGTGTATTCGATTTTTGTTTGGCAGAGTACATAGTATATAATTTAACTGATTTTTCTTGACTCTGCCTATATTAATTATATTTGTCCCATTTTAAATTTTCATTAAAAATTATTAATTTAATTATGTCTCGACTACTTTAAAAGTTATTTGGATAAAAGAAAAAAAAAACTACCAAAATTGTCGAAAATGTAGTAAGCGACAAAAAAGCGATTGAATATGGAGTCCCACAGGGAAGTACACTGGGCCCATCGCTTTTTTTGATAGTCATCAATGATCTATGTGATTTGAAAATTGAAGGAAAAATTATAACTTTTGCTGACGACACTGTTAATATTCAAAGAAACAACATGGGAACATGTTTATCATATTGCTGAAAAAAACCTACATATTATCAATACAGTAAAACCGCGATATAACGAAACCCGATATAGCGAAAAATGACGTATATCGAAAAAAAAATCGAAATTTAGTCCCTAAAACCAATTTTTCATACAAAAATGCATTTATATAACGAAATCCCGTTAATATTTATAACAAAATCATTTTTGTCCCGTACGAAAAAATGCCAATACATTTACGTAAATTTATAACGAAATAAAAAAATGTTAAAAGATGAAAATATTATTTCGCACTAACAAAGCCGCGCCGATGCATCTGCCGTATGCGAACGGTTTTATGGCCTTTTCGGCGGTGCGCGGCGGTCGGCCGACAAGGTAGTAAAACAATTCAAACTTCTTCTTGGGTTCATAGCAGGCCCATAAAACCATTTGACATAATTCTTGCGGCGTTCTCTGACACGTTTTACGTACGCATACGGCTCTAATATGATTGCAACCCAGACCCAAACAGCTGTAAAATACAAAAATTAACAGGAACCCCCCGAAAGTTGCAGAATGTACTTATTGGAAATGTCAGTCTCAGTGTAACGTCTGTAGAGTTAAGTTTGTTCAGCTTTTAACGCGATTATTGCATGACCGAACTGAATATTTACAAAAATTCATTTTCGTTTGACAATTGTTTTCGTGTGAACTCGTCAATAATATAAATAATTCGTTAAAATATTTTATGAACTATTTTTGTACGGTATTTTGTATTTCTATTAACTATTGTTTTCGTGTATTTTAAGTGAACAATGTTAACGATAATTTTTAAGTGAACAATTTTAACGATTATAAATATATTTTGAAGTGGTTGCCGCCGTTACCGGTAAATACCTTCGTAATTTATATACGACTCATTTTATAAAAATGCCGCGATTCAACTGTAAAATTGTTATTTTTGAATTATTTTGTATGTTTCATGCCCAAAACTATGTTTGAAGCGGCTCTACATTTAAACACAATTAAAATATTGTTTTGTGTTTGCAATATTCTGGAATTTACAAAAATATCTTCCAATTGGTGTTGAATAGATTCTGTTCTTAATTTAATTCCTTTGATTATCCATTTGCTTATCTGTTTTAATAACAAAACTACTAAAAATATGTAGGTATTCAGTTCCCTATGGCCTTTTTCCTCTTTTGTTTGCAGAATTTGCGATCTTTTTTGAAGCCGCGCAACATTTTTTTGCGACGGCGCGTAACATATAGTAGGTTTTTATTTATTTCGTTATATGTGGGAATTCGTTATTACGAATTTTTATTTTTTGGTCCCTTGGATTTCGTTATATCGCGGTTTTACTGTAGTTAGTTGGATAAAAACCTAGTAATGCTTAATTTAGCAAAAACAAAATTTATGCCTTTCTCCATCACAGAAGAGGTAGGACAACCAAAAAATTTAAATAATATTAAATTTTACTTAAGTACTTGTAAGTAAACATATAAATGGTTGTAATTGTCCTAGTACAGCAAGTTGTAAATCAATAAAGTATTTGGAAATAGTTATTGATAGGCACATGAGATGGGATCTTCATTTAGACAGATTAGCTAAAAGATTGCGAAACATAATTTGTATACATATTTAGAATACTTAGAAATAAGGAAGACGAAAACTGTGTACTATGCTTTGTGCCAATCCATCTTGAGGTATGGTATTGATAGTTGGGGGAGTGCATCAGTTGCATGTATAGCAATGCTCAGAAGGCTATACTTAGAGTAATACACCGTCATGACTTATCTTTCAGAGCCACTTTTTAGGAATTTCAAGTTTTGGATATAAGAAAATTACATCTGCTAAATATATTATTAGGTTGGGTATGATTAATAAGAACGTTATGGGTTTAATTTCAACTTTATTTTCAAGGCACGCTCAGACTACGAACGACACACACGGCAAAGGCGGTAAGAAGAGTGCCATGTCCCTGAAGTTAGTTGCGCGTCCTTCCTTCTAATGGCAATCCTGGTAATCTCTTGTAGTGGTTATCCTGGAATACGGCCTTTGAATATTTGGTGCGTAACAATATTAACTAACTTTCATAGGAAAATAAGCTCTCCATCTGTGAGGACCGAAATATATAATCCCACAAGAGCAAATAATCTTAAAATAGTTCCAAGAACGAAATCTACTTTTGGTCCAAGATTATTCGCTTTTCAAGCTCCCAGAATATATAATCAAATTGGAAATAATATTAAAACCCTAAGTGACGTTGAAGCTTTCAAAAAGGATGTTTCAAATCAGTTGTTAAAATGAGGCCGATAAGATGCTGCCAGTAAACTGTTGTACGTAAATGAAATATCTCTTATAACTGAATTTTGTGTATTATATTAACTTATTATATATAATTTTCCTTTACCTTTATGTGCTTACATTGTATTTATACATAATGTATTGCACATTAGTATTTTTATTCTCTCATTTAATATATCTTCACACTTACTTGCCTTGTATGTTTCATTTTTTATTGAATTGTGTTTTGCCTTCGATGAGTTATTTGATTTTGTGAAATATAATTTAAATATTATTATATTATATCGAAAAATATTGTTATTGCACCACGATCGAACCTGGATCTCTTTCCTAACCGGGGAAGGTGCATTATCCAACTATGCTACAGAGACAAATTTTCGAACCTATATTTTTACCTTTTTGATATTAATACATTTAATCGTTCCATTATAAGAATGTGTTCTCCTAATAAAGTTGTATCAATGTGTCCAAAATTTAATAAAAACGAATTGATAATTCTGGCGTCTGCTATCAGATTACACAAAGGTATTTGAGATTCTGTAAAAATAAGGTAGATAACTCTTTCAAGTAATGGAACGATTAAATGTATTAATATCAAAAAAGGTAACATATAGGTTCGAAAATTAGTCACTGTAGCATAGTTAGATAATGCATCTTCCCCGGTTAGGAAAGAGATCCAGGTTCGAATCCTGGTGGTACAACAACAATATTTTTTGATAAAATTGATTTTATATGCACATCTTTCTAATTAATATATTTAATTAGTATTTAAAATATCACAGACCGTCTGTTCTGAATAATTACAACTTCACAATAAGAATGTGTTCTCCTAATAGAAATATAATTTGTTTGCCAATTTGTCCTAAAACAAGACTGTTTTAGGACAAATTGGACATTAGGACATTACCCAACTAGGAAGCCTCCTAGTTGGGTAATGCATATTAAAATGTGTGTAAAATATATGTAACAAACTGTCGTGTTTAACTGTACAGTACTTATATATTACGTGTGTCTAAATAAAAAAATAAAAATTTTTATATTATAATTTTATTAAACAAATGTCAGGGAAAGTTTTCTCGTATTTTCAAAATTAAGGAATTAATCATTTGTTTTTATTTTGATGAAACATGTTTAAAAAAAATACAAGTATTAAGACAGTTAAAACACAATAAACATTACAAAAATAAAACTCAATCAGTTGTGTTATGGAGAGTTTAGATTTATTTAATTAATTAAAAAAAATAATTATTAACAATGGTTAAACACGTGGCATTGTACAGAGATGGTGTCGATCCTAGTCGTTCTCGCTGAATCATCCACAGCTGAAGTGATGCTGGATTATTGATGTCTGCGGCGCATCTAAAATTGCAGCCATCTCGAATAATTGCGCAGATCCTAATCCGTCTGACATACACCCTTTACAATTTTTTTACCCGCTTCTGAAACAGTGTCCACCGTGCCGACACTGATTTGCACAACCCCCGTGGCGACTTCTTTCACAACCTTATCGGCGACATCTGCCACAATAATCACAGGCGATACTATGAGCTTGGTAAGTATTGAAAACATTTTTAAAAATGATTAAAAGATGAATTTCAAAATAACTTTCAAACTTCGAGACTTATTTTACACTGAGTCGTATAATGCGATGGCTGTGCTTTATGTATCGTGAAACTCCAATACACATTTATCTATGTAGATAATAATATCACTTATATCATTAATCAAATTCTTGAATAATCTCCCCATTACAATTAGAAAAATTGCAGATTATTATAAAATTGTATCTGTTATCAAAAAATATGTATACAGACACGTAAATTATATAGGTACTCTCTTATATACTTCTCTACATCGAGTCTTCGACACTAATACAGAAGAAAAAAATGTAAAAGAAATATATATATACATATATAATTACTGATTATGTTTAAAAATGTATTATATATTCTAATAAAAAAATATATTAAATACTAAATTAATGTATTAATTATAAATATATACATATAAAATCAATTTTGTCGAAAAATATTGTTTTTGCGTCACCGGGATAACAATATTTTTCGACAAAATTGATTTTATATGTATATATTTATAATTAATACATTAATTTAGTATTTAAAATATCACAGACCTATGTTCTGAATAATTACAACTTCACAATAAGAATGTGTTTTCCTTAATAAAATATATATATATATATATATATATATAACAGACAGGAGCGTGCACTGCATACAAGCGAACAAGCCGTGCATTACTAAAGATTCTGAACAATAAAAATAAATTAAATAATCCCTATCATTGGAAAATACCTTATACCATTCTAGCAGTTAGTAGTACCTGGATTAGCGTAACCCGTGGCAAGATTTTTGTCTAGCCGTAGGATATTCTGAAAATCATGAATTATTTGTAAGTATTTCATGGCTATTCTGGTACGCAATTTGCCGGGACGTATGCGTTTAACTTGTTTGTTCGATCCACATGAGGAACACATTGAACTAAATATTTTTTGTTGTCTAGCTGGGGAACAGTGAGGGGTTAATTTTGTCTGGTAGCCTTGTATCGTCACCCTTAGTATTGTTATATTATTTGTACAGTGTGCTTATTCAGGAGCCCTTGTTATAGGTCTGTGAGATTAATATACAAAGCGACATACATTGCGCAAATAACGTACGCCGCGGAAGTTTGGACCCACAGAATGACAGTTGGTTTTATGGCCACAGATTCCTCTGATAGCCTTAATGGGAGCATATTGAATTGTGTCCACGTTAACCCTGCCCATTATAGCGGATGTCCTCCTGGCCGACCACCTGGACTCATAGGAACCTTAAAATGGGTCAGGAAGTGACTTTTCCAGGTGTCACTTTTAGACCAACGTATAAGAATAAGGCAGTTAACGGTTGGAAAGTGGCAAGAGAGGTGGGATACGGCAATGTAGAGAAGACAGACTCATTCCTTTCTTCCTAATGTCGTCGTCAAGTTGAAAGGCATGATGAAATCTCCAGTCCTAAATCATTTTAAATGGTAGATGATTACGGGGCATGGACAATTCCGGAGCAAACTGTTTGAGTTTAGACTTATGGATATGTACACGTGGGAGAGTGGAACAGACACCTGTATGATCATATTTTGTGAACTTGTGAGATACATAGAGATGTACGTGAACATATGATTGGTGGTTTGCCTGGATTTAGACACCGCCTGCCCAGGAATGCAGATCTAATTAGTAATGGGACGAATCTTGTTTTATTTAAGGTATTTATTCGGGTATGGGCGACTCGTTGGAGCTCCTTAGGTGGGATCCACCTGCCCGCCTACCTCTCTCCATGCCTTGTTTTTTGCAACTCCGTTAGTCTATCCGTGTAAGTGTGATGAATGGATCCTGCTACTTGGACTACTGCACCTTAATTTTTCACCTGCATGTAAAACTATGTTCTATGATTTTTATGAATAAAGTTAGCTCTTGGACGCTGGAGGATTTAAATATTAATTGTTAATAATCACATAGAATTTCTTTTCTTTTTTTGTTTTGTAATTGTAAAAATGTAATAGAATTAAAGTTGCATATTTTTATTAGCTTTGGTGGGTGGGACCGACAAGGAAGCCCAGTACATGTCGAAAAATAAAACTCAGTTGTGTATGTAGTGCAAAGATAAGTTTATTTAACATTTTAAACACGAGAATATATTATGAGAACAAAAATCAGTATATGGGAGCTGCAGCTCGTAGAGCGACCTTGGGTAAGGGATGGATTCTGCATTGACTGCAGTCATGGATAACTAAAAAAGAATATGACGGACTAGTTGGTGATAATACACACTACGGCGGCCATCTTGAATTAGTTGCATGGCCTTGTGTTGATCCTACTCGATAGGTTTTGAAACAGTTTTTGTGTTCTTACTGACGACTCCCGCCATTTCTTTAGAAGTGTTTGTGAGCACCGTACAAATGTCTACGGTGCCTTTTGCGGCTATAGATACCATCTCAGCTGCTCCTGAGATAAAAGTAGCTGGGTGTCCTGCCAGGGAGGGGGCTGCAGAGGCTGTTTCTGCGATCCCTGAAGTGGTCGTTGCGATCTTTGTGGCGGTCGCTGCTGTTCCCTTGGCTGTTACGTCCACAATTTCGGCAGCTCCTTCAGCTGCAACACCCGCGTATAGTCCTATGGCCCCCATAAATGCTGCGAACATTTCTGGAATAGAGAAATTTCGAAATAAAGGATAGGTGTCACATCTTCACTTTCGATATTTTAGTCTTAAGAGTGGCGACATATGATAGCATAAAGTTAATTAAATCAAAACAAATAATAATAGCTATTAAGGCGCGACTTGCAATAATAATTCATATTTTGGCGTTTTTTACGAAAATGTGGGTTTTTATTATTCATTTATATCAGAAATTATTCAATAGATTAGACTTTTTTTCAACTATTATTTAGATTGGACCTTTACATTAATATAAAACCCTAAAACTGAATGTTATTTGTCATAATTAAGACGATACAAATATTATAAGAAAGACTGCGACCATTAGATGCATTTTAGGCATGGTACGAAATTGAGTCAATGCGCTTAATTATTGCAGAAACGAAATATAATTTCTTATAATCTTGAAGTCAAGATTACGGAGACAAATCTGTAGGAAACCAAATTAGCAAAATGTTAAAAATGAATAGAGTTATAAATCATTCAATTTGCAGTACATTTGATGAATTTTTGACATTTTTATAATACTTTGTTTTAGTAAAAACATACGTTTTTAAATAATATACTATATTTATTCACATGCTTTGAGGCTTCAACTACTATTTAAAACTAAGTTTAATATCAGAAACATAATAATCATTTTTTAAATAATATATTTCCAGTCTTAGGAAACACGATAATTTTAATTGTCCATCGGACTTTCAGTACGCCGTTGGATTCGGCCATGACGATCGTGAGATCTATGCTCCGTTGGATTTTCATCAAATTTGCCTATTAAATACATTTTATTACAAATTTTGACTACGCTATGAATGAATATTATACTTATTCTCAATACCAATTGCTTATTTTTGTAAATTGTATGGTTTTGGGCTGTTTTTATATGAAAACAGATTATAATTTTGACTTTTCAACATAACACATGTGTCAAAACTTACGTTACGGATCGGAGCACTAAGAATCTGATAACGCATGCGCGGCTTGCAACACATGCGTGCCCAGCGCATGCGCGTCCAGCGCATAGATTTCATTTATTCACAAGATTCAATGTGAAGTTGGCGAACCCGTGTTTTTTTTTTGTTGGGTTTGGTTCTCATTATATTTTATTATACAAATTATTCTGAAATTACTGCCTCCTGTGACTCAAGACGCCTAAGGTCAAAAAGTGTCCATTGACACGCTCTACGAAATTTTAATGGTTATCTCCTTGGAATAAAAATCGCAACGTAAGTTGATAATTTTTACCATTTCTACAACAATTATCTATTTGATTTAACAATACAAATTACATAGTTCAATATACATATATTATGTAGTGCAGATAAATTATTTTTTATTGGAAATACATATCCCTAAAGATAAATAACCTTATCAAAAGAATTATACATGACAAACCTGTCTGATACAAATGTATTTGTTATAGTCATATAAATTAATAAACACATATTTTAATATTTTAGACATAAAAATACTGATAACTAAATAACAATAATAATAATATTATTAGCATAAATAGTTTTCTCTTTGCAAATACAGCTGCTTCAAAAGTTATCAATATTATTTATTAGTATGAATTTGTCAATTTTTTCCTTACAAATCGGGGCATAATTGTAATAATCATGTTTATCGATACAAACGATGGTTTTTATCATAAACATAACAATTCTTAGGTGAGAACTTTAATAAATTATTTAATTTTCGCTTGATAATTTCAAATGGCAACACATACGTATTATGAATGTTGAAGAAATGCCTATTTTCTGATAGCTTTATTACCTGGGAATTTAAAAAAACCAACAATTGTATACTTGTCCTTTTCTATTGATACCTTTCACTCTAGCAATATTTACGTAAAAAATAATGCACTTTTATGTTTACTTGATATTGTAAACGAATTAACTATTAGTCTCGTCTTGAAAGGGTATGCAAAATGCAAAAATATCTCGAAATTCAAACTGGAAAAATGAAAGTAGCCTCTTAAGGCAAGCAGCAAACTTCGGATACGTTTTACAAACAGAAAAATTAGATATTTTCATTTTGCAGGGGAAGATAGAAGGCAGCAGAGTAGTGGAGGTAGAAAGAGGTTATCTTGGCTGCGTAACATCCGAAAGTGGTTCAATATTGGTGATATTATGCAGGATAAATTGATATACTGCAAAATGGTCGCCATCACACAAATAAGTCTCATTAAAAATTGTATTTATATATTATATTATATTTTTTGTGCACACGCTAACCTTAGTGCGTAATTAACAATGATATAGACCGACTTTATTAATTGAAGAAAAATGAAATTAAGACAGGAATCAAAAGGACGAGAGTGTTCAGTCTCACAAAGTTTATTATACATCAGTAGAAATTTTAAAAATGTTAATAACAAAAGAAACAGCTGTGAGGTGGGCACCATCCAGTATGGAAGGCGAGAGCAGGTCACTCGGTACGGTATCCTCGTGCACCAAAAGCCGGCTCCGATAGCTGTGTATCTATCAACGACCGCCGTCGCGAATGATGGCAGTCGAAACCTTCAGACGAAGTGAGGTAACGGCTCCAGATATCACATGCGTAAGGAATAGCAGAGTGGAAGTACACCAATCTTAAGAGTTTATTCCTTTCAAAAAGTAAATTAGTTTTCTTATGCGTTTAGCTAGATTCGATATGTGTTCTTTTCAGTTAAGATGATCATGGATCAGTACTCCCAGATGTCGAATAATTTTAACTCGTGTCAATTTTTCACATTTGTACGAGGAAGCCGTGTTCTTGTCATGTACGATAAGTGTAAGGCTTTGATGTGGCGACGTTCTTTCGTTAATACAAAAATACATATTTTTTTTTTGTGTTAAGTGATAGGGGGTTCGTATCAAACCATTTTTTCGCCTTGCACAACAACAATTTCTGAACAATTTGTGTTAAGTTTCCCAGCAGCAACACTGTAAACAGCGTCATCTAAGATGGACGACGCTCCGTCTATCTGTCAACTCTCCTACAGTGAGAATGTGCCGAGCTCACAATGATTTGTTCAACAACATTGATACATTTTGTTTCATTACCAATATTTAAAAACCAAAATAACATTTTTCATGATTTTTTTTTTTATTACATTACATTTGAAATGAAATATGTCAGGATATAAGTTATTTGTAATCGTTTATTTTTTCTGTGTCCATGCCGACTATATCTATAGATATTATTTCCAATAAATGAATAAGCATTTATAATAACTGGTATATATAATACAAAATACCTTATTAGACCAGTGGTGATGAACAAAGTGGAAACTTGAACTCTGTCTACTCCCGGAGCTGCTGGTGTCTGAGTCTTCCGATCTTTGGTCGTTTGGTGTAAACATTCAGCTATGCGATGGGCCTGACGTCAAAAAGGACAGCTACATACAAATTGTACTAAACGAGATTCAGCTAACGCGACTATCGCCTGCTCCAAAAAGTGACAGCTCTCCGATATTGATTTTTACATAGATCATTCCATAGATAAGAGATATAATAGATAGGGAATTCTGACGATAAAATAGGACCAGAGCAAAATAGGACCGGAAGTTCCGGTTCATTAGTGCACTCTATAGATCGTGGTGAAACTAACAGCCTATTTGCCGCTCTTTTTTGAATGTTTCATTTTCATTATATATATATATACATATATATAGATATAATTTTATGATTTTTTCTGCTGAAAATCGTAAAATAATTTCTATTGACTGAAAATCATTACTTTCGATAGAAAAATAGTTTTTCTATCGAAAATAATGATTTTCAATCATTAGAAATTATTTTACAGCAGATTTTCAGCAGAAAAAAACATAAAATTATATCTATTGTGGAAAATGAGAATTTGGTAAAACAATAAAAGATGTCAAGCTGGTTTTAAAATATTTATTATGTCAAATCTGCTAATTAGAGAATACAAAAAATTGTGGAAAAAACTGACAATGGAATACAAACATATTTACAACATTATTAACAGAACACAAAATATAAAACAGGATAAATATGTGGTAATACTAACACATTGCTTCTGAATTTGGAACAAATTTTTCCCATACCATAGTACGTATATGATATATTTTAGACAGATATTTGTGTTAGTAAAAAATACCTAACAAATTCAATATAATAACGCCACAAGGCTTATGATAAGAAATAATATTATTTATTAAATAGGAGTACTAAACAAAACAATGTGTCATCGCTAAATCAGAAAATAATATGTATTTGATAAATTCAAGACAAATAGTTTTGTTAGTAAAAAATAATTTAAAAATCTAATATAATAAGGCAACAAAGCTCTTGGTGAGAAAAATCAATAATTTATTTAATAAATACAAAACAATGTGGTATCACAAAATCAGAAAAATGGTATCACCTTTATATTACACATATTACTAATATATGAAAGAAAAAACTTAAAAAAGAAATTGCACTATAGAATATATGTTAGAATGCTTTTCTTATTTTCATTTTTTACATACACACTATCATTAAGTGAAAATAAAATTAAAGATTTAAAAAGAACGTACATACTTTTATATACACGTGTACCTTCGGAAAGTTTATTTTAAATATGTAAATAATGATTTTCAATCATTAGAAATTATTTTAATATTTTCAATGCAGACTTTTACATAAAAATTTTTTATTAAACTATTACTATTGTTAAAAAATGATGGTAAGCTTGTTTTTAAATATTATTATTTCAAATCCACTAATTTTCGAATAATAGAAATAGTGGAGAAAGAAAACTGAAAACGGAATACAAAATATAAATTATAAAACAGAACATAAATGTGATAAAATAAATACATTGGTTATAAGCTTGAATAAGAGCTCGCTTTGAAAATTGGAACAAAATTTTCCCATATCATAGTATGTACGAAGTAAAAAAATATTAAACTATTCAATATCAACCACAAATCTCGTGGTGAAAAAAATTAATGATTTATATATTAAATAACACACAAAACAATGTGCCGTCACTAAATCATAAAAATGGTATCATCTTTATATTTATACATATTACTAATACATAGAAGAAACATTGAAAAGAAATTGCACGCATGTTTAAATTAAATTGGTAATAAAAAGGTAATACTTAGGTGATTATAAAAAATTAAAGAATTTATATTAGAATGCTCTTATTATTTTCATTGCACGCATACTAACATTATTCAAGTAAAAAAAGAAAATTAAAGCTTTAAAAATAACATACATACTTTTATATTCATAATGTGTACCTTCGGAAAGTTTATTCTAAATATGTCAATAAAAATATTCAATTATTAGAAATTATTTTCAATGCAAAAAGACTTTTATATCAAAGTAATTATGAATCTATCACTATTGTTGAAAATGATGGTAAGCTCGCTTTTAATGATTTAAAATCAGCTAATTTTAGAATAACAGAAAAATGGGAAAAAAAACTGACAACGGAATACAAATTATAAAACAGGATAAAAATTAGGTAATATAAACACAATGGTTCTGAACTTGGTTGTGGGCGTGAACGGAACTTGCAATAGTTTGACAAATCATATATGTATTTGATAAATTTAAAACAAATGGTTTTGTTAGTACAAATATTTAACAAATTCTATAGCGACTATCATAACTACTAGACCACAAGCACGTAAATATTTACACACTAACATTATTTAAGTGATAAATTAAAGATTTAAAAATAATGCACTTAAACATAACATGTTTATTTTAAATATGTATTTCCGTAAGGAAAGAATTAAAAATATCACTTCTTCAAATTAGAAAAATTATAATATAATTGAATTTTGCAAAATAATCAAGGGGTATGACAGTTGCTTCTTTAGTAATAGAATCAAAAAAAATTCACTGAATTCAAAATTATGATGGCTCAGCCAAATCCACTGCCTGTAGTCTCGTATCGATATAGCCTGCATAACAAGACCGGTTTAACATCTAGGTGGCAATGCAGACTTTCATCTTCTTGATATAATCTATAAAATAAAATATGAATATCTGTTATAGATAATAGGTATAGAAAAGAGATATCTTAAGAAATATCTTTGGATGTAACAATATGCTTCAATGGCATTTTCATATGGCATTTTTGTACAGAAATAATTTTTTCATATGGCATTTTTGAAATAAATTTTTGTACAGAAATAATTTTTTTTTTTAATTGTTAGAATATTGTTTATGCTCTTAAAGCTATGTCGACTGCTTATCTGTAAGACATTTTTCGACATACACACACAATTAGTTGACTGATTGGAATCCGTGGTCAATTCATAATCACCGAGAACTCTGTATGCATGGCGAGCGGATTACAGACTTTAAGAGAACACATTTTTAAAAGTTTTTTGACAGTAAAGCTGATAAAAGATACTATTGTTACGGGATTTATAGAAATTTGTTGCCGTCGGACAGAAGATTAAAGGAAAAACTTGGTATTCAAGATTATAAATTTTTTATAAAACAATCGACCCATAAATAACTATAGATACAGTGAAGAAAAAATTAACAATTTGAGAAGCTCTTTTAGAAAAAATTGATAGAGATAAATAATGTAGTAACTTAAGTTTCTAAGGTGCATTAGACGACGTAGCAATGTATGAATTGAACAGAAATACAGAGACTGTAGAAACTCTCCTCTGACTCCAAGGATGACTTCCTCAAAGCCCTCAGACAGTTCGGCCATATTGCAAGTCTACATTCAAATGTTGTCTTAGATGGAGATGACTGTGGCTGGTGAGGGCGCTAGTAGCTTCAAGGTTATGAGTGAATCGGCAAAGTGGATACACAGCGGAACGCCTGCAGAGACATTAACGAGGTACTGCAGCTATGCTGACAACCCCTTGAGGGATACCAACTTTGTCATCCTGGCCTGCAGGCACAATAGTGTTTATAGAAATTTAATTAATCGATTAGAAAGATATACAGAGAAAATCCATTTTAATAAAAAAATATTTGGTTGCTACCGAGATTCGAACCTGAGCGAGCCATTATGATTACAACAAATTTAGAACTAATATCTGTATATTTTTATAATTGATACATTTATTATTCCATTTTTAAAAGCAATTGAAATTGCTACTTCACAATATAAATATGTTGTCATTTAAAAAAAAAATGTAACAATAGTGTTGATACAGTTAGGTACTTACATTGACAAGATCAGTCAGGACACCACACCAGGGAAGCTAGATGACGAAGGCCACAATGTGAGTTGTGCCATTCGCTCTGGTAATGTGGAACTGCTCGAGACAGTCATTAACGAGTGGCCTGGTGGATACTGGTGGAACTGCTCCGAGCTCTCTTCGCAGTTTACGACGATCTGAAATTGAAGAATGTGCTTCTGTCAGATGAAATGGAGTTTTTTGTCCAAACCAAACTGTTAAACCTATGCAAAGAACATGAATAAGAAATACAAGAAAAAAGAGAAATAAAGTCTTTATTTTGTACCTAATAAATACGTTTCCTAGTAATATTGTTGAGCAGATCTAACTTGTTCTTGAAAAGATCAGAACACTGAGGGCCGAGTACTCCGGTGGTGGTGAATGGACAAGTTTATTTATATCACTATCTTTGTGGTGCAAAATATCTGCATATTGAAGCAACAACTGAAGTCAACCTACGACGTATTGGCATGGGAGGAAATTGAATTCTACTTAGTGAGCTCATATCTGCCCACACAAAGCACCAAGAACTAAACATATAATTTTGGTCAGTTTTGAGTAAAGATAATAAACTGGAGAATTAATAGCATTTCTCAAATGACCTTGAAAATTTTACATAAAACATAAAAAGTGCCAATGTCTACTCACTTGGAAATTCATGTCTAACCTAATTGGGGCCGCTATATTTCAATATTTACATGAAGGGGTAAAGGATATGATCAATATCCATTTGAAAGCACTATTATAAGTTTTAATTACCTGGACTAGCGTCAGAAGTGCACAAAGTGGAATTTTCAAGTAAATGCACATGGATGTTCTCTTGTGCCAGATTGTGCAAGGCATGTATATTAATCTTCTTTCCTGAAAATCTAATATTAAGGTTATGTGGTCGAACACACACAAGTTTTTTGCAATACATAAATATTCAAGGCGATTATACAATATTTAATTTAATATTTCTAAAGTCATTTACCATTTCTGTTAAAATCAAATAAATTATATACACTAAAAATGAACTAAGCTCTTGTATGCACTAAAACGTTGAAGCCAGGTATTGTGATATGCGGGAATATCAATCGGGTTATTCGATAATAAACTAAAATTAAAAAATAAATATATAGAAATACTTACATATACAAGAAGTGTTTGCCATAGGCACCTGACTTCTAGAGCTGTTATTTATATTCAATGTTTCAGATTCTGAAATAAGACAATACAATCATTAGTTCACCATTTTTCCAGAATTCTCGACTACTCATGATTGTTGTTTAACAACAATTAACACTAAGGGTTCACGGAGGAAACATAATGAAATTGAATTCAATCATACACCCACATAGGAACTATGTATGCACATGTATGTGTAAATTGAGTGTTAACCTTTTTTAAAAATACAGAATACTTTACACAATGGTAAACTAAAATTATATATAGAAATACATACCTATACAAGAGTTTGCCATAGGCACCCGATTACTAGAACTGTTACATATATTCAATGTTTCAGATTCTGAAATAAGACAATACGATCATTAATACACCATCTTTCCAGAATTATCGACTACCCATTGCTTTTTTACAACAATTAACACTAAGGGTTCACGCAGGAAACATAATGAAATTTAATTCAAGTTTACACCCATATAGTATGCTCACGTATGTGCTATCTTCAATAATTTTAGAAACAATACCTCTAACAGTTAAATCTTGCGTACCAATCATTGTTACAATAGAACATTACTCAGTCACAAATAATGGTTTACCATGACTAATTTTGTACTAAACAAAATATAACAACAATTGAACAATAATACTTGGAATGAAAAGAAAATTAACAAGTATTTTATCTAACCTTTTAGAAGTTTGGTTTCAACTGAGCTTTGCGAATCATGTATTTTATTTGTATAATTGTGAATGTTATGGAATGTGACAAGATTTGATGGCTGGATATGAGCAAAGCCATAACAAAAACTATTGTTTTGTTACTACTTCATTAAACCCTGTAAAACAATGCACATTAATTATTTTTATATAAATTTGATATTCTTGATATATCCAGAGGAATGTACACATGGAAATCTCCAGGTGATAACTACCGTAACTAAATACATTATGATCAAAAAGGTGGAGATAAACCATACAAAATGTGAAAATGTATCCAGGCGAAAACGATCTCGCCACCAATTGTTAGTTGCAGGTGCTAAATTAAAATTCAAGAGGATTGATTGTGACAAATATAGGAAGTCGGGACCACTTTTGACAAAATTGCAAACAATTTAGAATTTTAGGAGCAGATTCCAAATCAGCAACCAGAACTTATCAGCAACAGTCTTATAAAATTCTCCCAAAAACTATATTTTATTTATTGAAAATAAAACAAATATAAGAATAATGTTGGTATTTGACATAGAAAAAATAAATCGTGAAAAATAAGTTATATCCTAAAACATTTCTCATGGACAAGAAAACATGGAAATACAAATAAAGGCATAGTACTATCTTAAAAAAAAAAGATATTAACATAAAAACAATAACAAGGAAAAGTTATTTAGATATTGCATCGAAAAATATTGTTAATTTGGTTTTTAAATATATATATATAACATATATTTATTTCGGTGAACCCATCATTGAAAGGTTTTCTGGGTACAGTTCTCTGGGCTAATCTATTGTGTATATCTGACCTTTCTTGCTGACGTTTCAGATCCCATTGCAGGGTCCATCGTCATTGTAAGCTTGACGCATTCTCTACTCTGCACATTTTAACTACTGTAAAAGTTAATGATCTACAAACTAGGGATCTATATAAAATAAATTAAATACATGGATCTGAGGATACTTGGCAGCTAATAAAACAGCACCTTTGAGAAATAGTGTTGGCGTTGTTTGCTGCATACACACGAACTGGGGTCAAAACAAAATGTCTCTATTTTTCAGAAACTCAATACTTAAGAAAGGCTTTCCATAATATGGAGGAAAACTATTTATTTTCCAGCCATTCCAATAATTCTTATGAATACTTGAAGAAATTGAAATTCACATTGTTTGTAAGAGAGGCTAGTTCAGATTTTTTGAATGGAGTAATAATAGTGGTATATTAGGGAAACGGCATGACAGAATATCGGTTATTACCTGGTACGTTTATCGTCGGCACGGAGTACATACGCAACCTTTTAGAACCAGGATCTCTGTTAAAATTAGAAAAATGCTTGTCACAGACATTTTTTTCATATATACTCAAATCTCTAGATGCATCTATTGGAGTAGTGAAGATTCTTCGAAACCACTTTTCGGAGACATATCCATCATAATGGGGAAATCTATACACTGTCTCATATCTTGATAAACATCCAGGCACACAGCATTTATGCTGCCCAGCCATAATCCTGAAATTTGAAAAAGAAATTCGAAACACACCGTAAAAAGTAATGACACTTGAAAACACTTTAAAACTATATACGTACTAGAAAAATAAAGATACAATAAGTTAAATAATATTATCAGTGGAAATTAGAAGAAATTTTAGTTGCATTTATGTAAAAGATAATAATAATTAAAAATAGATTAAAAATAATGTGGAAAGAATCAATATTATCAACAATTTTTGAGAATTGCTAATTAAAAAATGGCTTCTTAAACCGGATATCCTGTCTTGGTGGGACTTTTTAATCACATTTATACACTCAGTGCATTTTTTAATGAATGTAAGTTAATCTTTTTTATGCAATTTTCGAATTATGGGGTTCATATTTAATACAATTCAAACAAACAAACAAACTTTTAATGCATACTTGAAAGCAGAATGGCCTGGATGTGTTACAGTCAGTGAAATCATTGAAGCGTCGGCAATATCAGCTGAAATCATTACTTTAGTTCATGAAATTGGTGAAGAAAGTTATGATACCTTTAATCAAAATGATATCAACAAATTATTTATGAATAATCCTTCAAGTCACGATGATATGATTGATATAACTTTAATAAAATATCGCCAGAGAACCAGAAAACGACAGTAAAACGGAAGAAAATCCAGTCTCTTTCCTGCAAATATAATTCGAGGCCTTTAACTTTGCAGTAAATTGTAAAATTATTTTCTTCTTAATAACACTAATTCTGAACGAATCTTCAAATTACAACGTCAGCTTAAGAATTGTATGCCTGTATATCACGAACTTCACAAAAAGTTAGTTATCGAATCAAGAAAGTCACCACTAAGTATTACTAATTACATTATTAAAAGAAAAAAAATCAACACAGAACGATGGTGAAATTGACTTTATCTTTAATATGTAGTAGATCTGATTCGCATACTATTTCTTGTGATGAAAGTGATTTCGAACCAAATCGCGAATCGTGCCGAGCAATGTCACATACCGACAACAATTTTAATTAAAAAATTGACTTTTAAATTAAATTACATTAATAAACATTTCGTATTTTTTATGCGATATTCTGTGGAATGCATCTACTGCATAAAAAGAGGATCAAATGTAATCCAAAAATTATTAAAGCCTTTTAGAAAAATTTGGGTAAAAGAACATTTAGTAGTCAAAATCAATTATTTAACTAAGTAGCGTAACTATACCAATGCGATGCATTAGGGTTCACGTTAGATGAGGGCCAAAATGTCCGTGCCGCACAATATTTCTGCACGTATCAATATTTTTCCCAGCGGTAATATGGACTAATAAATTTTGATCTTTTGTGTATTGTGATAATATTATCGATATATACAATAGGTTGAACACTATTAATATGTCGGGTTAAGGGCCAGACCATTGTCGTAAAACGAAGCAAGGTTTTTTATAATTTACTGCATGTAATTTCCTAAAAACATGTTTTTTCACGAAAATGTGAATATTAAGAGGCCTATTTTGTTATTTCTATTTATTGGATAAGACCGCGTAGTACTTATTTTTTTATGCGTTTATGTATATTTAAATCAGTACCCGACTTGTTAGGAATTTTTACAACAAAAACGCCACCGTTGTGGAATGAAATCGATGTGGTTAACAAGGTATACTGGGGTTAATAAACTGATTATATCCATGATGAAAATTAGTAATTTGTATTATTTCTGCATAAGCTATAGTTGTTTAGCTACTGAATTTCTACATTGTATGCGATATTATGTATTTTCTTTTTTATGACCATAAAGAATGAAAATATTAAATTCTCTTATATATTATTGAAATATATTTAGTGTCTATGGTTTAAAATAGTATACTGACTGTTCAGGGATACCAACATAGTAATGCTTAACATAGTGTGATATTTGTTTGTATGGTAGTTCGCACCCCCTGTCTCCGATATTGATTTTTACATAGATCATTCCGAACTGTGGGCATCTCATTGGTTGATGGGATTACGGTGGGTTCCCCACATTATGGGATATTATTATCTTAATAGTTTTGTCGGTCCCACACACGGGAACGCATTCATCGCAACGCTGAAAAATAATTTTTGTGCAACTTGAAATCTTCGTTAAAACAATATATTTTTTATTTAATTTTTACTAAGAATTTCGATTTGACTGATACAAATGGGACACGACGTTGTGCGCCATGTGATTCGAGTCGGGGTTCGTTTAGGAGAATTAATCGATGATTAATCGAACATGTATCATGCTACTGATCGCTCGTCAGAACGATACCCCGCACTCTAATGAAGTGTTCCCTTCGCGACCCATCCATCAGATTTTCAAATTTTTAAGAAAGGAATAATTTACTTCGGATGATAAATATAGAAATGTTTCTCCAAAAATGTAAGATTCGTGATTAATAACTTGCAGAACGAGTTGCTTGGCAACCGTTTTAGCGTCATCGGCTTCATTGGCTTGGGGTTCGTTTAAATTGATTTATTTCGTTTTTTCTGTTTTTATAATTATAAAAACATAGTTTTTTTTCTTGCTTTAATTATTTGTACCATTTGTGGTAATTATTTTTTAAATTTATTGTCTTTTTAATCTGTTTTAAACGATTTTCGTAGTTTTTCTTTTTTTTCACTAGAAATTTCTTTTTGTTGTTTACCTTGGCAACCACCAACAACGGAATGGGGGCAACTGAAAAGTTGTCCCCGGCCCCATCTGACATATCCGATCCAAGAAAACGGAGAGATGCGTGTCCGGGTGATACGACATCATCAAAAAAACCCAGAGAGTCTGTAATGAATTCTTACAAATCAACTGACTGTGATCCATATACAGTTCATGTACAGAAGATTAGCGGAGATGACAAATCCTCACCCATCCATCCCATACATTTCGGAAATTTTTTGTTTCGAAACAAAATTAAAAATATTTCTCCCGGGGGAGTCAAATCTCTTGGAAAATTTAAAGTGTCAGTTCAATTTAAAGATTACAAATCAGCAAATGAATTTTGCTACTCCTCTTTGACCATTAATCAGTACTCAGCAGTAATTCCGGCTTACCAGGTTACTCGCATGGGTCTGGTTAAGGGTATTCCAGTCGATATGTCAGATAATGACATCATCGAACAAATCAATGTTCCGGATCATTTCGGAAAACCATCTAAAGTCCGACGATTAAATTACAAAGATACAAAATCTGGTACTGTTCAGTGGCTTCCATCTCAATCAGTCGTGATAACATTTGAAGGGCAAAATCTTCCAAAGTATGTATATTTACATTATAATTCTCTTCCCGTAGAACAGTATGTTTTTCCAACAATACAATGTTTCCGATGCTGTAGATTTGGTCACACGAAAACTGCATGCAGATCCAATCCCCGCTGTTTTAAGTGCGGCGATGCACACCTGGGCGAAGAATGTCCCAAAATAAACATAATGCCTTCTTGCCTCAATTGTTCTGGTCAGCACAACGCCACTAACATCATCTGTCCTGAATTTACCAGACAAAAAAATATTAAGCATATTATGGCGTCTGAAAACCTTTCCTATTTTGAGGCATCAAAATCCTTTTCTCCTGCAAAATCTTCCTTTGCGGAAAAAACTTCTACGTCATCTCCGACTAAATTTTCTGCATCTCCTCTCTTCTCGCAAGTACTTGCGGAAAAAAATAACCATGTCTCTATGAAACCATCTTCACAAAAGAAAACTAGTTTCACTTTCCGTACCCCAAAAACATATCAGCCTTCTTATCTATCAAATGACCAATCCACATTAAATTCTATATATATTTCTCCCAATGGTAATTCCCAATCTAATGATAACTCCAATGGAGTTGCTTTCCTGTCAAATAATGATTCTCTTTCTTTTAATAATAATAATTCTTCTGATATTATTAAAACTTTATTAACTCTTTTAATTAATATTATATCTCAAAATAAAATACCGTCCAACGCTGCCGAAATAATTTCAAATATATCAAACTCTCTCCCAAATAATGGCAGTTCTTCTTCAGTGGAACACGAGAAGCGCTGTTTCTAATCGAATTAATCTTCTTTATTTATTACAAAACTACTCAATTTCTATTGCTTCCATCTCAGAGACATGGTTTAAGCCGTCTCTCCGTTTTCATGTGAAAGGATATTCATGTATTAGGTGTGATCGGTCAGATGGAGGAGGAGGTTCTGCCATCCTAATCAAAAATGGTATCCCATTTCAATCAATTCCCGTTTCTCTTCCGGATCATAATGTACAAATATGTGCGATACGTTATGACAATATTACAATAGTTTCCACATACTGTAATCCATCTTCTGTTTTTAATCTTAATTGGTGGAATAACTTTATATCTTCTTTACCTTCACCGATCATTATAATGCGTGACTTCAATGCACATTCTACCGTTTGGGGTTGTTCTTCTGATGATAAATCTGGTAAAAGAATAATAGATTTATTAGATTCTGCAAATTTATGTTTACTTAATGATGGTTCTCCCACAAGAGTACCACTCCCCTCCCAAAATCCTAGTGCAGTTGACCTCTCCATCTGTTCTAGTAATGTAGCATCGTTGCTATCATGGGACATTGTTCCCGATTGTTGTGGTAGCGATCACTTTCCAATAATTTTATCTTTTCAAACCCCTCAAGTCAGTAGAGCTACTCCGAGACCTAAATATCGACTGCAATCTAAAAAAGCTGACTTACTTAGCTACGCGATAGAACTTGACAGTGCTATGTCTTCTTCCTTTCATCCGTCAGATAATTGCATTCAGTCTTACAATAAAATGGTAGACATTCTTAAAAACATATCTCAAAAACATATCCCTTTTACTATTTCCAATTTACATAAACCTCATCCTGCACCTTGGTGGGATCTCGATTGTACTCTCGCTGTAGGAAAAAGGAAAAAAGCCACTAAAATTTACTGTAAAAATATGACTTTACAAAATTATCTTGAATTCAAAAAAATCTCTGCTCAAACCAGACAGCTTCTAAGAAATAAAAAAAGGGCAGGATGGACTTCATTTTGTGAGGCCTTATCTCCAGATACTACTTTAACCACTGTTTGGAAAATGATTCGAAGATATAGATCTTTATATAATCCTCCTATCCAACTTGCTCCCACTTCTTCTTGGTTGAATAATTTCATGGACAAATTAGCTCCCTCTTTTTGTCCATCAGATCAAGAACTCCCTCAGCCATCTAATCTCACTAATTCTCATCCTCTTGAAGGCCCCTTTGTTATTTCTGAATTAAAATTGGTTCTTCAAAATTTAAATGATTCTTCTCCTGGACCAGATGACATTCCGTATTCTTTAATAAAACTAGCTAATTTAAAATTCCATACAATAATCCTTAATATTTTCAATGAAATCTTTTCCACGGGTTTGATCCCTGACAGTTGGAAATCTCAATATATTATTCCAATTCTCAAACCAAATAAAGATCCATCAAATGGATCGTCCTATTGCTTTATCATCGTGTCTTTGTAAAATAATGGAGCATCTAATTAAAAATAGGTTAGACTGGTTTGTAGAACATAATCATCTACTTTCAAAATCACAATTCGGTTTTCGGAAAGGCAAAAGCACTCTGGATAATTTGTCTATTTTTACTACGGATATTAATTTGTCATTTTCTAGAAAAGAATATTTAATGGCTGTTTTTTTAGATATCATAGGCGCATACGACAATATTCATATTCCAATACTTGTGGATAAACTCCGCAAGATGAACATTCCTGAAAATATTATTATTTTTATAAAAAATCTTCTTTGTTGTAGAACCATCCATGTATTCGTGCAGGGATATGTAGTTGGTACTAGAGTTGTATGGAAAGGTCTCGGACAAGGATCAGTTTTAAGTCCAATACTTTTTAATTTATATATATCAGATTTAGAAGCTGTTATTACTAAACACTCTAGAATTATTTCGTTTGCCGATGATATAACTATTTATATTTCAGAAAAAACAATTTCTTTGGCTTTAATTCAAATTGAGAAAGCCCTGAATGACTTAAGCTTATGGCTTGCATATAACGGTTTGCGCTTGTTTGTTTGTTTGCCAGAAAAGAGCAAAATTGTTGTTTTTTCCAAAAAAAAGATAACCCCAAATTTCATTGTACATTTCGAAAACCAACCCCTTGAAATAAGCTCGTCGGTAAAATTTCTTGGATTAAATTTCCAATCGTCTTTATCTTGGTTTAACCATATTTCTGAAATTTTAACGAAATGTAATAAAAACTTCAATGTTATCAAAGCAACAGCGGGAATTTGGTGGGGTTCTCATCCTACAATTCTAAGATTAATGTATAATGCACTTGTCAGATCTCATCTTGATTACGCCTCTTTTCTTTTGGATCCATTGCCAAAGTACTTAGCAAAAAAGCTTAATCAAATCCAATATAAATGTCTTAGGCTGATATCTGGATGCATGAAATCGACACCAATTAACGTTCTTCAGGTAGAAAATGTCGAACCACCTTTAGAAATAAAACGCCAACTTCAGTCTGACAAATTTTTTGTCAACCGTCTTAGTATGCTTTCTCATCCATTAACACCAAAGTTACAACTTTTGCATAGTTACTGTCACAACAAACCCGAAACAAAAAACATCCCTTACTTGTGATGAGTTACCATTCGTTATCTTACTACGCCCTAAAAATTTATCGAAGTCATTCAATTCCACTGTACCTGATCCCATATGAAAGCATTATTTTAGAAAATAATATCTGCCTTGATTTGGGTTTAACAAAACAATTTTGTTCATCACAAAATGCTTCAATTGTTCGCAAAGAATTTAATCGGATAACTAACGAAAGATGGCCTGGATTTTCTTATATTTATACAGATGGTTCTAAAACTCAGTCTCCTGTTTCAGCTGGAGCAGCATTCCTTTGTGTTAACCCATATTCAACCGAAGTCTTTAAACTCCCAGATGATACGTCTAGTTTTGCTGCTGAATCGATAGCAATTCTTGAAGCCCTTCAGGCCTTCAATATTAAATATAATTTTGTACACCTAGGGTATACCTGTATTTTGCATACCGATATTTTTCCCCGTCTGAGGTCACTCGGTCAGACACATAAATAAACTATAAGATTTATAAGATTTTTTCTTGTTTCAAAATATGTTTTTCAAATATCGAGAGTGATAATGTTAAATATAATTTTGAAGACCTAGGGTATACCTGTATATTACATACCGATATTTTCCCCCGTCTGAGGTCACTCGGTCAAGACACATAAATTAACTATTAAAAAATTTTCTTGTTTCAAAATATGTTTTTCAAATATCGAGTGTGATAATGTTAAATATAATTTTGAAGACCTAGGGTATACCTGTATTTTGCATTCATGATTCTGAGAGCTATGCTGGCGGCGGTCTGACTATCGGTAGGGTCTCCCAAGCCAGAAAGGTCGAAGATGAGGTTTCAGACTAAACGAGATCCACAGTAGCGTGTATCAGTACAGGGACAATGCGGAAAGAATGAGTTCGGACAGATTTGTCTCCGAATTAACCTGGAGCAAAGGAAATGGATATGGTACTGCGGTGTGGAAAATATCTGGAACCTATCACACTAAGCATCCCACGATTAAAACAGTCAATTACAGGGCCGGCATTACGCATAGGCGAAGTACGCGCTTGCCAAAAGATATATAAATATTGAAAAACACAATGCCAAGTTGCAAAACGATAATAGTGTGTAATAAAAATTATCCAGGTACAAACAATGGTTATTTCCTAATAAAGCAGTTATTTGTAATGTTAACACTAGTGGCCAGAACGTCCTTTAGTAAAAATCCGCCCTTGGGAAAGTTTCAAAATGCCGGCCTAACAAAATACCGCCGAAAAACATAATTTTTATTGTACATATTTACTTATACTATTCAAACTTCATTTGCATAAAAATATATCATAGTCTAGAATATATAATTAGTATATATCTAATTTAACACCATAACTAAGTTAATGAAAACCCTTTTAAAAAAAATCTACTAGATGGCGATAATATTTTTGTTTCATATGCACATGCACAACCAAACAAAAATCAAATAAAAAAAATGAATTACGATATTTCCAGACAATCAATCGCTGATAGTGAATGTGACTCAAATATATCAGTGATTGACTCACGGTTCGTGATTTTGAGCTCATCGCTAGTCTTAATATTAATATTTATGTCAGGTGCGTGAGAAATATTCCAGCTACAGTTTCTTTAAATACTTATAGAGCTACACGATCTTCTAAAATAATCTATTCTGAGTATTCGAACGTCGGTTGATTCAATGTTTATATTAAAAGAATTGCTGGCAACGGTGTACATTATTATCAAGGAGAACACATTCTTATTGTGAAGTTATAATTATTCAGAACACAGGTCGCGGTAGCGCAAAAACAATATTTTTCGACAGAATTGATTTTATATGTATGTATTTATAATTAATACATTATTATCGATAATTAAAATAAGTATTCGTATTTATGGAGGCTAGATCGAAGGTGTGCATTGGTATTATTTTTGGTTGGAATCATAGATAAGTTGGAATCACCGATTACTGGTCCGAAGCGCACTTCAGGTTAATTCATTTTTTTTCCGCTAGGGCAGTCCAATTAAAATAGCAACTGTCAAAATAAAAATGGCCGTTTGATTCGCGTACATTTTCGCGTTACGTAGTTGGAAGCTATCGCTGAAATATTGAACAAATTATCGATTTATAGATTGTTTGCGATTGATAAACGGCATACTTATCAGATCGCTCTATAGAAACGTATAATGGATTGTTTAACATCGGCGTGCGGCTTTTAGAAACAAATGCTACATTATTTCTAGCGGTTTCGTTGTTTTACTTAATGATGGTGAAATATTTGTTTCTTTTCAGACGATCAGACCAGCTGGGATACGAGTCTGGCGAAGATCTCTGCGTCTTTGAGCATTGTTTAAGCGTTCCTATCGAGGGATATACGCAATATCGACAATCTGCTTGAAATCGTTCAGATATTTCGACCGATGTACATGTCTTACACACGATAATTCCACTGAGGCTCGAACGCTGCAAATTTCTGTCATTACACATTTTTATCGGTTTTATAGGTTTCTGTTTACTAACCTATTATTAAATTTACCTGTAAAATATAAGTAAAGATTGATTAATTTTTTCCTGCAGATTTTTCTCAATATTTTTCAAACTACGCAGGACCTGATTTTTCTTCATAACATTCTATTTCTTCATTAAACTCTTCGCAGAGCAGTTGTGTTCACTATGCCAATCATTTCCACAGTGCACACATTTTTTTTTATTCTCCGTTCTATCTAAAATATTGTGTACATCTTCTAGAACCTACTTCATTTATGATTCTATTATTTATAGGTTAGCCAGATATAGTACGTTGCGATTAATACGATATGTGAGATTATACAAATTAAATAAAAATATAGTTTCTGTGGGTTTCTTGTTATCCGGATTTTCAGCTGGTCTCGGTTTCTTGATCGAATCACTTAAATGAAAATGGCGATGTCATATCACTTTGATTTTATAAATATATTTTGAACTCATTGCAGGGATAAAACGTAATCTTACGTTTCAACTGTCAAAATTTTGCAATATTTTGTTTATAAAAACAATCATATAAGTTCAGAACCACATATCAATTAATTTACGTTTGTTGGTTTAGTCATTAAGACACCCACCCAGTCTTATTTTCATATCTTATTTGAAAATATCGAGTGACATGAATTCTCTACTTAAAAAAATTGTATTTCAATGTGCATTATGTCGACTTATTGAGGTTAATTAATTATCAATCAAAGTTATTTATTTAATTCTTAACATAGTGCATACATAAGCACTCCTTATATATGCTCTAATATATACAAGATTAAAGTATTTTCTTTTACTAAAACTTGTCTTTTACATATTTGGTCAGTTTCATTTTAAATCTATTCCATTTCTCCTCCTTTCTTATGTTTTCTGGCATTTCATTAAAAATCTTTGTCGCACTATACATCATCGATTTCTGAGATTTGGCCCTCTTCCTGAATGGCAGTCTCAGTCTATCCCTTCCCCTTGTACGGTGCTCGTGCTCATGTTGATATTTTCTCATTGAGGATTTAGTAAATAAATATCATTATATTAAAATATATTTTCTGCTTAAAGGTTATATTCAGATCTTTCAGCATTGTACTGATCCGAGTATATCTGTTTTTTCTGAGTATTGTACTCAAAGCTTGTTTTCAATAATATTTATTAAAAAAAAGTGTGAGCCCAAAAAAACTTACTTTTCTCATTTCGTCACCCCCTTAGTGATGACACCCGAGGCGGCCCGCTCCCACCGCAACTATTCTACGCCGTTGTGTGCACTTGGGGAGAAATCAAGAGAAATATTGCCATTTCAGTACAAGGCTAGTCGGGCTTGATTTGACCACATTATTAATGAAGGTATATTAGTTAATAGAACTAAAAACAAGTCTCAAGGAAAGCTAAATGTTCTCTGCAATGTAAAGTATGATATTTTATAAGTCATTATGCAGGAGAAGGCAAAAGGCAGAAGCATAGGTAGAAAGATATTATTTTATCTGTGTTACTTCATTAAGTAATTATTGTACAAAATGTTGATGATCTGATATAGGTTAAACCAACATGGTCGCCAATCTTTGATAGAAGGTGGCACATGAATTGTGTGCGTGGTATATTTTTTGGTGTGCGCTATGACCCCCGCACACTTTAGAGAGAACATTGTTTTAAAACTATTTAGTGGCAAGTCTTGTATTGTGACGTTGACAGCTAAAACTGTCGACTGTCCAAAGATGTAGATCAACTTTCCAACTGTAAAAAAAATGTATGATTACTTTTTTGATTTTTCGGGGCACGTAACAGTTAATCTTTAGGATTTAATGTTGCGGTGAATTAAAAATTTTAATAAAGCACCGGGCTTGAGGGTGCGAGTTTCTTTTCTTCACTAAATTGTACGTTTAACTTCCGTGGGAAGTGGGGCATGAACTTCAGCTGCCAAACAATACAGAACAGAGAAACGAAAAATCGTAACGCTACATACAAATGTAGCGATTTTATATTCACCGCCATATCAGTCGGCATTGACGCTTGCGACAGGGCTGCCGGCTACCGCTACAAGTCTGGCTCAAGCAGTCTCCGGTTTCATCGTTTCACAACGGCGGTCTTGCCAGCCCATGCGCGCCGAGCAAGACCGCCAACTCACTTCTTTCATTTCACAAAACATGTGCACCTTCTATATCTTCATTCATTCCTTGCGTTCGATACCTCAACACGCCAATCACATTTTTTTCATTTAGCCACCGACCTAACCCCCAAACAAACAATGTTTGAGCTTGTCCTACTCGCCTCGCGCCACCCAACATCCCAAAGCGCAAATTTTTCCCAGAAAACTCAAGGAATAATGTATATTATTGATAATAAATATGTAGAAAGACAAATGATTAAAAAAATGATAATTAAATGACATCAAATGCCGATTTTCAAAGGTGACATTAACGAAAGGCAGGTAAATTAAAATAAATTCACTTATTATAGGATTACTTGGCGGTAAAATCAAATATTAAGTTATTGCTCTTTATATATTATTATAATATTCTTATTATTTTTTAAACTGATTCGGTCATCAGGCTAATGTCTTATAATACGTTGCTAAACACAAACTAAGGTAAATTAATGTTTTACGTCGTTCAAATGATCAAATCTACTCATTTTATGTAATTCTTTTTTATCCTTACATCCCTGCTTGTTTCTTTTCTTTCACTTCTTACATGTCTTTAGTCTGTATCAACATTTTTACTTATTCTCTACTTGTCACCTTTTTGATTTTTCTAATCATAACCATTTAATTTAATTTGCTATCTTACTTCCAACTTATAATCTTACTCATGGAACCTAATGGCTACCTACCTCAGAACAAGTACTTTATACATATGTACCTAGTAAGGTTGGAAGCAGCCAACATGCTTGCATGTAAATGGAATGTAGTATTAATACTTGTACTTTCTGATGTATTGGTTACTTTAAGGATTTTTATATTGATGTAAGCTTTAAAGGAATGTTGTTTTAAAAATGATCTGAAAATTAAATGTAACTGACTTCATACATAGTATTAAATTAAACCAGTATTATAATTTATATAGCATCATTTTCATGTGAAAAATTTCACCTCAAGGGCACTTTGCGCATCAACTGTTTAGTCCTACATTATCTTTTGTATAATATTTAAAATTTTAAAAAATTATTTGAATTTATTTTCAGTCATTTTTTAAATAAAGTCCCCGGTGCACTATTCGTGACGGATGGCAAACAGTTCCAAACTTTCGGGCCTGCCACTGCAGAAGTGCACTCGACTGGTTGGTTTTACAAGCCTTCCTGCGTCTAAAGTAGAGGCTGACGTTAGAGTTTCACGTCTACTATTTAAATTTTCTGGGATGAAAAGCTCTTGAAGATACAGAAGCGCCATGTTATATGTCGGCTTGTACATTAACCGGTATTTCAATTCAACCCTATATACATACCTTGAGTTCTCTTTGTATTTTACAGCTTATTTTATGTTCATAGCGTATTGTTATAATTAAAAGTTCACATTTGATGTTTAATAAAACTTTTTTCATATTATTAAGGAGATTTCTCCTTAATAATATAAGTTGTATCTATGTGTCCAAAATTTAATAAAAATGAATTGATAATTCTGGTGTCTGCAGTCGGTTTACTCAAAGGTATTTGAGATTCCGTAAAAACAATGTAGATGGCTTTCAAATAATGGAACGGCAGATGTATTAATTTGGAAAAGTACATATAGGTTTGAAAATTTGTCATGAAAAATATTAGCGCTGTAACACAATTGGTAGTGTACTTCCTCGGATTGGAAATAGAGATCCAGGTTCGAATCCCGGCAGCGCAAAAACAATATTTTTCGACTAAATTGATTTTATATGTATATATTTATAATTAATACATTAAATTAGTATTTTTTTCACATGTAAAAATGACCGCTAATTTATACAATTGCATCATATATGCAAACAGTGCATATTTAGGTGTTTAGATGCATAACAAACAGAAACATACAACGAACGACCTCAAGGAATGGAACATAATTCGAGAACTGTCTGCGTATTAGTTTATGTACATGGTTTTACTATACAAGATATTTCTATTACATTATATTACCAATAGCTTGGATACGATCATATGAAGATGAGTAATTAGTGCTTGTTACTGATACTGGGACTGTATGTTTTAGAAGAACGCACTAGTTGTATGTTTTAATTTTTGGAGGTTGAGGTATTTTGGGAAATACACGGAAACAAAAAAAATCATTAGTAAATATTTCTTTTATTAATCCATTTTTTTCACAAATGTAAGAAATATTGACAATTAGGGGGCCTTATATTGCATCCAGGGTTCCCAAAAGACAAACGTACATTGCCGCACGAGAAGTGTAGTCAGATTTAACTGTGTTGAGGGAGCATGTTAGGTATCGTGGGGCGCGGTAAAACGCAGTTCAGTTCGCACTCTTCCTTCGTGGGGAAGTTGTTGAGGTTTGATCCGCATCCCCCGTATATAAACTTGACACATTTCAGCTGGTTCTTGTCGTATGCAAATCTAGAAGAAATCGCAAAAAATCTGATGATGTTACGAGAATTTTCCTGGCAAGTCGACAAATTTAAGTACCACGGAATGGAAAGTGAGGAGACCGGTTCGGTTTTATGTTTCTTTTATAGTGCGGGGATAAAGTTAAGTGCCGCCAAACGTGGATCCTTACAGAGAGAGAGAGAGAGTGAGATGAATAAACCAGGCTGCCAATATGAATTATCTTAGGGGAGTAGCGGGAGTATCATTATTGGACCGAGTGAGAAGTACCTAAGAAGTATCTAATTTTAATTAAGGTGGAATGTAAGACGTTTGACTACTGACTACTGACTAGGACGCATTGCAGTTTTTTTACTGCGATTTACAAAACTGTACACTGCGGTATTAAAATGCGTATTTTCAGTTCAGTATAAAAATGGACTTTCAGATGACGCAATAATATTTTAAATGTTTGATCATACAATGCGAGTCGTTTTTGAACTCTGCATATAATTTTGTCTGATTGATTCTCATACAATGTCGCCGCAATGTCGTCGGAGTCAGTTGACGACGCAGTAACAATACATCTAGCCTCTCTATTGGTTCAACGCGTGCTGACTGTGAAGGCGCCACTGTACATTTCTATAGATCATAAATCCAAGTGGGGTTTTTTAAACCGTGGAGCAAAATGTGGCCCGATGCATTTTTAAAATCAGTTGTGGGAATAAAACACAAGTGCGTGCGCTCGCATACAAATCTATGAGCTACAATATAACCGTTTAACCGCAGTGTGTGCTAGGCCTAAGCTGGGATAAAAAGGAACAAATACACGATAACATATTGGGTATCGGTTTTGTCGACAAGCAGAGTTAATGCAAAATAAATGAAAGTGCCTTGTTGATACATTGGACCCCTGACCTTCCGAGGATTAGGGGATGAAAATTAGGGGATGATTACTCTTGTTTTCTTTTTATGATCACCAACAGTCAACCTTAATATGTTCTGCAAATTGAAATAATAATAACATTGGATTTTTATAGTGTCATTTTCGTTAAAAATTTCACCTCAAGGGGGCTTTACACACACGTCAACTATTATAGTAAAACGATTTTTTGAAAAACTGCATTTTTAATCTCTTCTTAAAGTCTGCTGCACTGTTCCACACTTTTGGGCCTGCCACCGCAGATGCTCGTTGATTAAACAGACTACTGGCAACGCGTATTCAGTTATACAACCCTTCCTGCAGCTCGAGTAGAGGTTGACCTGAGAGTTTGACGTCGGCTATTGAAATTGTCTGTCTCTTGAATATTCCAGAGACACTATATTATGTACATTAACCAGTACAATTTAAATTCAACTCTTTCAGGAAAACGGAGTGTGTGTGTACAAAAATATGTCTTCCTCTGAATAGTTTTGTATATGTTTCCAAATTAAAATTTTTAAAAATTGACTTAGGACGTTCTCAAAAAAATCGCTTCTTACAATCCTTTTGAAACTTTGAATACACATACATAATGAGTGTCTTGAATACGTAGAAATATTTTTCAGTAGTAGTAAATTAGTAAATATTGCCTATTAAAATGAGCATATTTAACATACAAACCATACCCCGATCCATGTTGTAGCGCACATTTCATTGAATAGCGTTAGTCATTTTCTTACCATTGTTTTGGAAAACTGAGAATCATTCATTGAAAATTTAACAAATATCTTTTTGTAAAAATAACTAAAACGAACGGTATTCGTTTTGTTATAAAAAATATTAAAAGTGAGCTACTTTTGAATGGTTTTGACGTTTGCTTTTATAATTTGAATAGTGAGAGATTTTTGAACTTCTGCGCATGTGAGCGGAAGTGAAAAAGTACACTGTACCTCGATTGTTTTTTATTCTATTCATAGTAGTTCATAGTAGTTTACATGCGGGGGAATCTTCTTGATGATTGAGTACGACTGCTCTTTGGGAACGTCCTTAAGTCAATATTTGATGCAACGGTTGTTATTTAACAAATACATGGTTAGATCATATAAAGTGTATAAGAAAGAAATATGCGTTGTTACCCTTTTGTCAAAAATGTGTTTAATTATGCCAAATCCTACAAAATGTGGTGGATATGCTAAGTTTAACAGTTTAACCCTTCCCAAACCATGCAGTAACACAGGTCTATCATCATAATTAAACCTGTAATATTTCGGTAAATACATGCAACATAAAATTCATATTTTAGATAATCCTAAAGAAAATATTAGCGCTTAGGAATGACTAGTGACAAACCAATTATGAAAAGGGAATCGTACAAGAACAATTATTTTTTCCATTCAATTTGTTGTAAAATTAATACATCGGTAAAAATACAATTTGTGATATGAAAGACAGAGATCACACACTATTTTCACAGTGAAAAGAACAACAAACATACAAATATAATTGTCTCTTTTTCACTAATTAAATGAAGAGAGATAAGAAGGAAGGACATTGTATAGGACTTAATGAATGCTCTAAATTATGTTATTCATCATTTTTTCAAAATTGAATGCTCAATATTCAGAGTAAATTCGTGCCATTAAAGTCGTTTAAGCTACTAAAAACCTTTCTTTCTAACCGTTATTTACGGTAACACGAGTTGACAGCATGGCTGCGTTCAAATATTTTATGTCATGGTATGGTAAAGGTTAATGTATACATTTCATGCAATATCTTACTTCTTCTTCTTCTGCCTTATCCGTTCAACAGACGTTGGTTATCATCACTTAACAAGTGAACACACTGTGGCCCGGAAAAGCTCTACAGCAGTCTGGCTAAACCATTGCTTTAGGTTCTTCAATTATGATATTCTCCTTCATCCAGCGATCTTTTCTTGCATTACGATATATAGGTGCAAGATATACTTCTTCAGAAGTCTAATCACATGTCCGATATATGGAAGTTTTCGGATTTTTATTGTTTTAAATGTTTCTTTCTTTTTTTTGTTCATTCAACTTAAACATAACATTATCCATTTGTCTTATTTTGAGCGTTCTTCTATAGATCTACATCTCAAATGCGTCAAGTCGCCTTATAATTTATTTGGTAAGTATCCATGCTTCCGTTGCATAAAATAATATCAAGAAAAAGATCATAATCTTAGGTTGATAAAGATAGCACGAGCTTGTTCAATGCGACATTTGATTTCAATAGAAGGATCCCATCATCCATTTATATTTTTATAATATCTGTTTCTGGCAAACTATGCATCTGAGCTGCCATACAATTTTTCCCCAATCAGCAGCAATCTGCAGGAACCTTGGAGGTCAAGTGTTATTGGCACAATCTCGACAGTCACGAGTAAAAGTGTTGTCTACCTCACAAAACTGGGTCTACTTTGAATCCCTCAAACAGGCGGAAGCCAAATGCAATATATACCTAGTTGAAGTGGATATTATTAAGAATATATAGTTTTATTATATAGCAAACGACATACCTTAAGATAGTTGCCTTACAGGGTCCGCTTTTAATTGGATACTTGCAAGCATTCTTGTCTGGAAAGGCAAAATGTATTGTATACATATAAATAATAGTTTATCTAAAATATTAGCTATAAAAGTTGGAGCATATCTTAACATGTTCAGTGAAGAGTGAGAAATGCCGATTTTTTTTCGACGTGAAGTTGCTTTTATGATGTTTGTTTATGCTTTAGTTGAATATTTAATGTTGGTAGCAATGATTGGTAACTGAGATTTAACTGTTGGAGGTTTAGTTTCTAGTATAGCAGTCCTGCTCAAAGTTATCAATAGTCACAATTGAATATAATCACAGTCACAATAACAGTTTAACCGTCATCAAGTGTAGAGGTTTATGGCTTCCACTGTCGATCACCGCCAATTATCCTGAACGCGCATTGCATATAGCAGTGCGAGAAACAGAACTAACAGTCGTAAACACGTCCAGTACTGATGCCAGGCAACTAAAACCGTGCGACCAGCAGTCGTCGGGAATGCCATCTCTCGAGCTTCATTCTTTTCGCTTCCGCCAGCTTCATGTTCCGTCTCTGTAACTCTTTGTGTGTAGATATTTTATTGTACAGCTCAACCACTTGGTATTGTAGTTTTGTCATTCACACAACCTGCCAAATCCTTCTGGTACGCAAACATTTGAAAAGGATTATGCTGACACATATTGGATGGAAGACCAAGAGCCCACAAGTACACTGATTTGCAGGAGGTAAACTGGAAAAAGGATGGTACAGACAGAGGGAAATGGCATCAGATTCAATAGGCAGCCAAGACTCCTGGGTTGTAGCAATAATGACGGTGATAATGTGCGAAAGGATTAAGTTTGGAATATCTCCGAGACTGTTTTTGAATTGACAGATTGGGATGTCTCGTGTTGTCAGTATTGGACTTAAAACTCCTGTAACACCAAGTAATAATGTTGTAATGAATTCCTACTATCATCAATCATGAATTCCAACTGTCTCTTCACTACTGATAGATACTTTGATCACCTGTACAGCCAACAGCTGTAGATTTGATGTATTTGGATCGTCCAAGTGGGAAATATCGTCAACAGCTTGTATCTCTTCACTGCTGGATATAGGTCTTCCTCAATAGCCATTATTTCTCATCCATTTGCTGCCCGCCCTTCTTCTGATGTCGTTGCTCCTTTGAGTTTGAGGATGGTCAACATCTCATCAAACTTATCGCTATTCGGCGTGTAGATCTCGGTACCTTAGTCTCATGGAGTATACAGGATGGCCCAAAAAAGTGAGCACGTCTCGTAACACATGAGTTATTTAAAAAATAATTTAATTAATTATAATTTTTAATGTAATTTTTTTGCGGAATATTTAGCTAATCAGAAATCATCAAAACACCCCATATTGCGTAATCTACTGGGTTTAAATCTGGGCTGTTCGGTGGCCACATGCCTGGTTTGATTAGAATAACATTCTCACGACGAAGAAAGTTCATTGTATTTCTGGCCGTTTGAGATGGAGCTGCTGAAATGTCTAGCTATACTTGTTTTGAAATTCTTTGATCATTTTCTTAGCACCCCAAAATTTTTCGATTCGCAAATTTTTGATCAGAATACGGTCTTTTGCAGTGATTTTTGTCATTCTGGGCAACAATTGAAAAAAACCAAATATAAACAATGGGAAAATTAATAATCAAAGATGGCGACCGGAAATTATTGAAATCAAATGTAATATACCCAAATAGATAAATAAGTACATTAGAAAACTATTAAAGCTATTGTTGATATAGTTAAACTAATTTTGATATAATTATATCACACTTTACAAAATGTTCTCACTTTTTTTGGGCCATCCTGTATATCAGAGGTGGAGTCTACTCCATCCCACACGATAAACTACGAGTATTATACTTGAATGCAATGTTAGTTTATAATAAGAGATTTCCATTTGTTTTAAGTTTCCATCTGTTATCTGTTAACATGTACTTACAGGTCCTCCGTCAATCTGAGAAATTCCGAGTAAATCCCTTTCATTTCTCTACTCTTTAGGCAACGTTTAATTTGTGCGTTGCATTGCCATTCATTGTGTCCACGTTTCGGCTCCATACTGGGAACACGTGCTGGTTGCAGATTTTACGCTTTATAAATGCTGCCCAGCCCAGCTTAACGTGTGTCATTGTTTCGTCTTCGACTCTTAACAAAACAAAATTATGATTCAATCAACTCACCTGTCGGAATGGGTTTTACTGATCCGATGAATGCAACCAATAAAAATATCGAACTTAAGAATGCTGACATTCTAAAAAAATACATTTTTTTTATTATAATTGATTTCGGAATTAAGTCAGACTATTTAAAAGTTTTAATACATGCAGTATGTCTGTTCAGTAGCATATTTATATTCTTTTATAAGCATATACTTGTAGCCGTTATCTTCATTTTTATTATTTTATTATCAGCCAATTTTAACCGTAAAATTGTCATTGTGGTATATTAATTAAATGCACACTGTTTTTAAAACTTTACAAAGAATTACAAATGATATGTTTTCCTATTCGAGCATATTGACATCTCTCACCTGAAGTATTGTAACTAACAAACAGGTTTAGTTGTTCTAATATTTAGCTAATGGAGTCATTCATTGGTCTGTAATTGAGACTGATTAACCATTGGAGGGTAAAAAAATGCCCATGCTGCTCTATGGAGTCGAGGTCAGCCACCATTTGGCTGGAGGCATTTGAGATGTCGCTTTGTATGTTATTACCAATGAAGATCCATGAATAAGTATTGTTAATTAATTACAACTTAATAATTAATAAAATGTAGGAAATCTGCATACTTCAGACACATTTTAGGCAATGAGGTATGTGATCTTAATATGATGATACCACTATGTTCCTTCTAGTTTTGAATCACGGTGTGTGCATAATTATTTTGTTGTGCAAATTTAAGGATAAATGCTATTATTTGTGTGTGAGGAGAAAATAACAAAAACATTACCACACCAGTATAATACTACTATTACTAATGAAGATGTATTAAGACGTATTAATAAGTCAAGAGAACTAACAACAACATTTTCTGCTCATTATGCAGGGGAAGATATAAAGCAGCGGAGTCGTAGGTAGAAAGATTATTTATCTGACGTTTCTGAGTCAACGAGTTCATACAGATAGTAATCTGACAGTAGGAACTTATACATTATACAACACTTGTTTTCGACACAGTGTTGCAAGTCAGTACCTAAAAAAAATACTGGTACTGCAATCCAGTACTTAATCATGACACCAACAGTCACATAACATCAGCTTTAATGAGGAACTTTGCAATGGGATCCGAAACGTCAGCCAAAAAGATCAGATACACATGGAAAATTAGTTCAGAAAACTGTACACAGAAGATTTTGAACGCCCGTGAAACTCTAGGAACATTTTTAAAGATAATCTAAGTTATATAACCTTAGAAAGTAGTTCAATGTCCATGTTGGTGATTTTATACAGGATTAATCAACGTGGTCGCCAAGACGGCACATGAAGAAAGTCTTTGTAAAAATTGTATACGCGTTATGTCGTCAAATTGTACATGTACATACCTGCAAACCTTAGAGGGAACATTGGGACCTACCTTATCCCAGAACCATTCCGAGAGTTGTACACTCCCGCTTCGATTACACTCAACAAAACAATGTGTGAATTTAAAATCGACAAGATTGTGTCTTTATGATGAAAGAACAATTATGAGACTATGAACGTTCAGTTTGAAATTAAGTCTTTTGATTTTCCTACAAAATTATTATACGTTGAAACGTAGTCAAATAAAGTATTAATGAAACTCTACTTCAGAACCGTTTTTCGAGATATGCGACTCGTGTATCAGTGCCACTTGGCAAATAAAGCCGTGATTTCAATAGTTTCAAAGAAGTTATTTAAAATTCCGTTTGTGGTAATGATGAGTTGCACTCTGTTGATTGTTGTTTATAGTAAAGATTCTATAGCCACGATCACTTCCGTTGCACCGCGTCGGAGGGCACCGGTAACCTGCAAATATGCTCAAGCACAACTCATTTTGCAGGGGAGGATTGGAAGCAGCAGAGGCATAGTTAGAAAGAGCTTATCTTGTCTACCACTCGGAAAGAAATTCAATGCCCAAAATGTCGATGATCTCATTATTATCTAATATATTATTAATTTGAATGGACACGAGCTTTGTTTTCTAAGCAAGTACCCACTTAATATATTTTTTTTAACAGACTTCTGAACTACGCCTGACAACAATATATTTTTTTACGTTCCATTGGCACCATCGCATCAGACAAAAAAAAATCACTTGGTTTTGCTCGGCTGCCGCTTTGTTCAATTTTCTATTTTACTATTTTGTGTTTGTTTCACGAGGGATGTGTATATATTTCATCATTACTTATGATTTATATTCAGAAAGATGTATAAAATGTCAGATGATATTAAAAAATTGCGATAAAATCCTTTCTGCAATGTATGTCTCTCATATTGCAAAAAAATGTAATAATCCCCTGATTAATAAATTACGTCACAACTGATATATTCGGCGCTGGGCTGGAGAAGAGTTAAATGTCTCAAATACATGTGTAGTGTCTCCCCTGCATAGAATATGATTTTTTCTAGATATTTCTTGCACATTGGCATAATAACACTAGTGTACAACCTACTAGCGAACCTCCTATTGAAAAATTGTATAACATGCTATTTTTTACACAATTTATATCACGAGTTCATTAATCAATTTAAGGGCCTGGCTTGCCTCAATTTTGAAACCATTTTGATATTTCCATGCCAAATTGAGATTCGTCACGGATCACGGCACATTGCTACAATAATAATATTATAATTTCTGATACTGATAACGTTATGGTGATTTGGTGTTCACGATTGGCACGTAATGCAACTTGGATTGATGATATTTCGATAATATTTTATGTTTGGTCTTCACTCCGGTTGATTTTGAACCATTGAACCATAGAAGTCAGAGGCGGAGTAGGATTGAAGATGAACGTCTGAAATGAATATCGATGAACTGTTTTGATTGCTAAATCGGAAGAAGAAATGGCTGCACTACAGTGTCACATTGAAGAAGAAAGTAGAAAATTGACCCTTGAGATTGTAGCGACCGGAATTCAAATCCACCGCAATCTCAGTCGGCATCGACGCTAGCGACAGCGCTGTCGGCTGCTGTTATAAACCTGGCTCGAAATTCACCGCTAAGGTCTCTAGTTTCATCGTTCTACAACGGCGGTCTTGCCGGCCCGGGAGCGCCGAGCGAAACCGCCAAATCGCTTCATTTCATTCTATCATCATACTGTCATAATAAACCTCAAAACGTCAATCATTTATATTTCATTTAACCACCGTCCTAACCCCCAAAAGATAAACAAGGAAAAAACAAACCAGACAGACATAACCAGCTTTCACCCATAAACGATGCCCTTTCAGATCTTAAAATTGTCAAGGATTTCTATTACCTCAAGGTCCATAACCACTGACGGAGGTAGCCGCGAGGCAGAAATTAAACGATGCATAAGAATGGTGTGTTCAGACTTTACACAATTTGTAAAGATTGCGGTATTTCCAAGACAACAAAGGTCAGGCTTGTACGGCCTCTGGTGCAATCTATATTTTCATGTGATGTATAATCATGGAGCCTGAAGGCAAGGGAGAGAAGACGTTCTTCTTATTTATTTATTTTATTTATTTATATATATTTTGACATCCATATTTTTGTACTAACAGAGGTGGAAACATAATAAACATACATAATACATAGTTTATTGTGTGGGATGGAGTAGACTTCACCTCTGATATATACAGCTTTGTCCTGGCTACTTTGCTAGACTAAAGTCTGTGTTAAAGTAGCCAGTTTTTTTTTTCGTGCTGTTGTGTTATTTGGAATAAAAAGATAAATCAAATATGAATAAAAAAGTAAGAATAAAATAAAAAATATGTGGAGTGGGAGTGTTGTAGGACTAGTGAGTTATTAGTAAAAGAATTGTATACATTATATTAAATTGTTGGATATCCATGCTTCTGATTCATCTCTACCTGATTGAATCATATATTGGGTCCATATTTGTGTAATCTTATAGGAATTGTACGATTTACAGTTGGTACTGAGTGTATTGTATAGTTTCGGAGCTAGGAACATGTAGAATCTTTGATAAAATGTCGTTGTTGCTCTCGGAACTGATGTGTAGATGTATGAACCACCACAATCTAAACTTTGGCCATTCACTCTACCTCTAAAAATTCGTGTTGCTCTCCCTTTACCGCAACGTTAGTTGCAACCTCCCCGCCCTTGTCCTTCTTTCATCTAAACATACTTATGTATCCAAATATTTTTAGTGGATTTTCATTATTAGTATCGCGTGTTAAATAGTTATGTTTATTACAATATGTTTTCACTGTTAAAATCACTTAATAAAAAAATAAAATGAGGGACCGACGTGGATGACGGGTGAATGTCTGATAGAATAAATGACAGATACGTTGTCCAATAAGGTATTTTAATTAATATTGTTACAGACATGTACGGTGAACGGATAAGATACAATAAGATATAAATGCATAATATGAAGGTGTAGGAAGGTGAAATAAAATATTTGGGAGTCATAATAGATTCAAAATTGAACTTTTCACAAAATACAAAACACATGACTGAAAAGATTGCTAAAAAAATCTCACTTCTGTGTAGGATCAGAAGATTCATTAGTACTGAGTCTTGTAAAATAGTCTACAGCTCTGTTATTATTCTTCGTACTGCAGCAGCATTTCATTGTTGGCTAATGAAGAAGAACTGCAATAATTATCAGTACTGTAAAATAAAGTTTTGAGAATAATAGACATACTGAAAGTGTCAGTGCAATGCTGAAAGATCTTTATATGATGACCTTGATGTGCCCGGCCTAGTGTGTCGCGAATTCCTCATAGAATTAATACAGAATAGAGCACTTAACTGCTAGTCCTTACGGGGTGCGTTTGCTTTAAGGGATTTGCATGGATAATAGGGCCGTGTAAACAATAAAATTAAGTGAACGTGCTGCTTTCTTGGGGGTCTAGGGAACATTTTGTGACGGTCCACCCCTGAGAAATGCATTTAATCTTAACTGCATACTGTCGGCGACGTACCTTTTGGATAATAATATATGAGCGGGAAAAGATGCATTTAAGACGGCTGCAATTAGCCAACTGAAAAAAAGGTCTCGGATCTCGTACGAGAGACCCCAAAATAATTATTAACAAAAGGAATTTCCCAGCTGGTCCGGATACAAAGCCGTAAAATGTTTCGCCGTGCTTAGATGATTTGAGAAGAAGAGAGCACCCAATCACCTTCTAAGGGATGGACCGAGGGATGTGCCGAGGACACGCTTTGAGGTGCTTAAACAGCCGGTCGCGGCGATGAAGAGAATCAGTTGGAATCAGTGGTCAGTCAGAGAAAATTAGTTGAAACAAGGCAGTCGAAGACAATCAGAAAAAAAAGTTAAAAACTCTCGTAGGGAGAGTTGAATATTCTACTCCACCGTCAGCCATCGGTCGGCTGGCGACCAGTGGTCGAGATCGGCCAGCATCAGAACGAACATCCGAGATAAAGAAGGAGATGGAACGCGGAAGATAAGGGAATAGTTGAAGACCGCCCGTAACAGTAAAAATCCCGGCAGAAATCGGAGGTTGAGTGGGATGGAAGTGAGGAGCCACCGTCAGCCATCGGACGGTTGGCGACCAGCGATCGGGACCGGCCAGTACCAGAGCGAAAGAAAGCAGAATGAAGAACGAGGCTAGAGGCACCCGATCCAGCTAGCACCTAAGCTATCGGTTGCCAGCGGCGCAGATTACCAAGATGAATGGACACCGGCGCCCATGAAGACGGGTTGGCAATAGCAGCTGACCACCACAAGCCACCGACCAAGATGGGTCAAGAGTGGACGCGATGGCGATCGAACCCCGTCCGTTCACTTCCGTGACATTGCAGCCCGAACGTCGCCCCCAGCAGTTTCTGACTGGGTAATTAAGGTAAATTTAAGATTAAGTTAAGATTTAAATTAAGTAGACCATAAGTTAGATTAAGAACTTGACCTAAAGTTTTTTTTGGTTGATTTAATGCATATAATAACGGCATAATAATAATAAGGTGATTGGGCAAGGATGAAAGCCCAACGTTATATCAACTTGAATATATATTTCAGTATTTTTTATTTATTATCTTAGTTTTATTAACCACAATTGAGTTTAAAAAACATCTACCGGTTTCGGAAAACACCTTTTCCTTCTTCAGGATGTCATAACTAACTCAAATTAACTTAGTTATGACATCCTGAAGAAGGAAAAGGTGTTTTCCGAAACCGGTAGATGTTTTTTAAACTCAATTGTGGTTAATAAAACTAAGATAATAAATAAAAAATATGAATCTTAACCACCAAGTTAATATTGCTAATTTTAAAAGTATATATTTCAGTGTTATGGAAAGAGGAAAATACAAAAGGAAAACATAGACTGAGACTGCCATTCAGGAAGAAGGCTAAATCTCAGAAATCTGTGATGTACAGTGCGATGATGGTATTCAATGAAATGCCAGAAGATTTTTTTATTTTAATTTTATTAGTAACTATATAATATAATGTAAAAATCTGTTTGGACTGTGCCCGTCTCACTAGAGAAATTCTGTGTCGAGACGGGCATAGTTTACAAGCAATTGTTCAATTAATTAGAATTACAAGTAGTAGATAGAATTACATTTATTACTATATAATAGGTGTATATGAAGAACAATTTTAAGGTGGACTTAATTTTTGGATCACTTTGTAGCAATAATTAATATATAGGTATGAGTCAATATGTTTGGGTAAGTGCACCAATACTGGCTCTACCCATATTACGAATCCAAGTTTTAATATATAGTTTCATGTTCTTGGGACAATTCAATTGATTTAAGTCTTTTAGCGTTCTATTAAATAGTTTAGGTCCAACATATTTGTAGTTCCTTTGACCAAAATATAGTATGTGCTCTCGGGGTTTGTAGGTTGTTTGTATTTATCCGTGTGGAAATTATGTTTTGAGTTGTTTTAAAATGTGTCTGTTTGTATTTATATGCGTATTTGAGAGTAGTATTAGCGTATATTTGTCTAATATCAAAGACATCGAATTTATTAAAAATTTCGTCAGTGCTCGTTGTGATTGGGGATTTGAGGATAACTTTTAATATAATTTTTTAAGCTGCTGTTATTGGATTAATTGCAGACATAGTCGCTCCACCCGGGAAGATGTAAGAAAGGAGGAGGAACTACAAGATTCAAAATGAAACGTCCAAGGTAAGTTGTAGTAAAATGGATCATATAGATCTTGTTTATATTGCGTCTTTCGCAGACCGTATAACACCATCACATTGGCCATAATGATAGCCACCGGATTGTGGCCTGAAGCATGGGCTAGCCTTCATTCAAATAGCGCGAGCGACCAGTTGACTCTCTGAATGTGCGTTGGCAAATAAATGTTGGAAAAATTGTAATCTCAGGATTATGAACTTCGCGATAACTCTGAGATATCTTTCGCATGATATCGCTATCGCCGACACCGCTGCCGTGCGCTCATTTAAGTTTACAAGCTGATTTCACACGGATCGTCGTCAAATTTTTTGGTAAGTCAGTTCTTGAATTAATAAATGTGAATGTTTCTACTCTCTCTGTAGTCCGGTGTGTTCCTGGACGCCATGCCACTGTCACCTTAAATGCCTGAGAATCCTTCTGCGTTATTTCCGGTTTTCCGTTGCGCGCAAGGCTGCGTAATCTGGTACGTCACGTAAGGGATCGTCTATCGTTATCTAATCTTCGATGTCGTCGAGTGTCAGCGGTCTCTACAGACTGTCATCGTGCTGTGCATCCATTTTGACGTGACCAAAACATCTGAGATTCTTCTTCATATAATATAATCAATTTTTCTTATAAATTCTACTGATGTTTCTTAACCTTTTCATCACTAAGCGGCCAGAACTTCCGCGTGGTCCGAAGCGGGGTATAGAAACACCCCAGATCGTATTCATACAAACGATAATAAAAAGTTCATGACGGGCGACGTGGTCCCAACCACCTAGCCGGACGTCTCTTGTCCGAATACTCCGAATGCCGCGAGTCGCGATAAGTGATATAGCTGTCTCCCTCGTTCGCATCTGTGGTATTGGGCTACCCAGTGTATTAGTAGAGTGAAACAAATAATAAGCACATTAACTTAAAGATAAGACACAGGAGTATGGTAACGACACGCGCAGGTGTATGTACCGCGCGAAGATCACTGGACCGAAAACAATATTTTTAAATATTATACGCTTAGAAATTTAAAAACGAAAAATGACAAAATTTTTGCCACTATTTCCGCGAAAATTACAAAAAATAAGAATGAAATCGCTTTCATAATTATTGAATTATCGAGTTTAAAGCGATCTATGGGGTATGTGAATACCCCGCTTCGGAAAGGCAAGGTTAATGAGGTGCATGATCTGATGGCTGTATACCTCATTCATCACATATGCGAGACATTGAAGCCTTACTAATGGATCCCATTTGTTTTAAAATGAACTATACAAAATAGCAATTATGCAATCCTCTCCCAATATTGACGACAGGCCTGACATTTTCCAGAACGATGTAAGTGTAATTGATTCGTAGGCATTGTTTTGAATTCTGGTTAAAAGAACCTTAAAAAAAAACTAAATTGTTAATTTTTTGATCAATTAATTTGAAATAATAATACATTTTTTACATGTATTATGTACTTACATTGATACATAATGTCTAGTGGTCTGATGTATTACTCTTCCTAATTAATATTCATTAAGTATACATTTTCACCTAGTTCATTACTATGAGTGTTGCGTCATATTTCTAATATCGGAGGATATTTGGCAAAGTAAATACAACATATCAGTAAGAAAGTAAGACATATGTTTGGGTACCCTGTCTGCTACACTAGTAATTCACTGTATTATAGCAGACAGTGTTCCTCCGGAATAACAGTAAGCAAAGTGCATTTATCAATGTGCAAAATATATATATATAAACAGTTAATCAAGAGATGCAATTAGGTATTTATTCTCAGGTTTGGACCTTTAAAAGTTCTTGGGCGTAATTTCTCCCCATTTCGTGGAGCCCGAACTGCACTATTCGTGAATATGAGATACATTTAATTTCTTTTTCGGAGATCTATCCAAAGCATTGCGACGACAGACTGCACAGAAAGATAATGTGTTTTATGAATCGATTTAATAACTAATTTGAAAAAAATATTCCGATCACCCATTTTTTTTCATTTTTACCTTCAAAAAAGTGTCAAAATAAACAAAATAGATTCTTTTATATTAAATAGTTCGTAGAAAAAAATTACAAAATAATTTGTAAGGTAATTTATATTACTTTTAGCAAATATCAGTCGAAGATTCGTGGCTAATCATGGCGGATGGAGTAATCGCGAAGGCAGTCCAGGACCTGTCGGAGGATGTTCCGATATCCGAGGACGACGGGGTCGCATCTAATCCCCTGATCCGCTCGCCGGAGAGAAGAGCGTCCATCACCAGCATCAGGGATGAAGACAAATGTCAAAGGTTATATCTTCTAATAACCAGTAGCACCGACATTCACCAAAGCACAATTTACGACGTAGTCCGTCTTGGTAATCTTGAACTTTTCACTCTACTGATGAGAAGACTAGAACGAGCGGAAGCACCGGGCAGCGGTTGTAGTCCACTGATCCAACAGCTCCAGGACGCGTACGTGGAATTAAAATACAAGAATGTTCCGTTGTCGTCACACATGCAGACGGCTGTGGAACAGCAGTTGTTAAACTGTCAATTTTTTTGTGAAAAGACCAGCGTTACTACGCGAGAGATCATACCCACCCTCGAGGATGTGCGACAGAGAGTTGAGCTGATCCTCCAGCTCGTTCGAGACTTGCGCGCTCGGTACTCTACGGGGGACATGGATGAGCAGTTCGCCTTCTTGGGCAGGTCAGTGGCGCAAAATCTACACATCCTGAGGCGCCAGATGAGGGGAACTTACAATGTCCTGCCGTGGGATGAAATGCTGTTTTGCTTGGTGATTTTCATCTCCTGCATCACCCGGATAGAGGAATCTGAATGTTATTATTATTTGGTCTTAAATAAAAAAAACATGTTGAACCACCTGATCAGTTTCGCTGAGAGTCTCTCCAGCGTGGACCTCGAGAAGAAAGATTGGCAAAGAAAAAGAGTAGCGACAAGTCGCAGCAAAATCATAGAAGATGTTGTCACAATGAAGCCAAGCTTCGCAACACTTTACAAAGACTACGAAATGATCAGAAATATATATTCTCTAAAACGTATTTTGAAATACGTGAAGCTGGCTTTGACGGTGAACTCGCGCGAACACGGGGCCATCGGCGTGCTGGTGATCCAGCGAGCCCTGCAGGTGATGGGGGAGTGCCTGAAGAACACTCCCGACTCGCCGCACGTGAGCGCTGACGTGCACCGCGCGCTGGGCTGCGACGCGCCGCGCGCCGCCCGGGAGACCCTCACGGGGCTGCGCAACCTGCTGTCGCACGCGCACACCCTGGACGAGAAGCTCCGCCTGGAGAGCGACCCAGACTTCTTCTACTCGCTGCAGCGCGACCTTCATAAGATCGAGGTGGAGATCGCCGTGATCCTCGGAAAGAAGCGACTGGAGACGGTTACGCATTTTTTAAATAAAGTAAATAAAATTGACAATCTCGTCGATCTGACGGAACTGTATGGTACAGTGCGCCATCTGAACTTTACGAATATCGACGAAGTCGTCAAGAGCACGGGAGATATTGAGCTGATCCAAGATCTGTTGCGTCAGTTGGAAGAGGAACTCGGGGACCAAACGCGAGAAGAAACACAGTTTATAGAAGAGATCAAAGAAATTATCAAATCTCGAGAAAGAAGAAAAATTTGTCCGTCCGATAATATTGAAAATTGTATGCATTTGTTTAACACCATCAATTATCACGACAATATTACAGTATTCAAAATTTTTTGTCAAATAACTCTGAAGAAGATCACTGCGTCGCAAAACAGCACAACTGACAAACTTAACACCATTATTCCGCTACTCTACAGCATCTCAGGTATCTCTTCGACAAAACAAAAAGTAATATATCTTTGTTATAAAATTTTCTGCATAGTATCGTTTGAAGAGACGAGAATCAAAGGAATAGAGACCTTGAATGATAGTCTCCTGCAAACGGAAGCTGTATCACAAGCCGAAATTGAAAATACGATACGAGGGGTGTTTTCAAAAGTGCGAAAGCGCTTGGTTTCAGATGACAGCAAAATCTCTGTTAAAAAGGCATTAGACTCTCAAAAACAGGTTTACGAAAATAAACTGAAACTCCTCAACTTGTGCGATAGTTCGGCACCAGATTTGGATTCATTCGTCTCTCTGCTAAAAAATATGAACTACAAACCTAGAAACGTTAAAGAACTTGCAGATAAATATAAAGAAGGTATGTTCAAGGTGTGCATATCACGACTGAACATTGTCGTCGTGGAGTACGAATCATTGACGAGGACTCTAAGCAAAGGACATTTGCTTTCGTACAAATACTACAACGAGGCTTTAGACGCGTTCTTTGGAGCTTTGAAACTTGAAAAAAGATTAAAGTCAGAAGTAATGGGCATCATTGAAGGTCTAAAGGACGAACGGAAGCGGGAGATCTCATCTTACTATGACAAGAGATTAACTTTGCTCAAACATCTGTTTGATTACAATAAGTGTGGGACTCTTCACTCGTCGGACGGTGGAGACCAGGTGCGGGCTGCAGTCGAGTCGCTGGTTTTAGATTTGACAGAAATTTTAGACAACAATGACCTCTTCGTGGACAGCAGACTGCTGTACGACGAGTACTCCACAGTCCTGGTCGGCAAAAACTTGAGGAATTATTTAGCTCATGGAGACACGCTGATAGATGTACTGCTGTTCGAGCCTGCAATAGCCATCGCCTGCACTGGTACTAAATTAATACTCGAAGGAAAAGACTTGGTCACAAGAACAGACACTCTTATTGGTCGGCGAACAGTTTTCGATATCGAAAAACTAAAAGAAACCCAAGGCAAATACCATAGAGTTGTAACTAAACAGAACGACATGTTCTTAGCCGCGAGAGATGATAACCTCGAACGTCTTCGAGCATCCGTTGATGAAGGAGCAGACGTTCTTGGAAGAGATCTAAATGGGTGGACTGGACTGCATTTTGCGGCAGAAAGAAACAGCGTCAAAACATTTGCCAATTTACTCGGCCAGAACCTGAACGTTGCGATAAAAGATAAATTCTATCGGACTCCACTTCATGTAGCATTCACGCACGGAAGCCTTCAGATAGTCCAGTTACTTGAAGAACTGAAATTGTTCGATGTGAAACACGATAAAATAATTAAGCTACTGTACTCAGCGGCAGAGAATGGCCATCATGCTTTAATTAACAAGATGTTACGGGACAGAAGTGTACCAGAAAAAGATCTCTGCGAACCTTTTTATATCGCAATTCAAATGGGCCATAAAAAGGTAGTAGAAGAACTGCTTAAAACAGGACTCAATTTAAATGCGGTCACTAAAGCCTTTATTCCGCCTCTGCACATGGCAGCTTTCTGCGGACACAAGGAGCTGATCATCCTCCTGTTGGAACACTCGGCCGAAGTGGATGCTAAGGATGAACGCGGCATGTCTGCTCTTTTCTGGGCCATGATCGGTAGCTCCATGGACAACGCTCTGATCCTGCTGGACTGGGGTGCTAACATCAACGCCTCGTCAGATGATGGCATGACACCTCTGTTGACGGCATTACTAGAAGAACAAGAAGATTGTGCATTAGCATTACTAGAAAAGAATGCTGCTATCAATTGCAAAGAAGAGAATTATTGGACAGCGCTACATTACGCGGCAGATGGGCTCGAAAAAGCGGTGGAGGTGTTACTCGATAAAGGATCAAATGTCAACGATTTGACCAAAAGTAAATATACTGCTCTGTATATCGCGTCAAAAGGCGGTTATGATAGAATAGTCACGGCTCTAATATCGAAGGGAGCCAACGTCCACTGTCAGACGTCAAACAATAAGACAGCTCTGCACGCAGCTGCATTCTACGGTCACAGATGTGTGGTGGAAGTATTGCTGCAGAGTGGAGCGAGAGCTGGCGACCTGACCCACTATGGCTGGGCAGCTCTTCACATGGCCGCGAAGGGCGGTCACAAGGACGTGGTCGAGACTTTAATAAACTACGGTGCCGACATCGACGTAGAAGGCGAACAACACCAAAATCCCCTTCACCTCGCAGCCCTGAATGGTCACACGGAGGTCGTGCAGGTGCTGGTGAAATTAGGCGCAAAACTGAACGCGACAACAATGGACAATTTGACAGCGTTACACCTGGCAGTACAGCATGATCACGAAGATACTGCAGTTTTACTGCTGCAACTAGGCGCAGATGTGCGTGCTGTTGCGGACGATCACTGGACAGCACTCCACATAGCGGCCAACTTGGGTAACGCCACTGTTGCTAGACTATTAATTGAAAATAATGCTCAAATCGACGCTTTGACGAAATCTAACTTCACATCGTTATATTTAGCAGTTAGGGGAGGACACAAAAGTGTCGTCGATTTATTACTGGACAAGGGTGCTGATATCAAGACCCCGGGTGGAGACATGAACGTGGAAACCCCCCTCATGCGGGCAGCAATGGACGGTCATAAAGATATCGTATCTGCATTATTAGAGAAACAAATACTTATAGAAGATCACCGCGAAGAAAACGCGAAAGCCTTAGATTTAGCAGCAGGAAGAGGTTTCAAAGATGTTGTGATTTTATTAATATCAAAAGGAAAAAGTAATATTAAGAGTTTTATTTCGCTGTATTCAGCGGCTTTGAATGGTCACAGCGATATTGTATCACTACTGCTGAATATCAATGCCGATATCAATGCCAGAGGTGTTGGAGGCTCTAGCGCTTTGTACGCAGCAGCAGAAAACGGCCACGTAGATGTCGTTAAGATTCTGGTCAGCAGACAGGCAGAAGTTAACGCAGCAACAGACAAACAATGGACAGCACTGCACGCCGTGGCCTTAAATGGGCACAAAGAGGTTGTAGAAGTATTAGTGGAAAACGACGCTGACGTAGAAGCAAAAACAACCGAAGACTACACAGCCTTGTACCTGGCAGCACTGAAGGGTTTCTGTAGTATTGTTGAACTTCTTCTACAGTCTGGTGCCAACGTCAACTCTTTGAACACTGATAATCGCACTGCCTTGCACGGAGCAGTTTTAAACGGGCATGGCGATGTTGTTAAAATATTACTGGACAACGGGGCAAACATTTTCGCTACTTCTGGAGATAGTTTTACAGCTCTGCAGGCGGCAGCGCGGGACGGACATCTTGAAATTGTTAGAATTATAATAGATCACTTAATAACACACGAAAGCGACTACGGTTTAGTAAAGTTTATAAACACTCCCTTGGATTCTGGTCTCACTCCGCTGCACTTGGCAGCAGGCAATGGTCACAAAGATGTCGTCGTTTTGTTGATACAAAAAGGAGCTCATATTAACGCTGTGTCCAAGAGCAATGAGTCTGCTTTACACTGTGCAGTGAGAAATAACCACATCGATGTAGTTAGGATGTTATTAAAGGAAGGAATAGATGCGGACTTAGTAAATACTGGTAACGCCAGAGCTCTTGATTTCGCCGCGCTTAAAGGTGACGCTGATGTAGTCGAAGAACTGGTTAGACACGGAGCTGATATTTTCTTCAAAGGTCCCAAAAACACCACCGTTCTTCACACGGCAGTCATGAGCGGGAAAGAGTGTTGCGTGAACGTTCTGATAAGCCTGGCGAAAGAAAAGGGAGAAAATTCTCTCGAAGAGTTCGTCAATTCACCAGACGAAGACAATTGGACGGCCTTGCATCTAGCGGCTCAGAACGGCCACAAAGAGATCGTGTCCATCTTGCTGCAGAGCGCTGCTAACGTCGACGCCGAGGATGCGGACGACTGGACGGCGCTGCACGTGGCCGCCAGGAACGGTCGCGAGGATGTCGTCGCCCAGCTCTTGGCCGCGGGTGCCGACGCCCAATCCCAAATCGGAGACCGCGCGACGGCCTTGCATTTGGCAGCAATGTCAGGCTTCGTAAATATCGTCGAGATATTGCTCAATTTTGTGAAAGTCAATAGATTAGATAATTTGTATGCGTTTATAAATCACAGAGACATCAATAACTGCACAGCGCTGCAGTTGGCGAGGTGTTGTGGGCGGAAAGACGTCGTTCAGCTCTTGCTGCGTCAAGAGGAAAGTGGTAAGGTTCTCGATATGACCACATCGAGCAACAAGTAAAATCTTAGCACGGATACCGGATGTTGGGTGTTATCTTCTTCTGGTACTTGCCCGGTTATTGAACGTATCGTCATTATTTTGTATGCAGCAGTACGAAATTAACTATTGACTAATATAAATTAAAGATGGTTCCTTCTATTGAAATTATAATTGATTTTTTTTGTGTCATAGTACAGTGTGTTAGAATAAAGATAGAATAAACATTGCAACAAAGAAAGGCATATATTTCGGTACCAGCTGGAGGGGGGGGACCTACTCTTTCCCTTGACCGGTTTAGAAGCTAGAGCTTCCTTGTCTGTCCCACTTATCAAAGTTAATACAATATACGCGACTTTTTTTATTTATTTATATATATTTTGACATCCATATTTTTGTACTAACAGAGGTGGATACATAATAAACATACATAATACATAGTTTATTGTGTGGGGTGGAGTAGACTTCACCTCTGATATACAGCGTTGTCCTGGCTACTTTGCTACACTGAAGTCTGTGTTAAAGTAGCCAGTTTTTTTTTTCGTGCTGTTGTGGTGTTATTTGGAATAAAAAGAGAATTACAAATATGTATAAAAAAGTAAAAATATAATAAAAATATATGAACTTTAATTCTATTACATTTTAACAATTACAAAACGAAAAAGGAGAAGAAATTCAAGATGGTTATGAGCAATTAAGATTTTTAATTTTATACCCTCCAGCGTCCCTTAAGTTCTGTCTTTACCCATAAAAATCAAATAACATAAATCCATAAAAAACATAGTATTACATGCAGATGGAAATCTAAGGTGCAGCAGTTCAAGGCAGACACTCAGGGATCCATTCATCAAAAACACTCCCAAAAGAGGGACAGTGGACGAGACACAAAATGATTGAGTCACACTAACACAGACAGACTAACGGAGTTTCAAAAACACGAGGCATTGAGAGTGAGAAGTAGGTGCGTAGGTGGTGTCCCACCCACGCAGGCCGGCCTAACTACCCACCTAAGGAGCTCCAACGAGTCACCCATACCCGAATAAATTCCTTATATAAAACAAGATTCGTCTTATTACTAATTAGGTCTGTCCGAGTCCAGCCAAACCATCAATCGTACGTTCACGTGCATCTCTGAGTATCTCACAAGTCCACAAAATATGGTCAGGCGTCTGTTCCACTGTCCCACATGTACACCAAGGGGCATCCACAAGTCTAAACAGTTTACTCCAGAATTGTTCATGCCCCGTTATCATCCCTTTCAACTTGACTGCGACGCTGGGAAGAAAGGAGTGAGTCCGTCTTCCCTCCGTTGCCGTATCCCACCTCTCTTGCCACTTTCCGAGCGTTAACTGTCTCATTCTTAGAACCAGATCTTTCAAAGATCCGTCCGTTGGTCTAAAATATTTCGGCACCCTGCCTGCTGTACTAGTATTTAACTGTATAATAGTAAACAAAGTGTAATGTTCAATGTATAATACAAAAAAAATATGTAAAACAAGACGCGCATATAAACACTATGTAAAGCGTAAATATGTTAATAAATTATGATTATTCAATGAGTCTACTTCATTTGAAAAAATTAGCCTGGAGAAGAGATGTGGGTGATATATAGTACATCTATATAAAATGATCAATAGCATGTTGGACTACCCTGTATTAACACAAATGGTTCCGTATAAAGTACCAACTCAAACGAGACAACGTGAAGTGTTCTCTGTAGGTACACATAGAAATAATTATGCTGTTAACTCTTCAATATCGCGGATGTATCGGCTCGGTAACTAGTTGAATTTTGTTGACGTGTTTCATTGCAGGAGCATACTTGAACTGAATAAATATTTGTATGTAAATTATACTTAGTTTTTAATTTTTTTTGTTATATTTAAACTGTTATATTGAAATTAAATAAAAATATATTCTTAAGTAACAGCTCACAAGGGCGTTGATGGAAATGTATAAATAATATACAAATTTTAATTAAATTCCCCACTAAGCAAACCCGTGCAACCTTTTTCCGTGTGTAGATTACGAATGCGAATGGTCAGATGCTATGTGTTCTCGATATTATTTTATGGATTGGAAGCAATATATATAAAGGAATCACTTAAGCCTGCTGAAGACAAGTCGTAAGCCCTGTAATTACCCCATACTTTTATAAAAATAGCTACATCTCTGTAAGATATTTGATATTTGTTTAATAAGAGTGCCTTTGAAGGTAAAAATCATTGGTTGGACGTATTCAAATATTGGTACAAATATATATATTTTAAAAAAATTATAAAGCATAAGCAATATCAGATTAAAGTAACATTAAAAAGTATAACATTAGTAGAAACAAAAAACATGTGCTTTAGTCGGGGAAACAAAAACAAAATTATAAACACATACAAGGTTTGTTGATTACAAAGTTGTGGTATCAAAAAAACATCTCGGTTAACGGTTGCCGCTAAAAAGAGATGCTAGTTGAAATCCATAGACAACTTACCCGGGGAGGTGGCGCCATTCCAGACAGCCGGTCCGGTCCCTGGCCGAGTTGGCGAGGCGACGGTCGACGGGAGACGAACAACAGCCGCAGCGGTGGAGAAAATATCTCGATGTCAATTTTGGTAACGAACGCTGAGTGTGGGTAAGCGCTGTGCTTATCCGCGCAACGACGAGGATATTGTGTCGGTTTCTTTTAGTGATTTGTAAGTATCCGCGCCATCGTTATGTATCGAGAGGGACACGTATTCACGCCGAAGATGCGTGCACCCACAATACTTGACCTCGCGCGACTGCCCTTTCACTTTCTTCAACGAGCGCGCTCGTGCTTGGGCACGTGACTGATTCGCGCCTGCGCAACAGCGCGATCGTCCAGACATCTGAGCGCTGATGGTTAAAACTGTTTCATAACAGTATTTTTCATAAAAAAAAAAAATGTTAATAAAATAATGGATGGGTTTATTGCACGCATTAATGTACAGACCTGAGAATTCTTTTTCTAAATGTGATCCGTTATTTTGCTGGCACTCTTCTAAACGGGGGGCAACATATGTGATAACTGCTCGGCACGTATTCACGGTGATCGCTGTCGTGATGCATTTACAATTGCAATGATCGGAATTACAATTGAAACACACTATTTTATTCATATTAGAAATTTTAATAGCATTTCTGCTGAAAAAATTAATACAAATAATAACAAACAATACGTAAGGCTAAACATCAGTAAAAAAAGTTTCCATATAAAAATATATGTGGTAAATGCATCTTCTCAGTGAGTGCAATTCCCCGTGGTGTAATATTTTTGTATTAAGTGTATCTGTTCTTACAGATCGCAATCCGTGGAAATAATTACTAAATAAATATGCACAGCCACGAACCGCAATTCATTATTAACGATTATCGAAATATAAGATAGGTTGAAAACGCATACACGACTTATATGTTGACATCAAACAATGGCCAATCCAGACAAAACCAATCTTTGGATTTGCACCATATCTGGACCGGTTTATAATATTTCTTAATAGATACACTGGAAGTATCATCTGTATTCGAGAAACCAAACGTCCAACCTTTAAATTACACCTGGCAGTCATCGCTACATAGATACGTTATGTACATATAATTCTGTTGTAGATAATGATATTAATTTATTTTTATTATCGAGGAGAACACACTCTTGTTGTGAAATAGTAATTATTCAGAACACAGGTCTGTGATATTTTCAATACTAATTGAATATATTAATTAGAAAGATATACATATAAAATCAATATTATCGAAAAATATTGTCGTTGCTACCGGGATTCGAACTTGGATCTCTTTCCAATCCGGGGAAGGTGCATTAACCGACTATGCTACAGCAGACAGCACTTTTTGATGACGATTTTTTGAACCCACTTTTCAAAATAATACAATAAAGTATATGGCTTTCAAATAATGGAACGATAGATGTATTGATTCGAAAACTGTAACATAAAGGTAAGAGAATTTCAAAAAGTCGTCAAAAAGTACTGTCCGCTGTACCATAGTCGGTTAATCCACCTTCCCCGGATTGTAAAAAGATCCAGGTTCGAATCCCGATAGCAACAATATTTTTTTTTTAATAAAATTGATTTCATATGTATGTCTTTCTAATTTAACTAGTATTTATTTATTTTTAATTTAACGGCTCCAATCGTCCTTTTTACACATAATGTATTCTACATGAAGTAAAATCATTAAATACGCGGTAAAAATATTACACAGTAAAAATAAAACACGGTAAAAATAATACACAGTAAAAATAATACACAGTAAAAAAAATACACAATAAAAATAATACACGGTAAAAACAATAAACAGTAAAAAAAGTAGTAAATCAAAATTTGTATACGTGTTAACTAAATATACACAAGAAAAATTCAACATAATTTTTATTCATAAATGTTAATACTAATTTACAATAAAGACATCTCCCAGTGGCGTTACTGGTACAGTTGTTGCCGGGAGCTCTGACAGGTGCTCGGAACCGTGTCCCGCTCGTCATTTATTTTAATACATTCATGACCTGAAAAAATTCTGTCGCAGATAGCCGACATAATGAGAACTCTACTATCTACCTCATGACGCTGCAAGATCTGGACGATTTCCATCCGCCTCCCTCGCCTCGCCAAATGCAGCGCTGTGCAGTTATTGATGTCTCTGTGATTTATAAACGCATATAAATTATCTAATCTATTGACTTTTTCACGTTTTTCACAAAATTGAGCAATATCTCGACGATATTTACGAAGCCTGACATTGCTGCCAAACGCAAGGCCGTTGCGCGGTCTCCGATTTGGGATTGGGCGTCGGCACCCGCGGCCAAGAGCTGCGCGACGACATCCTCGCGACCGTTCCTGGCGGCCACGTGCAGCGCCGTCCAGTCGTCCGCATCCTCGGCGTCGACGTTAGCAGCGCTCTGCAGCAAGATGGACACGATCTCTTTGTGGCCGTTCTGAGCCGCTAGATGCAAGGCCGTCCAATTGTCTTCGTTTGGTGAATTGACGAACTCTTCGAGAGAATTTTCCCTCTTTTCTTTCGCCAGGTTTATCAGTACGTTCACGCAACACTCTTTTCCGCTCAAGACTGCCGCGTGAAGAACGGGGATTTTTTTGACTTTTAAAGAAAATATCAGCTCCGTCTCTAACCAATTTTTCGACTGCATCAGCGTTACCTTTAAGCGCGGCGAAATCAAGAGCTTTGGCGTTACCAGTATTTACTAAGTCCCCACCTATTCCTTCCTTTAATAACATCTTAACTACATCGATGTGGTTATTTCTCGCTGCACAGTGTAAAGCAGCCTCATTTCTCTTGGACACAGAGTTAATATGAGCTCCTTTTTGTATCAACAAAACGACGACATCTTTGTGACCATTGCCTGCTGCCAAGTGCAATGGAGTGAGACCAGAATCCGAGGGAGTGTTTATAAACTTTACTAAACCGTAGTCGCTTTCGTGTGTTATTAAGTGATTTATTATAATTCTAACAATTTCAAGATGTCCGTCTCGCGCTGCCGCCTGCAGAGCTGTAAAACTATCTCCAGAAGTAGCGAAAATGTTTGCCCCGTTGTCCAATAAAATTCTAACTACATCGCCATGTCCGTTTAAAACTGCTTCGTGCAAGGCAGTGCTATTATCAGTGGTCAAAGAGTTGACATTGGCACCGGACTGTAGTAGAAGTTCAACAACACTACAGAAACCCTTCAGTGCTGCCAGGTGCAAAGCTGTGTAGTCTTCGGTTGTTTTTGCATCAACGTCAGCGTCGTTTTCCACTAATACTTGTACGATCTCTTTGTGCCCACCTTCAGCCGCGGCGTGCAGCGCTGTCCGTTGTTTGTCTGTTGCTGCGTTAACTTCTGACTGTCTTCTGACCAGAATCTTAACGACATCTACGTGGCCGTTTTCTGCTGCTGCGTACAAGGCGCTAGAGCCATCAACATCTCTGGCATTGATGTCGGCATTGTTATTCAGGAGTAGTGATACAATATCGCTGTGACCATTCAAAGCCGCTGAATGCAGTGTAGAAAAACCGTTAATATTACTTTTTCCTTTTGATATTAGTAAAATCACAATATCTTTGAAACCTCTTCCTGCTGCTAAATCTAAGGCTTTCGCGTTTTCTTCGCGGTGATCTTCTATAAGTATTTGTTTCTCTAATAATGCAGATACGATATCTTTATGATCTTCCTTTACTGCCCGCATGAGAGGGGTTTCCACGTTCATGTCTCCACCCGGGGCCTTGATATCAGCACCCTTGTCCAGTAATAAATCGACGACACTTTTGTGTCCTCCCCTAACCGCTAAAAATACCGGTGTGAAGTTAGATTTCGTCAAAGCGTCGATTTGAGCATTATTTTCAATTAATAGTCTAGCAACAGTGGCGTTACCCAAGTTGGCCGCCATGTGGAGTGCTGTCCAGTGCATGTCCGCAACAGCATGCACATCTGCGCCTAGTTGCAGCAGTAAAACTGCAGTATCTTCGTGATCATGGTATACTGCCAAGTGTAACGCTGTAAAATTGTTTATTGTTGTTGCGTTCAGTTTTGCACCTAATTTCACCAGCATCTGCACGATCTCCGTGTGACCATTCAGGGCTGCGAGGTGAAGGGGATTTTGGTGTTGTTCGCCTTCTATGTCAATGTCGGCACCGTAGTTTATTAATGTATCGACCACGTCCTTGTGACCGCCCTTTGCGGCCAAGTGAAGAGCTGCCCAGCCATAGTGGGTCAGGTCGCCAGCTCTCGCTCCACTCTGCAGCAATACTTCCACCACATATCTGTGACCGTTGAATGCAGCCGCGTGTAAAGCTGTCATACTGTTTGACGCCTGACAGTGGACGTTGGCTCCTTTCGATATTAGAGCCGTGACTATTCTATCATAACCGCCTTTTGACGCGATATACAGAGCGGTATATTTACTTTTGGTCAAATCGTTAACATTTGATCCTTTATCGAGTAACACCTCCACCGCTTTTTCGAGCCCATCTGCCGCGTAATGTAGCGCTGTCCAATAATTCTCTTCTTTACAATTGATAGCAGCATTTTTTTCTAGTAATGCTAATGCACAATCTTCTTGTTCTTCTAGTAATGCCGTCAACAGAGGTGTCATGCCATCATCTGACGAGGCGTTGATGTTAGCACCCCAGTCCAGCAGGATCAGAGCGTTGTCCATGGAGCTACCCATCATGGCCCAGAAAAGAGCAGACATGCCGCGTTCATCCTTAGCATCCACTTCGGCCGAGTGTTCCAACAGGAGGATGATCAGCTCCTTGTGTCCGCAGAAAGCTGCCATGTGCAGAGGCGGAATAAAGGCTTTAGTGACCGCATTTAAATTGAGTCCTGTTTTAAGCAGTTCTTCTACTACCTTTTTATGGCCCATTTGAATTGCGATATAAAAAGGTTCGCAGAGATCTTTTTCTGGTACACTTCTGTCCCGTAACATCTTGTTAATTAAAGCATGATGGCCATTCTCTGCCGCTGAGTACAGTAGCTTAATTATTTTATCGTGTTTCACATCGAACAATTTCAGTTCTTCAAGTAACTGGACTATCTGAAGGCTTCCGTGCGTGAATGCTACGTGAAGTGGAGTCCGATAGTATTTATCTTTTATCGCAACGTTCAGGTTCTGGCCGAGTAAATTGGCAAATGTTTTGACGCTGTTTCTTTCTGCCGCAAAATGCAGTCCAGTCCACCCATTTAGATCTCTTCCAAGAACGTCTGCTTCTTCATCAACGGATGCTCGAAGACGTTTGAGGTTATCATCTCTCGCGGCTAAGAACATGTCATTCTGTTTAGTTACAATTCTCTGGTATTTGCCTTGGGTTTCTTGTAGTTTTTTGATATCGAAAACTGTTCGCCGACCAATAAGAGTGTCTGTTCTTGTGACCAAGTCTTTTCCTTCGAGTATTAATTTAGTACCAGTGCAGGCGATGGCTATTGCAGGCTCGAACAGTAGTACATCTATCAGCGTGTCTCCATGAGCTAAATAATTCCTCAAGTTTTTACCGACCAGGATTGTGGAGTACTCGTCGTACAGCAGTCTGCTGTCCACGAAGAGGTCATTGTTGTCTAAAATTTCTGTCAAATCTAAAACCAGCGACTCGACTGCAGCACGCACCTGGTCTCCACCTTCCGACGAGTGAAGAGTCCCACACTTATTGTAATCAAACAGATGTTTGAGCAAAGTTAATCTCTTGTCATAGTAAGATGAGATCTCCCGCTTCCGTTCGTCCTTTAGACCTTCAATGATGCCCATTACTTCTGACTTTAATCTTTTTTCAAGTTTCAAAGCTCCAAAGAACGCGTCTAAAGCCTCGTTGTAGTATTTGTACGAAAGCAAATGTCCTTTGCTTAGAGTCCTCGTCAATGATTCGTACTCCACGACGACAATGTTCAGTCGTGATATGCACACCTTGAACATACCTTCTTTATATTTATCTGCAAGTTCTTTAACGTTTCTAGGTTTGTAGTTCATCTTTTTTAGCAGAGAGACGAATAAATCCAAATCTGGTGCCGAACTATCGCACAAGTTGAGGAGTTTCAGTTTATTTTCGTAAACCTGTTTTTGAGAGTCTAATGCCTTTTTAACAGAGATTTTGCTGTCATCTGAAACCAAGCGCTTTTGCACTTTTGAAAACACCCCTCGTATTGTATTTTCAATTTCGGCTTGTGATACAGCTTCCGTTTGCAGGAGACTATCATTCAAGGTCTCTATTCCTTTGATTCTCGTCTCTTCAAACGATATTATGCGGATAATTTTATTACAAACATATATTACTTCTCGTTTCGTGGAAGAGATACCTGAGATGCTATAGAGTAGCGGAATAATTGCATTTAGTTTGTTAGTTGTGCTGTTTTGCGACGCAGTGATCTTCTTCTGAGTTCTTCGACAAAAAAATTTGAATGATTTAATATTGTCGTGATAATTAATGGTGTTAAACAGATGCATACAATTTTCAATTTTATCGGACGGATATATTTTTCTTTTTTCTCTAGATTTGATAATTTCTTTGATTTCTTCTATAAACCGTGTTTCTTCTCGCGTTTGGTCCCCGAGTTCCTCTTCCAACTGACCCAACAGATCTTGGATCAGCTCAATACCTGCCGTGCTCTTCACGACTTCGTCGATATTCGTAAAGTTCAGATGGCGCACTGTTCCATACAGTTCCGTCAGATCGACGAGATTGTCAATTTTATTTACTTTATTTAAAAAATGCGTAACCGTCTCCAGTCGCTTCTTTCCGAGGATCACGGCGATCTCCACCTCGATCTTATGAAGGTCGCGCTGCAGCGAGTAGAAGAAGTCGGGGTCGCTCTCCAGGCGGAGCTTCTCGTCCAGGGTGTGCGCGTGCGACAGCAGGTTGCGCAGCCCCGTGAGTGTCTCCCGGGCGGCGCGCGGCGCGTCGCAGCCCAGCGCGCGGTGCACGTCAGCGCTCACGTGCGGCGAGTCCGGGGTGTTCTTCAGGCACTCCCCCATCACCTGCAGGGCTCGCTGGATCACCAGCACGCCGATGGCCCCGTGCTCGCGCGAGTTCACCGTCAAAGCCATCTTCACGTATTTCAAAATACGTTTTAGAGAATATATATTTCTGATCATTTCGTAGTCATTGTAAAGTGTTGCGAAGCTTGGCTTCATTGTGACAACATCTTCTATGATTTTGCTGCGACTTGTCGCTACTCTTTTTTTTTGCCAATCTTTCTTCTCGAGGTCCACGCTGGAGAGACTCTCAGCGAAACTGATCAGGTGGTTCAACATGTTTTTTTTATTTAGGACCAAATAATAATAACATTCAGATTCCTCTATCCGGGTGATGCAGGAGATGAAAATCACCAAGCAAAACAGCATTTCATTCCACGGCAGAACGTGGTAAGTTCCCCTCATCTGGCGCCTCAGGATGTGTAGATTTTGCGCCACTGACCTCCCAAGGAAGGCGAACTGCTCATCCAAATCTCCCGTAGAGTACCGAGCGCGCAAGTCTTGAACGAGCTGGAGGATCAGCTCAACTCTCTGTCGCACATCTTCGAGGGTGGGTATGATCTCTCGGGTAGTAACGCTGGTCTTTTCACAGAAAAATTGACAGTCTAACAGCTGCTGTTCCACAGCCGTCTGCATGTGTGACGACAACGGAACATTCTTGTGTTTTAATTCCACGTACGCGTCCTGGAGCTGTTGTATCAGTGGACTACAACCGCTGCCCGGTGCTTCTGCTTGTTCTAGTCTTCTCTTGAGTAATGTGAAGAGTTCAAGATTACCAAGACGAACTACATCGTAAATTGTGCTTTGGTTAATGTTGGTGCTACTGGTTATTAGAAGATGTAACCTTTGATATTTGTCTTCATCCCTGATGCTGGTGATGGATGGTCTTCTCCCCAGTGAGCAGGATGGCGGATCCTCCCCGGCATCCTCGGAGACACTTTGCTGGACTGGCTCCGCGACGTCTCCGTCCGCCATGATTGTTGTTGCTTATGGACTGGCCTTTTCTAAAAATAGTGAATTATATTTTAAAATCATTTTCAGACATTACAAGAGTGTGAAATGTAATAGGAAGTAATGGAATACAAAAATATCCACAGACATCTGTTGTCAACGCTTTGAACTTTGAAAACAAATATTATCATAAATCTAAGAACATGTGGTCGTCCCAGTTGCTTGTACCTACTTTTTTGTTTATATGCAGTGTACGCCCCTGCATGTTGATCTAAAATTAGTCCATAATAATAATAATAATAATAATAATAATGGATAATTTGTATAGCGCCATTTTCGTAAAAACTTTCACCTCAAGGGCGCTTTACACATCGACTGTTTATAGTTCTACAATTATCTTTGTTTTTTTAAATTAAAAAAATGTGGTTTTCTCTTATGCAAATGATTTTTTGGAAAGGTGCATTATTATATTCTTCTTAAATAGAATCTCTTTTGCACTGTTCAGGACAAAGTTCCACGCTCTCGGGACTGCCACGGCAGATGCTCGTTCACTAAACTTAGAATTCTGGCAACGGTTGGTCGGTTCTACAACCAGTTTGACGTCTACCATTTAAATTGTGTGGGATACAAGGCTCTTGAAGATACAGAGGCACCATGTTGTGTGTCGCCTTGTACATAAACTCTTTGAAAGAATCGGAGCCAATGTAGCTGATGTAAAAGAGATTTTATATGAAAGAAATTGGAAACTACATATATTATCCGTACAGCCACATTTAGAATAGATTGCAATCTATCCAGTTGAAACATTGGCAGGCCAGTATGGATGCTGTTACAATAGTCCACACGTGACACCACAATGAGTGCCTCAAGAGGAAGATGTCTCCGAATACTTTGAATCTGTCTCAGTTGATGTAGCATGCACTGACAGTTTTACTGATCAGTGTATTGATGGAAAGATCTGAATGAATGTGCACGCCCAAGGACTTAACTGCAGATTTAGCATTTGCAGACATTGATTTATGTATGAAGTGCAGTTTTCCAGGTGTTGCTGTCCACAGTAGCTCTGTTTTGGATCGATTTACCATTAGTCTATTTTGTGTCGCCTACGCATCTTGCAATTTTTTCTTTTAATACCTCTGTCTCACTCGGCATACAGAAAAAATAAATTTGCGTATCATCTGCATAACCCTGACGATACTAGATATGCTCTAGATATTAGACAAATCTTTATGTTGAGACTCGTCCAATATTTCCATGCTAACAACAACTCTCCCCAACCAATAAATCATGAACACAACACAAGACAAACAACAAACATCTACACACCAGTTCCGAGAGCAACAACGATATTTTATCAAAGATTCTACATGTTCTTAGCTCCGAAACTATACAACACACTTAATATCGTTCACTTCCAATAAGATTACACAAACATGGACCCGACATATGATCCAATCGGGTAGAGAGCAATCAGAAGCATGGCTATCCAACATTCTAACATAATTATTATACCGCTATATAACCTACACTAATAATACACTAATTCAATTCTACAACACTCCCACTTCATTTTATTTTATTCTATATATATATATATTTATTTTTATTCCTGTGGAATCTTAAATAACAGTACCAAAAAAAACTGTCTACTTTAACACAGACTTCAGTCTAGCAAAGTAGCCAGGACAACGCTGTATATATCAGAGGTGAAGTCTACTTCATCCCACACAATAAACATATTACCATGTTATATTATAAAATATTCACGTCTGTTATAACAAAAATATGTATGTATAATAAATAAATATATATTTTATTATAAGGATATGTGTATGTAAAAGTAAGTAGCCGGAATACAACACACAGTCCAACAATTTAGAAATGTTGTAAATGACCATATTTTTATTTCAAGATTAAGATGCCTCACAGAGACGAAGCTATTATTTTTTTATATGAGAAGTATGGAAGTCTCGGGTATTACCGGGCTTACGACCTGTCGTCGGCCGGCTTAACTGACCACTTTACACAATGTAACGTTCACCTTTATGCTGTCGCCATCTATTGACGTATTTTTATTTGTTAACTTTGTTTTATTAACCACTTACTGAGTTTAAAAACGTTTTCTTCTTCAGGATGTCAATACTAACTAAAAACATATATTATTGTTTCTTTACCAGAATCTATTTTTAAAAAATAATTTCAGTACCTAACTCAAATTGTTACTTAATCAAAATTTAGTAGAATAATTTTAGAATGGGACTCGTAGTTCAATTCAGTTGGTTGTTTATAATTGTTTGATTAATTTTACACGCTTTATTTATCTCCAACGATTCCTAATTATTTCATTTGTGACCAACACCGTTTATATGCTAAATTGGCAATCAAATTTTTTATCAAAATCGTGAACATTTTCTATCAAATGATTAGCAAATTCTGAAAACCCACTATTGTTCAAACATCTCGAATGCTCCCTTACTCTTATATTAAAATTTCTACTCGTTTTCCCAATATAAAATGCAGCACAATTTGAGTTTATAGACACCAGAATTGTTAAATTTATCATCTTTGTCTTTAGAATTGATGAGTAAATTTCGTATACTATTATTTGTATAAAATGCCGGTCTAATGTAATGTCTAGTGAAGAAGAAAATGGTATTTTTCGAAACCGGTAGATGAATTTAAACTCAATTAAGTTGTTAATAAAACAGATAACAAATAAAAATATGAATTTTAACCACAAATTCCAAGATCACCGCTGACGTTCGATAAACGGACAAACACTACAAGAAGAATGATAATGTTGCAGGAAGACATAGGAGAGATGGACCAAGATGTAATGTACAGGATCGCGAAGAGCGCAGAAGTCGCAGAAGAGCAGGCTAAAACACCACGACATGTCATGAACACTTCCATTGAGAGAGAGAAATGTACTAAATTTGATTACAATGCGGTTTCCTTACACTTGGATTCACCGCACAGTACACCACACTATCGCGACACTATCCTCAGTCAGCTATCAGCTCTCACTGACCACTCACTGTAAAACACATTCGTAAAATATCACACCACCTCACAGCCGCACAGATGTCAAAATTCTAGATCTGGCGAGTCAAAAGTGAATTTTATTTATAAATATTAATTATAAATATATACATATGAATAATTACAACCTCACAATAAGAATTCTCCGAATTCAGTACAACAACTCATACAGAATACTGTTCGGATTGGCGCGTTATCGCAGCGCATCTACAATGTTTACCGATGGCCGTATACATGGATTCGTTCCGCTTCTGAGACATCGAGTTGCTGACGTAAAGCTGCGGCTGGAGCTCAGCACTCAGTACTGACTCTCTGGTGCAAGCGGCGCTCTCATGGAAAGCTGGTTCCCTGACCAGAGAATGGCAGCGCCTACAGAATAGCTACATATACAAGAATGGCCGTGACTGAAATAGTTATATATGTAATATTTATATTTTGTGCTTTTTACTTTTTATTAACTTTTTTTATAATTTTTTTTTATTAATTATATTTATTTCATTACCTTAATGTATAACATAATTTGTATTATCTCTATGGCGAATCGGGTTTAAAAAAAACCTGTTCACTCTGGAACAAACACATTATTATTATAAAATTTTCTGAAACCGGTTGGTGTATTAATTATTTAAGTGATATAGAAAACAAAAATAAATAATCTAAAAATATCATTTTACATTTTGTATAAACACGTTAAAAAATATTCTAAACCGCTGTGCGTCGCTGGGCTGCGGTAGTCTATTGCATGATTACTTATCAAGCAATAACAGGAGACGGAGTCAAAGTGGATGAAGACGGTAACATTAGTGTCATTTCGAAAGGGCTTTTTGTCGTCGTGCCTGCCGGCTCGACAGACAAAACAAATAATTATTGTTCAAGAGTTTGTAGTAATTCGACAATTTGGTCTCCATTTAGAGTACGGCCGACGCAAGTTTGCACACGAGATTTCGATATACGAAGAGATTCGTAATACTTCGTAGAAATGGCGCACATGCCGAATGCGTACAGTAGGTAAACCAAAAAGCGATTATCTGAATTTAATTGACTTTTTAAAAAGTCGATTTCATTTGATAATAAATTTATTTAATAAAAATATTTTTAACTCTTTATTAATTATCTTTTGGTTTCTTATAAAATGAAATAAATCACGACGAGGACTGGCGAAATTTTTAATAAGTTCGATGTCTTTGATATAAGACAAATATATGCCAATACTACTCTTAAATACATACATAATTACAAACAGACACATTTTAAAACAACTCAAAATATAATTTCCACACGGATAAATACAAATAACCTTCAAACTCCGAGAGCGCATACTAAATATGGCCAAAGGAACTACAAATATTTTGGACCTAAACTATTTAAAACAATTGAATTGTCCCAAGAACATGAAACTATATGTTAAAACTTGGATTCGTAATATGGGTAGAGCCAGTATCGGTGCACTCACCCAAACATATTGACTCATACCTATATTAATTATTGCTACAAAGTGATCCAAAAATTTAGTCCTTTTTAAAATTTTTCTTCATGTACACCTTTTATATAGTAATAAATGTAATTCTATCTACTACTTGTAATTCTAATTAATTGAACAATTGCTTGTAAACTATGCCCGTCTCGACGCAGAATTTCTCTAGTGAGACGGGCACAGTCCAAACAGATTATTACATTGTATTATATAGTTACAAATAAATAAATAATAGAGGTCGCAATTAAAAAAAATATTATACAAATTAAGATAATTTTGGGTGTCAAGCAGAGTTGTGTAATGTCTCCATGGCTGTTCAACTGGTATATTAATGTGTGAAAGAACTGAAATGTATGAATGTAGGAGCAAAAATGGGCGATTTGATTGTATGCTGTTTATTGTACACTCATGATGCAGTACTAATGGCGAATAATGAACAGGAACTACAGAATCTGGTGAGTAGAATGTACGATGTGTGCAAGGAAAGCGACCTCATGATGAATATTAACAAGTCCAAAGTGATGGTATTCGAGAAGGACGAAAGCGAGACACAGCGCTCAATACTGTTTGGAACTAGTAGATGAGTTTGTGGATTTGGGAAGTATGTTTGATAGAAACGGAAAGGTTGAGAATGATACCGAAAGAAGTGCAGGGAATAAAGTGAACAGCGCTTTGAATGGAATTATATCTAACGGAGATTTGTCAACCGAGGCAAGACTAGCGGTGCGCAATGGAGTCCTGGTACCGACACTGACGTATGGAAGTGATACCTAAAGTTGACATAAAGTAGACTGAATGCAGCGGAAATGAGATTACTCAGGCGTGTATGTGGCAAATCTATTTATGAAGAAATAAGGAAAGAATGTAAAGCTGATAATGAATAAGATTAAGAAAGGATCACTTGGGTGGTTTGGTCATATGGTCTACCCCATTGGCAGGTTCATCAGACATAAGCTTGTATACGTTAAATAATATTTCACGCGCTTGCCCTCGCAGTGTTCGTCCGCGTCCCAAAGGAGATGATGAAGACATTACGTGTGTGAATATTAAAAAATCCGTAACTCTCGATTCGGTTGACTGTACTTCCACTAAAAAGCGATCGGAAACGTTCAGAACTCGCACACTGCTTGAAGGACAAGCGATGACTAATTGGTAATACACTGGATTAGGCCACACCCTTTCCCCAAATGCTAATCTACTTTGAACTATCTAAATCCCCGTTGAATAAAACGAATTACGATTTTCTAAATTTGTGTATTATTTTTATTAAAAATAGTAAATAGCAAACTGTACATCCTCAAGCTGACTGAATTGATTTCGTACCATGTTCCTGCTCGAATTTCTAGGTCGCTGTGCTGTTTCACGTAAATAAGTACAAATTATTAAACTGTAGTAAAGTACGTACACTCGCAAATACGCTAGGGGTTTGAGAATTAACGATCTTCAATTTATGACTTGAACACCTATCTTGTGGACAGTATGAGGTACAAATACCTCAATACCACAACAAGCTCTATCTACAGCAATTATCAAAACTTTTGTATCATTTTATTCAGAGTACCGGGTCCATTTGGAACCCTCGCTCTTCCATCAGCGGGGCTGCTAGCCGGGGCAAGTATTAACGGTGATCGCTGTCATGATGCAATCACAATTGCAATAATTGGAAATACAATTGAAACACTGTTTTGTTCATATCAGAAATTTTAATAGCATTTCTTCTGAAAAAATTAATACAAATAATAACAACAATACGTAAGGCTAAACATCAGTAAAAAAAGTTTGCATATAAAAATATATGTGGTAAATGCATCTTCTCAGTGAGTGCAATTCCCCGTGGTGTAATATTTTTGTATTAAGTGTATCTGTTCTTACAGATCGCAATCCGTGGAAATAATTACTAAATAAATATGCACAGCCACGAACCGCAATTCATTATTAACGATTATCGAAATATAAGATAGGTTGAAAACGCATACACGACTTATATGTTGACATCAAACAATGGCCAATCCAGACAAAATCAATCTTTGGATTTGCACCATATCTGGACCGGTTTATAATATTTCTTAATAGATACAGTGGAAGTATCATCTGTATTCGAGAAACCAAACGTCCAACCTTTAAATCACACCTGGCAGTCATCGCTACATAGATACGTTATGTACATATAATTCTGTTGTAGATAATGATATTAATTTATTTTTATTATCGAGGAGAACACACACTTATTGTGAAGTTGTAATTATTCAGAACACAGGTCTGTGATATTTTCAATACTAATTGAATATATTAATTAGAAAGATATACATATAAAATCAATTTTATCGAAAAATATTGTCGTTGCTACCGGGATTCGAACTTGGATCTCTTTCCAATCCGGGGAAGGTGCATTAACCGACTATGCTACAGCAGACAGCACTTTTTGATGACGATTTTTTGAACCCACTTTTCAAAATAATACAATAAAGTATATGGCTTTCAAATAATGGAACGATAGATGTATTGATTCGAAAACTGTAACATAAAGGTAAGAGAATTTCAAAAAGTCATCAAAAAGTACTGTCCGCTGTAGCATAGTCGGTTAATCCACCTTCCCCGGATTGTAAAAAGATCCAGGTTCGAATCCCGATAGCAACAATATTTTTTTTTTAATAAAATTGATTTCATATGTATGTCTTTCTAATTTAACTAGTATGTATTTATTTTTAAATTAACGGCTCCAATCGTCCTTTTTACACATAATGTATTCTACATGAAGTAAAATCATTAAATACGCGGTAAAAATATTACACAGTAAAAATAAAACACGGTAAAAATAATACACAGTAAAAATAATACACAGTAAAAAAAATACACAGTAAAAATAATACACAGTAAAAATAATACACAGTAAAAATAATACACAGTAAAAATAATACACAATAAAAATAATACACGGTAAAAACAATAAACAGTAAAAAAAGTAGTAAATCAAAATTTGTATACGTGTTAATTAAATATACACAAGAAAAATTCAACATAATTTTTATTCATAAATGTTAATACTAATTTACAATAAAGACATCTCCCAGTGGCGTTACTGGTACAGTTGTTGCCGGGAGCTCTGACAGGTGCTCGGAACCGTGTCCCGCTCGCCATTTATTTTAATACATTCATGACCTGAAAAAATTCTGTCGCAGATAGCCGACATAATGAGAACTCTACTATCTACCTCATGACGCTGCAAGATCTGGACGATTTCCATCCGCCTCCCTCGCCTCGCCAACTGCAGCGCTGTGCAGTTATTGATGTCTCTATGATTTATAAACGCATATAAATTATCTAATCTATTGACTTTCACAAAATTGAGCAATATCTCGACGATATTTACGAAGCCTGACATTGCTGCCAAACGCAAGGCCGTCGCGCGGTCTCCGATTTGGGATTGGGCGTCGGCACCCGCGGCCAAGAGCTGCGCGACGACATCCTCGCGACCGTTCCTGGCGGCCACGTGCAGCGCCGTCCAGTCGTCCACATCCTCGGCGTCGACGTTAGCAGCGCTCTGCAGCAAGATGGACACGATCTCTTTGTGGCCGTTCTGAGCCGCTAGATGCAAGGCCGTCCAATAGTCTTCGTTTGGTGAATTGACGAACTCTTCGAGAGAATTTCCCCTCTTTTCTTTCGCCAGGTTTATCAGTACGTTCAAGCAACACTCTTTTCCGCTCAAGACTGCCGCGTGAAGAACGGGGATTTTTTTGACTTTTAAAGAAAATATCAGCTCCGTCTCTAACCAATTTTTCGACTGCATCAGCGTTACCTTTAAGCGCGGCGAAATCAAGAGCTTTGGCGTTACCAGTATTTACTAAGTCCCCACCTATTCCTTCCTTTAATAACATCTTAACTACATCGATGTGGTTATTTCTCGCTGCACAGTGTAAAGCAGCCTCATTTCTCTTGGACACAGCGTTAATATGAGCTCCTTTTTGTATCAACAAAACGACGACATCTTTGTGACCATTGCCTGCTGCCAAGTGCAATGGAGTGAGACCAGAATCCGAGGGAGTGTTTATAAACTTTACTAAACCGTAGTCGCTTTCGTGTGTTATTAAGTGATCTATTATAATTCTAACAATTTCAAGATGTCCGTCTCGCGCTGCCGCCTGCAGAGCTGTAAAACTATCTCCAGAAGTAGCGAAAATGTTTGCCCCGTTGTCCAATAAAATTCTAACTACATCGCCATGTCCGTTTAAAACTGCTTCGTGCAAGGCAGTGCAATTATCAGTGGTCAAAGAGTTGACATTGGCACCGGACTGTAGTAGAAGTTCAACAACACTACAGAAACCCTTCAGTGCTGCCAGGTGCAAAGCTGTGTAGTCTTCGGTTGTTTTTGCATCAACGTCAGCGTCGTTTTCCACTAATACTTGTACGATCTCTTTGTGCCCACCTTCAGCCGCGGCGTGCAGCGCTGTCCGTTGTTTGTCTGTTGCTGCGTTAACTTCTGCCTGTCTTCTGACCAGAATCTTAACGACATCTACGTGGCCGTTTTCTGCTGCTGCGTACAAGGCGCTAGAGCCATCAACATCTCTGGCATTGATGTCGGCATTGTTATTCAGGAGTAGTGATACAATATCGCTGTGACCATTCAAAGCCGCTGAATGCAGTGTAGAAAAACCGTTAATATTACTTTTTCCTTTTGATATTAGTAAAATCACAATATCTTTGAAACCTCTTCCTGCTGCTAAATCTAAGGCTTTCGCGTTTTCTTCGCGGTGATCTTCTATAAGTATTTGTTTCTCTAATAATGCAGATACGATATCTTTATGATCTTCCTTTACTGCCCGCATGAGGGGGGTTTCCACGTTCATGTCTCCACCCGGGGCCTTGATATCAGCACCCTTGTCCAGTAATAAATCGAAGACACTTTTGTGTCCTCCCCTAACTGCTAAAAACAACGGTGTGAAGTTAGATTTCGTCAAAGCGTCGATTTGAGCATTATTTTCAATTAATAGTCTAGCAACAGTGGCGTTACCCAAGTTGGCCGCCATGTGGAGTGCTGTCCAGTGCATGTCCGCAACAGCACGCACATCTGCGCCTAGTTGCAGCAGTAAAACTGCAGTATCTTCGTGATCATGGTATACTGCCAAGTGTAACGCTGTAAAATTGTTTATTGTTGTTGCGTTCAGTTTTGCACCTAATTTCACCAGCATCTGCACGATCTCCGTGTGACCATTCAGGGCTGCGAGGTGAAGGGGATTTTGGTGTTGTTCGCCTTCTATGTCAATGTCGGCACCGTAGTTTATTAATGTCTCGACCACGTCCTTGTGACCGCCCTTTGCGGCCAAGTGAAGAGCTGCCCAGCCATAGTGGGTCAGGTCGCCAGCTCTCGCTCCACTCTGCAGCAATACTTCCACCACATATCTGTGACCGTTGAATGCAGCCGCGTGTAAAGCTGTCATACTGTTTGACGCCTGACAGTGGACGTTGGCTCCTTTCGATATTAGAGCCGTGACTATTCTATCATAACCGCCTTTTGACGCGATATACAGAGCGGTATATTTACTTTTGGTCAAATCGTTAACATTTGATCCTTCATCGAGTAACACCTCCACCGCTTTTTCGAGCCCATCTGCCGCGTAATGTAGCGCTGTCCAATAATTCTCTTCTTTACAATTGATAGCAGCATTCTTTTCTAGTAATGCTAATGCACAATCTTCTTGTTCTTCTAGTAATGCCGTCAACAGAGGTGTCATGCCATCATCTGACGAGGCGTTGATGTTAGCACCCCAGTCCAGCAGGATCAGAGCGTTGTCCATGGAGCTACCCATCATGGCCCAGAAAAGAGCAGACATGCCGCGTTCATCCTTAGCATCCACTTCGGCCGAGTGTTCCAACAGGAGGATGATCAGCTCCTTGTGTCCGCAGAAAGCTGCCATGTGCAGAGGCGGAATAAAGGCTTTAGTGACCGCATTTAAATTGAGTCCTGTTTTAAGCAGTTCTTCTACTACCTTTTTATGGCCCATTTGAATTGCGATATAAAAAGGTTCGCAGAGATCTTTTTCTGGTACACTTCTGTCCCGTAACATCTTGTTAATTAAAGCATGATGGCCATTCTCTGCCGCTGAGTACAGTAGCTTAATTATTTTATCGTGTTTCGCATCGAACAATTTCAGTTCTTCAAGTAACTGGACTATCTGAAGGCTTCCGTGCGTGAATGCTACGTGAAGTGGAGTCCGATAGTATTTATCTTTTATCGCAACGTTCAGGTTCTGGCCGAGTAAATTGGCAAATGTTTTGACGCTGTTTCTTTCTGCCGCAAAATGCAGTCCAGTCCACCCATTTAGATCTCTTCCAAGAACGTCTGCTCCTTCATCAACGGATGCTCGAAGACGTTTGAGGTTATCATCTCTCGCGGCTAAGAACATGTCATTCTGTTTAGTTACAATTCTCTGGTATTTGCCTTGGGTTTCTTGTAGTTTTTTGATATCGAAAACTGTTCGCCGACCAATAAGAGTGTCTGTTCTTGTGACCAAGTCTTTTCCTTCGAGTATTAATTTAGTACCAGTGCAGGCGATGGCTATTGCAGGCTCGAACAGCAGTACATCTATCAGCGTGTCTCCATGAGCTAAATAATTCCTCAAGTTTTTACCGACCAGGATTGTGGAGTACTCGTCGTACAGCAGTCTGCTGTCCACGAAGAGGTCATTGTTGTCTAAAATTTCTGTCAAATCTAAAACCAGCGACTCGACTGCAGCCCGCACCTGGTCTCCACCGTCCGACGAGTGAAGAGTCCCACACTTATTGTAATCAAACAGATGTTTGAGCAAAGTTAATCTCTTGTCATAGTAAGATGAGATCTCCCGCTTCCGTTCGTCCTTTAGACCTTCAATGATGCCCATTACTTCTGACTTTAATCTTTTTTCAAGTTTCAAAGCTCCAAAGAACGCGTCTAAAGCCTCGTTGTAGTATTTGTACGAAAGCAAATGTCCTTTGCTTAGAGTCCTCGTCAATGATTCGTACTCCACGACGACAATGTTCAGTCGTGATATGCACACCTTGAACATACCTTCTTTATATTTATCTGCAAGTTCTTTAACGTTTCTAGGTTTGTAGTTCATCTTTTTTAGCAGAGAGACGAATGAATCCAAATCTGGTGCCGAACTATCGCACAAGTTGAGGAGTTTCAGTTTATTTTCGTAAACCTGTTTTTGAGAGTCTAATGCCATTTTAACAGAGATTTTGCTGTCATCTGAAACCAAGCGCTTTTGCACTTTTGAAAACACCCCTCGTATCGTATTTTCAATTTCGGCTTGTGATACAGCTTCCGTTTGCAGGAGACTATCATTCAAGGTCTCTATTCCTTTGATTCTCGTCTCTTCAAACGATATTATGCGGGTAATTTTATTACAAAGATATATTACTTCTCGTTTCGTGGAAGAGATACCTGAGATGCTGACGAGTAGCGGAATAATGGCATTTAGTTTGTTAGTTGTGCTGTTTTGCGACGCAGTGATCTTCTTCTGAGTTCTTCGACAAAAAAATTTGAATGATTTAATATTGTCGTGATAATTGATGGTGTTAAACAAATGCATACAATTTTCAATATTATCGGACGGATATATTTTTCTTTTTTCTCTAGATTTGATAATTTCTTTGATCTCTTCTATAAACCGTGTTTCTTCTCGCGTTTGGTCCCCGAGTTCCTCTTCCAACTGACCCAACAGATCTTGGATCAGCTCAATACCTGCCGTGCTCTTCACGACTTCGTCGATATTCGTAAAGTTCAGATGGCGCACTGTTCCATACAGTTCCGTCAGATCGACGAGATTGTCAATTTTATTTACTTTATTTAAAAAATGCGTAACCGTCTCCAGTCGCTTCTTTCCGAGGATCACGGCGATCTCCACCTCGATCTTATGAAGGTCGCGCTGCAGCGAGTAGAAGAAGTCGGCGTCGCTCTCCAGGCGGAGCTTCTCGTCCAGGGTGTGCGCGTGCGACAGCAGGTTGCGCAGCCCCGTGAGTGTCTCCCGGGCGGCGCGCGGCGCGTCGCAGCCCAGCGCGCGGTGCACGTCAGCGCTCACGTGCGGCGAGTCCGGGGTGTTCTTCAGGCACTCCCCCATCACCTGCAGGGCTCGCTGGATCACCAGCACGCCGATGGCCCCGTGCTCGCGCGAGTTCACCGTCAAAGCCATCTTCACGTATTTCAAAATACGTTTTAGAGAATATATATTTCTGATCATTTCGTAGTCATTGTAAAGTGTTGCGAAGCTTGGCTTCATTGTGACAACATCTTCTATGATTTTGCTGCGACTTGTCGCTACTCTTTTTTTTTGCCAATCTTTCTTCTCGAGGTCCACGCTGGAGAGACTCTCAGCGAAACTGATCAGGTGGTTCAACATGTTTTTTTTATTTAGGACCAAATAATAATAACATTCAGATTCCTCTATCCGGGTGATGCAGGAGATGAAAATCACCAAGCAAAACAGCATTTCATTCCACGGCAGAACGTGGTAAGTTCCCCTCATCTGGCGCCTCAGGATGTGTAGATTTTGCGCCACTGACCTCCCAAGGAAGGCGAACTGCTCATCCAAATCTCCCGTAGAGTACCGAGCGCGCAAGTCTTGAACGAGCTGGAGGATCAGCTCAACTCTCTGTCGCACATCTTCGAGGGTGGGTATGATCTCTCGGGTAGTAACGCTGGTCTTTTCACAGAAAAATTGACAGTCTAACAGCTGCTGTTCCACAGCCGTCTGCATGTGTGACGACAACGGAACATTCTTGTGTTTTAATTCCACGTACGCGTCCTGGAGCTGTTGTATCAGTGGACTACAACCGCTGCCCGGTGCTTCTGCTTGTTCTAGTCTTCTCTTGAGTAATGTGAAGAGTTCAAGATTACCAAGACGAACTACATCGTAAATTGTGCTTTGGTTAATGTTGGTGCTACTGGTTATTAGAAGATGTAACCTTTGATATTTGTCTTCATCCCTGATGCTGGTGATGGATGGTCTTCTCTCCAGTGAGCAGGATGGCGGATCCTCCCCGGCATCCTCGGAGACACTTTGCTGGACTGGCTCCGCGACGTCTCCGTCCGCCATGATTGTTGTTGCTTATGGACTGGCCTTTTCTAAAAATAGTGAATTATATTTTAAAATCATTTTCAGACATTACAAGAGTGTGAAATGTAATAGGAAGTAATGGAATACAAAAATATCCACAGACATCTGTTGTCAACGCTTTGAACTTTGAAAACAAATATTATCATAAATCTAAGAACATGTGGTCGTCCCAGTTGCTTGTACCTACTTTTTTGTTTATATGCAGTGTACGCCCCTGCATGTTGATCTAAAATTAGTCCATAATAATAATAATAATAATAATGGATAATTTGTATAGCGCCATTTTCGTAAAAACTTTCACCTCAAGGGCGCTTTACACATCGACTGTTTATAGTTCTACAATTATCTTTGTTTTTTTAAATTAAAAAAATGTGGTTTTCTCTTATGCAAATGATTTTTTGGAAAGGTGCATTATTATATTCTTCTTAAATAGAATCTCTTTTGCACTGTTCAGGACAAAGTTCCACGCTCTCGGGACTGCCACGGCAGATGCTCGTTCACTAAACTTAGAATTCTGGCAACGGTTGGTCGGTTCTACAACCAGTTTGACGTCTACCATTTAAATTGTGTGGGATACAAGGCTCTTGAAGATACAGAGGCGCCATGTTGTGTGTCGCCTTGTACATAAACTCTTTGAAAGAATCGGAGCCAATGTAGCTGATGTAAAAGAGATTTTATATGAAAGAAATTGGAAACTACATATATTATCCGTACAGCCGCATTTAGAATAGATTGCAATCTATCCAGTTGAAACATTGGCAGGCCAGTATGGATGCTGTTACAATAGTCCACACGTGACACCACAATGAGTGCCTCAAGAGGAAGATGTCTCCGAATACTTTGAATCTGTCTCAGTTGATGTAGCATGCACTGACAGTTTTACTGATCAGTGTATTGATGGAAAGATCTGAATGAATGTGCACGCCCAAGGACTTAACTGCAGATTTAGCATTTGCAGACATTGATTTATGTATGAAGTGCAGTTTTCCAGGTGTTGCTGTCCACAGTAGCTCTGTTTTGGATCGATTTACCATTAGTCTATTTTGTGTCGCCTACGCATCTTGCAATTTTTTCTTTTAATACCTCTGTCTCACTCGGCATACAGAAATAATAAATTTGCGTATCATCTGCATAACCCTGACGATACTAGATATGCCCTAGATATTAGACAAATCTTTATGTTGAGACTCGTCCAATATTTCCATGCTAACAACAAGCAATAAATCATGGACACAACACAAGACAAACAACGAACATCTACACACCATCTCCGAGAGCAACAACGACATTTTATCAAAGATTCTACATGTTCTTAGCTCCGAAACTATACAACACACTTAATATCGTTCACTTCCAATAAGATTACACAAATATGGACCCGACATATGATCCAATCGGGTAGAGAGCAATCAGAAGCATGGCTATCCAACATTCTAACATAATTATTATACCGCTATATAACCTACACTAATAATACACTAATTCAATTCTACAACACTCCCACTTCATTTTATTTTATTCTATATATATATATTTATTTTTATTCCTGTGGAATCTTAAATAACAGTACCAAAAAAAACTGTCTACTTTAACACAGACTTCAGTCTAGCAAAGTAGCCAGGACAACGCTGTATATATCAGAGGTGAAGTCTACTCCATCCCACACAATAAACATATTACCATGTTATATTATAAAATATTCACGTCTGTTATAACAAAAATATGTATGTATAATAAATAAATATATATTTTATTATAAGGATATGTGTATGGAAATACACTTGTACTTAATTTGATAAGCTATAAAAGTAAGTAGCCGGAATACAACACGCAGTCCAACAATTTAGAAATACTAAATTAATGTATTAATTATAAATATATACATATAAAATCAATTTTGTCGAAAAATATTGTTTTTGCGTCACCGGGAGTCGAACCTGGATCTCTATTTCCAATCCGGGGAAGTGCACTACCATTGTGCTATAACGCCAGTATTTTTCTTGACAAATTTTCGAACCTATATGTTACATTTTTCAAATGAATACACCTGTCGTTCCATTATTTGAAAGCCATCTACATTATTTTTACAGAATCTCAAATACCTTTGAGTAAACCGACTGCAGACGCCAGAATTATCAATTCATTTTTATTAAATTTTGGACACCTTGATACAACTTATATTATTAAGGAAAACACATTCTTATTGTGAAGTTGTAATTATTCAGAACATAGGTCTGTGATATTTTAAATACTAAATTAATGTATTAATTATAAATATATACATATAAAATCATTGGATTGGAAATAGAGATCCAGTTCCGAATCCCGGTGAAGCAAAAATAATATTTTTCGACAAAATTGATTTTATATGTATATATTTATAATTAATACATTAATTTAGTATTTAAAATATCACAGAGCTATGTTCTGAATAATTACAACTTCACAATAAGAATGTGTTCTTAATAATTTAGAAATGTTGTAAATGACCATATTTTTATTTCAACATTAAGACGAAGCTATTATTTTTTTATATGAGAAGTATGGAAGTCTCGGGCATTACCGGGCTTACGACCTGTCGTCGGCCGGCTTAACTGACCACTTTACACAATGTAACGTTCACCTTTATGCTGTCGCCATCTATTGACGTATTTTTATTGGTTAACTTTGTTTTATTAACCACTTATTGAGTTTAAATACATTTTCTTCTTCAGGACATCAATACTAACTAAAAACATATATTATTGTTTCTTTACCAGAATCTATTTTTAAAAAATAATTTCAGTACCTAACTCAAATTGTTACTTAATAAAAATTTAATAGAATAATTTTAGAACAGGACTCGTAGTTCAATTCAGTTGGTTGTTTATAATTGTTTGATTAGTTTTACACGCTTTATTTATCTCCAACGATTCCTAATTATTTAATTTGTGACCAACACCGTTTATATGCTAAATTGGCAATCAAATTTTTTATCAAAATCGTGAACATTTTCTATCAAATGATTAGCAAATTCTGAAAACCCACTATTGTTCAAACATCTCAAATGCTCCCTTACTCTTATATTAAAATTTCTCACCGTTTTCCCAATATAAAATGCAGCACAATCCTCGCAACTGAGTTTATAGACACCAGAATTGTTAAATTTATCATCTTTGTCTTTAGAATTGATGAGTAAATTTCGTATACTATTATTTGTATAAAATGCCGGTGTAATGTAATGTCTAGTGAAGAAGAAAATGGTATTTTTCGAAACCGGTAGATGAATTTAAACTCAATTAAGTTGTTAATAAAACAGATAACAAATAAAAATATGAATTTTAACCACAAATTCCAAGATCACCGCTGACGTTCGATAAACGGACAAACACTACAAGAAGAATGATAATGTTGCAGGACGACATAGGAGAGATGGACCAAGATGTAATGTACAGGATCGCGAAGAGCGCAGAAGTCGCAGAAGAGCAGGCTAAAACACCACGACATGTCATGAACACTTCCATTGAGAGAGAGAAATGTACTAAATTTGATTACAATGCGGTTTCCTTACACTTGGATTCACCGCACAGTACACCACACTATCGCGACACTATCCTCAGTCAGCTATCAGCTCTCACTGACACTGACTCACTATAAACACACTCGTAAAATATCACGCCACCTCACAGCCGCACAGATGTCAAAATTCTAGATCTGGCGAGTCAAAAGTGAATTTTATTTATAAATATTAATTATAAATATATACATATAAAATCAATTCTGTCGAAAAATATTGTTTTTGCGCTACCGGGATTCGAACATGGATCTCTATTTCCAATCCGGGGAAGTACACTACCAACTGTGTTACATCACAGACCTGTGTTCTGAATAATTGCAACCTCACAATAAGAATGTGTTTTCCTTAATAATATATTTAGTTCATATTTAAAATATCACAGACCTATGTTATGAATAATTACAACCTCACAATAAGAATTCTCCGAATTCAGTACAACAACTCATACAGAATACTGTTCGGATTGGCGCGTTATCGCAGCGCATCTACAATGTTTACCGATGGCCGTATACATGGATTCGTTCCGCTTCTGAGACATCGAGTTGCTGGCGTAAAGCTGCGGCTGAAGCTCATCACTCAGCACCGACTCTCTGGTGCAAGCGGCGCTCTCATGGAAAGCTAGTTCCATGACCAGAGAATGGCAGCGCCTACAGAATAGCTTCATATACAAGAATGGCCGTGACTGAAATAGTTATATATGTAATATTTATATTTTGTGCTTTTTACTTTTTATTAACTTTTTTTAAAATTTTTTTTTTATTCATTATATTTATTTCATAACCTTAATGTATAACATAATTTGTATTATCTCTATGGCGAATCGGGTTTAAAAAAAACCTGTTCACTCTGGAACAAACACATTATTATTATAAAATTTTCTGAAACCGGTTGGTGTATTAATTATTTAAGTGATTAAAAAAACAAAAATAAATAATCTAAAAATATCATTTTACATTTTGTATAAACACGTTAAAAAATATTCTAAACCGCTGTGCGTCGCTGGGCTGCGGTAGTCTATTGCATGATTACTTATCAAGCAATAACAGGAGACGGAGTCAAAGTGGATGAAGACGGTAACATTAGTGTCATTTCGAAAGGGCTTTTTGTCGTCGTGCCTGCCGGCTCGACAGACAAAACAAATAATTATTGTTCAAGAGTTTGTAGTAATTCGACAATTTGGTCTCCATTTAGAGTACGGCCGACGCAAGTTTGCACACGAAATTTCGATATACGAAGAGATTCGTAATACTTCGGAGAAATGGCGCACATGCCGAATGCGTACAGTAGGTAAACCAAAAAGCGATTATCTGAATTTAATTGACTTTTTAAAAAGTCGATTTCATTTGATAATAAATTTATTTAATAAAAATATTTTTAACTCTTTATTAATTATCTTTTGGTTTCTTATAAAATGAAATAAATCACGACGAGGACTGGCGAAATTTTTAATAAGTTCGATGTCTTTGATATAAGACAAATATATGCCAATACTACTCTTAAATACATACATAATTACAAACAGACACATTTTAAAACAACTCAAAATATAATTTCCACACGGATAAATACAAATAACCTTCAAACTCCGAGAGCGCATACTAAATATGGCCAGAGGAACTACAAATATTTTGGACCTAAACTATTTAAAACAATTGAATTGTCCCAAGAACATGAAACTATATATTAAAACTTGGATTCGTAATATGGGTAGAGCCAGTATTGGTGCACTCACCCAAACATATCGACTCATACCTATATTAATTATTGCTACAAAGTGATCCAAAAATTTAGTCCATTTTAAAATTGTTCTTCATGTACACCTTTTATATAGTAATAAATGTAATTCTATCTACTACTTGTAATTCTAATTAATTGAACAATTGCTTGTAAACTATGCTCGTCTCGACACAGAATTTCTCTAGTGAGATGGGCACAGTCCAAACAGATTATTACATTGTATTATATAGTTACAAATAAATAAATAAATAAATAATAGAGGTCGCAATTAAAAAAAATTATTAATATACAAATGAAGATAATTTTGGGTGTCAAGCAGAGTTGTGTAATGTCTCCATGGCTGTTCAACTGGTATATTAATGTGTGAAAGAACTGGAATGTATGAATGTAGGAGCAAAAATGGGCGATTTGATTGTATGCTGTTTATTGTACGCCGATGATGCAGTATTAATGGGGAATAATGAACAAGAACTACATAGTCTGGTGAGTGGAATGTACGATGTGTGCAAGGAAAGCGACCTCGTGATGAATGTTAAGGCGCGACTTGCAATTCATATTTTCGCGTTTTTTACGAAAATGTGGGTTTTTATCATTCATTTATATCAGAAATTATTCAATAGATTAGACTTTTTTTTCAAGTATTACATAGATTGGACCTTTACATTAATATAAAACTAATAAACTGAATGTTATTTGTCATAATTAAGACGATACAAATATTATAAGAAAGACCACGACCATTAGATGTATTTTAGGCATGGTACGAAATTGAGTCAATGCGCTGAATGAATGTAAAAACGAAATATATTTTCTTATAATCTTGAAGCCAAGATTACGGAGACAAATCTGTAGGAAACCAAATTAGCAAAATGTTAAAAATTAATAGAGTTATAAATCATTCAATTTGCAGTACATTTGATGAATTTTTGACGTTTTTAAAATACTTTGTTTTAGTAAAAACATACGTTTTAAAACAATATACTATATTTACTCATATGCTTTGAGGCTTCAACTACTATTTAAAACTAAGTTTAATATCAGAAACACAATAATCATTTTTTAAATAATATATTTTCCGTCTTATGAAATACGATATTATTAATTATATCTCACACTGTCAGTATGCCATTCAAATATGGCGATGGCGGTCCTAGCATCTGCGCTCCGAAATTTTTTAATTGTATTTGGCCATAAAACACATTTTAATACAAATTTTGACTACAATATGAATGAATATTATACTTATTCTTGATATCAATTCCTTATTTTTGTAAATTATATGGTTTTGGGCTGTTTTTATACGAAAACAGATTATAATTTTGATATTTCAACATTCAACATTCGTCATCTGCCCGGTTTTAGAATCTGACAGGTCATGCATGGCTAACGGAATGCGTGGCCAGTGCATGATGGCTAACGAATTCGCGGCCAGTGCGTGGTGGCTAACGAATTCGCGGCCAGTGCATGGCAGCCAGCGCATGCGCGTGAATCAATCAATAATGAAATGAAAAGTCAATAATATATTATTATATACATTATTGTTCTGAATTACTGCCTCCTGTGACTCAAGATGCCTAAGGTAAAAAAGTATCCATTGACATGCTCTAGGAAATGTTCCAATAAAATTTGAAATGGTTATAAACTTCTTGAAAAAATCGCGACGTAAGTTGATAATTTTTATCATTTCTATAACAATTATCTATTTGATTTAACAATATAAATTACATAGTTAAATATACATATATTATGTAGTGCAGATAAATTAGTTTTTATTGGAAATATATATCCTTAAAGATAAATTATTTTATCAAAAGAATTATACATGACAGACCTGTCTCATTGATACAAATGTATTTGTTATAGTCATATAAAAGAATAAACACGTATTTTAATATTTTGTACATAAAAATACTGATAACTGAATAACAATATTAATAATATTATAAATTATTTTCAGGATGTTCCCGAACTGAGCATTGAATATGTGGACTCGTGTAAACTTCGTAAATTGGATGGCAAAAGAGTGGTCGACATACACCAATTCTTTTCTCAAATTAATCAAATTTACTCCCACAAATCGATGTTTGGGTGCAAATGAATGAATATTGAATATGTGAAAGAACAAAGTTTTATTTCTAAATTCAGTTTAAAATGTAATCTGTGTTGACCAAATTTTGTTTTGAATACGTGTTAAGTAAAAAACAACGAAATTCTGAAGAACGGTAATATGCTCGATGAACAACAAATTATAATACTTTTGTCATATTTTCATTTATATTTTAATATTAAATATATATGTAATTTATTAAAACAATAAATAAATATTTAAAAAAAAACAGTTTTTTTTATTACAACCGGAGTATGGTTATTATATAATATTATCATAAATAGTTTTCTCTTCACAAAAACAGCTGCTTCAAAAGTTATCAATATTATTTATCAGCATGAATTTACGTTAATTTTTTCCTTATAAATCGGGGCAAAATTGTAGTATTTTATAATCATATGTTTATCGACACGAACAATGGTTTTTATCATAAACATAACAAATTCTTAGGTGAGAACTTTAACAAATTATTTAATTTTCGCTTGATAATTTCAAATGGCAACACATATGTATTGTGAATGTCGAAGAAATGCCTATTTTCTGATAGCTTTATTACCTAGGAATTTAAAAAACCAACACTTGTATACTTGTCCTTTTCTATTGATACCTTTCACTCTAGCAATATTTACGTAAAAAATGACGCACTTTTATGTTTACTTGATATTGTAAATGAATTAACTATTAGTCTCATCTTGAAAGGGTATACAAAATGCAAAAATATCTCGAAATTCAAACTGGAAAAATGAAAGTAGCCTCTTAACAAGTCGAAAGTGATGGTATTCGAGAAGGAGGAAAGCGAGACACCATGCTAAATACTGTTTGGAACTAGGAGATGAGTTTGTGTATTTGGGAAGTATGTTTGATAGAAACGGAAAGGTTGAGAATGATACCGAAAGAAGTGCAGGGAATAAAGTGAACAGCGCTTTGAATGGAATTATATCTAACGGAGATTTGTCAACCGAGGCAAGACTAGCGGTGCGCAATGGAGTCCTGGTACCGACACTGATGTATGGAAGTGAGACCTGGAGTTGGCATAAAGTAGACTGAATGCAGCGGAAATGAGATTACTCAGGCGTGTATGTGAAAAATCTATTTATGAAGAAATAAGGAAAGAATGTAAAGCTGATAATGAATAAGATTAAGAAAGGATCACTTGGGTGGTTTGGTCATATGGTCAACCCCATTGGCAGGCTCATCAGACATAAGCTTGTATACGTTAAATAATATTTCACGCGCTTACCCTCGCAGTGTTCGTCCGCGTCCCAAAGGAGATGATGAAGACATTACGTATGTGAATATTAAAAAATCCGTAACTCTCGATTCGGTTGACTGTACTTGCACTAAAAAGTGATCGGAAACGTTCAGAACTCGCACACTGCTTGAAGGACAAGCGATGACTAATTGGTAATATACTGGATTAGGCCACACCCTTTCCCCAAATGCTAATCTACTTTGAACAATCTATATCCCCGTTGAGTAAAACGAAGTACGATTTTCTAAATTTGTGTATTATTTTTATTAAAAATAGTAAATAGCAACCTGTACGTCCTCAAGCTGACTGAATTGATTTCGTACCATGTTCCTGCTCGAATTTCTAGGTCGCCTGTGCTGTTTCACGTAAATAAGTACAAATTATTAAACTGTGGTAAAGTACGTACATTCACAAATACCCCAGGGGCTTGAGAATTAACGATCATTTTATTCAATTTATGACTTGAACACCTATCTTGTGGACAGTATGACGTACAAATACCTCAATACCACAACAAGCTCTATCTACAGCAATTATCAAAACTTTTGTATCATTTTATTCAGAGTACCGGGTCCATTTGGACCCCTCGCTCTTCCATCAGCGGGGCTGCTAGCCGGGGCAAGTATTAACGGTGATCGCTGTCATGATGCAATCACAATTGCAATAATTGGAAATACAATTGAAACACTGTTTTGTTCATATCAGAAATTTTAATAGCATTTCTTCTGAAAAAATTAATACAAATAATAACAACAATACGTAAGGCTAAACATCAGTAAAAAAAGTTTCCATACAAAAATATATGGGGTAAATGCATCTTCTCAGTGAGTGCAATTCCCCATGGTGTAATATTTTTGTATTAAGTGTATCTGTTCTTACAGATCGCAATCCGTGGAAATAATTACTAAATAAATATGCACAGCCACGAACCGCAATTCATTATTAACGATTATCGAAATATAAGATAGGTTGAAAACGCATACACGACTTATATGTTGACATCAAACAATGGCCAATCCAGACAAAACCAATCTTTGGATTTGCACCATATCTGGACCGGTTTATAATATTTCTTAATAGATACAGTGGAAGTATCATCTGTATTCAAGAAACCAAACGTCCAACCTTTAAATCACACCTGGCAGTCATCGCTACATAGATACGTTATGTACATATAATTCTGTTGTAGATAATGATATTAATTTATTTTTATTATCAAGGAGAACATACTCTTGTTGTGAAATAGTAATTATTCAGAACACAGGTCTGTGATATTTTCAATACTAATTGAATATATTAATTAGAAAGATATACATATAAAATCAATATTATCGAAAAATATTGTCGTTGCTACCGGGATTCGAACTTGGATCTCTTTCCAATCCGGGGAAGGTGCATTAACCGACTATGCTACAGCAGACAGCACTTTTTGATGACGATTTTTTGAACCCACTTTTCAAAATAATACAATAAAGTATATGGCTTTCAAATAATGGAACGATAGATGTATTGATTCGAAAACTGTAACATAAAGGTAAGAGAATTTCAAAAAGTCGTCAAAAAGTACTGTCCGCTGTACCATAGTCGGTTAATCCACCTTCCCCGGATTGTAAAAAGATCCAGGTTCGAATCCCGATAGCAACAATATTTTTTTTTTAATAAAATTGATTTCATATGTATGTCTTTCTAATTTAACTAGTATTTATTTATTTTTAATTTAACGGCTCCAATCGTCCTTTTTACACATAATGTATTCTACATGAAGTAAAATCATTAAATACGCGGTAAAAATATTACACAGTAAAAATAAAACACGGTAAAAATAATACACAGTAAAAATAATACACAGTAAAAAAAATACACAATAAAAATAATACACGGTAAAAACAATAAACAGTAAAAAAAGTAGTAAATCAAAATTTGTATACGTGTTAACTAAATATACACAAGAAAAATTCAACATAATTTTTATTCATAAATGTTAATACTAATTTACAATAAAGACATCTCCCAGTGGCGTTACTGGTACAGTTGTTGCCGGGAGCTCTGACAGGTGCTCGGAACCGTGTCCCGCTCGTCATTTATTTTAATACATTCATGACCTGAAAAAATTCTGTCGCAGATAGCCGACATAATGAGAACTCTACTATCTACCTCATGACGCTGCAAGATCTGGACGATTTCCATCCGCCTCCCTCGCCTCGCCAAATGCAGCGCTGTGCAGTTATTGATGTCTCTGTGATTTATAAACGCATATAAATTATCTAATCTATTGACTTTTTCACGTTTTTCACAAAATTGAGCAATATCTCGACGATATTTACGAAGCCTGACATTGCTGCCAAACGCAAGGCCGTTGCGCGGTCTCCGATTTGGGATTGGGCGTCGGCACCCGCGGCCAAGAGCTGCGCGACGACATCCTCGCGACCGTTCCTGGCGGCCACGTGCAGCGCCGTCCAGTCGTCCGCATCCTCGGCGTCGACGTTAGCAGCGCTCTGCAGCAAGATGGACACGATCTCTTTGTGGCCGTTCTGAGCCGCTAGATGCAAGGCCGTCCAATTGTCTTCGTTTGGTGAATTGACGAACTCTTCGAGAGAATTTTCCCTCTTTTCTTTCGCCAGGTTTATCAGTACGTTCACGCAACACTCTTTTCCGCTCAAGACTGCCGCGTGAAGAACGGGGATTTTTTTGACTTTTAAAGAAAATATCAGCTCCGTCTCTAACCAATTTTTCGACTGCATCAGCGTTACCTTTAAGCGCGGCGAAATCAAGAGCTTTGGCGTTACCAGTATTTACTAAGTCCCCACCTATTCCTTCCTTTAATAACATCTTAACTACATCGATGTGGTTATTTCTCGCTGCACAGTGTAAAGCAGCCTCATTTCTCTTGGACACAGAGTTAATATGAGCTCCTTTTTGTATCAACAAAACGACGACATCTTTGTGACCATTGCCTGCTGCCAAGTGCAATGGAGTGAGACCAGAATCCGAGGGAGTGTTTATAAACTTTACTAAACCGTAGTCGCTTTCGTGTGTTATTAAGTGATTTATTATAATTCTAACAATTTCAAGATGTCCGTCTCGCGCTGCCGCCTGCAGAGCTGTAAAACTATCTCCAGAAGTAGCGAAAATGTTTGCCCCGTTGTCCAATAAAATTCTAACTACATCGCCATGTCCGTTTAAAACTGCTTCGTGCAAGGCAGTGCTATTATCAGTGGTCAAAGAGTTGACATTGGCACCGGACTGTAGTAGAAGTTCAACAACACTACAGAAACCCTTCAGTGCTGCCAGGTGCAAAGCTGTGTAGTCTTCGGTTGTTTTTGCATCAACGTCAGCGTCGTTTTCCACTAATACTTGTACGATCTCTTTGTGCCCACCTTCAGCCGCGGCGTGCAGCGCTGTCCGTTGTTTGTCTGTTGCTGCGTTAACTTCTGACTGTCTTCTGACCAGAATCTTAACGACATCTACGTGGCCGTTTTCTGCTGCTGCGTACAAGGCGCTAGAGCCATCAACATCTCTGGCATTGATGTCGGCATTGTTATTCAGGAGTAGTGATACAATATCGCTGTGACCATTCAAAGCCGCTGAATGCAGTGTAGAAAAACCGTTAATATTACTTTTTCCTTTTGATATTAGTAAAATCACAATATCTTTGAAACCTCTTCCTGCTGCTAAATCTAAGGCTTTCGCGTTTTCTTCGCGGTGATCTTCTATAAGTATTTGTTTCTCTAATAATGCAGATACGATATCTTTATGATCTTCCTTTACTGCCCGCATGAGAGGGGTTTCCACGTTCATGTCTCCACCCGGGGCCTTGATATCAGCACCCTTGTCCAGTAATAAATCGACGACACTTTTGTGTCCTCCCCTAACCGCTAAAAATACCGGTGTGAAGTTAGATTTCGTCAAAGCGTCGATTTGAGCATTATTTTCAATTAATAGTCTAGCAACAGTGGCGTTACCCAAGTTGGCCGCCATGTGGAGTGCTGTCCAGTGCATGTCCGCAACAGCATGCACATCTGCGCCTAGTTGCAGCAGTAAAACTGCAGTATCTTCGTGATCATGGTATACTGCCAAGTGTAACGCTGTAAAATTGTTTATTGTTGTTGCGTTCAGTTTTGCACCTAATTTCACCAGCATCTGCACGATCTCCGTGTGACCATTCAGGGCTGCGAGGTGAAGGGGATTTTGGTGTTGTTCGCCTTCTATGTCAATGTCGGCACCGTAGTTTATTAATGTATCGACCACGTCCTTGTGACCGCCCTTTGCGGCCAAGTGAAGAGCTGCCCAGCCATAGTGGGTCAGGTCGCCAGCTCTCGCTCCACTCTGCAGCAATACTTCCACCACATATCTGTGACCGTTGAATGCAGCCGCGTGTAAAGCTGTCATACTGTTTGACGCCTGACAGTGGACGTTGGCTCCTTTCGATATTAGAGCCGTGACTATTCTATCATAACCGCCTTTTGACGCGATATACAGAGCGGTATATTTACTTTTGGTCAAATCGTTAACATTTGATCCTTTATCGAGTAACACCTCCACCGCTTTTTCGAGCCCATCTGCCGCGTAATGTAGCGCTGTCCAATAATTCTCTTCTTTACAATTGATAGCAGCAGTTTTTTCTAGTAATGCTAATGCACAATCTTCTTGTTCTTCTAGTAATGCCGTCAACAGAGGTGTCATGCCATCATCTGACGAGGCGTTGATGTTAGCACCCCAGTCCAGCAGGATCAGAGCGTTGTCCATGGAGCTACCCATCATGGCCCAGAAAAGAGCAGACATGCCGCGTTCATCCTTAGCATCCACTTCGGCCGAGTGTTCCAACAGGAGGATGATCAGCTCCTTGTGTCCGCAGAAAGCTGCCATGTGCAGAGGCGGAATAAAGGCTTTAGTGACCGCATTTAAATTGAGTCCTGTTTTAAGCAGTTCTTCTACTACCTTTTTATGGCCCATTTGAATTGCGATATAAAAAGGTTCGCAGAGATCTTTTTCTGGTACACTTCTGTCCCGTAACATCTTGTTAATTAAAGCATGATGGCCATTCTCTGCCGCTGAGTACAGTAGCTTAATTATTTTATCGTGTTTCACATCGAACAATTTCAGTTCTTCAAGTAACTGGACTATCTGAAGGCTTCCGTGCGTGAATGCTACGTGAAGTGGAGTCCGATAGTATTTATCTTTTATCGCAACGTTCAGGTTCTGGCCGAGTAAATTGGCAAATGTTTTGACGCTGTTTCTTTCTGCCGCAAAATGCAGTCCAGTCCACCCATTTAGATCTCTTCCAAGAACGTCTGCTCCTTCATCAACGGATGCTCGAAGACGTTTGAGGTTATCATCTCTCGCGGCTAAGAACATGTCATTCTGTTTAGTTACAATTCTCTGGTATTTGCCTTGGGTTTCTTGTAGTTTTTTGATATCGAAAACTGTTCGCCGACCAATAAGAGTGTCTGTTCTTGTGACCAAGTCTTTTCCTTCGAGTATTAATTTAGTACCAGTGCAGGCGATGGCTATTGCAGGCTCGAACAGCAGTGCATCTATCAGCGTGTCTCCATGAGCTAAATAATTCCTCAAGTTTTTACCGACCAGGATTGTGGAGTACTCGTCGTACAGCAGTCTGCTGTCCACGAAGAGGTCATTGTTGTCTAAAATTTCTGTCAAATCTAAAACCAGCGACTCGACTGCAGCCCGCACCTGGTCTCCACCGTCCGACGAGTGAAGAGTCCCACACTTATTGTAATCAAACAGATGTTTGAGCAAAGTTAATCTCTTGTCATAGTAAGATGAGATCTCCCGCTTCCGTTCGTCCTTTAGACCTTCAATGATGCCCATTACTTCTGACTTTAATCTTTTTTCAAGTTTCAAAGCTCCAAAGAACGCGTCTAAAGCCTCGTTGTAGTATTTGTACGAAAGCAAATGTCCTTTGCTTAGAGTCCTCGTCAATGATTCGTACTCCACGACGACAATGTTCAGTCGTGATATGCACACCTTGAACATACCTTCTTTATATTTATCTGCAAGTTCTTTAACGTTTCTAGGTTTGTAGTTCATCTTTTTTAGCAGAGAGACGAATAAATCCAAATCTGGTGCCGAACTATCGCACAAGTTGAGGAGTTTCAGTTTATTTTCGTAAACCTGTTTTTGAGAGTCTAATGCCATTTTAACAGAGATTTTGCTGTCATCTGAAACCAAGCGCTTTTGCACTTTTGAAAACACCCCTCGTATCGTATTTTCAATTTCGGCTTGTGATACAGCTTCCGTTTGCAGGAGACTATCATTCAAGGTCTCTATTCCTTTGATTCTCGTCTCTTCAAACGATATTATGCGGGTAATTTTATTACAAAGATATATTACTTCTCGTTTCGTGGAAGAGATACCTGAGATGCTGACGAGTAGCGGAATAATGGCATTTAGTTTGTTAGTTGTGCTGTTTTGCGACGCAGTGATCTTCTTCTGAGTTCTTCGACAAAAAAATTTGAATGATTTAATATTGTCGTGATAATTGATGGTGTTAAACAGATGCATACAATTTTCAATATTATCGGACGGATATATTTTTCTTTTTTCTCTAGATTTGATAATTTCTTTGATCTCTTCTATAAACCGTGTTTCTTCTCGCGTTTGGTCCCCGAGTTCCTCTTCCAACTGACCCAACAGATCTTGGATCAGCTCAATACCTGCCGTGCTCTTCACGACTTCGTCGATATTCGTAAAGTTCAGATGGCGCACTGTTCCATACAGTTCCGTCAGATCGACGAGATTGTCAATTTTATTTACTTTATTTAAAAAATGCGTAACCGTCTCCAGTCGCTTCTTTCCGAGGATCACGGCGATCTCCACCTCGATCTTATGAAGGTCGCGCTGCAGCGAGTAGAAGAAGTCGGGGTCGCTCTCCAGGCGGAGCTTCTCGTCCAGGGTGTGCGCGTGCGACAGCAGGTTGCGCAGCCCCGTGAGTGTCTCCCGGGCGGCGCGCGGCGCGTCGCAGCCCAGCGCGCGGTGCACGTCAGCGCTCACGTGCGGCGAGTCCGGGGTGTTCTTCAGGCACTCCCCCATCACCTGCAGGGCTCGCTGGATCACCAGCACGCCGATGGCCCCGTGCTCGCGCGAGTTCACTGTCAAAGCCATCTTCACGTATTTCAAAATACGTTTTAGAGAATATATATTTCTGATCATTTCGTAGTCATTGTAAAGTGTTGCGAAGCTTGGCTTCATTGTGACAACATCTTCTATGATTTTGCTGCGACTTGTCGCTACTCTTTTTCTTTGCCAATCTTTCTTCTCGAGGTCCACGCTGGAGAGACTCTCAGTGAAATTGGTCAGGTGGTTCAACATGTTTTTTTTATTTAGGACCAAATAATAATAACATTCAGATTCCTCTATCCGGGTGATGCAGGAGATGAAAATCACCAAGCAAAACAGCATTTCATTCCACGGCAGAACGTGGTAAGTTCCCCTCATCTGGCGCCTCAGGATGTGTAGATTTTGCGCCACTGACCTCCCAAGGAAGGCGAACTGCTCATCCAAATCTCCCGTAGAGTACCGAGCGCGCAAGTCTTGAACGAGCTGGAGGATCAGCTCAACTCTCTGTCGCACATCTTCGAGGGTGGGTATGATCTCTCGGGTAGTAACGCTGGTCTTTTCACAGAAAAATTGACAGTCTAACAGCTGCTGTTCCACAGCCGTCTGCATGTGTGACGACAACGGAACATTCTTGTGTTTTAATTCCACGTACGCGTCCTGGAGCTGTTGTATCAGTGGACTACAACCGCTGCCCGGTGCTTCTGCTTGTTCTAGTCTTCTCTTGAGTAATGTGAAGAGTTCAAGATTACCAAGACGAACTACATCGTAAATTGTGCTTTGGTTAATGTTGGTGCTACTGGTTATTAGAAGATGTAACCTTTGATATTTGTCTTCATCCCTGATGCTGGTGATGGATGGTCTTCTCTCCAGTGAGCAGGATGGCGGATCCTCCCCGGCATCCTCGGAGACACTTTGCTGGACTGGCTCCGCGACGTCTCCGTCCGCCATGATTGTTGTTGCTTATGGACTGGCCTTTTCTAAAAATAGTGAATTATATTTTAAAATCATTTTCAGACATTACATGAAGTAACAATAAGAGTGTGAAATGTAATAGGAAGTAATGGAATACAAAAATATCCACAGACATCTGTTGTCAACGCTTTGAACTTTGAAAACAAATATTATCATAAATCTAAGAACATGTGGTCGTCCCAGTTGCTTGTACCTACTTTTTTGTTTATATGCAGTGTACGCCCCTGCATGTTGATCTAAAATTAGTCCATAATAATAATAATAATAATAATAATAATGGATAATTTGTATAGCGCCATTTTCGTAAAAACTTTCACCTCAAGGGCGCTTTACACATCGACTGTTTATAGTTCTACAATTATCTTTGTTTTTTTAAATTAAAAAAATGTGGTTTTCTCTTATGCAAATGATTTTTTGGAAAGGTGCATTATTATATTCTTCTTAAATAGAATCTCTTTTGCACTGTTCAGGACAAAGTTCCACGCTCTCGGGACTGCCACGGCAGATGCTCGTTCACTAAACTTAGAATTCTGGCAACGGTTGGTCGGTTCTACAACCAGTTTGACGTCTACCATTTAAATTGTGTGGGATACAAGGCTCTTGAAGATACAGAGGCGCCATGTTGTGTGTCGCCTTGTACATAAACTCTTTGAAAGAATCGGAGCCAATGTAGCTGATGTAAAAGAGATTTTATATGAAAGAAATTGGAAACTACATATATTATCCGTACAGCCGCATTTAGAATAGATTGCAATCTATCCAGTTGAAACATTGGCAGGCCAGTATGGATGCTGTTACAATAGTCCACACGTGACACCACAATGAGTGCCTCAAGAGGAAGATGTCTCCGAATACTTTGAATCTGTCTCAGTTGATGTAGCATGCACTGACAGTTTTACTGATCAGTGTATTGATGGAAAGATCTGAATGAATGTGCACGCCCAAGGACTTAACTGCAGATTTAGCATTTGCAGACATTGATTTATGTATGAAGTGCAGTTTTCCAGGTGTTGCTGTCCACAGTAGCTCTGTTTTGGATCGATTTACCATTAGTCTATTTTGTGTCGCCTACGCATCTTGCAATTTTTTCTTTTAATACCTCTGTCTCACTCGGCATACAGAAATAATAAATTTGCGTATCATCTGCATAACCCTGACGATACTAGATATGCCCTAGATATTAGACAAATCGTTATGTTGAGACTCGTCCAATATTTCCATGCTAACAACAAGCAATAAATCATGGACACAACACAAGACAAACAACGAACATCTGCACACCAGTTCCGAGAGCAACAACGGCATTTTATCAAAGATTCTACATGTTCTTAGCTCCGAAACTATACAACACACTTAATATCGTTCACTTCCAATAAGATTACACAAATATGGACTCAACATATGATCCAATCGGGTAGAGAGCAATCAGAAGCATGGCTATCCAACATTCTAACATAATTATTATACCGCTATATAACCTACACTAATAATACACTAATTCAATTCTACAACACTCCCACTTCATTTTATTTTATTCTATATATATATATTTATTTTTATTCCTGTGGAATCTTAAATAACAGTACCAAAAAAAACTGTCTACTTTAACACAGACTTCAGTCTAGTAAAGTAGCCAGGACAACGCTGTATATATCAGAGGTGAAGTCTACTCCATCCCACACAATAAACATATTACCATGTTATATTATAATATATTCACTTCTGTTATAACAAAAATATGTATGTATAATAAATAAATATATATTTTATTATAAGGATATGTGTATGGAAATACACTTGTACTTAATTTGATAAGCTATAAAAGTAAGTAGCCGGAATACAACACGCAGTCCAACAATTTAGAAATACTAAATTAATGTATTAATTATAAATATATACATATAAAATCAATTTTGTCGAAAAATATTGTTTTTGCGTCACCGGGAGTCGAACCTGGATCTCTATTTCCAATCCGGGGAAGTGCACTACCATTGTGCTATAACGCCAGTATTTTTCTTGACAAATTTTCGAACCTATATGTTACATTTTTCAAATGAATACACCTGTCGTTCCATTATTTGAAAGCCATCTACATTATTTTTACAGAATCTCAAATACCTTTGAGTAAACCGACTGCAGACGCCAGAATTATCAATTCATTTTTATTAAATTTTGGACACATTGATACAACTTATATTATTAAGGAAAACACATTCTTATTGTGAAGTTGTAATTATTCAGAACATAGGTCTGTGATATTTTAAATACTAAATTAATGTATTAATTATAAATATATACATATAAAATCATTGGATTGGAAATAGAGATCCAGTTCCGAATCCCGGTGAAGCAAAAATAATATTTTTCGACAAAATTGATTTTATATGTATATATTTATAATTAATACATTTAATTAATATTTAAAATATCACAGAGCTATGTTCTGAATAATTACAACTTCACAATAAGAATGTGTTCTTAATAATTTAGAAATGTTGTAAATGACCATATTTTTATTTCAACATTAAGACGAAGCTATTATTTTTTTATATGAGAAGTATGGAAGTCTCGGGCATTACCGGGCTTACGACCTGTCGTCGGCCGGCTTAACTGACCACTTTACACAATGTAACGTTCACCTTTATGCTGTCGCCATCTATTGACGTATTTTTATTTGTTAACTTTGTTTTATTAACCACTTATTGAGTTTAAATACATTTTCTTCTTCAGGATGTCAATACTAACTAAAAACATATATTATTGTTTCTTTACCAGAATCTATTTTTAAAAAATAATTTCAGTACCTAACTCAAATTGTTATTTAATCAAAATTTAGTAGAATAATTTTTGGATTCACTGCACAGTACACCACACTATCGCGACACTATCCTCAGTCAGCTATCAGCTCTCACTGACACTGACTCACTATAAATACACTCGTAAAATATCACGCCACCTCACAGCCGCACAGATGTCAAAATTATAGATCTGGCGAGTCAAAAGTGAATTTTATTTATAAATATTAATTATAAATATATACATATAAAATCAATTCTGTCGAAAAATATTGTTTTTGCGCTACCGGGATTCGAACATGTATCTCTATTTCCAATCCGGGGAAGTACACTACCAACTGTGTTACATCACAGACCTGTGTTCTGAATAATTGCAACCTCACAATTAGAATGTGTTTTCCTTAATAATATATTTAGTTCATATTTAAAATATCACAGACCTATGTTCTGAATAATTACAACCTCACAATAAGAATTCTCCGAATTCAGTACAACAACTCATACAGAATACTGTTCGGATTGGCGCGTTATCGCAGCGCATCTACAATGTTTACCGATGGCCGTATACATGGATTCGTTCCGCTTCTGAGACATCGAGTTGCTGGCGTAAAGCTGCGGCTGAAGCTCATCACTCAGCACCGACTCTCTGGTGCAAGCGGCGCTCTCATGGAAAGCTAGTTCCATGACCAGAGAATGGCAGCGCCTACAGAATAGCTTCATATACAAGAATGGCCGTGACTGAAATAGTTATATATGTAATATTTATATTTTGTGCTTTTTACTTTTTATTAACTTTTTTTAAAATTTTTTTTTTATTCATTATATTTATTTCATAACCTTAATGTATAACATAATTTGTATTATCTCTATGGCGAATCGGGTTTAAAAAAAACCTGTTCACTCTGGAACAAACACATTATTATTATAAAATTTTCTGAAACCGGTTGGTGTATTAATTATTTAAGTGATTAAAAAAACAAAAATAAATAATCTAAAAATATCATTTTACATTTTGTATAAACACGTTAAAAAATATTCTAAACCGCTGTGCGTCGCTGGGCTGCGGTAGTCTATTGCATGATTACTTATCAAGCAATAACAGGAGACGGAGTCAAAGTGGATGAAGACGGTAACATTAGTGTCATTTCGAAAGGGCTTTTTGTCGTCGTGCCTGCCGGCTCGACAGACAAAACAAATAATTATTGTTCAAGAGTTTGTAGTAATTCGACAATTTGGTCTCCATTTAGAGTACGGCCGACGCAAGTTTGCACACGAAATTTCGATATACGAAGAGATTCGTAATACTTCGTAGAAATGGCGCACATGCCGAATGCGTACAGTAGGTAAACCAAAAAGCGATTATTTGAATTTAATTGACTTTTTAAAAAGTCGATTTCATTTGATAATAAATTTATTTAATAAAAATATTTTTAACTCTTTATTAATTATCTTTTGGTTTCTTATAAAATGAAATAAATCACGACGAGGACTGGCGAAATTTTTAATAAGTTCGATGTCTTTGATATAAGACAAATATATGCCAATACTACTCTTAAATACATACATAATTACAAACAGACACATTTTAAAACAACTCAAAATATAATTTCCACACGGATAAATACAAATAACCTTCAAACTCCGAGAGCGCATACTAAATATGGCCAAAGGAACTACAAATATTTTGGACCTAAACTATTTAAAACAATTGAATTGTCCCAAGAACATGAAACTATATGTTAAAACTTGGATTCGTAATATGGGTAGAGCCAGTATCGGTGCACTCACCCAAACATATTGACTCATACCTATATTAATTATTGTTACAAAGTGATCCAAAAATTAAGTCCATTTTAAAATTGTTCTTCATGTACACCTTTTATATAGTAATAAATGTAATTCTATCTACTTGTAATTCTAATTAATTGAACAATTGCTTGTAAACTATGCCCGTCTCGACACAGAATTTCTCTAGTGAGACGGGCACAGTCCAAACAGATTATTACATTGTATTATATAGTTACAAATAAATGAATAATAGAGGTCGCAATTAAAATAAATATTAATATAAAAATTAAGATAATTTTAGGTGTCAAGCAAAGTTGTGTAATGTCTCCATGGCTGTTCAACTGGTATATTAATGTGTGAAAGAACTGGAATGTATGAATGTAGGAGCAAAAATTAGCGATTTGATTGTATGCTGTTTATTGTACACCCATGATGCAGTACTAATGGCGAATAATGAACAGGAACTACAGAATCTGGTGAGTAGAATGTACGATGTGTGCAAGGAAAGCGACCTCATGATGAATGTTAACAAGTCAAAAGTGATGGTATTCGAGAAGGACGAAAGCGAGACACAGCGCTCAATACTGTTTGGAACTAGTAGATGAGTTTGTTGATTTGAGAAGTATGTTCGATAGAAACGGAAAGGTTGAGAATGATACCGAAAGAAGTGCAGGGAATAAAGTGAACAGCGCTTTGAATGGAATTATATCTAACGGAGATTTGTCAACCGAGGCAAGACTAGCGGTGCGCAATGGAGTCCTGGTACCGACACTGACGTATGGAAGTGAGACCTGGAGTTGGCATAAAGTAGACTGAATGCAGCGGATATGAGATCACTCAGGCGTATATGTGGCAAATCTATTTATGACAGAGTAAAGGATGAGGAAATAAGGAAATAATGTAAAGCTGATAATGAATAAGATTAAGAAAGGATCACTTGGGTGGTTTGGTCATACGGTCAACCCCACTGGCAGCCTCATCAGACATAAGCTTGTATACGTTAAATGACTAATTGGTAATATATTGCATTAGGCCACACCCTTTCCCCAAATGCTAATCTACTTTGAACTATCTAAATCCCCGTTGAATAAAACGAATTACGATTTTCTAAATTTGTATATTATTTTTATTAAAAATAGTAAATAGCAAACTGTACGTCCTCAAGCTGACTGAATTGATTTTGTACCATGTTTCTGCTCGAATTTCTAGGTCGCCTGTGCTGTTTCACGTAAATAAGTACACATTATTAAACTGTAGTAAAGTACGTACACTCAAAAATACCCCAGGGGCTTGAGAATTAACGATCTTCAATTTATGACTTGAACACCTATCTTGTGGACAGTATGTCGTACAAATACCTCAATACCACAACAAGCAACAATATCGGACGCGAATTCTCATCCTCCATTAATTTCCTATTGCTTTCCATCAGCGTGGATTGTAACCCTGACGCCACCAGGTGTCACTTGGTCAATATTATTTGTTTGATCTCGATATCGCGATACCATTCGCGGTGTGGACGATTACCTCCAGTGCGGCGGAGCACTATTTTGTGTGTTCATAGTCTTTATTGTTTATGCGTGCTGTGGTGGAGATTATCACCAATGGTGGTAGAGCCTCCAAATATTCGTGATTCCAACTCTTTGAATATCGAATAGTTAATGATAATATATTCGTAAAATTTTTAAGAAAGGAATAATTTACTTAGGATGATAAATACAGAAATATTTCAAATGTTTCTCCAAAAATGTAAGATTCATGATTAATAACATGCAGAACTCGAAATCTTCGTGGAGATAAAGAGGAGTCAGTATTCTCTCGATAGCTGACAACATTTTAGATATGTTTATATTAGTTCATATCTCACACCCCGCGTGCAAGTTTTATTTTCATTATTTTGTATATAACTTCTTGTTTGTCGGCTCGAGTATTTATGAAAGATAATTACTAAAGAATAATAGAAAGCCGACTCCATCGTTGACAAAACAATGTATTATAAGTGCTCGTTGTCATTAAATCATAAAGATAAGCGGAAGACTTAAAAAAAAGCAAATGCAAAAGATGTCCGACAAAGGCGTTTACATATTTATTGTCCGACTTCCATATAGCCGATAGCGGTACTTCTGGAGAAAAAAATCGTATACCTGAATGAATGAATGAATGCTTGCATGTGACTTCCAGGGTTCGTAAACCTTTGTTACGTTTAGAAAAATATTAAAAATCTTATAATATAAATATGAGCGAATACTTTACGAATATTTTTTAAAGTATTCGAATAACGAATACTTAAAAACAGGCGAATATATTCGGGGTTCGAATATTCGAATATTCGGATTGGTGACTCACCATCCTTGTGCACGCAGTGTGTGATTTCAGCGGCGCCGCGAGGTATTTCGGAGGCGTCATACTTGAGGTAAGGCGAGCCGAAGATCGTACAGTCCCCCTTGGGTCTTGGATAGAAGACTAAAGACTTGTCTCTGGGCAAACAAATGGATGGTCAAAAACGCGTAAAATTGTATTTGTTTGCCCTAAAAATCTTAACTTAAAATAAGGAACGTAAGAAGGACCAAAAACAATATTTTTCAACGTTATTTAATATTCTATAAATATTTGAACATTTTACAAATATAAATAACTTCATTACAAATACAGCAAATTTCAACCACATTTTTTGGAAACGCTTAAAAATATCCACATATTTTGACTGTTCAGTAAAAGTAAACATATTAAATTTTGGTTTACGTATGAATAAATATTTTTTGTGTGTCATATCAGTTTTGACCTAATATTATAACTAAAATATTTTTTATGTACAGGGTGTTTTTATTTTAAAGATTGAGGTCATTTCAAATGCGTGTCCGGCATCCTTAATCGCTACCATTAACGCGAGCAGACCAAACGTCGTGTTACGTATGCGACGTGTAGACTTCTCACGTTAAATACGTGCATATGCAGTACTTAAAAAAGAGATTCCGTACTAAAGAAAGACAGTTCATAACTTGTAGGAAAAATATTCTTTCGTTCTTTAGTCATGTCGCTAGAAGAGAAGTTGATGATTACAGGAAATGTACAAAGACGTAGGACGAGAGGTCCATCATCAATAAGATGAAATATCAAATTCGAGATTCGGCAGAAGTCTCGATTTGCGTCGCACTGAACGCCTCAATTCTGCAACAGATCCAACCACAGCAAGTACACAAATTCTGTTTATTTTTGATCATAGGTATGACAACATAGAAAAGGAAATTATTTTAGATACAACATTAGGACGATGAGGTCTGGATGCGTGCCAAAACGCTGAATGGATGCATCTGCAGTCAGCTGTGAGGGAGACTATAAACCAAGATTGGATTGAAGCCGTATCTCATCTGATTGAGGCTGTTTTATGTTGTTAAAAAATACAATTATAACAATTTATCTGTGATTATGTTCGATTGTAATGATAATTTGTTTGTAGAACTCAATGATCACTATTATTCTACTCGTTTAATTTACTTGTGACGCGTTTCGCCTTGTAAGGGAATTATCAATCTTAAAATTTAACTCAACATCTTGTATTTATAACTATAATGGGGGACAGCTATACAATTCTATTTGTGTGAGATAAAAACGGACAACACGGAATTTTGAAGTATTTCATACGTTTTGAATGCTTCTAATTATTCAGTTATATTTTAATGTCATGGGTGATTTGTAGAAAAAGACAGCTATATAATTTTACAATCTAAGAAGACAATACGGCAAGAAGGCATGTAATGAGAAAATATATGGAAATCCTTAGAATTTCAAGAATAATGTTGTCTCTTTTCATCTTGTTTATGTAAATGCCTTCGATAGCTGGTTCTCAGGTTTCTGATTAACAATAAGCACACGTATGATATATAAAAATTTTGGTGTCTTTCTGTTGTTGTTGTTCTTTTAGCTGGGTTGTCGACTTTAGATTTCGACCGACCGAAGCGCGCACTGGTTGTTTATATGTACCACTGGACTGGTCGAAGCGCGGAATGTAATAAGAACGACACCTGTCGGTTACCATCTCTTTAGCTTTCCGAAAAAAGGGCGGCAATACTCACACACATACACACACACGTGTACATTATTATAAACCGAGAAACCCAGTGGTGCCAATCGAAGTAACAAGGCGTGTGAACACATCTTACGCAAATAAAATTGTACATCTGTCCTCCATTAAAAAATAGTTATAAATACAAGTTGTTTAGTTAAATTATTAGACTGATATTGAGTAGAATACAAAAAAATAATTATTTTATTTTCATATATATGATTATATATATGATAACTGATCATTCGCAATTCTTCGAGCAATGACTGGTACACTAGATAGTAAAATACCAATAGTTAAATCTTAATTATTAATCATTTTCAAAATCACAGTCTCGACGGTTTACTATCGTCAGTTTTAAGTTCCGAGTTGTACAAAACATTGACAGTAATGAAAATGAAATACACACTAAGACGAGCAAATATATAAAAACATTAAAAAGCCGTTAAATTCATTATATATATATTAAAATATGAATTAAATATATTAATTAGAAAGGTACACATATAAAATAAATTTTATCGAAAAATATTGTTGTTGCGCCACCGGGATTCGCACCTGGATCTCTTTCCGAACCGGGGAAGGTGCATTATCCAACTATGCTACAGCGACGATATTTTTAGCGACAAATTTTCGAACCTATATGTTACATTTTTGATATTAATACATTTAATCGTTGGATTATTTGAAAGAGCCATCTACCATATTTTTACGGAATCTCAAATACCTTTGAGTAATCTGATAACAGACGCCAGATCCAGGTTCGAATCCCGGTGGCGCAACAACAATATTTTTCGATAAAATTGTTTTTATATGTATATATTTCTAATTAATATATTTAATGAATATTTAAAATATCACAGAGCGTCTGTTCTGAATAATTACAACTTCACAATAAGAATGTGTTCTCCTAATTATATATATTTTTAAATTCCATTTGTTCGGTATTTATGATGGATCCATGGATTGCTGTGCGCGTGTGTAGATGCTCCACTATGTTTACTGTGCCTATCTGTCCTTTCCCCTATACTCTACACCGCAGAGCACGACTTTTTCTGTGTGTATTGTCTATTAATTTTGAATTATCAAGGAGAGTGGATGTCCTGCTGTGTGCTCGTCACTAAGCGTATTCGGTTCCTCGCGCGTGCGTGCCGGAACCGCTATTGTGGAACACGGTGCGTCGTGCTGATCATCCAAGACGGTTCCTGAAGTTCAGGAGCTGTGACTACAAGAGAGAAAATCCAGGTGAGTCATGTTCTTCCTGGTTGGCCTTCGAGTCTTTATTGTCCTCTCCCTGTACCAAATTCCTATCACCCTTCCTACATCTCTTTTCTCCACTGTTAAATTTATTATTGTACATATATATTTTTAAATTTCATTATTTGTTATTATTAATTGCCTTTCTGAGTTTAAATAAATAAAAAATCAAATAACATCTTGTTTCATCAGATAACATGAGAGTAATTGCTGACCTCAAGTTAAGCTGACATTTGCGACTCGCAATGACCTCAAGCGAAACCCACTGGTGACAACTCCCTGGTGGGTTTTTCGACAAGATTGATATTATATATATATATATAGATATATGTATATATAATATGACTTTTGCTTATTTTAAAGAAATGTTATTGCATAATAATACAGGGTACATACCCAGTGCACAATATTTTAAGGGTGGATACACATTACAAATATGAATCGAAAATGTTCAAGCTATATGTGCCTAATCTGAATACCTTTTGAACGCTATTCCCAGCCTCGACATTCCAATACTCACACGCGTCACATTTTTTTTTGAATAGACGATTTACTTTATGTAACCAAAATATGGTCGTGAAAATGCGTAAGACGTTTATAAATGAATAAACATGAACTCCGTACAAAAACATACATTATTAAGGCGAACATATTCTTATTATTAAATAGTAATTATTCAGAACTTAGCTCTGTGATATTTTAAATACTAATTAAATGTATTAGTTAGAAAGATATACATATAAAATCAATTTTTATTTTGCTACCGGGATATGAACCTGGATCTCTTTCCAATCATTGACCAACTATGCTACAACTTAATAATATACAAGTCGTTCACTCAAAGGTATGAAAAGATGTATTAATTTGAAAAGTGTAACATACGGGTTCGAAAATTTGTAATTGAAAAGTATTGTTTGCTGTAGCATAGTTGGTTAATGCATCTCCCCCAGATTGGAGAGAGATTCAGGTTCGAATCCCGACAATAGCGACAGCAATAAATTAATTTTATATGTATATCATTCTAATATAGTTAACGGTACAGCGTTGCGGTAGCTGCTCGAAACACGTGACAGATTATCGATATTTTTAACTAGGTGCCTTTTTATTTATTTTCCATAAATATCAAGAGACGTTAGCACTGTCAAAGGGTTAGGTTAGGAATATTTTAACCGTTTGAATGCTACGCGTCGCAAAAGCGCTGCGATCGTTTGTATCGGAAATTGCTTAGCACTTAAACGGTTAATGTATACTAAAATATTGTATGAAACAGGCGCACTGTGTGATCAAGGATCAATGTCGTCGTATCAACTGTTGATACGGCCGCGTACAAATACAAATTTATACCGTATCATCTGTTGATACGGTAGCGCGTTCAATAGGTTAACAGTATCAGATATGTAATCATTTAAAAAAGTAAGTAATATAAATATTAAATAATATATTGAACCGAAAATGAAACTATTTTCTGTCAGTTGATTTAGGACCTGAATCAAATTTTTAAAAATAATAATAGGGTAATTTCGCTGACGTGATTTTATACAAAGTATGCTTTCCGTAACGGTACAGTATTTGCATATATTCCTTGAATTTTTCGACCCGCGGAGCAGGCTCATGAAAATTTTATACGTATGAAAAAGGTGTTTTGAAATCGTGCTCTCGATCTTAGATTATGTATGTGAATGGTCAGATCTTACCGAAATGGCGAGGCGTCTTAAGATATGGATCTAGAGAAGAATCAAGTTGTAACATTTGAAATCACGCGCGCAGACCTAAGGCGACATCTACCGATGCGAGCAGGCGCGGCCGGTAGAGCGAGGTCGGAGGAAGGAGGGGGACTTCGTAACGAGCGCCCGGGGAGAGAGGTGTGTCGAGGCGGACGCCATGCGGCGCTCCGCCGAGATCGAGAAATGGCGAGAAATAAGACTGAATTTTATAATCACGGAAGAACAAGAGATATTTGGGCCTTGTTCTGACCGTGAATGTCAATGAAAGAAGGACTCTCCACGGGAACGAGCGGGAGGCTGCGAGCGAATACGGAAGCGGGACGAGCACCGTCCACGCTTTAACGTCAAGATTGGTCCACTGGAAAGATCGGAATCCCTCTGCGTGTAACAAAGACAATTTTTCCCTGTTCGGTGAATAAAGTGTAAATAATGTGACTGTAGTGTTATTATTGCCTGAGACCTCCCCCACACGTCTGAGATAGGCATTCTGACACCAACCCTTAGGTACCCACAGACTGAGTTTAGCTGGTGGCGTTGTGCGCCGGATTCCAATAGCGGATGAAGGTCACGGCGTGACAAAGTATTTAAAATAATAAAACACCCGAAGAAGTACGAAATCCTGCACATCATAATGCATGGAATGATTGCTGAGCCATTTTCTGAAATATTGTGTGTATCAATTAACTCGACAACTGTACACAATTTTCACGTACATCTTGAACATTTTCGATTCGGAAATTAAATAGCTATTTATCCACAATATATTGTTAAGTGGGTGACGCGTAGGGAGTTCATCATTCAACAGTGAATGTAATACAACTGATTGGTCAAATGTGATGATAAAAAAATTGAGTATTATTTATCGCGGCAACGGTGTACAATTTTCACATAGGTCTTGAACATTTTCGATTAAAAAATTGAATAGACATTTTATTCACAATACGCTGTGAATTAATTGTTATATCCTATATGTTATATTATAATACACAATTTTTAATAATATATCACTACAGCACTTAAAATAATTATAATAAAAAAACTAATTTAGCACTTTTATTATTATATATAAACATAGAGAACGAAAGAATTTATGAAATTTAATTACATTTTTTTGATATTAAAAAAAATAATTTCTCAAACAACAGAGTACTTCGTGTAGATAGGTACTAGGCATATAATTAAAAAAAAAAAAAATTAAGCAGCTATTGAGTTTGTCATGTACGGGTACTTAATAAAATGTGTAGTCACCACGGTAACGAGTGTGACGTTAAAAAAAAAAAAGTATAAATATATTTCTTTAAAATACTTAAAATTAGTGGTCTTTAAATAATGTATATATAAATTATTTATATTATTTTGAGTGAGTCTTCTACGCTAGAGGGAGATCAAATGATTACCAAAATGGTTGACAATATTATATAAAATTAATTTTTTTTTTTATATGTATATAGAATAATTATATTAGTAGGTTTATAAGGAGGGCTTAAAGATTATATGTCATCTCCAATGTAACTCTGCAGCTAGAGTACAGTAAATACAAATTATTAAGTACAGTCAATCTTTGATGACGTTGATGCATAATTATCAGCTGTTTTTATCGCGACGTTTTGTTTAAGGTCAGCGAAAAATGGCCAAAGGCAGTACAGCATCAACAGCGATGTGTACCTGGTCCGGCTCGATCGCCTTAATATTGCCGTTCAGCTGAAAATACCGCGCAAAAAGAACCAAATCGTTTTCCACCGCGGCAATGCTCGCCCTCATGTCGAACGCCGTGTGATCGAATGAAATTGGCTATCCCGTCCGCCCTACTCTCCCGCCGAGGCCGCCACGGACTAAAAATTGACAGCTTTGGCAAAGTTGGCGATGAGGATGTCAAATCGTGGATTGTCTCAAAAGAGCAGAGTTTCTTCGCCCGTCTTCCGAGCAACTGGGAAGCTGTAATTGACGTTGATGGTGACTACACCCCTGAATGATAATTGTACATAATATGTTTTTGGTTTATGTTACAATATAATTTTTTTTAAATGGCGGACAATTACGCATCAACCTAATTAAGTCCCAGATCGTAATCAATATTACTAAATTGTTGCAAATATGTGGAGCCGAGACATGAACTCTCACCGTCAATGTCATAAGCGAATAAAAGGTGCCAAACGAGCAATGGAAAGAGCTATGTTTGAAATATCTCTGAGAGATTGAGTGTCTAACGTACACAGAATGAAGCTGACAGATGTTAATCAATAGATCTGCATACTCTTTTAGGAATGCTTTGAACACTCGTGTCGAAGGGCGCACGTGTAAGAAGAGAGATGGGCAACAGATTAATTAATTAATTAATTAATATTGAAAGTGAGTCAAAAATACTATCTATACTTTCGCCATAACATACCACACGCATATCTTCAAATCTTCTGCGTGCTTAGAGTTGGTACCACTGCGAAATTTGATCCCGATCGCGTCATTTGTCTTCCGACTATTAACAACGCGCAGTGATCCGATTTTTCTGTTCGGAGGGTGTGAAAGGGACTGAAATTCAGGACCGGACGAGTGTGACGCACGAAGAGATATAACGAATAATGTAGATAATTTTTGGCTTAAATTTTTTGCAAAATACAAGAGACATTTGTTCATATCAGAGCATATATAAATAATAGCCTATTTTAACATTATATCATTTTGAACATTAATAGCTTTGAAACAATTGTTCGTACGATTTTATTTGACAGTTAGAAATCTGCTTTATCTATTAATTTAATTTGCATTACTGAAAATCATAGAAGAGTACATTATGAAGTGATGATATCAGAATGATGAAACTGACGATTCTTGAAGGAGGTCTGTATCCAGCAGTGAAGAAACACACGCTGATGATTATGACTTGTGTGACCTTCTATACAGAAATTTATCAGGGCTCCCGGACGCTCCATCATCTCCAGATGACTCTGCGGATCCAGGGCGCGGTGACCAGCACGTTGTGGTAGATCCCCGGCTGGTGGTCTTCGCCGCAGCCGAAGCCCGCGCTGGTGATGCCCACCAGGTAGTATCGTCCGTCCTGGGGCACCACGAGGGGCCCGCCCGAGTCACCTGCAAAAGTATTTGACGATTTTTATAATCTTAATTTAAACACTAAATTAATGTATTAATTATAAATATATACATATAAAATCAATTTTGTCGAAAAATATTGTTTTTGCGTCACCGGGATTCGAACCTGGATCTCTATTTCCAATCCGGGGAAGTACACTACCAATTGTGTTATAACGCCAGTATTTTTCATGACAAATTTTCGAACCTATATGTTACATTTTTAAAATTAATACACCTGTCGTTCCATTATTTGAAAGCCATCTTCATTATTTTTACAGAATCTCAAATACCTTTGAGTAAACCGACTGCAGACGGCAGAATTATCAATTCATTTTTATTAAATTTTGAACACATTGATACAACATATATTATTAAGGAAAACACATTCTTATTGTGAAGTTGTAATTATTCAGAACATAATTAATACATTAATTTAGTATTTAAAATATCACAGACCTATGTTCTGAATAATTACAACTTCACAATAAGAATGTGTTTTCCTTAATAATCTTAATTTGTTTAAACAAGTTTTTTACGTTGTCTGGTACCAAAAATATCAGAGTAAATAATTTCCAGATCCAAAAACTTCACATTTTTGTTGCATTTGAGTTACTTAATTCGCTCCCCATGTATATTATTTAAGAAAGCCTTTCCAGCATGCTATAAGGACTAAAATAAAAAATAGAGTGTGTAGCATTTGGTACTGTTGAAATTTAACTTATAAGTTTAGTATAATTTCTGACGTCGGTAATTAAATGGCCCAAACTGGATGAAATATGAAAAGACCGCGGCGTTTCAAACACAACGGTGGTTTTTATATGGTGTGGAATCATAGATCCTGAAGAAAAGAGAAAGAAGATGGGTTGATGCCTTTAAGCTGTGGCGCTGGAGACAGATGTTGCGCCATGAACTAAAGATCAAGGACATACTCTCAACCATTTGCCTGAGACGAATCTTTTTTGGGCTTCTCGCGAGAAGGAAAGAGTCACTTCGGAGGATGAAGTGGAAGAGGAAGATCCCCCATCACTAAGTTGAAAAGACAATAGACATTTCTCAGTCATGATGGACTGACGTGGGTGACTATTACTTAAATAAAATAAAACTGTTTAATAATCGTAATGTCTACGGAATGATGACGGAGTGACAGGCGCACCCATGTTTAGGGCGAACAGGTATATGTACGTATGAAAACGTGTGTCCGGTGAGGATGGATAAGTATGGCCGACAAAATGTGGGCCATTTGTAATATATTGTAATATAAGATAATTTGTAATGTAATTATATACTAAATTGTAAAAAGGAAGAGATATGACAATATTTGATTATTCTGATGTATTAACAATCTAAAAACGAGCACAGATAATAGTCCAGTGGTGCCCAAGGGGAATTAAGAGGTCTAAAGCCATACTTAACCTAGCTGGATTGATCAAATCATTAAACCTTGTGGAATAGAAATGGTTAGCGAATAGTAGGAAGCACTTTGGCAGGCTTTCGAGGAAAATATATGGTTGATTATGATGATGATTGAGAACAGGGAGTTACCAAGTGGTGATACTGACCTAGACAAGCATCCTGGTGACCGTCCGAGTGTCCGGCGCAGATCATCTCAGAGTGGATCTCCACGGAGATCTGCTTGCTCTTGTGCCAGCGGATACACTCCTCGGTACCTGCAAACAAATGCGACGTGATTCTTCTTTCTTGGTGATAATCATTAATTGATTGACACAGGTGACCGACGACGTCTACTTCCAGGGTCCAGACCATTGTTCCTTCTAAGATTGGATAAGGGTGTCGGCATCTAAAATTTTTTGTGCAATTTTACGTACCGAGTAGCTTGTTGGTGTAGTGGTCAAGACGTTGGCCTAGTGATCTAGTGGTCGGGGATTCGCGCCTCGTTCCAGGACACCGGCACGTTAGTCCTATTTTCATAGCACAAACATTTAGCTTAGTTTGAAAATAGTAAGAATATTGATGTGACACGTATTCCGTGTACGTATTTCTATTTTTTAAATTTTTTTTTTTAAATATATTGTGAAAATAAGACGCTTGTTTTTTGATTTGACTCGTTTAATGTGAGGGTATCATCATATGAATATATGATTTTTTCAAGTCATTATGCAGGAGAAGATAGAAGGCAGCAGAGCTAGTAGTGTAGCTTGAAGAGAAGAGGTTCTTTTGGTTGAAGAGGTTGGTTCAATCTCCAAAATGTTGGTGATTACAAATGATCTTGTATTTATCGGATATATCAACAGGTCGTCAACTTTAAGATACTTATTACGGCGAAGTATGAGATGGAATGTAATTGCAGCTCGTTACTGATATTCTAGAAACTAAATCGCAGATATCAATCATAGTTACAATCAAATACCAACGCAAGAATACAAAATAATCTCTCGTCATTTCGAGACCGCACAGCGACGCTGATTGTACCTAGTAAGGCTGTACTTTCAACGCTACTTCCACCAGTCATCCCTTCCGTGTGGCATCAAAATAAGGTCAAATACCTTGGCCATATATTCAATGAAGATGGACAAGACTCTGGTGCAAGCGGCGCTCTCATGGAAAGCTGGTTCCCTGACCAGAGAATGGCAGCGCCTACAGAATAGCTACATATACAACAATGGCCGTGACTGAATTTATATATGTAATATTTATATATTGTGTATATATGTGTGTGAACCTTTTACTTTTTAGCAACTTTTTAAATTTTTTATTATTTATTTGTTAATATTTTTCTTAGTTTTCTTTTTCATAGCATTATATTTATTTCATAACCTTAATGTATAACATAATATGTATTATCTGTATGACGAATCGGGTTAAAAAAAAACCTGATCACGCAGGAATAAACACATTATTATTATTATTATTATTATAAAGACGTGGAGTACTAGTGTCCACTCACCATAGTGTCGTCTTCTTGTAGTGAATTATTTGGGAGCTAAGACTAGGGTAAATCCTTCTTAAAATATTGTATATATTAGTTCATCTTTTTCTTTATTGTTTTCATGGTAGAGTAGTCTCTACAATAATAACGAGACTGTAGCCAGCACCGGCGTTAGGCACAGGCGGATATAAACGATAATGGTGTGCAATAAAAATAATCCATGTATAAACAATCCAATAAATAACAGTTATTTCCTAATAAAGCTGTAATTTGTAGTCAACACTAGTGTACAGAATGTCCTTTGGTAATAGCCGCCCTTGAGCAAGTTTCAAAATGCCGGCCTAACAAAATACCGCCTCTAACGTCTGCGGGGACGGTCATCTGCTCGGCTAGTTGGTCCGCGGGGTTTCTGAGACTTGTTTGCACTTTCAATTTAGATACTCACTGAGTATGGGGACGATCGCAGACCTCAGATGGTGTGTTCCTCGGGGAGCACCACCCCTGCCTGTGCTACCCCATCCAGCCACCAGGGCAGTCTGGCCAGCCAGGCTGTCTCTCCATTCCTGCAAAGAGAATGTACACACTGTATTTTGTAATCCATTAGTTGCACGATATTGACCAATGGTGGTCGCGCAGCGACCGGTGCTCCAAAATTTGAGAAAACAGAAAAATTTAATAGTTTTATGTTTAGTAATGCTTTACGTATTTGCAAGGTCAGGTCTTATTTATATTGGTAGCACTAATTGAGTATATAGAAAAAGAAATAAAGCGGGTTGCGCCTTGGCTAAATTATATAGGGCCCGTAAAATTATGAGTCTTGCCAGACACTGGTAGTTTATAGCGTAGTATATTACGTTGATCCAAGGTCTATTTTTTTTTATGAATATCAATGATATAATGCTCAAGTTTGTGTCGATTGTTGGGTAAGTAAAACAATGTAGACAGTACATTAAAACAAACATTTCCGACTTTCGAGTTTAACCGAGGAGTTAAGGCAATTACCAAAGCGGCTATTCAAGAGTTTATTTAGGTTGGTTACTCCTCATCTCCCTTATTCTCAAGATTTTGCTTCATCAAATTTTCACCTTTTTAGCTCTGTATCTCCTAGGAATCTTCTTTAATAATGACACTACTCTTCAAAATTGACTTTACGACTTCTTCACCTTCAGACTTACAATGGAACAACTGACAATCACAAAGAATGCAGGAAAATATATAATAAATTATAAATGTATTGAATATTAATAAAAACACTACAAATTTGTGCATCAACCAATAATAACAATATTTTTTTATGATTGTGAGATGTTGATTTTGATTGTCGAGTGTTGTTTTTGATTGAGAAATGTTATTGTTATACTGACGTGCCCCAGCAGCTGCAGGCGGCCGTCGTCTGGGGGGGCGGGAGGGAGGCACACGGGTAACACCTGAGGCGTAAGGGCTGCGGGCCTCGCCAGGCGGAGCAGGGCCAGATCGAAGCGATCAGGCTGGGTCACCCGGTAGCGGAAGAGCGGGTGCACCATCTTTTGTGATACTCTAGAACATAAAACAACGAATCTGTAAAAAAAATTTCTCAAATCCCCAACTAGAGATAGTCAATTTCATATACGTGATTACAAGGATGATCCGTCTCCATAAATCACAACCATCATTCGTGTTCTAATATTTATGTATTCAACTTGGCTTACAGTAACGATTCGGACAATGGTGTGGCGTGAGCAAAACAGTACAGCTTTATTACAGATATACTAAGTACATTTTAGACTATAATTCTTCATTAGCAACGTATTCTCAAAGAGAGCTGTCGTGATAATGGAACTACGGGTACAAGTAGGTGATGGCATGGATAATCTATTTCGGTATATAGTATTTCTTTTGCATTCTAAGAGTAAGACGTTTTAGACATAGAAATTTAAAAATATTATTTAATACAATACAATATTATACGCTACATGGACATCTTGGCCCTAAACTGTTCAATAAAATGTCAGAAAGTGCAACTGTTCAAAGGTTTTTGGTGAAACTTTATGGAATTCTTTCAATACTTAAACTAGATCATAAATAATAAATAAATAAAAAAATCCAAGAAGAAAAAAGCGGAGTCTGCAAGTTGAGTTGCAAGGATTATGACGCATTTTATATTGGATAGAGCGGGAGAAGAATACGAAAAAGATTAAAAGAACATAAAAAAAGGAATAAAAAATTTCAGTCTGAATTTCGAAATGGCCAAACATGCAAAAATGAAGGGCTATTCATTTGACTATAATAATTTAGAGCTTTTACTCAATTGCGCTAAAGGACGAAAGTTAGACATATTAGAAATTTTTAATAATAAGAATAAGATCCAAATACCGCCCGTGACATCCCCTCTCTTATCGATTTTAATTCCATCCCCACCCCCATCTTCCCACACACCCACACACACCCCTAATTACTGTCTGACAAAGTTTTCAATTTTAGTTGAATTGTATTATTGATAATGGGAAGATGTTCCCGAAAACGTTCTAAGGTTAAATATAATAAAATACAGTAAAATAAAACAAAGTGTTTCAACTGAATTTACAAAATAATTAGAAAGTGTACCAACATTTGTGATGTCCTTGGGATTGTGTGGTTGTGTGTGTGTGAGTGTGTGTGAATGCCGCAACGCCGGTACGTGTGTGTGAGGTTATAAAGGGCGGCGCGCGGCAGGGCGCGGTCTCTTTCTCCGGGTGTTCATCGGCTTACTCGTTTGACCTGTATTTATTGAACCTTCACATGACGAGGTGGTGTACACTAACACGTTTGCCATGCAACATATATTAATAAGGTATTAAATGATTCCAAGTATGAAATGTAATTTTGTGGCAGAATGTAGTCGACGAATCATATTTTTTAATTTAATATATTGCATCAAATTATGTATTAATTGTAAGCTTTGCCTGTCGTAATAGGCATAATAATATGTATAGCATACAAATAAATAATATTTTAAATATATTAATTAGAAAGGTATACATATAAAATCAATTTTATTGAAAAATATTGTTGTTGCGCCACTGGTATTCGAACCTGAATCTCTTTCCTAACCGGGGTAGGTGCATTATCCAACTATGCTACAGCGAACATATTTTTAGCCACAAATTTTCGAACCAATGTTCTGAATAATTACAACTTCACAATAATAATGTGTTCTCTTAATAAATAATATTCAAGATGAAGTTCTCCTAGTGAAACTGTCTTCTGCATGAGGTACGGTGGTAGAGAAGTGAAGCGCATATTGAAACCCTCGGCGAAATGCCCAGCTGACCCACTTGTGGCGCCAGGCGGGCGCTATGATTAAGTTCAGTGATTTGGAGAGAAATCAGCTGGATGCGGTAGAGAGAGGCGATTGAAACAAGTGATGAAGATATTAGAAGATATCTTCGAAGAACAGTAGATAGATGTGACAGTTGTAAACTGTGATATGGCATTATAGAAGTACTCCTGGTTGCGAGACATCTTGAAGTAGATCGATCTTGCTGCCCCGAGTTTCTAAGGACGAGTCTGACGTCTGCCTCAGATTCACCTCCAGGGGTCTTACGAGTATAACTAAAATGACGACATGAAAATGAAGTTACCTGTGTTTGTCTGCAGGTGGGGCCTGGGCCCGCGTGTCCAGGGCCCCGAGCCACACGTTAATGTCCCTCGTGCGAGCCCTCTGCACGCAGTGCGCTGCCGTCGCCACGAACCACCGAGACACTGCAACAGTCACAATACTACTTGCTAAAACTTCTATAACATTCTGGAGAGAGAGACCCTCGTCTGATCATATTAAAAAACTGCGGAAGTATTTAGAAGCCATTTAGATGGCTAGATGTAAAGACAGGGTATCGCTGCTGCACCTACCCAGGACTCCTCCGCACTGGAAGTCTCCGATCCTGATGTGCGCCTGCCAGGGGAACTCGGCCACGGAGGCTGCGCGGCCGCCGATGATCCTCTTCTGTATCCGATCAGACCCTCCAGCCACTCCGCAGTCTGTCTCCTGGAAGGTGGAGAACGTGAAGTGTGTCTTGTCTAATTTTATTTATTTAAACTTGATATTTGTATAATCTATCAATAATAATAATAATGAATCGGAATGTTTATTATACGCCTCGACTGATTTGAATATGATTTTGCTTAGTTACTCTTTAGGACCCTGCGCAAAATGTAGCCACCCCTCCTCCCCCATTCAAGGTCAAATATTTCAAAAATCCCAAGGATATGTGTATTAGTATTACTCAAATCAGTAAATTTAATTTTGTGGTTCAAGCTGGTTTAGAAGTTACAGTTTTCATACATTTGTAGGTTACAGTTACAGTTAAAACCAGTTTGAACCACAAAATTAAACTTGCAGGTTGTCGTTGGGCAAAAGCTTAATTTTTTATCAGGTCCCCCATTTGAGATATTTGACCTCAAATACAGCAAAAATTTATAACTTTGATGCCAAAAAAAGGCAGGAATTCTAATCCAATGATCAATTATTCATAGCTGGGAAAACTACAAGCTATAATTATAACAAAAAATTCAATTTTGTAGTTACAACCCCCAGTCATCTTAAAACATCACCAAAACTGGTGATTATGCTTTTAAATTTGGCATATTTCAAGGTCATTTAAGTCATGGTTTATATATATTTTTCTATCGTTTCTATACATTTTTTAAAACCCTATTGTGTCTTCTTTATGTTAGTGAAAACCAGAATTTTTATCTTTTATGGGAGAAGAATAATATATTTTTTTCATAACTTTTGCATTGTCCTGTTTGTTAAAAATTGTTTTGAGATACACACTGATGGTGTTACCAATGGTAAACAATAACAAATATCTAAAATGGTCAACCTAGGTGATTTCACGTGGAATGACTTTGAAACTATTTCCTCGTTTGTATCTCTTCTTTCTTCTCATTTAGTTACTAGTAACTTTTTCCTACCATCTTCAGTACCACATCTCAAATGCTTCCGCTCGGCATATCGATATTTAGCACGTGCTGTTGACGTGGTGACATTGTTAAATCTCACCTCATCATAGTCGTCGTCGATTCTCCTCCTGAAGAGAGAACTGTGGGGCGCGCGGCGCCAGGCCCCCCCCACCTCCAGGGGATCCGACTTGAACACCGCCACTTGAGGAGGCCTGAAAAAGTGTATTTATATAATTTATACTTGTAAGTATGGATAAGATAACGTGCGACAGTAGCTGATACAATTGAGTGTGCCAAAAAATGAAACGGTAATGGATAGGCAGTGAATATTAATGGTCAGGGAAAAACGTGAGATGCGTGGGGACTTCATACAGTAGCGGATAGAAAAGTATTGATGAATAATGATAATCGTATGTACCCAGTGTATCCATAAATTCAGGGTAAAGCGAAAACAGGGTGCCATCTAGCTAGAAATGATACAATCATGTCGGTAAGAACATCAGCGGGACGTACAGCTGCCAGAGGTCAGCTATCACGTGGGTTGATGGATGTTGTTCGATTTCTTTTGTCGTCTTTCCGATGCAGCGATGGTAGTTATTCCCTATTGGAAGACCATAGCTCAAGACAGAGAAGCCATGGATTAGACTTAACTATATTAATAAAATTATGCTGATTGTTTCTCTTGACAATAGATTCCACAGCTTGACAGATTATTATGTTTGTCCGTTTTTATATCCTTTGATTGGCAGCCCTGCTTTTTTTTGTTGATGGTACTACTGACAGAAATACTACAGTCGCCATCGAGATCGTTCCACTACTAAGAAACGCTATAAGAAGCGAGGAATTTTCGGAGACCGGCAGACATACAGTATTAGAAGTATCAGGAGAGAATTCGACAGAGCAGCTAGCAAAGCCAACAGTCAGGATTGCATCTGGGAGATCAGCTGACTTTTCAGTTTAGAGGGGCCTAAGAATTCACGCTATCGAAAGTGTTTTACACAGGTACTTTTTTTTTTTGTGAATGTAATAATTATCACGTTGAGACGGACTGCTACTGACTTGTGTATGAAGTTGTCCTCGTCCTCCTCCTCGGCGTGGCAGCAGCTGAGCAGCCAGGCGGGGCCGCAAGACGGCGCGCCCCTGGGGGCCCCCCCGCGGGCCCAGCACGCCAGGGACAGCGAGCAGGGCTCCCCGGAGCAGGCGGACCGCTCCCACCAGCCGGGGCCGATCGTGGACCGCACCAGGCGGGCCAGGATGCCTGGAAGAAGCGTAATCTAATAATTGTATCATTGCTGGATGCGGTTCTATCTCAGATACTTACAAAATGTGAGTTATTAGAAACACTGTATCTGTGGTTAACTCTTAAATTTTATTAAAAATACATGGTGTTCAGTAAACTTCAAAATATACAAAAATTATTAAAAATGACGAAAAATATTTCACTTTAAAGTTTCGTTAAAAACTATAATGTAATTACAATTATACTGTATATATAATCTTGAACTTTAACTTTATTTTGATTTTAACAGAAATATATCATATTTACATCTTTACACACCTTTAAATACATTGCCCAACTAGGCAAGCCTGTTTTTGAGCAAATTATATGTATATAATATTTTATAAAACCAAAACTCATCGAAGGCAAAACACAGTAAGATCGAATACATACATAGCACATAATGTGAAAATATTTAAGGAGAGAGAAAAAAAAAAAATAAATGTATATATATAAAATATAAAAAAGTGAATAAAAAAGAGAGAAGAGAAAAAAACGTATATATATATAAGCAGATATAAGGTAGATGTAAATATACAAGACCAAAACGCATACAATACATATTATTTAATCAATTGAAAAATTATTAGATTGCAAAATTAAACTAACCTAACCTAATCAAACCGAACTAACCTATCTAATTCTATAAAAAATCTTAAAATTTAGTTAATTCGTAATATTTTTTACTTGTTTGATTTGAATTCATCATATTAATATAGATAAAGCGTTTCTTTTGTCGAAATGTACGCTGAAAATTCGTAACCTTAAAATGTAATAAATTTTTAAGTATTTAAAATTTATTTTTTGAAAAACTATTGATATTGATATGACGAATCAACACGTTGACCAACCTTCATAATAAGCCTATATTTTTTTGTGTTCTCAACTATCAGAAAACGAATTAGAACTAGACGACATCCAACAGTGGAGTGACACACGAGCTGATATTGAATCCACGAACGGAGTTAATATTTCCAAGAGGCGAATAGAAATTTGGCAACCTGATTTTTTAACAAAGTATATTAAAAGTCGATTTGTATTCCGTCGAACGTCACATCACATATTCAAATTAGCTTTTAGTTTTGTCGAAGAGTCATTTCACTTGACGATTTGCATACCCGGGCGCGTTGCCCGAGCTGGAGTCACAGCTCGTCGCGCTGATACCGTACGTCAGCTAAGTTATTGCTTTTCGTTTAAAGTGAAATTTTTTAAAACAACACCATGTACAATACTGATACAACCGTTCCGTACGGGTTGGAAGCATTGTCTCTCACTTTAGAGCGAGAAACAAAGAGCTCATGCATATCCAGTGGCTTGCTGTAGGTACAGATTTAGGTTATACCATCACCAGTGATATATTAGACAAAATGAATTCGTCATTTGTACCACCCTACCGTGTGTTTATTTGTAATTTTATGACCGAACGTGATTCTTTTATTGTTTGAAAATCCTCCACATCATAACTAAACGAAATAATTATTACTTGTAAAATTAGCAATATTAACTTTGTGGTTAAAATTCATATTTTTTATTTATTATATTAGTTTTATTAACCACTAATTGAGTTTAAAAAACATCTACCGGTTTCGGAAAATACCTTTTCATTCTTCAGGATGTCAAATATGTTAAAAATAGATTCTGGTGAAGAAACAATGCTATATTTTTAGTTAGTTATGACATCCTGAAGAAGGAAAAGGTATTTTCCGAAACCGGTAGATGTTTTTTAAACTCAATTAGTAGTTAATAAAACTAAGATAATAAATAAAAAATATGAAATAATTATTTTTATTATAGAAATAGTTCTGCCAATTGCTTTTTGTTTTTTCTAAATCAAAAACAAATTCACGCACCAAATGCATCTCGAACGCAAAGAACGGCCATGAAATTGTAAATCGTGAAGATAGTAAAACTCGCAAATTAGTAAAAGAGGAAGTAGACACTTCAATGATTTGCACGCAGTTTGCAAGCCTTTCTAATGTCAATCTGTTAAAAAAAAAACAGTATAGGTAACGACTTCATACAAAACGGATCAACTGAAATTATATGACTTGAGTAATTCAATGCGGTAAATTCACAAGAGCGCCATGGGTACAGCGGTGAGTTGTGTGGTAGTTTTTAGAACTAAGCCGTTTAAAGTCTCTACTGGTACACAGATGGTGCTAATTGTAAAATAATTTTTACGTTTATGTTAATCTAATTATTTAATTTATATTTGTTTCTCAGAATTAATTATAGTATGCACTGCACGCCCCTGTGCATGTCGTTATCAAATAAAAATTAAAAATTAACTACACTTTCGTTATAATACACTTTCAAGGTTGTCATACTGCCTTCCGCTTAGAGTTGGTACGACTGCGGTCACGTGTGAGAAATTTGATCCCGATCGGGTCATTTGCCTTTCGGCTATTTTATTTTATTAGGATAACATACAGTTCACCTATAAAAACAAAAATCATTAACCAGTCACATGTTTTCTCTGAAATGACAGGAGTTTGAGTTGTTGAAAGAAGTTGAAAATAAGACTTATTACAGTGTAAACATGTCCGCTCCGCTAACAGTTTGCACCAAAAATTCTTCCTTGCGACTTGCGAGCAGTGATTCAATTTCTCTGGTCGGAGAGTGTGAGAAGGGTTGAAATTCATCGTAAACTTTTATCACAATACGGGGGGGACAGTGCTTTATAACGCAAAAGTTTAAAAACAGCCGGACGAGTGTGAAGCACGAAAAGGGAGCGGAACTCTCGTCATCCTCCACCACGGACGACAAGATTCTGGCGAATTCGCTAGTTACCATCAGTGTGACGGTGTTTTCTTTGAACAACAACCATTATTATTTTCGCATTCTTAACCTCAAACTTTAAATCAATTAGATAACATATCATTTCCACCAGGATATCAATCTGATAACCTTGCCGGGGCACTGCGATACCAATTTCGCTGTATTAATCATATTATTATATATTCCGAAAAATTTGATACTTATAAATTATTAATTATAATTATATGTATATCTGTCCGACCGATGGAACACGTCCAACACTATTCACATCAAGTTTTTCTATTCCAATCTTGGCACAGTTTGAAAGTGAAATTTTTTTTATTCATAGTTTATGCAATACGTGTTTTACTGACTATAAGCCAAATTCGCTTTGAAACGCAGACAACCGCGCACATTCTGTACCCGCGCAGTTTTCAATATATTGCTTACGATGTAACACGACTTTAATTTTTTCATTACCTTACCTTAAGGTCATATACTAGGACCGTATATCATTAACGACCTGTTGGTAATAATAATCTGTGTAACAGCTGGAAACTTATGATCGGCTCCAAAATACATTTAACTAGCCACACTGGGGCAGCGTCATTCTGTGATTCAGAAAATTTGCAACAGAAATATCTATTACCAAAAGAAATCTCAATATTTATTGCTGAGACCATTGCATTGGAATATTGGCCTGATCCTGTCAGATTATCTTAAAATCTAAAATACGAGAATTCAATATGAAACAAAAATATATTATACTCTAATTTAGATTCCCGGTCATTGCGTAATTCCAGGAAATGAAAAAGTCGATGCTTTAGCGCCTACGCTAAACCCTGAATTTCTGGAATCCCTTTACATAACCACGTGACAATATCTTATTTACTTCCCATTCTTAAAGAGAAAATGATCTGCATTTAGAGAGATCTTAAAAAGAATACGGTTTGCGGAAATTCAGCCAAAGATTCCTACCAGTCACTGGTTTTCCAAAACGAAACTAAATAAATAAATAATATATATCTCATAAAGACGAAGCTGTTTTTTTAAAAATTATATTTAGTGGAAAGATATGGAAGTATGGATAGTTACAGGGTTCACAACCTGTCTTCGGCTGGCTTAAATGATCACTTTATACAAATATAACGTTCACCATTCTTAATCCAGTAATTGTGATTCCTTAGACATATTCAGCTTTCTCGATCTGTCGTATGAGGATCGGCCATTGTTGTATCAATTTTCATTTGATTTTATTTTTTGGGATGCCCTATCAATGACCATTACCCAAATTGAATCATTCACAACAAAATTCTTATCAACAATCATCAAAATTCTTATCAACAATGATCAAAATTCTTATCAACAATCAAACCATTTTTAATATATTAACGGGGTTCCTGAAAGCCAACGAAATAAACATATAAAAATTAAATTAGTCTGTAATGGCAAGGGGATGAAACGCTAATAAAAAAATAAAACCTGTGTATTAAAAAATAAATTAAATTAAAAAAAAATTAGTATCTCTCATTTACTACATTTCAAAGACACTTCATTGAAATGAATCATTTTTCTTTCCCTTAACAACATATAAAGCCAAATTTTTTTTATACAGTGTATAACCTAGTACACAATATTTTTGTTGAAAATATTCAAGGAATATGTAGAAATTCTTACCGTAACGGAAAATATAATTGTAAGAGATTTGTATAAAATCGTGTTAAGCTTTAAGTCCATAGCGGAATGACATAGACAAGTGAGATTGACATTCGGACTGATGCTGACGATTGAAGGATTGATGACCGTCAATGAAGAATATCTGGATATTTTGAAATCAGTCATGCTGGATGGAGGTGAGACTGTCATTCGGAATTATCGTATAGTGGGGCGCGTCAGTCCACTCGTCAGTCTTGCGTCAATTCCTATCAACTATAAAATTGTGCAAGTGATATAATATAGGGATATTTATTGAGGGCCCTAATTCTCCTCAGATCTCACGCGCGTGTGTGAATGTCGCAGTGTATAAATGTCGCCGAGCGTGCGGGTGTTCGTGGCTAGAGCAGGTTGATAAATGAAATATGACTTACAATCAGTTGACGTTTATTGTGGGATGATGCACAAATTACATAAGTTAAAGTTAGTGACTCACTGGAAGTGGTTCCAAGAAGGTACATTAGAACCAGGGGAACTTGATGTATTGTCGTATAGATTTTCGGTCGGCACTAGACGGCGAGGAATGCCTGTAAAGTGCTTGGTTAAATGACTTGGGTCTGTGAGGCGCGAGCAGATCCTCTACAATTCCATATAAAAGTACCTACAGGGAACACACAGCATCACATCATTCTCATTCGATTAAATTTAGGTCACGGCTGCACAATACTTTCTTCGCGCGGAAGAATGCAGCAACCGAACGCAACGAAGCTGAGGTCAGATCTGTGAATCAGAACAGTGATTGATTAAATCCCACTTTTTCTACTGCCGTCGCGGTCGGCTGCGAAATGTCTCCAGGTCAGCCGTCGCATGAAGACGCTTCCAAGGTGTGAAAAGACTCCTCGGCGTGGGAACTTCCCAGCGCCGATTGGAGCAGAGAGAACGATCCACACGAGAGGCCGTCCAATAGAGCGGGGCGAAACAAAAGCAGAGAGAAATTTTGTTCAACGAGATCTGCTCTCGATTCCAAGTCAGGGATCATCTGTTGTCCAATTGGCGCACAAAATCGGCCACGCGTCGGTGAACGAGCATTTGACTCATTTTTTGTTATATTTTTTCGATAAGGCACGTGCATAGGTCATCATTATTTTTTTTTAACCTTCACCATACCGTGATAGAAAATATCCGTAAGCAACCATACTGTCAACTCGTGTTACTGTTAAGTATTTAGAGGTTTTTTCGCATTTTTAATGAAAAAATGCTTTTACGAGGTTAAATTGCTTTAAAATAGTAAATGACATACATTTACTCTGAATATCGAGCAATAAAAATGAAAAAATATATATTATTCGTAGCACTCATTGATTCGTGTTCTATACACAATGATATTTCTTCATATTATTCTTCATTTAATTAGTGAAAAAGATAAATAATTATATATAGATATTATTCTGTCTTACTGCAAATATTATTTTTTCAAACGTAGCAATTTTACATGGAATTGAATTGAAAAATACATACTTGCTTATAAAGCGAATTCTACAAATCATTTGTCATTTCTAAGCGCAAATGATTTTTTAAATATAGTTAAAATATTAATTTTGTGCTGCGTGTATTTACGGAAATATATAGGTTTAATTGGGGCGGTAGACCTGTGTTACAGCATGGCTAGGGAAGGGTTAACACGACCACTGATAATTTTATGTAAGTTTAAACTAAGTGTATCGAGTTTACTACGTTGAGAAATAAATTTTAAAAAATCAAAAATTTTGTGTTTCGTACACTATCCCTGAGTGTTTGTCTTGAACTACTGCATCTTAATTTTTCATCTGTATGTAATCTAATTATGTATCAAATACTAAATTAATTATAAATATATACATATAAAATCAATTTTGTCCAAAAATATTGTTTTTGCGTCACCGGGATATGAACCTGGATCTCTATTTCCAATCCGGGGAAGTACACTACCATTACATAATTGTGTTATAACGCCAGTACTTTTCATGACAAATTTAATAAATAATAAATAATTACAACTTCGCAATAAGAATGTGTTCTCCTTAATAATAAAGTTGCATCAATGTGTCAAAACATTTAATAAAAATGAATTGATAATTCTGGCGTCTGCTATCAGATTACTCAAAGGTATTTGAGATTCCGTAAAAATAAGGTAGATGGCTCTTTCAAATATTGGAACGACAGACGTATTCATTTGAAAAAGTGTAACATGTAGGTTCGAAAATTTGTCATGAAAAGTAATGGCGCTATAACACAATTGGTAGTGTACTTCCCCGGATTGGAAATAGAGATTCAGGTCCGAATCCCGGTGACGCAAAAACAATATTTTTCGACAAAATTGATTTTTTATGTATATATTTATAATTAATACTATAATTTAGTATTTAAAATATCACAGAGCTATGTTCTATATTCACAATAAGAATGTGTTCTCCTTAATAATTATGTATTTTTTGTATTTATGTTTATAAGTTTTATATGAATAAATACAGTACTTAAGGGACGCTTGAAGAAAATTTCTAATAATTATATTAAATGTCTTTTTAGTTTTCTTTACTGCATAAACTTTTTTGAATATGTTATTGAATTAATGTCGTGTATTTTTATTAGCTTTGATGAGTGGGATCGACAAGGGAGCCCTAGCTTCTAAACCGGTCCCGGAAAAGGGTTGGGTCAAGTGGCCAGAAACCAGCACCTCTGTGGCTGGTGAGTTGTAGATGCCGTTTAGCTTTGTCATGCCTTTCAAAAGCGTTACAAAATAGATGGATCTGTCAAGAAGTAAAGAATTAGCGACTCACCATCAGCATCCGTGTGGTGCACCAGGATTGCGAGCACCGCCAGGGAAATGGTCACTCTGGTAGTCACGCCGTGTGCCCTGCCATGTCTGCGTGTCTTGCGGCCCGAGCGCTGATTGGCCGCCATCTCGGCTCCTCAGCACGGCATGGTTGCTGACCACTGTGCCACCTCGAGAGTGTGATGTCACTCTAGCTCACTGGTCACAGAATACACTTCACTAGAGAGACTGGACGCGTCCAGAAAAAAAAAACCGGGTTTAATCACTCAGAATGCACTGGAATTTTCACAAAGGCTTCAAGGCAATCTGTTAATGAAAAAGGAATAAATAGTATTAATAAATGGAGGTTATAATTAGTATTCTTATACATTTATGTATTTTTGCTATTTTAAAATATTATCAAATTCGAAAAGGAAAATACTTTGTATAAGTCCACTATTTATTGATACATATCTTCTTCAGGAAACAATGTATACTAAAATTAAAAATACAAGCATCTAAATAGCAACAACTCTTCTGAATTCGCCAATCATCTTTAGGAAACAAACCATTCTTTTGATATTAACAAGGGTTTAGAAATTTTATATACAAATACTAGAGGGTTTGCAGTTAGATAAATTAGATTTCTAAATAAGGTTTTTATTATTATTATTTTTTTATTAATATTAAAAATATGATACAATTTGAATAATCAGTGGATATATAACATTTGTTTCTTCTCTATGAGAGTAAGACTCGCGTGTAGAGAAGGAGTATATACGAATTAATTAATGTTTCAGTTAGTCTGTGTACATATTTTTTTTACTTCAGTTACAAATTTATGATAGTCCGTAATTTTTCTGATTGTGATGGGGAGATTGTTAAAAAATTTGATGCCTTGATAAATATATTGATTTTTAATTGCGGTATATTTTAGTTTTGGGATATCAATTTGATCTCTGTATCTTGTAGATCGGAATTCGCTTCTAAAATTTAATTGATTTTTAATTTAAGTAAAATGTTAATAGCAAATTAAATATTATAAATAACCGAATACTTTTAAATTTGTTTTCACACAAATTCCTAATTAATTAAATACCACTTATAATTTTCTAGTATTGTTTTTAACTATGGTTGATATTATATATTATTTCCTTCGGGCATCATCCAGTTTGAATACCACGTATGATATGGGACAATCGCATCTTTATACTGAGGAAGAATCAATCATATAATAATCTTTAAAAAAATTAGGTACTGATTTTTTTAATGGTTATAATCACTTACTATTAAATATATGAACATGCATTAAAGCAAATTCTTTGTATTTTGGTGTTACTCACTTGATCATTTCGGTACTACTTACACAATAAAATATCTCCGAGCCTTTTTTTAAATATATGACTCGATTGAAACGAAAATTTAAACGCTGACAATATAATATGCGTTAATGTAAAAAGTACGTTTTTTTTATACAATGATTTAATTTTCGATGGGTCTACGTCTCTTTTATTCTTGCATTCTGTTCGGATTGGCGCGTTATTGTAGCGCATCTACAATGTTTACCGAAGGCCGTATACATGGATTCGTTCCGCTTCTGAGGCATCGAGTTGCTGGCGTAAAGCTGCGGCTGGAGCTCAGCACCCAGTACCGACTCTCTGGTGCAAGCGAAGCTCTCATGGACAGCTGGTACCCTGACCAGATAATGGCAACGCCTACAGAATAGCTACATATACAACAATGGCCGTGACTGAAGTAGTTATATATGTAATAATTATATTTTGTGTATATATATGTGTGAACTTTTACTTTTTAATTTTTTTTTTTGTATTTGTTAATATTTCTTTGGTTTTCTTTTTCATAGAATAACTTTTAATGTATAACATAATATGTATTATTTTTATGGCGAATCAGGTTTAAAAAAAATTTATTATTATTATTATTTTTATAAGTGTGTCATAAACTATTTGAATTTTTGTTTTCACTAAAAATGTGTGTAGAATGCTCTACGTCCCGCAACTAATGTTCAAAACCACTCTTCTATATGTACACTTTATTTCATGTCTATTCATTTACCGGTCTATGATCTAAATAAAATAATTGAGTGAGTGCATGTTGTACTCTTATATGTGTATAATTTATTAAAACAATAGGAAATAATTCAATTTTATTACTATTAAGGAGAACACATATTTGATGTGAATTTACATTTTCAGAACATATTTCTGTCATATTTCAATACAAATTAAATTAATCAACTTGGAAGATGTGCTGGAAAATATCTATCTAGATATCAAACATATATTTATTATCTCTTTAGAGACTAAATATTTTTTTTTGTATCTCTTTCTAGTTGATTCATTAAATTTGTATATAAATTTTATTCAATTCATTTTTGCCATTTTAAAATTTATCTGTTCTAAAACGGTCCCTTAAGGACGTTCCCAAAAAAATCACTTTTCTTACAATCCTTTTGAAACTTTGAATACGCATACTTACGAGTGTCTTTCATACGTAGGAATTTTTTTCAATAGTCCTTGCGGTAGTAAATTAGTAAATATTGCCTATTAAAATGAGCATATTTAACATACGAACCATCCCCCGATCCATGTTGTGGCGCACGTTTCATTGAATAGCGATAGTCATTTTCTTACCATTGTTTTGGAAAACTGAGAATCATTCATTGAACATTGAACAAATATCTTTCTGTGAAAATAACTAAAACGAGCGGTATTCGTTTTGTTATAAAAAATGTTAAAAGTGGGCTACTTTTGAATGGTTTGGACATTTCATTTTTTAATTTGAATAGTGAGAGATTTTTGAACTTCTACATACGGAGGAATCTCCTTGAAGATTGAGAACGACTGTTCTTTGGGAACGTCCTTAATTAATAAATCATTAAGGAGAACACATTCTTATTGTGAAGTTGTAATTATTCAGAACGTAGGTTTACAAATTAAATGTATTAATTAAAAAGATATACATATAAAATCAATTTTATCGAAAAATATTGTTGTTGCTACCAGAATTCGAACCTGGATCTCTTAATATCGCTGGAAATTGCATTATCTGATTATGCTACACTAAATTTATACTTTATCTGAGTGATTCTGAGAGGTTATTGATAATGAGTACATATTTATCTGACTACCCTTAAGGAACACGGCGTGATGGCAGACATGCACCCTTGAAGACATAGTGCATAGAGAAAGTGATACGACGTAATCGGTAGAACAGCACTAAGTACGCGCGTGTTCTGTTGTCTCTGGTGGTAGACTTTCGACTCAAATCAGCGGAAAATTGGTTGGAAACTCTGCGAAAATTGGTGGCTGCATCGTCTCTTCATCTCTGACGATGACACGAAGCACAGATAAAATAAAATAAAATCGGGTGTGTGTTTTGTGTGTACATTTCACTGGGAAGGATGTATTATAATATTGTGCTATCGTATGCGTACATTTTATTCATTGGATCCATTGCGTCCTACGCATATCATATCATATCATAATGACATCTATATTACTTTGTACAGGGTGTCCAGTGGAAAATTTTCAAGTTTAATATTAAATAACAAAAAAAACTACAATGTTATTTTCATATTTTATTTATACAAAATGGAGTTTAACAATGCAAATTTTATCGCATTGTTTTAAAAATAATATCGTCTAAATGCCGTCCATTTCTCTCAAGACACTCTTGCAATTGGACTCTTAAATTTGCGAACACAGCAACTTCACGGCGGATATTTTCTCGTAGGGCCTGAACTGTTTGAGGATTGTCGTTGTAAACTCTCGACTTAAGGTATCCCCACAAAAAAAGCCGCATGGTGTAAGGTTCGGTGACCGAGGTGCCCAGGGTATGTCTCCGTACTTGCTGATTAATTTATTGGGAAAACATCCCTCAGCTTCTCCATTGAAACTCTAGCTGTGTGTGGAGTGGTACCGTCTTGGTGAAATTGTGTTCTGTCGTTGAACCCGGGAAACGGCTGCGGTACCAAAAACTCGTCGATCATTCTGCAACACACGTCAGCGGTGACTGTCTCTCGGTGGTTAAAAATATAAGGGCCAATTACCCTCGGGCAAACATTGCACACCACACTGTCGTTTTTAGACAATGCAAATGTTTTTGATGGCGTTCCTGACGCGCACTAACCAATGAATCACCGAACTTAAAATATTACTCAACCGCGAACGCGCAGTGCGCTCCCGACCAGTGACTCATTGCGACTGGCAAATCAGCAAATCACGCGCGTTGAACAATTGTTGTTTACGAGCAATTACTATTTAATCTTGAAATTTTTCCGCTGGACACCTTATATGTATTTTTTCATTTTTTTTCTCTTCTCCTCGGTTTCATGTAATATATAATATTTATTATATTATGTCATTAATGTAATATAACTATGTACAATAAGTATGTTTCTGTATGTATTTATGTTTATAAGCTTTATATAGATAAGTAAAAGGCACGCTGGAAGGTCAAAATTTTTTAAGTTTTGCGAAATTGCTAACAACTCCATTAAATTTATTTTGTTTTTCCTTTATTTTTTCCTATATTGAACAATATATTGCATTAAAGTCGCGTATTTTTATTAACTTTGATGAGTGGGACCGACAAGGGAGCTCTAGTTTCTAAATCGGTCCCGGTCTAAAGCCGTCCTCTTTAGAAGTTAGAGTTATTTCAAAACATAATATAATTAATTATAATTCTTAATGTAATTTTTGCACAATATTTAGCTAATCAGAAATCATCAAAACACCCCATACTGCATCATCTAGTGGGTTTAAATCTGCCCTGTTCGGTGACCACATGCTTGGCTCGATGAAATTAACATTCTCACAACGAAGAGAGTTAATTGTATTTCTGGCTGTGCGAGATGGAGCTCCGTCCTGCTGTAAAGTCCAGTTATGCTGTAATGTTTAGCTAAATTTTATAAGCTTTGTTTTAAATCATTTTCCTAGCACCCCAACGTTTTTTAAATTGGCAAATTTTTGGTCAGAATCCGGTCTTCTGCGGTGATTTTTGTCATTCTGGGCAACAATTTGAAAAAAACAAATATAAACAATGGGAAAATTAATAATCAAAGTTGGCGACCGGATATTGTCGAAATAAAACGTAATATAGGTAAGTATGTAAATTAATCAACTATTAATGCTATTGTTGATATAGTTTAACTGATTTTGATGTAATTAAATCACATCAATATTAAAAATCAATTAAATTTTAGAAGCGAATTCCGATCTACAAGATATAGAGATCAAATTGATATCCCAAAACTAAAATGTACCGCGACTCAAAATCAATATATTATATTTATCAAGGCGTCAAATATTTTTTAACAATCTCCCCATCACAATTAGAACAATTACGGACCATCATAAATTTGTAACTGAAGTAAAAAAAATATGTACACAGACTAACTGAAACATTAATTAATTCGTATATACTCCTTCTCTATAGAGAAGAAACAAATGTTAAAATGTATATATATATATAATCACTGATTATTGAAATTGTATTATATTTTTAATATTAACCGTTTTAATGCTAAGTAATTTTCGATACAAACGATCGCAGCGCTTTTGCGACGCGTAGCATTCAAACGGTTAATAAAAAAAGAAGAATAAAAAATTTTACGAAATGTTCACACTTTTTTTGGGCCACCCTGTATATATATTTATTATATATGAATGTAAAATAAAATAAGCAGAAACCCTAGTGTCATGGTTCCCGACATTACATACACAGTTAACTTGATATAAACAACAAAATCATTGAATGGATTTAAAACGCACGCTATAATTTCTCTCCCTTTCTCCGATATCAAATCTAGTTTTGTTTCCACCGTGGAAGCCGCTCGGAGGCTGTATCTACAAATCTGTACACATGTGTATAATAGCGTACAGGATGATACAAAAGTGTTACCTTAAAATCTTACTGATAATTTTAGTTCTAGACGAGTTATTGCCGATCAGATATCCTACCAGTAATAAAATCTTTTATTAGGATAACACATTCTTATTGTGAAGTTGTAATTGTTCAGAACATAGGTCTGTGATATTTTAAATATTAATTAAATATATTAATTAGGAAGGTATTCATATGAAATCAATTTTATCGAAAAATATTGTTGTTCCCGGTTAGTTTTATATGTATATCTTTCTAATTAATATATTTAATTCATATTTAAAATATCACAGAGCTATGTTCTAGATAATTACAACTTCACAATGAGAATGTGTTCTTCTAATAAAAAAAGTTGTATCAATGTGTCTAAAATTTAATAAAAATGAATTAATAATTCTTGCGTCTACTATCAGATTACTCAAAGGTATTTAAAATTCTGTATAAATAAGGTAGATGGCTCTTTCAAAAAATGGAACGATTAAATGTATTAATATCAAAAAGATAACATATAGATTCGAAAATTTTTACATTTTTCTGATTGGATCAATCAAGTGTTTGGTCCTCCTGTGAAAAAATATTTGCTCGAGATGAATCTGCCACTCCATGTCTTGCTTGTTGAGAGGAACCTCATTTCTGCTCGAAAAAAGCGTTGTCGAACGTGACTTTGAGCGGTTCGAGACAGCACCTGTGGAGTCTGTTGATTGTATCTTTGGCCAATATCACGGGACCGGAAGTGGATAATAATGACATCGATGAGCTCGCGGAAGACCACAAGCCAAGAGCTTGTGGAGTTGAATCGTGTTTCACGGCAAGAAGTTGCGGAGAAGAGTTTGTCAGCGGAAGAGGAGGAGGTAGCAAAGCAACAATCATCTGGCGCAATGCTGTGAAAGCATGGGAAACTGTTGCGCCGTATATTAAGAAGCGTCATCAATTTTCTTTGAATAAATGTTACAAATAAAAAAAAATATATGCTTTTTTCGGCACGAAACTCATTATCGTATTTTACATTAATTTATATGGGAAAGTCTGTTTCGCTTAACGAGTGTTTCGCATTACGAGTAAGATTCTGGAACGAATTATGCTCGTTACGAGAGGTTCCACTGTATTAGCAATATACAACCGGAAATCTTTAATTCAATTTAATGAATATTATATATAGGCGTACCGGAAAAGAATGTCGTTTTTTTAATAAAACAATTTGGTGCATTTAATGTATTTATTTATTAAAACTTAGTTCAAAATATAATTGCCATGGTTTGATATAACCTCTTTCCACCTCTCAGTCAATTTTTTAATACCACGTTCGTAAAATTCAACTGGTTTCGATGTAAAATACTCAGATATGCCTTTGTGACATCCTCATAATTTTTGTATTCTTTTCCGTTTAAAAAGTGTCGCATTGACCGGAACAAATGGTAATCCGACGGAGCAAGGTCCGGTGAATATGGTGGGTGACGTACAGTTGTCCAACCTAGGGTTTTAATTTTTTCTTTCGTAATTTTTGAGGTATGCGGTCGTGCATTATCGTGCACTTTCTTTCTTCATGAAATGGTAAAGCATAATATTTCGAATAAATTCCTCATTCGGTACAAAGCTCTCCATTGTATATAGGGTTGTAAATTTTTTTGTTCAAAAGTCCTAGTACAACAACACAGAACACGTTGTAAAAGTTCGACTGCCGAAGCACAACTGACCACTCAAAAGCGATAACAAAAAACTACATTCTTTTCCGGTACATCTATTATTTAACTCTTTATAGGACTAAATTTGTTTATGCGCCTTGTTACTTCGATTGGCACCACTCTGTTTCCTGGTTTATAATAATGCACACGCGCGCGCGTGTGTGTGTGTGTGTGTGTGAGAGAGTATTGCCGCCCTTTTCCGGAAGCTAAGAAGACGGTAAATGACAGGCATCATTCTTCTTACATCCCGACCAGTCTAGCGGTCCGAATAAATCACCAGCGCGCGCTTCGGCCGGTCGAAATCTAAAGAAGGCAACCCAGCTAAAAGAACATCAAAATCAGACCAGAAATACACCAAAATTAAAGAGGTCAGTGCGGTCTATGCATCATATGTGTGCTTATTGTTAATCGGAAACCTGGAAACCAGCTATCGAAGGATATAAAAAATTATTACAATTTTTTTTTTGTGTCTCAACTCAACGGTAGCGTATAAATTGGTATACTTCACATTATTTTTTTAATATTTGATTAAGAAAAAAAAAACACGTTGACATTATATAATTTTTTTCTTTGTGTATTACACTTTTAACGCAATTTTCTGTTATTTTATAAATTATGCTAATGCCTGAATGGGGGCGTGCATAGTAGAAATAAATAAATAATATTAAAAAAACTATTTAAAAATAACAAAAATAAAATATTGTTTGATTTTTATAATAAAAAATAAATAATCTGTTTTTTCCTCTGTTTATATATTTTTTTCGTTGGTCCCTTCAGATACTAAAAATCTGAGCTCCACTCTCCGTCTCGAAATAAGTCAGAAGCATAAATTACCGAAATTATTTTTAAACAGCTGTCTCGACCGCACGTACACTTACATAATTAGATATTTTATTTCGATCAATAAAACTAACTGTATGCCACTTTCTTTTTAGTCACTCTGTATATTAATGACGAAGGCAAGGTGCAAGCTAGGCTCAACGAAAGTTGTCACCTACCGGCGGCCGATTCGTGAACATTGCAAAAGCTGAATTCTATTCGTACATCTTGTACATTCTACATGATTAAACCTTGCAACGTCAGATTTGTATTATTTTATTTTAAATATGAATTAAATACAGTAATTAGAAAGATATACATATAAAATCAATTTTATCGAAAAATATTGTTGTAGCGCCACTGAGATTCGAACCTGGATCTCTTTCCTAACCGGGGAAGGTGCATTGTCCAACTATGCTACAGCGATAATATTTTTAGCGACAAATTTTCGAACCATTTGATATTAATACATTTAATCGTTCCAATGATTTGAAAGAGCCATCTACCTTATTTTTACGGAATCTCAAATACCTTTGAGTGATCTGATAGCAGACGCCAGAATTATTAATTCATTTTTATTAAACTTTGGACACATTGATACAACTTTATTATTAGAAGAACACATTCTCATTGTGAAGTTGTTTCAGAACATAGGTCTGTGATGTTTTAAATATGAATTAAATATATTAATTAGAAAGATATACATATAAAATCAATTCTATCGAATAATAATAATGTGCTAAAACTAAATATGTAATTAGGATAACACATTCTTATTGTGAAGTTGTAATAATTCAGAACGTAGGTATTTTAAATATAAATTTAATGTATTAATTATAAATATATACATATAAAATCAATTTTGTCGAAATATATTGTTTTTGCGCTTCTGGGATTCGAACCTGAATCTATATTTCCAATCCGCGGAAGTACACTATTGTAGTATAGTTATTTTCTAAATTCTGACAGACCCCAGTGGGAACATTTGAAAATATAATTTATGAAACGAAATTCTTTGATTGAAATACTACCTTGGTGTTTATTCGTAGTGGCAATAAAAATTGTACATCATGATGGTTCTTGCATTTGCAGCGTATTCAAGTACATATACAGGTAGATTTTTTTGTGTTGTTGTGTACTATACACATCATTGTGTGCGTCAGCGCTATCTGAGCGAGAAAGAGACAAACTCACATGACCGCTTCACGCTAGACAATAATGCAACAACGTACGTGACGTCAGTTGACGCATGGTATCGGTTGTGTACACCGCGCGCAGTGTGTCGTACTTTGGGATTTGTTTTATTTTGGTAACGTTTTAGAATTGTGGTTGATAAAAATGTATGATATACTGTACTATACTTTGAAACAAAAATAATTTTCTTCACCTACTAATTTATCTAAAAAATATTTTGGTTGCCACCAGGATTCGAACCAGAAACTTTTTCTATCCTCTATTGTTGTTATGTTGTTTATTGTATGTATTACTTATGTATTAATTAGTTCTAAAATTTGTCGAAAACCGCTGTGAATACTAATTCTTAGATATGATTATTCGAACATTTCAGTATTGCAATTCAAAACGGTTTTTTATAAAATGTCCTGTTCACTTGAGGTTTTCAATAATATTCTCACGATAATTATATAAAATTAAGATAGCTCTTGGTGTACACGTGTATCATTTTACTAATACGTATTTTGTTAAATAATTAAATATATTAACTAGAAAGATATACATATAAAATCAATTTTATCGAAAAATATTGTTGTTGCACCACCGAGATTCGAACCTGGATCTCTTACCAAACCGGGAGAGGTGCATTATCGAACTATGCTACGGCGACATTATTTTTGACGACAAATTTTCGAACCTATATGTTACACCTTTTGAAATTAATACATCTATCGTTCCATTATTTGAAAGCCATCTACATTATTTTTACGAAATACCTTTGAGTAATCCGATAGCAGACGCCAGAATTATCAATTCATTTTTATAAAATTTATTATTAGGAGAACATATTCTTGTTGTGAAGTTTTAATTATTCAGATCATCGGTCTGTGTCCCGGTTTGGAAAGAGATCCAAGTTCGAATCCCGGTGGCGCAACAACAACATTTTTCGATAAAATTGATTTTATATGTATATCTTTCTAATTAATACATTTAATTAGTATTTAAAATATCACAGACCTATTTTCTGAATAATTACAACTTCACAATAAGAATATGTTCTCCTAATAATATATTTGGTTTTTTCTTACTAGTAATAATGATAAAGTTACAGTATTTGAATTGTTAAAGCAATATAATAAGGGATTTCAGTATTAAAATATAGATTCTTTGGAAATTACCGCCCGCAGGGCTTAGCAGCATACAATAACTATACATAGTTTATCTTCAAAGTCTTTTCAAAATATATTCCTGGCGATGCTACCGCGGTTTATTTAAAACAATTAAACCCAGATTTGTCCAATTTTTATGGAGTAGAATCGTCATAGCTAAAGATAAGGGAGAGACATCGCATTGATGCCTTTGAGATGTGGTGATGGAGGCTGGACCGTGGACAGCTTGATGCACAAATGTGTCAATTCTATAAGTCTTCAATCATTTTTAACATTTTGATTGATTTCTTGCGAGAAGGGTGGATTGATTGGTGAAGGTTGTTTCAGTAGAAGAATCGAGAGGACGAGGAAGACTCGTTGGACCGACGAATCACAAGGTACTGAGAAAAGTGTAAGAGTATTTATAATCAAGATGTAGGTCTCGAAGATTGAGATCCTACCTCATGAGGGACAACGGATATATGAACACGTTATTAACACTAAAAAATTAGGTGCTTTCTAGTGTTCTGATAGCTTGTAAGTAAATCGTCATATTCATTAATTTGTACAGTCACATTTGCTATAAGGTATTATTGGATGGGGAGGAGCATATAAAACTTCAATATCATAATTATAAATCACTCAAAAAATGATAATAAAAATTATTCTAAAAAAAAAAAGACTATCCAAGTATGCAACTTTTCACAGATTTCAAAGTACCAAAAATAATAGACATACAAAAATAATTCAATAATCCAAATTTTCAAAATGAAAAATAAATTAAACTTTAGAAGCGGATTCCGATCTACAAGTTTTAGAGACCAAATTGATATTCCAAAATTAAAATATACCGCAACGCGAAATCACTATATTTATCAAAGCATCAAATTTTTTAATAACCTCCCCATCACAATTAGAACAAATACAGACTACTATCAATTTGTATCTGAAGTAAAAAAAATATATACACTATTGTATATATATAAAATATATATACAAAAATATATACTAACTGAAACAAATTTTTTCGTACATACTCCTTCTCTATACTCGAGTCCTGCTCTCATAGAGAATAAATAAATATTAAATTAAATATATATATATATATATATCCTACTGATAATTCAAAAATGTATTATATTTTCTAATATTAAAATAAAAAAATTCAGACCGACGTTGCCATTATTAAATTTTGATTGTCATTGCTAAAAAGCGTGAATGGCAATGGGCGAGCTATATTTCAAGACACAGATACTCCGATCAATTATCTTCCATACAGTAAACACGCAGTGAATCTTAGTAGCTTGTTAGTCTTATTTTCATAGTACAAGCGTTTAGCTCAGTTTGAAAATAGTAAGAATATTGATGTAACATGCATTCCATGTACGTATCTTTATTTTTTTAAAATTGAAAAATTAAAATAAATTAACAATACTAAAAAAATTATCATGATGGAATGAAGACCGAGGTATATGACGTCATTTTCAGTGCTGAAATAAAAATAATATTCTCGATCGGAATTGATTTAACTACACAGAATAAAGACTTAAAGAACGCTCAAAGCCTCGCTGGATATATGAAAAAATAAGAGCAGTGGGGATTACATGGTAAAGATTGACGGATACCTTGCAATGTAATTACAGAAAAGCTTAAAAAAACCTTTTTTTTTTTAAATTTTAGAAGTTACGCACGAATAATGCCTCACTTTAATGTTAAAACATCCGAAAAATTCGGCTGGACACTTACACTGGTAATTTTAGAGTCTAAAATATGATGTACTATATATATATAATTTCACTGGCACTTGGTTTACTGCTGTGGAATCGACCAACCGCACATGAACCGAACACATCGGGGCTCGAACAATTTATTCGACACGCGCGACGTTTCGAGAATCGCCTCCGACATCCGATTCTAAAATGTGTTACCGTAAGCAAAACGAAAATTACGACCATTTATAAATATTCAATTGAGATATTTAACTAATTAATATTTACGAACATTTTATTTGTATGCAGAGACTGCGACGCGTGACAGACGCGAAACCCGATCGCTCTGCAGTCGACCGAACACTGTCAAGTTCAGTTGGAAAGAATCACTCCTTTCTTAACATCCCGAGCGAAAAAAATATTAGAATATTACGCATGCTAAATTCAAGACACCTAATCAAAAAATAAAGAGTGTTATTTAAATGTAGTATACATAAAATAACACTTTTTTATTAAATCACAGAAATTACTTTAATTATGTTCAAGTTCAGCGTGTGTATCAACTTCCTTTCTTATGATTTCTAGTGAAACAAATAAGTCGGCTATTACGGCTATTAAAATAAGCACACAAAATAAAAATGTACAATACTTGGGGTTGAGCATTTTTTGAGGTGTGTAATTAAATAGCGAACATTTTTATGAAGTATTCATAGCTTAAATGCATCTTCGCACGTGACGCGATGCGAATAGGTGAAAATTTTCGGAAGGTACTAGTACAAAGCGAGCAGTCTGGATAACGAGTTATAGATGTGTGCGAAATGTTGCATTATTTATTATGGTCATGGGTATAAATTATCATTTGATTAGATTTACATTTTAATATCGGAACAGTTTTAATGTATAAAAAACATTACATTACGAGATCATGTCAAACTTTAAGTCTATGTATTTCGAAATACATCGACTTAAATCGCAATAATCGCATTGTTTAAAAAAATTGCTGCACCGTTGCTGGATATTACATGTCATCTTGCAGTGAGTGGTTGAAATATTCAAGATAATACATTACCCCGCCGATCTCTTTCCTAACAGAGGAAGGTGCATTATCCATATCCAGGTTCGAATCCCGGTGGCGCAACAACAATGTTTTTCGATAAAATTGATTTTATACGTATATCTTTCTAATTAATATATTTAATTAATATTTAAAATATCACAGACCTATGTTCTGAATAATTACAACCTCACAATAAGAATGTGTTCTCCTAATAATAAAGTTGTATCAACGTGTCCAAAATTTAATAAAAACGAATTGATAATTCTGGCGTCTGCTGTCAGATTACTCAAAGGTATTTGAGATTCCGTAAAAATAAGGTACATGACTCTTTCAAATAATGGAACGATTAAATGTATTAATATCAAAAGGTTCGAAAATTTGTCGCTAAAAGTATTGTCGCTGTAGCATAGTTGGATAATGCACCTTCCTCGGTTAGGTTCGAATCCCGGTGGTGCAACAACAATATTTTTCGATAGAATTGATTTTATATGTATATCTTTCTAATTAATATATTTAATTCATATTTAGAATTAAAATCGTTCTCAAGAATGTGAAGTCTTTGTATGGGTGTAATGTTATTATGATTAACCCTTATTATTAACCCTTGACGCACCAAGAATTTAAAAATAATGTCAGTTTGCAAGGGTAGTTGCTAAAATACCCCATGTGTGTCATCTACATATTCTACTAATATGTGTAGGGTGAAATGGCGTGCATGAAATATGCAATATACTACGGATCAATAAACCCAGCGGTGGGCTGCCAATTTGTTAATAAAGGGCTCGCTTAATTTCCGGGCTATTCGCGGTGTTCCGGGGATGAAGCGAATTTTTAATAGGGACTCTTATACACTTACTTCTTCTTCTTTTAAACAGGCAATCCACCCTTCAAGGGTGATTTGTGCCATTGATCAAGTTAAAACATTATTTCATAGAAGGCAGTACAACAATATTATAGAATAGGGAATATTGCGTTACAAGTTAATAACATTGTCGTTCAAGAAATTTGCTATCATATAGATTAAATGTGGCGAGTTTAGGGAAAGAAGATGACACAAGTTAACCGGGAGTTGAAAATTACCATTGACAAGATTATTGTAAAAAAAACCTGTGATCCGCAATGGACAGGCGAAAAAGACATGGTCAAGTGTATACACTTACACGCAATAATTATTAAGGTAATCTAATGGTACCAATATTTGAATATGTCGAAGAACACATAATTACTGGATTTTTACTTACAAAGGCACTGTTATTAATTATATATATATATATTTCACATTAAATATAATAAAAATAGCTTCGTCTCTATGAGATATCTGACATTTATTTAATAACAGTGCCTTTGTAGGTGGAAATCCAGCAATTGTATGTTCTTGGACAAATTGAATATTGCTAAAATAATATACTGGTAAAAATAAGAAAAATATATAAAAATTGATTTTTTAGACGTATTCTAGTGTATTACTGATAAATAATATTGCTTTAAATAATTTTCAACAAAATCATTTTATCGTTGAGTTGACATATAATATAAGCTGTTACAAAGAAAGATGAATTAATTATCAAATTTGGTCTATAGAAGGCGATGGTGTAGTGGTACTCGAAGCGAGGGCATGTAATACTATATATATATATATAATTTTCAAAAATTTGATGAATATGGAGATTGAGGGATGAGAATTGGTGGACATTATATATATATATATATATATATATACGAGTATATAATAGCCAGACGTAGACAGGTCGCCAGCCCTGTAATCACCCCATACTCCTATATTCATTAAATATAATAAAAATAGCTTCATCTCTATGAGATATCTGATATTTATTTAATCAAAATAATTAATATCAATAGCTGAAAAATGTACTTACCTACCCTTAGATTACAAGAGTGAAGAGTTCCAAGATTGACGCAGAAATTCGTACTATTTTTTTCTTCTATTTTATGTTTCTAAACAGAAAACTGGATTGAAACTTGAGTTCTCCTCAGTAAATAATGGTACAAAGTAATACATATTAGAAGCAGTCCTTCTCAAAATTGTGCATAATTAGGAAAAGTATTTATTTATTTATTTATTTATTAACGCCCTGGTACAAAAAAAGAACACAATTAGCATGGATTATATATAGAAAAATAGACATTTAAAAATAAGCAAAACACACTATAAAAATAAAGGTTCAAGACAGTAAAAATGACTAAGTATCAAAATCAGTTGTATTTTTGACTCAGAACAGCATCTAAAACATCTCTCTTGTATTTAAACAAAGAATATCGGAATATATCTACAAGATCAAAATCGTTCGTGGTACACAATCAGTTCAGTTAAATTAGGGGCGTCCAGTATGCCATTTACTATTTTAAATAAATATAATAAATCACTTAATGTTCTTCTACATGACAAGTTAGTTCAATTAAGAGTGCCAATTAATTAGAAAATCATAATTCAATTGTTCAGCCGGTGTACACAGTTTGAAGTTAATTTAATAAACCTTCAAAATATATGCTGAACCCTTTCTAATTTTAATTCGTGCACTTTACAGAATGGAGACCAAATAGTTGACATGAATTATAAATTGCTATAAACCACAACCCTTTAAACATAATCGTTCAAAGCATCGTTCACCAAAATGTTGGGTTAAACATCTGGAAGTTGTATCAAACATCGGCATTTTTAAGCAATACTAGACTATAGAAAAAAAATTGCCGTATCTTTTTTATGATGCACCCTTAATTAATTAGGAGAAATTTAAAAAGGCAGCAAAGTTTTATAATTCATAATACATTTAAACCATTTACAGAAATTGCTGTTTGGTACTGATTTGATCTGAGAAAATTGACTTTAACTTTTATGATTTATCAAGGGGTTCGCGCGAACCCCTTCGAGCATATTTTTAACAAGATTTAATAAAGGGGCTGCCATTGAACATATTATATGCAAAAGTGATATAATACTTTTTTTTTTAAAGGATATACATGATACAATATAATGCAGAGAAGAGAATTACATATTAATAATTATTGTTTACAATAACTATCTTATAATAAAATAACGATATAAAAATATTATTAATTTCGGGATACATGTTCATCTTTAAAGTATCTTTTGATAGCATTTATTATTTCATTGTTATCATCGTATACACACATTTAAATACATTGCCTAACTAGGCAAGCCTGTTTTAGGACAAATTGATAAACTAACATATTTAGCATATAATGTGAAAATATTTATGGAGATAAAAAGTGAACAGAAAACAATGTACATTACATTAGATTATATAGTTTTATTTTAAAATTGAACCTCTAAAACGATGTCTTGACACAGAATTTCTCTAGTGAGACAGGTACAGTCCAAACATATTTTTACATTGTGTTATATAGTGTCAAATAATGGAACGATAGGTGTATTAATTTGAAAAAAATGTAACATATAGTTTCGAAAATTTGTCAAGAAAAATACTGGCGTTATAGCACAAATGTAGTGCACTTCCCCGGATTGGAAATGAAGATCCAGGTTCGAATCCCGGTGACGCTAAAACAATATTTTTCGACAAAATTGATTTTATATGTATATATTTATAATTAATACATTAATTTAGTATTTAAAATAAACAGATGTCATGAGCGACATTTTACGCCGAAAAGATCAAAATATTAAATGAGAAAACGTCGACAAATTTCACTTTGAACGCGCCGAGCTACCGTGTCACCCTAGGCGCTGATTGTATATGGAAGGCCGCGAAAGGATCCGATGGGAGAAAATACACAAACAGATTTGCAATAGAAAGAGAACAAGCGTCTGAAAATCGTTACAAAGCTGACTTTCTGTAAACATGAACGATTCTGAGAAGCGATTCGTTCTCGGGACGGTGAATCTAAACAACGTACTACTTTCATTCTGGTGATTAACGAGTTTTGTCCCGTGTTTGCCGGGTGACGTCACTGTCTTTTTTTTTGCAGATGAATAAATACAAACTTTGAATGGGCCAAAAATGTGTGCTAAATATATATATATATATATTTTTTTGTTTGGGACGACACCAGTACTTTTGGCTGTGTTCTATATACGACTGTGTTTAAAACTAAGCTTATTTTTATAATTTTTAACCCATTGATCGCGTTCATAATAACGCGTGACATCTTTCAAACGCGGCACTCTTTGGTGGCATTATAAACACTACTATAATGCAACAAATTTATGATTTGTTTTTAAGATATCGATAGCAATGGTTCCCAAGCGTCCTCACGAACGTAAAAAAATACAGAAATCAGAACCATAATTACAAAATAATGTGAAGAAAATTATTAAGGAAAACACATTCTTATTGTGAAGTTGTAATTATTCAGAACATTGCTCTGTGATATTTTAAATACTAAATTAATATATTAATTATAAATATATACATATACAATCAATTTTGTCGAAAAATAATGTTTTTGCGTCACCGGGATTCGAAACCGGATCTCTATTTCCAATCCGGGGAAGTACACTACCAATTGTGTTATAACGCCAGTATTTTTCATGACAAATGTAACATACAGGTTCGAATAATAATAAAGTTGTATCAATGTGTCCAAAATTTAATAAAAATGAATTGATGATTTTGGCGTCTGCTATCAGATTACACAAAGGTGTTTGAGATTCCGTAAAAACAATGTAGATGGCTTTCAAATAATGGTGTATTCATTTTAAAAAGTGTAACATGTAGGTTCGAAAATTTGTCATGAAAAATATTGGCGTTATAACACAATTGGTAGTGTACTTCCCCGGATTGGAAATGGAGATCCAGTTTCGAATCCCGGTGACGCAAAAAAAATATTTTTCGACAAAATTGATTTTATATGTATATATTTATAATTAATACATTAATTTAGTATGTAAAGAAAATTATCCACGAGAAAACACAACAGTGCTCTACACAATCACAAGCGCTATTTATTGTGATATTCACACGTTCTAGAGTGAAGTAGTGATTTCTGAGGCTAATGCGTACTATTTACAAGTTATTATATACTGTAATATTGCATGATACGAGGACTTTTATTATTTCGTGTTTCTTTATAAGACGATTAATGTCGACAGTGGCGTGCAGTAGGTATAGATTTAGGTTATGCTGTTACCATTGATATTATACAATATTTCCATACTAACAACAACTCACCTCAAGCAATAAATCATGGACACATCTACACACCAGTTCCGAGAGCAACTACGACATTTTATCAAAGATTCTACATGTTCTTAGTTCCGAAACTATACAACACACTTAATATCGTTCACTTCAAATAAGATTACACAAATATGGACCCAATATATGATTCAATCAGGTAGAGATGAATCAGAAGCATGGCTATCCAATATTCTAATATAATTTATACAATTCTTTCACTAATAATTCACTAGTCCTACAACACTCCCACTCCGTATATTTTTACTTTTTTATTCATATTTGTAATTCTCTTTTTATTCCAAATAACACCACAAAAGCACGAAAAAAAACTGGCTACTTTAACACAGACTTTAGTCTAGCAAAGTAGCCAGGACAACGCTGTATATATCAGAGGTGAAGTCTACTCCATCCCACACAATAAACTATGTATTATGTATGTATCCACCTCTGTTAGTACAAAAATATGGATGTCAAAATATATATAAATAAATAAATATATATATAATATATGTACTTTCGTTTAACCAACGTCTTTAGACAAAATAAATCCGTCGTTTATATGACCCTACCACTTATTTATTTGTTAATGTAAAATAATAAAATAATACCTTCTTACTCATATAAAAAATATATGCAGGTTTATAAGAACACTTTCTATGACTGAACATGATTCATTTATTGTTTGAAAATACTTCACGTAATTACTAAAGGAAATAATTATTTGTATTAACCGTTAAAGTAGGAAATAGTTCTGCCAATTTCCAATCCAAATCCATGCACCAAATTTAAAGAACAATCATGAAATCAACACGTTAAAAACAGTAAGATAGTAAAATTCGCGAATAAGTAAAAGAGGAAGTAGACACTTCAATTATTTGCACGCAGTTGTAACCCTTTCTAATATTATTCTGTTAAAAAACAGCATAGGTAACGACTCCATACAAAACGGATTAACCAAAAGAAATTTTCAATTCAGTAAATAACCATTTATATGACTTGAGTAATTCATCACTAGCTTAAACACAGAACTGAGTAATGCAAATAGCGCGATTCGGCGAATAAAAAAAGAGCGCCATGAGTACAGCGTGTGAGTTGCGTTGAGTGTTTAGAACTAAGCAATTACAGTCTCTACTGGTACACAAATGGCACTAATTGCAAAATAATGTTTTCGTTACGGCACTCCGTGTACAACACTAACTTGTTTATTTGATCTACCCATCGTGCTGGAGACCGTCCTCTTGCTCGCTCTTACTCATCTATTCCTGGGATCAGGAGCTTCTCGATACTCTCGTCTTTTTTCTAGTAACGCATCCAAAGTACGTAGGAATTCGTCTCCTGCATATTGTAGAGTTTTTTTTTAACGACATCGTAGAAATACTAACACATTGCTGGCTGAACAAGTGGTTTTGCAAAATGGTGTAAGAGGGGTGGAAAAAATTTACGAGAAGATCAGGGTCAGGAATAAGGAACAGAGGGGTGGAAGGACCAACCAGAACCAGGAAAAAACACGACCCACCTGAGATATGCCTTCACCACAAGCCTCAGGTCTTCTGACTTTAGAACACGTACACCGTTATTGAGCAAAGTGTAACGCAAGCACAATACCAAGATGTAGGTAGGTAAACCGAACACGCACAGTACACTCACCGTCAATGTATTATTCCCACATGGCAGGAAGATAATTCACGCAATTTTCACAGCCTTACATACCACTGGTAAACAATAACTGACATTAAAATAAATATCATATATCTCATAGAGACGAAGCTATTTTTATTATATTTAATGAAAAATATGTATAGAAATATGGGGTAATTACAGGGCTTACGACCTGTCTTCGGCTGGCTTAAGGGATCACTTTACATATGTTAGTACGTGGACTCGCTTCGAGTACCACTACACCGTCGCCATCTATGGACTAAATTTAATAATTCATTTTTTCTTGAAACAGCATATATATCAAGTCAATGAGAATCTGATTTCTTTTGAAAATTATTTACTGACATTTCACATTTCTCAACTGGTCCAAAACCATATATAACAAAAACACAGAAAAAAGTTTTCTGGGTATAGGGGGAGGGGTTAGTGGTTTGGTAATGGATAGAAACCATTCTATATGTCGCGTTCACGTGCGCGCGAAATTTGCCGACGATGCAAGAGACAATTATGTAACTATACCGAATCATTTTTTTATATGTTAACTTTATTTTATTAACCACTTAATTGAGTTTAAATACATCTACCGGTTTCGAAAAATACCATTTTCTTCTTCAGGATATCAATACTAACTAAAAACATATATTATTGTTTCTTCACCAGAATCTATTTTTAAAAAATAACAATTAATCCCAGAGTATATAATCAAATTGAAAATAAAATTATAAATTTAACTGACATTAAGGGTTTTAAAAAGGATATTTCAAATTGGTTGTTGCAGTTAGGAAGAGCAGATACAGAGAGTCAACTCTTTTATATAATGGAATAATTTGTATAACTACTTTTGTGCGTTTTGGTCTTGTATATTTACATCTACCTTATATCTGCTTACATTATTGGTATTATTATTATTATTATTATTATATATACATTTTTTTTTCTCTCTCCTTAAATATTTTCATATTATATGCTATGTATGTATTAGATCTTACTGTGTTTTGCCTTCGATGAGTTTTGGTTTTATAAAATATTATATATCTATATATATATATATATATATATATATATAATTTACCCTAAAACAGCCTAGTTGGGCAATGTATTTAAATGTGTGTAAAGATAAAAATATGATATATTTCTGTTAAAATCAAAATAAAGTTCAAAGTTCATTTAAAAAATAAATTTAGTACCTAACTCAAATTTATTCGAATAATTTTTAGGAAAAAATTTTAGAATTGGACTCTTGGTTACATTTAATTGGTTGTTTATAATTTTTTGATTAGTTATTTAAACTAAGTATTAGTGGTTAATAAAACAAAGTTAACAAATAAAAATAATGAATTTTAACTACAAAGTTAATTTTGCTAATTTCAATTAAACTTTAACATAAGTAATACGGCAATATGGCTGAAGAACAATAATTTAAACTAAATATAAACAAAACTATATTCATAAATATTGGGAAAGAAAGATTATCAATTTTAGTGTAGCAAAGTAGCCAGGACAACGCTTATATATCAGAGGTGAAGTCTACTTCACCCCACACAATAAACTATGTATTATGTATGTTTATTATGTATCCACCATATATAAATAAATATATAAATATATAAATTACGCCAGTAACTATCATAGATGGTGAAAGTCTGAAGGAAGTCACTGAAATGAAATATTTGGGGGTCATAATAGATCATAATTTGAATTTTTCGCAAAATTCCAGACGCGACTGAAAAGATTGATATATATTTTTTATTAATACCTCTTGTAAAATAGTATACAATGCTGAAAGACCTTAATATGGTATTTTTTTCTTAAATTCTCACTACAGTAATATCGGCAGAATTTATATAAAAAAAATTGTGGCAAACCAACATGAGCACGAGCATCGTACAAGAGGAAGAGGTAGACTGAGACTGCCATTCAGGGAGAAGGCTAAATCTCAGAAACCGATGATGTACAGCGTGATGGAGATTCGGATGATATATGAAAAGAGAAGAAATTATACTACGTAATTCAAAATTAATCTAAGTAAAAATGTGCAAGATAATTTATAGTAAAAATGTAAATATTGATGTATATATATATATATATATATATATATATATATATATATATATTATACTTAGTACTACGCACACATTGGGTTAATTAAACTAAAAACAGTTTTGTAACATATTCAAGTAGTGGTGCGGGACTTGAATGAGGGGGGGGGTGGATAATTAGTGTGTTACTCTATTATATTTTGTCGATTTTGAAATTGTTCATCATTATTAATCTTTTAAAAGTATCGCGTGGAAAAACTTTAGTTTATGACTGTAGTAAAAAATTATTTGTTTTTTTAATGTGATTAAAAAATTCTGACACGTTGTTATTTTTTAGGCACCGGGGATTTTATTTTTTATTTAGATTTCTTGCTGTTTGTCCTGTCTAGTTATTTCCTATATCAATTGAATTGTCTCAAGAGCGTGAAACAATATATTAAAACTTGGATTCGTAATATGGGTAGAGCCAGTATCGGTGCACTCACCCAAACATATTGACTCATACATATATTAATTATTGCTACAAAGTGATCCAAAAATTAAGTCCATTTTAAAATTGTTCTTCATTTACACCTTTTATATAGTAATAAATGTAATTCTATCTACTTGTAATTCTAATTAATTGAACAATAGCTTGTAAACTATGCCCGTCTCGACACAGAATTTCACTAGTGAGACGGGCACAGTCCAAATAGATTTTTACATAGTATTATATAGTCACTAATAAAATTAAAATAAATAAATATCCTACGATTTTATAATATATTTATTTTAGTTTATTAGTTGTTATTATTGATGTAGGGAATTGGATTGATATATAACACAACATTTAATTACCACAACAGTAAATAAATGCTATAAAAAAAGAAGATTTTTCACATTCTAAACGCTTGTATATAACATCCTTTGAATACCTCTATGTGACATACATATAGGGATCTACAAATGACGATGATCTGTTGATAATATCCACGTATGTACGATGGCAAGTCAAAAAGTATGTACACTTTAGCCATAACACACCTTCAAGGTTGTCATACTGCCTTCTGCGCACGACTGGTACGACTGCGGTCACGCGTGCGAAATTCGATTTGAGCTATTAGAGTGTAAACACGTCCGCTCCGCTAGCAGTTTGCACCAAGGAGGTCTCTCTGGTCGGAGGGTGTGAAAGGGGCTGAAATTCATCGTAAACTTCTGCCCATCAAACATTCACGACGAGCTTGGTTTCCGTAAAGTCTGTGAAAATAAATTGTAGAATGAAAAATTTAGATAATTTTTGACTTGCTTTCGTATACAGTACAGTGTCGTGGATGCATTGAGCAATACCTTCACATCAGGATGGCAGAGAAAGCTCGGTGATGAAGGCAGAGAGAAAGGATCAATAGGTCACCCACGCATGGTCTACTGAATGGCTTCAACCACTTTTTGTTGTGCAGTTTACACCGTATTCTATTCATAATTCCCGGGTTATGATGCGTGATTGTGACCTGTTTGGCTGTGGTTTCGTAGCTCGCTGCAGGGTCACCGGCTAATGATCACCGGTGATGGATGCGGTTGTTGTTTCCTCTATTGGGTAGTGCCGAGACCAGAGACTGCCTCTTTGTCACGGGAGATGGGCTGGTCAACTGTACGCTGGAGAAGAATATATAATAATTTGACCATTTCTAAGATACTTTAGATTTTTTTAAATATCTCTTAAAAGCAATGTTAAACAGGCAAATTATCAAACAGAGCTACAACGTGGAAAAACACTGACGGAGAGGAATTGTTCGAGAATACAGGCTGCAGGTATGAGATATCTAAGAGGAGAACATCTCAGATAAGTTGGCTTGGGAATCTAAAGACTTCCTAAACACTGTAAGATAATCCAGGAGAATATGGAATAGGTAAATTGAGAGACACGAGGAACAAAGATGGAATTGTCAGTATCCCTAAGTAGTCGACACAGCGCAGGACAGAGAGCTGTGGAAAAGTGCTGTCCAAGCGTTGGGCCCCCGACCTGATTAACATAAAGGCGATGAAGAAGAAGAAGAAAGAAAGGCAGTGTCTGCCTTATATACTCTATATATACTGGGAGTACTATATTTTAGAAGTTAGATACATGTTAAAAATGTGACTCAGGAAAACATTATTAATTAAGAAAGTATTAAACACTCAGACTAGATACCTACGGTGGCAATATTGTGTTTTTTAATAGTATTATTAAGGAGAACATATTCTTATTGTGAAGATGTTTTAAATACTAATTTAATGTATTAATTATAAATATATACATATAAAATCAATTTTGTCGAAAAATATTGTTCTTCCCCGGATTGGAAATAGAGATCCAGGTTCGTATCCCGGTAGCGCAAAAATAATATTTTTAGGTGTAGATTATATGATATAATCATATTAAAACAATAAATACTCTTACACGACACATTTTCTTGAAAACATATATATATTTATTTATTTATTTATTATAAGTAAATATATATATGCTCTGTTCCGTATTCGTAAATTATTATTTTTTGTAGGTGAACACATATATTTTCATATTTGAATCAAAATGATTATTGTTAAATGGAGTATATCGTCACCAGTTTTTTGATTGTTCCTACCCCTTAGTCTATTCTCAAACTAGTACACATTGTTCCTTTGGCTCGACTAGTTGATGAGAGGAAGTGTTCTCATGTTGGATCACTACTTCATACACCACTGTGGTTTTGATGTTTTGCGATCATTTGATCAGGGTTTTCGTGCTGTTGGGTGAACTTTCGGATGTTCATAGAAGGCGCCATCAACCAGGTGAGTCGAGCTGTTCATTGGTTCCGTGAGTCCATCCCCAATTCTCTATTTCAATTCCTTCATTTCTGATTCTCTATTTCCTCTTTAACTCATTCCTTCCAATAATCGTTCAAATATGGAAAAGGGCCAGATAATGTCCCTCCCGTGTGGCTGGACGAGACGAAACTGAGCCTTCAAAATAAGGTCAAATACCTTGGCCATACATTCAATGAAGATGGACAAGATGATGATGACAGAGGAGACAGTTGAGCGTTCGTGCAAACGTGCCGTCACGGCGTTTCCACCGATGCAGTAAGGAGATGATGAGGATTCTGTTTAAATGCGAGCTCTGGTCGAAATGCAAGCAAGTGACGTATAACCGTCTCCGAATTCAGTACAATAACTCATACAGAATACTGTTCGGGTTGGCGCATTATTGTAGCGCTTCTACAATGTTTACCGAAAACCGTGTACATGGATTCGTTTCGCTTGCTAGCGTACAGCTGCGGATGGAGCTCAGCAATACGACTACAGAATAGCTACAAATACAATAATAGCCGTGACTGAAATGCAGTATTTATATTTTGTTTATTCTTTTCATAATATAAATATTATTTTGTAACTTAAAAACATCCCCGATCGCGCTGGAATAAACGTATTATTATTATTATGTATATTATGTAATGGTTCAGAAATTAAAAGTAAAATTAAAAATAAAGACTGCCGTGCGCACGTTTGACAGCCCTGACTTCTGACGTCACGGCCCGATGAAAGTACGATCCGCTAAAGTAGGTTATACGAGCGGCCTGGCCTCATACACACACACTCGCGCGCTCTCGCTCGCACACCCATCCAGCGGGTGATGTATAGGTTCGCTCACCGGCGCCAAGGTAACGTCTGCATATGCGCGAAGGGTGGGCAATTTTGTTATTTTTAATTATTAGATATTAATCGAACCTTAGCACTCGACATCAGCGCGGATACCACGTACTTAGCATGGTCGGGAACAATAATTAAATTAATGTCTCGTTTTAATGAACAATATTTCAGAGTGTCATGTTCGTGTTGACATTTGGTGGCCTGGTTGTGTCATTCGCGCACTTGATTTGAGGGCAGACCAACCGTTTACCCAAAACTGATGCAATAAGCTCGAGGCTTCTATCTTGGTCCTATTCATTCGCCGCCTGATTGACATTTTTTAATGCTACTAGGAAGCTGTTCGATAGCGCCCCGCATATTGACAGGGCGATACCGCACGTCGTGCGTAACTCCGTTGGATTGTACCGTGTATGACGTGACTCATACATCATTGTGTTTCGTTCTAGTCCCTTCATAGGAGAGTGTACTTGATAGTTAGCCCTTTAATGGCTGTCTTGTACCCACTGGTCTCTGCCCTTCGGTACATAACAATTGATTATCTGTTTGTTTGTAATGTTGTTATATACCTGTATTTTAAAATAAATAAAGATAGCCCTGAAAAGGGCGCAGGGAGGTTTAAATTTAAATCTCTGTTCGTTTATGCAATCTCTTACATAAGCTTTCGTTTTTTATCTCCTTTATTTTATTAATTTTACATTTCGTGTTCCTGTAGTACTGTGTGTGGAACCGATAAAATAAGTTGAAACTTCTATAACGGTTCCGGGAAATGACGGGTCCCCCCCTTGCAGTGCAAAAACAAAATTTACCCTCATTGTCCCCGATGGACTCACTTCATTAGTAAATAAAATTTACGATAATATAATATAATTAAAAAATAATACAATTAACAAGGCCGTAGAGCAGCGGGGAAGTGAAGAGACACTCCGTTCTGGGAAACGTGACGGCACAAAATGAAAACATAGGAGATGCACCCTCCACGCACCACTGCCAGCAGATTTAATCCACAAGAAGAGTACAGTAAAGGTAGAAAATAAGAATAACAAATAATGATGAAGCTACTCAACAGCAGTAGTTCTGCGGAGGATCTTCCATCTGGAGAGCCACATTCGAAACGCAAATTATTTATTATTATTGTCTGTGGATTCGAAGAGTTTATCGTGAATGTTGAGGACCGTCAGAATTCATAAAGGCTCAAAGCAGACTGCGCCAGTGGAACCTTCAGTCTACTTCCCTCCTTCATGTCAGTATTGACCAGTGGCGTAACTAGAAAAATTTGGCTCCGATGCTAAATGGAAAAAGGCCCCCCTATAGATTGTTGCATATTAAATTTAAGAATATTAAGTACCGAGGGTGGTGATGAGAAAAAATGCTACTTTTGGTCACTGGTGCGATTGTGATTGATATTTGATAATAACAGTGATTGAAAACTGTGACTGTGATCACAGTTTCATTACTGATACGCGTGCGCCGCACGATATCACAATACACGAAATAAATGAATAATTTAAAAAAACATAATTTTAATCGTACATATTTACTTATACTATTCAAACTTCATTTGCATAAAAATATATCACAGTCTAGAATATATAATTAGTATATATCTAATTTAATACCATACCTAAGTTGATGAGAACCCTTTTAAAAAAATTTACTAGATGGCGATAATATTTCTGTTTCATATGCACATGTACAATGTACGAAGTGAGACCGCAAGCGGTACACCTCAATGTTCTGGCGTGGAGGTGAAGGAATGTGACTTAATGCTGTGTAAATATAATACCTACTCTTGTTTCATATACGTAACGTGGTCGGGAACAATAATTAAAAAAAATAATATTTTTTTTATTAAATTTATTTATTTTATTTATTTATATATATTTTGACATCCATATTTTTGTACTAACAGAGGTGGATACATAATAAAAATACATAATACATAGTTTATTGTGTGGGATGGAGTAGACTCCACCTCTGATATATACAGCGTTGTCCTGGCTACTTCGCTAGAATGAAGTCTGTGTTAAAGTGGCCAGTGTTTTTTTCGTGCTGTTGTGGTATTATTTGGTGATTGAATTGTATGAAAGTGATTTGTTTATTTATTAACATCTCTAATTAACATAACATAATATTACGTCTCTCCGTCTATTCTCTATGACTTTCTGGACGTCTGGAATGTCTAGGATGTAGTGTGATCATAGCTATATAATGCTCTATTCAACGGCCAGGTCTGTGAGACGACAGTGGTACAAAAACGAATGTGTTTTTTAAGTTAATTTAATGTAATTAATAGTTAAATGTTTTTTCTTTTATGTATTCTGTAATAGTACGTAAACGTGTATCCGCGAAATCGTATTACGGCTAGCAAACATATTGAGCATATGTCATCCTGTCATCTCATCTACGTATGTCTTATATGATCATATCGTGTCTCACTTTATGGTCAGTTTAATATTAATTACAATGTTATTAGTAGAACACATTCTAATTGTGAAGTTGTAATTATTCAGAACATAGCTCTGTGATATTTTAAGTATGAATTAAATATATATATATAAATCAATTTTATCGAAAAATATTGTTTATTGAAAAATAAGGTAGATGGCTCTTTCAAATAATATAACGATTAAATGTATTAATATCAAAAAGGTGACGTATATGTTCGCAAATTTGTCGCTGTAGCATAGTCGGATAATGCACCTTCCCCGGTTTGGAAAGACATCCAGGTTCGAATACCGGTGGCGCAACAACAATATTTATCGACAAAATTGATTTTATATGTATATCTTTCTAATTAATATATTTAATAAACAATATTATTTTTTTGTTCGTATATTTCAAGTGGATATATCCATTTCAAAGTAAATACGTAAAAACACCGTTTGTACAGTAATACAGAACGCTATATAATATCGGCTATCGCCGATTGCTTTTCTGTCAGTGCAAAAAGCAGAAAGGATTCTAGGTTAAACTCAAAAGCGTCTTAAATATCTCGATCAATTATACATTTTTTCCCAATACACCATCAAAATCGTCATTCTTATATTTTTTTCAGAATTATGCACGGAAAATCATGTCTAATGCGCGGCAATATAATAAACGGTGAAAAAAATTATTTAATATTTCTCAGCAAAGTTAAAGACAACATTACATTAACACCTACATAGGTAAGTACTGTATAGGCGTTCCAGTTTGAACATTGCAGGTAAACGAACAAAAGATTGGCCGAGCCATCGCGGGCCAATAAATAGTTGTACCGTTAGGTGTAGACACGTTTGTTAATGGCGGCTTGTGCGATCTTTAGATTAATTGTTAAAAGAAGCACTGCATGTGTAAGAATCAATCAGTCATTCATTGCTTTGACTTTCGCTCTCATACTTGAGATCGACCTATATAATATATATATATATATATATATATATATATATATATATATATATATATATATATAACTACAATAAGACCAGTGGTCACATATGATTGTGAAACGTGGTGTCACATTAGCTGATTTTGCACCTTTTTTACTTGCACTAGAAAATGGAACATACAGAATAAAAATGAATCATGTTCGAAAATTTAATTGAACAACAAATAATGAAAAAGATTTCGTAGGAGGTCATTTTGAAAGAATGTCAGATGACAGGACACTAAAGAGGATGACAGACAGAGTGGATACCACAGTGGAAGCGACCTAGAGGCAGGCTAAGAAAGAGTTGGGCTGACTGTGTGAAAGAAGAATGGAGCAGGATAGGAGGGTCTGGGAACTGGAGAAGAATGGCCAGGGATAGAAGTCGGTGGAGAGGTCTGAGATATTAAAGTTGTCGGATCACAGCATCTTCGTTCAGCTTATTTTGAGTCGCCTTGTCATTTCTTTGTTGCATCAGTGGTCAATGGACTGACATTTGACGTACAACAAGCGTGAAGCGTGGAGTCGAGAGATGACTAGAGTCGAGGGTTGTCTTTAAAGAATCAAAAATGACGGGTCATGATCATGACTGCAGAACAATTCATGAAAAAACAATAATAATTGAATATCTATGTACTAGGTGACGATATTTTCAATTATAGTACAAATTAAATGATTAAATGATGAGGCACTGCTCGCGCCTCACAGACATGGCCTTTTAACCAAATAAATCTATAGACAATACATCGCAACGCAATCCGTTCGAAGTGATCACTTCTCGGAAGTGATCACTTCCAGTGAGAATAACTAATCACTAAACTTTAACTTGCAATTAATCTGTCAAACTATGTAAATTCATTTCTGCATCATAAACGCTAACTGTTTGGAAGTCCTATACACCTATACTCACACGTACACTTCGCAAGGTTTATGTACACTGCGACATTCACGTACACCCGTGAGATCTGAGGAAAATTAGGGCCCACAGACTCACCTTAAACAAATTCTATTGCTATTCATAATCTTTAAACACCAGTCGCTCTATACTAGTGACTTAATACAGTGTCACAAAACGAACTCTCATCTGAACCCTACAACATAATAAAATCTGTATATAGAACAAAATATTTATCAATAAATATTTTTAATCGATTAGTTTAATTTATATTAAACCACAATTGTTCTGAAATTGTATTGTATTTTTTATTAAAAATATAAAACGTCCACCTATGATGTTACGAGACACTGTTCTAAACAGTAAAATGAGAAAGGAGTTAGTGCAAATTGAACCACGTTTGAAAAAGTTGGCCTCGTTTGAATTGTGCACTTGAAGAATAAGAAGACATTAACTTCTTACGGTTAAAGAATAAGAGGTCCGTTAGTCGGAGATCAGACGACCGCCAGGCTGGCAGCTGTCTCATGCCTGGCACCAGCTATCAGCTACCAGCTCTGTGTACTGTGTACGACGTACTATCAATTAATAAATCTCTATTCATACTATTATTTTAACCTTTACCACACCATGACATAAAATACCCGAACGCAACCATGCTGTCAACTCGTGTTACCGTACTGTCAAAAAAAAAGAAGTTTTTATTAGCTTAAGTGGCTTTAATGGCACGAATTTACTACAAATATTGAGCATTCAATTTTGAAAAAATGATGAATAAATACATTAAGTCCTATACAATGTGTCCTTCCCTCTTATCTCTCTTCATTTCATTAGTGAGAAAGAGACAATTATATTTGTATGTTTGTTGTTCTTTCCACTGTGAAAATAGTGTGCGATCTCTGTCTTTCATATCACAAATGGTATTTTTACCAACGTATTAATTTTACAACGGATTGAATGGAAAAAATAATTGTTTTTGTACGATTCCCTTTTCATAATTAGTTTTTCACTAGTCATTCCTAAGCGATAATATTTTCTTTAGAATTATCTTAAATATAAATTTATGCTGCATGTATTTACCGAAATATTACAGGTTAAATTCTGATACTAGACTTGTGTTACTGCATGGTATGGGAAGGGTTAAAAAATGTAACCCATACATATTAAAAAAAAAAAAATAATATAAACAATAGATTGTCAACGATCTCGATAGATAGTCTTAAAAATGCATGGTTCTCGCAGTCGCGTATTTAATTGTAACCTTTTCTAAATAAACCATGTTAATAACTGTAAGTACCTTTTACGCATGCATTACCAATACTTGACGCCATTTAAACGCCGAACGTGATTAAGTTTGGAGATAGCTGAATGATCATTTCTTTGTTTAATTTTTTATATCATTTTTAATATACAGATTACCTATGGATAATGAATGTATCTCTATGAGTTATTTTCAAATTATGAGCGATGCAACATTTCCGCTATATACGTAGCAATCCATAACAAAAGTTTTTAAAAAAAAAATATTTTCTCGCTCTATGTATGTGCAGAATAAAATATTTTAACGCTAGTCTATAGTGTACTGGATGTTTTGGGCGCGGTTTTCAACAAAATAAACAACAGACTTTATTAGGTACCGAACCACATAATTAAAAAAAAAAATTGAAATCCTAAATACGTGGACGCCACTTACTGATGTTAGTAACAATCTTATTTATGATATAATAATATAGATTTTACGACCATAATCATAATACCCTTTTTTTATGACCGAACCTAGTATTGATAACGTGGTTTTGCTGTCCTTTGCCTCGTAACATCGTTTTTTAAAGTCGATTATTTAATTTTAATCTTTTCTGAATTAACCACGTTGTTAACCGTAAGTAGCTTTTATGCATGCACTGCATTTAAACGTCGTACAATCATTGAGATTGGAGGCTTATATTTGATATAAATCTCTGATATAGATCTCTCTAAAGATGGACATTTTAAATATTTTTTATAAACATTTTATTAAAGGGTCGTCCATATTCTTGATAGATGATAGATAGTCTTAGTATATAAGAGGAATAAAATGTAAAAATTAAATTAATCAACTTGAAAGATAAGTTGAAAATAACTATCGATCAAAAAAATATTTTAGTGTCTTCCTGGACTGTGTTTTGAAAAACTACAACTTCCCAAAAGTAATGTGTTTTCCGTAAAAATATTAATAATATGTGGCAGCGTACATTTTTTATGATTTAGAGATTATTAACAGTGTGAAAAAACAAAATAAAAGCTATGGGCCAATAGGTATTGAAAACTATCGCGCAAGTACAAAAGTGCGTGGGTCAAAAGGTCATCAAAATGACACGTGACAGTTCTTGCGTTCATCGGCGGGTATAACAATCTTTGATATCGATTTTTTCCTGTAATACAAAACAGGGTTAAATCTGCCGGCAGTTATACGTGGGGTGGTCCCTCTTTTCTTACTTGTATTTCTTTTTGTGCCGTCTTTTTCCGTTATCTCTAGCGTTGCATCTGGTGAGTCAACAGATGAAGAAAATCATTGCGCATGCGCAGTAAAAATAGATACACTCGGATCAGTGCAATGCCGAAACATCTGAATATGATGACCTTTAAGCAGAAAATATATTTTAATACAATGGTATTTATTTACTAAATCATCAATAAGGAAATATCAGCGGAATTCACAACAACATTTGATGCAAATCAACATGAGCACGAGCACCGTAAAAGGGGAAGGGATAGACTGAGACTGCCGTTCAGGAAGAAGGCCAAGTCTCAGAAATCGATGATGTATAGTGCGATGAAATTTTTTAATGAAATGCCAGAAAACATAAGAAAAGAAATTGAATGGATTTGAAATGAGACTGACTAAATATATAAAACGTAAGTTTTAGTAAAAGAAAATACTATAATCTTGTATATATTAGAGCATATATAAGGAGTGCTTATGTATGCACTGTGTTAAGAATGAAATAAATAAACATTGCAACACCGAGAATATCCGGCAACGGTACTTACTTAAAAAACGCGCTTATAAATAATTTGTCACCATTTTGTATTTACGTCCAATGTCGTTATACTTATATCTGTGTTATTGTTTTTTTTTTTCTTCGTTTGAAAGTTGTCAGTTCTCCTGACTTACTCATGCGTCTTACATCATCATTGGTAGTGTGGGCAGTCATTTAATATCAACCGCTTCTGGAGCGGGATCTCCGAGTGCGGCGGGCGATACATTTAGTGAATTAATTAGCTGATATTATACCAACTTAATTTCTCCTGTTCACGCCAAAAATATAATACAATTAATAATTCACAGTAATGGCGCTGATATCGTTTCGAAATGAAAAAGAAAAAATATTAGTCCAGAAAAATTTCTCGTAAGCACATTGCACACGTTCGCAGCGACGCCGGGCAATCTGACGCCACCGTATAAAAAGGTCTACTGCAAATAAAACGACGTGTTTGATTTCAGTCGCGTTCTGTTTGACTTTGTTGCCGGGTGGTTGCGTTGCGTTACTTTAATTTCGACAGTTGGAAATGTATGTTAATATGCAAAGGCGCCATATAATGGAGAAAGTATTTTGAATGTACGCATTGAAAAGAAATACGGGCGGGTTGACGCATTAGCGGCTCGTGTTTATCACAAGTGTATATTTTATTTGAAATATTAATTAAATATGTTGATTAGAAAGGTGTACATATAAAATTAATTTTACCGAAAAATATTGTTGTTGCGCCACCGGTATTCGAACCTGGATCTCTGTCCAAACCGGGGAAGGTGCATTGTCCAACTATGCTACAGGTACGATATTCTTAGCGACAAATTTTCGAACTTATATGTTGCCTTTAAAATAAGGTAGATGGCTCTTTCAAATAATGGAACTATTAAATGTATTAATATCAAAAAAGGTTCGAAAATTTGTCGCTAAAAATATTGTCTAAAAATGCATCTTCCCCGGTTTGGAAAGAGATCCAGGTTCGAATCCCGGTGGCGCAACAAAAATATTTTTCGATAAAATTTATTTTATATGTATATCTTCATAATCAATACATTTAATTAGTATTTAGAAGATGTTATGGTTCGGTAAAATAATAAAAATCCGAAAATTCTTTTTCCAATCCGGGGAAGGTGCATTACAAAATATGATATGATCTTTGACGACAAACTTTCGAAACTAGATATGTATGTTCCTACACCCCGAAGCCACATCCCTATCTTTTAGTTTATCAACCTGAACCTTTCTTGATTTGAGAAGAGTTATGGGTTAGAACCATTATTTTAATAGTTTTGTATAATCTTATTGTTATTATAGATGTGTATTGAAACGACTATTTCATATCATCTAATTTATTGCTTTGTTTACCCGGTAGAGAACCCGGATTTAAATTATCTCTTGTATTATTTAATGGGAGAAATATCTCCACAGTTATCTTTATAAACTAAAACACAACCCTTCAGAGATCAGATAGTATCTAACATCTGAACGAGAAAGAACTGAAAGTATATACGTCTCTGTAGATACAGTACCTTATACATTTGTGCATTTATACATGGGTTATTTACATGTACCGAGTCGTCATTTTAAGACCTCCTGAGGAAGGAATACAATAACCTATATGTTACACTTTGTTCAAATGAATACATCTGTCGTTCCATAATTTGAAAGCCATCTATGTTGTTCTTACGGAATCTCAAATACCTGTGAGTAAACCGACTGCAGACGCCAGAATTATCAATTCATTTTTATTAAATTTTGGACACATTGATAAAACTTTATTATTAGGAGAACACATTCTTATTGTGAAGTTGTAATTATTCAGAACATAGGTCTGTGATATTTTAAATACTAATATTACAAATTAGGTACGTATATCATCATAATTAATCATTTACTTAGTTAATACTGTATTACGCGTAGTCAAATCTGGTATTGCGGGATTAGAACGAATACAAAATAGGTTTATTCAACATCTGAATGTTAGATCTAATCTATCATTCAACTCCTATTTAGATGCAGCAAACTTCCACAATATGAAGACCATAGAACACGTGCTGACCGAATACTTCTCTTCAAACTACTGCAAGGCCATATTGATTGTCCCAGGCAATTAGAATTAATATCTCTCCATGTGCCATCTAGATCAACCCGGCAATCCGTACTCTTCCACATTCCCAGAAGTAGAGCATCTTACGTACAAAATTCATTCATTCATCGGTCATGCAAATACCATAATGAGAAATTTACAGAAATTGACTTGTTCAACATTAGCCTTACTATGCTCAAAGGGTTCTTCTTATGAACCACCGCAATCTAAACTGTGGCCATTCACTGTACCTATAAAAACTCATGTTGCTCTCCCTTTACCGCAACGTTAGTTGCAACCTCCCCGCCCTTCTCCTTCTTTCATCTAAACATACTTTGTAAAATAAAATAAAAAATATCATAGCTACTAACAATTAATATTCGTAATCTAAGATTGAGATTACAACTGCATAATTTTCACATAAATACATTAATCGTTCCATTATTTGAAAGAGCCATCTACCTTATTTTAAAAAAGGTAACATATAGGTTCGAAACTTTATCGTTAAAAATAATGTCGATGTAGCATAGTTGGATAATGCATCGTCCTCTTTTTGGAAAGATATCCAGGATCGAATCCCGGTGGTGCAACAATAATATTTTTCTATACAATTGATTTTATATGTATTATCCAACTATGCTACAGCGACGATATTTTTAGCGATTACAAATTCATCTTCCCGGGTTTGGAAAGAGATCCAGGTTCGAATTCCTGTGGCGCAACAACAATATTTTTCGATACAATTGATTTTATATGTATATCTTTCTAGTTAATACGTTTAAAATATCACAGAGCTATGTTCTGAATAATTACAACTTCACAATAAAAATGTGTTCTCCTAATAATTATGTTTATGTTTACTCGTCGTGACGAAGCGCCAATGGGTATGAAATCAGTTCCGTGTTCTGTTATTAGGCTTTCAAGGTCACTGAAGGCTGTTCTCCTCTCCCTTCTAAGGTACCTGCGCCGCCATCCACCTCCAGGTCTGCTTTTACTCGCTCAGGCAGATCTACTTTAGATCTGCTAATCTCAGCTTTCTAAAATCCTTAACACACAGTAACAGTTATTGCGGACAAATTCAGACCACGTGACGTCTAAATGTACACCTACATACAAGCTTCTATAAGGAAAGTAATGTTTTCTTTTGCTGTGTAAACATATCAACAAAAAAAAATATTTTTGTTCTAGAATAATCACAGAAAAAGAGTTCAACATGTTACTAGTGATTGTAAATTTTCGAAATTTAGAATTCTTTTTTTTAGCAATTTGTGAATCTCGAGTCGATCTAAAAATATTAGGAATTTCGTACATTATTAAGGAGAACATATTCTTATTGTGAAGTCGTAATTATTCAGAACATAAATCTGTGATGTTTTAAATACATTAATTATAAATATACACATATAAAATCAATTTTATCGAAAAATATTGTTTTTGCGCTACCGGGATTCGAACCCGGATCTCTATTTCCAATCCGGGGAAGTACACTACAAATTTTCGAACCTACATGTTACACTTTTTCAAATGAATACATCTGTCGTTCCATTATTTGAAAGAGCCATCTACATTGTTTTTACGGAATCTCAAATACCTTTGAGTGATCTGATAGCAGACGCCAGAATTATCAATTCATTTTTATTAAATTTTGGACACATTGATACAACTTATATTATTAAGGAGGACACATTCTTATTGTGATGTTGTAATTACTCAGAACACAGCTCTGTGATATTTTAAATATTAATTTAATGTATTAATTATAAATACATACATTAAATTCGAGACTTAACTTTTTTATTATTTATAAATGGTTCACAAATAATACAGATGTAAAATTATACAAATATATCGCGTATCACGAATTAAATTAAATGTATTAATTAGAAAGATATACATATAAAATCAATATATCGAAAAAATATTCTTGTTGCTACCGGGATTCGAACCTGGATCTCTTCATATCTACTAATTATTGCAGTGGTAGGAAAAAAGGATATAACGCCACACTCGCGAATGCACTTTTGAAGATTTTAACATTCTCTAATATTTGATTTATTTAATCATACCGTACATAGTTGAATAGAAGAAAATATTAAGGAAAACACATTCTTATTGTGAAGTTGTAAAATCATTCAGAACATAGCTCTGTAATATTTTAAATACTAAATTAATGTATTAATTATAAATATATACATATAAAATCAATTTTGTCGAAAAATATTGTTTTTGCGTCACCGGGATTCAAACCTGGATCTCTATTTCCAATCCGGGGAAGTACACTACCAATTGTGTTATAACGCCAGTAGTTTTCTTGACAAAAAAAAAAAAAAAATAGCCTATCTGGGATTTTGATTGAATGAAAATTGGAACCCTCCTGTAGAAATTAAATATAATATTGACTAATGTCGCATTGTGCGGCCACGACTTAGATTTATATTTGTGAATGCAAATGATACGATGCTGCGTATTTTCTGTACTGGACACTAACTGAAACGATTTTTAAGGCAATATCTAGTCGAAATCTTTGTAGGAACCAATTACTGGGATTTATCCCCTGATGGATTGTCATCGAGGTATAGATGTCTCACATAGATGTAGTTAAGTCTTGTGAGACATCATCCCTCAGGGGATAAATCCTAGTACGAGTATGTAATCGGTTTCTACAAAGATTTGGACATACTCAAAATATTATGAATTATACTGGTCTAAGTATGAAGTTTAAAAAATTGAAAAATACTGCCTTTTCAGACGTATTCTAATATATATGTTAATGATTTAAATGAATTTCACATATACACATAAAGGATATAGCCCCATACTTCTGTCAAAAAAAAAAAAAAGAGTCTCTGCTTCAGCGACATCTATCTGTAGCATGAGAATGAATATTAAATTTTCAAAAAACCATAGATGGCGACAGCGTTGTTGGTAATACATAATTGAAACGTTCCAACATGATAACATATATACAACTTCCAAAAATTTGATAGATGTGGTAGCACGCGTAAATAGGTGAACGTTTCATTGTGTAAAATGGTCACTTAAGCAAGCCGATGACAGGTGGTCCTGTAATGTCCGAGACTTCCATACTTCCCATGTAAATAAATATAATAGATATGTCTCTGTGAGACATCTATATCTTGATATTTAAGATTTGGATCTAAAGACGGCTTTCTATCTATAGGATGGCCCAAGAAAGGTGAAAACCTTTCGTAAAATGTGACATAGTTACATCAAAATTAGTTTAACTATATCAACAATATCTTAAATAGTTTACTAATTTACTTACTTACCTATTTACCTATAATACGTTTTATTTCGACAATTTCCGGTGGCCATCTTTGATTACTAATTTTCCCACTGTTTATATTTGGTTTTTTCAAATTGTCACCGCAGAAGACCGCATTCTGATCAAAAATTTGCGAATCGAAAAACGTTGGGGTGCTAGGGAAATGATCAAAGAGTTTCAAAACAAAGCCTGGAGTATAGCTAGACATTACAGCAGAACGGAGCTCCATCTCACACGACCAGAAATACAATCAACTTTCTTCGTCGTGAGAATGTTAATTTCATCGAGCCAGCCCAGATTTGAAGCCAGTTGATAATGGAATACGGGGTGTTTCGACGATTTCTGATCAGCTAAATATTGTGCAAAAAAAATTACATTAAGAATTGTAATTGATTATATTATGTTTTGAAATAACTCACGTGTTACGAGATGTTGTCACTTTTTTGGGCCATTCTGTATATATTTATTTATTCGTCTTAGTACATTGGTATAGTAATGTTTTTGTTATTTTCTCTCATTGAATTGCCCACTACAACAAGCTGTCTTCCCTTCTTGCAAGGTGCTCAAAAATCTGAAAGATTCATCTCAGGCTGCAGGTTGAGAGTCTATAATTAATGTTCAGCTTCTGTAGAACAGATACATTCGTGCGTCTCGCCGTCCATAGTATGTCTCCAGTACTACATTACTTACATATCACGAACACAACTTACAAATTCATTTATGACGTCAATTGTAATTCTTTACAAAATACTTATTTAAACATTAAAAAAAATCATTTTGTAGTATAAAATTTTTTTATTCTCATTTTATGTTCATAATCACCGTCAAATAATAATATTATGGCCTATTTAAAAAAATATATATTTACAGGGTAAAAAATATTACACCAGTGGTGGGTCGCGAAGGCATTTATTAAATACTGAACACCCTTAAGACATAAAATAAATGATTGCGAAAGAGAATTAAATAGATTGAATATTTTACCATAAAACACCACCACAAGCCACCACTGGTGATATTAAAATAAATAAATATTAATAACTAATTGATTACGCGAGTGTATATAAAAAAAATAGTACTATGTCAATATTTTATAGTTCGTTGTTTTCTGAAGAAAACTATTTTCGTTATAGTGAGTACTTTATGTATAAAAAAAATATTTTATGCGCACGTACGTAAATCATTACATCATATACATTAGCCACCGGTTATTGTGATCACTTTTGAGATTTTTGATTCTGGTATCCGGCAATTCTATTAACTGAAAATTTCAGTCTATTATGTATATTTAAGTCAACTGTTGTAACAAACTCATTTTACAATATTCACTAATTTTAGTATCTTCCAATTAAAAGTTGGGAATGAACGCGTCTGGTTACAGCTAACGCGACCGATAACTTTGAATTAAGCAATGCAGCGCATTTCACCAAGGTCAGAGCAATATTAAAAATAAAATTGTAAAGGAAAGAAAGCGGCGGTCGTTGTCTAAAATTCAAAATTTATTAAGACATTTACTGTTTATATACTGCCGGAAATTTAACAAGGAATTAGTTACCTAACAATTTTGAACTTCGCAATTATGGCTTGTTAACTCATTTCAAAACATACTTTATGAACTGTCTTGATTCTAATAACCGATACAAAGTCTAAAAAATACTCGTGGTTTTGGTGTTTAATTTCATCAACTTAAAACAATTAAAAAAATGATCACTATAACAGGCGCTTAGTGTACTTTCTACTTTTATAAATATCTTATCTTAGTAAAGTGTCAATTTCCTTTGAAATATACGAAATAGGTTATATGTTGTTTTGAAGGTATATTTGAAAATTGGAACCTTTAGAAATGCAGTTCTGTAGGTAGTTAACAATTTTAATGTCGCATTCTTACAGTTTACGTATTTTTCAAATAAATAAAATTGAAATATATTTTATTCTTATCATAATTTATATCTAAAAATATGATTATTTAATATTTTTTAAATAAATAAATATACAGAAAATTTTTTTTTCTACATTCTTGCATTATTTCTATAATCAATGACGACTTCGAGTAAGTTTCACACAAAATATATATATTATTAATCTACGTGCTTTATAAAGTAAATGTATTATAAGACTATTTTATAAAATCACAAAATATTATATAAATATATATATTCTAAGACTTGAGAAACTTACTTAAACTTACATAAATAAATTAAAATATTATTAAGGAGAACACATTCTTATTGTGAAGTTGTAATTATTCAGAACATAGCTCTGTGATATTTTAAATACTAAATTAATGTATTAATTATAAATATATACATATAAAATCAATTTTGTAGAAACATATTGTTTTTGCGTCACCGGGATTCGAACCTGGATCTCTATTTCCAACCCGGCGAAGTACATTACCAATTGTGTTATAACGCCAGTATTTTTCATGACAAATTTTCGAATCTATATGTTACATTTTTCAAATGAATACATCTGTCGTTCCATTATTTGAAAGCCATCTACATTATTTTTACAGAATCTCAAATACCTTTGAGTAAACCGACTGCAGACGCCAGAATTATCAATTCATTTTTATTAAATTTTGGACACATTATTCAGGTTCGAATCCCGGTGACGCAAAAACAATATTTTTCGACAAAATTGATTTTATATGTATATATTTATAATTAATACATTAATTTAGTATTTAGTAAAACATTATTTAAATGATATTAATTTTTATTTTCGTTTCAGTTTCCGAGAAAGACAGCAGAAAAAATTGTTCAGTTAGCATTTAGCTGTGTATTCTATGGGGGTTTGAGAGTTATTCTCTCAACGTTCAATTTTATACGATTTCATACAAAACTATTAAATTTAAAAATGCATGTCTATGTACTTTACAAGCTATACTTTTAACGTAGAATTTAGGTAGATATTAAACAGATATGGTACTAAAATTATATAAAAAACAATCTCGAAATTTAAACAGACAATCTCGAAAATTATACATTTTTTATTTTAATGTTAGAAGATATAATACATTTTAAAAATAAGATATTTATTTCTTCTCTATAGAGAGTAACACTCGTATATAGAGAAGGAGTGTATAATTTATGTTTCAGTTACTCTGTGTATATATTTTTTAAACTTTTATTTTTCTGATTGTGATGAGGAGATTGTTAAAAAATTTGACGCCTTGATAAATATAGTGATTTTGGGTTGAGGTATATAAAAATACAATCTCGAAATTTAAACAGACAATCTCGAAAATTATATATTTTTTATTTTAATATTAGAAGATATAAATACATTTTTTAAATAATCAGTAGGTATTTATTTCTTCTCTCATAGAGAAGAAATAAATATCCTACTGATAGTGTATAATTTATATTTCAGTTACTCTGTGTACATATTTTTTAATCTTTCATTTTTCTGATTGTGATGGAGAGATTGCAAAAAAATTTGATGCCTTGATAAATATAGTGATTTTGGATTGCCGTGTATAAAAATACAATCTCGAAATTTAAACAGACAATCTCGAAAATTATATAAATTTAATCTCGAAAATTATATAAAATAATGCAAACTCGAAAAAAAAACATACTCTGTTTGATCAGGAAACATTTTTTTTTACAATTTTCGATCACTGGTTTATAAAAATAATTGAAAACGTTATATATATATTTTAAGAAAAGAAAACACCTAAGATTGGTAGTCTTTGAAAAGCTTGACCACATATTCAAGTTTAAAAATTGTATAAATTTTTCCAAACATGTTTTCTTCTTGTACTGTTGCACATAGCATAGGCTTGGTCACTTACACTGCAGATTGCATGGAACTGACACGAAGATCAACGTGTAGCCAAGCTAGACACCAAGAGGGAGAATTATTGGTGGTAGAGTTTGAAGGAGGTCTACACTCAAAGAAGAAGACAATTAATATAGAATACAACATAGAAGTAGAATAGTGGAATGAGGTTATCTTGGCTGCATAACTTCATATAGGTATTCAATGTCAAAAATACCGTACATGGTCACTGGATAAATTAGAAATCTTTGACAGAAGTCGAAAGAAGAAGAAAAATGATGTAAATTATACACTTGTACTTAACAACAAATCTATGACCGAGAAAATTGTGTCTGTCTCGCTCTGAGATGTCTCATGTCTCAACAAAGCTTTCCAGATATTGAGAACACAGTCACGTCTTCAATTCCGTGAAGAAAATAGACCCCAAAATTGAGCTTTGCAGAAAACTACGTGCGTGTTTGTCAATGCTACATTTAATTCGAATATTTTCATTCCGCTATACAACACATATTTTTAATAATCTAATAAATCAATCATTTTAAGCTTATAAAATAACACCAGTGCCACCTGTGAACGATACAGTGAACCATTTCATATTTTAGTAGACATACTGAGCATTGTGCAGCGTGTGCACCATCTATGGATTTACTTTGAAAGTATTTAATATTAAATATTTTAAATTAATCTGGGAGGTGAGATTTAATGGATTTAATTATATTTCCTGTCGACAAGAGATATGTCAAAATCATAAAATGTCGGAATTTAATTAGGGAACTGCAAGATCTACCTATATATATACAGTACAATACATTCTACTTCATTCACTTTAATATGATCTAATAATTGTCTTTTGATCGATTGTGTCAACATTAATTGATCACAGAAAATATTCAAGGTTCAGTGACCCTGTGAAACCTTGTTAATTGTCACTATCTAAGTCAATTATCGAATGATTTGTTCATTGATAGAGACATCTACTTAAACCAAGGCAAAGCAACGCTTCTAAGAATAAACTGTCATCGAAAATAGCTAGATGGCGCCAAGGTTTTAAATGATTTATACGATCGTTTATACGATTTATAGCATGCGATATACTTTTGTATTATCGAGGAGTAACAAGTCTTTGTAATACTGCATAATATTCAATACCAATAACAAAGACCAGGTACAAAAAAATATTGTTGTTAGACCGATATTGAAGCATACAGTATTTAATAACGTACATACATCAAATTATAATTTCTTCAGTTCGGCCAACCATACAAATATTTCTCTTCCATTCAGGAGCTATCGAAAGATCTAGATCTTGATGCGCCAGGTTTCGTTTTTCGTCTTCACAGTTATCGTTGCACGTCGTTTTAGAACTGCAGAATTTGATTGATCCAATCTCTGAACTCTGAGATTCTGGTGTACACACCAGGTTGGTTGGGTTCCGCGCAGCCGATGCCCCACGAGATGATTCCGGCCAATAGGAAACGTTTGTCCTCTCTCTGAAGCACCATAGGGCCACCGGAGTCACCTGTAATAATAAAATAATAAAGAAAGAAACATTAGTAATATGAATTACTTCGGACATGACGTACAGATGTGTGAGAGTCTATTGCCTACGCAACTAACAGTACCGCCGACGGTTCCTGAACACACCCAGGAAATACCTGGGTGCAAACCATGATCTCTTATTAGCCACATTGCTGCGCGGGCAGCCGCTCAGGGAGCCGACTTTAGCTCTTCGCTTCTCTCTCAGCCGGCTTCTAGTGTTATACAAGAAACGGATGTTGCGAAAGTGATCACGGCAATACCTCAGCCTTAACATCAGTGAGTGAGCAGCCTTATTGTGTATGTGTGTGTGTTTCACCAACCTTGAATATTTGATACCAACTGAATACTCGAACATTTGAACTTGTATATTTGCTGATGCAACTATTAAATAAAAAAAAACAGCGGTAGAGAGACAGGCCTCTTCAGTCTTTATGACAGATCCATGGATCGCAGTTCGTGCGCGCGTGTGAACGGTATGTAGACATAGTGGTCTCTACTTTAGTACTTACCTATTTCCCTACCTCTCCTTACACCCAGAACACGACTTTTTTCTGTATATATTATGCTGTTTATGACCGATAAGATTTGACAAGTTGAACTGTTGAAATTAACGTTTCACTAGTGCGGGTAGTGTTCACTTCGCGCTATCAACGAAGTGTGTCAGAAGATCTGCGGTCACCGTAAGCAAGACATCCAGACAAGGAGTAGCTTGTTGGTGTAAAGGTCAAGACGTTGGCTTAGTGATATGGCCGGGGGTTCGCGCCTCGTTCCAGGACACCAGCAAGTTAGTCCTATTTTCATAGCATAGCTTAGTTTGAAAATAGTAAGAATATTGATGTGACATGTATTCCGTGTACGCATCTCTGCATGTACGTGGCAGGTAGGTCGTGTTCTTCCCGGTGTCTGGTTTGTTCTTGAGCCCTCTGTACCAAATTCCTTGGTGTGATTTTCTGCGTAATAATAAAATATAAGATACAACCAAGTGCAAGGGTGGTTACCTTCGCAACTGTCGAATCCTCCTTTTCTCCAGCCAGCGCAGATGAAGATGTGAGGGATGTGCTCGATATACCCGGCTGATCGATACATCTGCTCGCACGCCTGATTTTCAAGAACTGGCACGCTCACCTCTTGAAGTACACTTGGTAATGGACCATCTGGAATGAAATTGAAACTTACATGTTTAATACTAAATTCTATATTTGTAATATTGATATTTCCCTCATCCCCAGTTTTATACTGTGAAATTTGTAATCTACGAATCTTCATTTTGATTCACGCCATCGCATACGCGCGACGCACAGCCAATCAATAACAAGTTAGAGCTAGATATATTCATAACGATATTACGTTTCCCCGTCTATTTTTATATATTTCTATGACTTTCTGGACGTCTAGGATGTATGTCTATGGCTATAAAATGCTTGGTGATCGTGGCACAAAATATCAAGGAAAGATTACTTATTTTTTCTTTTATAACAGTGCGTAAATATACATCCGCGAAATCGTATTATTGCTGGCAAATATATTGAGCATCTGTCATCCTGTCATCTCATCTATGTCTCATGGTCATATACTATATGGTTAGTTTCTTATCTATAATAGAATAGTCAAATTATGAAAATATTAAAGTTTTGTTCGAATTTCTTAGTGTTTTAATACGTAAAAACACCGTTTGTACAATTCCAGGGACAGCAATACAAAATGCTATATGTTGACGGCTATCGCCGTTTGATTTTTGCTGTTTGGACCTGCGGGCGGCTATTGTGCGACGATAACACAACGCAACCCGTGGCTTCCAAAATAGTCATCCGCAGAGCAAGCAATCGACGATAGCCGCTGAGACCCTGACCACGCAGCGGCCACTATTACCGGTGATAGTCGGCATGTTTCAAAAGTGAAATGAAATTACCTTCATAAAGTCTGCCCCATCCTGTGACGTAGGCTGTCTTTCCAACAAATCCTTCGTCGTTACCAGGAACGCAGACAGGAAGAATGTTCGGCTGGAAGGTCACTGGCTCGTAGAACCTAGAAAATTACATACAATTTTAATACAATACATGCATATAACAGCCAAAGGTCAACCAAAAAATAGGATTTGCCATTGTTTAAAAATATTATTACAGGTCTATCACCTCCACAACCATTATTATCTCCGACGACCCCTGAATGCGTCTCACATTTACCAGTATGTAAATTCAGAGCCTTTGACAGCTTCAAAAGCACGCCCGGTACCGACGCTAAGAGGTGCTAAAAACATGTGCCGGAAGCCGTTTGGAAGATCGGCTCTTGAGCGCCACTCTCGATAACTTTCAGGCTCATATCGTTCATGAGTTGAGATACAGCGTTCATAGGGTCTTCCATAAGGATAATTATAAAGACAACCTTCCATGTGGATCTACAGAGGAATGCTTAAAATAAGCTGGATGGATAGAGTCACGAAAGAAGATGTTATGAGACATTCGGAGAGGTACGAGATCTTGTACCTCATAATGCAGGGAAAGATTGTTGAAGGTCGGGGTCCTGGAAGAAGGAGAACATCATGGCTGATGAACTTGAGCCAATGGTTTGGACAGTCTACTGTAGAGCTTCACTCGGTTTCAGGTGTCTCTTCTCTATCTGTGATCTCTCGATCGGCTCACAGCACGTTCTGTGTCCTTCCATTTTCAAGTCACTGGTGCTTTGGACGTTGGGCCACTTTGTGAGGCTACACAGCCGATACGACCTTTCTACACCTCTGCTGTCTTTTATATTTCAATGCATAATGAGTTTCGAGAGATCAACGTGAAGTATATTATGCAAATAAGATACATTGTCAGATTGTCTCCGGAGGCAGCGTAATATATATGTTTTTAGCTACATAGCTTATATCTGATGAGTATGTTAACAGACCAATAATAATTAACATACATAATCTAGTATTAGAGGTACAGAAAAATATAGCATATTTATAATATTTCTCCACAGCTTTGAACAGCTCTCAAAACAAAACAGATCTTATAAGAAATTTATCTCTAGTTATTTATTGATACTGGGTAGTTACAATAGGGGTTTGGGGTGTTGGAGAGTGTTTATGAGTGCACTCTCAAAACAAAACAGATCTTATAAGAAATATATCTCTAGTTCTTTATTGATACTGGATAGTTACAATAGGGGTTTGGGGTGTTGGAGACGATGTTTATGAGTGCATTATGTTAAGATCAGGTGTCAGAAGTGTGTCGGTGTATCAAGTGCCCCAATTATCTGTCAATTTGTCTTAAAGCGGAGAATGTGTGTGGTGTCAGAGCAGGATGAACAACTTAGAAGAGTACTAAAGAGTTTATTAGGACAGTTATACATATCAAAAATATGCAAATAAGAAGTCTACAACACTTTTGTTAGTGAATTTGTCAGGGAGACAGCTGCGAGAGAAGTGATGCGCTAGAGCGGGCTCTCGAGAAAGACAACAGGACAAAACAATCTGACCAGTTTTCGGAGCACCACTGCCGCCAGTTTTCATCTCAATAACATGATTAAAGCAAAGTGACAATAAAATAAGATAAAATAAAATATATGAGTAATAAGTAGTGGCAACTCTTTTCTTTAAATAATATAAAAAATTGGTATTGAAATTTGATGTTATGAATATATGAGTATAAATAATTCGAGGGAAAAACGTTGTGTAGATGGGCGAATCTGATTTGTAACCGATAGTTCACCCCTGGAAGCCGTCGGGATTTAGGATTGCCATAGATCGGAGAAGATAGTACTGGATAGTTTTGGCTGTGAAGGAAGAACACAAAAGATATGGAAGAGGCCAACATCGAAACCATAAAGAAAATACAATTTCTTTCCAATGACCATTCATTACTTTTTGAAGTTCAATTTTACCTGAGGAGGGCGAGGTCGTACTCGAACGTCCTGGGGTCAAACTGCGGATGGGAGGCGACTATCTGCACTCTTCTCTCTTGGAATCCATACGGCTCTTCCTCGCTGGCCAGGTCGTGCTCTCCCAGTCTGAGCAGCAGGTCTGATGGGGGTACGCTGGAAGTAAAATATTACAGTGTTAACTTGAACATAGAAGAAGGATGTGATGAATATTACAATTCTTCTGTGTTGCATAGATAAGTCTAGTGTTAATTAATTAGTTATAATAATTAAGTATAATATGAACGCGACGTAGATATAAGTCCTATCCAGTACCTACCCACTACCCCCTCTTCCTATACCAGAACACGACCTTTCTGTGATGTGTTCTCTATGGTTTTTATATCAGTTAAAGTTGAACCTTTAAACTGTAAAATAGGGTTTTACCATCAAAATTATTGACTTGTGAAGTATCGTCCTGCTATATGGGGCTGATACTGTCTGTGTGTAATCGAGATCTTTGACACTTTGCGCTATTACCGAAGTTCATATGTCCAAGTGTACAACGTGCTGAACAGCGTTGTACGTGTCCTGGAGCCGGATGATCTGTGGATCCAATGGAAGAAGATCACGTAAGGAGCATTTTACATTTTAGTAGTGTTTTATGGTTCTGGGTGGTCCTTCAATCATCCCCTGTTCCCTATTCCTCTCCCAAATTTCTTCGCCCCTTTCTGCATCTTTTATTTCCTCACCACCAGGTTTAAACAGAATCTATATTTTGTATCCTCCTCTCTGTCTTATCTTCACCTTGTCTTGGTGAGGAGGCTTGAGTATTCCAGGGATTATGAGATCTGAGCTGACGGTAGTTTAACTACCGGAGGGGCTCCCAAGCTAGACAGGTCGCAGATGAGGAATCAGACTAAGAGAGATCCACCAAACTTTTGTAAGCGATGATAATATATTAATCTTTATGTTGAGACTCGTTCAATATTTCCATACTAACAACAACTCTCCTCGAGCAATAAATCATGGACACAACACAAGACAAACAACAAACATCTACACACCAGTTCCGAGAGCAACAACGATATTTTATCAAAGATTCTACATGTTCTTAGCTCCGAAACTATACAACACACTCAGTACCAACTGGAAATCGTACAATTCCAATAAGATTACACAAATATGAACCCAATATATGATCCAATCAGGTAGAGATGAATCAGAAGCATGGATATCCAACAATTTAATATAATTTATACAATTCTTTCACTAATAATTCACTAGTCCTACAACACTCCCACTCCATATATTTTCATTTTATTTTTACTTTTTTATACATATTTGTAATTCTCTTTTTATTCAAAATAACACCACAACAGCACGAAAAAAAACTGGCTACTTTAACACAGACTTCAGTGTAGTAAAGTAGCCAGGACAACGCTGTATATATCAGAGGTGGAGTCTACTCCATCCCACACAATAAACTATGTATTGTGTATGTTTATTATGTATCCACCTCTGTTAGTTCAAAAATATGGATGTCAAAATATATATAAATAAATAAATAAATCTAATCAGTTGTGATACTGCGATAAAGAAAGCAGTGGGAAGTTTATATGACATTTTTAGGACAATGATGATATTGGCTGATAAATACAATGACCCCCGAGTACGGGTACTCTGTAAAATAAATGCGCAGAGGTGGTAAGAATCAATAGTCAACATGACAACATGATAACGCCAACATCCGTTGAATGGATAGGGCACAAGATGAAGAAGAGTATCTATGATAATCGGGACACAGTCCTGCCGATGCGGGAACAACCACCACTGAAAGATGTCAGCACGCGCTAACTCATATTAAAAAGCAGCCAGCGGCTGACTATTAGCGGCGGATTACCATTCCCATCTAATCCTTCTGATTCACACACATTATATAATATCATCGGCACAGTAAGCTAAGAGACAACCTTGAGCCGTTCAGTTCTGGGCATCCACGTATTATAAATTAACATACAAAGTATCAAAAAGTACTTTGATCGGATACGGTTTTATCAGTGACTTTGGAAAATTACGTATCACGTCAGTAATCTAATTGTTTTCCTAATTATTGCCTTCCAAAATAGAGTACATTATAATTTGACGTCATTAGTGATTTTTTTATTAATCTTTTTGCAATTAGGGTGCTGTGACGTCACGACACTTTGAGTCACGCGTTTTGAACAAATCATTATATTCTCGTTAGAATGTGTTTGATGGAAATTGCATCTATCAAGTCGGCGAACAAAACGATCTAGTGCTTAAAGATGATTTAGTGCTTAAAGCGTGATGTTTAAAGTAGATTCAATTAATATCGAAATGATAAATATGCATAAGGAGATAGATAGTCCACCAGATATTATTTAATTAATATATTTTTTACACAATCATAGGGATGACATAATATTCAAGCATGAATAAAAATATGACATTGGAGTCCAGCCAGAATACCCAGTCATAACACAACGACGGCATAGGAGCTCAGCAAAAACATAGCACGAAGGAACGTATAACACGTAACGTTTGGATACATTATTTACTGACGGAGCACATTTTCTTATCGATGGCTATGTTAATAAACAGAACATGACAACCCGAAAGAATGCCATCAAAAATGACAGTGTGGTGTGCAATTTCTGCTCGAGGGATAATTGATCCTTATTTTTTAACCAGCGAGACGTGTATTGCCGAATGATCGACGAGTTTTTTGTATCGCAACTGCAGCTGTTTCCCGGGTTCAACAACAGAACACAATTTCAACGAGACCGGGCCACTCCACACATCAGTGGAGAAGCTGAGGGGATTTTTTCCCAATAAATTAATCAGCAAGTACGGAGACATACTTGAGACCCTGGGCAGCTGGGTCACTGGACCTTACACTGTGCAACTTTTTTTTATGGGAATATCTTAAGTCAAGAGTTTACTGCGACAACCCTCAAACGATTCAGGTCGTACAAGAAAATATCTGCCGTGAAGTTGCTGCCATTGAACCGACGCCTTGCTCTCGCGTGTTCTCAAATTTAAGAGTCCGATTGCAAGAGTGTCTTGAGAGAAATTGACGGCATTTAGACGATATTGTTTATAAAACGTAAAATACGCATCGTTAAACTCAATTTTGTATAAATAAAATATGAGAATAACACTGTAGTTTTTTTCTTATTTAATATTAAACTTGAAAATTTTCCGCAAGACACAGTTTAGATTTCCAGTAATTATTAATTTCTCCAAGATACCTCAATCTCTTCTAGCAACAAACATCTACGATAACTGGATATTTTCTTACTTGTAGAGAATTGAAGATATAGAGCTTGTTTATATATTTTCTGCTTTTTGCACTATCAATAAATACTTTTTTTTTGTTCACGCCTAGTCGTCTATCCGCCACTATTGCATTGCCACAAACAATATGTACCATTTCCAAACTGATACATTTTCGTGGCAACTTAGAACACACTTCGAGATCGGTACCCTTCCTGATATTTCGAAATCAGGATTATCTTCCATCTTATGTGTGCTTATGTACACTTTTCTGGTCAGACCTCAGGTAGAATATAATTCAGTCATATGGTCTCCACACTTCATTGTACACTCGACGGCGGTTGAAAGAATATAGAGAAAGTTTCTAAGATTTATTAACTTTAAATTAAATACAATCATGATTATCTCCTTAGCCGTCTGAAATTATTCAACTTATCAGTGAGACGTACGATGACCGGCCTTACATTTCTATACAGGATCAGCAATGGTATTATAGACTGCCCCCAGATTATTGGTCTGCTCGACTTTCATGCATCATTGAGGCCATCGAGACACAATTCATTGTTTTATTACAGTGGTAATGTCAAAACTTGTGCACTAGTTAACTCCGCAGTCCCCAGAATACATTCTATGGGGAATGAATATGCGGAGGTGGTCCACATTTTTGCTATTAATTTAATTATTTTACAATTTGTTGTGTCTCAACTCAATGGTGAGTCAATTGCTATTTACATTTTATGTAATTTTTTTCTTTGTGTATTGCATTTCTGTTGTAACTTTCTGTTATAATAATAAATAAATGTGTGCTGCTGGTGTTGCAGTCTATCTAGCTGACCGCATAAACACTATTACAATATTCAATATGTGTCGAATGCATTGTGGTATTTGTAAATAGTCGGTATAAGCATACTTTGCTAGATATTTTATTGTGCACGACTTGATCAATCTTTATTGTAATTTACTGTGTACAGTTTAATCGACCTTATGACTTAGCTCAAGGATGTCAGGACTGGCTGATATAGGCATGTGATGCGTAGGGCGCACGATCGCGCTGTCGAGTAAATAATCTTAAATATCCCAGCATCCAAAAGAACGAGTGAGAGATCAGCCAGCCCATGAGGATTCTGGATAGCCGAGGATAGTATGAAGAGCTGAATCTGAATGATCGGACAATGGAAAATTATACTTAATATATTGAACAATACCAATAAGATTACACAAATATGGAACCAATATATGATTCAATCATGTAGAGATGAATCAGAAGTATGGATATCCAACAATTTAATATAATTTATACAATTCTTTCACTAATAATTCACTAGTCCTACAACACTCCCACTCCATATATTTTTGTTGTATTTTTACTTTTTATTAATATTTGTAATTCTCTTTGTATTCCAAATAACACCACAACAGCACGAAAAAAAATCTGGCTACTTTAACACAGACTTCAGTCTAGCAAAGTAGCCAGGACAACGCTGTATATATCAGAGGTGAAGTCTACTCCATCCCACACAATAAACTATGTATTATGTATTTTTATTATGTATCCACCTCTGTTAGTACAAAAATATGGATGTCAAAATATATATAAATAAATAAATTGATGTGGAAGATGGAAGGTTCATAAATGAAAGGTAATAAAGACTTTGATCATGAGCCAGGAGTTACCTATTTTCTTTCATAGTTTTCTAAATAACATATTTTGGAAATCCTGTTGAAAGCACGATTGAATTTTTATATTGTAAAAAAAGTTTTTTGTTCTTACCTATCAACGCAATGCGCCGCTGTGACTGCCCAGTTCTCGCTGAGCAGGGCCGCTCCGCACTTGTGCAGGTAGGTGGACGTCCTCCATTGCCTCAAAGATACCTGCCATGGCCACCTTCCAAAGTTGGCCTTGGAGCCTCCCACCACCCTCGCCTCGGGCCAGAGACGACGTCCACATACTGCGGCGAGCAGAGCAATTGTTGAGTTGAGGGTGAGCAACATTATCGGATATATCTCAGGAATGGGGATTGGAAACGATTGTGAATTGTCGGTGGTAGTAGAAGAACAGCTAAGGAAGATTATTATTGAAAAATAATAAGAGAATTTGAAAACAGGAAAGGTCTAGAGCTCATCTTGTAAGAAGACCATATAGATAATATTTAGAAAATTCCTTAAAATACCATTAATTGAATTAAACTTGCATCTAAAGAAGCAATACAATATTATATTTTAAAATAACTTTAATTTTGAAACTGGTTGGCATCAAACAATAGACCGAAGTTCTTGAACATGATAGTTGAATTTGGATAGTTTGTGATAACAATATCAATGTCAAGGTCAGCAGCAGGTCATAACCCAAAGGTTACGAACCTCAGTAATGAGGCAATTGACTGGAAAAGAAGTCATTGATTTGAATGATAGACCTTGAAATAGAAAGGTAGTTGTGGAGCACTGTATTTTGAAAATACCAACGAAAAATATATCTGAGCGTTTTAGTACTTAGTTAGGTTAGGTTAGATCATTTAAACATCAAAATAAATACATATATAAGATGAATGAAAAAAAAGAAGATTAGCTAGTTGATGAAAATTAGTAATATTTTGTTTTTTATCCTTATTAGGGGAGGAAGATGTGGTAGGTGATTTGTTTAAACATGTTGAGTCAATTCGCGACACTTTAATTTTTCACAATTGCAGTCACCTCTCCTTGTATATTTCACTTTTAAAATACGGGTTAATGTTTTTGAAAATACATTTTAAGATATCTTTATTTGTTAAATCATACAATCTGCAATTATAATGTTTTCTGCGTAACCAAAGAAACGTATTTTGATGAAATATTAAGAATATGTAATGTAACAAGACTAAGAAATGACTAGAATAATAAATACGTGTTCTAGGTGTAAAGAACAAGTATCCATACCATGTCACTAAATATGAGGTGTTAGCGCCATTTAAATGTACTACGCACGCGAATCTCATTGGATTACAGAAATATGTCCTGCCCCTCTTACTCTGGTCCTATCCTAGTCCCTAGGCATAAAGGAGAAAGAAGAAAGAAGCAGTCTGCTGATACGCCTGACCGAGTCATTCCGCTTTCGAAACTGAACACGGTACGCTGCCGTCGCTGTGAATCCGCTTACAACCGCTAACCATATTTACCGCTAATTTAATAATTTTTACTACCGCTAATATATTTTAAAACAATTACTTTTCTAACGCGAGTGTCATCAATTACGAGACAATTCTGCGTCGCTTGTGAATTGGTGGACCAGGGAGAAACGAACCAGCTTTCAGAGATCGGAGACCCACAAGTAAGTGCCATCCTATCTTTTTTCTCCCGATAGCCCGCCAGCTTTCCATGAGGTAGACGTCAATATAATAAACCCACCGGCTATGTCTTACAAAAAATACAACGAACCGGAATACCTAACTGCAATTATGACTATTATGACTATTAACCGTACCTAACGAAGTCAGGATCAATGTGGTATTTTACTGCTTACAGTAGCTGATATACCAAAATTTATTCTAGAAATACAAATCTCTAGTATTCACCGTGGCAGTGTATGAAATAGAAATATGGAAGATGAAAAAAGAGGAAAGGAATGCCTTTGATAGTGCTGGATCCCGTGGACTGCAAGGTATCGTCCAGGAATTATAGGCATAAGTGCGTGCGAGCTGCCCTCGGAAAACATAACATCCAGCGATACATTTCCCTGGTGTCCATTTTCCGTTTGTTACCATTGCAGACTTTACAAGTCTCTGTTGCGCATTCATGGAAGATTAGAAAGACAAGAGTGTGGGTAAACATTGAACATGTTGTTTAGAAGAATGACGAAACTTGTGAGAAACTCGCAATTATAGATACAGTTATGAAAAAGCGAGCAACAGGATAGTCTTCTACAAGATAGGCCAAATGAACGAGTTATCAGGATCTTCATTGAACACTCATCTAGCAGCAACAATTTTTTATCAAATTTATATATTAAATACTAAATTAATGTATTAATTATAAATATATACATACAAAAATCAATTTTGTCGAAAAATATTGTTTTTGCGTCACCGAGATTCGAACCTGGATCTCTATTTCTAATCCGGGGAAGCACACTACCAATTGTGTTATAACGCCAGTATTTTTCATGACAAATTTTCGAACCTATATGTTACATTTTTCAAATTAATACACCTGTCGTTCCATTATTTGAGAGCCATCTACATTATTTTTACAGAATCAACCGACTGCAGACGCCAGAATTATCAATTCATTTTTACTAAATTTTGGACTCATTGATACAACATATATTAAATTTTTATATAATTTATATATCATTGGATCTGAATTTTCTTCTATTTGGTTCCATGTCACTAGTTTCATGATAGCATCCACTAGGGGCGTGCAAATCAAAGAAATGTAACCTCCCTGTCAACTGCGCAGGAATCAAGAAAATTGTGCCTCAGTTCAGTTCAGTTTCAGTTTTAATTTTTCATTTAAAGTACACAATTTTTAGACACATGGTGTTGCTGCTGACGTTGACGATGTATCACTTCACGATCACCGTAAGACTTTCGATAATTTACAGAAAATGGAATCTCGCACACTTGGGACGTGATGCCAGAAAGAACGGCGAGAGTCTCGTGAACACAGGAACAGTTGAGAAAAAGTTGCCATGTTCTGCAAGATGAATTAACCCAATAATGGAGTTAATAGGATCTTTTAGAATGCAAACAATATAGCTCAAGACCGGAAGGAATACAATATATTTAACGAATTTTGCAACAATTCTTTATTTAATAAATAAGTATTTTATTTATTAAACTCTTCAATGAGACTATATGCTATTGCCTCAGATATTATTTAACACAATGCCATAGAATCGATACCTCTATTTTCAGGATCTGTCCGAGACGATACAGTTTTTAGGGTTCACCGCCCGCAGAGAAAATGATAACCTGTAAAATCTGATGGTGACTGGAAAGGTGAATGGCCGAAAGAAGAAGAGTGGATCTCGATGGACCGATCAGACAAAAGACGCCGCGGTCATGCAACCGCTCTTCAAACTGCGGGCTGCAGATGGAGTTGGAGGAAAATCGTCAAGAAACATAGTGAAGAAGTTGTAGATTTAAATGTGTAAAAGTATTTGATTTCATATTATTTGATACTCTTAGAACAAGATTTGTGAATAATTATTTTAATTTAATTTATTTTTAATTTAATTTAGCGCAAAACCATTTTTTTTGACAAAATTGATTTTATATGTATATATTTATAATTAATACATTTAATTAGTATTTAAAACACCACAGAGCTATGTTCTGAATAATTACAACTTCACAATAAGAATGTGTTCTTCTAATAATAAAGTTGTATCAATGTGTCCAAAATTTAATAAAAATGAATTGATAATTCTGGCGTCTGCTAACAGATTACTCAAAGGTATTTGAGATTCCGTAAAAATAAGGTAGATAGATAGCTTTCAAATAATGGAACGGCAGATGTATTAATTTGAAAAAGTGTAACATGTAGGTTCGAAAATTTGTCATGAAAAATATTGGCGCAATAATCCCGAATTCGGTACAACGGTTATAACACCGGTTCGAATCCCGGTAGCGCAAAATACATATTTATAAATATATATTTATAATAAATACATTAAATTAGTATATGGAATAATTATTTAGTCAAGCCGGTCCTTTGATTGGGAAAGAACTATATTCGTGAAAAAGTAGACAGTTATGTCTGCTTTGGTCATAAAGACAAAAATGTTAGAAACAAATCAAATTGCAGAAGTTGATCGCAGATCATCACACCACATGATGATTTGATATCATCATCCTCGCCTGGATCTTTTGGTTTGGCGAAATAGGAATTAGCATGAAAAGCACAATACCAATTTCTCTCAATAATTCTCTTCTGTCCCCGACAAAGGTTAATTATATCTTACTGTGAAGTTGTAATTATTCAGAACATAGGTCTGTGATAACTTCCCCGGTTTGGAAAGAGATCCAGGTTCCAGGCAATTGATTTTATTAAGGAAAATACATTCTTATTGTGAAGTTGTAATTATTCAGAACAGACGCTCTGTGATATTTTAAATACTAAATGAATGTATTAATTATAAATATATACATATAAAATTAATTTTGTCGAAAAATATTGTTTTTCTCAGAATCTCAAATCTGTAAAAACAATGTAGAAGGCTTTCAAATAATGGAACGACAGGTGTATTAATTTGAAAAATGTAACATATAGGTTCGAAAATTTGTCAAGAAAAATACTGGCGTTATAGCACAAAGATAGTGCACTTCCCCGGATTGGAAATAGAGATCCAGGTTCGTATCTCGGTGACGCAAAAACAATATTTTTCGACAAAATTGATTTTATATGTATATATTTATAATTAATACATTAATTTAGTATTTAATTGATTTTATATGTATATCTTTCTAATTAATATATTTAATTCGTATTTATCAAGAGGATTGCCTGTCAAAATTGGAAATAGGCTAGATGCATTGCTGCAAGAACGAGTACGGGGTAGTTAAAGCAGTAATTTTAGAACACTGGTAACATTGGGTAGGAAATTCGAAGACGTATATTACTAGCTACAGTTGCTATGAGCTAACTTTAGAAAATGTGGAAAGACAGTGACGTCAAGCGTGCAACCACATTTCATTATTTTTATTTTTAACTTTGTTTTATTAACTATTAATTAAGTAAAATTAAATCTACAGCAGTCTCTACCGGTTCATAAAAATATCATTTTCTTCTTCAGGATGTCAATAAATAATGAAAAACATATGTTATTGTTTCTTTAACAGAATCTATTTTTAAAAAAACAATAATTATTTTTAAAAAATATGTTAAAAAATTACTAGAACAATTTTAGAATGGGATTTATGGATTTTTTGATTAGTTTTACACGCTTTATTTATCTCAAACGATTCCAAATTATTTCATTTGTGACCAACACCGTTTATATGCAAAATTGACAATCCCAATTTTTTATCAAAACCGTGATCATTTTCTATCAAATGATTAGAAAATTCAGAAAACCCACCATTGTTCAAACATCTCAAATGCTCCCTTACTCTTATATTAAAATTTCTCACCGTTTTACTAATATAAAATGCAGCACAATCCTTGCAACTAAGTTTATAGACACCAGAATTTTTAAATTTATCATCTTTGTCTTTAGAATTGATGAGTAAATTTCCTATACTATTATTTGTATAAAATGCCGGTCTAATGTTTCGTGGCAGGTGTTTAGATATTTGATCCGAAAAGTTATTTATGTATAAAATCCTACGCCAATAATCATTATTATCATTATGTTTTATCTGTGATTTATATAAAAATTGATTATTATATTCTTTTAATTTATTTTTTAAAATAGTGTCTATCAAACCTGTATTATACCCGTTATTAGCTGCTATTTTTTTTAATGTATTCAATTCAATATTGAAATTGGATGTTGACATAGGAATATTGGCTAAACGATGTATTATGGAGTAGAACCCTACATGATTAGATTCACTATGTATGATAGTATCTGTTAAGAAAATTATATTTTTCGAAACCGATAGATGTATTTTAATTCAATAAGTGGTTAACCGTTTGAATGCTACGCGTCGCAAAAGCGCTGCGATCGTTTGTATCCAAAATTGCTTAGCACTAAAACGGTTAATAAAACAAAGTTAACAAATAAAAACAATGAATTTTAACCACAAAGTTAATTTTGTCCATTTAAAAAAAAAAGATCTATTATAATATTTAGCCTAGAAAATAAGATTATCCTGGGCTCAATTTTGGTCGAAGAAGACCTGGAAGAATGCCACAACGATGGATAGATAGAATTAGCAGAGGCGCATTACGAGACCAGTCTCATCTGATTGAGGTCATGATATAAAGAAGGAAGGAAGAACGAAGAAAGGGAACGAAGGTTTATTTTTCGTTCCCTATTCCTTTAAAGTTGGTTCGATCTTTATTGCAATGGTATACGAGGTACATATTACAGAGGCCTCAGGCAAAACCGCTACAAATACAGGTTGATCCCAAAGTTTGCTGGGAGAGAGCTGATGGAAGTACGAAGGAAGTGTATACTATGCAGTGGATAGTGATAATATAATGTTAACACAATATATAATCAAATTGAAAATAAAATTATAAATTTAACTGACATTAAGACTTTTAAAAAGGATATTTCAAATTGGTTGTTGCAATTAGGAAGAGCAGATACAGAGAGTCAACTCTTTTATATAATGGAATAATTTGTATAACTACTTTTGTGCGTTTTGGTCTTGTATATTTACTTCTACCTTATATCTGCTTATATTATTGGTATTATTATTTTTTCTCTCTCCTTAAATATTTTCACATTATATGCTATGTATGTATTAGATCTTACTGTGTTTTGCCTTCGATGAGTTTTGGTTTTATAAAATATTATATATATATAATTTATCCTAAAACAGGCTTGCCTAGTTGGGCAATGTATTTAAATGTATGTAAATATGTAAATATGATATATTTCTGTTAAAATATTGGTATTTAGCTTCTTAATATATTTGTTGAATTTGAATCATTCATATAACTGTTCCAGATACACTTCACTTTTGCTTGGTTTAACAGCTCACTGGACCAAATAATCCCACTAAGTGCACACGAGAACTTTTAGTATATATAGACGTAACTGTTATACGTTTTGTCAGAAATAACTGGCAATTTTACGCCCAAGAGCGTGGAGTTGTCAGGCAGCGAGACTTGGAGTTACTGTGGGAGTTTGCAAAAGACTGTTTATCAAGAACAATAGTGAGGTCCGATACGGTCGAAGGCAGTGGTGGGCAACCTGAAGGAAATTATTATATTACCGTTTTATTATTTTAAGCTTTTTAGACAGTTGGAACAGTTTTGCCATTGATAGAAGAATTTAAAATGCATTTTATTTTCCTTCCTATTTAATGTTATTGATTTTGACAGCAGTTAAGATAATGCCTATACTATACTACAGCCAAAACTAACGATGGTTTCCTGGAGTGAACCAGTTATTATAGAATAATTTGATATATAGATTACACATATTATTTTATTACAACTGCAACATCACAATAATAATGTGATCTTTAAAAAATATATATATCTGGTCGGCAAGGACGGTTGACAACACAAAATAATTATTTGACTTCAGATATGTGGAAGGATTTGAGGTGAAACTAACGTCAGGGATATGATACAACTTGTCTATAACCTGTTGATATTGGTATGCGTCGCGGTTAACTTGGCTCCGTCGCGTGGACATAAATGTCGCCCTCTGTCCGCCACTTGGACCTCGATAGCCTGGCAGTCCGTAAACCAGAAGAGAGGCGGAAAATATAGGATCCAGGGGGTCTATACTCTCGAAATGGAAGTACTGTCGAACCAAGGTATAGAACAGAGAAGAAACGAAGGTTTCACTACGATCGGCCAAGATTCTTCCTGGTGTGTAGAGCCACGATAATGATGGCGATACCGTATAAACACCATATCAAAGATAGAGAAAAATACTAGCTACTGGTTGTTTGTAAGGTTTATTGGTTTGGTTAGGTTAGGTTACATTTAATATAGTCCCTATTTCAATGTCTCCATGTCAATCATCTGTCGTTTCAATTATATGAAATAGTTCAGTTGTACGTCAGTCCTGACGAAGATACGTTAGTACCGAAACCGGTTGACGTATAAAAAATCTCACAGTGGTCTAAGCAAAGTTAAACATTTGAAATTAAAGATGTTTTTTCTGGTTCACGTGTCGAGAACCTATTCTTGAACCGCACCTTTCACATGTTAAGCGGATCTTCATTTCATTGGCTGGAAAGGCTGGAAGGAAGATGACATCCTGGACCACCATGGCAAATGAAGTACAAATAGAGATAGGTGTATTAAATGGTCGCGGAATTGTTGGCAACCTCTGCTACCGGTATTCAATGTCATATAAGTTTTTTTATTTCTTGATTCTATTCGCAGACTTGTTTTCCTGCTAGGGACGTTCACTCAGTCAAGAGAATCTAACGATTATTTTTATAGAATACACGGGATGGTGACCAAGATATTAGACACAATAAATATTTTATCTGTCCACTGCGAGAGTAAAACAATACAAAATTTTTTATCGCACTGTACATCATCGATTTCTGAGATTTGGCCTTCTTCCCGAACGACAGTCTCAGTCTATTCTTTCCTCTTGTACGATGCTCGTGCTCATGTTGATTTGCATCTAGCAATATTAACTTTGTGGTTAATATTCATATTTTTATTTGTTATCTTTGTTTTATTAACCATTTAATTGAGTTTAAATACATCTACCGGTTTCGAAAAATACCATTTTCTTCTTCAGGATGTCAATACTAACTAAAAACATATATTACTGTTTCTTTACCAGAATCTATTTTTAAAAAATAAATTTAGTACCTAACTCAAATTGTTACTTAATACAAATTTAGTCGAATAATTTTAGAATGGGACTCGTAGTTCAATTCAGTTGGTTGTTTATAATTGTTTGATTAGTTTTACACGCTTTATTTGTCTCCAACGATTCCAAATTATTTTATTTGTGACCAACACCGTTTATATGCTAAATTGACAATCCCAATTTTTTTATCAAAACTGTAACCATTTACTATCAAATGATTAGAAAATTCTGAATATTTTTTTATTTTTTGAGTAATTGTTGTTTTTTTTTTAAATATATTCTGGTAAAGAAACAATAATATATGTTTTTAGTTAGTATTGACATTAGTTTAGTTAGTATTAGTTATATTAGCGGTGCACAATGGAATCCTGGTACCGACACTAATGTATGGAAGTGAGGCCTGGAGCTGGCAGAAAAGGAACGAAAGTAGACTGAATGCAGTGGAAATGAGATCACTTAGACGTATTTGTGGCAAATCTATTTATGACAGAGTAAAGAATGAAGAAATAAGAAAAGAATGTAAAGCTGATGTTAGTATAGTGAGTAAGATTAAGAAAGGATCACTTAGGTGGTTTGGTCATATGGAATGAGGAGAGAATGGTAAGAAAGATATATGACGCAAGTGTTGATGGAACCAGAAATAGAGGACGTCCGCGGAAGACTTGGCACGACCAGGTAAACCAGATAATGGAGGATGGTTCTGTTAGAAGCCTCAATAATAGGCGAGCTTGTATGACAAGATGTATGAATGTGGATGAGGCGAGAATTGTGTGTCAGGACAGAAGAGTGTGGCGCTCTATCCTCACGGGGAAACGGCGTGATGGTAAGTAAGTAAGTAAGTAAGTAAGTTAACATCCTGAAGAAGAAAATGGTATTTTTCGAAACCGGTAGATGTATTTAAACTCAATTCAGTGGTTAATAAAACAAAAGATAATAAATAAAAATACCATTGTATTAAAAAATATATTTGTTTGCTCAAAGGTCATCATATTCAGATCTTTCGTCTAACGGCTGTCTTGTACCTACTGGTCTGTTCACTTCCGCACATGACACACTCGATTATCTGTTTGTTTGTAATGTTGTGTTATGTATACCTGTTTTTTAAAATTAATAAAGATATCCCTTAAAAGGGCGCAGGAAAGTTTAAATTAAAATCTCTGTACGTTTTCGCAATTTCTTACTTTAGTTTTAATTTTTTATCTCATTTCTTTTGTATTTATTATTTGAATTAAATTTCACGTTTCTGTTGTACTGTGTGCGGAGCCGATAATAGAAGTTGAAACTTCTACAACGGTTCCAACAAGAAATTCGTACGACTGGCACTACGATTTAACTTGTTTCGAGTAATATTATACAATATATAATATTAATTAAATTTAATTATTACTACAATTTAAAAAAATACATTTTTTCCATTGATATTTAAAATTAGTTATGCCAGTCCATAAGTCTAACTAATTCGCAACAATCACCATGCGAGGATAGAGCGCCACACTCTTCTGTCCCGACACACAATTCTCGCCTCGTTCACATTCGTACATGTTCTCATGTAAGATCGTCGATTAGGTCTTCCTCTATTTCTGGTACCATCAACACTTACATCATATATCTTTCTTACTATTCTCTCCTCATTCATTCGTTCCATATGACCAAACCATCTAAGAGATCCTTTTTTAATCTTATTCGCTATGCTTGGATGAGTTTTACATTTTCTACTACTTTCTTAAATATTTACTCTGAAATTTATTGAATAGTTATTTATTGTTTATCAACATGGCTACTGAAATAACTGTTTAATATTTCATTAGATAACAGTTTAAATCAATATTAAAATAACGTATTTACTGTTTCTTAGGTAAGTTTGTGGAATTCCATAATCACATATGTGAAAATAAAACACATTTTTTCGATTTTAATCGTTTAATTTACTTGAGAAGCGTTTCGCCTCACAAAGGCATTATCAATCTCATTAACTGATCTCATTAGTTTTGTATATATATATATTTTTTAATGAATCTGACGTGGAAACTCTTCAAACGCTCCTCACGAGACGACACCTAGTCCGAGACAAAGGCGATGTGAAGGTAACTCAGTTCTCGAGTTCATTACATTAAGTATAGGGACCGCCTGATAGGTCTACGCGCCAAGGACGCAAGATCGAATCCGCGACCCGCGGGAGCGAGACGGGAGACGGGGGCCCGGGGGATGTAAACCGAAATAAATCAAATTTCGGATAATTATTATTCGAATTAAAATTCGGACGAAATTCTCAGAAGGCCTGAATAGAAATTGGGTTCGATCGAATATAATTGAATTGATTTTTTGGGGTATTTTAAATTTAATTTAAAATTATTATAATGAGGACGTATTAAGGTGATCAGCAATTAGCTTTGCTTAAAACGAAAATACTGGTTGGAAAATAATGCATCGCGGATAGCAGAATATGAGGTAGTTCAAGACGCAATGTGCTGTGGTGTAGTGGTTACGATACTCGCCTAGTAATCCAGCGGTCGGGGGTTCGAGCCGCGTTTCAGGAGGCCATCATTTTCATAGCCCATGGTAAGAATATTGATGTGATTCCGTGTACGCATCTCTATTTAAAAAATATATTAGGAGAACACATTCTTATTGTGAAGTTGTAATTATTCAGAACATAGCTCTGTGATATTTTAAATATTAATTAGAAATATATACATATAAAATCAATTTTATCGAAAAATGTTGTTGTTGCGCCACCGGCATTCGAACTTGGATCTCTTTTCTAACCGGGGAAGGTAGATGGCTCTTTCAAATAATGGAACGATTAAATGTATTAATATCAAAAAGATAACATATAGGTTCGGAAATTTGTCGCTAAAAATATTGTCGCTGTAGCATAGTTGAATAATACAACTTCCACGGTTAGGAAAGAGATCCAGGTTCGAATCCCGGTGGCGCAAAAACAATATTTTTCGATAGAATTGATTTTATATGTATATCTATCTAATTAATATTTTTAAAATATATATTTGGACGGGCTGATTGCAAATACTGGTGACAGTGAGCAGAAAATTTCATACTTAAATTCCATTAAATAATTTCGAGAACAAATGGCATCTGACTATTCGTATTCGTAATCTAAGGTTGATATCATGACCGACTGATTGATTGAATCGAAAGAAGGATTCATAGAATCGACGTTAACCCTCCCTGAACCATGCAGTAACGCAGGTCACATCATAATTAAACCTGTAATATTTCGGTAAATACACGCAACATATAATTCATATTTTAGATAATCCTAAAGAAAATATTAGCGCTCAGGAACGACTAGTGTAAAACCAATTATAAAAAGGGAATCGTACAAAAACAATTATTTTTTCCATTCAATCCGTTGTAAAATTAATACATTGTTAAAAATACAGTTTGTGATATGAAAGACAGAGATCACACACTATTTTCACAGTGCAAAGAACAACAAACATACAAATATAATTGTCTCTTTGTCGCTAATTAAATGAAGAGAGATAAGAAGGAAGGACTTAATTAATGCTCTATATTATGTTATTAATCATTTTTTCAATATTTAAAATGAATTCGTGCCATTAAAGCTATTTAAGCTAATAAAAACATTTACTACGGTAACACGAGTTGACAGCATGGCTGCGTTCGGGTATTTCATATCACGGTATGGTAAAGGTTAACTTTGTTGAGATTCATCATAATGTATATATATAAATAAAACATTGTTATAACTCTACTTGAGTTTACTTGCGCACTCAGGTTTCGAGTTTCTGTTAGTACCTGATTACTTGTATATCTACTGCGCAAGTCTTGTCTCACATTTTTGTATGTAGTTAGTTTAATACGTCATCTGTTGATGATAGTTGAGTAGTGCAAATAAACACAAGTAGAGTTATAACATTGTTTTATTTATATTCATCCATTAGAAGGATCATATTTGAATTAGTGTGGATTAATTTTGGAAATACCCTATAGTGCGAGTGTTTTAACACTATTGCGGTTGATAATTTAAAAAGCCATGGGAACTCGCTACCGCCTGCGGTCTGCGCGGCATGCGTCCGAATGAAAAGAAAATGACCAAGGTTGAAGAACAACACAATACGTCCAGACCACATACGATTCGTTTAAATCTCAAAGAATTTGACAAATCTCCAGGAAGCGAACGTTTTTGAATGGAACAATATGTTATTTTCTGTTTTCGACAATTTAAAAGTTACAAATGAAGCCTTCCGCTTGTAGCTTGCTAATTGGCTCTGGTTCAGTAATGAGGCTGGTACGGGTTTAGCATAAACGAACATATGTAGCGCCTAACACCAACTCCCCTAAAACGACCCTTGAATTAATGAAAATGTACATTGTGAAAGCAAATATATACATTTCTGTAAGATTAATTTTTTCTCTGTATAGATCACGTGATCATCAACAAGCTTTGCGATTGGCTGATTTCATTTTAGGGGAAAAGCAATTTGTCTGCTTTTTGGGGTATTTTGGAACTTATCCCGATTTTGAACATGCTTTTACAATAATAATACATGTATTAGGTTCACTTTTTTTACATGTATTATGTACTTATATTGATAAATAATGTCTAGTGGTCTGACGTATTACTCTTCCTAATTAATATTCATTATGTATACATTTTCACCTAGTTCATTACTATGAGTGTTGCGTCATATTTCTAATTTCGGACAAATGTATCGAGGGTATGCATATAAAATTTGGCAAAGTAAATACAACATATCAGTAAGAAAGTAAGACATATGTTTGAGTACCCTGTCTGCTACACTAGTAATTCACTGTATTATAGTAGACAGTGTTCCTCCGGTACAACAATATAACATATATAAAGTTAATCAAGAGACGTAATTAGGTATTTCAATATATTGTTGTAGCAGTTTTATTCTCAGGTTTAGACCTTTAAAAGTTCTTGGGCGTAATTTCTCCCCATTTCGTGGAGCCAGAACTGCACTTTTCGTGAAAAATATGCAAGACTACGGTTGCAATCTTTCACTTTTGCATTTAGACCGTTGTATATTTTTGGTGCCAGAAATAAATGGAATCTATCTAACTAATGGAAGAAATAAATAGAAATAAATGGACAATAAACAATGGGGTTGATAAAAAAATCTACAAAACTGCATGTTTAACTCAAATTATCGAAAATCCATTTTAGTTGGTTTTGGAATTATACCTTGAGAGATAGTAGTATATATAAAGAATGATACTCTAGTGGTGTTCTTTTAAGAAAAGCAAAACTGTTTTCAGCCTATTCATTCGTGTCCGATCTTTGAGATCTACAGCGCTATTTAAGATGTTTAAGTAGTAATGATTTTTCAGAATTTTCCAATCATTTATTAGGGATTGATTATACTTTCTTTAAAAATTTGGGATTGTCTGTTTTACATATAAATAATGATGATTTTTAATGGAATAATTTAGAATCATTAGAAATATATAAAGTCTTAATCTAATTTTTTTTCTACATTTTGCAGCTATAGTTTAATATAATAATTATAATTCCTCTCAAAGAAGTAAACATTGTCAGCTTGTTTTTTGTTTAAGGTTAATATAATTAACTTCGCAAATTACTGATTTTAAATGCGAATTGTCGCAAATGCGACCACATCATTATATATAAAATATTCTATAATGTACGATGTACAACGGTTCATACAAAGTTTGTGGCTACATCACCTGGCAGATAGTCGTGCTGTCAAGCTTTGATTGTGAAGCACGTGTGTCGTGTTAACGCCATTACATAAACGTTTGATTGGATTGGGTTATACTGCGGTTGACCCTAGCAATACGCAGTGGATTAATTTCTGCTGGTTGCCATATAACTGAATTGGAAGTTATCAATATCAAACTCACCATCTTTGTAGTCTGACATGTTCAAGGAATCGACGGTGGCTAGAGGAGATCCAGAAGATGTGATGCCCTCTATGGGAGAGACTGTGGACTTGTCGGTGGTGCCGGCTTCTCCGTCTGTCGTCGTCAGGTTGGTTGCAGGTTCTGAAGAAATTAATGATATATAAATTAAAATTAATTTGTATATTAAGAACGTGATAACTGGATAACCGGAAAAATGTAGAAGACGTAGAAGTTAACCACGTCCAGTAATGGGTAATAGATCAACTAGTGCCATTTAGACGATGCCATGATCATGAATCATGCGGATGGAAATTTTAAATAGCAACATAACTGGTCAGTTTCCACCTATTCAAAGCTGATAGGTTTTGAGGTCAATATTTTTAATCAATTTGAGCCTGTGTCATAAATAATATATCTAAATTAGCATTGATCAAAGGCTTGAACCTGGGACCTTTCTATTACCAATAATATAAAAAATAGTCTAAAAGGAAGATAACAGAGAGAAATGCCAGAAGATATAAGAAAGGTGGAGAAACTATACAGATTCAAAATGAAACTGAGCAAATATGTGCAAGGTAAGTTGCAATAAAAAGGAACATTTTGATCGTATTTATATTAGAGCGTATATAAATACACTTATGTACAGCGGCGTGCATTGCACACAAGCAAAAAAGATGTATTACTAAAAATTTTGGGAAACAAATATAAATTAAAATAATCCAGCCCGTTAGCGTCCACCGTGTATCAGTAGAATAATTTGTTGCGTAGTTTTGGATGCCACCGCGCGACGCCACCGGAGCGCTGTAGTCCTCTACTGGGTTATTCTTCATTTATTGCTACTAAAGGGTGTTTTTTTTAGAGGTTTATTTTTGGAATTGGCAACACTTTTTCAACTTGGCTTTGACCTGACGGAATCATCTACTTCCTTATTTACTAATTCGCAAATTTACCTTACTGAACGTGTTTTTTTCATGATTGTTCATTGCGTTGGAGGATAATACATTTTAATTGTGATGGAATCATTTTGCTTAAAGACGTCGGTTAAACGAAAGTTCGTAAGCCAATGTATAATGTAGTATCTATTGTAAATACTAAATTAATGTATTAATTATAAATATATACATATAAAATCAATTTTGTCGAAAAATATTGTTTTTGCGTCACCGGGATTCGAACCTGGATCTCTATTTCCAATCCGGGGAAGTGCACTACCTTTGTGCTATAACGCAAGTATTTTTCTTGACAAATTTTCGAACCTATATGTTACATTTTCAAATTAATACACCTGTCGTTCCATTATTTGAAAGCCATCTACATTATTTTTACAGAATCTCAAATACCTCTGAGTAAACCGACTGCAGACGCCAGAATTATCAATTCATTTTTATTAAATTTTGGACACATTGATACAACATATATTATTAAGGAAAACGCATTCTTATTGTGAAGTTGTAATTATTCAGAACATAGGTCTGTGATATTTTAAATACTAAATTAATGTATTAATTATAAATATATACATATAAAATCAATTTTGTCGAAAAATATTGTTTTTGCGTCACCGGGATTCGAAACTGGATCTCTATTTCCAATCCGGGGAAGTGCACTACCTTTGTGCTATAACGCCAGTATTTTTCTTGACAAATTTTCGAACCTATATGTTACATTTTCAAATTAATACACCTGTCGTTCCATTATTATTAATTAATACATTAATTTAGTATTTAAAATATCACAGAGCTATGTTCTGAATAATTACAACTTCACAATAAGAATGTGTTTTCCTTAATAGTATCTATTGTATAATATTATGATAACAGCGTAACCTAGGTCTTTACCCCGGTGACCAATCATAAATCGCTTGAAGTGCAAGAATCACAAATGTATTAATCCTCCAGGAATAAAGAATTACAGAAAGACTTTTAACAACACGCGGGAGATGAATTCTTACGTACTTTGTTGCCAGAATAAACAATGAAGATGATCATAGGGACAATGGAAGGTAAGCGAACAAGTGGACGGTTTCTGTAAGAAGAATAGACCAAATAAAGGAGTTACTAGGGTCCTGACTCCAACACGGTTCAAGACCGGGAGAAATGGAGACGTGCTGTGCATCGGGCGCCAAAAATTCAGGAGAATGCGTGGTGAATAGCTAGAAACCTTCAGCGAAGACCAATAAATGGTACAGATACTTGACATTTGTTTTAATATAATTGTTTAATAGGGTTAGAAAAATTAGAAAAGGATCCACATATAGGCCATATGATGCTGTACTACTTGGTAGAAAGGGTAGAAAGCTTCTGAGTCATTTTGTGATCTTTTTTGCGAAGGAACGATTAGCGAAAGGGCATGCCGAGAGTGGTTTATTCGCTTCTATGCCGGTGATACTAGATTAGAAAAATCTTCGGATTTTGATGATCGACTCTTGTGGATCGATGTGGAATTGTTCGTTGTATATGATATATTTTGAGTTTATTTTCGTTTTTGGTTAACAGTGTGATTTTTAGAACACAGCACATAATTATGCATCAACCTAATATTGATCACAACTTCAATAAGAAGCTGGTACATAATTATTATCTGCAACCAACGGCTTACTTCAGAAAGCCATCAGGAGTGCTGAAGATCAGAGCTGAATAGTCTACTTCTTTTTTACTTCTTCTGAAAAAATGTTTCAACTCTACTGTACGGATAGTGAAAAGTCATTCGTTGGCAGACAGGCCGTGATAGTTTCCAAGTAGTATTAAAAAATGCCAACCTTACGGTGAATGTGAATGAGCTATATGGGAGCTTTTGCTCATACAATGATCCTGGGTTTACCGCTTACGGTGAGTTACAATTCACTGCTCTATCATGAGCATTACGTAGGAGAATAAGATGTAATATTGGGTAAGTAAAATGTTATTAGTCGATATTTTATAAGGTGTTTACAAGGTCGTCGAATAGGCCTCAAAGAAGACCACCACAGAAATAGAAAGGTGACATCCTGACATGCTGACTATGATGATTTTATAAAGTATTAGAAATATGCACCTGATATTCCAGTTGTTCCATTTCCGTACTCCCCTACTGTTGTATCTTCAAGAGTTGTATTTTCTTCATCTTCAGTCGTAGTCGCGTTGCCAGCTTCAACTTTCATAGTTGAAGTAGTCGGCTTTGTAGTTGATTCACTCTCAGAAACTGACATGGACGTGCTTAATTCAGCAGTTGGTTTATCTGTAGATGCATTCGTGGATGCGGGTTTGATAGCTGGTCGCGTCGTTACGTGAATAGTGAAAACTGGTTTTGTAGGCGTCTTTTTTGTAGTTGCTTCTGTTAGTGGTGACTTGGTAGTTGACACAACTTGAAGAGTTGCCGAAGTAGGTTTTTCAGAGTCCAGAATCGGTTTTTTAGGTGGTGCAACTGTTTCAAATGGTTGCATTGTTGGTCCTGTTAAATTTGATGGTGATATGGTTTGGAGAAGAACCCATTCAGCTGGTGGCGTGACTGGAGACCAATCGTTATCTGAAAATGTTTACAAATAGTTAATAACATTATTTAAATTTAAAATAACTTATAAAATAAATTAATTAGTACCTTTAAGTGTAGTGCTTGCAGTGGAACTTTGAGATACAGCCGGTTCTACATAGTTGCTCCAAGTCACCAAACCAATCTTCTCAGTTGTGCTAGTAACTGGTTTCTTGGTGTCTTCAAGAGGTTTCTGCGATAGATTTTCTTCAATCGCCACGTTTGTGATTGGACGAGTAGTCGTTGTTGAAGGTTTTTGTGTTACGACTGTTGGCCTTAAAGGCACGTACGGAGGTGATGGTCTGACGTATGGTTTTGATGTTGTTTGACTTGGTTTAAAAGAAGATGCTGGCTTGGTTACTGATGACGCTGATTCTGTGGTCAATGGTTTTGCAGTTGTTGCTTTTTCTGTTGTAAGTGGACTTGATAAATTAGCCGCTATAGTGGTTGCTGGCTTTTCTTTAACAGCTTCGGTGGACGATTCAATAGTCGTTGGCTGTTTGGATGGAGATGAGAGTATTGTCGTATTTTCAGATATGCGAAGAGGTTTAGAGGTTGTCGTATTTGTTGGAACGAGTCCAGAGGTAGATGTAATGACTGGTTTTCTTGTCACGTTTCCAGCATGACTTGACGTTTGATTAACTGATGTAGTAGGTTTTTGAGCAGGGGCTGGTGATGATGCAGGTCTTTTATTTATATAAGTGGGCTTTAGTGATGGTTTTGTTTCAATCGAAGGACGGTATATAATTGTAGTAGGTCTTTTGGTCGGTTCAACACTTGTTGTTGATGTATTTTCAGGTTTGACTGGAATTGGCTTCCTAATCAGTGTTGTTGGTCTCGAGGTGGTCGTCCTTCTGTTAGACAGTGTAGAATTATACGGTCTTTGAACTGAAGGTCGAATTGTTGTTACAGTTGTAACTGCATCTGGTTTTGACGTAGGTTTTTCAGGTCGATATGTTGGTCGAGGTTTTTGAATAGGTCGCTGTGTAGGAAGCGAAGCTGTAGTAGTTGAAATTGTCGGCGACGCTGGTGTTACAGTTGAAGGCTTTGACGTAGGAGATGGTTGATTATTTGAGGTTGGTTTGACGGGCGCTGTGGTGTGTTTTTCAGGAGTATAGGTGGTGGAAGGCAGCCTCGTGCCAAATGGTAATTGTGAGCCTAAGCTTTCGGGAGGAGGTTTCCCAGTGATAAAAGGCCTATTGCTGCTCGGAGATGGTCTTTGACTTGGTTTTTTAGTCTGCCCACCTTGTACAGATTGGAATGTTGATATCTTGTACGGTACTTCAGTCGAAGTGTCTGGTTTTATTCCCGTCGTTGTTCTTGCCGTCGTTATGGTTGTTGAGGTCGATGTTGTCGTTGCTGCAGTTGTTCCTTTGGTTTTTACACTCTGATAATCAGAAACTACTGGTTTAGTAACATTTAACTTTTGATTGGTCGCAGTTTCTGATGTAGGGAACGTTTGTGCGATCGTAGTTGATTTCTCTGTAGTCATTGTTGGACGCCTTGATGGTAAATAAACTGACTTTTTAGTACTTGTTGTACTTGGAGCTTCTGTAATACTCTGTTTTTCAGTAGTTGTCGTCGGGCGTCTTGATGGTAAATAAAATGATCTAATAGTAGTTGTAGTGATTTGAGAAGCTGTTGTAGTGATCGGAGCAGCGGCTGTAGTGATCGGAGCAGCGGCTGTAGTGATTGGAGCTGCACTAGTAGTTATTGGAGCCGCGCTAATAGTACTTAGAGCTGCAGCAGAAGAAATCGGGGCTGCTGTTGAAATTTGCATAGTGGTATTTCGCGTGGGTTTCAAACTTGGCAACAATTCCGGTTGTTTCTGTGAGTCTTTTGTCTGATTAGCGTTAAGTTTCGTCATGTTATGTGTTGCTGGCAGTTTGCCTCCAGAGTAAATCATATTATTTACAAAAACACCAGTTGTGATAGGTTTTTTAGTGTGATTGAAGTGATTATGTGATATAGTTGAAGGGTGCGGTCTTCGCGTGCCTTGCGCTACTGTAGATGGCATCTTATTGTATGTGAGTGTAGAATTCGGTTTTTGAGACGAACCGCCGTATTTTTGACTCGATATACTTGGTTTTAGACTTGAAATACTCGGTTTGTGACTTGGAACACCTGGTTTGTAGCTTGTGACCCCTGGTTTGTAGCTTGTGACCCCTGGTTTGTAGCTTGTGACTCCTGGTTTGTTACTTGAATAAGTGGGTTTCTCGCTGTGATATCCTGGTTTTTGATGTTGAGGCCTCGGTTTTTGAGTAGTTTCAGAAGTCTGCGTTTTGATGGCAGTCTTCGGACTTGTGGCTGGTGCCATCGTGGACGACGGTAACGGAGACAGAGCGTTCAAAGCGTTGTTCACCTTATCGTCTTGGTCAATCTTATCTGGTTTGGGTTTCGAGAACGTCTGCCCGAAGATGCTGTTGTCTTCTATATGATTGGTGGTGATGGGGTCCAGCTGTTCTGGCATCTGGCAACATGACCCAAAGTAGAACCTGAAATAAAACGAAATTTTTGTATTTGTTTTGTATAAATAAGGTGGATATGATTGCATTAGGGATGTCGTTAATTATAGGGAATGTAGCCATTCTGAAAACAATTTAATATAAAGACACGATCTAACATCGCTAAGGAATTGCTTTCTCCGTATTGATTCCATGACAACTGCATGCAAGACAGGTACACACACACACACACACACAACAACTTCAAATAGTATTTCTAGATTACTATTTATTATTATTATTTTTTATTATTATTTCTATCACGGTGAATACCGAAATTTACGAATACAAGAGATAAGTCGACTTGGGTGCAAATTCATACCACGTGTGGGTTTGGCAGATGAATCAGAATACATTGTGGTGTGCGTGCTGAGTACCACATAGCCACCCATTCACTCACATGTTCGTTTGATGATGATCGCTGAGTGTGTGTATAAGAGTAAATACTCACGGTTTACACAAGTTTATTGTTGTGCAACAATTATATATTCGATATTTGCATATATCAGGAATACAGCGGCAAAAGGAGTGAAGCTAACCAGCGGGTTGCGGGCGCATGTTATTGTCGCATGGCGGCGTCGGTACCGGGCACGTTTTTGTCGCTGTTAGGAGCGCTGGTTTTGCGCACCGGTAAATGTGAGGTGCGTTCTTCTCAGGCGGCCTTGTGGCAAATGCGTTATATGTGTTGTTAATATGTTATATATAATACTAATTTGTAACCTGTATTTTCTCTTCTTACTCTGTTTTCTGATTGATTAGATTTTATTTTTTATTTATTATCTTTGTTTTATTAACAACTGAATTGAGTTTAAATCCATCTACCGGTTTCGAAAAATACCATTTTCTTCTTCAGGATGTCAATACTAACTAAAAACATATATTATTGTTTCTTCACCAGAATCTATTTTTAAAAAAACAACAATTATTTAAAAAATAAATTTAGTACCTAACTCAAATAATTTAGTAGAATAATTTTAAAATGGGACTCGATTCAGTTGGTTGTTTATAATTGTTTGATTAGTTTTACACGCTTTATTTATCTCCAACGATTCCTAATTATTTCATTTGTGACCAACACCGTTTATATGCAAAATTGACAATCCCATTTTTTTATCAAAACCGTGACCATTTTTTTATCAAATGATTAGCAAATTCTGAAAACCCACTATTGTTCAAACATCTCAAATGCTCCCTCACTCTTATATTAAAATTTCTACCCGTTTTACCAATATAAAATGCTACAATATTTAAACTCAATTCAGTGATTAATAAAACAAAGATAATAAATAAAAAATATGAATTTTAACCACAAAGTTAATATTGCTAATTTTAAAATTATTATTTTATTTGTATATTTTATTTCCTCTAATAAAGTGACAATAAAAAAAAAAGTCGAGTACAATGGGAGCAAACTTTGTTATAGGCTGTGTGCGCGGGGCGCTATCGAACAGCTGCAGTTGTAGTACCGAAATATAAGTCTTGAGCTTATTTAATCGTTCTGAGAATGTGGTGGGTTCGTTCTCACAGATCACCATGGATCCACCGACAGAAGAAAGCCAAAAGTGAATGGTTAGCGTTGTATAGCTACCTGTCGATGCAGGTCCCCAGATGAGTCCCATTGGCCTTGAGGCAGTCGATGGCGAACATGCAGATTCCTTCTTCCTTCGTCCTGCGGGAGATGCAGGGGAGGTGGCGGATGTTCCGAGCGCTGGGGGATGCTAGAACAAATGGATGACAAGGGTTAATAAGGTCAATTTTAACATGTATTGTGAAGACACAAAGGTAAGGTTAGTTAATTAATTTTGCCACAGTTTTTTACACTATGGTAGCGCCGATATTACGCCTTGACCAATAGTAGCGCGGCGTGTTGTAAGTTAGCATATTTGACATTGGTGACCGCGCAGCGGTCAGGATCTCGGTAGCATTTATATTTCAATGCAAAAATCTCTTATTATATAAAAATATGAATTCAATATATTAATTAGAAAGATATACATATAAAATCAATTTTATCGAAAATATTGTTGTTGCGCCACCGGAATTCGAACCTGGATTATCCAACTATGCTACAGCGACAATATTTTTAGCGACAAACTTTCGAAGCTATATGGTACCTTTTTGATATTAATACATTTAATCGTTCCATTATTTGTTACAACTTCACAATAAAAGTAGAAGTTCTCCTAATAATAAAATTGTATCAATGTGTCCAAAATTTAATAAAAATGAATTGATAATTCTGGCGTCTGCTATCAGATTACTCAAAGGTATTTGAGATTCCGTAAAAATAAGGTAGATGTCTCTTTCAAATAATGAAACGATTATATGTATTAATATCAAAAAGGTAACATATAGGTTCAAAAATTTGTCGCTAAATATATTGTCGCTGTAGCATAGTTGGATAATGCACCTTCCCCGGTTAGGAAAGAGATGCAGGTTCGAATTCCGGTGGCGCAACAACAATATTTTTTGATAAAATTGATTTTATATGTATATCTTTCTAATTAATATATTTAATGAATATTTAAAATATCACAGAGCTATGTTCTGAATAATTACAACTTCACAATAAGAACGTGTTCTCCTAATAATATAAATTATTCCCGCACAGATTTTGACAAATATCAGATAGCAATTATAACTAACAATTATACACGGTAGTTTTAATTCTTGACTGTAATGTAATGCATAGTAAAAGAGAAAATATTTAACATGGCAGATGGTCAATATACTTGTCAGTAATAAAAATTCGTACGATTTAGCCAATGTGTGTTTTTTTTTATTCGAAATAAAAACACTGCATACTTCATTTCAAATTGAATTTATTGAAGAGAAATATTAAAAATATGTTCTCACAGTCTCACACACCTGGCCGTTTAATCAAGCACTATACAACTATAATGACACTACGTCACGTCGTAAATATTTAGCATCGATATATACAAACGTGCTTTTCACCTGCAGTTCAAAAAAGTGCAGTTGGGACAGATATTCATAAAATCACAGATAGTAAATTAAAAAAAATATATTGTCAATTTTTTCAGTATGACTAAGCCCAAAACTTCGCAGCGATGTGAAATTATTATGAAGGCAGTGACAGAATGAGTCACCGCTCCATTTAACGCAGATGCTGGACGGGATCTGAGCCCTGAGTCACGCCCGATGAGGATACTGTCAGAAGAAAGTCTTTCTGGTGAATCATTCGAAAAGCGGAATGGGTTTTTACGCGCACAGATTCAGAGATCATTCACACTGATCTCGACATCATTTGAATAATTCATCTTCGCAGTGATCAGTGGCGTAACTACAAAAATTGGGCGCCAATAAAATAATAAAAATATTATGTTAAATTCTATTGTATTGAATTTTTCGCGAAATACAAGGCGTGTGACTGATATTTCCATTAGTACTTGAATATTGTAAAATAGCGCACAACTCTGTTATTAAAAATATTCTCAGGTTTGATGATGGACCCCGCAATAGGATCCGAAACGTCGGACAAAAAGGTCAGATGTACACGACAGATTAGGCTAGAAAACTGTGTATAGAAAAAACTCTTTTTTATATAAGATGATTAAATATGTGGAAATTGACTTAATGATACTAAATTATAAGATTTTTTTTTTTTTAAATTATACTTGTGGTTAAATTCAGTTGGTTATTTATAATATTTTGGATAATTTTATACGATTTTTTATTTCTAATGGTTATAAATTATTAAGGAAAACACGTTCTCATTGTGAAGTTGTAATTATTCAGAACATAGCTCTGTGATATTTTAAATACTAAATTAATTATAAATATATACATATAAAATCAATTTTGTCGAAAAATATTGTTTTTGCGTCACCGGGATTCGAACTTGGATCTCTATTTCCAATCCGTGTAAGTACACTACCAATTGTGTTATAGCGCCAGCACTTTTCATGACAAATTTTCGAACCTACATGTTACATTTTTGTGTTTTCCTTAATAATATATGTTGTATCAATGTGTCCAAAATTTAATAAAAATGAATTAATAATTCTGGCGTTTGCTATCAGATTACTCAAAGGTATTTGAGATTTTGTAAAAATAATGTAGATGGCTTTCAAATAATGGAACGACAGGTGTATTAATTTGAAAAAGTGTAACATATAGGTTTGTCATGAAAATTTGTCATGAAAAATACTGGCGTTATATCACAATTGGTAGTGTACTTCCCCGGATTAGAAATAGAGATCCAGGATCGAATCCCTGTGACGCAAAAACAATATTTTTCGACAAAATTGATTTTATATCTAACTAACTTACACAATAAAAGCGATGTTTAAGATCTAGGAATAATCCTCGATATAGGATTCATACTTCGAACCTGCAAACACTTCCAAAATCCATACTGCCTCAAAATATTGTTTTACGCATTAGTTCGTAGTCACTTAGAGTACGCATCTCAAATCTGGAACCCATAGGAGATTACATATATCGTGAGATTATGTTTATTCGATATCTTAATGTTAGATCTAATCCATCATTCAACTCCTATTTAGATGCAGCAAACTTCCACAATATGAAAACTCTAGAATATGTGCTTACCAAATACTTCTCTTCAAACTACTGCAAGGTCATATTGACTGTCCCAGTCAGTTAGAATTAATATCTCTCCATGTACCATCTAAATCGATCCAGCAATTTCCACTCTTCCACATTCCCAGAAGTAGAATATCTTACATATAAAATTCATTCATTTACCGGTCATACAAATACCGTAATGAGAAATTGACTTTTTCAACATTAGCCTTACTACGCTCAAAAGGTTCTTCTTATTAACCACCACAATATGAATTTTGGCAAATCATTATACATGTAAACACATCTTGCTCTCCCTTTACTGCAAAAATAGTTGCAACCTCCCCACCCTTCTCCGTCTTCTTTCTTTTCTAATTTTTTCTAATTTATAATTCTAATTTTCTGCATCTAAGCATACCTATGTATCTAAATATTTTAGTGGATTTTCATTATTAGTGTCGCATGTTAAATAGTTATTATGTTTGTTATAATATGTTTACACTGTCAAAATCCCTCGATAAAATAAAAATAAAGTTAATTAATCTAAAAATTAATTGTTGATTTTTCTAATATTAAAAGTAGCAATAATTATCAATAAGGGTGTAGTCTATTTAGGCTTTGAAGGTCTTCAACATATTGTTTGAAATGACAAAGAAAAATCTTATCAATAATAATGAGAATCACTTGTTAGTGGAGTCATTTTCTCAGTGGAAAACATTGATAATATGACGAAGACCGGTTTCGAACCATATCATGACAGTTTTTATTTCTGATTGTATCTAAATATTCATCAATTTGATCGTAGTAATGACTTGCATCGTCAGCCGCGTTCAGTAAATAATTGCGACAGTCCCAATCTTCGAAGATCAGTTTCTGACACCAACTTTATCTGATATCACGAACTCGGTTGATTCTTTGAACCATCTTGCAGTATGATCTGTGTGATGGAAGACTTAGAACGGCGTTTAGCATTTCTATATTTTTTTAACCAGAGACTGTCACATCTGAGATGTATTGTCGTATATTTGATGAGTTTTTGGTGCCGAAATTGGAATTATTTCCCAGATACAACAACAGAACGCAGTTTTAACAAGACGGAACAACGCCGCACACTGATCTCTACGGAAAAGTTGAGCTAATAAGGAAGTTCTGTGACATACCCTGGTCAACTCGGTCGCCAGATTTAACGCTTTGTAATTTTTTCTTGTGGAAATACCTGAAATCTACTTAAGATTTCAAGTATTTCCACAAGATATATACTTATATATCTTGTGGAAATACCTGAAATAAGATATACTTAATATAGTAATAATTCTCTAACAATGCAGGTTCTACAAGAAGACGTCCGGCGTAAAAAAGTCGCCAATTATTTCTCGCGTATTCTAGCTAACAGCGGGTTCGATTAAAAAGTGCATTGCAAGAAGTGGACGTCATTTTGACGGCATTATCTTTAAAAAGTGAAATCCGCTAATTTCTATTACCTGTTAAAACTAAAATAAAATATATTTTTTTACATATTAGCTTAAATAAAACACAATCACATTTTACAAAATTAGCAGTTTTAAATACGCCCTGACGAAACTTGAGCTGAATGAAACCGGTTGGCGTGTAATAAAATTCGTGGTTTTATACAAAGTGATTGTGTTTTACTTAATCTAAAATATATCTGATATACTTTTTTGTTTTTATTTCAATTTCAAAATCGAAAATTTTCCGCTGGACACCCTGTATATGTTAATTATGGTAATATATGTCTTACTTATGTATTTTTATTTATTAACCACTTAATTGAGTTTAAATACATCTACCGGTTTCGAAAAATACCATTTTCTTCTTCAGGATGTCAATACTATTAGATCGGCATTTTATACAAATAATAGTATAGGAAATTTACTCATCAATTCTAAAGCCAAAGATGATAAATTTAACAATTCTGGTGTCTACAAACTCAGTTGCGAGGATTGTGCTGCATTTTATATTGGGAAAACGGTGAGAAATTTTAATATAAGAGTAAGGGAGCATTTGAGATGCTTGAACAATAGTGGGTTTTCAGAATTTTCTAATCATTTGATAGAAAATAGTCATAGTTTTGATAAAAAATTGGGATTGTCAATTTTGCATATTAACGGTGTTGGTCACAAATGAAATAATTAGGAATCGTTGGAGATAAATAAAGCGTGTAAAACTAATCAAACAATTATAAACAACCAACTGAATTGAACTACGAGTCCCATTCTAAAATTATTCCACTAAATTTGTATTGAGTAACTATTTGAGTTAGGTATTAAATTTATTTTTTAAATAATTGTTGTTTTTTTAAAATAGATTCTGGTAAAGAAACAATAATATATGTTTTTAGTTAGTTACGACATCCTGAAGAAGAAAATGGTATTTTTCGAAACCGGTAGATGTATTTAAACTCAATTAGTGGTTAATAAAACTAAGATAACAAATAAAAATATGAATTTTAAATACAAAGTTAATTTTGATATTTTTAAAAGTACTTGTGTATTTATTTGTTTACTTGTAAAAATTATTATACTGGAAAAAAAAAAGATGTGTCGCCGGTGGACGGTTAAGGGTTCATCTTATCTGGTAACCTGGTGGCGGCAGAGCACAGTTGCCATGTAGTATTTAAAAAATTCGAATGGGATGGACCGACATGGGAGCTGGGTAAGTGATGGGTCACCTCTGCGTACCAAATCCACGTATTTAACATTTTAATAACTGCTATTGAATATTATGCAATTGAATTCTCCATCAACCAGATGAAAGACCGTCTGTTAATATATTTGAAAACTGGGTCACGTGTACTATACAGTTGCTGAAAAAAATTGAACAATCTGTATCGATATTGTCGCAAGTAGAATAGGCCAGAAAGTGCACAGCACAGTTCCTACAAGGAGTCAGGAATTCGGTCACCGTTATGTCCGTCGGTCGGAGCGTTAATAGAATTCGTTACACGATATTACGACAAATTAACGCTCGCTGATTTGGGACACTACCGAAAAATTTGCACTGTCAAGACCGGTAGTAAATTTTTACCATCACCCTTGTTAAAAAATGTTCGTGTCTAAGATAATGTCGCCAAAAGTATGGCGAGGAAAAATAATCGTCAAATACCCAAGAATTTGATTTATTTGTTAATTGTATATTAAAAAAATTGTGCTTAATTCTGTTGCCTTCAAAAGGGATTGATACCTATATTTCCATATTTTATTTGCAAACTTCTAACGGGCTATTTTGTTTTCATGGTGTATTCCAACAGCGTCCGACGTCATTGCGTCAACGTATTGTCACAGATAAAAATGATAGGTTATAATTTATTATCTGTCAAACAAGGGAGTTTGCATTTTTTGGGATATTATTACATGAGTTAGATTATTTAATGAAATAAATGTATATTTTTCATTTATTATCTTTGTTTTATTAACCACTGAATTGAGTTTAAATACATCTACCGGTTTCGTTCTTCTTCAGGATGTCATAACTAACTAAAAACATATATCATTGTTTCTTCACCAGAATCTATTTAAAAAAATATTTAAAAAAAATATATGAATTTTAACCACAAAGTTAATATTGCTAATTTTAAAAGTAAATAAATGTATTTATATGCTGTAGTAATTTGTAAAGTTATGTATTTAAATGCATGTTTGTCAGTCTGTCTGTCAGACGGAGAAATTGTAGATAATATCGCCCAATCAGATCAAAATTAAGACTCAAAAAGTCATTTTTCAATAGACAAAAAATTTTAGGTCGCTAAAATGGCGCTATTCGAGAACTGAGGCTAAGTTTGCCGCGTATATGACGTAGTATCCGAATACAAGTTTTTTGAGTTGTATTAGTTCTGATCTAAGTGTGCGATATTTAAAGTGAAATGGAAAGCTGTGTACGGTATCGAGCAATAAAACAATTTGCCTTTTTTTAAAGTAATAGATTGGCAATTATATTCTAAATTTTAATTGATAAAATTCTAATGAAAAATACAATAATTTTTATCTATTTGATGATGGTGGTACAAAAAGGCGAAGGCAACAACAAAAGAACACAGAGTAAGGCTTAATATTATTAAATGTCAGCAGTAAATTTTAGAATATCATCTTCATTTGAAAGTTAAGACCGAAAATCAAATTATTTACTGACAATATTTTAGCGGTTTTTCTGCATTATTTTTGCATTATGATGAAATTGTTTCCTTCCATAAAAATTGGGATCATTTATGTGCTTTTGTAAAAACTTATAATCTTATTGTCAAGTTATATATTTTATTCTAGAGAACACATTCTTATTGTGAAGTTATAATTATTAAGAACGTAGGTCTGTGATATTTTAAATATTAATGAAATATATTAATCAGATATCTCATCGAGACAAAGCTATTTTTTATTATATTTAATGGAAGTATGGGGTAATCACAGGGCTTATGACCTGTCTTCGGCTGGCTTAAGTGATAACTTTATATATATATATATATATATATATATATAAAGTATATATATGTGTATATGTATAACGATCACAAATTCTCATATATATTTGTTTAATAAAGCCTTTGTAGGTAAAAATCCAATAATCGCCTGTTCTTGAACATATTCAAATATTACTAGTTTAAATAGTATTTATTTTATATTTGATTGGAAAAAAGAGCTTTGGTGAGATGTATAATATGTTATTTATTTTATTATTAATAATCTTTCTTTTCTTTAATTACTAATTACTATTTATTTGGAAAAATAATCTTCAAAGAAATTTAAAATGTAAATATTAAAAATAAATAAATATTAAAGTATTTAAAATATCACAGACCGTCTGTTCTGAATAATTACAACTTCACAATAATAATGTGTTCTCCTTAATAAAAATAATCTTCTAGTAAATTTTAGTGAGCTCACCTAAAAAACAATATTATTAGTGTTGATATATCAATAATATTGATATCTATTGTGTACTTAGTAAGCATCATTGGTAACAACGTAACCTAAGTTTGTGCCTACTGCACGCCACTGGTAGTATGGATTGATCGCCTCTGACGTCACGCGAGTTGGAAGATAACGGAGTATAAACAGGAGGAAACACACATATTAGTTATTCGAGTGGTCACATCATGCACTTGAATGACTTAGATGAACGTCTCGTACTCTATAATGTTGGTACTCTTTGTTGTAATCTTTGTGGCGTGATACAACCTCGCCTGGGGCATTTTAATTGTTAAAGTATTATATTATAATGATACCATTGACCCCACGATACGTAATCGTTTCATTTTTAAAAGGTTACGTCTTCTTCTTCTGTCGTCTTCTTTTTCTTCTTCAGTAACCGTGCAGCCCATATTAGACATTCACTTCAACATGCTCAAGATCTCGGCGAATGTCTTCCAATTTGAAATCAGAGGATTTCCACTCTTTTCTTACCACCTTCTACTTCTTGTGCTTTACCTGTTCAACGGAAGTTAGCTTATCATCATTTGCCTTAGATTCTTCAGCTATAATACTCTCCTTCTTCCAGCAATCTTTTCCAGTATTATGAGGTGCACTTCTCTGGATGTCTCACATCTTCATATGTCCGAGATGTTCAAATTTTTGGATTTTTATTTTTTTAAATAGGTACTTATTTTTTTTTATTCATCTAAACCATAACATCTTTATTCGTATCTATCCATTCAGCTTATTTTGAGTATTTTTCTGTAGATCCACATCTCAGACGCCTTCCATTCCATCAAATAAAATCGTTAGCACATAGCATTTAGCACTTTAGCCTGCCCGTTGCTTTCACGTGGAAGCAAATACACCCTGCAGAGCCTATGTGTATAGCGTAAGTGAAATTAGAAGAATTAAAAAAAAACAAGTGAAAAAAAACCTTCCCGCGCCCGCTCTCCAAATAAGAAGACGAGTAAAGAGTTGTGAAGAAAAATTATTAAAACAATTGAAAATTGAAGAAAAATGTTTTAAATACTAATTAAATGTATTAATTATAAAGACAAACATAAAAAAATTAATTTTATCGAAAAAGATTGTTTTTGCGCTACTGGGATTCGAACCTGAATCTCTTTTATCAATCAGGGGAAGGTGCATTACCAAATATGCTATAGTGCCAGTATCTTTGACGATAAATTTCAAACCTCTATGTTACAGTTTTTTCAAATGAATACATCTGTCGTTCTATTATTTGAAAGCTAATCTACATTGTTTTTACGGAATATCAAATATCTTTGAGTAAACCGATAACAGACGCCAGAATTATTAATGCATTTTTATTAAATTTTGGACACACTGATAATGAGGACGTCATGCCTGAGGAACCCCAGGTGATGGATTAGCCAGTCTACTGTGGAAGATTAAACAAAGTGACGATGGTCAACGTCTGTTGAACGGATGAGGCATGAGAAGAAGGTCAAGAAGTCTTCCAGACTTGCATTTCAGACGCTCAGCGATGAAGAAGGTTAGGTTAGGTTGAATTAGGTGAGTTTGGGTTGTTGGCGAGGCTGATTAACAGTTGACATCGATTCACAATTACGTGCTACCCCGAAAAATAATGAATCAATGGTGTGCAGTACGCATTAACCCATTTATCCAAGTATTTCGTCCTAATGGCGTTCTTCAAACAATAGACGCGTGTCCTCTTTCCGTGACCTTTCTCCTCGCGCCCCGGTGACCCACAGAGCGTCCCAGCACCGGGCCCCGGGCCCCGGGCCCACGGACTCCTGGCGAGAAAGTGAGCGACACACTTCAGCACATTACAGTTCTGTGACTCAGAATCGGTCCTTTGTTTACAGTAGTGGAATCTCAGTCGTGACGTCACTGTTTAAAGTAAAAGCGGTAAAGTTGACGAATGTGCAATATTGCTGTCGGAATGGAACGCCAACATTGGAAAGTTTGTGTCACAAATCTTTGATAAACAGATTCTTGGGTTTTTGGAGTACGTCATTTTTTCCGGGCTGGTTTGCGAGCGTTTTTTTTAATTGAATTATTAATCATACATTATTATTATTTCTTTCATGTGTTTTTTATTTTATTTTTTATATATATATGCTGCAATATCTCATTTTCATGTATACTGTATTTCATTGTTAATACACGGCTTACCTATTGTTGTATCTGCATGCCGCGGTGGATAGCCGCAGTAGATAGTAAACGCATGTTATAAGCGTTTTTAAGATGTTTAATGACTATATTTATAATTCTTTTAAAATTAGCAATATTAACTTTGTGGTTAAAATTCATATTTTTTATTTATTATCTTTGTTTTATTAACCACTGAATTGAGTTTAAATACATCTACCGGTTTCGAAAAATACCATTTTATTCTTCAGGATGTCATAACTAACTAAAAACATATATTATTGTTTCTTTACCGGAATTTATTTTTAAAAAATAAATTTAGTACCTAACTCAAATTGTTACTTAATACAAATTTACTCGAATAATTTTAGAATGGGACTCGTAGTTCAATTCAGTTGGTTGTTTATAATTGTTTGATTAGTTTTACACGCTTTATCTAACTCCAACGATTCCAAATTATTTCATTTGTGACCAACACCGTTTATATGCTAAATTGACAATCCCAATTTCTTATCAAAACTAAATTTAACTACGAGTTCCATTCTAAAATTATTCGAATAAATTTGTATTAAGTAACAATTTGAGTTAGGTACTAAATTTATTTTTTAAAAATAGATTCTGTAAAGAAACACTAATATATATGTTTTTAGTTAGTTATGACATCCTGAAGAAGAAAATGGTATTTTTCGAAACCGGTGGATGTATTTAAACTCAATTCAGTGGTTAATAAAACAAAGATAATAAATAAAAAATATATTTATAATTATAATTTACTCCTAAATCGTTATTGTTATTGTTCTGTCAAACTGTAGTACATACAGTGATGAAAGTAAGCAACTAAAATCATGTTGTTAAATAAATATCAGATATCTCAAAGAGACAAAGCTATTTTTTATTATATTTAATGGAAGATATATGTAAATATAGGTTAATTACAAGACTTACTTACTCAATCTCCATATATACCACTACACCATCGCCATCTACAGACCTTAATTTGATAATATTCTTTTCTTTGAAACAGTGTATATTATATGTCAACTCAATGAGAATCTGATTTTTTTGAAAATATATAAAGTGATCACTTAAACCGGCCGAAGATACCCTGTAATCACCCTATATTTCTATATATCTATCCATTAAATATAACAAAAAATAGCTTAGTCTCTATGAGATATCTGATATTTATTTAATAACCATTAATTTAATATTAGTATATAAAAACAATATTTTTCGACAAAATTGATCTTGTATGTATATATTTATAATTAATACATTAATTTAGTATTTAAAATATCACAGAGCTATGTTCTGAATAATTACAACTTCACAATAAGAATGTGTTTTCCTTAATAAAAAAATATGTCAATACAGGATGAACCGAGCATGCAGAATACAATTTAATAATAAATTATGGAAAAGTTTCCTAATTAAATATTATACCAAATAATTAGCTTACATTTCGGTATATGACACCAAGGTGATCACTCAGCATGCTCAGGTGCTAACGCAATATTAATATCGCCCGCGTTACACACAGACAGATTCCGTTATCGACAAATAAGGTACAAATGATCGCAGTCAACTCACCGTCCGCGATATAATTGTCTTCCAGTCGGATAGGCGATCAAATAAATAGAACACAAATACCTGAATATAAATGAATCGCGATGTTAAAAACGCGTTGCACGTCTCACGACACGTGTATCGTACTACCCATGCATATTATTATGTTTTGTGGTTTCTTGTTTTTCCTTTGGGCCGGCAGTTGTGCTCTGCTTGCGAGTCAAATTGTGTTTTTTTTAAAGTTTATTTGTTTCTACTAAAGATATTTATCCTTTATTTTACTGCTACTTTTCATTTTTTTTCTTATTTGTTTTTATATATAATATATTTTATTTAATATGTTTTTTTATACCTCAATAAAGTAGAAATTTTCGGGGTCTATGGGGCCAATTTTGTGTTGACAGCTGTGCGGCATCACTCTGTTACTATATGCGGAACGTTATTGCACAGTTGTCATAGTAGCATTAAATAAATGCCAATGAGCAGGATTATATAGGAGCTTTTGTTTATGAACGGTCCTGCTCCGGTCTACCCTCATACCCATGGCTAGAAAATAATATTTTTGTTTGAATTTCCTTTTTCGTAAACCTAAATTCTTTCACCTGATGTTAAAATTTGCAATAGTGATGAGAAAAAAATGCTACTCTTGACTCACTGGTGTGACTGTGATTGGTATTCGATAATAACAGTGATCGGAAACTGTGACTGTGATCATAGTTTCATTACTAATACGCATGCACGAAATAAATATATAAATAAAAAAACATAATTGTATTATTTAAACTTAACTTGGGTAAAAACGCGTATTCTAGCATATATAATTAATATATATCTAATTTAATATCATCACAAAGAGAATGAAAACCCTTTAAAAAATGTGAGTTCCATGAGTGGGTCAAATTCTCAGCATTTCCGGTCAAATGCGTAAAACGTTTTAGCGAAATCTACCAGATGGCACTTATCATGAATTAAAACGTCATTCCTTCATGAATATTTTCGTTTCATACGCGCATGCGCCGAATCACGGTTCAAAACGAAATATAAATAAAATTTAAAAAATGAAGAACGATATTCACAGATATTCAATCACTGATAGTGAGTGCGACTCAAAATATCAGTGATTGACTCACGGGTCGTTAATTTGCAATACCATCGAATATGTTACAGATGTTTCGGTGATTAAGGCTATTTTCAAACAGTGGATAATTAATATACAATTGACTTATTTAAATGATTTTAATTACCCCTTCCTCTATGGATAATCAGGTTCGTTTCGGTGGTACCATTGTATATTAATAATATTAATCTCAGAGGCTATTTATCACATATAACATTATTTACATAAGTAACATTTAAATAATGCATACGCAAACTAGCAGAATTCAATAATGATATTTATTATAATTTGTATTATTAAAAATAAACATGGAATTCTACAAACTAAACACAAAAACAATATTATTTTAAATTGTTTTATAACTACTTAATTATGAACGTGTTCTCCTAATAATAAAGTTGTATCAATGTGTCCAAAATTTAATAAAAATGAATTGCTGCTATCAGATTACTCAAAGTTATTTGAGATTCCGTAAAAATAAGGTAGATGGCTCTTTCAAATAATGGAACACAATAAGGTTCTCCAAACTATCTTCCCCTGTCGCAAGATGTCCAAAAATGGAAGGATTCGTACACGTTGAGATCTTTTTGATTTTAAAGACCTATCATTCAGAGATCGACAAAGTTATCGGACGAATATAATGAGGAATGATAGGGTGGTGATTCTACATGTTCCTAGCTCCGAAACTATACAATACACTCAGTACCAACTGGAAATCGTACAATTACTATAAGATTACACAAATATGGATCCAATATATGATTCAATCAGGTAGAGATGAATCAGAAGTATGGATATCCAACAATTTAATATAATTTATACAATTCTTTCACTAATAATTCAATAGTCCTACAACACTCCCACTCCGTATATTTTTATTTTATTTTTTATTTTTTATACATATTTGTAATTCTCTTTTTAATTCAAACAACACCACAACAGCACGAAAAAAAATATGTCTACTTTAACACAGACTTCAGTGTAGCAAAGTAGCCAGGACAACGCTGTATATATCAGAGGTGAAGTCTACTCCACCCCACACAATAAACTATGTATTATGTATTTTTATTATGTATCCACCTCTGTTAGTTCAAAAATATGGATGTCAAAATATATATAAATAAATATTCACTGATTACATGTCAGCTTGCACGAATAGGTGCAGACAGTTAGATACCAGCCAGTAGTGATGAGTTTAAAATCACCAACTGTGAATCAATCACTGATATTTTTCAGTCACCCTCACTATCTGGGAATATCGTGATTCGTGATTATTTATTTTATTTTTGGTTGTGAACCGTGATTTGACGCATGTGCGGATGTAACGAAAATATTAATAAAAGAATGTTATAATTCGTGATAAGCGTCATCTAGTAGATTCTGGCAAAACCTTTTACGCATTTGATCCGAAATGCTGAGAATTTGACCCGACAAATAAACTCACTTTTTTTTAAGAGTATTCATTTGTTTTTTACGTAAATGAAATTTGAATAATATAAGTAAATAGTACGCTCAAGACTATATTATTTTATTTGTTTCGTGTATTGTGATATTGTACGGCGCACGCCTATTCGTAATGAATATGTGATTACAGTCACAGTTTCTAGTCACTGATATTATCGAATATCAATCACAATCACACCGGTGAGTTAAGATTAGCATTTTTCTCATCTCTACTAGCCAGACTCGAGTCCCAGCGTCGGTAATAATTATTTATCACTACATATACACGAACCCTAATTACAGTTATCATCATACCAGTCCAAGACGTCCCAATGCTTCCTAACGGGTCACTGGATCAAGCGTCGAGTATGTTTAAAGTCCAATGGAAATAATTCATAACGTGTCATTCAATGTAGGTTGTACAGGGTGTGCAGCGGAAAAATTTCAAGATTAAATTGTAATTGCTCGTGAACCATCAAGCTAAAGTAAGTGGGAGGGGTATATGCTGATTTGCCAGTCGTAATGAGTCACTGGTCGGGAGCGCACCGCGCGTTCGCGGTTGAGCAATATTTAAAGTTCGTGCGCGTCGCGCTTTTTGTACTCACTTTAATATTCGACGAGTAAGTGATGGGCCGAGCACACAACTTATCTGATGCTGTGTTCAAAAGTTCAGACAAGAAGGGACAATGGTTAACTAAACTCCTCCGGGACCATTGACGTCAGCAGCGACGCCAGAACATGTGGCTCAAGTTCGACGTGAAATTATGCGCAATCCGCGTAAATCGATAAGGAAGATTGCAGTCTGTACTGGAATAAAAATATCAACAGTGCACGTTATTTTGAAAAATACATTACCAAAGAAATTGACTATTCTTTATGTGAAACCTTAGCGAGAACGATGCTGGAACGTTTTAGAATAACACGAACGCTTGGAAACATATTGTTTACTGACGAAGCACATTTTCATATAGATGGCTATGTTAATAAACAGAACATGAGATACTGGTGCCCCGACAATCCAAGGTAACGCCATTATAAATGTTTGCATTGTCCAAAAACGATAGTGTAGTGTGCAATTTCTGCCCGAGGGATAATTATTTTTTTACCAGCGAGAGACAGTCCTGCTGACGTGTATTACCAAATGATCGACGAGTTTTTGGTACAGTAACTGTAGCTGTTTCTTGGATTCAACAACAGAACACAATTTCAACAAGACGGGGCCACTTCACACACAGCTAAAGTTTCAATGGAGAAGCTGAGGGTAATTTTTTCCAATAAATTTATCGGCAAGTACGGAGACATACCCTGGGCAGCTCGGTCACCGGACCTTACACTGTGCGATTTTTTTTTGTGGGGATACCTTAAGTCGAGAGTTTACAATTCAGGCCCTACAAGAAAATATCCGCCGTGAAATTGCTGCCATTGAACCGACGCTTTGCTCTCGCGTGTTCGCAAATTTAACAGTCCGATCGCAAGAGTTTTGAGAGAAACGGTATTTAGACGATATTGTTTATAAAACGTAAAATCCGCATCGTTAAGCTCCATTTTGTATAAATAAAATATGAGAAAGACATTGTAGTTTTTTTAATTTTATTTAATATTAAATATGTAAATTTTCCGCTGGCCATACTTTATGTAGAGCATATGCTTAATACGTGGGTAGCGCGTTGTTATCGCAATGATAAAGGACTGTAATTAGCCTACTTAGAGTCGAGATAAGGCAAAGTAATGTTTAGGGGTATTTGAAAAGGTGGCAACGATGTCAGTTTCTCTGTGTCTGCTGTAGGTATTTGGTTGCCAACATTTCGCTTTCTTCATTCTCTCTCTTCTTCATCTTCTCGTGCCTTATCCGCTGGCTATAATCACTTTGTTCACCCGGAAAATTTCTATAGTAGGGTAACTTAGGTTCTTCAGCCATGATGCTCTCATTCCCGACTATCAGCAATCTTTCCCTGCACCGTGAGCTGCAAGATCTTATTCTTCTCTAGATGTCTGAGATATTGAAGTTTTCAGATATATAGTCTTATAAATACTCATTTTTATTGATTCGTCCGAACCATGACATCTTCATTTGTAACTCTGTCCATCCAGCTTCATTTTGGACATTCTTTTATAGATCCACATCTCAAATGCATCAAGTTCTCTTATCATTTCTTAGGTAAGTGTCCAAATAAAATCGAAAACACACACCATCTGACCATTCTCATTCGAAATAACTCAAAAAATGATAATAAAAATTATTCTAAAAAAAAAAAAAGACTATCCAAGTATACAACTTTTCACAGATTTTAAAGTACCAAAAATAATAGACGTATACAAAAAAAATTCAATAATTCAAATTTTCAAAATTAAAAATCAATTAAATTTTAGAAGCGAATTCCGATCCACAAGATATAGAGATCAAATTGATATCCCGAAACTAAAATATACCCCAACTCAAAATCAATATATTTATCAAGGTGTCAAATTTTTTAACAATCTCCCCATCACAATTAGAAAAATCACGGACTATCCGTGATTTTTCTAATTGTGTAACTGAAGTAAAAAAAATATGTACACAGACTAACTGAAACATAAATTAATTCGAATATACTCCTTCTCTATACACGAGTCTTACTCTCATAGAGAAGAAACAAATGTTTAAATATTTATATATACATCCACTGATTATTGAAATTGTATTATATTTATAATATTAATAAAAAATAAAAAATAAGGTCGAGATGATGAATGCGGAACATGCGGATAAAGGTTGCACGAACTTGTTCAATACGGTATTTGATTTCTCGCGTGTGAAATTTAACCACTCTGTTCAGTACAATGCTAAAATTTTTTTAATATTTTGTATTTTACTTTTAAAATCTACACTATAAAAAAAAAACATAATTTATTATAAAAATTGAGGCTAATCAACACGAGCGCGAAGGTCAACAAAGATTCGAAGAGACTACTTTCCAGCAAAAAATTTGCTGAAGAAGGTTACGTATTTACACCGTCTGATTAGAAGCTGCGACGGTGACGCAGATAAGATCTGGCGACCGGCGGTGTCCCGTTAGGTTGGCTGACCTATTGCTTCACATACGGGATTACATAAGGCATTCACAGTTCTCAGGCAAGGCCGAACCGGTACGCACATAATATATTTAAAATAATACATAATGTATTTAAATTATTGCATTCCCAAATTCAGAGTCTCGAGCTACTACAGTTATTTAGCAAAAATACAACAAAAGACGAGTTTAGTTATTTTAACTATGTAAATTATAAATGCTTAAAATAAATAAATAGTTACGAATAAAAATTATTAAGGAGAACACATTAAGGAAGCGTCGCTCTCGCTAAGGTTTCACATAAAGAATAATCATTTTCCTTGAGAAACTGCACGATTTGCAGTTTGTACGGGTGAAGCTGTAGTTTATTTTTCAAAATAACGTGCACTGTTGATTTTTTAATTCCAGTACAGGCTGCAATCTTCCTTATCGATCAAAGCGTCGGTTCAATTACACCAACTTCACGGCGGATATTTTCTTGAATTGTTCGAGGATTGTCGCTGCAAACTCTCGACTTAAGGTATCCCCACAAAAAAAAATTGCCCAGTGTAAGGTCCGGTGACCGAGCTGCCCAGGGTATGTCTCCGTACTTGCCGATTAATTTATTGGAAAAAATTCTCCTCAGCTTCTCCATTGAAACTTTAGCTGTGTGTGGAGTGGCCCCGTCTTGCTGAAATTGTGTTCTGTTGTTGAATCCGGGAAACAGCTGCAGTTGCTGTACCAAAAATTCGTCGATCCTTTGGCAATACACGTCAATTAATTATCCCTCGAGCAGAAATTGCACACTACACTATCGTTTTTGGACAATGCCAGCATTTTTAATGGCGTTACTATGAATTGTCGGGGCACCAGTATCTCATGTTCTATTTATTAACATAGCCATCGATATAAAAATGTGCTTCGTCAGTAAACAATATGTTTCCAAGCGTTCGCGTTGTTCCAAAACGTAATTTCTTTAGTAATTTATTTTTCAAAATAACGTGCACTGTTGATTTTTTATTCCAGTACAGGCTGCAATCTTCCTTATCGATTTACGCGGATTGCGCATCATTTCACGTCGAACTTGAGCCACATGTTCTGGCGTCGCTGCTGAGGAGTTTGGTTAACCATTGTCCCTTCTTGTCTGAACTTTTGAACCCAACACCGGATAAGTTGCGTGCTCGGTCCATCACTTACTTACTTACTTACCATCACGCCGTTTCCCCGCGGGGGTAAGCAGAGAGGATAGAGCGCCACACTCTTCTGTACTGACACACAATTCTCGCCTCATCCACATTCATACATCTTCTGATACAAGCTCGCCAGATTGTTGAGGCTTCTAACAGAACCATCCTACGTTATCTGGTCGTGCCGAGTCTTCCGCGGACGTCCTCTATTTCTGGTGCCATCAACACTTGCGTCATATATCTTTCTTACCATTCTCTCCTCATTCATCCGTTTCATATGACCAAATCACCTAAGTGATCCTTACTTAATCTTACTCACTATACTAACATCAGTTTTACATTCTTTCCTTATTTCTTCATTCTTTACTCTGTCATAAATAGATTTGCCACAAATACGCCTAAGTGATCTCATTTTCACTGCACTCAGTCTACTTTCGTTCCTTTTCGGCCAGCTCTTGGCCTCACTTCCATGCATCAGTGTCGGTACCAGGATTCCATTGTGCACCGCTAGTCTTGCCTCGGTTGACAAATTCCCGTTAGATATAATTCCATTCAAAGCGCCGTTCACTTTATTCCCTGCAGTCACCCTCCTTTCAATATCATTCTCAGCCTTTCCGTTTCTATCAAACACACTTCCCAAATCCATAAACTCATCTACTAGTTCCAAACAGTATTGAGCACGGTGTCTCGCTTTCCTCCTTCTCGAATACCATCACTTTGGACTTGTTAACATTCATCATGAGGTCGCTTTCCTTGCATCCATCGTACATTCCACTCACCAGATTCTGTAGTTCTTGTTCATTATTCGCCACTAGTACTGCATCGTCATTAATTTACTTCCTTACCTATTTACCTATATTACGTTTTTTTCCGATAATTTCCGGTCGCCATCTTTCATTATTAATTTTCTCATTTAAATTTTTTTTTTTCACTGCAGTAGACCGTATTCTGATCAAAAATTAGCGAATTGAAAAACGTCGGGGAGCTAGGGAAATGATCAAAGAGTTTCAAAACCTTGCCTGGAGTACAGCTAAACATTACAGTAGAACGGAGCTCCATCTCATACAGTCTGAAATACAATCAACTCTCTTCGTCGCGAGAATGTTAATTTCATCTCGAACAGGCCAGATTTAAACCCACTAGATAATGCAATATGGGGTGTTTTGATTACATTAAGAGTTATAATTAATTATGTTATGTTTTGAAATAACTCACTTTTTTTGGGTCACCCTGTACAGTGCGGTGAAGATTTTTAATGAAATACCAGAAAAAATAAGAAAGGAGGAGAAACTAAATTGATTGAAAAAGGACCGATTTTGATCTTGTTTGTATTAGAGCATATATAAAAATACTTATGTACACACTATATTAAGAATAAATAAATAAATAATGCAGAGAAAGATTGCTGGAAGAAGGAGAACATCATGGAGAAGAAGCTGAGGCAATGGTATGGCCAGTTTACTGTGGAGCTATGAATATAGTGATGATAGCCAACGTCCGTTGAACGGATAGGGGACAAGAAGTAGAAGAAGAAGAAGGGAAAACGAGTACGTACCACCTACAAAAGCTAACAAATTTAATTAAATTTCCTTCCCAGTGAACTGTACACACACACACACACACACACATACATACTAATTATTAAATATTAATTCGGTTTAATTTTCGTGGGCGTCAGGAATTTACACGTGTACTCTTGGCAGAGCATCGGCAGTCGCTCTGATAATGATGACATCGCGTCCAATGCAGTATTCTGTCTTCATCTAGAAGTGAGAACTCTTCGCCATACCCATTTAGTCCGGGCGATCTTCCGTCAATTCTCTCTTGTAACTCCACTGCATCGTCTTGTGACTTCAGTATGTACATTTGTATGTTTACAATGGGCGATTGTTCTGTGTGCTTTGCAACATACGCCACCAGCACCGCAACTCTATCTCATGCTGCAGCTCCCATATCAGTCACACTCATTCGACGCCAGGCAATAATGCGGCGATACATGAAACGAGTCGTACCTCTCACTGGTCCTCAGAAAGAAATTTCTTTATTTATAATATCTCTGCGAATTTTTAACACGACAGTTATAATTAAACAATGAAAAATACATTTTCCGGGCCAGCGAGCTTCGACCATGACCAAAGTGCAGAGTCGAACAGAACCCTCGAACAGCGTCCCTGAACAGAGCCACGCTTTCTGGTCACGATTGTGACCTTGTGGAACGCATCAGCTCCGTGATCGGCTGCTCCGAGACCTGCCCGGTTAACTGCACATCCAGTCGGACAATAGTTGATCCGTTAATTTGAAATCTACTCGCGGGGTCAGACTGGCGGGGTATTGACGTCTTCCGACATCCATATTTCCTATCATACTACCTTCTGCGCATGCATGCTTAGAGTTGGTACGACTGCGATCACGCGTGCGAAATTTGATCCCGATCGCGTCATTTGCCTTCCGGTTATTACAGTGTAAATGTATGTTCTGCTAGCAGTTTGCACCGAGGAGGAATGACGAGCAATGATCCGATTTTTCTGATCGGAAGGTGTGAAAGGGGCTGAAACTCATTATAGACTTTTATCACAATACGGAGACAGTGCTAAATGTATTTATTGTGGATCGAGAAGGTTAAAAGTGGTCGGACGAGTGTGATACACAAAGAGGTAGCAGGATGCCTGTCAACCTCCACCGCGGACGGCAAGATTCAGCAAGCTTGAGAGATGGTTCTAGCGAATAGGCAAGGTACCATCCGACATGGTTCTGCCCATCAAATAATCCATCGTGTAAGTAATTATAAAACCAATTGTGTGAATTAATTGTAGATAATTTTTGACTTGCCCTCGTAGTATCGACCGGCTGTTGCTAGAAGTCTATGAGCGAGCATATAGAGCTGTGCACTATATTCATGATATAGAGCTGTGCACCAAAGAGTTTATTTAAAAAGAGACTGAAATCGCATCTTAACTACAAATAACAATTTTCAATTTAAAAATTATTTATTTTGACATCCATATTTTTGTACTAACAGAGGTGGACACATAATAAAAATACATAATACATAGTTTATTGTGTGGGATGGAGTAGATTTCACCTCTTATATATACAGCGTTGTCCTGGCTACTTTGCTAGACTGAAGTCTGTGTTAAAGTAGCCAGTTTTTTTTTACAAATATGTATAAAAAAGTAAAAATAAAATAAAAATATATGTAGTGGGAGTGTTATAAGACTAGTGAATTATTAGTGAAAGAATTGTATAAATTATATTAGAATGTTGGATAGCCATGCTTCTGATTCATCTCTACCTGATTCAATCATATATTGGATCCATATTTGTGTAATCTTATTGGAATTGTACGATTTCCAGTTGGTACTGAGTGTATTGTATAGTTTCGGAGCTAGGAACATGTAGAATCTTTGATAAAATGTCGTTGTTGCTCTCGGAACTGGTGTGTAGATGTTTGTTGTTTGTCTTGTGTTGTGTCCATGATTTATTGCTTGAGGAGAGTTGTTGTTAGTATGGAAATATTGAACGAGTCTCAACATAAAGATTTGTCTTATATCTAGGATATTGTGAGGACAATGTAGAGGAGTTAATGTGTATAGTGTCATCATTGATTTTCCAATGTGATTAAAACTGTTATATATTACGTCCAATTTCTCCGAGGCGTTCAGAGTGCCAATATTAAAAAAACGCCTACCTGAACGCACTCTCGGATATCGTCGCCCGTCTGAGGCGAGCGGCATTTCTATTATTTGTCATGTTCCGTTATGTACCCAAAACAATTACTTCTGGCCTGCTCCATGTTTGTTCACCGCACACACACCAACCAGCGGATGGAACGAGGAGCGAGGAGTCCACCGCCCTCACTTTGAACGTGGCCTACTTTCATGCGGTTCTTCCATTCGGCTCGAGCTGGTACCGTTCCGATATCGGAATGACTCACAACGCATCTAATACCTAGTAAATTTTAGGACAAAATCACAGACAGTGATTTAATTATCGCTATCTTTAGTGACCCGTGTTCACGCATGATATTGTAGAGGTCTGATGCTTCCACAATCATCATCAATCTGAACGCATCTTGCAGATACCTGTGCGTAAAACAGAGCTCCTGATAGCTTCAAGAACACGTTCTGTACTGACAATCTATTGCGTACGAATGTCCCATTGTGCAAGACCTAAAAATCAAGAATAGACTCAACTATTTGCCTGAGACGAATACTTTAATTTACTGGGCATCTTAAGAGAAGGAAAAATATTAGCAACTTAGAGAAGCTTATTGTGGCGAGCCACATCGAAGAACGAAGAGGAAGAGGCAGATCCCCCATCAGTTGGACCGATCAGGTGATGCTGGCAATAGGCACTTCTCTCGTGACAGACCTCAGATCAGTGAAAAGTGAAGGAGTGGTGATGTCTATTGATGGTTTGTGAAAATATCATTGCGATATATTGTGGTAGTAAAGACCGGCGTTCTACCCTCTCACTGGCTAATCAGCGGTGAACACAAGATCCGCGAGTTTTTCACCTCAGAAACACATAACCACATTAGTTTAATACATTCTGCTTTCATAATAAACTGGAAAAAAAATATTAATAATACCTGGAAGTGATAATAAAAAGGTGCAGAAGTGTAGAAAATCACATAGCCCGAGGTAGTAATGACACGGCAATTGAACTAAATTGAACAATTGAAAAAAAACCGTAGACGGTGACCGTTTTTATAACTTTCAAAACAGATTGCGATACCAACGTAAGGGCAATTATTTGTGATTACGAGATGCTCGGCATTAAAACACGTGACGGGGCAATTTCGAACGTGACCTTAATTTGTAATGTCACAATATTTATCTTTCATGTTCAAAATGTTACTTACTTACTTATCATCACACTGTTTCCCTGCGGGGGTAGGCAGAGAGGATAGAGCGCCACACTCTCCTGTCCTGACACAATTCTCGCCTCATCCACATTCATACATCTTCTCATACAAGCTCGCCAGATTGTTGAGGCTTCTAACAGAACCATCCTACGTTATCTGGTCGTGCCGAGTCTTCCGCGGACGTCCTCTATTTCTGGTGCCATCAACACTTGCGTCATATATCTTTCTTACCATTCTCTCCTCATTCTTCCTTTCCATATGACCAAACCACCTAAGTGATCTTTTCTTAATCCTACTCACTATACTAACATCAGGTTTACATTATTTTCTTCATTCTTTACTCTGTCATAAATAGATTTGCCACAAATGCTCCCAAGTGATCTCATTTCCACTGCATTCAATCTACTTTCGTTCCTTTTCTGTCAGCTCCAGGCCTCACTTCCATACATCAGTGTCTGTACCAGGATTCCATTGTGCACCGCTAGTCTTGCCTCGGTTGACAAATTCCCATTAGATATAATTCCATTCAAAGCGCCGTTCACTTTATTCCCTGCAGTCACTCTCCTTTCGATATCATTCTCAGCCTTTCCGTTTCTATCGAACGTACTTCCCAAATCTACAAACTCATCTACTAGTTCCAAACAGTACTGAGCACGATGTCTCGCTTTCCTCCTTCTCGAATACAATCACTTTAGACTTGTTAACATTCATCATGAGGTCGCTTTCCTTGCATCCATCGTACATTCTACTATAGTTCTTGTTAGTTATTCGCCATTAGTACTGCATCATGGGTGTACAATAAACAGCATACAATCAAATCGCCCATTTTTGCTCCTACATTCATACATTCCAGTTCTTTCAGTGTTGGGTGTGTTGATTTAATTCACTCTCAAAATGTCAGAGGTTGTAGTATCTGATGTATAAATTCTGAAATTCTTCCTCAAAAAAGTCACGAGGATCATTGAACCTTTCAATTTTTGTAGTATAAATTCCATGTTATATGCTGCTGGAAGAATTACATGTTGGACGTTCTTCCTTATAGCTGAGTTTAATGCATTTTCTTCTGACATATTTATAGAGCCTGATTTATGTTGTATCGGCGATATTTTCAGCTGTTTATTGCAATACCATGGCGAAGATAAAATGCGAAACTGTACAAGTTTGGATTTAAATAAAACTAAATTATTTTATTTTTAACCTTTACCATACCGTGATATAAAATACCCGAACGCAGCCATGCTGTCAACTCGTGTTACCTTAAATGACTGTTAGAAAAAATGTTTTTATTATAGCTTAAATGGCATATGCATTCATCGAGTCCTATACAATGTCTTCCTTCTTATCTCTCTTCATTTAATTAGTGAGAAAGAGACAATTATATTTGTATGTTTGTTGTTCTTTTCGCTCTGAAAATAGTGTGAGATCTCTGTCTTTCATATCACAAATGGTATTTTTACCAACGTATTAATTTTACAACGGATTGAATGGAAAAATAATTTTTTGTACGATTCCGTTTTCATAATTGGTTTGTCACTAGTCATTCCTGAGCGCTAATATTTTCTTTACGATTATCTAAAATATGAATTTTACGCTGCACGTATTTACCGCTATATTACAGGTTTAATTAGATGGTAGACTTGTGTTACTGCATAGTTTGGGAAGTGTTAAGGAGAACACATTGTTATTGTGAAGTTGGAGTTCTTCAGAACACAGTTTTGTGATATTTTGATACAAATTAAATGTTTTAATTAGAAACATATACATATACAATCAATCGAAAAAAAAAAATATGTCAATATGAAAGTGTAACACATATGTTCAAAAATTTGTCGTTAACTTACTATGTTGACGTTGTGTAAAGTGTCAGCGTACTTCTTCGGATAGGAAGGGTTCATGGATCGAGTTTGGGTCTAATTTGTACATACATTTAATTTGTATTAAACTAAATTAAACATATTAATTAGAAAGATATACTAATAAAATCAGTTTTATAGAAAAATATTATTGTCGCGCCATCGGGACTCGAACCTGGATCTCTTTCCTAACCGGGGAAGGTGCATTATCTAACTATGCTACAGCGACAATATTTTTAGCGACAAATTTTCGAACCTGTATGTTACCTTTTTGATATTAATATATTTATTTGAAAGAGCCATCTACCTTATTTGTACAGAATCTCGAATACCCTTGTGTAATCTGATAGCAGACGCTAGTTATTAATTCATTTTTAAATATATCATAAAATATTATGGATTTGGTTCTGTTACACTGTAAAAATTCTATATTTTTTCGAAAGATTAATTTTTTTTATATATTCTAATTCATCTAATTTCTTTTAACATGATTTATAAGCGTGTCCCATCACCTAAATGGAAATGACTGTATATTATAATAACATACCGATTTGGTAAAATGCATAGTTTTAGTTCATTAACATCTTGGCAAAAAATAAAATTATAATGTATATATATATGTAATAAAGTTGAAATAATAAAATAGAATTGGAAGGACGCTGTTAAACAGATCAGTAAAAAGTTTCATGGAGGTCACGAATCTCATGTCATATAGGAATGATTATAGAGAAACATTTATTGACCCCTGAGGCTGTCCGCATGTTATAGTATTCCGGTCGTAAATCGGAATCGGCGGAGGGTGGTTGGGGGTAAAGAAAGGAAATAAGGCAACCTGGATATAAAGGTCGATGATGGGATAGGGGTTCAGGATAAGGATCAGTGATTTCGGGGAACCGGGAATCTGAAGGACTGCTCGCTTTACCTCGTGTATGACGCCTCCGTCACTCCTGCAGTCGCCGCCGAGAATCACACAAACGACACGCGGATGGGCAGATCTCCGCTTCCGATTGAAGACGGCGATATCACAACTTCACCAGCGGCACACGAAACAACAATATCACTGTGCATATAAATCACAGGATCACAAACAATACAATGCTGATGCACTGGAGCTGAACATTCACACCGTGAATGCTATCACGAGGTTGAGATCGAACAAATATCGGTTTAGTTGACGTCTGCTGACGTCAAGGTAACATTTCACACTGAAGACAAGCATTAAGGAAAAAGGATGGGTGTGAATTTGGACGCGAAAGGTGTCAATAACATGGGTCGCAGCCGATTTATAATGCGCGTCAAAAATGTATTTTACGAATCGTGAACATAATCACAGAACTTGTGGATTAGTAGATTATAAAAAGCTTACTTACAGTGAAACATGGTGTGCTGCCTCGCAGCCGCCAGCGGAGTGGCTCCCACCACTAAACTCTCACAACTCATCAAATAAAAGAAAGTCATAATCACACTGACAGCCATACTGTTCACTTTGCCTGTCTTGACTCCGAAAAAGTCACTAAGAACACTCATGATATTGGGTTTTTCCTTTCTATCGTCCGATTTATTAGATCCTAAGAATGAGCTACTGCTGCTGTCGTTGTTGCTATCGATTCTAGTGTTTTTGCTTCTACTTCTTTCTTCACTGTGGTTCATTTTGCTAACTATTAATGACTCTTCGTCAGGCATGAGTCTTTGTTTCTCCATCGTAGGCCCCTTTTTTATGTTGGGTCCTTAATTTATCTTTTCTCTCCTGGTGTCAGAGCATCATCTTCTTGATGCAAGGATTTTTGAAGTGTTATTTGTTGCTGCTATGATATATGGTACGCAACTAACTGGTACTCCACCGTCTTGTGCCAGAATTCTGAAAGAAAAAAAAAAGATTAATAGAAATTTAAATATACAAGATCAGTATTGATAAACGCTACTGAAATTTAGACTAAGGATCGCTATCGACTATATGAATTTTTTTTTTTTTGAGTAGATAATATTTAACGTCGTTGCAATTCCGTGATGTTCTTGATATCGTCAAGTTTATCGACATTCAGCAACTTCAACATGGATGATCTTGAGGTAGACGATTGCTGAAGTATGGCTCAGAGGAGAGATCTTTTTGAGATAGCCAAGACCAGCCCCGAACTTTAGCGCTAGATGTGATCATTGATTTTTCAGATGATTACAATATTGCTAATATTATATATAGATGTAGTTTATTTACTAAATAATATATCTTATGACTGTCTATAATAATAAAATAGCCCTTTTCTATTAAACAGTCTACAATAAATTTAATTTAAAGTTTCTGTGAAGATTAGTAGCCATGACATAGAAGATATGCCGGTCACATATATAGGTATATACAACAGGGCTTATCAACATCGTTACATTCCGACCTCTGTACTAGCATTTCACCGCATAAATATTACTCACGTGATCTCAACAATCATTGTACAATGTAACATAATATAATAAAACCGAGGTAAAAATCAAAACAAAAACCTTTGTGGTGGCCCAAAGTCGAATTATTATTCATTTACATACTTGATTCTTTTGATTCATATTAACCCTCCCCAAACCATGCAGTAACACATGTCTACCTTTCTAATTAAATCAATAATATTTCGGTAAATATACGCAATATATACTTCATATTTTAGTTAATTTTAAGGAACATATTAACGCTTAGAAACGACTAGTGAATAATCAATTATGTAAGGCCAATCATACATAAATAATAATTTTTAATTAATTGCTTTTTAAAATTAATACGTTGACAAAAATACCATATGTAGCAAGACAGAGAGAAAACATACGAATATAATGGTGTCTCTCTTTTATTAATTAAATGTAGATAGATAAAAAAGAAGGTGGTATTATACAATGCAACCTCCCATACAGAACTTGATGTATGCTTCGAATTATAATATTACATTTTTTCAAAAATATTTAACTCTCAATACTTAAAGTAAATTTATGACATTAACCATTTTTTCACATTTTAAAGACTAATAGAATTCTAATTTCTTAAGGTAACACGAGCTGACAGCATGGCCGCGTACGAGTATTTTATGTCACGGTATGGTGAAGGTTAAAAACTCACACAATACATATCGATAACCTTCAATAGAGTGTAAGGTTTTTAATAGTGATGAGCTTAAAATCACGAACCGTGAGTCAATCGCTGATATCATTGTGTCAAACTCACTATCAGTGATTGAATATCTGGGAATATCATGATTCATTTTATAAATTTATTTTTGTTTGATTGTGAACCGTCATTTGCCGCATGTGCATATGAAACTAAAATATTCATGAATGATAATTCGTGATATCTAGTAGATTATGTCAAAAAGTATTACGGATTTGACACCGAAATGCTGAGAATTTGACCCAAAAATTAACACATTTTTTAAAAGGTATTTTATTTGGTAATGGATATAATTATATTTGTGTTGATATTATTGTAAATTTGATATATATGCTAGAATATGATTTTTACGCAAATGAAGTTTGAATAATAAAAGAAAATACGCTAAAAATGTTTGTTTTGTTTATTTCATGTATTGTGATATCGCGCGGCGCATGCATATTAGTAATGAAACTGTGATCACAGTCACAGTTTTCAATCACTGATATTATCGAACACCGATCACAATCACACCTGTGAGTAAAAAGTAGCATTTTCTCTCATCACTTGTTTTTAATACAAATATATGGTCATTCTACCGTGTAAATAATTTTAATTTTTAAACAGTACATGTGAATATATATTAAAATAATTCAGTCCCCGTACTTTTTTCTGCTAAATTTTAGTTTCACCTGCCCGCATGCTTTTCAGCCTGATATGGAAACCGGTCATGAAACACAACGCATGGTTACCGAGTTTTATATAGCTGATTAAACTGTATATAATGCTGCAAGTATATATTGGGTTATTACATAAGTTCGTAGCGTTGTTATTAAATTTAAATTCATTTTTATAAATTAACAAACAATTATACATTCTAAATATGAATTAAATATGTTAATTAGAAAGATATACATATAGAATCATCATATACATATATATCGGGTTTCGAACCTGGATCTCTTACTTAACCGGGGAAGGTACATTATCCAACTATGCTACAGCGACAATATTTTTAGCGATAAATTTTCAAATCTATATGTTACCTTTTTGATATTAATACGTTTAATCGTTCCATTATTTGAAAGAGCCATCTACCTTATTTTTACAGAATCTCAAATACCTTTGAGTGATCTGACAGCAGACGCCAGAATTATCAATTCACTTTTATTAAGTTTTGGACACATTGATACAACTTTATTATTAGGAGAACACATTCTTATTGTGAAGTTGTAATTGTTCAGAACAGACGGTCTGTGATATTTTAAATACTTTATTTATTTATTTTATTTTATTAGTAACTATATAATGGACTGTGCCCGTCTCACTAGAGAAATTCTGTGTCGAGACGGGCGTAGTATACAAGCAATTGTTCGATTAATAAAAATTACAAGTAGATAGAATTACATTTATTACTATATAAAAAGTGTATATAAAGAACTGTTTTAAAATGGACTTAATTTTTGGATCACTTTGTAGCAATAATTAATATAGGTATGAGTCAATATGTTTGAGTGAGTGCACCGATACTGGTTCTACCCATATTACGAATCCAAGTTTTAATACATAGTTTCATGTTCTTGGGATAATTCAATTGATTTAAGTCTTTTAGCATTCTATTAAATAATTTAGGTCCAAAATATTTGTAGTTCCTTTGACTCTCGGGCTTTGTAGGTCATTTGTATTTGTCCGTGTGAAAATTATGTTTTGAGTTGTTTCAAAATGTGTCTGTTTGTATTTATATGTGTATTTGAGAGTAGTATTAGCGTATATTTGTCTAATATCGAATTTATTAAAAATTTCGTCAGTGCTCGTTGTGATTGGGTACTTAAAATAATTCTGAAAGTACCGTAATTTTGTCGAAGATCTAGTTGTAATTGTAATCACTGGTCTATAGTATGTTACTGGATTGAGCCCGTATGTTTTGACACAACCTGTTATAGGAAGTATTGATTTTTGCGAGGGTTCAAGCGTGCAATATTAGACGAGGTAGGCAGTGAAACATCATATCAGTTATGCCACTAACATGGCTGTATCGGCAACAGGTACACTCTTTCACATTTGGGAAATATGTGTTGATCCAAACTGAACCGTTATTTTAAATATTATATGTTTCATATTTAGAAACGTGATTAGTGACATTGGTCGAATAAAAACTATACCAAATGTGAATTAAATATATTAATTAGAAAGATATTCATATAAAATAAATTATATCGAAGGTGCATTATCTAACTATGCTACAGCGACAATATTTTTTGCGACAAATTTTCGAACCTATATGTTACTTTTTTTGATATTTATACATTTAATCGTTCCATTATTTGAAAGAGCCATCTACCTTATTTTTACAGAATCTCAAATACCTTTGAGTAAACCGATTGCAGACGCCAGAATTATCAACTCATTTTTATTAAATTTTGGACACATTGATACAACTTTATTATTAGGAGAACACACTCTTATTGTGAAGTTGTAATTATTCAGAATATAGCTCTTAGTTCAAATAATGGAACGATTAAATGTATTAATATCAAAAAAGGTAACATATAGGTTCGAAAATTTGTCGCTAAAAATACTGTCGCTGTAGCATAGTTGAATAATGCAACTTCCCCGGTTAGGAAAGAGATCCAGATTCGAATCCCGGTAGCGCAACAATAATATTTTTCGATAAAATTGATTTAATATGTATATCCTTCTAATTTATATATTTAATTTAGTATTTAAAATATCACAGAGCTGTGTTCTGAATAATTACAACTTCACAATAAGAATGTGAAGTTGTAATTATTACTAATAAAAACTATACCATTAATGAAAATGATTAAATACGCGATGATGTATGTTTTCAGCCGGATAAGGCTAAGTGCCACCAATAGTCGGAATATATCGGATATATATCGGAAATTTTCTGGATGCACTTCGAAGATCAGTGGAGAAGAATTTTCCTAGCAGCTACGATCTACCCCAGGTTGAAGATAATGAAAGGACATTCCTATATATTACATATTATATATACACATTGGTACTTAGTAATCTCTGTAAGTTATCGCCTTATTGATTATATACTTCCACTGAGGTTTGTCATTTGTTATTCATCATTATCGTCAGCCTCCTTTTATCTACTACTGAATAAAGGCTTCCCCAAGTGTCTCCCATACTTCTATCATAATGGGGGGGTATTAGATTTATTTATTTATTTTATTAGTAACTATATAATACAATGTAAAAATCTGTTTGGACTGTGCCCGTCTCACTAGAGAAATTCTGTGTCTAGACGGGCATAGTTTACAAGCAATTGTTTAATTAATTAGAATTACAAGTAGTAGATAGAATTACATTTATTACCATATAAAAGGTGTATATGAAGAACAATTTTAAAATTGACTTAATTGTTGATCACTTTGTCGCAATAATTAATATAGGCATGAGTCAATATGTTTGGGTGAGTGCACCAATACTGGTTCTACCCATATTATGAATCCAAGTTTGAATATAGTTTCATGTTCTTGGAACAATTCAATTGAGTTAAGTCTTTTAGCATTCTATTAAATAGTTTAGGTCCAAAATATTTGTAGTTCCTTTGACCAAATGTAGTATGCGCTCTCGGGGTTTGTAGGTCATTTGTATTTGTCCGTGTTGAAATTATGTTTTGAGTAGTTTTAAAATGTGTCTGTTTGTATTTATATATGTATTTGAGAGTAGTATTAGCATATATTTGTCTAATATCAAAGACATCGAATTTATTAAAAATTTCGTCAGTACTCGTTGCGATTGGGGATTTGAGGATAATTTTTAATATAATTTTTTGAGTTGCTATTATTAGATTAATTGCGGACATAGTCACTCCACCCCAAGAAATTATACCATGCTCTATGATTTATACACGGTTTTGGATTTCTGGGTCCTATTACTTGTTATATCCAATCAATGGACGTTGCTATCATAACTTTGTTCACTGCAGTACCTCTGCAGTAGACTGACCAAACCAATGAGTTCTTCAGCCATAATATTCTTCTTCTTCCGGGGCATCGACTTCCAGAAATATTTCCCTGCATTATGGGTGTCATCCGAGATATTGGCGAGTTCGGAATTTAATATTGCTTATTTAGAGAATTCTTCTGTAGATCCACACCTCAAATGCTTCAAATCACCTTATTATTTCTTCGGTAAGAGTCCATGCTTCCATTCCATAAAATAATATCTAGAACACAGCATCTCACCATTCTCATTCGTAATCTAAGGTTGAGATCATGACTGCATTTAATTTTAATAGAAGTATCTCAAATGTCGTGTACAGGGTGGCTCAAAAAAAGTGAGAACATCTCGTCACACACGAGTTATTACAAAACATAATATAATTAATTATAATTTTTTTCGCACAGTATTTAACTAATCATAAATCATCAAAACACCCCTTACTGCATCATCTACTGGGTTTAAATCTGGCCTGTTCGGTGGCCACATGCCTGGCGAGATGAAATTAACATTCTCACGATGAACAAAGTCGATTGTATTTCTGGCTGTGTGAGATGGAGCTCCGTCCTGCTGTTATTCTCCAGGCTTTGTTTTGAAACTCTTCAATTTTCTAACACCCCGACGATTGTCAATTCGTAAATTTTTGATCAGAATCCGGTCTTCTGCAGTGATTTTTGTCATTCTGGGCGATAATTTGAAAATTTGGCGACCGAAAAATGTCGAAATAAAACGTAATATAGATAAATAAGTAAGTAACTATTGAAGCTATTGTTGATTTGATATAGTTACACTAATTTCGACGTAATTAAATCACATTTTACGAAAAGTTCTCATTTTTTTGGGCCACCCTGTATATAGTAACCCATGTATCTAATCTTTCACCTTTCTTCATTAGTGATCATCCACATCCCTCGTGACTGTGAGGATAGTGATCTTCGTGAACTTTCGCCCTCTTCTCCTCGTCCTCAAATGTGCTCGTTATCGGTCCAACTTATGGAGGATAATCCTCCTTGTTCTTAGATGTGGTCCAACAAGCTATCTTTTCTTTTCGTAATTTGCTTAAAAATTGAAGGTTCAGAGTAGGTCCTTGATGTTCAGCTCCTCCACAACAGAGAAGTTCGTACATCTGTAACATGTACGATATTCGTGACACGTGTCGCAGTCCGTATTCCCACCCTTGCCTTCACAAACCAGGAAGCAGAATAAAAACGAGAGAGATGCGTTTTCTTCGCCACTCCGAACAAAAGGGCGTCGTTTATTCCTCGATTTTCGCAGCTGACCCTGGCTGACCTCTGGCTGCAGTCAACCTAGCGGGATCTGGACACCTGCCCGGCCGTCCTTCCGCGCTTCCTGCCCCGAAGACGGGAAGCGACGAGTGTGGGAAGTGTTTTGCCAGAGACGCCGCTAATTATATCGCGGCGGGGTCAACGGCCCGCGCGGCTAACGGGACCCGCGGCCGAGCCGCATCTCTGCAGGCAGCATCTCATATTATATGTATATTATATATAAGCCCAGGCACATATATACATCTTCAACCGCAGCGAACAGAGATCAGATTCAGTCCAATTCAATTTAATCAAGGTATCGAAATTATAACATGAATTCATTTACTTAAAACTGTACAGAACATAGAGAATAAAAATTAATCTAGGGATCTAAAACATAATTGAACAAAAAATAATCGTCAGATTTATCAGATCCCAAAGACTGCGACGGGCTGGCCGTGTTGGAGGAATACCAGATAATAGGACAACAAAGATCATAATCAAATTAATATCCCAGTGAAGCATTTTAAATGTGGATCTACAGAAGAATGCTTAAAATAAGCTGGATGGACAGAGTTACGAAGTACGAGGTCTTGCACCTCATGATGCAGGGAAAGATTATTGGAGGTCGGGGCCCCGGAAGAAGGAGAACATCATGGCTGATGAACTTGAGGCAGTGGCTTGTACAGTCTACTCCGTTAAATAGTCGACCGTCTGAAAGCGCGAACCTGATCAATAATGCAAGAAATCTAAGCTGTACAGGGATTTCATGAAAGTGTGGACTACGAATGGGGTATATTAGGCAGTACCATGTCACTTCACTTAATAACATATATTTTCATACGACCAAAACCAACGCGTGTGCATTACTACGTTGGTCTGTACCGGGTGTGGCGTGACTCATAGCGTCATTGTGTTTCGTCCTAATCCCTTCATGTCTTTTCTAGTAAGCCCTTTGATGGCCCACTGATTTATGTCCTTCCTATATATACATATTTTATTATTTGTATGGATATCTGATCTTTGTATATTCTTGCTTTTATATTATATTTTTATTTGTGATATTTATATGTATAAGAGTAAATAAAGGCAGCACTTAAAAAGATGCAGGAAGATCAAAATTCAAATCTTTGTTCGTTTTGCCCATACATTTTCTCAAACTAAAATGTAAATTTATATTCTTCCTCTTACATTAGTTTCTGTTTTTTTTTATTAATTATAGAATTCTCGTTACTTAAGCGTTGTGTGTGGAACCTATAAAGGGAGTTGCAAACTTCTACAAGGGTCCCCCCTTCTGGCCCCTTTATTGGTTTGGTCAGTCTACTGTGGAGCTTTTCCAGGCCGCAGTTGTTAACAGAGTGATGGTAGCCAACGTCCGTTGAACGGATAGGGCACAAGAAGATGAATAAGAAGAAATAGTTTTAATTAATTAATAACTAAGAATTTATTTGAGGACAGTGAGGGGTTTATTTTGTCTGGTAGCTCTTCTGGTATCGGTAAGGATTTATCTGCGGAATTTACAACAAAAATTGATTCAAGTCAACATAGCACGACAGACTGAGACTGCCATTCAGGAAGAAGGCTAAATAGGAAAAATCGATGATGTATAGAGCGCTGAAAATATTTAATGAAATGCCAGAAAACATAAGAAAGGAGGAGAAATTGAATAGATTTAAAATTAAACTTACCAAATATGTAAAAAATAAGTTTTAGTAAAAGAAAATACTTTGATCTTGTTTATATAGGGTCTTTTAATAGGGACGCTTAAAATTTGTTAGGTTATAGCAGCCATGTTGTTAAAGTGACATCTGTCAAATTTATTGTTAATTGTTAAGTAGTATACGGCAAATCATCACGGAAGGTTGAACAACGTGTGTAAATCATCAAATTTTGAGGGCAATTTGACAATCGATTTGATGGCACGGTTATCTGGCGCGACGGTGACGTGAACTGCCCACAGAGATCGTGCGATTTAACGCCTTTAGACTTCTTCCTTTGAGGCTATCTTAAATCGCAAGTCTTTACGAATAAACCGCAAACAATTGACCCCCTCAAGGTCAACATAACAAACGCCATCCAGCAAATTTAGCCAGATTTATGCGATAAAGTCATAGAAAATTGGACCTCCCAAATATGCCACCGAGCAAAGCCGCAGCGGATATTCGAACAATGTTATATTCCACACTTAATGCCATAAAATATACTTTCAAATGAAAGAAAAATTGAGTGAATATCTCACATACAACCTGTTTAACTTACATTTTAAAATTGAGCGTCCTCATTGAAAGACCCTTTATTAGAGCGTATATAGGAGTGCTTATGTATATAAAATTTACCATGTCACATTTAATATACATTTATATCGAGTGTGGCACAATTACTGAAATGAGATGTTGCAACATCGAACACTTCATCAGGTGCTACGAGGTTTATTGACGTTAGTCATAGGTCTTATCGGGAATTTAATATATACAAAAGAAAGTTACAACCGGCTAATCGATATCTCAGAGTAATATTTAAATTAGTAATATTTAGTATAGCGAAATCTGCTAATGAAGGGTACATCGTACAATGGAACATCGTGGTAGTTTTTTACTAACTCGTCTCAAGACTCGATGATCAGAAAACAGGAAAGTTGGCTGGCGAAATTGCAAGCAAGGGCATGTAGCCGTGTAAAAAAAAAAATTCAACACTGGACGCAAATTGGCAGAAGAAGAAGAAGAAGATTAAAAAGTTAAAATTCGTCATAATCTACGTATTAAAGAAAGGGCGCCTAAATTGGAAGTACAGAGAAGCTGTGGAAAATTTAAAAAAATTTAACAATGGATGTAAATTGGCAGTAGAAAAAGATTAAAAAAAATTTTACAAATTGAAGAAACGCTATGAAGAGCTACAAGTGACATCACGGTGGCCATGATAAGGACGAAGAGTAAAAGCTGACTACTGACGAGATAAGTCGATCATCTTCAGAAAGGTTCTGGAGCTTCTCTAGTATATCCGAGAGTGAAGATTGTTCTAGCTGCAAAAAGTCTAGAACCACAAAGCTTATGATGAAACTGGATAGTGTGACGTGTTACCGTCTCCAGTGCTCAAATAATCAAGTATTACCGGACAAAAAAAAACTTTAATTAAATTAAATCGTTTTCAACGCTTACTGCGTCATCTTCAGTTATAAACTAAAACTTGAAACTAGAAGATATTTTATCGACTTATTTGAGGTGGAGGGGAGAAGAGGGTATGAGAGTGGGGTTTTGGTGAAAACTGAAAGTGGTTGGGAGATGTAATAGGGGATGTTTATATATTAAGTACATTATTATTGATAGAAAATTTAGAAATATTATTACTAGACTTTTGTATTTTATTTTTACAAGAAGAATGGGATGGGAACCTCAACATCTCACTTCCTACACTGACATGGAGAGCAGACATGGACTATTCACAGCAGATTGTATCAAAATTATATGTTACTAAAAGAGTTATGGAAGAGCGGTGTGTTCGGTATCTCCCAGGAATATCAACGAGTGGGTAAGAAGAAAAACAATTTGTTTATACGATTGAGGGACTGTGCTGTCATATAGAGATGAGAGAGAGAGGAGAGTTGGACCCTAAGGATACGTTGCTGGACAGTATCGGAAGAAAAATGCTGGTCTTGCATGAACTGGAACTGTAAATGATAGGAACTATAGTTTGAGAAAGGTTTTGAAAGGAAATAAAGAATTGTTGCTTTTGATGTTCTTGTCTATTACCTATACACTTCCCACCTCCCCCTATACCAGAATACGATCTTTTCCGTAGTGCGTTCTCTATGGTTTTGCAAGTTGAAGTTGAATCTTGACAGTGTATTGTTGATGTGTGTTATCGGTTTCTCGCTACCGTGCGCACCAATTTAGTGATTTCATCTCGCTATTGTGCATGGTGCTTGCTGCATGACATTTTCGCACTATCAATGAAAGTGTATGTTCAAGAGTGTATCGTGCGGAACGGCGCCATAAGATACCTGTATATCAAGTGGATGAAGATGATACCGAAAGGAGGATTTCACAGATGTGTCGTGTTTTCTGATTCTGGGTGGTCCTTCAGCCTCCTCCTCTTCCCTATTACTGTCTCTCTTCTGCATTCCTTCCACCCTTACAGCATCCAATATTTTCCTACCCTCGTTGCCCAGACATATGTATTATATATAGAATGTAACAGACCGTTACTGTTAATAGTGTTTTTAAAGTTTAAGTTTTAACGTAAAATAATACATTCTTACCCATATAAAAATGTATGAATGTTTTTAAGAACACTTTCTATGACTGAACATGACTCATTTATTGTTTGAAAATACTTCGCGTAATAACTAAAGGAAATAATTAATTGCTTTTAGTTTTTCTCAAATTAAAAACAAATCCATGCACCAAATTTAAAGAACAATCATGAAATCAACACGTTAAAAACAGTAAAATAGTAAAATTCGCGAATAAGTAAAAGAGGAAATAGACACGTCAATGATTTGCAAGCAGTTATAACCCTTTCTAATGTTATTCTGTTAATAAACAGCATAGGTAACGACTTCATACAAAACGGATCAACCGAAAGGAATTCAGTAAATAGCCATTTATATGACTTGAGTAATGCACCAGCTTAAAGACAGAACTGAGTAATGTAAATAGCGCGATGCTATTTACATTACTCAGTTCTGTTTTAGAACTAAGCAAATAAAGTCTCCACTGGAACACAGATGGAACTAATTGCAAAATAATGTTAATCCAATTTTTTAATTTACATTTGTTTCCCAGAATTTTTAGCTTTTTTGCTTATATGTAAGCATTTTCGACTCATATTTTTAACACGTAAGATTGAATTCTCCCCAATTCGATACTGTGAATCCATAGTTAGTAATCTATAATTTATAATAACTTATTTATAGTTCATATCTAATCTCATTATTATTTTTTTTTTTTAAATATTTTTGCGTTCAGATGTCTCTCACCACGTAGACGTAGATCGGATTAACAATACTTCCGAGATAATATTTTTATCGGTGTTATTTAACTGTATATGGAACGGTGATTAAAATAACGTAATGCATAACAATTAACTGTCGAAAAGTGAAAATTTGTAAAAGTGAGAAGTTCGTTTTACTGTGGGAAAAAGTAACACTAGGTACTTTCGATTCAATATGAAAATCGACAGTCCTTTGTACGTTTGATCTACAATCTAGATAAAAATGAATTCGTGGCGCGAATTAAATATTATTTTTAAGTTCTACTATAGGTCTTCTAAAAAAATCTTCTTTTGTATTTTAATTTATATTATTATATGCTATATTATTATAGCTATATTAAAAACATAGTCATTAAGGCCAACTTGGGTTGACTGTTTTTAAAAGTGTATAACTTTGGTGGGGTTTATGTATATTTATATATGGTTTTAATTATGTATATTTTTTGCAGATACTAAAGAATTAATGAAAGTTTTTTAATGTCTACATATCCAGTGCAAGAGATTGAATTTTATTGTGACCGGCTAATTTCATAAAATGCAGAGTTTGCTTGCCCTCCCCGTTCCCCAGATTTGACGGTGCCTAATTTCTTTTTGTGGGGCTACTTAAAAGGGTGAGTTTACATGAACAAACCGGCAATAATTCGGGAGCTTAAACAAAATATGACAGCAAATTTGTGTAATGTAATTCAACATACTTTAGAAATAGCAATTATTTGTAAACAAGAAAATGGAGGTCATTTAAATTTATTTTCCACACATAGATTAAAAAAAATTTATCAATACATTTTCATGTAATAATATATTTTTTTTTATTAAATATGAAAATTACAAAAGTTATATGCATTTCACATCAGTCAGTCCTGGTTGGCCCACTCTGTATAATATGACTAACTACCGTAACTTATAGATACTACAGTGGGTATAAATTATATATTTATTAATTGATATTAAAAATATTAACATATGGGTTCGAAAATTTGTCGTCAAAAATATTCTCGCTGTAGCATAGTTGGTAATGCACCTTTCTCGGATTGGAAAAGAGATCCAGATTCGAATTCCGGTAACAATATTTTTCGATAAAATTGATTTTATATGTATATCTTTCTAATTAATATTTAAAATGCCACAGAGCTATGTTCAGAATAATTACAACTTCACAATAAGTATGTTTTTTCCTTAATAATTAATGAAATAAACTGTTTCATAATATTTAGTTATGTACTTTTTTTTATGTACTTGGACACAACCTTCTTCAGGACAATCTAGTGTATACACTAAATTAAGTACAGATATTTTAATATAAGGTTAATCAGACAGAGGAACAGTATATCAGATAGGCGGTGGGAATATGTTCTGAAAAAAAAAAAATTGACATTTCCCATCGTATTTTACTCAAATGTATTTTTGATTCACCGTAATATAAAGCTGATGTTAGTATAGCGGGTAAGATTAAGAAAGGATCACTTAGGTGGTTGGGTCATATGGAACGGATGAATGAGGAGAGAAGGACGTCCGCGGAAGACTTGGCACGACCATGTAAACCAGATAATGGAGGACGGTTCTGTTAGAAGCCTCAATAATCGACGAGCTTGTGTGAGAAGATGTACGAATGTGGATGAGGCGAGAATTGTGTGTCAGGACAGAAGAGTGTGGCGCTCTATCTTCTCTGCCTACCCCCGCGGGGAAACGGCGTGATGGTAAGTAGTAATATAAAGTTGATTGCTTTTAAAATTTGATCAAAATCAATTGTGTGTGTTTAAGTTTGTCGACAATGTACTCGATCACTGCAGCGAAAGTGGAGAACGCGATTCCCCGGATAGGAATTAGGTAGATACATTTTTTATTAATAGTTAATAAATTTTATTTTTATTTTTGGTTGTAGTAACTTTCTGCCTACGCATTCCGCAGTCTCTGAAGAATTTAAAACGAGTGTCATTGTGAGGCTGCTCACATATTGAGGTCACCAAGTTCATGTCCTTGTAGGCCGCGTTCTAATAACCATCTTTCTCAGTTCTTCCTACTTAGACCAGCGCCTCCACAACTGTGGGAATGCTTATTTAAACGTGTAATTTTTTTTTTAGAATTGTCAAAGAAAATGGTGTATTGTGTGAATTTTACGACCTGTACTGTGTTGTTAAGGAGAATACACGATATTTTAAATACTAATTAAATGTATTAATTAGAAAGATATACGTATAAAAACAAATAATAATATACAAGTTGTATCAATGTGTCCAAAATTTAATAAAAAATGAATTGATAATTCTGGCGTCTGCTATCAGATTACTCAAACGTATTTGAGATTCCGTAAGAACAACATAGATGGCTTTAAAATAATGGAACGACAGATGTATTCATTTGAAAAAAGCGTAACATATAGGTAGCATATTTGGTAGTGCACCTTCCCCGGATCGGAAATAGAGATCCAGGTTCGAATCCCGGTGGCGTGAAAACAATATTTTTCGATAAAATTGATTTTATATGTTTATCTTTATAATTAATACATTTAATTAGTATTTAAAACCTTTATAGTGTGTTGAATGTTGCAAAAATCACATAATCGATGGATAGGTAACACAGAACAACCCCCGAAGTGACAGTTCAATAATAAGCCTAGGAAATTCATTCACACCCAAGTTGGTCTCTTAGGACTAAGGATTGCGATTCTTAACAATACTCCTTCAATTTTATCAGCATTATGCAGTCCTTGGGATAATTACCAGAAAAGTGCCCGTTGTCTTTTCCACTCGGAATCTTCCTCTTCCTCGCAGTACTCCAACGTGGTCCACCACAATAAACTTCTCCAAGCTACCTTCCCTTGAATGATTCATTTCAGGTAAATGATTGAGAGTCAGCGTACCAGTGGAAGTGTATTCTTGAAGATTACAGGTAGAGCCTCCAAATATATTCGTAAAATTTTTAAGAAAAGAACTTCGGATGATAAATACAGAAATGTTTCAAATGTTTCTCCAAAAATGTAAGATTCGCGATTAATAACTTGCAGAACTCAAACTCTTCGTGGAGATAAAGAGGGGTCAGTATTCTCTCGATAACTGACAACATTTTAGATATGTTTATATTACTTCATATCTCACACCCCGCGTGCAAGTTTTTTTTTCATTATTTAGTATATAACTTCTTGTTTGTCGGCTCGAGTATTTATGAAAGCTAAATACTAAAGAATAATAGAAAGCCGACTCCATCGTTGACAAAACAATGTATTACAAGTGCTCGTTGTCATAAAATCATAAAGATAAGCGGAAGACTTAAAAAAAGGCAAATGCAAAAGATGTCCATCAAAGGCGTTTACATCTTTATTGTCCGACTTCCATATAGCCGATAGCGGTACTTCTGGAGAAAAAAATCGTATACCTGAATGAATGAATGAATGAATGCTTGCATATGACTTCCAGATTTCGTAAACCTTTGTTTCGTTTAGAAAAATATTAAAAATCTTATAATATAAATATGAGCGAATACTTTACGAATACTTTTTAAAGTATTCGAATAACGAATACTAAAACCAGGCGAATATATTCGGGGTTCGAATATTCGATTTACGCCATTATTTTCCTCAAATTTAATGTATCGGTTGATTTTCGAATTTCCGCAAAAAGGCGACACGAGAGACAAGCGATAATGACATTAATGTACCATTTAATGTTGTGGAGTATATTTATTTATTTTTTAGTATAAAATAATATATTCGCGGTCTGTTCTAAAGCAATTACCTGTACAGTTTTTATAAGTTGTATATTGTAAACAAAAGTTACAAAAAATGTGTTTTTTTTTATATATAGTTGGAGACAAAATGTGTAAGTAGTTAGGTTAGCACAAATACTAACAGAATAGAATATTTTAAAAATAAATTACTAAATTTAGAGTATTTTAAACATGCAAGTCACCATCAAAAAACTAACCTCGATAGGTCTATTAATTAAGCATTGCTTTTTATGCAAGATATAAAAAAAAAACATCGCACCTTAATACATACTTACTAATATAACTACTAGATGCATGAACAAGTTAACCTTTACCATACCATGACATGAAATACCCGAACGCAGCCATGCTGTCAACTCGTGTTACCGTAAATAACATTATTAGCAGCTTAAATGGCTTTAATGGCACGAATTAACTTTAAATATTGAGCATTTAATTTTGAATAAATGATTAATAACATAATTTAGAGCATTCATTAAGTTTTATACAATGTCTCCTTTCTTCTTATCTCTCTTCGTTTAATTAGTGAGAAAGAGACAATTATATTAGTATGTTTGTTGTTCTTTTCGCTGTGAAAATAGTGTGTGATCTGTCTTTCATATCACAAATTGTATTTTTACCAACGTATTAATTTTACAACAGTTCAAATGGAAAAAATAATTATTTTTGTACGATTCCCTTTTAATAATTGGTTTTTCACTAGTCATTCCTAAACGCTAATATTTTCTTTAAGATTATCTGAAATATGAATTTTATGCTGCATGTATTTACAGAAATATTACAGGTTTAATTATGATGGTAGATCCGTGTTACTGCATGGTTTGGGAAGGGTTAAGAGAACTAATAACCGTCTGATGAAGGATAGCTGCATACATCGAACGCATTCTATGCAATTAAATTTCATTCGGAATGTGAGTGTATCCATAAAATCCTCCCCTTTTAAATAGAAGAAACACACAAGATTTATCCTATGTCTATAAAATTTTAAATAACTTAGTTGATTTAATAACTTTTAACTGTCCCACACACCCAACACGCAGAGTTAATTACATAAAAAATTGTTTTATGATCCGCTCTATATCAAAATATAATGCCGTTAATTCTTCTAATAACTTAGACATTTTCAACGATAAATTGCTTCCCTTTAAAATTAAACTATGCCAACTTTTCAATAACTATTAACATAAATTGTATATATTGCATACCATTTCCCTCCTCTCCTTACCCTTTCCACTTTGTATGTTCAGTTTAAAAATACTCTTTTGTTTAGGTTTATTGTATTGTTGGTTTATTGTAAAGTAAAAGTCTTCTTTGTTCATCAGTTTGTTTGAGTATACTATTTTTATATACTAGTTATTTAATTCCGAAGAAACTTCACTGGTGTTATTTTTATATATTATCAATTGTTATTGTTTTACTGTTTGTATCTAAAAATATAAAATAAAATGAAATACACTCTTACAAGTCATTATGCACTGGAAGATAAAAGGTAGCAGAGCAGTAGAGTAGTGTAGCCAGAAAGAACCTCAGAAAGTAGTAATGTACATCATAGCACAGGATAAATCAGCTACTATAACGAGGTCACCAATCTTCGATGTAATAAAGAGAGGACCTCAGTAAGGGTATTAAAAAAGCCTCCCTTACCTGACGCGTTCGCCAACAATGAAACCCATGGAAGGTTTAAAACATCTTCGCGAATAATACAGCGTGATAAAATTAACCAGATATTGAAATAAAGTCCTGTTATGAATATATAACTGAACGTTTCATTATTAAGGAGAACACATTCTTATTGCGAAGTTGTAATTATTCAGAACATAAGTCTGTGATATTTTAAATACTAATTAAATGTATTAATTATAAAGATATACATATGAAAAATATTGTTTTTGCCATACCGCGATTCGAATCTGGACTCGTTTTACAATCCGGGGAAGGTGCACTACCAAATATGCTGTAGCACCAGAATCTTTGACAACAAATTTGATTGAATAATTATAACTTCACAATAAGAATGTGTTCTCCTTAATAATATATAAGTTGTATCAATGTATCTAAAATTTAATCAAAATGAATTCATAATTCTGGCGTCTGTTATCGGTTTACTCAAAGGTATTTCGATTACGTAAAAACAATGTAGATGGCTTTAAAATAATGGAACGACAGATGTATTCATTTTAAAAATGTGTAACATGTAGGTTCGAAAATTTGTCTTGAAAAATATTGGCGCTATAACACAATTGGTAGTGTACTTCCCCGGATTGGAAATAGGGATCCAGGTTCGTATCCCGGTAGCGCAAAAACAATTTTTTTCGATTAAATTGATTTTGTAATTAATACATTTAATTTGTATTTAAATTAATTTTCAATTAACAAGGACGCAATAGCTATCCCAGACTGTACTAATAGGAGCGCAATGGTTCATGAGTTTGCGTGACAAGCTGTGTGTATTTGAAAGAGGTCGTTTTTTAGTACTGAAGGCTAACCCTGTACATGTAATTTAGCATACTACGATAGAGCAGCCTAGTATTGACCTCTCTAGGAGGTTTATGAGCGGTACAAATCACAGCTGATGCGAACTGTCACCCCTGATCAGTCTAAGGTTTATAACTGACCCTATTTAAATAGTAACAATTATAAAACAAATGATGTCTGTTATTTAATTTTGAAAATTAATTTTTCTATGTCTTTGGCGGAGTTTTAATCCGTTATTTAATTCGGACATTTTATTTGCATTCAAATCAACAGGTGTTGCTACAAGTGCTACTGAAATATAGATTTTTTTTCTGTTATCTTCTGAATTACTAGGAAATATGACATGTTTTTAATACAGTTATTAAGAGAAAAATATTGGCAGTATTTTGATACAAAATAATCCATTTGTTCAAAATATCGATGATGAAGTTGATCTGAATGCACCAACATCTGACAGTTTTATTAGGGATGTGGTAGGGTCGTGCATTCATAACATCAAGCCAGGGAGGCTTCTCGCGAAGGATGTTCAAAGGGTCGTTGAGATGATTTGGTCGCGTGGAACATACGGGTGAGAAGAAGTCGGTAAATACATTACATGAGAGGAGTATTGAAGTGTCAACGCTTTATGGACATATACCGAATAAATGATGAAGCGATTTGAAGCGCTTGAGATGTGGTTCTACAGACGTATGCATAAAATAAACTGGATGGATTGAGTTACGAATGAAGATGTTATAGTTCTGAAAAATAATAAATATCTCAGATGTGTGATGAGATTGTCTGGGTCTGGAGAAGTACGAGATCTCGCCGGAAGAAGTACGAGAAAATCGCGGCTGAATGAAACAAGGTTTGGTCAGTCCGTGGAGCTTTTCCGGGCCAATGTGGACAAAATTAAGAGTGGTATGTCAGCACAGACGAGTTTGTCGTTCTATCCACTTTGACGCAAGATAACGGTAAGTTAAGATATCATAAAAATAGACTCACATTAAATTTCGATCATCCAGAGCGCGATAACTGTCACAAATTTAAAAAAAAAATTGACACTCACTATAATATTTTATCTTTGCACTGGAGGCGATTTTTTATGGTCAAAATCCAGGGTTCGACGCCTCGCTGGCGGATCCGCGCGTCTGCGTGCGTTCGTGCCGGTGATTCGCGACCGTCCGTAACGGCGGACGCGGAGTGACTGCTAACGGTACCGCCCGGCGAGGAGGCACCCGGTTCGTGGCCGCGCGCTTGCGGCTTGACCCACTAATGTTCAAATATGCACCAGCCGTAGTCAAACGGTGGCCGGGCGAACGTCTCCTCGGCGTTCTGGGACTTCTTCAACTGTTGTGCTGCGCGAAGGTGGCCGGCCGTGCAGTGGGGCCAGGGCGGGCCAGAGTGCAGGGCGGCCGCCCTGACACTTCTTTTGACCTCTGACTACCCGACCTGAGAACGGCGACGCCTACAGAATAGCTACAGATACAGTATGGATTTATATTTTGTTTATACTCTTATATAGGTGAATTATTTTTTTGGCTTTTCTTTTAATATCATAAATGTGAGTTCTGTTCCTTTGAACATTTGCGTACGTGTGTGTGTCAAGAGAGTGAATAGATGAGTGGTGGGGGGCATGGGTTATAAGAGGCCGTCACTGGGGGAACGGGTCTCTTTTCCATCGCCACTTCGCAATAGTTATTAGTCTATCTCTGAATTACATAAATGTCAACTATTGTAATACTATTAATAATAAAATATAATTATTAGGAGAACACATTCTTATTGTGAAGTTGTAATTATTCAGAAAATAGGTCTGTGATATTTTATGTATGAATTAAATATATTGAATTTATCGAAAAATATTATTGTTGCGCTACCGTGATTCGAACCAGAATCTTTTTCCAAACCGGGGGAGGTGCATTATTCAACTATGCTACAGCGACGATATTTTTAACGACCTATATGTTACCTTTTTGATATTAATATATTTAATCGTTCCATTATTTGAAAGAGCCATCTACCTATGTTCTGAATAATTACAACTTCACAATAAGAATGTGTTCTCCTAATAATAAAGTTGTATCAATGTGACCAAAATTTAATAAAAATTAATTGATAATTATTATTATGATTACTCAAAGATATTTGAGATTCTGTAAAAATAAGGTAGATGGCTCTTTCAAATAATGGAACGATTAAATGTATTAATATCAAAAAGGTAACATATAGGCTCGGAAAAAAGTCACTAAAAATATCGACGCTGTAGCATAGTTGGATAATGCACCTTCCCCGGTTTAGAAAGAGATCCAAGTTCGAATCCTGGTGGCGCAACAGCAATATTTTTCGATAAAATTGATTTTATATGCATATCTTTCTAATTAATATATTTAATTAATATTAAAAATATAATTGTTACCGTGGAACACTCAGTTAAGTTAAATTACAAGGACTCAACCCAAGCAACTCGAGAGCACAAAGAGAGGATAGAACCCTAATCGTCTTTATAAAAAAACACCCGACAACGCTGGAATAAACTTATTACTATTATTACACAAGACTGGAGCATTTCACAGAACGTGAAAATATCACCAAGAAATTTCTAGATTATTTTTTGTTAAGAATTGGATCATCTGGCCACGCGATGGTATCCCATTCTTTCAACCATTGACCACGTACGTTTGTAGATAGATGTTTTGCTTCTGCTCTATCTCACCATGTTCTCCAAGTCCCACATATCTTACAACTGTATTGCGTAGTTTTTCCAAAATGGATCTCACAATAAATTGTCAATTCTAGTTAATCGTGAATACTAGGAAATATTCCACCTTCTTATGTTGACAAAAGAGAACGGTATTTATACGAGGAAGATGGATAATGGATGAGCAGGCTCCTTCTGGTTTGCAAGACGAGGTTTCAAAATACCGTACCAACGGAAATAGTCAATCAAAACACCTCGATAGTCTTTTATGAGCGTCTGTTTTGTTGTATACCTGTTCCTGACGAAAAAAACCAGTTTTTATGGCCAATTATTGTAACTGTTACTCAATAGTATCCTTTTAACAGGAGCCGGAGAGATGTATATTCTGGTTTTCGGTTCTGAACAGCGGTCGTGTCATTCGCGCTCTTGATTGATGGGTTCGATGGGCTTATTGCGAAGCTTGAAGATCTTCGTAATTCATAAAGGATCAGACTGCGCCAGTGGAACATGTGAGGGGTCCTATGTGGTTCTACTCATTCACTTTCGTTGTCATTTTTTTAATGCTACTAGGCACCTGTGTCCCACGCACATAGTGACAGGACGGAGCTGTCATTTCAAAAAATCCTCACAATCCCCGACTCTTTTTTATTCATTTCTTTCAAATAACATAATGAGAAGTACAACAGTGCGATCGGAAAAAATAAAGCACATAACGTAAGAAAAAACATTAAACATCAGAGGAAAAGTCATAACAGATTGAGGTCGCACAAGTCTACACTTACTAGGCAAGCGTAACAAAGAAAAAAAGAGGGGATAAAAAACACGTCTCCGAAAAGGAAAAAAAAACGATACAAAATAAACACGGACTGACTTGTCATCAGAGCACCACTGCCGGCCGATCGTCACCCAGTTTCAAAAGAGACAAACGCAGAAAACAACTAATTTTACAAAAGAAAAATTACAGTTAACAAAACTAAAATATAATCTAAAATGTATACTAAAAAACAACTACTCAAAGACAATGCATAGACAGAAATAATTGTAGAATACTGGGAGTCTCAAGGATCCTAGAGCCTCTTAACCTTGCCTTCCCCAAGCGGGGTATTCACATTCCCCATAGATCGCTTTAAACTCGATAACTCAATAATTATGACAACGATTTCGTTCTTATTTTTTGTAAACTTCATGGAAATAGTGACGAAAATTTTGTCATTATTTGTTTTTCTAATTTCTAAGCGTATAATATTTAAAAATATTGTTTTCGGTCCAGTGATCTTACACCTGCGCGTGTCGATACCATACCCCTGTGTCTTATCTTTAAGTTATTGTGCTTATTATTTGTTTCACTCTGACTAATGCACTGGGTAGCCCCATAACGCAGATGCGAGCGAGACAAGAGACGTCCGGCGAGGCGGTTGCGACCACGTCGCCCGTCATGACTTTTTATTATCGTTTGTATGCATATGATCTGGGGTGTTTCCATACCCCGCTTCGGACCACGCGGAAGTTCAGGCCGCTCGGTGACGAAAAGGTTAACAATTCCCACCTAGGTACCCAGACTCTCGCGAAGGTGAACAATTCCAAATTCCTTTTGCTGCTGAGTAGATCCCATCCCACCAAACCTTCAATCAAATCTTATCTTGCATCCGTTAATATTACCAAAGTATGTGATTCGGCGTTTGTCTCACTCGGCTACAAGCGGACCAAGGATCAGATGCTAGACCTGAATCATTTAGTCTACTGTTAAATTCCCTATCCCTATCTTCAGTCCCTATCTTCAGTCTAGTTTCCTTCTTAATGTCAGTATTGACATATCATTCTACATGTTAATTACACATTCACACATTACAATTATATATATATTGACATACATATTTTTGTTCTAATAGAGATGAATTATATTATAACATAAGACACAATTAATACTCATAGTTTATTGTGTGGGATGGAGTAGACTCCACCTCTGATATATACATCGTTGTCCTGGCTACTTTGCTAGACTGAAGTCTGTGTTAAAGTAGCCAGTTTTTTTTTTCGTGCTGTTGTGGTGTTATTTTAATCATCGACAGGAATAAAAAGAGAATTACAAATATGTATAAAAAAGTAAAAATATATGTAGTGGGAGTGTTGTAGGACTAGTGAATTATTAGTGAAGGTATTGTATAAATTATGTTAGAATGTTGGATAGCCATACTTCTGATTCATCTCTACCTGATTGGATCATATATTGGGTCCATATTAGTGTAATCTTATTGGAATTAAACGATTTCCAGTTGGTACTGAGTGTGTTGTACAGTTTCGAAGCTAAGAACATGTAGAATCTTTGATAAAATGTCGTGGATTAAAACATATATATTTATTTTTGAATCTGCGCTTCCTGCACGCCACTGCAGCCTCTGGACGTGTCTGGAGTTTAGGTAGTATTTTGGACGTATATATAATATTATGTATAGATTTTTATTAAAAGTGCCACGTATATAAGAATCAAATACATGGGAAATACTAGAATGATTAAAAATGTAATATTTTAACTAACGGTACTTTAGATACTGAAAGTGAAAAGAAAAAAACAGTGTGTCGAAATGTCAGGGGAGTAGCAGGAGTGACAAGTACCGCGATAAGGGAGATACTCGACATGGGGCCTCTACCGATTCAGGTGTCTTGGATATATCTCATCCTTCAGGAACTCCGCACTAAAGAAAGGTTCTCCCCAACACGTCAACACGCAGGGAAATAATTATTTCGATGCAAATTAAATGTATCAATTAGAAAGATATTATCGAAAAAATATTTTGATTTAAACCGGGATTCGAATCAGGAATTTTTCCTATCCGATGAAACACGTTGACCATTTCACCGTGTCGACCTAGTGAGTTAACGACAAATTATATGTTGCAATTTTTTTTTTTAATTAATAATGTGTTCTTGGTATGATTTTAAGAACGTAAAACGAACTGAAGGGAGACCACAAAGTACATATATTACTGTCCCCTTCAGCCTATTCTTATTTTGGACAAATAGTACTTATTTAAGGTCATGAAAATTGCGAGCGAAATTCAAATTCTATTGTGTCGAAAGTGTTAAGCAACAATTAAGCTAAACAATTAAATAATACTATATTCATATTATGGTTACATTAGACATGTATTTTTTTGCTTTATCAAGAGAGTAACCGCCCCTAAAACAGATCCAATGTAGACATTGGATAACACGGGTGACGCACAAGGAGAATGGGGAGAGGTCCATCTCCTATACGGTGGTTAGACCAAGTCCGAGACACGACCGGATCCTCGAGGAATGTCCAAGATTGCAAAGAGTAAAAGCAGAATAGAGGACCACCAGTGGCGTGCACTAGGTATAGATTTAGGTTATGCTGTTACCAATGATGTTATACAATCGTATATAATACAAGTAATGCGATATAAAGAGTCTTTCAACGAGGACGCTCGATTTTAAAATGTAAGTTAAACAGGTTGTATGTGAGATATTTACTCAATTTTTCTTTCATTTGATAGTATATTTTATGGCATTAAGTGTGGAATATAACGTTGTTCGAATATCCGCTGCGGCTTTGCTCGGTGGCATATTTGGGAGGTCCAATTTTCTATGACTTTATCGCATAAATCTGGCTAAATTTGCTGGATGGCGTTTGTTATGTTGACTTTGAGGGGGTCAATTGTTTGCGGCTTATTTGTAAAGACTTGCGATTTAAGATAGCTTCAAAGGAAGAAGTCTAAAGGCGTTAAATCGCACGATCTCTGTGGCCAGTTCACGTCACCGTCGCGCCAGATAACCGTGCCCTCAAATCGATTGTCAAATTGCCCTCAAAATTTGATGATTTGCACACGTTGTTCAACCTTCCATGGTGATTTGCCGTATACTACTTAATAATTGACAATAAATTTGACAGATGTCACTTTAACAACATGGCTGCTATAACCTAACAAATTTTGAGCATCTCTATATATACTTTCGTTAAACCAACGTCTTTGGACAAAATAAATCCGTCGTTTATACGACCCTACCATGTATTTATTATCCATATAAAAAATGTATGAACGTTTTTAAGAACACTTTCTATGACTGAACATGATTCATTTATTGTTTGAAAACACTTCGCGTAATAACTAAAAGAAATCATTATTTTTATTAAAGGTTAACGTAGAAAATAGTTCTGCCAATTGCTTTTCGTTTTTCTCAAATTAAAAACTAATCCATGCACCAAATTTAAAGAACAATCATGAAATCAACAGGTTAAAAACAGTAAGATAGTAAAATTCGCGAATTGGTAAAAGAGGAAGTAGACACTTCAATGATTAGCACGGAGTTGTAACCCTCTTTAATGTTATTCTGTTAAAAAAAACAGCATGGGTGACGAGTCTACGCAAAACGGATCGACCGAAAGGAATTTTCAATTCAGTAAATAGCCATTTATATGACTTGAGTAATTCACTAGCTTAAAGACAGAACTGAGTAATGTATATAGCACGATGCGGCGATTAAAAAAAGAGCGCCATAAGTATAGCGGTGAGTTTTTAGAACTAAGCAATTAAAGTCTCTACTGGTACACAGATGGCACTAATTGTAAAATAATGTTTTCGTTAATGTTAATTCAATTTTTTAATTTACGTTTGTTTACCAGAATTTTTAGTTATGCACAACTTTTTTGCTTGTATGCACTGCACGCCTCTGAGAACCACTTAGTTGAGTCATGAATACATCCAACGAGAAAGAGAGATGTATTTTTAATATAACTGAATAATCGAATTTTTACATAACTTAATACGGACTTTCGCGGACGTCCTCTATTTCTGTGCGACGTCAATACTTGCGTTATATATCTTTCTTACCATTCTCTCCTCATTCATACGTTCCGTACGGCCAAACCACCTAAGTAATCCTATCTTAACCTTACTCACTATACTAAGATCAGCTTTACATTATCTGGATCTGTCACATATACCCCTAAGTGATCTCATTTCAACTGCATTCAGTTTACTTTCATTCAGATTCCGCGCGGTTCAGTTTAATTGTTCAAGAAAATATCTTCAAGACTATTAAAATAATGTCGCACACTTAGATCATAACTAGGAGTGATTTTTCAGTAGATAAAAAAATTTAAATAGTTTTCTCAATTTTTTGTTATTAAAGTTACGAAACTAAATAATATTTTAGGTCATAAATGTATCCTAAAATGACGCTATTAGAGAACTGGGGCTAAGTTAGTTGCGTGTATGACAGAGTATCCGAATACAATAATAATACTAAATTATTGTTTTTTTTAATTGTCTTAGTTTTGATCTAGGTGTGCGATGTGTTCGCGATGCGGCCTGGTAGAAAGATATATTTTTGTAATATTAATAATAAAAATTTATCGAGTATTGTTTTGTGTCCGAGCCCTGCCACCTGCGGGCCGCATTTCAAAGCTAGGAGTTTATCCGTGAACCGAACCGCGGCACGGGGTTCAATACACTTGACTTGACCTTCTTACTCCTCACTCCGGCTCGGCCCTCGGCCGGTGGCAGGTCTGATTGTGATTGCAATATTATGCGTAGGGTGACAATGCTTCAACCTTCAATAAAATTATATAAATATATATATATATATATATATATATATATATATATATATATATGTATGATACTTGACTCATCAAATTAGATACCTTAAATGATGTTACAGGTTTAGAAAAGGTGGTAGTCAACGGAAATATGAGTTTGGGGTGGTGGGGTAGCTAGTTAATTGTTAAGGTTAGATCAATATTTTTAGTACTTCAACCACTACAACTACAAGGTGGTAAGTATGTCTCTAACGTTGCATGTGATGAAGTAAACTAATATAAAAAACGCGTCTCGAATTATGATTATTTATACTTATTAAGGAAAACACATTCTTATTGTGAAGTTGTAATTATTCAGAACATAGGTCATAAGATTGGAAATAGAGATCCAGGTTCGAATCCCGGTGACGCAAAAACAATATTTTTCGACAAAATTGATTTTATATGTGTATATTTATAATTAATACATTAATTTAGTATTTAGATTATTTATACTGTTAAAACCCGCTTAATTAAATAATTAACACTTGTACGCGGTACCGAAATATAACTTATCGTCTCGCATGTCGAGCAAAAAGGGAAATAGCATTACAACGTGATTGGTTCAGTTTTGAGTAGACTGGCGTGGTTACCCTAGCGATCGGAGCATCTCAAATATTTCTACATGAGGTAACCCATCTGATTGCTGCTTCCTCCGATGGTATCTTCATCATATCATCGTCTAAAGACGAAACAATGGATTGAGATCGTTCAAATTACCCCACAACAATGGCCAATAAACACATTAATGTTCAGAATTAATACAAATCTTTAATGTCGGGATATTATTTTAATTTTGTTAATCTAGCGACATTTTCAGAATGATTTTAATACCAACGCCATCTGTCCTCAGAAAGATTCTCACGAATATTGTTAACAATGGGCGTCATAAGCACACAAAATAAATTGACATTTTTTGCTGGAAGTTGCGGCCCCGGAAGAAGCTAACACAGGACCTATATTGGACTACTCGTTCACCGCCAGGTTGGAATTTTTTTAGTACTAAACAGGCGACAAGGAACGAGGCACGGCCGCCAACCGAGACATCCCTCATTACACCTATGACCCCATATAAAAATCTTAGTTGTGTAAAATATACAATACAAGGATTAATAATACAATATGAACAAAGATACAGTAATAACACAGAGGGGCAACTAGAGGAGTACACTAAACACTCACTCACGGGAAACAAGACGAGTTGATTCTCTACCCGAGCACCACTGCCGGCAGATATTATTCAGAAAACAGTACACTAGGTTATGTACAAAATATAAAGCATGTGAGGGTGGACCAGCCGCTTACGCAGAACCGTTTTCAGGAATTTCTTAAATTCTATTACGCAGCTGTGCAATTTCGTTTCGCATAGTGTCAAGCCGGAGCCGAACAGTTGCCATCTCAAAACCTTCGCATCTCCGAACTCTTCTCTTTATTCACGATTGAACAAACAGTTACAAGGAAAATATACCAGTGTAAGAAAATATTAAGTATGAATATATAAATAATTAGTTATATTATGTAATGTATTGGTAAAAAATCAAAATCAAAATAAGCACGTGTGGAAGCCGAGGGGAAAAGGCAACACGCCTCCGAAGAAGGAAAAAAAAGACAAAAATGAAATTAAATCGAACTGACCTGTCATCCGAGCACCACTGCCGGCAAATAACAGTCCAGAGTCAAACCAAAGAGTCTAGAAAAACAAAAGTATTTGTTACAGAAAATAACTACTAATACAACGGGTGAGATAAAAATGATAAATGAAAATAATAGCAAATAATAATATAACATGTCAACAAAGCAAAGAAAAAAATACATGAAGATTTTGATATCAGGAGATTCCAAAAAGTTTCCAACTGGACATTCAGATTGAAGAAACCTACGTTAGTAGAGCTTATCCGGGCCGCAGTAAACAAAATGATGATAGATATAAATGTCTCACATAGACGAAGCTATTATTTTTATATGGAAAATATGGAAGTCTTGGGCATTACAGGACTTACGACCTGTCATCGGCTGGTTTAAGTGATCACTTTACACAATGTAACGTTCACCCATTTACCCATACTACAACATCTGTAATAGCTTCGTCTCTGTGAGACATCTATATCTTGATGACAATCCCCCAGGGGATAAATCCCAGTAAATGGTTTCTACAAAGATTTGGACATACTCAAAAATATTGTAAAATTTTGATTTTGTCCGTTGATCCACCGGAAGCATTCCCTTCGGAGTTCCTCTGGCATTTGCACGACGTGTCAGGGCCACCTTAACCCTTCCAAAACCATGCTGTAACGCAGGTCTACCGTCCCAATTAAAATTGTAATATTTCGGTTAATATACGCAACATAAAATTAATATTTTAGTTAATTATAAGGAAAATATTTATGATACTTTTAAAATTAGCAATATTAACTTTGTGGTTAAAATTCATATTTTTATGTATTATATTTTTTTTATTAACCACCTTGTTGCGTAAAAGCATAGATGCCGGAAGAAACAGGATATTGGGAAGGAGGTTTGCACTCACAATTCAATTCTTCTGACACCTGCAAGGTGGACTGTAAACTATATCACTTTCTTCGTTCAGGGGTTCTAGTCTTTTAGAATGCACTGTATTAGACGCAATGTCTCAATTTAATACGATTATTCGATTCACACATAACTACACTGATTCAAGGTCGCCGTTTGACTGGCAGCGGCGTGTCGGGTGAGGAAAGGAAGGGGAGGTAGAGGGTACAGTACGCTACCTTCGTTCAAGAATAAATATATGTTATAAATAATTGAGGATTGTGCTGCATTTTACATTAGTAAAACGGGTAGAAATTTTAATGTAAGAGTAAGGGAACATTTGAAATGTTTGAACAATAGTGGGTTTTTAGAATTTTCTAATCATTTGATAGAAAATGGTCATGGTTTTGATAAAAAATTGGGATTGTCAATTTAGCATATAAACGGTGTTGGTCACAAACGAAATAATTAGGAATCGTTGGAGATAAATAAAGCGTGGAAAACTAATCAAACAATTATAAACAACCAACTGAATTTAACTATGGGTCCCATTCTAAAATTATTCGAGTAAATTTGTATTAAGTAACAATTTGAGTTAGGTACCAAATTTATTTTTTAAAAATAGATTCTGGTGAAGAAACAATAATATATGTTTTTAGTTAGTATTGACATCCTGAAGAAGAAAATAGTATTTTTCGAAACCGGTAGATGTATTTAAACTCAATTCAGTGGTTAATAAAACAAAGATAACAAATAAAAATATAAAATATTTATGCTTAGAACTGACTAGTGAAAAATTAGTTGTTTAAAGCGAATTTTACAAAAATGATTATTTTTCAATTCAGTCAGTTGTAAAAAATAATATGCTGTGTAAAATACCATTTGTGGTAAGATAAATAGAGATGGTACATTAATTTCACAATATAAATATAATAACGAACATACGATCTCTCTTTATCACTAATATGATCTCTTTTTATCACTAATTTAATGAAAAGTGTTAAAAAAGCTAGTGTTGCATGGGACTTGATGAATGCTCTGAATTATATTAAGATATTGTTACCATTTTTGTAATTTATGCTCAATATTTGGATTAATAATTTTAAAGCCATTTAGACTAATAAAAGCTTTCATCACATTTAAAACGTTAAAAATTTCTTACGGTGACACGAGTTGACAGCGTGGCTGCATACGGGTATTTTACATCACGGTATGGTGAAGGTTAAATGCTATTGTTCTGTACATACAAGTAGTCTGTACTTCTCATTTGAAGAGTAATCCCAGAAAAAAAAATAGTTCAATAGAAATTGCGATTGAGAAAATTGTTAAATACTATGTAATGTTAAATACTATGTTAAATAATCACGGTATGGTGAAGGTTAAATGCTATTGTTCTGTACATACAAGTAGTCTGTACTTCTCATTTGATGCAATAATGTAAGTCCTGTTCTCATTTCGGCGGTCTGGATTATAGATTTCATTCCAATTTCAAATGAGGTTGTCCGTCGAAAATACGAGGGCGAGTCAAAAATCATGTACATTTTTCGTTGTACAAATTTGCATTCACTAATTAAATTACTTTAGCTATGAAAACAATTACTTTAGATTAAAAGATATTATTAAATCGCAGAATACTTTGCGATTATTTCACTGCATGGGATTAAAGCATTTTCTCCCTGGAGAAGGGTAGATGCACCAGTTATTAACAGGAATAAAATTCTTAAATTTAATTTCACCTTTCATCATCAGGATGGGTAAGGACATGACAAGTAGTTCAGGGGCAGAATCCTTTACCACCTTGGAGTTCATAAGAAAGTTGAGTCAGTGGGCTGTCGGAGGGTCATACAATGAAGAGAATGCGCTCAGAGGCTGGGCGTTTATATCATTTCCTCCCCATGAGACGCGTAATAAGATTGTAGAACCTCTGTATGCAGAAGTAGAATATTTTATTATTAAGGAAAACACATTCTTATTGTGAAGTTGTAATTATTCAGAACATAGGTCTGTGATATTTTAAATACTAAATTAATGTATTAATTATAAATATATACATATAGAATCAATTTTGTCGAAAAATATTGTTTTTGCGTCGAATCTGTTTTTGTTTCGAACCTGGATCTCTATTTCTAATCCGGGGAAGTACACTACCAATTGTGTTATAACGCCAGCATTTTTCATGACAAATTTTAGAATCTATATGTTACATTTTTCAAATTAATACATCTGTCGTTCCATTATTTGAAAGCCATCTACATTGTTTTTACAGAATCTCAAATACCTTTGAGTAAACCGACTGCAGACGCCAGAATTATCAATTCATTTTTATTAAATTTTGGACACATTGATACAACATATATTATTAAGGAAAACACATTCTTATTGTGAAGTTGTAATTATTCAGAACATAGGTCCGTGATATCCGGATTGGTAATAGAGATCCAGGTTCGAATCTCGGTGACGCAAAAACAATATTTTTCGACAAAATTGATTTTATATATATATATTTAAAATTAATACATTAATTTAGTATTTAGAACATTTTGTTCGCGGCTCAGTATAATAAATCACATAATCATATAATATAACAGAAATTGATTTTTTAAATGTTAACCTTACTACATTTTATGAACTATATGTAATTCATAATTCACTTTAGCTAATCATTTCAAATATTCACTTCTTTCTGCCTTAACCCTAATTCTAAGCTCTTCACCTTTTCTATATATAACACATTTTTACCGCGTCTTACGAATCGGCTGCGACCCGATTTCCCACTCATCCTTTTTCCTTACTGCTTGTCTTCAGTATGAATACTGAGCTTGACGTCAGCAGACGTCAACTAGAATGAAATTTGTTCGATCTAGACATCGCGAGAGCAATAGTGGTGTGGATTTGTTCACCACTTCCGTACACCAGCGCTGTATTATTTTAGATATTCTATGAATTGTGTGCGGTTTGATACGGATTATTGTTTATGATATCGTCGCCTTTGATTGGAAGAAGAGATGCCGTGTGTGTGCAGGAGTAACGGAGGCGTCTGCAGGAGTAACGGAGGCGTCATACACGAGGTAAGGCGAACAGTCCTTCAGATTCCAGATTCCCCGAGATCACTGGTCTTTCGACTGGAGTATTTATCCCATCATCGACCCTTATCCGTTAATCCAAGTCCCTTCCTTCCTTTATTTACCGCTCCCCCCTGCGGCAATTCTGATTTACGACCGTAATCGTCGTATTCGCGCTAATTTCGGATCTACGTCATTCTTTACATCCACTTTCCTATTTTTCTGCTTGGTAATTCTCATATTCGCTAGAACCATTCCTCGCTTGCTGAATCTTGTCGTCCATGGTGGAGGATAACGGATGTCTAGCTCCCTCTTCGTGCGTCACACTCGTCCGGCCACTTATTGTGATAAAAGTTAACAATGAATTTCAGCATAATTTTACTGTGTAGCTATTCCGGGCTGCTGTAAACTAAGCCTAACTCAAGGACGCTTCGTGATGTAGTCTCATTCTTCTCACAATACTGGCATATCTATTAACGAGGCTCTTCAATGGTTATACATATGATGTACATTGTTTTGTTTGGTTTTATTGGCATATTAGTCATGCAGTGTGGATTCATTTAACCTTACAGCCGCGGTGTGTGGAAGTTGAGTAATCCCAGAAAAAAAAATAGTTCAATTGAAATCGCGACGAAGGAAATTGTTGTTCCAATATTTAATTAGTTAAAGAAACAAATTCATAACAAAAAAAAAAAATAATAACCACAAAACTGCTGCTGCAAATCATTGTCAAAAAAAATTTACCAGACAAAAAGAAATCGAACAATAATTTCACAATGAAATGATTAATCTATAATTAATATTATTAAATAAATACTTTTTTCACATTTGATGGAATTATCATACACAACTCATTACAAATAAAATAAAAAAAACTATATATTTTATTAGAAATTTCCTTAATATAAAACTTCTTAAAATGGCGTACTACGCTATCTTTCAATAATTCATAGATCATGGTATAATTGCTTGGGGTGGGGGGACCATATCTGCAATTAATTCAATAATAGCAGCTCAAAAAATTATATTAAAAGTTATCCTCAAATCCCCTATCGTAACGAGCACTGACGAAATTTTTAATAAATTCTATGTTTTTGATATTAGACAAATATTCGCTAATACTACTTTCAAATACATACATAAATACAAACAGACACATTTTAAAACAACTCAAAACATATTTTCCACACGGACAAATACAAATAACCTACAAACCCCGAGAGCGCTTACTACATTTGCTCAAAGGAACTACAAATATTTTGGACCTAAACTATTTAATATAATGCTAAAAGACAAATCAATTGAATTGTCCCAAGAACATGAAACTATATATTAAAACTCGGATTCGTAATATGGGTAGAGTCAGTATCGGTGCACTCACCCAAACATCATATTGCTACAAAGTGATCCAAAAATTATGTCAATTTTAAAATTGTTCTTCATATACACCTTTTATATAGTAATAAATGTAATTCTATCTACTACTTGTAATTCTAATTAATTGAACAATTGCTTGTAAACTATGCCCGTCTCGACACAGAATTTCTCTAGTGAGACGGGCACAGTCCAAACAGATTTTTACATATTATTATATAGTTACTAATAAAATAAATAAATAAATGTTCAATATTTAGAGAAAATTATAGCATTAAGAATTTTAAAACCATTTAGGCAAATATAAGTGTTTTGTTTCATTAAAAATGCTAAAAAAACCTCTAATTTCCTACGGTAACACGAGTTGACGGCGTGGCTGCGTACGAGTATTTTATATCACGGTATGGCTAAGGTTAAATGTCTACTTATTTATTCTGAATCCAGTGCATATATAAATATGATATATACTCGTATATTATACTTATAACAATATCAATATTATCCTTTTTACTAGAACTTATCTTGCATATATGTACTCAGTTTAACTTTGACTTATATATGTTCTTCTCCTTTCTAATATCATCTGACATTGTATTGAAAATCTTCATTACCGAAGTCCTGAATGATCTTATTCCTCTTATATGATTCTTACGCTAATCTTTGCCTCAATTTTTCTTATATATTCTGCAGGTATTTGCTTAGTAAGGATATTAAAAATAAACCCTTTAACATCGAAATAATTTTTTTCATAATAATATAATAAGATTATATTTTGTAGTGATAATAATTGTTACATTTTTTCATTAACCTATAAAATGGATAGCAATATACTTTTAAAATTAGCAATATTAAATTTGTGGTTAAAATTCATATTTTTTATTTATTATCTTTGTTTTATTAACCACTGAATTGAGTTTAAATCCATCTACCGGTTTCGAAAAATACCATTTTCTTCTTCAGGATGTCAATACTAACTAAAAACATATATTATTGTTTCTTCACCAGAATCTATTTTTAAAAGAACAACAATTATTTAAAGTATTAAGTAATAATTTGAGTTAAGTACTAAATTTATTTTTTAATTAATTGTTTTTTTTTAAATAGATTCAGGTGATGAAACAATGATATATGTTTTTAGTTAGTTATGACATCCTGAAGAAAGAAGAAAATGGTATTTTTCGAAACCGGTAGATGTATTTAAACTCAATTCAGTGGTTAATAAAACAAAGATAATAAATAAAAGATAGTAATATAAATATACATACCTTTTTTTGAATATCTTTTCAATTTTCAAAGAAATTTCACATTATTTTAACGTTTATTATCTCAAAATAACGTATTTGTTATTATATTTAGTTATTACAATGATTTTTTTTAAAATAAATTCACGTATATTTAAATTAGTCGTAAAATATGATGACATTTACTTATAAATTCAACAATGAATGATAAAACTGTAATCCAAGTACCACCGCGATCGGTCAGCGCTGAGTCGGCACAGCCGGACGACCGGAGTTAACTCGAGGAGTTGTCGGTAACGTGTGCGGTGAACTGCAACTCCAGGTTAACCGTGGAGTAGCCTGGAGCGTGCCGCGGCCAAGATTGCACTGAACTCAGCCGCGGCTGATGCGAGATCAGGTGGAGTAACCCTCGATCTAACAGTCGGGGTAGAATTCATTTTTGCTAAGGGTATAAAAATATTATAATATGTGTCGAGAGTGGCAAAAGATTTTAACCCTTCAAAAACTATGCAGTAACACAGGTCTACAGCCTCAATTAAAACTGCAATATTTTGATTAATATACGCAACATAAAATTTATATTTTAGTTAATTCTAAAAAAAATGTTTATGCTTAGAACTGACTAGTGAAAAACCAGTTATGTAAAGCAAATCATACGAAAATAATTACTTTTTAATTCTGTCAGTTGTAAAATTGATATGCTGGGAAAAATACTATTTGTGGTAAGACAAATAAATAGAGATGGTATATTAATTATACAACAAAAATGATAACACACGAATATAATTATGATCTCCCTTTCTCACTAATTTAATGAAGAAAAATATAAATAAGGTTGTATTGTATAGGACTCGATGAATGCTTCGAATTATATTAGGATATTGATACCATTTTCGTAATTAATACTAAATATTTAAAGTAAGTTTATAGGATTAATAATTTTAATTATAAAACCATTTCAATTAATCACATTTAAAACGTTAAAAATTTCTTACGGTAACACGAGTTGACAGCATGGCTGCATATGGGTATTTTTATCACGGTATGGTAAAGGTTAAGAATCTCAACACATTAAAACTAAAATTGAGTATAAATTAATTAATTAATTTATTTTATTAGTAACTATATAATACTATGTAAAAATCTGTTTGGACTGTGCCCATCTCACTAGAGAAATTCTGTGTCGAGACGGGCATAGTTTACAAGCAATTGTATAATTAATTAGAATTACAAGTAGTAGATAGAATTACATTTATTACTATATTAAAGGTGTATATGAAGAACAATTTTAAAATTGGCCTAATTTTTGGATCACTTTGTAGCAATAATTAATATATAGGTATGAGTCAATATATTTGGGTGAGTGCACCGATACTGGTTCTAACCGTATTACGAATCCAAGTTTTAATATATAGTTTCGTGTTCTTGGGACAATTCAATTGATTTAAGTCTTTTAGCATTCTATTAAATAGTTTAGGTCCAAAATATTTGTGGTTCCTTTGAGCAAATGTAGTATGCGCTCTCGGGGTTTGTAGGTTATTTGTATTTGTCCGTGTGGAAATTATGTTTTGAGTTGTTTTAAAATGTGTCTGTTTGTATTTACATACGTATTTGAGAGTAGTATTAGCGTACATTTGTCTAACATCAAAGACATAGAATTTATAAAAAATTTCGTCAGTGCTCGTTGTGATTGAGAATTTGAGGATAACTTTTAATATAATTTTTTGAGCTGCTATTATTGGATTAATTGCAAACATAGTCGCTCCACCCCAAGCAACTATACCATGATCTATGATTGATTGACAGATAGCGTAGTACGCCAGTAATGCGTTGTGTCCGATGATTCCATTTGAGATAAGGATAAAATATAATTTATTAATACTTAATTTGGTCATTACGTTCTATATAATTGCATTGACACGTACCGTCGTCTGGGTTGGAACAATTGTGAACTTTTATTTTGTAAGCATACGAGGGTTGCCCATTTTTTTTTATGCTCGAAGTTAGGTATTTAGTTTTATTGGTATTAAGCATTGAGGTGTTCAGGTCGAGCCATTTTTTAACAATACTAATACCTTTCTCGCTTTTTTAAATACTGCTGACCATGTATCAGCTTTTGAACACTTTGTCACTTTTCTTTGGTCCTGATTTGTTGCGCTTCTCCATCTTTTATCTATGACTTACTGGAACGTATTAGACATGGACTATAATGTCATTGCCAGTTGATGAACATCTGTCATCTCTCTTATCTATGGTCATCTCACGTCGTACCCTTAGAAGCCGTGAATAATACTGTAGATAGTAAAATATTTTTTTTTGTTATATTTGCGACGTAATAATTATCAAAATCTATACGGAAGTAATTCATTATAACCAAAAATTTTATGTGGTCCAGGTCGATTGAGATAGAAAAACGTTCATCCCCGATATCGTTTTTTTTTAATATACATTATATTGATAAAATAGCATTTTTATGTTTATTATTGTCTATCTGCGATACTTAATATCATCATCTAGATGTAATTTTTGTTCATTTTGACAGCTAACAGAGCTGACTACAAAGGTGGAATAATTTTAATTAAATCTATTTATTTACGTATGGATTGTTTTGGAGATAGCGCGATCAAAGTTTTCATATAAACTATATTTTAACGCAGAAAATACGATTGTATAACATAGTAATTTCTTTCATATTGACAATAAATACAAAGTACTCTAATTAATACATTAGTATAATAAAGGATTCCCGCATTGAAATATAGATTCTACAAGGCCCCGACCGCGCAGTTGATTCTCTATTACACAGAATACAAAACTGTGATAAAAAGTATCTCTTTCCTAACCGGAAAAGGTGCATTAGCCAACTATGCTACAGCCACAATATTTTTAGCGATAAATTTTCGAACCTGTCACCTTTTTTTATATCATACATTCAATCGTTACATTATTTGAAAGAGCCATCTATAGCTTATTTTTACAGAATCTCAAATACCTAAATAAAGTTGTATCAATGTGTCCAAAATTTAATAAAAATGAATTGATAATTCTGGCGTCTGCTGTCAGATTACTCAAAGGTGTTTGAGATTCCGTAAAAATAAGGTGGATGGTAGGTTCGATATATAAATTGTGCATGTAGTTTATAAGGAAATAAGGTTGAAATGATTTACTCTATTATTGAAGTACACTGAATATATATATATATATATGAATTAAATATATTAACTAGAAAGATATACATATGAAATCAATTTCATCGAAAAATATTTTTATTGCGCCACCGGGATTCGAATCTGAATCTCTTTTCTAACCGGGGAAGGTAGATGGCTCTTTCAAATAATGGAACAATTAAATGTATTAATATCAAAAAGGTAACATATAGGTTCGAAAATTTGTTGCTAAAAATATCGTCGCTATAGCATAGTTGGATAATACACCTTCCCCGGTTTGGAAAGAGATACCGGTTCAAATACCGTTGGCGCAACAACAATATTTTTTCGATAAAGTTGATTTTATATGTATATCTTTCTAATTAATATATTTAATTAGTATTTGAAATATCACAGAATAATTACAACTTCACAATAAGTATGTGTTCTTCTAATAAATCTAATACATCTGTTTATAACTGGCAGACCAGTAGAATTGGAAACCATTGCATATTGCACGGTCATATACTGTTAATAATACTGTATTGGTGGTAAGTCAGCACCCCGCACAGCCTGTCAGTTCTCCACCCCGGCCCGCCGCTCCAGGGTTGGCTACAGAACTACACGACGAGGTAACCCCGAGAGAGAGATGGCCACAATATATATAATATATGAATACAGAGAAATCTGCAATCGAAGATGCCTCCGAGCGCCGAGCTGGTTGAAGTTTTCCCTGCGTCATAATTGGAGGGAGACTAATGTGCTGCATCATCAGTTGCAATGGTGGACGCTATTTATATAATAGTAAATAGTCTCGCGATTACAGTATTAATAACATAAGCGATATTGTCCACGAGTATTTTGATTAGAACAAACTAACTTACAATCACGCATGAAGGGGTAGACAGAGAGGATAGAACGCCACATACAATTCTCGCCTCATCCATATTTACACATATTTTCATGCAAGCTCGTCGATTATTGAAGCTTTTAACATAACCATCTGGTTGTGCCAAGTCTTTCTGGTGCCATTAACACTTGTCACATATATTTCTTACAGTTCTCATCAATCATTCGTTTAATATGACCAAGCAATCTAAGCCAGTGATGGCGAACCTATGACACGCTACAGCGTTTTGGGCGACACGCCAGCGTTCACTAATATCAGAGTTATCAAAGAACACGTGTCCGGACAACAACGTTTGAATTGATTACTACGTACATATTACAAATGTATCTCTTTTGGGTCTCGCTTTGTGAAAAAAATAATGAATTGACATCAAATCAAATACTAAGGTTTCCATATTTTTTCCAGTTAAATAAAAATATATAAATAAATATGTAGAAAAAAAAACTTTTTTGGTGGGGTTGGGGGGGGGGGGGGGGGGGGGTGACACCCCAGCAAAGTTAAGTTCGATTTTCTGAATTTTTTTGACACGCCGAGCACAAAAGATTCGCCATCACTGACCTGAGCGAAGCTTTTTTTAATCTTTAGTCAATCTGCCGCACATACACTTAAATTATCTCATTTCCACTGCATTCAGTCTACTTTCGTTCCTCTTCTGTCAGCTCCAGGCCTCACTTACGTACATCAGTGTCGGTACCAGGACTCCAATGGGACTCCAATATGATGTTTGTGCTCGTGCTGATTTAACTCAATTTTTCTAATAAATTCTGTCGATATTTGTTTAGTGAGAATTTAAAAAATAAACAATGAAATATAATACAAATACTTAATTAATGTATTAATTATAAATATATACATATAAAATCAATTTTGTCGAAAAATATTGTTTTTGCGTCACCGGGATGCGAACCTGGATCTCTATTTCCAATCCGGGGAAGTACACTACCAATTGTGTTATAACGCCAGTATTTTTCGTGACCAATTTTCGAACCTATATGTTACATTTTTTCAAATTAATACACCTGTCGTTCCATTATTTGATTTACTTTGGTTTACTCAAAGATATTTAAGATTCTGTAAAAATAATGTAGATGGCTTTCAAATAATGGAACGACAGGTGTATTAATTTGAAAAATGTAACATACAGGTTCGAAAATTTGTCATGAAAAATACTGGCGCTATAACACAATTGCTAGTGTACTTCCCCGGATTGGAAATAGAGATCCAGGTTCGAATCCCGGTGACGCAAAAACAATATTTTTCGACAAAATTGATTTTATATGTATATATTTATAATTAATACATTAAATTAATATTTAAAACACCACAGAGCTATGTTCTGAATAATTACAACTTCACAATAAGAATGTGTTTTCCTTAATAAAAATATAATGCACTGTTTAAAGTCATTCAGCATTGAAATGATTCGAGTAAATCGCGTACAGATTTATTTTACGGTACCACTGATAATAAAAAAATAATAATTGATTAGGAGAACACATTCTTATTGTGAAGTTGTAATTGTTCAGAACAGACGCTCTGTGATATTTTAAATATTAATTAAATATATTAATTAGAAAGATATGCATATAAAATCAATTTAATTGAAAAATATTGTTGTTGCGCCACCGGAATTCGAATCCTATCTCTTTCTAATTAATATATTTAATTAATATTTAAAATATCACAGACCGTCTGTTCTGAATAATTACAACTTCACAATAAAAATGTGTTCTCCTAATAAAAAAATTACTTAAGTTTTTTGTTTAGAATCTAATCAATCATATTATTAGTGACATGTTTTTATATATAGTTAATAATGAATTACCACAAAATTATAGGGGAACACGACAGTACACAATCTTTTAGATCCACTTCTGGTACAATAGCGAATAGCCCGTCACGACTTCAGCATTATCTACATCAGCCACCACTGATCAGTCTTGCGTGTAGAGCTGACATTGTCATCGAATCAAGTCACATCCATCTCGGATGACCTCGACTAGTTCTGTCCACTTCATTCGTTGACTATTTAGTTTATCAATGTGTGGTCTTGGGGTCACCCTCACAGCTGAACCCAGCTCCAGGATCTTTCCAGCCATCTGTCCACCGCTGTGGGGCTCTTCCAGGTCTACAAGTGGCCGGGATAATCTCCATTCCAAGGCTGTTTAACACGTGATGTGGTCGAAGAATTTGAAAAATCTTTTGTTTTTCACGGATGTACAGGGTGGCCGAAAAAAAACTGATTTAATTACATAAAAATTAATTTAACCATATCAACAATAGATTAAATAGTTAACTAATTTACTTACTTACTTATTTACCTATATTACGTTTTATTTCGACAATTTTCGGTCGCCATCTTTGATTATTAATTTTCCCATTGTTTATATTTGTTTTTTTTCAAATTGTTGCCCAGAATGACAAAAATCACTGCAGAAGACCATATTCTGATCATACATTTGCGAATTGAAAAACTTTGGGGTGCTAGGGAAATGATCAAAGAGTTTCAAAACAAAGCCTGGACATTAAAGCAGGACGGAGCTCCATCTCACACAGCCAGAAATATAATCAAATTTCTTCACCGTGAGAATGTTAATTTCATCGAGCCAGGCATCGAACAGGCCAGATTTAAACCCAGCAGATGATGCAGTATGGGGTGTTTTGATGATTTCTGATTAGCTAAATATTGTGCGAAAAAAATTATAATTAATTATATTATGTTTTGAAATAACTCGTGTGTTACGAGATGTTCTTATTTTTTTGGGCCATCCTGTAGATAAGGGCGGTGGTTGGATTTATTGCTAAATCGAGTACAATAGTATACGTTATACTAAAAAAATTAAAATATTGCAGAGCTTTGTGAGTGTAATTGTCAACTGAATGGAGTCGGGTGGAGAAGTGACGCGCTCAGTACAACGCGCGGCCAGCGTGATAGTTTTATTTCGTGCTGACAGATGTCACTATAATTCCTGCTCACCATAAGTGCATACATGCAGATGCACGCAATACTAAATATAAATTTAAAACGTTATACAGCTCTGTGGGTATAACGAGGTGTCATCTAGATGGAGTCCGGTGGAGAAGTGACGCGCCGAGCGTAACGCCCGGTGACACGCCCGGCCAGCGTGACGTGGACCGCAATGACGTCATGGTGCTAGTTTGGTTTTGTGACGATAGATTTCACTCCTGTGGACTGTTCACAGTATGCTTGACATGTACAGACACCGCCACATTTTTAGATCGACTATCTTGCCGCGTTACTCTGGCTCTTGCAGTCCACGCTCCAGCACTGTTTCTTGGAAGATTTAACGATTGGATTGCGTGCCAAAACATCGTTCGCCATCCGTTAGGAGTAGGTACCTCAACGGTCACGTTTTGGTAACTATTGGACGTTTCTTCAGATGTGACGCACCGAAATTGAAGGTGAATATGGTTTTCTTCAATAATTACGTATTTCGTGGCCAATGTCTGAATTCTGTTACTATACAATCACGGCAATATCTATTTATGTTAATGTTAATCTATTTTTCAAACTTATTATGCATATATATACATATATATATATATATATATATAATATATTTCACGCTTCTCAAATAGCAGATTGTGAGGTAGTTCAAGAGGTATTTTATGACAGTGGGCAGAAATCAAGATGTATCTAACTAGCTGAAGTTGATATGAACTAACTGTAAAAAATGTAGAAAGACAGTGACGAAACTCACGACTTTTGTCTAGCCGTGGGTTATTTGCGAACCTTTTGGTTTATGTCATTCTAGTCAGCAATTCGATGTCTTAGAAGCGGAACGAATCCACTACAATGCGCTACAATAACGCGCCAATCCGAACAGTATTCTGTATGAGTTGTTGTACTGAATTCGGAGACGGTTATGCGTCACTCGCTTCTATTTCGACCAGAGCTCGCAGGTATACATGCTGGTGAAGAAGGATTTAAACAGGATGCTCTTCACCTCCTTACTGCATCGGTAGAAACGCCGTGACAGCATATTTGCACGAACGCTCAACTGTCTCCTCTGCCGTTCTATGTCATCATCGTCTTGTCCATCTTCATTGAATATATGGCCAAGGTATTTGACCTTATTTTTTACGCTCAATTCCGTCCCGTCCAGCCACACGGGAGGGATATTATCGAACCCTTTTCCATATTTGAACGCCACTATGACCGATTTGCTGGAATTATACGAAATATTGCGTTCACTGGCATAGTGTTTCACATATCTGTAAAACCTTTCTTATACCTTTTATAGATGGCGCTAGTATAACCATACCATCGGCATAACTAATGTGGTTCACATTTGTCTCGCCCATGTGGCAGTATCAGATGGTCGTTCGCTTCGTATAATTTTTGCATCAGATAGTCGTTCGCTCAATTCGTCCGTGTACATATTGAAGAGGATTGGCGACATGCACCCGCCCTGCCTCACCCCAGTGCGCAGGTAAAATGGCTCGGAGTCGGCGCCTTCCCACCGCGCTGAGTTCTTTTGCTGTCTGTGCCACCTGTCAGGTGTATCTACAACTGGTTTGGAAATATTTGTCGTATCTGACACGGTCAAAGGCTTTGGTTAAATCTAGAAAGCACGCGTAATGAAATGTTGATCTAGAGATAGACAAATACTCAAACCTGCCAACATTTATTTGACGCTCGGAGCAAAAAAGTCGTAAAGAACTGCATTAGTTGTATTAAAATTTAATAAAATAAAATAGATTTATTTTCTGGCGTCTCCTAGCGAACATTACTCAAAGATATTCGAGAAATTATCGCAATAAAAGATAATATCTTTTAAATTTGGAATAATATATGTGTCAATTTGAAAGAACTGCAGCATGCAAGTTGGAAAATTTGTCGTCAACTCACTCTGTTGGTGTGGTGTAATCGGTAACGCATTTCTCCGGATGGGAAAGGTTCGAATCCCGTTAAAAAACGAAAATATTTTTTCGATAAATATAATTTTTCTATTGATACATTTAATTTGTATTAAAATACCACAGAAAAAACTGCAATAATGAGTTTTTCTTATTTAAATAATCTATTATTATGTATTCTGAAAGTTAGACAAATACTAGGTATTAAATAAAATATATTTATTCTGTTTTAACTGTTGCTAGGAAGATTTAAATAGATATTAATGATCTTAGAGACGACAAGTGCCAATACGAGCCGTCTCTGTAAATTGACATGGAACAATTAAAAAATATTTTTAAATATTTTTATAATTTTGCGAGCTACATCGGCGTCATTAACTCGTTCCAAGAACAGCCATCAGTCCTACAGAGGAATGAGCGAGAGACATATTCATCTGTACCGGCCAACCGTACCGATGTACAATTAAAAAAGTTTACAACAAAGAAAAAAAAAAAAATAATAATTGCCACAAAAAGCACAGCTCATCTTGTTTAGTAACAAAAAAAAATCTTGCGCTTTTTTTTACATCGGGCACTTGGTAAAAATGCGCTCTTTAATAGTTTCACGCATAAATGTTGCTCTATGAAAATAATTTTACGTTTGTACTGAGTCATCTTAATTTGCATTCATTGATTTATGCAGAACGGAATGAAAATGTCTTCCAAATTTCAAATGATGTATAGTAAAATTATTATATCTTCATAAATAGTCAACGAAGAAATCTATAGTTAGATATTTTTAAAAAAATGCAACATTACAATGCTGATTTAAATGAATGATTAATAATTATGAATTTCCGAGTCCCACAAGGGTGTTGAAGAAGAAATGTTAGAAATGCTCTGCATCCCTTTGGACCCTTTGCACTGCTGCAAATACATTCGTCCTGTTCTTTAGGGATCAGTTATGGCGTTCAAACATGGAAAAGGGCCAGATAATATCCCTCCCGTGTGGCTGGACGGGACGAAATTGAGCGTACAAAATAAAGTCAAATACCTTGGCCATACATTCAATGAAGACGGACAAGACGATGATGAGATAGAACGGCAGAGGAGACAGTTGAGCGTTCGTGCAAATATGCTGTCACGGCGTTTCTACCGATGCAGTAAGGAGGTGAAGAGCATCCTCTTTAAATCCTTCTTCACCACCATGTATACCTGCGAGCTCTGGTCGAAATACAAGCGAGTGACGTATAACCGTCTCCGAATTCAGTACAACAACTCATACAGAATACTGTTCGGATTGGCGCGTTATTGTAGCGCATCTATAATGTTTACCGAATGCCGTATACATGGATTCGTTCCGCTTCTAAGACATCGATTTGCTGGCGTAAAGCTGCGGCTGGAGCTCAGCACCAACGCTCTGGTGCGAGCGGCGCTCTCATGGAAAGCTGGTTCCCTGACCAGAGAATGACAGCGCCTACAGAATAGCTACATATACAACAATGGCCGTGACTGAAGTAGTTATATATGTAATATTTATATTTTGTCTGTATATATGTGTGAACTTTTTATTAACTTTTTAAAAAATGTAATTTTTTGTTGCATTTATTAATATTTTCCTTGGATTTTTTTTTCATATCATATTTATTTCATAACCTTTAATGTATAACATAATATGTATTATCTTTATGGCGAATCAGGTAAAAAAAAAAAAAAAACCTAATCACGCTGGAATAAACACATTATAATTATTATTGTAACACACACTACGACACGGCGCACGCACGGATACGAAATACATATACATTCTCAACATTCGAACATCTACGAAACCAACAACAATCTGGACTCTATCATTCGTTCCGTATCCACAAAGTTTGAAAGTATTCGATTTTTGCAGACGCGCATTCAGTTCCGCCTGTCAGGGTCTTCGAATACTGTATACGCATTCGTTACAACGTACTTTAATGCTTATGAGAATAATGCACTGAATAGCATGTATATTACGAGCGAGCGGATTGTTTTGAGGAATTTGTTTGCGTGATGATATCCTTCGATAAATAAAAAATAAATACAGAAAATAATATGGTTACCTCATCAACCTACTTAACCTAACTAAACGAAAATAGTGAACTATGTAAGTGTATAATTGAATTATTACTAGGTATAAACTTATTATCGCTTCTACAAAAAGTCACCGACCGCCACTGGTACCTAGGTAATATAATTATAATTATTTCATTATTATCTATTTTCAAAATTGAAACGTCAACATATATATTTCTTGACATTTCATTTGATCTTGTTTAGACAAAAACGACACTTAGATATAGCAAGACAGCTAAAATTTATATAGAACATTGTTTCGTATTATATTTGATCCAAAGTAATTATTGTAAAATGTAGTATATTTTCATCTGTTATTAGTTTATCCCTACCCCTTAGCCTATTTCCAAACCAGTACACATTGTACCTTTGGTGTGAACGTGGAACTCGTTAGAGTTTTTGTGATGTGACGGTAGAACATTGGGCGAACTTCCGAAAGAGCATCGAAACGGCGTCATCAACCAGGTGAGTCAAGCTGTCCTTTGTTTCCTATTTCCTATCTTATCTATTCTTATCTACACATCCTTCGGATTCCATGATCCGGCACTTGTGATCGTCGACTTGCGTCGGCCACAAGTGTATTTACTTCAAGTTTGAGCTAGTCTCACATTTAGAGAGGTAAGCGATTCACACAAACATGTAATATTAGTTTTGTAACAGATACAGGGTGACCCAAAAAAAAGTGAAAACATTACGTAAAATGTGATATAATTACATCAAAATTAGTTTAACTATATCAACAATAGCTTAAATAGTTTAATAATTTACTTACTTACCAATTTACCTGTATTAAGTTTTATTTCGACAATTTCCGTTCCCTATCTTTGATTATTAATTTTCCCATTGTTTATATTTGTTTTTTTTTTCAAATTGTTACCCAGAATGACAAAAATCACCGCAGAAGGCCGTATTCTGATCAAAAATTTGCGAATTGAAAAACGTCGGGCTGCTAGGGAAATGATCAAAGAGTTTCAAAATAAAGCCTGGAGTACAGATAGACATTACAGAATAACTGGATATAACAGCAGGATGGAGCTCCATCTTACACAGCCAGAAATACAATCAACTTTCTTCGTCGTGAGAATGTTAATTTCATCTCGCCAGGCGTGTGGCCACCGAACAGGGCAGATTTAAACCCAGTAGATGATGCTGTATGGGGTGTTTTGATGATTTCTGATTAGCTAAATATTGTGCAAAAAAAATTAAATTAAGAATTATAATTAATTATATTATGTTTTGAAATAACTCACGTGTTACGAGATATTCTCACTTATTTTGGGCCATTCTGTATATAAAGAAGAGTGTCTATTGGTTTGGGGGTTGGTTTGTTTGTTTTATTCTAAACTTGGAATTTAGCACACTTGACCTTCAAAACAAGAAGAAGGTCACTGTCAACGTGAGATTTCGAAAAAACCACCCCTTAAAACAGAATTTTGGAACTTTTTGATGACATTTTGCACACTTTAAAATAATATTACTGTCTACAACTGATTTCGAAAAAAATACTACCCCCTTTCCCCTAAATAAAGCCTCTTCACTCTGCGTAAAGCCTGGGCAACGCCGGATACTTCAGGTAGTATTATATAAAATTGTAAATATTTCAAGATGATATAAAAAAAAGGTTTCTAATTGCATTTTGTTTTATTCTTTATATATATATTTTTTTTAATTTAAAAAACCTTGTCTGCTATAATACTGTAAGATACTAGTAGAGCAGGCAGTGCTCCGAAATATATGTCTTACTTTGCTGCAATATTTTATCCTATTATAACAATTAACACACTGACCTATTCGTATATATATATATATATTAATATATATTACAGAACAGACTGTAGGGATGTTGATTGAATAGTAAGTCATCCCAGAAGTCATCAGCGAAAGATCTGGCACGATCAGATAAATCAAAACCTTCAACATCCGAAAACCGTGCATGAGCTAGGATAGAAAAGTATGGCGTTCAATACTCTCGCTATCTGTAGGCCGGCGTGATAGTAAGTTACCCCTGTTAAACTAGTATTTATAAAAAGTTATAAATTGCTATCTTCACATCTGCGGAACGTCAAAGAAGCAGATCATTGAATATGTGGGTTCAATAATGTATGGAAGAGGATGGGAACCGAAGAAGACTGGCCCTGGCCATGAAGACCTATCGCGGAGGTGGCCAAATCCCGTCGACAAATAGCTGTTGCCAACATTACTAAATATTGTACATTTTTCGCATTCTCAAAGGTTGCGTTATGGAAGGCATTCTGCTCCGTTTATTCAACCCTGTTTTCAGTCTCTTTCTTGCAACGCGCGCGTTAGCTGACGCCGACGAACATCATCTGTCTTCCTTTAATGCATTGTGAAACTGTTTAATAAGCGTGCATCTCTTTTCGTCACGACTTAACCTTGTGCACGCCGGTGGCTAAGTAATTAATTTTAAAAAATCACGATGGCTTATGACATCTGAAGCGTCCGCGTCCAAGGAAGGTGTGAAGGAGTCATATAAAGGAGATATAAACTTGAGATTGGTAAAAAGAGACTACAATTAAGACCAAATTTAACACCTGCACAAAACACAACCTTCTTCTTTTTCCTTTCTGTCAGTATTGACATATCGCAGAGTAAATTGGCAACACCGCGTATACCAAAATATTTAACTTTTCAGTACTACTTTGTTCGTATTTTATTAACATTTTTTAAAAGTATTTGGAACTAACGCAGTTGCTGAATTTTGTATTTTACCAAATTAGCGCAAAAATACAAAACTAAACAGTATATTAATCTTACTTACTTACTTACTTACCATCACGCCGCTTCCCCGCGGGGGTAGGCAGAGATGATAGAGTGCCACACTCTTCTGTCCTGACACACAATTCTCGCCTCATCCGCATTCATACATCTTCTCATACAAGCTCGCCGATTGTTGAGGTTTCTAACAGAACCATCCTCCATTATCTGGTTTACCTGGTCGTGCTAAGTCTTCCGCGGACGTCCCCTACTTCTGGTGTCATCAATACTTGAGTCATATATCTTTCTTATCATTCCCTCCTCATTCATCCGTTCTATATGACCAAACCACCTAAGTGATCCTTTCTTAATCTTACTCACTATACTAACATCAGCTTTACATTCTTTCTTTATTTCTTCATTCTTTACTCTGTCAGAAATAGATTTGCCACAAATACGTCTAAGTAATCTCATTTCCACTGCATTCAGTCTACTTTCGTTTCTTTTCTGCCAGCTCCAGGCCTCACTTCCATACATCAGTGTCGGTACCAGGATTCTATTGTGCACCGCTAGTCTTGCCTCGGTTAGCAAATTCCCGTTAGATATAATTCCATTCAAAGCGCCGTTCACTTTATTTCCTGCAGTCACCCTCCTTTCGATATCATTCTCAGCCTTTCCGTTTCTATCAAACATGCTTCCCAAATACACAAACTCATCTACTAGCTCCAAACAGTATTGAGCACGGTGTCTCGCTTTCCTCCTTCTCGAATACCATCACTTTGGACTTGTTAGCATTCATCATGAGGTCGCTTTCCTTGCACACACCGTACACTGCACTCCACAGATTCTGTAGTTCTTGTTCATTATTCGCCATTAGTACTGCACCATCGGCGTACAATAAACGCCATACAATCAAATCGCCCATTTTTGCTCCTACATTCATACATTCCGTTGATATCATCATATTAATCTTAATTTGTCAAAACATTGCGATACCTCGATCAAGGCGATAAAATTACAAACATTTATCTAGTTTAAATGTTGCTGGAGAGATTCAAAATCACTCAACTGACGAATGACAATGCTAATTCACGTTTGACGTAAGAAAAGTAAGGTGCGAGACGGGAAATCTTCGTGACATGGTGCGTACACGGGGACTGTATCGATATTCTCTTCAAAATCTTTTTCATGGATACGGTTGATTTTTCGCGGTGTCCTCATCTAGTGACCAATATATCTGATGAATCGAAACGGGACTTGGGTAAAAAATATTATCGAAGTTATATTGAAAAGATTGGCCGAGTACCGACCGAAGAGACAGGAAACATTAAGAAGATCTGGCATGATATGAAAATCACGTTTGACATACTTATTTAAGACATGCGATCTCGCTACTTTGGTATTTCTTTCTAACTGGAAATGCATTCTTTAAAACAATATAATTATAAAATATGTGTGTGTTGTAACATCACTAGAGCACACTATTCTAGGTGTAGATACATTTTAGAAATACAATTCGAAAATGTTCAAGTTCTATGTGCATAAATATAAATCATAGATTACAAAAAATAAAAGGCTATCGAACATGTAGTGGCCAGACTTAGAAGTAAAGATATAAATTAATATTGGATAAATTTTGTAAATATTTATTTCGAAAACGCAGATTTAAAAGCTCTACATGATTTTGCAAAAATCTCCTACGATAGTATTTTCCGTAACGCTGTATAATTTGTACATACCGCTTGAACATTTTCGACTAGTAATTTAGTCAGGAATCCATGAAATATTTCATTGCGCGCGCAAGAGGTTAATAACGTCAAAACCAATCAAAATACTTGTATCCCCCTCTGACGCGCCATATACATATTGACACTCTTTCACTCGCTGTCTGCCGCATCGCGACACGTACACTCGTCTCTTTCCGACTGATGGAGGATTGTACGTACTGCTGCACCGCTCGCACGCGAACCGTAAGAAAGGATTGCAATATGTTTTACTAAAAAAAGTGCCATAACTTCGTCGGCAGGTGTATCGTGAGGGTTCTCTGGGAGTCGGGCCCGTGCGATGAGGTACCATCGAAAAGATGGTATAGAAATATTCTGTTAAAAAAATAAAAATTAACACGTATTGAATCACACCTATGCATTAAATGTTTTTCTCTAGTTCGCTCTGTGCCACTCCGTATGCAGATCATTGTATTTTATTTTGTTTTTTTTTTTTTTTCAAAAAGCTGAATTTCATTTTGTATTGTGGAAATATTTTTTAAATATATTAATTAGAAAGATATACATATAAAATCAATTTTATAGAAAAATATTGTTGTTGCGCCACCGGGATTCGAACCTGGATCTCTTTCCTAACCGGGGAAGGTGCATAGGTGACGTCAGCTATCAGATTACTCAAAGGTATTTGAGATTCTGTAAAAATAAGGTAGATGGCTCTTACAAATAACGGAACGATTAAATGTATTAATATCAAAAAGGTAACATATAGGTTCGAAAATTTGTCGCTAAAAATATCGTCGCTGTAGCATAGTTGGATAATGCACCTTCCCCGGTTAAGAAAGAGATCCAGGTTCGAATCCCGGTGGCGCAAAAACAATATTTTTCGATAAAATTGATTTAATATGTATATCTTCCTATTTAATATATTTAATTAGTATTTAAAATATCACAGAGCGTCTGTTCTGAACAATTACAACTTCACAATAAGAATGTGTTCTCCTAATACTTAAATATGTATTAATTGTATTTAATTTGATAAACTAATTATCAAGTAAGTAGTCGAAATATAACTAGTATGGTTGACTTAAGAGTAACTTATTAAAAATGTAAACTTCGTAATGGTTCAACTCTTAGCTTATTCTAAGAATTATAAAACGCTTCGTGATTACTTACACAGATGGCTACAAAATGATTATTTCTCGCACCAGCGTAGTGTCGATTTATTCACAAAGGGCTTCTCACGACCGATACCCAAAACGCAGTAATTTTCTAGCTATGGTTTCGGGGCTTTTATTATCTATTTTTTGTTAATACAAATATTTTTTGTTTTAAGGGAAGATTTTAGCCCCAACAGTTTTGATGGATGGGTTCATTAAACCCGCTGGTCAACCTGGAACAAAATAAATGTGCATATTTATATTTAGATACTGAATTAAGGTCTCCGGTGAGTGTCGTTATTCGAGGCGAAAATAAAATAATTAATTACGACGGATATATCCGACGCTGGCCGTCAAAGAAAGCTTATATTTTTTGCAATGGATATGTTATTAATATTCTTATTTCCTGATAAATAGTTTCAGTTTTTACATTTAGGTACATTATAAAATGATTTTAATACAATAGGAAGTAAATTTTTTTTTTATGAGTGATAAATAATAAACACTAAATAAATTTAAAGGTAGAAATTGATAATTGAAGAAAATCATTAATATATTTAAAACTATCGCACAGAAGTACAGAAACGTGCGGGTTCCAAGGTCAACGAAGACTAATCACGTGACGTTCGACAGTTCTTGGTAAAATGTCTAGTTGAAAGCGAATCATTCGAACTTGGTTTATTGTTTGTTATGAAAAATATATTCATATAATATAAAAGGGCCCTTTCATTTTGCTTCGGGTCCCAATTTTTAAGTTACGCCACTGGTTCCCGCGCTCTTTTTGGGTAAATGTGAATAAAACTCAAAATTTTGTTTAATTATCGAAAACAATTTATTTTTTAAATAATACATTCCAACCTATGATTTTAAATATCTTAAAAAAATAATAAACAATACAATACAAAAAATATATCGTACATACATATAGAATGTAGAGATTACAATAAAATAGATAAGAGCTAGTAAGCCGGAAAAGCTTCGTAAACCTTCAATTGTCTTCAGCGCCTGCGTTACGCACAGGCGGAGCAGGTTTCCTACCTGTAGCGGCTTAATCAAGGGGGCGACCGAAAAATATACAAAAATTGAAAAACAAAATTCTGAGTTGTAAAATGATAATATATAGTGTGTAATAAAAATAATCCAGGTATAAATAAGCCAATAAATCATACATTACAGTTATTTTCTAATAAAGCAGTAATTTGTAGATAAAATTAGTAGTCTTTGGGTAAGTTTCAAAATGCCGGCCTAACAAAATACCGCCCGAAGTTTGGCGCCGGCGCTGATGGTCTTCAAATTAATCACGCCACGACACCTTGATAATAAAGTCTTTCAGCAGTGCTCCTACCTGTCCAGCTGTACATGACAACATAGTAAAAAAAAATTTGTTTAACACTTAGCTAAAAAATGAACAGCTCACTGTACAAACAGCTCCATTTTACAAGATATATAAAAATCTTATTCTTCTTAAAATTAATATTTTTGGGGATCTACTTAGCAGTGGTGTAGTGCTAAAAAAATAAGTACCGGAACGCTACTCCCCTTAAAATAATAATAATAATATTGGATAATTTGTATAGCGCCATTTTTGTAAAAACTTTCACCTCAAGGGTGCTTTACAAATCAACTGTTTATAGTTCTACAATTATATTTGCTTTTTTTAAAATGAATAATTGTCATTTTCACTTGTGTAAATGATTTTTAGTTTTTTTTTAAAATAAAGTCTCTGATGCACTGTTTCTTATGACGGAGGGTAAAGAGTTTCACGCTCTTGGGCCCGCCACCGCAAATGCCCGTTCACTAAATTTAGACTTCTGGCAACGGTTGGTCGGTTCTATACAACCCGTTTGAAGTCTATCATACAAATTGTCTGGATACAAAGTTATTGAAGATACAGAGGCGCCATGTTGTGTGTCGCCTTGTACATCGACCAGCACAATTTAAATTCAACTTTTTCGGGGAACAGGAGCCAATGTAGCTCATGTAAAAGGGATGTTATATATGAGAGAATTTAGAGCATTTATTATGAATTGTAAATTACAATCCATTATAAATGAGCCTCCAAATATTCGCGATCCCAACTATTCGAATATCGAATAGTTAATGATAATATATTCGAATATTCGAATATATTCGTAAAATTTTTAAGAAAGGAATAATTTACTTAGGATGATAAATACAGAAATGTTTCAAACATTTCTCCAAAAATGTAATTAATCGTGATTAATAACTTGTAGAACTCGAACTCTTCGTGGAGATAAAGAGGAGTCAGTCTTCTCTCGATAGCTGACAACATTTTAGATATGTTTATATTAGTTCATATCTCACACCCCGCGTGCAAGTTTTATTTTCATTATTTTGTATATAACTTCTTGTTTGTCGGCTCGAGTATTTATGAAAGCTAAATACTAAAGAATAATAGAAAGCCGACTCCATCGTTGACAAAACAATGTATTATAAGTGCTCGTTGTCATTAAACCATAAAGATAAGCGGAAGACTTGAAAAAAGGCAAACGCAAAAGATGTCCGACAAAGGCGTTTGTCCGATTTCCATATAGCCGATAGCGGTACTTCTGGAGAAAAAAATCGTATACCTGAATGAATGAATGAATGCTTGCATGTGACTTCCAGGGTTCGTAAACCTTTGTTTCGTTTAGAAAAATATTAAAAATCTTATAATATAAATATGAGCGAATACTTTTTAAAGAATTCGAATAACGAACACTAAAAAACAGGCGAATATATTCGGGGTTAGAATATTCGAATATTCGGATTGGAGGCTCTAATTGTAATGTATCCAGGCCATTATAGATGCTAATGAGCAGACGGGCTGCCTCAAAAGAAAGATGTCTCCGAATACTTTGAATCTGTCTCAGTTGATGTAGCATGCACTGACAGTTTTACTGATCAGTGTATTGATGGAAAGATCTGAATGATTGTGCACCCCTAATAGTTTAACTGCAGATTTAGCATTCGCAGACATTGATTCCTGTATCAAGTTTTGCCTTGTTTAGGGGTAGTATCGATCCGACACTCGCGCTACTAATTAAAAATAACCCCTGCGTTATTTTCTCGGACACGGTTAGGTATTTTTATTAAGTATATTAATTATCTCTCACACAAATCATTTCACAAACAATAACGAAAAAGTCTCTACTAAATGATTTAACACAAACAAATAGAAGTAATAATAAAACGTAAAATACACAAGACTAAAAAAAAACTAGATAGGTACCAGTGGCGGTCGGTGACTTTTTGTAGAAGGGATGCTGAATAATATGTTTATACCTACCAATGATTCAATTACACACTCGGAATTCACTATTTTCGTTTAGAGCGTTAGAACACGTTAGTGAAGTATCCGTTGTATTTTCTGTACCCATTTTTTAATTGTATGATGAATTCAATAGATAATCGAAGGATATTCAACGTGTCAATAATTCGGTTTTGAGTATTCGAGCCAAAGTGTCAAAAAGGCGTCACACAAACGATTCCCTCAAAACTTCGTAATATGTATGCTATTTTGTGCATTATACCCATGAGCATTAAAAATGTGTGGTTGAAGAATGCGTATACAATATTCTAAGACCTTGACAGGCGGAACTGAATCCGCATAAGCGAAAGTCGAATGCTTTCATACATTGTGAATACGGAACGAATGATAGAATCCACTATTGTTGGTATCCGTGTTACACAATTCATAGATGTTCGAAAGTTGTTAATGTATATGTATTTAGACTCGCTCCGTGCGCGTTCCGTGTCGTCGTAGTGTGTGTTATGACTGGTCTCTAAAGGACAGGATGAATTTATTTGCATCGGCGCTGTTTTCGGCTAGAAACAAAATGTCAAAAACTTTTTGACTCTAGAACACAAGGGATGCGGACTATCCAAAGTACTATGAAGCGACCACGCCTGGTAGGTACAAACTCAGCTGAGTATTAAAGATTTCAATTTTGGCTTATTCAGGTTCGACAAAATGTGAAATAATATTTGTAATGACATTACCTACTGGTATTTTTTATCGTATAAAGTGTATTCAGGTTCAGTTTAGAATTGAATGTGTCTTAGAAAAATGTGCGGCGACACCATTATTACTGTGGTGTATGCAAACTCACACATACACACACACACACACACACACGCACATACACACGTGTTTTGTTGCTAATATTTTGTTCTAACAATTCATACAGGAAAAGAGTACCGGAACGACGTTCCGGTGAGTTCCGGCCGCACTACACCACCGCTATGCAGATATTAATATCACGAGACGATTGCAATGGAGAGACTGAACGCGCTTGGTAGTCTAGTGGTCAGAACACTCGCGTGGTGATAGAGTAATCTCAGAAAAGCAACCGAACAAATATGTCACACTGTTTACCACGGTGAAAAAATATTTTATTCAGTACCTACTCATAAATACGAAACGTTACAACATTAAAATGTGTTTATTTTTTCGGAGGTAAGTTTGTAGAACTCCATAATCATCAGTGGCGTGCGGTAAGTATAGATTTAGGTTATGCTGTTACCAAGAATGTTATACAATTATGTATAATTTATGTAATACAATACATGTACTTTCGTTTAATCAACGTCTTTGGACAAAATAAATCCGTCGTTTATACGACCTTACCATGTATTTATTTATAATTTTGGAGTTTAAGTTTTAACGTAAACTAACGCTTTCTTACCCATATAAAAAATGTATGGACGTTTTTAAGAACACTTTCTATGATTGGACATGATTCATTTAATGTTTGAAAATACTTCACGTAATAGCTAAAGGAAATAATTATTTTTATTAAAGATCAACGTAGGAAATAGTTCTGCCAATTACTGGATCAAATTTAAAGAACAATCATGAAATCAATACGTTAAAAGCAGAAAGATAGTAAAATTCGCGAATATGTAAAAGAGGAAGTAGACACTTTAATGATTTGCACGCAGTTGTAACCTTTTCTAATGTTATTCTGTTAATAAACAGCATAGGTAACGACTCCACACAAAACGGATCAACCGAAATAAATATTCATTTCGGTAAATAGCCATTTATATGACTTGAGTAATTCACCAGCTTAAAGATACAACTAAGTAATGTAAATAGCACGATGCAGCGGATACAAAAGAGCGCCATGAGTATAGCGGTGAGTTTTTAGAACTGAGCAATTAAAGTCTCTACTGGTACACAGATGGCACTAATTGTAAAATAATGTTTTCGTTAATGTTAATTCAATTTTTTAATTTACATTTGTTTACCAGAATTTTACAGAATTACAAAAGAGCGCCATGAGTATAGCGGTGCGTTGTTTTTGGAACTAAGCAATTAAATACTTTACTAGTACACAGATGGGGCTAATTGCAAAATAATGTTAATCCAATTTTTTAATTTATATTTGTTTCTCAGAATTTTTGCTTATGTACAGCTTAATCACACATATGGATGTGTACATAATTGTATAGCCATACTCTTCCACCATCAAAATATCATTAGTGTTCGAAAAAGATTAATTATTAAACAAAAAAGTGCCAAAATATAAAAACCCCAAAATTTCCATTATTACCTTGCGTGCTTAAAATTGTATATCTGCCCCTTTTCAATAGATTTCATGTCATGATAGATAAGTCGTTGAATTGAAATTGATAATGCCATCGTAAGGCGAAACGCAAACTAAAAAACAGTTGTTTTTATTTTCATGTCATTAAAGTATGTGTTTTTGCATCTCGGTAGGTAGGCAAAGACCAACCTACCTGGACGAGGACCAACCTACCTGGACGTTGTTGTTCCTGTGTTTAAGACACTCGCCTAGTGATACAGCAGCCGAAGGTTCCAGCCTCGTTTCGGTATACCAGCAGGTTAGCCTCATTTTCATAGCACACGCGTTTAGCTCAGTTTGAAAATATTGATTTGATTTGATTTGAAGCCTTCGGAGCGGAGTGACGTCTTGATGACATCAACCAGTGACTGATCTGCCTAGAGTTTAAAGAAGCACGAAATATCTATAAAAATCTTGGACATGTAGTGAGACTTTAGAGAAGAACCAGATTCTACATATCATAAGGGAGTGAGTGCTGAAAATTGAATCCTGAAAGAAGGGGAACGTCATGTCTGTAGAATCTGATAGCCAAACACGATAGCCAATAAGGTTTTACAATCGACGACCGTGCATGAGATTATGATAGAAAAAAATATATATGTATAAGTTAGAATGGTATGTCAAGATAGAGGCGTTCAATCCTCCACGCTTACATCTGAGGAGAAACGTTATGATGGTAATGAATCAATTAAAAGTGTCCTTAAATTGTGTTTTATTTACATAATTTACTGGTACCTATTTAGATATATATTTTTAAATAATTTCTATACACAAAAAAACTAGGCAAAATTATTTCTACAGTCAGCTGTAGAAGTATTATAAATAAAAGAATTAAGAATATAAAATCGATAAAACTAATTAGATATATAATTTTATCTCTATTAGGTAACTATATAACTGACATACATAAATTTCTGTATATATATATATATATATACATATATAAATACACTTACATATACAGAGTGTTTTAAATTTAATGTGCACAAAGGAATAATATAAAATTTTTGGTCTAAAATGCTTCATTACTGAGATAAAGACAGTACAATGAATTTACTATTCAAAAGTAGTCACTTACATGTTAAAAAATACAAAACTTTTGCACGTTTGAAATATTCTATCACCTCTCGGGTAAGGCAGTAAACAACATATTTATGAATTCAGTATCTACGTAAAAAATTTAATTAAAAAAATAATATTACGTACCTACCTACGCAATGTACAACTATCTTTTATCAAATGAAATCTTAAAATGTGAAAGTAAAAGTGGTCCAAGTCAATAAATTGAAAAAGTCTATAAATTATTTCGCGTCACATTCTTTTAAATTAATACAGTGTGATAGAAATTGTAACAATTGTGAAGAATTTGAAGTTAATTTCAATATTTAATAATTTTTAATTCCTTATAAAACTACATGCAACATTTGTATGTCGAAATAAATTTTGAAATATTGTATTATGTAATATAAAAATATTTTTTAACCAATTCAAATGACTTGGACCACTTTCACAATGGGCACAAATGTACTAAAATTTCATTAATTTTTTCTCATATATATATATATATATATAACACTGAGTGTACTCACTTAATTTTATTTTATCTTCAAAATTATGCACGTATCGTTTAGAACACTCTGTATATATTTAAAATAAAAAAAAACATTATTTTGAGTCCTAAAAACTAAATTAATTCACTTATGGACCCGTTTTCTTCGAACACGCGAAGACCCTCCAAAACATTCAGCACACCACCTAATAACACACGACTAGGTCTCTTGATAACTCTTTACCGTTCCTATACTTTCTACTTTTCTAGTGAATAAATAATATTTCCTTCTAGATTCTTCTACGCTTCTTCTATAGTCAATTTGACCTCTGCACTCTTCTTGTTTCGTCGCATTCTTCGATAGTTATCAGTCCTGACTGGGTCACACCTTCAGTTCATCACTTTGTCTATCCAAGGAACGAATTTTTGTATATTTGTGTACACTCCCGGAAGATGCTCCCTGCCGCATCCGATTCCCCATGAAACTAGGCCGATGAGGGTGTTTCTTCCTTCAACTTTCATGGTTAGAGGACCTCCGGAATCTCCTTGGCAAGAGTCTCTGCCTCCCTAGAAAACATATATAAACATGTTATTTTTATGTCATTTAACATGTTATTTAACTATCCACCATAAAGTATTTCAGATTTGTGCAGATCTATCATCTCCACAACCTGAACGCACCTTACAAATACCTAGATGCAAAATAAAGCTCTATAAATCTTTAAATCAGGCCAGCACCTCACTTCTCTCACGGCCGCCTTCTAGGTGAGTTCATTAAACAACGGTTCACGTTGAAGAATATTTACTACTTATATTTTGTATACGTAACTGTTTCTGACCACACACTCGTATACTCACTCGTTCGCGTAGACTCGCGTTATAATTCAAATGATCAGGTGAGTGCCCGGTGTAAATTAATTTGGGGGCACTCGGACGCTTACATATAACCATCTGACATCTAATAACCTATCTTTACAACATATTAAACAAAACAGCATTTCATTTTCCAAAGATTTACATTGCGACGAGGTATAAGATAATCTGAAAAAACTGGTGAGCGTGACTCTTTGCTGGTAACGCAGCAGAAGACAGGAAATAGTGGAGAAGGACTGTCGAGGCAGCCACGAGAGTGATTGGACATCCGGCGCTACGAATCCCAGCAAACGATAGTGAAGAAAATCTCTAATTTAAATTTTAAAATAACTAATACACATTAAATTAATCAATTGGAAAGAAAGTCTATATAAGACTGTGATATTTAAAAAAATATAAATATTAAGAAAGATATACATATGAAATCAATTTTATCGAAAAATAATATTGTTGCGCCACCGGGATTCGAAAAATATTGTCGCTGTAGCACAGTTGGATAATGCACTTTCCCTGGTTAGGAAAGAGATCCAGGTTCGAATCCCGGTGGCGCGACAACAATATTTTTCGATAAAATTGATTTTATTTGTATATCTTTCTAATTAATATATGTTCTGAATAATTACAACTTCACAATAAGAATGTGTTCTCCTAATAATAAAGTTGTATCAATGTGTCCAAAATTTAATAAAAATGAATTGATATTTCTGGCGTCTGCTAACAGATTACTTATAGGTATTTGAGATTCCGTAAAAATAAGGTAGATGGTTCTTTCATATAATGGAACGAGTAAATGTATTAATATCAAATAGGTAACATGTAGGTTCGAAAATTTGTTGCTAAAAATATTGTCGCTGTAGCACAGTTGAATAATGCACCTTCCCCGGTTTGGAATGAGATCCAGATTCGAATCCCGGTGGCGCGACAATAATATTTTTCGATAAAATTTATTTTATTTGTATATCTTTCTAATTAATATATGTTCTGAATAATTACAACTTCACAATAAGAATGTGTTCTCCTAATAGAGTCTACATACTTCGAAATAAATATTTGCGAAATTTATCCATTATTAATTTATATCTTTGCTTCAAAAAATAATTTGACAGCTTAAAATTCCACGACCCTTAATTTATCGCATTTAATATATAATTTAGAGTCAATAAAATATTTAAATTTATCGAAATAATCGTATACTTGGAATTTCTTTTTGAATTCTCAAATCACTGACATGGTTCAGATTAGGCATTGTAATTTAGTTATAAAATATTATGGACTAGGTATGTTACATTATATTGAAGGATATGTAATATTACCTCTTTATATCCTGCACAGAGAAAGACGTCATGGATGGTCTCCCTTCTTCCTGCTGCCCTGAACCACCTCTGGCACCTCTCGTTTGGTATTACTTCGACATCCACTTCCTAAGATTTGAACCATAAAAAATGACATCAAGGCACAATACACTTTAATTGATTTGGATGTAGAATTGATAGAAGAAAGATGTAGATGTAAAATTGTAGAAAAAATACAACAATTATTTGTACTGCAAAATTAAGCTTTGAGAAAAATTGATATTAAGGGTGTTTGTTAGAGGTATAGAACCTAAAAATGAAATATGGGCGCCGCGGCTGGCTCGAATAAAACTGGCTCGAATCTGAAAGTACAATTTTCGACCTCTTTTTAGATCGTCTGGGGACGTATATCAGCAATAACGAGACGAATGTTGACTCTCAAGTAATCTATCCTCTCTGGGTTATCGGCGCAGACTTCATATATCTTCACAGAAAATAATCAAAAATATTTTGGAGGCCAATTCACAGATCCATTACGCGAAATTGTGCTCTCATCGGATGTTTCCTTCAATAAATAGATTGTGGCACGCGCTGTGTGCCATGTTTCACCGTCTTCTTGAAACCACAGCTCTTCCACATTAATGCTATTCAATTGAGGAACGAAAAAGTCAGTAATCATGGATCTATAGCGCTCTCCATTGACTGTAGCGATCTGGCTGGCATCATTTTTGAAGAAACAACAGCTTCTACGGTGCGCACGACGTACGACGTCTCTACGGATGCGTATTATCAATTAGAGTACGCGTGGTGCGAAAACGATCCATGTTTATTCGAATTACTGGCTCGGTTGGACGATTATGTCGATCGTAAAATGGACGGTAAGTTTCGCGAACAGAACCACGATTATCGAAATAAATTTGCACAATTTGCAAGCGTTGTTCTGGTGTAAGTCTATTCGTGGTGAAATCCCAAATCAAACTGAGCACAAATCAGCTGTCAGTTGTAAAATTGACTGTCGCCGGAAAAAGTGTTGCCAATTCGAAAAACAAGCTTATAAAAAAATGACATTTTATTTTTTTACGATCATTTCAAATAAATTTTGCATAGATGTACTTTAGGAACCTGTTCCCCTGACCGTTCCACAACCTCCCTCTAAAGTAAATATGTATTATATTAAATGGAATCCATTTAAAATTTTGCTTGCACTGAAAAGTACAGTCACCCGGTCATCCCCGGACACTCATGTCTAAAGAAAATTATGAATATATTGTTAATTAAAATCTGCTCAAAACAAAGCTATCACCCTTCCTTCTCTCGCTTGTGGTCTAGTGGGTACGATATTCGCCTAGTGATCTAGTGGTCGGGTGTTCGAGTATCGTTCCAGGAGGCCATTAAGTTAGTCCTACTTTCATAGCACAAGAATTTAACTCAGTTTGAATGACTGATGTGACACGTATTCCGTGCACGCATCTCAATTTAAGAAAAAAAAAAACAAATCTGAAAACCGGGCAATGCCGGGCATGGATCGCTAGTATAATACATAAAACAGAGATTATTAACAAATTTCTTGATTTTATCGAATTTATCGTTTCTTCTAGAACCTCTTTCTAAAGTTTTTAAAATATGTTCTAAACAAATTGTTTTCTTTTAAAGTCAATATTATTTTTACTCATCAGGTCCTGTTAAAAGCGCAATATGATTATTTTGAAGACATGATCTTGTTTAAATCAGACCATTACCTGTAACACTGCAGGAACTGTGCTCTGTCCATGTCTGGTTCTTCCCCATCCTGCTACAGTGGCCATCTTTCCGACTAACTTCACCTCCTTGCTTGGAAGACACACCTGTAAAAGAAAATCAAAAGAGTTTAGTTCAACTCGCACTGTGATGACTTTAAGATGATGCACTGTGACGTGGTGGAACTTCGTCCATAGAAACAATTTTGGTAGCCATCGCGGTGAGGTCTCACTCCGGTCACAGAAGTCATCCGGTGTCACTGTCATCCAGTGGCGTGCGATAGGTATAGATTTAGGTTATGCTGTTACCAATGATATTATACAATTATATATAATATATTTATTTATTATTAGTAACTATATAATACATATAAAAATTTGTTTGGACTGTGCCCGTCTCACTAGAGAAATTCTGTGTCGAGACGGGCATAGTTTACAAGCAATTGTTCAATTAATTAGAATTACAAGTAGATAGATTTATTAACATATAAAAGGTGTATATGAAGAACAATTTTAAGGTGGACTTAATTTTTGGATCACTTTGTAGCAATATGAGTCAATATGTTTGGGTGAGTGCACCGATACTGGCTCTACCCATATTACGAATCCAAGTTTTAATATATAGTTTCATGTTCTTGTGACAATTCAATTGATTTAAGTCTTTTAGCATTCTATTAAACAGTTTAGGTCCAAAATATTTGTAGTTCCTTTGACCAAATTTAGTATGTGCTCTTTGGGTTTGAAGGTTATTTGTATTTGTCCGTACGGAAATTATGTTTTGTGTTGTTTTAAAATGTGTCTGTTTGTATTTATATATGTATTTGAGAGTAGTATTAGCATATATTTGTCTAATATCAAAGACATTGAATTTATCAAAAATTTCGTCAGTGCTCGTTGTGATTGGGGATTTGAGGATAACTTTTAATATAATTTTTTGAGCTGCTATTATTGGATTAATTGCAGACATAGTCGCTCCACCCCCAAGTAATTATACCATGCTATATGTAACACAATACATGTACTTTCGTTTAACCAACGTCTTTGGACAAAATAAACCCGTCGTTTATACGACCCTACCATGTATTTATTTATAATTTTAGAGAACTGTTAATAGTGTTTAAAAAGTTGATACTTACTTAACCATATAAAAAATAGGATGTTTTTAAGAACACTTTCTATGACTGAACATGATTCATTTATTGTTTGAAAATACTTCACGTAATAACTGAAGGAAATAATTATTTTTATTAAAGGTTAACGTAGCAAATAGTTCTGCCAATTGCTTTTTGTTTTTCTCAAATCATAAACCAACCCAAGCACCAAATTTAAAGAACAATCATATGAAATCGACAGGTTAAAAACAGTAAGATAGTAAAATTCGCGAATTAGTAAAAAAGGAAGTAGACACTTCAATGATTTGCACGCAGTTGTAACCCTTTCTAATGTCATTCTGTTAAAAAACAACATAGGTAACGACTTCATACAAAACGGATCAACCGAAAGAAATTTTCAATTTAGTAAATATGACTTGAGTAATTCGCCAGCTTAAAGACATAACTGAGTAATGTAAATAGCACGATGCGGCAAATAAAAAAAAGAGTGAGGTTTTAGAACTAAGCAATTAAAGTCTCTACTGGTACACAGATGGCACTAACTTCAAAATAATGTTTTCGTTAATGTTAATCCAATTTTTGAATTTATTTTTATTTCTCAGAATTTTTAGTTATGCGCAGATTTTTTGCTTGTATGCACTGCACGCCCCTGTTATAAATATATCTTTGTCGGAAACAGTAAGAGGTTTATTTTATATATATATTTTAACAACATGGCGGCGAATGATAAGGACCGATATGGGAGCATTAGCTCATGAAACGGTCCTGGGTAAGTGGCGGATTCCCTCTCACCATTCCTTGGGAATGTGCAAATACTTGTAACCACACTTACAACTTTTATGACCCATTTGGTAAAATCTATATTTTTTATATTATGCTATACGGAGTAGAAATATGGAATCCAAGAAAACAACAGAGGAACATGTTAGAATACTATGCATCCTTACAATGAAATAATCAAAGGTTCGCTGTACCGTCCAGGATAACAAAAAGTGGAAGCAAACCATAGGATCGTTTGTTTGCGCACGTTTGATATCCTTCGATATGGCTGTTTTTGCTCTCCATTGATGGAGCGCCGCTTAACTTGACAGAAAGTATCCAGCCGCTACCGGAATCTAGAAACTCTCTAGAAAGTTTATTGGGCGCACGCTAGAAATTTGTGGAGACCGACCGAGAATATATAAGATCAGAAATCATCAGAAGATCAGTTAGCAACCCAAAATTAGTGGTGATATGTCTTACTAGAGTGACACGGTATTATCATTAATAGAAAACCCAGGAACAGGAGTTTAACGCGCACAATTATGATGTTGAGGACCGTAAGTAAGGTCCTTCTTGTTTCTTAGTTCAAATGATTTTTGCCAATATTACCAATTTGAATACAAACCGGAAGGATATGCTGCTTGAAGGCTACCGCCCTGCTGAGTCTGACGAGCGCCACGTCGTTCTTGAAATCGGTGGGACTGTATGAGGGGTGGACCTCCTTCCTCTCCACGGCGTACTCCTCGTGAGGCAGCCTCTCGGCCTGGGCTCGCACGTCCCATTCTCCGAGTCTGATTCGAAGGTTGGAGTTTGGAGTCCTGAAACATTGAGATTGTTATTATCAAGTCAAACGCGTGTATTTTTTAAAAATAATGGTGGTTTGATCTATCTACAAATAAACAAGTAAATAAGGCCCCATGTACGACATTTCTTGTGTGTCGTATTTAATGAAAATACAACAAGACACCTGCACCCGAACATCCAACCAGTTCCCACATTATTTCATGTAAAGAAACACGTGTTTAAATATGTCACGTCCACCATACCCTGTAGATAGTACGCAGGCAGGAATAATTATCTGCCTATATAAGAGTTCTTTTGATAAATTTGCCGTGCAAACGTAGCTCTAGTTTTGTTTTGTTGTATTGGTATTATTATCGAAAAACCACCACTTAAGAAAAAATATAAAGAAGAGGATTAGAAGTCTTTATTCTGTACGTAATAATCTTCATGTCCAGAACAATGCAGTAGAAGATGGAAGAAAATACCTCCTAGGGAAATGAAAATTATGACCGTGTACAATGAATAAAATAAAATAAAATTAAATCATCTTTATTGTGATGGTATCTCGGTGGCGGATCCTCGACTCCTGGTGGAAGACCACCGATCAGTCTTGCAAAACTCTCGACACTTACGTGGCAACGCAGTGAGCCGCCGTGATGACCCATCTGTCAGACACCAGGGCTCCGCCGCAGGACAACTTCTTGCTGAGGAAGCCGGACTTGATGAGCGCCACCTGCCAGGGATGGGATCCGAAGGCCGTGGAGTGGCCGCCGACGATCCTGTTGGAGCGAGTGTAGAGCTCACCGCAACCTGAAAAAAAAAAACACAAAAATATTTAGCAGAAGACAGTTAATTTTATTTATTGTATAAATGATTTTAAAGAAACTGTGAATTCGAACCAGCGCGAGAAATTCAAATTAATCTTCGTACAAGAATTCTAATAATCCAAAATCATACTAGCTATGAAGACTATTATAGTGTATTAGACTGCTTCAAGATGACAGAAAACTTTTATGGCTAGCTCGACACAGAGTGGCATCTATGAATACAATGCCAAACTTAATCATTCGCCGAGTGTAGCGGGTCGGCCGATCGTTCCTCTCGATGCGTCATTTCTCTACGCGTATTTATTTGATATTGCAATCTGAATTGGTTTATTTTGCTGTCATCACTGTAAGCTAAGTTGAATACATTTGGATACGAATAATGGCTTGAAATTTACGGAGGCGTTATATTATATAACCTATCTTCATACTCTCAGTACATGACATTGAAAGATTTACATATACAATTTGTAGAAAATCCTGAAACGATATTAGCACATGTTTATACGGGTGCAAATATTGGTTAGTATTAGTTTGAATGTTGTTAACCTTTACCATACCATGACATAAAATACCCGAACGCAGCCATGCTGTCAACTCGTTTTACCTTAAATAACTGTTAGAAAAAATGTTTTTATTAGCTTAAATGGCTTTAATGGCACGAATTTACTCTAAATATTGAGCATTCAATGTTGGAAAAATGATTAATAACATAATTTAGAGCGCTCATTAAGTCCTATACAATGTGTTCTTCCTTCTTATCTCTCTTCATTTAATTAGTGAGATAGAAACAATTATATTTATATGTTTGTTGTTCTTTTCACTGTGAAAATAGTGTGTGATCTCTGTCTTTCGTATCACAAATGATATTTTTACCAACGTATTAATTTTACAACGGATTGAATGGAAAAATAATTGTTTTTGTACGATTCCCTTTTCATAATTGGTTTTTCACTAGTCATTCCTGAGCGCTAATATTTTCTTTAAGATTATCTAAAATATGAATTTTATGCTGCATGTATTTACCGAAATATTACAGGTTTAATTATGATGGTAGACCTGTGTTGCTGCATGGTTTAGGAAGGGTTAAAGTTAGTTGGTTTTAGTGTTGTACAGTTTTAGTAGTGACGCCCCCCTTTAACGTTAACAACCCTAATTGAATATACAATATTTTTTTGTAGATGATACTAGGAAAACAAAATAACAATTTACTGAAATCTTGAATATTAAATTAAGATTTATTTTAGATATTATTCTCGACCAACGTGGAACTTAAATTGTTTTAATAAATTTATAAATTTAGACTCTAGTTAAAAAAAATTACTGATTTTACTATTAGTAGAAAGCTAGCGGCATCTATGTTGTGGCTATTGAACGACCGATTTGAATTTAATTCAATACACTTAAATTCTAACTAATAAAATCACATTATATTTGTGATTTTCAAAATCATACTTAAGTCACTACCGTTTAATCTCACTTGTGGGTGAACGTAACTTGCAAAGAAACAGTTTATCAATTTTATCGACCGGTTTGCGAGAATCGGTGCAAACCCATAAGGAGACATCACTAGAGATGTTATTGTAAGTGTTTAAGCAAACGACACAGTACGTGATTACATTTTTAGAAATATGTTACAAAATAATTGCAAGCAAATAGAATTGAAATATTCGGTGGATCTATTTAACAGTAGTCGTATGAAGGAATCGTTTTTGCATTTTGCGGGAAGAAAAAATGGATTGGAGAAGCTTGTATGGTGAGCTACGTCGAAGGGTGGAGAGGAAGAGGAAGATAGTCTGAGAAGTTCATTGCAACATTGACTTCTCTAGTGATAGCCAGCTACTAAGAAAAAATGAGGAACTTAGGACAATATAGAAAAGAATGAATAAAATGAAACAGGTGTAGTTTAGAATCTTTCCTGTAGAGATACCTCTCTGGCCAACATCTTAGATCTCAAATTGCAAGGGCTGAAGTTGATAATAAACCCTGAAATGGGATCTGAACGTTGACTAGAGAGATCAGGTACACACAGGAGATAGCATAGAAGTAATCTAGGGTACTCTATGACCAAAAAAGTTGATAAACAAATATAAACTATTTCTACAAGACAGGTGCTTTAAGGTAATCAAACCAAGATTATAATAGTGAGGATTTCTAAGAATGAATAGATATATATGATGTACAATAGGGTGCAGCATAATATACATAGCGTGAAGCCAGTGACATGAGGAGTTAACCCCAAAAGCAAGTGCGAAAGAATTGGTGCAAAATTGCACAAAATACGGCAGATTTACCCCGAAAGCTTGGGTCTTTTGAATCGTCTTCAGGGTAATATCCATTACCAGCTCCATCCTGACCTTGCAAACTGACCGGTTCATAGTTATCTGGAGTGTAATAGTCATCTGGTTGTGGAATTTGGTTGGTCGTGGTTTCGTGGTGACTGTGATACGACGGCTTAACGTGAAAGTAGGGATTTTGGTCGAAATTTTCAATATTCGGCTTGTTGGGCCTGTAGGTTTCCGGCTTCACCCAGAAGTATTCCGGCTTTGGTCTGTCGTAGTTCGGTTTCGGTCTGTCGTAGTTCGGTTTCGGCCTGTCGTATTCCGGTTTCGGTCTGTTATAGTCTGGTTTGGGTCTGTCGTTGGGTTGGTGGTATATGATGGTCGGTTCGTCGTATATTGTTAGAGGCTTGTTGGAAAAGGGTTTCGTGTTGAAGGTGTTAAAATTGTCAGATGGAAAATGTCCCACGAGTTGGATGAGATCACCTGCGGAAAACATTGATATTTCATGTTAATTTCATAGTTAATGAACGAGGAATGTTAAGAGGTGTTATTGATTGGAAAGATTTTTAAAAAAATACATACAAATAACACAACATAGAATATGTTTACTTAGTTAGAAAGAAAGCGTCAGAAAATGATTGTAACATTTTGATATAATGTTAATTTCACCGGTACTGGAATCGAGCTTCCAAAATCTATATGAAATGAAAAAAGATTTTGAATGCTGCTATTTTTTTACGCCCTAGTAACTTAAGTGAAGATAATGTTTTTAATTTTTATAAAACTATCCCTATGTAAATTATACTTGAAAGAGATAGTAGAAAATAGATTTGTCATAAAGTAAGGTGATTTAATAAGGATGAACTAGTTTAGATGGGTGAGCAACCCACCGGAAATATAAGGTTCCAAGTTCAAGTTCCGGTGGCAGCTCATTTTACAGGGTGCTGCATATGACCACCTTTCAAAAATCGTAATAGTATTATTTTGTAGATCCACATCTCAGTCGCCTTATCATTTTTTCGGCAATTTTCCGTGCTTCCATTTCATCAAATACTATCGGGAACACATAGCATCTGACCATTCGCATTCGCAATCTAAGGATGAGACGATGACTGCAGAACATGCGGGTAAAGGTTGCACGACCTTGCTCAATGCGGCAACTGGTTTCAACAGAAGAATCCTCTTCTTCATTAATATTGTCATCCAGGCACATTGTATCTTCTAAAATTTCGTTCCAGCAATACCAAAGACGTTCATTATCATCTGCGTTATGTTTCTAGTATAATATATATATACAGAGTGGCCCAAAAAAAGTGAGAAATTTTCGTAAAATGTGATATAATTACATCAAAATTAGTTTATTAGGAGAACACATACTTATTGTGAAGTTGTAATTATTCAGAACATAGCTCTGTGATATTTTAAATATTAATTTAATATATTTACTTAGAAGGATATTTGTTCTCCTAATAATGCTATCAGTTGTATCAATGCGTCCCCAAAATTTAATAAAAATGAATTGATAAGATTACTCAAAGGTTTTGAGATTCCGTAAAAATAAGGTAGATGGCTCTTTCAAATAATGGAACGATTAAATGTTTTAATATCAAAAAGGTACCATATAGGTTCGAAAATTTGTCGCTAAAAATATCGTCACTGTAGCATAGTTGGATAATGCACCTTCCCCAGTTTGGAAAGAGATCCAGGATCGAATCCCGGTGGCGCAACAACAATATTTTTCGATAGAATTGATTTTATATGTATATCTTTCTAATTAATATATTTAATTAATATTTAAAATATCACAGAGCGTCTGTTCTGAATAATTACAACTTCATAATAAGAATGTGTTCTCCTAATAATAAAATAAAAATCTAAAATACTAATTAGAAAGATATACATATAAAATTAATTTAATCGAATATTGTTTTTGCGCTAGCGGGTTTCGAACCTGGATCTCTTTACAAATTGGGGAAGGTGAATTATCCAACTATGCTACAGCGACAGTGCTTTTGACGACAATTTTTCAAACCTATATGTTACACTTTTCTAATTAATACATTTAATTAGTAATTAAAACATCACAGAACTATGTACTGAATAATTACAACTTCACAATAAGAACATGTTCTTAATAATATAGTATTCGTCGTACATTGCTCCTAGACCGTATAACCAACTGCCAAAATCAATTCAATTAGCAGGTAATATTAATGTGTAAAAAGAGGTTCTAAAATGGCTTAAAGGTCTTCAAAATAATTAAAAGATTATGATTTCCCACATCTTTCTTATTCCCATTTTCTAATCTGATCTATTTACAAACATTTAAATAAATTCTTATTATTTCACATTGTATTTTTATAGATTTTCTTATTTGGGGGTGTTGACGAATGACGCTAGAAGCAGCGTGAACGCACCAGTACTCGACCGCATCAATTTACAAAGATTCTCCCGTGGTGACTTTCTCCGTTTATGGTCCGTCGCGCGATCGACCGGGGGCGACCGACCGCGACCGGGCGTGACCCGGAGTTGCCAGGTCGCGGATATTCACGGTCGGCCGGACAGACGGAGTGACAGTGACTCTGCAGCAATTACAGAGAGACGTTTCACTGTTCGGAGGTGGATGTGACAATCACGAAAGCGCCACACAGCTAGACGATGACGGCATACTTTCTCTCTCTGTTGTTTTAGTATGATTGATTAATGGAACCTTTTAACGAAGCCTCCCTGAACAAAACATGGAGAATATGCTCAAAAGGAATTTATGACTTTTCTGGGTGTTTGTTGATGTGTGGGAGTCTCGTTGGGAGATTTTGAGAAAGCCATGTGAGTGGTGAGACCCATCCGCCCTCTTGTTAGGTTTAATATCTGCTGGTCTCAGATTATCTTTGCCGGAAGGAACCTCTTTTGTTTTTGTGTATTGTTTTCTTTTTTCCTTTAAGAGATGTGTGAAGGAGTTACGAACCGCCATTTGCTGTCCCTCTCAGTGCATCCATTATTGTGTGTATATCTTATCTATTACTGTTGTATTCATTTTATTTACGCTCTCAGGTCAGCCTCTTCTTAAGCTGCAGGAAGGGTTGTAGAACCGATCAGCCATTGAAATCAAAGTAAAATTTATTAATCTATTTAAGACCCCGAGAAAATGGCATTTTATCATCTTTATTTTCTAGTTCTTGCTTCAAATCCTACAAAGGTAATAAAAATTGAGGGTTTTAACATAAAAGAAATTGAAAGTGTTGATACAAAATGAATCAAACGAACGAAGCTAAACTATATTTTAACTTATCTTACAAAATATGTAGTAAAGTGTTGTTGTTTGGAAGGGGATTCTCGTTCCATGAAAACATCGGCTGCTTGAAATTCATCAGGTTTCTGTCTCACCTAACCTGACCTACCCAGCAATATTTGTTTCTTCTTGCTTTTCATAACGTCGCAGAAATGAGACATGACATTATCATTAAACAGAATTATAACATGTTTTGATAAAGTTTTATCAGGGTGACATCTTTTCACAAAACTTTACTCGAGAAGAAAAAATATCTCCTGGACCAGTGACATCAAATACCCATGTGTTAGGCCGGATTCCAAACTCACATAAATTAAGCTCTGCATCACGTGCACTCTGCGCAATGTACTCACTAATAGGCAGGAATAGCAAACTTGCCACCGACAACTTATACAACAAGCTCTCTTATACAAGGCCGTCATAAGACCTATAAACACATAAATAAATAACAGTACTTCCGGAATAAAGTCGTCAGATTAGCGCTGCGTGCATCTAAATAGACCAGGATTATGCAACTACATCACGACTCGCGATTTTATGCTGAACTCCCACATCGCCGGAACCCCACGACAAACGTTCTGTTAACCTATGACATAACGGCCCTCTCGCGTATTGAACGTCCCATCCTCCTTTATAGGTTATCTCTTGCCCCAGCTAGCAGCCCCTGCATAATAATAATAAACAGCCCATTTTTGCTAATGCGCATACATCATAATGGAAGAGCAAGGGGTCCAAATGGACCCGGTACTCAAGTCAAAAAGGACCCAGGAACACCTTTCATTCGTTCATCAGTTAAATGATATTTCCCCTATCACCGTCTTTTGTTGCTCATTAAGAAGCTGTTCCAGTTCTTCCGCAGTGACTTCTGAGACTGCCTATTCGTAAACTGAAACATTTTTACTTTTAAAATTAGCAATATTAACTTTATGGTTAAAATTCATATTTTTTATTTATTATCTTTGTTTTATTACCCACTGAATTGAGTTTAAATACATCTACCGGTTTCGAAAAATACCATTTTCTTCTTCAGGATGTCAATACTAACTAAAAACATATATTATTGTTTCTTTACCAGAATCTATTTTTAAAAAATAATTTAGTACCTAACTCAAATTGCTGCTCAATACAAATTGAGTCGAATAATTTTTAGGAAAAAATTATTCGACTAAATTTGACTTTATTCGAAGAAATAAGTTAATAAAACAAAGATAATAAATAAAAAATATGAAACATTTTTTGTCAGGATTTTTGTACGCAAACACGTTAGTTCGTAAACCGAGGTTCCACTGTATCTGATCACAGTTAAACGGTGAGCTTGTATAGCCATTTCGAGGTTTGTGAATTATTCAGGTATATCTTATACAGGCAAAAAAAAATAAACGATCGTTAAGACAGTTATCACGGATATCTTCACGCGTCCAAATAAAATTTCTAAATTTGTGAATACAACACCGTCACTGTGAATGGAAGAAATTAAACTAATAACACTTAGTATTTGTTATTTTACTAAATGCTAGATAAACATTTGAGAGAGTCGCATTGTTATCGCAGACGAGGTGTCAATATAAAAACTTCAATATCTGTACATTTCACGGTAGACCGTGTAGAATGCGTTTGTATTTTTCTGCCAGACATTGGCCGCGAGACAGGCAGACGAATTATAGATTAAAGTATACCCTATTCCCAGTGGCATAGATTTAGGTTATGCTGCTGTTACCAATACAATATATTTTATGAACGTTCGATTAATCAATGTATTTAGATAAAATTAATCCGCCGTTTATAGGACCCTATCATGTATATATTTGTAATTTGAGAGTACTATTAATACTATAATACAATACCCATATAAAAAATGTACGTAACACTTTTTATGACCGAACATGATTCTTTTATTGTTTGAAAATCCTTCACGTAATAATAACTAATGGAAATTACAATCAAGTACCAAATGCACCTCGAACACGAAGAACAGCCATGAAATCAAAAAGTTTAAAGGGGAAGTAGACACTTCAATGATTTGCACGCACTTGTAATGCACCCTTTCTAATGTTGTTCTGTTAAAAAACAGAATAGGTAACGACTCCATACAAAACGGATCAATCGAAACCAATTTTCAATTCAGTAAATAGTCATTTAGTAAATCACCAGCTTAAAAATAGAACTGAGTAATGTAAATAGCACGATACGGCGAATAAAAAAAGAGCGCCACGAGTACAGCGGAGAGTTTTTAGAACTGAGCAATTGAAGTCTCTACTGGTACACAGATGGCACTAATTGCAAAATAATGTTTTCGTTGATTTGAATCAAATTGTTTCTCAGAATTTTTAGTTATGCACAGCTTTTTTACTTGTATGAATAATATAAACATATGAATTATTTCATTTAGATTTATTTCACATAATTTTTACTAATGTACATTTTTTTTACTTGTATGCATCGCACGTCCCTGATCATTTTGGCAGCTTTTATCTCTTTAGTCAATTTTAAATTAATATTTTAAATATTCTATTTGTTTCACCTTCTGACGTTGCCTGCTCTCCCGGATGCTGGGCGAACCATTTGGCCGCTCTCGACTTGTCTTTTGTTTTTCGGAACAAAGTATAGACAGCTGGCAGAGCAGCCGCACATTGGACAATGGAGCAGCGTGACGTAACGTAAGGAAGAAAGTGAAATGGAGAAAAGAGCGGGAAAACGACTCCGGGCGGCGGCCATTTTGAATCAGAGGCTGTCAAACATCGCGCCGTGCAACGCTGCAATGTTTCTATAGTGTTTTTAATGAATACACATTTTTGTTGTGAGGCTGCAATTTCAGCACATAGTTCTGTGGTATAAATGACTCAACAACTGCCGCTGGACCATGCAGTGAACACGCGTGAGACTTTTGGGTTTGAACAACTAAAACAAAATACATGCGCGTTGGCAGGGGCGTGCACTGCATACAAGCAAAAAAGTTGTGCATTACGAAAAATTCTGGGAAACAATTAAATATCTTATCTTGCACAATACGAATGTGTTCTCCTTAATAATATAAATCTTATCAATGTGTCCAAAATTTAATAAAAATGAATTGATAATTCCGGCGTCTGCAGTCAGTTTACTCAAAGGTATTTGAGATTCCGTGAAAACAATGTAGATGGCTTTCAAATAATGGAACGACAGATGTATTCATTTGAAAAAGTGTAACATATACGTTCGAAAATTTGTCATGAAAAATACTGGCGCTATAACACAATTGGTAGTGTACTTCCCTGGATTGGAAATAGAGATCCCGGTAGCGCAAAAACAATATTTTTCAACTAAATTGATTTTATATGTATATATTTATAATTAATACATTAAATTAGTATTTTAATTAAATATTACTCTAGTGCGCACCATATATCATTAGAATCATCAGTTGCATAGTGCTGGATGTTATTCTTCTTCTAAAATTGTTAGCCACTGTTTTAATCCGTTGTTCTATTCAAGCCATACAATTGTTTCCCACCGAATTGAAAATTCCACTAGGCAGAGTCAGAAATGAATCAGCTAATTCATGTTGTGCGGAGTCCTTACATCTGCTGTTTCCTAATAGAATGACATTTGAAAGGTTTTGAACTTGGCTTAGAGCTGATCGAAGAATATACTTCTTAATTTACTAATTCGCAAATTTTACTACCTTACTAATCGTGTTGTTTTCATGATTGTTCTTTGCTTAAAGACGGTTAATCGCTTAATTTTACTTAAATACGGTTAATCGAAAGTTTGCACGCCACTGCACATTGGTAAACAGAACACAACTGAAAACAAAAGTCTTTATATTGTTGGAACGAAATTGGAGAAGGTAGAAAGTTGTATATACACCTGGGTTGCAATATAATTGAAAGATAGAATTCTTTTGTTGAAATCAAATAACGCATTCAGCATGCTTGTGCAATATTTATCCGCATGTTCTGCAGCCATAATGGTCAGATGTTATGTGCTCTCAATATTATTTAACGAATTGAAAACGTGGACACTTGTCATATAAATGATAAGTCGAATTGAAGTATTTGAGATGTGGATCTACAGAAAAATGCTCGATAGATGGATAGATTTATGTTCGATGTTATGGTTCGGTAAAAATAAGTATTTAAAATAATAAAAATCCGAAAGCTTCAACATATTGGACATTTGATGAATCATCTTGCTCCTCGTATTGCTGGAAGTCGGGGCCCTGAAAGAAGAACAACACCACGGCTAAAGAATCAAAGGCCAATATCCTGTAGAGCATTTCCGTGCCGCAGTAAACAGTATAATGACAGCCAAATATGACAGAAACATATTTGGTTGTCACCGGGATGCGAACCTGGACCTTTTTCAATCCGGGAAAACGTGTTACCATTCCACTAAATCAACTGATAAACTGACTTAAAGTATATAAAAAAGGTGAACAATTTTCATAATGTAAGAGATGTTCACTGTCTCCTTGACTAGACCGAAGTCTATACTAAAGGAGACGGGTTCTTCCGTTGTTTGTCATACAAATATGAAAACAATTTTTTTTATCTAAATTAAAAATATTAGGAATGGGATAAACAGGGTTTTAAAAGAATTTTAATAACATAATAAATTAGTAAAATACTCTAAATACTAAATTTTTGCAATCCCGGTGAAGCAAAAACAATATTTTTCGACAAAATTGATTTTATATATATATTTTTATAATTAATACATTAATTTAGTATTTAAAATATCACAGAACGTTTGTTCTGAATAATTACAACTTTACAATAAGAATGTGTTTTCCTTAATAATGAAATACTCTCGCTATCCCATGATTGAAACACTATACAAAACAGAAAAAATAATATAAAGAAATGATGTGATCATTTCTATGAATCTTTGCTCAGTTTCCTTTCTGCCAACACCCAATAACCAGCTCCTAAGACGGTGTTTGAGATTGTCCATCGAAAATGGTTTCATACTGCTCGGCAAATTGTTACAAGCTTTGGGGGCCAGAAATATATGGAAGGATTGACCAAAGCTTGTTTTCATTTTAGGCTTCACGGTGATCCTATTCCTTTTTGCTCTCATAACATAACTATTGGAGGATATTGATGAAGCTCTTTGTTGGAATGAAAATAAAGTATCAGCCTTTTTACATAGAGTTGTCGAATATCAAGAAGCTGACATTCCTCGAACGGTGAGTCAGAGGGAAACCTATAAGATTTTTTGTAGATGATTCTGAGAATGCATTTTTGAGTTATTGCTAATTGGCATTACAAGAGAGCACTTGTCAAAGACCAAGACTGAATACAACAGTTATGACATCATCAGACACGAATACAATGCCAGTAATATGACTATTTGAAGGGCGTTGCGCTTACGTGTAAGTTTTATGACCCTACCTTAGGGTTTTTAATATTATTGTTTCTTATTAAGAGAACACATTCTTATTGTGAAGTTGTAATTATTCAGAACATAGGTCTGTGTTATTTTAAATACGAATTAAATATATTAATTAGAAAGATATACATATAAAATCAATTTTATCGAAAAAATTGTTGTTGCGCCACCGAGATCCGACCCTGGATCTCTTCCTAACCGGTGAAGGTACATTATCCAATGAAGTAAGATCCCGTAACTGGCTGATAACAGTTATCAGAATCTTTCCCAAAAATTGTTGTAATATATTTTATTACACAAATTATGAATTGGCCTAGAATGATATCAAAATACGTAAGTGATGCGTGGCAACGTGTAATTCTTTCAACTTTCTAATTCATATTATTGTTTCTAATTATCGTATGCACATATTCGAAATAATTTTTTAATTTTAAACTATAATTTTTTTACAGAAACATTACGGCACATCATTAAATCATATTTAAATTTAAACATCTTCCACAAAACGGTTGAAAAACCGAAAACTTGATGTGGGTCTAGAATGACCCACGTATTTTGTTTTGACCCACCGAGCAGTAAGTGTTAAAGAGCACCGAAAAGTACATACTAAATGTCTAGACGTCATTCAGAGATTTAGTTGGAGCGACATTATCTACTGTCATAACACAGAAAACGCGAAGGAGTAGCGAACCGCAAACAACGCCCCTACCTACTAACAAGTCGATTCCGAAGCTGGTTGATTACAGCTATCAGAATCCTTAACAAAAATTTGTATTATATAATATCAGTAGCTCGAATGTACCAAAAATAATATCAAAATACGTTAATGATGCATGGCAATGTTTATCTGTTTCGAACGAAAGTGGCGCCACCTTATTGCTCATTATGTAGTATAAAGCTTTTCTTATGTTTATCGATATTTGTACGTAATTTTCGTATGTACATGTCAATTTAAGATTGATTAGAAAGTTAGATATCGATAGTATTAGCAATGTTTGATCATGTCCAAGAACACACAATTACTGGATTTTCACCTATAAAGGCACTGTTATTAAACAGATATCAGATGTCTCATAGAGGCTAAGCTATTTTTTTATTTAATTTATTTGATGGAAAATATATGGAGCCTGTTATTATTTACGACCTGTCTTCGGCTACCTTAAGTGATCAATTTATACATATAGGGTGGTCCAAAAAAGTGAAAACATTTCGTAAAATGAGATATAATTACATCAAAATTAGTTTTAACTATATTAACAATAGCTTAAATAGTTTACTAATTTACTTACTTACCTGTATTATGTTATTAATTTTCACATTGTTTATATTTGGTTTTTTTTCAAATTGTTGCCCAGAATGACAAAAATCACTGCAGAAGACCGTATTCTGATCAAAAATTTGCGAATTGAAAAACGTCGGGGTGCTAGGGAAATGATCAAAATGAGGAAAACAATGCCTGGAGTATAGCTAGACATTACAGCAGGACGGAGCTCCATCTCACACAGCCAGAAATACAATCAACTTTCTTCGTCGTGAGAATGTTAATTTCATCTCACCAGGGATGTGGCCACCGAACAGTCCAGATTTAAACCCAGTAGATGATGCAGTATGGGGTGTTTTGATAATTTCTGATTAGCTAAATATTGTGCAAAAAAATCACATCAAGAATTATAATTAATTGTATTATGTTTTGAAATAACTCGTGTGTTACGAGATGTATACCATGTATAACGTTCACCTATCTCAATCCACAACCTCCATATTTATCAAATTTTTGAAAGTTATATATATGTTAGTGTGTGGACTCGCTTCAGTAGCAGTTGATTAGTTTTCCTCTTTATTCAGAATTATAGACAGCTCTTGGAGTAGGAGTGGGGACGAAATGCAATCTGAATTACTGCAATATCAAGATTGAAGAACTGAAGATAGTCATCTATCTAAGTATAATGTACATATTATTGTGATTTCTAAATGGCTAAAATTAGCGGAAGTCTACGATATACATATATAACTATTATTCGGTAACTGCTGTATTCAGTCTTGGTTTTGACAAATGCTTTAGTGGAATGGTAACACGTTTTCCCGGATAGCAAAAGATCCAGGTCCGCATCCCGGTGACAACTAAATATTTTTTTTATAAATAGATGGCTAGCATGCTGGCTATCACTGTATTGTTTACTGCGGCCTGAAAATGCTCTACAGAAAATTGGGCTTAGATTCTTCAGCTGTGATGTTCTTCTTCTTCCAGGGCCCCGAATTCCAGCAATATTAATATAATATAATGCACCTTCCCCGGTTAGGAAAGACATCCAGGTTCGAATTCCGGTGGCGCATCAACAATATTTTTCGATAAAATTGATTTTATATGTTTATCTTTCTAATTAATACATTTAATTCGTATTTAAAATAACACAGACCGTCTGTTCTGAATAATTACAACTTCACAATAAGAATGTGTTCTCATAAAAATAAACAATAATATTAAAAACCCTAGGGTAGGGTCATAAAACTTACACGTAAGCGCAACGCCCTTCAAATAGTCATACTGGCGACTTTGTAATTATATTTTTGTAGACAATTTGGAGAGGTATATTTTTGATTGCGATTCTCCTTTGTTAAAAAATGTTTTGTTATGGAAAAGGTATTCGGATGATATATTCAATATACTGTTGTAGCAGTTTTATTCTCAGGTTTGGACCTTTAAAAGTTCTTGGGCGTAATTTCTCCCCATTTCGTGGAGTCAGAACTGCACTTTTCGTGAAAAATATGTAAGACTATGGTTGCAATCTTTCACTTTTGCGTTTAGACCGATGTATATTTTTGGTGCTAGAAATAAATGGAATCTTTATGCAAAAGTTTTGTTTAGTTTTGGCACAATATAGTGGCAGTTACATTTACCTACAAAGTTTAGTCAAAAAGTCGCAGGATTGAAATGCCTCCAGGATTTAACAATTTGAGTATTGGCTTAGTGAAGTAGCTATTTCTCGCATCGTAATATTATGTGTAGCAGACAGTGGCGTACAGTAGATATAGATCTAGGTTATTGTGTTATTTATGATATTATACAATCACATATAATATATGTACCAACTAGCTAATATATGCCGTACATAGGATTATGAACTTTCGTTTAACCAACGTCTTTAGGCAAAATGAAACTGTCGTTTATGCAACCCTATAATTTATTTATTTGTAATTTTTGTGTACTATTTACTGTAAATGTAAAAAAATATCTTCTTACGGGGTCTCATGACAGGCACACATTTCTTGACTTTTATTATATGAATGTACACAGAAATTAAAATAATATTACTAATAATTGAATGATACAAATCATGAAAAAAATGCATTAATTTAAAAATAATAATTATATTAAAATATGTGTATTTAAACATACATAAACGTATTAAAAGGTTACTTATCATTCTATTTGGTCGGGTTCACAACGTTTCTACTTATCACTCTATTTGGTCGGGTTCACAACGTTTCTACTTATCACTCTATTTGGTCGGGTTCACAACGTTTCTACTTATCACTCTATTTGGTCGGGTTCACAACGTTTCTACTTATCACTCTATTTGGTCGGGTTCACAACGTTTCTACTTATCACTCTATTTGGTCGGGTTCACAACGTTTCTACTTATCACTCTATTTGGTCGGGTTCACAACGTTTCTACTTATCACTCTATTTGGTCGGGTTCACAACGTTTCTACTTATCACTCTATTTGGTCGGGTTCACAACGTTTCTACTTATCACTCTATTTGGTCGGGTTCACAACGTTTCTACTTATCATTCTATTTGGTCGGGTTCACAACGTTTCTACTTATCACTCTATTTGGTCGGGTTCACAACGTTTCTACTTATCACTCTATTTGGTCGGGTTCACAACGTTTCTACTTATCACTCTATTTGGTCGGGTTCACAACGTTTCTACTTATCATTCTATTTGGTCGGGTTCACAACGTTTCTACTTATCACTCTATTTGGTCGGGTTCACAACGTTTCTACTTATCACTCTATTTGGTCGGGTTCACAACGTTTCTACTTATCACTCTATTTGGTCGGGTTCACAACGTTTCTACTTATCACTCTATTTGGTCGGGTTCACAACGTTTCTACTTATCACTCTATTTGGTCGGGTTCACAACGTTTCTACTTATCACTCTATTTGGTCGGGTTCACAACGTTTCTACTTATCATTCTATTTGGTCGGGTTCACAACGTTTCTACTTATCACTCTATTTGGTCGGGTTCACAACGTTTCTACTTATCACTCTATTTGGTCGGGTTCACAACGTTTCTACTTATCACTCTATTTGGTCGGGTTCACAACGTTTCTACTTATCATTCTATTTGGTCGGGTTCACAACGTTTCTACTTATCACTCTATTTGGTCGGGTTCACAACGTTTCTACTTATCACTCTATTTGGTCGGGTTCACAACGTTTCTACTTATCACTCTATTTGGTCGGGTTCACAACGTTTCTACTTATCACTCTATTTGGTCGGGTTCACAACGTCAACTAACTACATTTATAAATTTCATTAATTCATTTAATAATAAAATACAATTTACATTAGAAATGGAAAATAATTCTACCCTAAATTTTTTGGATCTAACATTCATTAAAAATAATAATAAAATTGAATTCAAAATTTTTAGAAAACTAACTTTTACAGATACTATCATACACAATGAATCTAATCATCCATTATCACACAAACATTCAGGGTTCCACTCCATGATACATCGTTTAGTCAATATTCCTATGTCAACATCCAATTTCAATATTGAATTGAATACAATTAAAAAAATAGCAGTTAATAACGGGTATAATACACGTTTGATAGACACTATTTTAAAAAATAAATTAAAGAATATAATAATCAATTTTTATATAAATCACAGATAAAACATATTGATAATAATGATTATTGGCGTAACATTTTATACATTAATAACTTTTCGAAACAAATATCTAAACACCTACCTCGAAACATTAGACCGGCGTATTATACAAATAATAGTATAGGAAATTTACTCATCAATTCTAAAGACAAAGATGATAAATTTAACAATTCCGGTGTCTATAAACTCAGTTGCGAGGATTGTGCTGCATTTTATATTGGTAAAACGGGTAGAAATTTTAATTTAAGAGTAGGGAGCATTTGAGATGTTTGAACAATAGTAGGTTTTCAAAATTTGTCACCATCACTTTCGACTTAACACTAACAATACTCCATCTCTGGACAAATCAACGGATTATATCCGAGAACAAATGGCAGCAATACGTGCCGAACATTTTTCAGAAATTTTGCCTCCCGTTTAGAAGAGTGCCAGCGAAATAACACATCACATTTAGAAAACATATTTTTGTTAAGAAATAACCTATTCGTTATTTTATTACAGAATTTTTATTATGAAAAAGGCTTTTGTTTTTGTACACCTTGTACTTCAGGCCTTAAATCATTTTACAAAAACGACATTTTATTTTTTGTATTCAATACGCAATTTTAAATTAATATTATATATTTATATAAATTAGACGAAATAATTTAAGATTTTTTTTTAAATGACATGGTTAAAATTAGGCACAAGAAGCCTAAACATTTAAAATTAATGTTTTTAATACGTGTATACATCCTAGGAGTGTTACATTCACTATTATACAATCTAACACATACATTGCCATTGAGTGAAAACACCGAAGTATCGAGATCGCGTGTCTTTTATAAGAATGTCGAGATTAAGATTATTTAAATGTGTTGAATCTTTTCTAAATGTTGTATAATTATTATTTAAAATCCTGTGGTTAACAGAGGCACCCCCCTCCTCTTTCTGGCCACACCGCCATCTTCATAAATTGAAGTGAAGTTATATAAGAATGTGTTCTCCTAATAATAAAGTTGTATCAATGTGTCCAAAATTTAACAAAAATGAATTGATAATTCTGGCGTCTGCTGTCAGATTACTCAAAGGTATTTGAGATTCCGTAAAAATAAAGCAGATGGCTCTTTCAAATGATGTAGTAATATCAAAAAGGTAACCATATAGGTTCGAAAATTTGTCGTTAAAAATATCGTCGCTGTAGCATAGTTGGATAATTCGAATCCCGGTAACGAAACAACAATATTTTTCGATAAAATTGATTTTACATGTATATTTTTCTAATTAATATATTTAATTCGTATTTTGTTCAGTTGCATTCTAGGATCCTGCCTAAAACACTGTCACGCCACCCCTCTCACCCACTAAACAGGGATTGCTAGTTAAATTTATTTCTCATTCCTAATGTAGTCATCTCCCTTCTCCACTACTATCACCACTCTGCCTGACAGTAGATTTTATTGCATATTTTATTTTATGGATCAATTAGTGCGCGCCCGTCCTGATGTCGAACAGTCAACGTTAAATTGACCAAGGTAAATATATAGTTTTATAGTTTTTTTTTTTTGGTAACTTTTCATCACACAGTGTTTTCTGAGATTACTCTAGGCAGCACGACACTAAATTTCACTCTTAATTTTAATTTGTTCTTCGTACAATATTACGTGGAAATATTCGCGTTAAATAGAGAACATAATTGTGAAATGACTTATTCAGAGCGTGTCTGGTTAATTGCTCGACTTTAAGCCAATTACATATGTATTTGGCTGCATTAAGTACTGTACAAGTTTTATAACAGTTACGTAAGTATTTTGTAATAGGTACAATCTTAAACGGTTTCTTTCCTCAACGTTTAAATGGACATACCGTTATACCTTCATCATTATCAACACCTAGACGATGTTGTGCAAACTGTCGCGAAACTAGAGTGGGGCCATGTCAGACACGTGGCGCGACTAGAAAATTCACATAATCGTTCGCCTGTTGGATGACAGGCCTCACCCGAAGATGGTCAATCATCGGTCACTTGCTTTTCTTCTAATGTAGTCGCTTGATCTTTCAACATTTTCAATAAGACACCCCCCACGTCCATCATATCCTTCGTTCTTCGACGTGGCCCACCACAACAAGCATCTCCAAGTCATCTTCCTTTTTCGCGAGGTGTCCAAAAATTGAAGTATTCGTCTCAGGCAAATGATTAGAGATCTGTCCTCGATGTTCAGTATGTGGAGATTGTACTGTACCAAAGAACAAACGTTCTTAGGTACGGTACAACGTAGAACATCAACTGAGGTACTCCGCACTAAACAAAGTCTCTCCATAATACTCAAGAAAAGATTTTGAACTTTGGGCATGTTGCTAGAAGAGATAGAGATAGTTGTGATGAAATAAGTGATCAGTAGAAATGACAAGGACGAAGAAAGAGAGAGAGAGAGAGAGAGAGAGAGAGAGATGGATCTCCATCAAGACGCGCAGTTTAAAATATGACGCAAGCAGTTAGGGCTTTAAAAGCAGATCATAATCAGACTGAGGCTAGATTATATTGGTAAATAAGCAACGATCAGCTGTTCAATATTTGATTCTATTAAACATAACATTTTGACCAAATTATAAACATTCAGTTTTGGACAAGAAAACAAAATCAAGTACAAATACAAACAATTTGAATTATTGAAGACGTGCAACAGTTGGGTATTACTTACTGACGTTGTGAAGAAGAGCAGGCTCTGGCTTGTCAGCTTGAAGGTCTCTGTCAACGCAGCAGGCCCAGATCATCCCTCCCGAGCAGAGGTCCACGGGGCGCCCGCCCCCCAGCACGCAGGAGATGCTGAGTCCGCACTCGAACTTCTCACCCTTATAGCGGCAGCTCTGGGGGATCACTAGAATTAAAAAATAAATAATCATTAGGCCTTTTGAATATTTTAATTTGATTGATAAGAGTTATTTGAAAGTCTCCACAAATAATGTGCGGTGGCAGGACCAAAAGCGTGGAACTCTTTGCCCTCCGTTATAAGAAACAGTGCATCAGAGACTTTATTTAGGAAGAAACTAATGGCGCACTTTTTCGAAAAATCATTTCCGTAAGTATAAACTACAAAGGCCATATACATGGATTCGTTCCGCTTCTGAGACATCATGCGGCTGGAGCCCAGTACTCAGCACCAACTCTCTGGTGCAAGCGGCGCTCTGATGGAAAGCTGGTTTCCTGACCAGAGAATGGCAGCGCCTACAGAATAGCTACATACACAACAATGGCCGCGACTGAAGTAGTTATATATGTAATATTTATATTTTATGTGTATATATGTGTAAACTTTTTATTTATTAATATTTTCCTTGGTTTTCTTTTTCATAGCATTATATATAAAGGGTCTTTCAACGAGGACGCTCGATTTTAAAATGTAAGTTAAACAGGTTGTATGTGAGATATTCACTCAATTTTTCTTTCATTTGAAAGTATATTTTATGGCATTAAGTGCGGAATATAACGTTGTTCGAATATCCGCTGCGGCTTTGCTCGGTGGCATATTTGGGAGGTCCAATTTTCTATGACTTTATCGCATAAATCTGGCTAAATTTGCTGGATGGCGTTTGTTATGTTGACTTTGAGGGGATCAATTGTTTGCGGCTTATTCGTAAAGACTTTCGATTTAAGATAGTCTCAAAGGAAGAAGTCTAAAGGCGTTAAATCGCACGATCTCTGTGGCCAGTTCACGTCACCGTCGCGCCATATAACCGTGCCCTCAAATCGATTGTCGAATTGCCCTCAAAATTTGATGATTTGCACACGTTGTTCAACCTTTTGTGGTGATTTGCCGTATACTACTTAACAATTGACAATAAATTTGACAGATGTCACTCTAACAACATGGCTGCTATAACCTAACAAATTTTGAGCGTCCCTATTAAAAGACCCTATATTTCATAACCTTAATGTATAACATAATATGTATTATCTGTATGGCGAATCGGGTTAAAAAAAAACCTGATCACGCTGGAATAAACACATTATTATTTTTATTATTATAAATAACAATTTTTAAAACAAAGATAATGTAGAACTATAAACAGCTGATGTGTAAAGCGCCCTTGAGGTGAAAGTTTTTACGAAAATGGCGCTATACAAATTATCCAATATTATTATTATTAATGGGACATTATATATTATGCTATTCTTTGGCAGTCGCTCACTGCGAGGATGATATCTGTCATAGTTGACATGCGTTATCGCGTTGCTTTGGAGTCCTATCCTCTAACTGCCATACTCTTTACTAATGACAAACTGTTGTGAACCCTGAAGAAGGGACCACTGATCTTCAAACTTGTTGATTCATCAATAGACCTATGTACTGAATAATTACAACTTCACAATAAGAATGTGTTCTCCTAATAATAAAGTTGTATCAAGGTGTCCAAAATTTAATAAAAATGAATTTATAATTCTGGCGTCTGCTATCAGATTACTCAAATGTATTCGAGATTCCGTAAAAATAAGGCAGATGGCTCTTTCAAATAATGGAACGATTAAATGTATTAATACTAAAAAGGTAACATATAGGTTCAAAAATTTGTCGCTAAAAATATCGTCGCTGTAGCATAGTATATATATCTTTCTAACTAATACATTTAATTCATATTTAAAATTTCATTATAGCAATCGAATACATTTCCGACAAATTTTGAACTATATATAGATATATATATATCTCAAATACCATTAAATTCTAGCGTCTCCTGTCGGATTTTACTCAAAGGTATCCGTAATATAAAGGGGGTTGCTTATAAAATAAAAAATAAACGAAAACAAACACAAAACATGACATGTACGACGAACAATCGTGGACTGATCGATAATGAAGTTCTCAGCCAGTGTTCTAGTGGTGCAACTTTCGTCCTCTTCCACATGGCTTGGTCATCAAAATCCGATGATCGACCCTTTCCTGACTTGTCGTCTAAGCCGGTGTTACCAGCTTTGAGGCGAACAAACCACTTTCGGCATGCCCTTTCGCTAATCGTTCCTTCGCCAAAAAGATCGATGAGATCGCGAAATGACTCAGCAGCTTTCCACCCTTTCCACCGAGTGGTACAGCATCATGTGGCGTATATGCGGATGCTTTTCTAATTTCCTTACCCTATTCAAAAATTATATTATATCAATATTATATTATATTATATTATATATTATGTCAATCACACGTCAAATTTAATAAACAAATTTTCGTAAAAAATAAAACGATCACAGACTTCCAAATGTATAGACACGAACTGACGCAAATTCCTTGTTTCAATATTTTGATTTTGGTGCCGACCACGTGATTACGCAATCAAATAGCTACGCGACTTTTTTTAAATATATGACTCGATTACAACGAAAATTTAAACGATGACAATATAATATGCATTAATGTAAAAAATACTTTTACTGTTGCATAAACGTATCATAAACTATCGGATTTATGTTTCCGCAAATAATGTGTGCAGAATGCCCCTCGTCCCGCAACTAAATCCACTAAAAATACCAAAATACCAAAAATAGTAAACATATACAAAAAATTTTCAATAATTCAAATTTTCTAAATTAAAAATCAATTAAATTTTAGAAGCGAATTTCGATCTACAAGATATAGAGATCAAATTGATATTCCAAAACTTAAATATACCGCAACTCAAAATCAATATATTTATCAAGGTATCAAATTTTTTAATAATCTCCCCATCACAATTAGAAAAATTACGGACTATCATAAATTTGTAACTGAAGTAAAAAAAATATGTACACAGACTAACTGAAACATTAATTAACTCGAATATACTCCTTCTCTATACACGAGTCACTCTCATAGAGAAGAAACAAATGTTAAAATATATATATCCATTGATTATTCAAATTGTATTATATTTTTAATATTAAAAAAATAAAATATGTTCCTAACCCCTCGCCTATATGTACACTTTATTTCATGTATATTAATTTACTGGTCTGTGGCACCCGCCACAAAAAAGATGCATCACTTAGAAAGATACGCAGAAAAAATCGACTTATACTAAAAATATTTATTTAACACCAGGAATTTTCTCTTGCTGGGAGAATGCGTTACAATTACACCGTGTCAACAGTTTTTAATCGTGGTATTTGATGACATACATCCACGCCCATGTGTGCGCGGTCTGCTAATTTCCATATCGTGTGAATTCGTAGCACGTGCCAACTTCCACAGAAGTAATAATGGTAGCGATGAGCTCGAAATCGCGAACCGTGACTCAATCACTGATATTTTCGAGTCACATTCACTATCAGTGATTGAATATTTGAAAATATCGTGATTCGTGATTAATTTTTTTTTGTATTTATATTTGGTTGTGAATCTTGATTCGGGGCGTGTGCATGTGAAACGAAAATATTCACGAAGAAATGAATGATCTTATAATTTGTGATAAGCGCCATCTAGCAGATTATACCAAAACGTTTTACGAATTTGACCCGAAAAGTAAACTCACATTTTTTAAGGGTTTTCGTTCTCTTTGTGATGATATTAAATTATATATAATACTATACGCTAGAATAGTAACTATACTGTGAGTCACAGTTTTCAATCACTGATATTATCGAATATCAATCACAATCACACCGGTGAGTCGAGAGTAGCAATTTTTCTCATCACTGATTCTGTATCTTGAGTTTTCCATCGCTATTTTACCGTCAATTGACTGAATTCTCTCATCAGTTAACAACAACTTCTCATAATCTCACTATTCCTATGACAGTAGAATGTATTGTTTCCATGGTTTGTTCAAGTTCACATAACTTCTCTAACGAGAACATATCTTCGGTGCCTCATGGTATAATAGTCTTCACGAGAAGCTTTCTTGTTTTTGTTATCTCATATGCTTATTATAATAATAATAATTCAATTAAATCTATTTTGTATTTATTATCTTTGTTTTATTAACAACTTAATTGAGTTTAAATACATCAACCGGTTTCGAAAAATACCATTTTCTTCTTCAGGATGTCATAACTAACTAAAAACATACATTATTGTTTCTTTGCCAGAATATTGATAAAACTGGTAGAAATTTTAATATAAGAGTAAGGGAGCATTTGAGATGTTTGAACAATAGTGGGTTTTCAGAATTTTCTAATCATTTGATAGAAAATGGTCATGGTTTTGATAAAAAATTGGGATTGTCAATTTTGCATGTAAACGGTGTTGGTCACAAATGAAATAATTTGGAATCGTTGGAGATAAATAAAGCGTGTTAAACTAATCAAAAAATTATAAACAACCAACTACATTTAACTACGAGTCCCATTCTATAATTATTGGAGTAAATTTGTATTAAATAACAATTTGAGTTAGGTACTGAAATTATTTTTTAAATATTGTTGTTTTTTTAAAAATAGATTCTGGCAAAGAAACAATAATATATGTTTTTAGTTAGTATTGACATCCTGAAGAAGAAAATGTATTTAAACTCAATAAGTGGTTAATAAAACAAAAATAATAAATAAAAAATATATTTATAACGAATTACCCACAGACTATCAAATAAATACACATGAACTAACGCAAATTCATTGTTTAAAAATATTCATTTTGGTGGCACACACGTGATCGTTTTGGTGCCACTCACGCAATCAAAGAGCTCCGCAACATTTTTTAAAAAATTGAAAAAAATACGTCAGCATAATCTATCGGATTTATGCTTTTAACCATGTAAGAGATTAAAAAAAAATCACAATTATGCGATTAATTATTGAATACTAATTTTAATGTATTAATTATAAATATATATACATATAAAATCAATTTTGTCGAAAAATATTGTTTTTGCGCTACCGGGATTCGAACCTGGATCTCTATTTCCAATACGGGGAAGTACACTACCAATTGTATCATAGCGCTAGTATTTTTCATGACTAATTTTCGAACCTATATGTTACACTATTTCAAATTAATACATCTGTTGTTCCATTATTTGAAAACCATCTACATTGTTTTTACGGAATCTTAAATACCTTTGAGTAATCTGATAGCAGCAATTCATTTTTATTAAATTTTGGACACATTGATACAACTTTATTATTAGGAGAACACATTCTTATTATTCAGAACATAGGTCTGTGATGATAGGATTGGAAATAGAGATCCAGGTTCGAATCCCGGTAGCGCAAAAACAATATTTTTCGACAAAATTGATTTTATATGTATATATTTATAATTAATACATTAATTTAGTATTTAAAATATCACAGAGCGTGTGGAGCATATGGAACAATTTCGGAAATATTTATTTCGAAGTTCGTAGAAAAATTTCAAACAATATTATTTTCTTTATTTTAGATTGTTAACTTTGTTTTATTAAACACTTAATTTATTTACTTATCAGATGACATACATATTTTTGTTCTAACAGAGGTGAATATATTATACATAATAAACATGTCACAATTAATACTCATAGTTTATTGTGTGGGGTGGAGTAGACTTCACCTCTGATATATACAGCGTTGTCCTGGCTACTTTGCTACACTGAAGTCTGTGTTAAAGTAGCCAGTTTTTTTTTCGTGCTGTTGTGGTGTTATTTAAATCATTCACAGGAATAAAAAAATATGAATAAAAAAATAAAAAATATGTAGCGGGAGTGTTGTAGTACTAGTGAATTTAAAACACCTACCGGTTTCGAAAAATATCATTTTCTTCATCAGGATGTCATCAACTAACCGGTAGATGTATTTAATTCATTAAGTGGCTAATAAAACAAAGTTAACAATATAAAATAATGAATAATCATAAAAATATTATAATATTTTCCATAACAGTGCAGAATTTATCAGATATCCACAGTCTGTTACCCCCTTTATACACTTCATATCGTGTCTATTCATTTACTAGTGTGTGGAATTACCACAAAGTTATAGCGGAATACAACAGTATATAATTAGGAGAACACATTCTTATTGTGAAGTTGTAATTATTCAGAACAGACGGTCTGTGATATTTTAAATATGATACGATTAAATGTATTAATATCAACAAAAAAAAAAGGTAATATATAGTTTCGAAAACTTGTCGCTAAAAATATTGTCGCTGTAGCATAGTTGGATAATGCATCTTTCCCGGTTAGGAAAGAGATACAGTGGCGCAACAGAAAAATTGATTTTATATATATATATATTTAATTCATATTTAAAACAGTATATTTTTATTCTGCTTTTAATATCTCAGATATTAAAATTTTATCTGCGATGCAGAAATACCTTGATGATAAATCGAATCCTCTTTCTTCAGAAGAATACAGTCCAGAAAAAATAGTCAAAGACCTTGAATAAAATTTCGTAACTGTAAATAAGCTTCTGGAAATATTTGATAACCTTTCAGTTGGGCATCAGCGAAAATGCTCCACGATCGTTGCGACACCATCCACCGTAGCGCGTCCGCCGTAGCGCGTCCGGTAACACGAGCACCGTTCAAAATAAGCTATTGCGCAGTAAGAATTTGGCAAAACCAGGAAGCAGCCGCATCAGCACAATGGTAGCTCCTCAAAGAGAACTTAAAAATTATGGTAAAATCCGGAGCTCTTCCTGAAGATGTGACATCGTGTTACGTCACGGTAACCTTTGTTTGCGCTTGTAGCTTGTAACGAACGCGTCGTCAGGTTTTCGTTTGTATTATTTTTAATGACGTTGCTCAAATGTGACCCACATTGGAGATATTTTGTTGTACGAAGAGTTGAACAAAATTTGAACGCCGTCAAAGAAAAAACTAACGTTACAGATTATCTGATATTTAAGCATATGTAAATATAAGATGGTATTAAAATTATTTTAATAACGTATAAAATCTTAATTTTAATACGCACAATTATTGATGTTTAATGATATCGCATTTTATTTGTAAAGTTTATTTTTTTCAGAACATTGCACTGTGGTACTCCTTAATTATGCTATTTTAGTTTGGGGAGGAGCAGCAAAAACAATATTGGAGTCAGCTAAAAAAGCACAAAAAACAATTCTCAAGGTAATAATTGGTCGTCCCTTTAGATATCCATCAGATCTTATATTTAAAGAGTACAATGTCCTAGATATAAGACAAATCTTAATGTTGAGACTCGTTCAATATTTCCATGCTAACAACAACTCACCCCAAGCAATAAATCATGGACACAACACAAAACAAACAAAAAACATCTACACACCAGTTCCGAGAGCAACAATTACATTTTATCAAAGATTCTACATGTTCTTAGCTCCGAAACTGTACAACACACTCAGTACCAACTGGAAATCGTTTAATTCCAATAAGATTACACAGATATGGACCCAATATATGATCCAATCAAGTAGAGATGAATCAGAAGCATGGCTATCCAATATTCTAATATAATTTATACAATACCTTCACTAATAATTCACTAGTCCTACAACACTTCCACTACATATATTTTTATTTCTTTACGCATATTTGTAATTATTTTTTTATTCCTGTCGATAAACAACACCACAACAGCACGAAAAAAAAAACTGTCTACTTTAACACAGACTTCAGTCTAGCAAAGTAGTCAGGACAACGCTGTCTATATCAGAGGTGAAGTCTACTCCATCCCACACAGTAAACTATGAGAATGTCTTATGTTTATTATGTATCCACCTCTGTTAAAACAAAAATATGTATGTCAATATATATATAAATAAATAAATAGTCTCGAGATATAAAGGTGTCCCAAAATTAACGCAAGATTTGAATTTGCCGCCATTTTTGCAGTAAATTGTTGGCAACCCTGAAAAAAAATAATTTGACAGCTGAGAGTTTAGGGTTAGTAAAAATGGGGCGTTACACGATACAGCAACGTGTTTTCATCATTGAACAATGTCTCAAAAATAATAAAAGTTTGACGGCCGCAATTCAAAATTTTAATACAAAATATGGTCAGAATGGTGTTTCAAGTTCATCAACTGCGAAGAGATTAATTGAAAAATTAATCTCTTCGCTAAAAAATTAAAAGTTACATGCACAACACGCATTATTTTATTATTAGAAAAAAATAAATTAACATCACAGAATACTTTTTAAAAAATGTTTTAGGACATAACTCAAAGTCGTTTTAGGACGTTTTGAAATTAAAGGTTATAGATGTAAAAATAATAGAATTCTGTGATAGATTTACAGGAAAAAATATAGTATGATACATAAAATTCTTACTTCGCCCAAGCAGTTGTACAATAGAATCCTCAGTCTCGTGATGTTGATATCCACCCTTCCGTCTCGCCAGTGCGTCCAAGATCATCAAATCTTTTTCCTGCTGACTCGACGGTCTCTGTCGATCCAGCGGATATATCCCGTCATCGTTCTGGATCAAATCCAGATCCAGATTGATGATGTCATCATGTCCGGCCAATGATGGCGCGTACAGCGCACAAATCAAAATGGACAATAACAAAGTGGCGCCCAGCGTGGGGCCGCTTTGTTTCAAAATGGTTTTTCGTTTGTTTTTAAAACAATGCGGTCGACTGTTTAGAATTTCGTCACTGCATTTATTTAAATTGGTGATATTTTCTGGTGTATCTTCACACTTTTTTGATACGTAACTAATCGTTTTAGTTTTTTTAAATTTTTCGTCGTAGTCTTGTTCTGGTACGTTCGAGTAACGTTTTTGAAACACTGATTTAGAAAGGAGTCTTGATTTAGTCCACTGAACGCAGTTGTGAATATATGAACTAATGTTAGTCATTGTAATTCAGTTTTTACGGCGGAGAATATTATTTGAATTAACACGCGAAGTCACAAATTCATTTTTGCATAAAATTCACTGATTGGACTTTTAAATTAGGTTTAAATTTTTGATTGTAGCGGTGATTAAGTTATGTAAATGTGTATAACATTTTAAGCACAGTCACTGTTACTCTTTACGTGAAACAGTACGTAATATTACTGGAAAAAAAATAAGAACAGATACTTATTAATTGTGATGACTGGCGTAATAAATTCGTTAAATAGCCGGCGCTTTACGGCCAATGTTGGACGCTGTGCGACCGCGGTAAAATCTATTTTTCAATGTTAAAAATATAATTTATTATTAAAAACAGGGAAGTGTTCCACCATAATATTACATAACTTACGGAAATAAATACGGAGATTCGGCAATACGCGTACCGCTTGACGACCGAGTGTGGCGCAAATTATTATTATTATTAGCCTGCTTTTAAATAATTTGAAAAAAATTTGAGCTGTTTGTGTCTTAGCTAAAAAAAATTGAACGTTACGATCTATAGGGTTATCCAGCAAGCATGATATAACTGAACATGATTTTTTATTTATTTTAATTTTAATTTGTAACTATATAATACAATGTAAAAATCTGTTTGGACTGTGCCCATCTCACTAAAAAAATTCTGTGTCAAGACGGGCATAGTTTACAAGCAATTCTATAAATAATTAGAATTACAAGTAGTAGATACATTCACATTTGACATTATTACTATATAATAGGTGGACTTAATTTTTGGATCACTTTGTAACAATAATTAATATAGGTACGAGTCAATATGTTTAGGTGAGTGCACCGATACTGGCTCTACCCATATTACGAATCTAAATTTTAATATATAGTTTCATGTTCTTGGGACAATTCAATTGGTTTAAATCTTTTAGCATTCTATTAAATAGTTTAGGTCCAAAATATTTGTAGTTCCTTTGGCCATATGTAGTATGTGCTCTTAGAGTTTGTAGGTTATTTGTATTTGTCCGTGTGGAAATTATATTTTGAGTTGTTTTAAAGTGTGTCTGTTTGTATTTATATATATATATATATATATATTTAAGAGTAGTATTAGATTGGGGTTGTGAGGATAACTTTTATTATAATTTTCGTTATATTCGATACTTATTAACAATGATATATTAATTAATTCAAATGTGCACCACGACTGCATTTTATGTGCATTCTTTGGATACAATTTTCAGCCATACTTTTACATAATTCTGGTACTATTTGTTGTTGGTACTAATTGTTCAATTGTTGTTGATTTATAAGCATAGACAAGTGTATTTCTCTTCAGAAAATATTCTAATGGAGATGTATCACATGATCTAGGTGGCCGATTAATAGGTCCATCTCAGGAGATGATTGAATCGTCGTATGTTGATTTCAATAAGACCTAGAGTCCAGTTTTTGATAAGTTTTAATAACTTAACCAATGTGAAACGTTCCATCATATAATGGTAGATTACACCGAATAGAAATAAATATTCTATCACTATATAAATATTTTTAAATATATTAATTAGAAAGATATACATAAAAAATCAATTCTGTCTAAAAATATTGTTGTTGCGCTACCGGGATTCGAACCTGGAACTCTTTCCTTACCGGGAAAGGCGCATTATCCGACTATTTATTTATTTATTTATTTATATATATTTTGACATCCATATTTTTGTACTAACAGAGGTGGATACATAATAAACATACATAATACATAATTTATTGTGTGAGATGGAGTAGACTTCATCTCTGATATATACAGCGTTGTCCTGGCTACTTTGCTAGACTAAAGTCTGTGTTAAACTAGTTTTTTTTTTTTCGTGCTGTACTATGCTACAGCGACAATATTTTTAGCGACAAATTTACGAATCTATATTATTATACTATTTATTATTGAAGATAGATGACTCTTTCAAATAATGGAACGATTAAATGTATTAATATCAAAAAGGTAACATATAGGTTCAAAATTTTGTCGCTAAAAATATTGTGGATAATGTACCTTCCCCGGTTTGGAAAGAGATCCAGGTTCGATTCCCGGTGGCGCAACAGAAATTGATTTTATATGTATATCTTTCTAATTAATATATTTAAGACGGAGATAGCCTAGAAGTAGTGCAAATATACAAGAATGGTCTATCATATGACATGACCAGAGCCTGACTCCACGTCGTACTGAACAAGGCCCAGGACCGAGAGAAATAGAACTTATATTGGAAATACCAAATTCTCAGTCATTAGTATATCGATTGAGGTAAAGTTACAAATTTTACAATACGTAACTAATTTTATAGACGTGTAGGAGAGAGATCCAAGTCACAATAATTTATTACTAGAAACGTGAAAAGTATAGGCAAACAGTTAGCGCAGTAAAAGCATACCATAATTCTCAGTCATTAACACATCGATTAAGAGAAAGTTACAAAGTTTACAAGGGGATAACAATTTTTTGAGACGTTGATAAGAGTGAGGTTCATGGCACACGTAAATAACAACCATTCTTAGTCATTAACATCGATTAAGAGTACGATACAAAGTTTAGTAGGGATAACTATTTAGGGAGATATCATAGAGATTTTAATAATCACTGAAAATGTGAAATTGATGAGAAAGGTTCTTTAATTGAAATCAAATGCCGCATTTTATCCGCATGTTCAACAGTCGTCATCTCAACCTTAGATTACGAATGGGAATGGTCGGATGCTGTGTGTTCTCGATTGTATTTTATAGAATGGAAGAATGGACACTTACAGAAGAAATGATGAGGCATTTGAGACGTTGATGTTGATAAGCTGGATGGATAGAATTACAAATGAAGTAATTAAATATTAAAAATTTGAAAACTTCAATATCTCTGACATGTGATGAGATATTCTGATGATGAGTATGAGATAATGCAGGGAAAGGTTGCTGGACATCGAGTTGTGTCAATATATGACTGCGCTAAAATATTAATATTTCCATGCTAACAACAGCTCACCCCAAGCAATAAATCATGGACACAATACAAGACAAACGAGGAACATCTACACACCAGTTCCGAGAGCAACAACGACATTTTATCGAAGATTCTACATGTTCCTAGCTCCGAAACTATACAATACACTCAGTACCAACTGGAAATCGTACAATTCCAATAAGATTACACAAATATGGACCCAATATATGATCCAATCGGGTAGAGATGAATCAGAAGCATGGCTATCCATCATTCTAACATAATTTATACAGTGCCTACACTAATTCTACATCGAATCTTAAAGAACAGCACGAAAAAAACTGTCTACTTTAACACAGACTTCAGTGTAGCAAAGTAGTCAGAACAACGCTGTATATATCAGAGGTAGAGTCTACTCCACCCCACACAATAAACATATTACCATGTCATATTATAAAATATTCACGCCTGTTATAACAAAAATATTCACGTCAATAAATAAATAAATAAATAAATAAATCTTATTTCTTCTGATGTCCAGCTAATTTGTTTACCAACACGTAACACGGCGGCAGCGGAGAAAAGCAACTTTCCCCGGTGCCCATCGCGGACGACCGGACGTGGTGCGGGCGGGACCAGACGGCGGACCTGGTCGACCGCGAAGCCAGCGGCACGCGATGCGGGCGATGATACCCGCATTGTACAGTACGCCAAACCCACCGCGCACGACTCGCGAAGGAAGCGCTGACATGGTCGTCTTCGTCGGAAAAACACGCGGCACCGATCCAAAAGGACATTTGACCTGTTATCGAACAGTGATAACCTTCTGCGCCGGTCGCGATGGCGGCTTGTTACCGATTTGTCTCCTGACAAATCCGTATTGTGTTCCAATTTTTCGGTCGGCAATCCACTTTTGTCATGTGATGTTCAGTAGTTTATCAAATACTCGAATACGAAAACTTCTGAAAAGTCATATTACGTACTATTCTCCCAGCGTTGCTCCCATTCCTTCAACCCGTCCAAATAGTACTTGGAGTCTTTCTCTGCAAAATAGGTGATGACTTCCTTATTTGATGAAAATATCTGTCCTCCGAGTACAACTTTTAGCTTAGGGAGCAACAAAAAGTCGCTCGGGGCTAAATCTGATGAGTAAGATGGGTGGTCGTAATTCGTTGATTTTTGCCTGGGTAAACCGCTATGGTTGAAACAATTTTTGTTGGACAGGGTGCGTAGTATGCTCCTGAAATAGTTTTTCCTTTTTAAAAATAATCGATATCCTAGAAAATAATCGCCGTTACTTTCCCAGCCGAAGGAACAGCCTCTGCCTTTTTTGGAGCCGATTCTCCCTTCGCGGTCCACTGCTTTGACGTTTGGTAGTGTACTTCCCCGGATTGGAAATAGAGATTCAGGTTCGAATTCCGGTGACGCAAACACAATATTTTTCGACAAAATTGATTTTATATGTATATATTTATAATTAATACATTAAATTTAGTATTTCAAATAGATTTGTTTTGGACCACTGGACACAGTGAAGAGATGAAGTCAAGTGAAATCTCTTCGGATAGTCTTTCATTTTCACTATTTCTGTGCGTACTTTTTGTACGTGAAAAACCTTCTAGAATCACTTTCTCTTGAGATAAATTTTACTACCATTTGACGCAAAAAATGATTTTAGGTTAAGTAGAACATCACGAACTACGTTAACGATCTAGTCACAAACATTTGAGCCGGTCCGAATATGTCCAATTTTTTTTTCAGCTTGTTATGCTATGTACGTTACGTAGAACATAAACATCTTCGTCAGATGAATACGTCATGGCTGTTAGCTATTATCACTTTGTTTTTTTTAAATTTATTATCTTTGTTTTATTAACCACTGAATTGAGTTTAAATACATCTACCGGTTTCGAAAAATACCATTTTCTTCTTCAAGATGTCAATACTAACTAAAAACATATATTATTGTTTCTTTACCAAAACCTATTAAATTTAGTACCTAACTCAAATAGTTACTTAATACAAATTTAGTGGAATAATTTTAGAATGGGACTCGTAGTTCGATTCAGTTGGTTGTTTATAATTGTTTGATTAGTTTTACACGCTTTATTTATCTCCAACGATTCCAAATTATTTTATTTGTGACCAACACCGTTTATATGCTAAATTGACAATCCCAATTTTTTATCAAAACCGTGACCATTTTCTATCAAATGTTTTTAGTTTTTAGTTAGTATTGACATCCTGAAGAAGAAAATGGTATTTTTCGAAACCGGTAGATGTATTTAAACTCAATTCAGTGGTTAATAAAACAAAAGATAATAAATAAAAAATATGAATTTTAACCACAAAGTTAATTATTGTTAATTTTAAAAGAATTTTATTTTAATTGTAAATAAAACAGACACAAGTCGTAAGGGGTATTGGACGTATTTTCTCATCAGTATGAAAGTGGTCCAAGTCAAGGAACAGAAAAAAAAACAAGTGTATCAATTATTTAGTGTCGTATTGTTTTAAATTAATATAATATTTTTCAAATTATAACAATTTTATTAATAATATCGATAATATAGTAAATCATTTCAACCTTATATCCTTATAAATTTATATTTCGAAATAAATTATAAATCTAGTAGACTAAATAAATTTTGATACATTGTGTTGTGTAATATAAAAATATTTTTTAATCAATTCAAACGCAAACCTTTAAATATCTCAAAACGAAAGAAACGTGACTTGGACCACTTTTATTCATATATGAAAACTAAACTTGTATCCTTATATATTAAAGAAATAGAATTCAGTATTAAATGTATGAGAACACGAATGACAAAAGGAAATATATAATATAATGAATGTTATACAAGAATAATTATTCAAAAATTTTTTTAAAAAGAAATTTTCACAAAATTGAGAATCGACGCAATTTAAAACACCATGTGTAAAATAATAGAGAAAATTGTGTCCGATAATTGAACCGCGCAAATTGCACACGTCATTTTAGAATCACAACGTATTTACTACGTGAGAGCTTTCCGCGGTGTGAAATTACACTCACAGCCGAACAATGTCACAATGGATTTGTTTCTACGGCTGTAGCGCACACTCGTGACGTAGATGTACGCTTGTGATAAACTGCGTGTTTAGAAAGTATTAACCTAAGTATTAACCTTGCAAAAGTGAAGACACGCGATGAGCCAGCCGCGTAACCCTCTCATTTGTTAACCTTTACCACACCGTGACGTAAAATACCCACACGCAGCCACGCTGTCAACTCGTGTCACCGTAAATAACAGAAATAAAAAATGTTTTTATTAGCTCGAATGGTTTTAATTGCACATATTTATTCGGAATATTGAGCATTAAATGTTGATTAAATGTAATAATTTCGAGTAGTGGTAAGACGCTGACCTAGTGGTCTAGTAGTCGGGGGTTCGCGCCTCGTTGATTTCGCCTATTTGAAAAAAAATAAAATATATATATATATAATAACATTATTTAGACCATTTCAATAAGTCTTACACAATGCGTTCTTCCTTCTTATCTCTCTTAATTTAATTAGTGAGAAAGAGACAATTATATTAATATATTTATAATATCACAAATTGTATTTTTACCAACGTATTGAATTGAAAAATAATTATTTTTGTACGATTCCCTTTTCATAATTGTTTTTTTTATTAAGATTATTATTATCTAAAATATGAATTTTATACTGCCCGTATTTACCGAAATATTACAGGTTTAATTATGATGGTAGACTTGTGTTACTGCATGGTTTGGGAAGGGTTAAGTATAGCACCAGAGACACTACTGAGTTTGTCGAAAGCTGTGTATATTTTGTTAACTAGTGGGCTCTCTAGAAAGAGACGAAGAAGCATGGAAGGATGCATGTTAGGCGCCATGCGAAGAAACGAGTTGATGAGGGAATAGAACAACAACAAAAAAATAGTAGAACATGATCAAAAAACGTTTTAAAATTCCTGCCATCAAGTTTGTTGTCATAATATTTAAAGATTGAAATGTATAGCTTCTGTACATCCAGGTTCGAATCCCGGTGGCACAACAACAATATTTTACGATAAAATTAATTTTGTATGTATATCTTTCTAATTAATATATTAAATTCATATTTTTTATTTTATATCTCTGTTTTATTAACCACTGAATTAAGTTTAAATACATCTACCGGTTTCGAAAAATACAATTTTCTTCTTCAGGATGTCATAACTAACTAAAAACATATATTATTATTTCTTTACCAGAATCTATTTTTAAAAAAACAACAATTATTTAAAAAATTTATTTATTACCTAACTCAAATTGTTACTTAATACAATAGATTCTAGTGAAGAAACAATGATATATATTTTTAGTTAGTTACATCCTGAAGAAGAAAATGGTATTTTTCGAAACCGGTAGATATATTTAAACTCAATTCAGTGGTTAATAAAACAAAGATAATAAATAAAAAATATGAATTTTAACCACAAAGTTTAATATTGCTAATTTTAAAAGTATTATATTTAAATCATATTTAAAAAATCACAGAGCTATGTTCTGAATAATTCCAACTTCACAATAAGAATGTGTTCTCCTAATAATAAAGTTGTATCAATGTGTCCAAAATTTAATAAAAATGAATTGATATTTCTGGCGTTTGAACGATTAAAATGTATGAATATCAAAAAAAGTAACATATAGGTTCTAAAATTTGATAATGCACCTTCCCCGGTTAGGAAAAGGATTCAGGTTCGAACCCCGGTGGCGCAACGACAATATTTTTCGATAAAATTGATTTTATATGTATATCTTTCTAATTAATATATTTAAATCAGTATTCATTGATTATTCTACATGTTTCGACACCTGTGGTATCTTCTTAAAATAATTTTGCAAGTACTGAAGAAGCATTAATAGATTCCTCATATATGAGATGACGAGTGTGTATTTCTGACACAACTTTCAATATGGTGAATGCAGCCATTTTCTAAAACTTTCAACACGCCAGTTAACTATCTATTTCAAGGTTCCGGCGGCACAGAACCCCTCGTAAATTCAAATCGTATTTCGTTGGAAACATTTAATTATTATCATTTCAACTTTTAACAGGATGTTAAGTAATCGTATTTGGTAATTACAGATATTCGACGACCACACGACGTTGTGTAATTCCTGTCACTGTTGTGAATTTTAAACAGCAATCACATACTTGATAATAGCATGTTTGTTTTGAAACGTGTACAGTGTAGGGTAGTTTGACTTTGTGGTTAAAATTCTGGTATCTATAAACATATTATGTTATAATATAAGTTGTGTCAATGTGTCCAAAATTTAATAAAAATGAATTGATAATTCTGGCATCTGCTGTCAGATTACTTAAAGGTATTTGAGATTCCATAAAAATAAGGTAGATAGCTCTTTCAAATAATGGAACAATTAAATGTATTTATTTGAAAAAGTGTAACATATAGGTTCAAAAATTTGTCATGAAAAATAGTGTACTTCCCCGGATTGGAAGTAGAGATCCAGATTCGAATCCCGGTAGCGGAAAAACAATATTTTTCGACAGAATTGATTTTATATGTATATATTTATAATTTATACATTAAATTACTATCTATAAACTAGGTTGCAAAGATTGTGCCGCATTTTATATTGGTAAAACGGTGAGAAATTTTAATATAAGAGTAAGGAAGCATTCGAGATGTTTGAACAATAGTGGGTTTTCAGAATTTGCTAATCATTTGATAGAAAATACTCACGGTTTTGTTAAAAAATTGGGATTGTCAATTTAGCATGTATACGGTGTTGGTCACAAATGAAATAATAAGGAATCGTTGGAGATAAATAAAGCGTGTAAAACTAATCAAACAATTATAAACAACCAACTGAATTGAACTACGAGTCCCATTCTAAAATTATTCCACTAAATTTGTATTAAGTAACAATTTGAGTTAGATACTAAATTTATTTTTTTAATAATTGTTTTTTTTTTAAATAGTTTCTGGCAAAGAATCAATAATATATGTTTTTAGTTAGTAATGACATCCTGAAGAAGAAAATGATATTTTTCGAAACCGGTAGATGTATTTAAACTCAATTAAGTTAGTTAATAAAACAAAGTTAACAAATAAAAATATAAATACGATTATAATTGGCAAAACAATGAAAGTCGACTGAATGCATTGTAAATGCGATCGCGATACATTTTTGTTAATCAAACAAAGTGCAGAAAAATAATTCTTTCATATTTTCGTAGAGAGCAATCATATATTATATTAAAAAATACCAGGACGTAATATAAAACCGTAAGTTTTATTAAATGCCAACAGGTTTCGCATAGCTCAAGCTACATCAGGCGTATTTAAAACTAACAATAATTACAAAAAAAATAAAATATATATATATATATATATATATATATATATATATATATATATATATATATATACATATATATATGTACATAAAGAGGTAGACAAATTCATTTTAAATAAATTTAATATTCATCAACATTGTACTTTCCCCTTCCTTGATGTTTTGTATAAATGTATACGTATTCCATCTCTCTCTTTCGCATGTAATTTTATATTCTATTTATGTATTTATAAGTGTATTCTTTTTATATTTATTGTCAGTTTGAGTTAAGCGAAACCGGTTGGCGTTTAATAAAATTCGTGGTTTATAAGAAGTGATTGTGTTTTATTTAATTCTTTCATACTTTAGATATGTTACTAGAAGAGATGGACATAGCCTGGAACGTACAATGGTGACCAATAAGCAGTGGCGTGGAGTAGGTATAGATTTAGGTTATACTGTTACCAATGATATTGTACAATCTTATATAATATATGTATTTTCGTTTAACCAACGTCTTTGGACAAAAATAAATCCGTCGTTTATACGGCCCTACCATGTATTTATTTTTAATTTTAGAGTACTGTTGTTAATAGTGTTTTTAAAGTTTAAGTTTTAACGTAAAATAATACTTTCTTACCCATATAAAAAATTTATGGACGTTTTTAAGAACACTTTATATGACTGAACATGATTCATTTATTGTTTGAAAATACTTCGCGTAATAACTAAACGAAATAATTATTTTCATTAAAGGTTAACGTAAGAAATAGTTAGTTCTGTCAATTGCTTTTTGTTTTTCTCAAATCAAAAACCAATCCATGCACCAAATTTAAAGAACGATCAAGGAATCAACAGGTTAAAAACAGTAAGATAGTAAGATTCGCGAATTAGTAAAAGAGGAAGTAGACATTTCAATGATTAGCACGCAGTTGTAACCCTTTCTAATGTTATTCTGTTAATAAACAGCATAGGTAACGACTCCATACAAAACAGATCAATCGAAAGGAATTTTCAATTCAGTAAATAGTCATTTATATGACTTGAGTAATTCACTAGCTTAAATACAGAACCGAGTAATGTAAATAGCACGATGCGGCGAATAAAAAAAGAGCGCCGTGAGTAATTAAAGTCTCTACTGGTACACAGATGGCACTAATTGCAAAATAATGTTTTCGTTAATCTTAATCCAATTTTTTTCACAGAATTTTTAGTTATACCCAGCTTTTTTGCTTGTATGCACTGCACACCTCTGCCAATAGGATGGACATACCAAGTTTGAAACACGACTGGAGCCTTGATGGACATCGTATCAAACGAAGTCTAGAATCAATGGTCTCTCTAATTTTGGATCGCACATACATTTGCAGCAATGAAGAATCTGGTATTTGACAAGTCATTATGTAGGGGAAGATAGAAGGCAGCTGAGCAGCAGAATAGTGGAGCTGGAAAGAGATCATCTTGGCTGTGTAACCTCAAGAAGTGGTACAATATCGAAAATTTTCGTGATCTTAAATACAGAATAAATCAATTGAAGAAGTATTGTTAAAAATTGTGTGTGCGATATATTGTTTTTTAAATGGAATCCCGAAAAATGGAGGCAAGCAGTACGCGCTGTAGAAGCGAACTAAACAACTACTTAATCATGAGCACATATACTGAAAGAATAGTGAAATGGATTATCAATTGTATGGTTTGATCGTGTGAAAATTATAAATGGTAAAAACACTCACATAGTGTCGTTATATATCACGATTCAATGTATCTTGTTACATGATATATTAAATGTATTAATTAGAAAGATATACATATAAAATTAATTTTATCGAAAATTATTGTTGTCACGCCACTGGAATTCGAACCTGGATCTCTTTCCAAACCGGGGAAGGTGCATTATCCAACTATGCTACAGCGACATTATTTTTGACGACAAGTTTTCGAACATGTTACACCGTTTCAAATGAATACATTTATCGTTTCATTATTTAAAAGAGCCACCTACATTGCTTTTACGGAATCTCAAAAATACGTACAAATATTTACATTAGCCTACTGCGGTTTGGTTGCCAACATAGAGGAAAGAGAATAGTACAATTTTTTATTACGTTATTATCGGAGTCAAATATGTCACAAAACTCTTTTAAAAAAGCGTTAATAAAAGTGATTAATATTTTAAAAGAGGTTCGCGAGGGGAGATGTAATATATAATAACGTTGTTACGGGTATTTAGTATCTTTGTATTATATAAACTAAAGATGAAATAATATTTCTACTGAACAAAAAAACATCACTAGAATTTGAAGTAAAATTCAGATGACGATTTAAAGAGACCAAAACAAAATACAATGGCTCCAGCTCTTTAGTGACTGTTGTAATGAACTACTTCTGAGTAAAATTTTTTTTTTTCATTAAAGTATAAATATATCAATACTTTAATGTTCAGTTGTATCAATGTGTCCAAAATTTAATAAAAAATGAATTGATAATTCTGGCGTCTGCAGTCGGTTTACTCAAAGGTATTTGAGATTCTGTAAAAATAATGTAGATGGCTTTCAAATAATGGAACGACAGGTGTATTCATTTGAAGAAGTGTAATATATAGGTTCGAAAATTTGTCACGAAAAATACTGGCGCTATAACACAATTGGTAGTGTACTTCCCCGGATTGGAAATAGAGATCCAGGTTCGAATCCCGGTAGCGCAAAAACAATTTTTGATGATGATTTTATATGTATATATTTATAATTAATACATTAATTTAGTATTTATATAAATATATTTTTGCTCTATTTTTCTGCAAACTTGACTGGATATGAAAGAATATTATCCTCTGGACGTTCTATTTTTATAAAAATAAGTTAATCTACCGAACTTTGTGGTATCCAACCTAGGTAGGTATCTACTTCCCATGTGTTCAATAATAATTTTAGTCGATATTAGATAGTAATTTCTTAACAACTATTCTACGTTAGAAAAATTGTTTTAATAATTAAGTATGTATATATAAAAAATAAAACACACACACACACTATTTAAGTATTAACACTTAATACAAAATCACTTTAAATTTAAAGTCAAAACTCACTATGTAAATATTAAAAATAATTTTCACTTTTATTTAAAAATTTTTTTGTAGATTTAGATTCGCATTTAAAAGTTTTTGATTTTAGAAACGAACCCAAAGCGTCTACACCGCAAGACGCTCCGTGGTGTACTGGAGGTAGTGGATGGTGCTTACTGCTGAGCAAGTGGTGCTGTGGCTACTTTTGGTGTTACGGTGTACGGGTTCGAAAGCGCGATGCCTGTTACGCCGCCAAACACCTTCAGGTCGAGATGAATTAATAATATTAAATTTGAAAAAAATAATTAAATGTGTAAAGTATTATTAAGTAATTTTCGCAAAAACCGTCGCATAAACCATATTTAATGTGATACGACGTTATCTACGTCTTTAAAAACGGAAAACCATACAGTCGTGGTTTCTTTGTGAACTGAGACAGGTGGAGAGGGTTAGGTGCTTTTATGCTGAAAATGACAATTTGGGTTCATCTGACTTAGTGCAGTTCTCCATTTTTGAACCCATATTTTCTAATCTATTCTATATATATTGTTTCTCGTATCCATGCTTTGTATCTATATTTTAATTGTATTATTACATAATTAGAATATTGTATGAATGTGAAACATTTTGAACGAATTGTGTGCATTATTTTTATATTTACAAAATTAACTTTGTGGTTAAAATCCATTTTTTAGATTGTTAATGAAGTAAATACATCTTACAGGTTTAGATAAATATCATTCTTCTTCAGGATGTCATAAACTAATCAAAAACATATGTTATATTGTTTCTTTAACAGCTTTATAAAAAAAAATGATTATAAAAAAAATAAGTTTAGAGCCTATTTTAAATTATTACTAGATGATATAAAAATATTAAAAATTTTTTTAGCATACGACTTGTGGTTAAATTTAATTTGGTAGTTTATAATATTTTAGTAAGATTTACATACTTTATTTATTTCTAATGATTCTAAGTTATTCAATTTAAGACCAACATTATTTTGATGTAAAACAAACAATCCCAAATTTTTATCAGAAGTGTAAAAATTTTCTAACAAATGATTGGAAAATGCTATTTAACTATTAGGTTAAAATTTCGACCTGTTTTACCAATATAAAAAGCAGTACACTCTTTACAGCTAAGTTTATAGACACCGGAATTATAAATATATTAAAATAGATTATTTAAAAAAAATAATATAACATATATTTTTGATTAGTTTACTTCCTGAAGAAGAAAATGATATTTTTCAAAACCAAAATAATAAAATATTGTTCAATATGACTAAAGATTTTTTTCAAACCCTTTCTAGGACCGTGGAAATACGTATCAGTAACTAAATTGACTTAAAAAGTACCTTGAAAATTATGAGGCACAATTTTTTTTTTAATACTGATAACTAGTGGTAAAAAAAGATACACCTCCATTGTAGGTTGATTGTGTTTTTAAATTATTCTTAGATAAAATAAAATTTATGTTTAATTTTACTACCTAAATCTAAAAAAAAATTAATAAATGGGAATATATCTTATTAAGGAAAACACATTCTTATTGTGAAGTTGTAATTATTCAGAACATAGCTCTGTGATATTTTAAATACTAAATTAATGTATTAATTATTAATATATACATATAAAATCAATTTTGTCGAAAAATATTGTTTTTGCGTCACCGGGATACGAACCTGGATCTTCATTTCCAATCCGGGGAAGTACACTACCAATTGTGTTATAACGCCAGTATTTTTCTACATTATTTTTACAGAATCTCAAATACCTTTGAGTAAACCGACTGCAGACGCCAGAATTATTCTGAATAATTACGACTTCACAATAAGAATGTGTTTTCCTTAATAATATAAGTTGTATCAATGTGTCCAAAATTTAATAAAAATGAATTGATAATTCTGGCGTCTGCAGTCGGTTTACTCAAAGTTATTTGAGATTCTGTAAAAATAATGTAGATGGCTCTCAAATAATGGAACGACAGGTGTATTAATTTGAAAAAATTTAACATATAGGTTCGAAAATTTGTCAAGTAAAATACTGGCGTTATAACACAATTGGTAGTGTACTTCCCCGGATTGGAAATGAAGATCCAGGTTCGAATCCCGGTGACGCAAAAACAATATTTTTCGACAAAATTGATTTTATATGTATATATTTATAATTAATACATTAATTTAGTATTTGGGAATATATCTTCTCATAGAACAAACTTTTTTATTAAATGATTTATTTATCGTAAAAAAATGTAATGTTACATTTTTATATATAGTATCGATGATAATATTTCGATCGCATATTTTTCTGTTTTTTAAACTAAATTAAGGTTATAAAAAAATATTATTTTCGCGTCATTATTGACGGCGGGTATACGAGAATATATTATACATATAAGAACGCGAAATAAGTGAATTAAAGCCTCGTTTATAATTTGTGTGACGGGTTTCAAGGTGTTTTATTACCGTGGAGTAATAGCTACGTTTTTAATCTTGTAAGTAAAAATGCCATTGGTTCGAATCCGCTCACAGACAATCGCAAATGCAACCATTGCACCTCACGACTGTATTAGCGATAAAATATTGTGCAACAAAATTAAACAAAATTATCCACTGTTATGTATTCTGCACGAATTTGGTCACAAAATCTAGTTTTTTGAAATGTTTTTTTCAGGTTGAGATTGCAAGCTAGGGGTGATTCTATAAGTTAGTAATAATGAGCTAAAAATCACACAATTAGGAAGGCTTCGATGGCAAGGCTGTATAGGGAATATGTGTTTACGCGCTTTATACTTCGATAGGTAGGCCTGATATAAAATTTTGAATATGTGTGTTCTATTTGTGTAGATTTGAATTTACAGAAAACAAAAGCGATGCTGCTTCTGGGAAAAGAGTCATTGTGATTCGGACGGACTTTTTACGGCGGCAATAATAAAACTTTTAGTGTATATAATTTCGGATTAGCGGTTGTGTGAAGGTGTGAACGTGGCTGACCAGCATATTTGCGGACCATCAAGCTACAAGGATAGCGACGTCGGCCTCAACCAGCACAGGTTCGCAAAGGTTTGTGTAATTTGAATTTACATAGATTGAATAACTGTATTCATCATTACCAATAGAAAACCCAGAACTAGCTATCGAAGTATTTACGGAAACAATATGAGTGACGCGTAACACCCGAAATGGCTGCTAAATAAGAACATTAAGAATAGTCAGACAAATATATATAAATATGATAGCAATTGGAGTGTAGTAGCTTTAGATATGTATGCTATGAAGCTTGGTCTCGTCTTGGCGTTGCAGTCTTCGAATACAAAGTCTTGCGTAAGATTGCTCGCTCATCACATGATAACCTAACAGCAGAATGAAGAAGTTTGATGGTCTTTGAGCTCCGGGAGCGGTGTAACGCTCCGGATACATGCATAACACGTAGCGAGGGTAGATAAAGATGTAGACAAGTCACCAGACGAGTTCAAGAGTCAAGCAGCACGCGCAACTTCAAGTAGAGAATTGGGTGAAAAGACGGATGGTAGAAATTAGGGACAGAAACAGGAAAGGTTAAGGGGGTTCTAAGACCAACCAAACACCAAGAAGAACACGACCTACCTGAGATGCTACCTGTGTTGATCCACTTTTGTTCGGATTTTACTTTCGCCGTGGCCACAGGTGTTCCGTCTTCAGGAATGCGCACTTCGCACGAAGCACTCCCGCACCACACACAATAGTAAGACGAACTTATTTCTGTCTGATGAACTCGATAGCGGGACGTCAACTTCCACAGTTCAACTTATCAACACAGCAGGACGATAACTTGTCAATAGTGATGAGCTCAAAATCACGAACCGTGAGTCAATCACTGTTATTTTTGAGTCACACTCACTATCAGTGATTGAATATCTGGGAATATCGTGATTCGTGAATTAAATTTCGTAAATTGATTAGAGCCATCTATTGGATAGCTTGTCGGTAACTTAAATTTGATGCTTTTTTTATACGTTATGTAAATGCAAAATTTTCTACTAATTATTTATGCTAGAATATGTTTTTTTACGCAAATTAAGTCTTAATAAAATAAATAAAGACCCTCAAAGTTTTTATTTATTTATTTAGCATTTAAAAATATATATATTTTAATATTAGAAAATATTATACATTTTAGAATTATCAGAAGGAACTATGAGAGTAGTATAGAGAAAGAGCATATACGAGATAATTTTTGTTTCAGTTGGTCTGAATATATATTTTTTTACTTCAGATACAAATTGATAGTAGTCTGTATTTGTTCTAATTGTGATGGGGAGATTGTTAAAAAATTTGATGCCTTGATAAATATAGTGATTTTGGGTTGCGGTATATTTTAGTTTTGGAATATCAATTTGGTCTCTAAATCAGAAACTGTGATCGCACTCACAGTTTTCAATCACTGTTATTGTCGAATACCAATGCCAGTCACAACAGTGAGTCATGAAGTAGCATAGCAGTCTAACGAACTCCATAGAAAAACGTTAATTTTTTATTCTTCAGTCTAACGGGCTCAAACAGCAGAACATTAACTAATTCAAAGTCATAGATAAAACACACTACAGAAAATTGGAGGGGGAAAACAGGTAGGTAATGGGTTAAGAACTATTGTATCCACGTATGTAGCCTACACACGCACGCGCACGGCGATTCATGAATCTGTCATAAAGATACTGCAATAATATTTCTTTTCAAGACATATGTACGCTGGAAAAAAGTAATAAAAGCGATGTATAGATTTTATTAGGAGAACATAGGTCTGTGATATTTTAAATAATAATAAAATATATTAATTTGAAAGATATATATATATATAAAATATATTGATAATTCTGGCGTCTGCTATCAGATTACTCAAAGGTATTTGAGATTCTGTAAAAATAAGGTAGATGGCTCTTTCAAATATTGTATTAATATCAAAAAGGTAACATATAGGTTCGAAAATTTGTCGCTGTTGCATAGTTGGGATAATGCACCTTCCCCGGTTAGGAAAGAGAACCAGGTCCGAATCCCGGTGGGGCAACAATAATATTTTTCGATAAACTTGATTTTATATGAATATCCTTCTTATTAATATATTTAAGATATCTAGATCTTCCGTGTTTCATTTGAATTCTTCGATAATAAGCCATAATAATAATAAGATAATAAAGACAAGGAACAATCCCATATATTTGAGTAGCTTGTTGGTGTAGTGGTCAAGATGCTGGCCTAGTGATCCAGTGGTCGGTGGTTCGCGCCTCGTTCCAGGACTCCAGCAAGTTAGTCCTATTTTCATAGCGCAAGCTTTTAGCTTAGTTTGAAAATAGTAAGAATATTGATGTGACATGTATTCCGTGTACGCATCTCTATTTAAAAAAAAAGAAGTTATTTCCTAATAAAGCAGTCATTTTTAGTCAACACGTATTTTGGTAAAAAGCCGCCCATGGGGAAGTTTCTAAATGCCGGCCTAACAAAACACCGCCCCTAACGTGTGTAGCACGCTGATTTAGGAGGCGGCCAATTTGTGTGGATGATATTAAAAGTCTGGCGTCGGCGCTGGTAGGTTGTCCACGCTTCCATTTCATAAAATAATACCGAGAATACATGGCATTTAACCCAAGTTTGAGGTCATGACTGCAGAATGTGTAAAATGGATGCATTTAATATTGCAACGATAGCTTTCTTATGTATGAATTAGATATCTTTTCATATGTAATAACTGCGCCCATATTCGTGAAAAAAAATGAAAGTCTTGATACTATAATGGTTATCGTTTGTCATCAACAATTATATATGGAGTCGAAGGTCTTAGGAAACCGTTTTGAACTTGTTACGCACTCGATTAATATTAATAGATTACAGCTACAGTCTGAATCATTATAATACTTAGAGCACAATTAATATAATATATGAGCAGTGCATTAAAAAGTATTGTGTACTTGGGTTGCAATATAAATAAAAAATGGGACCCTTTCATTGAAATCAAATAACCTTTCTCCGCATGTTCAACAGTCGCGATCTCAACCTTAGAATACGAATGCGATTGATCAGATGGTATTTGTTCTCGGTGTTATTTCATATAATGAAAGCATGGATACTTACCGAAATGATGAGACGATTTGAAGCATTTGAGGTGTACATCTACAGTAGAATGCTCGAAATAAGCTGGGTGGAAGATGTTAAAAAAGGAGAAGAAAAGAAGAAGAAATACGAGAAGTACGAGATATCACACCTCATAATGCGGTGAAAGATTACTGGAAGTTAGGGTCCTGGAAGATGGAGAACATAATGGTTTGGAAGGTCTACTGTAGAGCTTTTCCGGCTCATAGTAAATAAAATGATGATAGATAACGTTCATTGTATGGATACGGCTTAAAAACACATATCAGTAAATGAATAGACATGAAATAAAGTGTACGTATATTAGTTACACATATCTTTTGTTGAAACATAAATCCAGAGTTTAAATTTTAATTCCAATCGAGTCATAAATTTTAAAAATATCGCGGAGCTATTTGATTGCGTAAGTGGTGTGGTAGTCTGTGCGTAAAAATGAATTTTAGTAAGCCCAATATTATGGTCGATGATGTAATGCCAGAAAACATAAGGAATTGAAAAAATTTAAAGTGAAACTGACCAGATATGTTCTAGTAAAAAAAAATACTTTAATCTTGTTAATATTAGCGTAATATATGCTCTATATTAACCCTTCCCAAACCATGCAGTAACACAGGTCTACCATCATAATTAAACCTGTAATATTTCGATAAATACAAGCAACATAAAATTCATATTTTAGATAAACCTAAAGAAAATATTAGCGCTCAGGAATGACTAGTGAAAAACTAATTATGAAAAGGGAATCGTACAAAAACAATTATTTTTTCCATTCAATCCGTTGTAAAATTAATACGTTGGTAAAAATACCTTTTGTGATATGAAAGACAGAGATCACACACTATTTTCACAGTGTAAAGAACAACAAATATACAAATATAATTGTCTCTTTCTCAGTAATTATATGAAGATAGATAAGAAGGAAGGACACAATGTATAGGACTTAATGAATGCTCTAAATTATGTTACTAATCATTTTTTCAAATTTGAATGTTCAATATTTAGAATAAATTCGTGCCATTCAAACTAATGATAATGTTATTTACGGTAACACGAGTTGACAGCATGGCTGCGTTCGAGTATTTTATATCATGGTATGGTAAAGGTTAAGAATTAACTAAATTAATAGATTAATTGGGTATTAAGTAATGTTATGATCATACAGAAGCATATATACTTAGTTCAAACAATACAAGTAGGTGGACAAAACTAAGAGGGTTGAATAAGGAGACGTATCCAGCTGAGCTGGGCAGTATTTGTACAGTACAGCATATTCCCAAAGCTAAAATACCATAATACCTAAAATCCTGATCGAGAAAAGAAGGTGTAAGAAGTTCCATCACTTTTGCTGACCCCTTAGGCATCGCGTGTCAGCGAGAATTGTTTTGTAAGAACACCATACTTATTGAACAACACTAGCGGCCGCCGTTGGCCATCGGGTGAACCAAAAGTGCTTTCCCTTTGTCAGACTCGCATACTAATTGGGAGGAGCCGCTAGAGTGAAAGGCATAACACCGTGTTATGCAATAACAGTGATCGGTGACTAACTGAGCCGTCTACGAAAGAGTCTAATTTTTTTATTCCAAAAAAATATTTAAAAAAATTAATTTTCGCCGGCGAGCCTTAAAGATTAAGAAAAAAATAGATAAAATGATTTTTTCTTCTTTTATTTTATGGGTGGATACCTGACTAAATAACGAGTCGAAAATGTTCAAGAGACATGTGCCTAATCTCAACGTAATTATGGATTATAATTGATTCTAAATTATATATTGAATACAAACAAATTAAAGCTGCCAGACATTTCAAACATTCATATTTTCCGTTGCGGTACAGAATTTACACATATTCCTTGAACGTTTTCGATTCGTGAGTTAAGACTTGAATACGGAAAGACTGCGGTATTTCCAAGATAATGAAATTCGTCTCTGGTGTATTCTATATCTTATATGGTGTGAAATCACGGACCCTGAAAGCAAGGGAGAGAATAAGGAATGATGCCTTTGAGATGTGATGCTGTAGATACAGGTTGCGCTTAATATGGACAGAGAGACACACGAGTGTATCGAATGACAGACTCTCAATCATTATCCTGAGATGAATTCTACAATTTTTTGGGCGTCTAGTAAAAAGGGAAGATTGCTCGGAGATGTTTGTTATGGTGAGCCACGTCGATGCACAGAGAGAAAGAGGAAGACCCCCTACTTGTTAGACCGATCAAGTGGAAAAGGAACTTCTCTGGTGATGCCGAGAAAAATGAAGGAGTCATGATGTACTGACATGGATGATAAATATAGTCAGGTATCCATCGATAAAATTTTGTGGACTAGGTCTGTTACACCCTGTATTACTTACTTACTTACCATCACGCCGTTTGACGTAGGCAAATAGGATAGAGCGCCGCCCTCTTCTATCCTGACACACAATTCTCATCTCATCCACATTCATACATCTTTTCATTTAAACTCTCCGATTGTTGTGGTTTCTAACAGGATAATCTTCCAGTATCTGGTTTATCTGATCGTTCCGAGTCTTTTGCAGATGTCTTCTATTTCTGGTGTCATCAACCATGCGTCATACAGCGTTTTTACCATTCTCTCCTCATTCATTTGTACCATATGACCAAACCACCTAAGTGATCCTTTCTTAATCTCTATCAGCCTCTAATTATTTCCTTATTTCTTCATTATTTACTCTGTTATAAATGGATATACGCCTGAGTGATTTAATTTCCACTGCACGCCTAAGTGATCTCATTTTCATTGCATTCAGTCTACTTTCGTTCCTTTTCTGCCAGCTCCAGGTCTCACTTCCATACATCAGTGTCGGTACCAGGACTCCATTGTGCGCCGCTAGTCTTGCCTCGGTTGACAAATTTCCGTTAGATATAATTCCATTCAAAGCGCCGTTCACTTTATTCCCTGCAGTCACCCTCCTTTCGATATCATTCTCAGCCTTTCCGTTTCTATCAAACATACTTCCCAAATCCACAAACTCATCTCCTAGTTCTAAAAAGTATTTAGCACGATGTCTCGCTTTCCTCCTTCTCGAATACCATCACTTTGGACTTGTTAACATTCATCATGAGGTCGCTTTCCTTGCATACATCGTACATTCTACTCACCAGACTCTGTAGTTCTAGTTCATTATTCGCCATTAGAACTGCATCATCGGCGTACAATAAACAGCATACAATAAAATCGCCCACAAACTCTGCATCATTCTGTATTTAGCCCTAATAGTGGCCAAGTTATCAGCACCTTTAGAATATCCAACTCCACAAAGCGTCCAACTGTTATCTGGTTCAACACTTTCTCGTGCATCGCACATTTTCATTGTTCTAGATTTTTTAAACCATTGAAAATACCTTAAATCTTCAAGGGCACGATTGTCTTTTTCTTTGATGGAATTTGAACCTTAAGTAGGACGGTCCGAGCAATGATCCGTGAGCTGCCGGTGCCAGCGGAGACCTTCCACTTGGTTTAGAAAATTTCACAAAACAACTGCATAATTTAATAGTTTTTTTTTTTCATTTCGCGATGTCTGTAGAAATTCTGCTGGACGTTGTAGTTGATCTTGGATTAATGGAGTCGTGCGAAAGAGCTACTGTGCTAGACGGTCGTTCAGTGATTAAAGTCAGCGCCGATATTACGCACAGGCGGAGTATACACAGATATACAAAATATACAAAAATTAAAAAAAACAAAACCCCAAAGTCGCGAAACGATAATAGCGTGTAATAAAAATAATCCAGTAAATAAAATTATAGTTATTTACTAATAAAGCTGTAATTTGTAGTCAACACTAGTGTTCAGAACGCATTTTGGTAACAGCCCGACCTTGGGCAAGTTTCAAAATGCCGGCCTAACAAAATACCGCCCCTAACAGATATTTCTTAAGCATTGTATTTTTTTGTTTCAGATTATTTAATTCTGATGAGACGTGATATTTTCAAGGAATTCAATGGGAGGGGACTTAAAACCCGCTAGACAGATAAAATCATCAAATTCTGCGGAAACGCGTGGCAAAATTCAAACAGTCGGGGAGGCCTTCATCCAGCAATGGATGTAAAATGGCTGATGATGATTATGATGGTACAGAGAGATGTGATATTTTTATTATGCGATACAAAGGAATTAAGAGGTCGACCCTAAAACCCGCTGGACTGATGAAATTGATAGAAGAAAATGGAGACACTTTGGGAAGAATTCATCCAGCAGTGAGTAGAATGCAACTGATGATAATATCTTTTTTACTATAAATGGATAACGGCACAGGGTGTACAGAACATAATATGCGCTGCTATCTTTATTATTTTATACATTCCAATATCATCATCATGGCTGCCATATAGTCTCAAAATAACTATCGTGCGTACAGGGTGCCCGTGATTTTGTTTGTCGCATTTTTTTCAAAGTCATGGCCACAATATGGCCGCACATCGTCACATCGTTTTTCCTATCCGGGGAAGATGCATTATCAACTATGCTACAGCTCTAGTAATTTTGACGACAAATTTTCGAACCTATTCAATTTAATACACCTGTCGTTCCATTATTTGAAAGCCATCTACATTGTTTTTACGGAATCTCAAATACCTTTGTGTAAACCGATAGCAGACGCCAGAATTAACGATTCATTTTTATTAAATTTTGGACACATTGATACAACTTATATTATTAAGGAGAACACATTCTTATTGTGAAGTTGTAATTATTCAGAACATAGCTCTGTGATGTTTTAAATACTAATTAAATGTATTAATTATAAATATATACGTATAAAGTTGTTGCGCTACTGGGATTCGAACCTGGATCTAATTTTCTAATCCGGGGAAGGTGCATTACCAACTATGCTACAACGACAGTAATTTAATTAGTATTTAAAACATCACAGAGCTATGTTTTGAATAATTACAACTTCACAATAAGAATGTGTTCTCCTTAATAATCAAATATATTATTAAGACTTTAATTATTCAAGTACCGGATTGATTTATTTTTACACGCTATACGTATGTATATCTAATGATTCTAAATTAATCTATTTTTTGTACTGGGGACATTACACGGGTCACATCTAGTGACAACAGAAAAATTTTTTTTTTTTTTCGATCTTTACAAGAATTAGAGAAGCCAGAAGACTATCGCCCGGACAGCGGTGATGACGAGATGATGGCACTTGGCGCCTATTGTTCGCCGGGCCCGACCGCAAGAGTGAAAGTGGCACGTGGGCGGAGCCTCTCACCGCTGATTGGGCGACGCGCGGCCGTGACCGCCGTCCGCGTACAGCCGGGTAACGTTGCATTGTTAACTTTTTCTCACGGCAAACGCATTTAATAATGAAAAATCAGATAATTTTTATTTTTTATGTCAGTATGTATTAACATATGAGACCACCAGTGGCGTGCAGTAGGTATAGATTTAGGTTATGCTGTTACCAATGATATTATATAATCATATATAATATACGTAATACAATATGGACAAAATAAATCCGTCATTTATACGACCTTACCGTGTATTTATTTGTAATTTTAAAGTACTATTAATAATGTTTATAAATTTTAAGTTTTGACATAAAATTATACCTTCTTACTCATATAAAAATCATTATAAAAAATGTACGAACGTTTTTAAGAACATTTTTTATGACTGAACATGATTCTTTTATTGTTTGAAAATCCTTCACGTAATAACTAAACTAAATAATTATTTTCATTAAAGGTTAACATAGAAAATAGTTCTGCCAATTGCTTTTTGTTTTTTCCAAATCAAAAACAAATACGTGCACCAAATGCATTTCGAACGCAAAGAACGGCCATGAAATCAACATGTTAAAAACGTAAGATTCGCGAATTAGTAAAAGAGGAAGTAGACACTTCAATGATTTGCACGCAGTTGTAACCCTTTCTAATGTTGTTTTGTTAAAAAAAACAGCATAGGTAACGACTGCATACAACCGAACTAGATCAACCGAAAGGAATTTTCAATTCAGTAAATGGCCAATTATATGACTTGAGTAATTCACTATCCTAAAGATGGAACAGAGTATTCTGAATAGCTCAGTGCGGCGAAAGCACAAGAGCACCATAGCATAGGTGAGTTGTCGTGATAGTTTTTAGAACTAAGAAATAAAAGTCTCTACCGGCACTAATTCTAAGAAAAATGTTTCCGTTTATGTTAATCCAATTATTTAATTAATATTTTTTTCCTAGAATTTTTAATAATGCACAGATTTTTTTGCTTGTATGCACTGCACGCACCTGAGTATATGATAATAATAATAATGTGTTTATTCCAGCGTGATCGGGTTGTTTATGCAAGACCTGAATTGTCATAAAAAATGGTACATTCAAGTATTGAAAAATAAAGTATGTTATAAATAGAAAAGCAAAAAAAGTTCACATGTTCGCTTCGCAGATAACTGTCAAACACCCATAAAAAAGATATATTTTCACCTTATATCTCTTATCTATGGAAAACGAAATACGAACAAGGAACTAACACTATGAATACACTATGAATACACTATGAATACACTGTGAATACACTATGAATACACTGTGGATACACTATGAATACACTATGAATACACTATGAATACACTATGAATACACTATGAATACACTATGAATACACTATGAATACACTATGAATACACTGTGAATACACTGTGGATACACTGTGGATACACTATGAATACACTATGAATACACTATGAATACACTATGAATACACTATGAATACACTATGAATACACTATGAATACACTGTGGATACACTGTGGATACACTATGAATACACTATGAATACACTATGAATACACTATGAATACACTATGAAAACAAAATGTTTCGGAGAATTAATAAAATGTGCCATAAAAGTCAAGATAACCTTTCAAAAAATATAGTATACAAAGAAAAATTTACTCGAAAACTACAACAAATTAATAGACATAAATATGGCCCCTACAATATACACAACTTCGATAGAGAAATATTAGTTCAATAAGGTTGTTATACGGAGTGAACGAATAAATTTCAAACGTGAAAACAAGCAATTTCACAATTCCCTTGCGGCACAAGCACGAAGTTGCTGCGACGAACCATAGACGTGATATATACAACGAACCATAGACATGATATATGCGACGAACCATAGACATGATATATGCGACGGTCCATAGACATGATATTATATATATACGAAGAACGTTGGGACATTGGCAAAGGAAAATAAATATTGCACGATGATAGAATGGATTTTGATTGGTCAACAAGTAAATCGAAATAGCGCAAGGCGGAGGAAGATGCAGCGCCGGCATTACGAACGGACGTAGCAGGCACCTGTGCCTGTGACGGCCAAATCAAGGGCTTCCGAAAAATATATAAAAAAATATAAACAAAATAGTCAAAGTTACAAAATGAAAATAATTCAGATATAAACAATCCAATAAATAACATTATAGTTATATACTAGATAGTATCCAGAACCTCTTTTGGTAAATAGTCAATATTCAAAATTCCGGCCTAACAAAATACCGCCCCTAACGTATATGATACGCGATTTAGGGAGCGACGTGGACGACTTAGGGGGTGACCAATTTATATGATGATTTTACTAAAGTTGAAAACACATCTTCATTACTAGGGCGGAAAAAAACCATCTTGCTTGTGACGGCAAAAAGTCTAGCGCCGGCGCTGGGAAGACGTCTGCCTTGTTACAACTTTGGGCCACCGATCCTCCTCGCATAAGGGGATGAAATTAATGATTACGACTTCAATGATGTGAGTGACTATATGATATACGATCCACCCTGCCTATCTGTGCGAGTGTGCGTGTAAATAAAGTATTAAATAAACATTTTCAAAGTATCCCATGTCCAAAGTGTCTATGCTTTACTTTAAGTCTGATCAGTATTACTATATATGTGATATTCATTTAAATGAATTAACATTTTAAAATAATTATCGATAATATTATGAATATATTAACAACTATCGTAAAAAGTGAGTTTTATATTATTCAAATTATGAAATATTCTATTTTAATCAATTTCTAAATTTTTTTCTAATGCTAGTGTTGCTCAAATATTATTAACAAAGTAATATATTTAAATAAATATATATATATATTAAAATAAAATACATTTTATAATAATAATCAGTAATTTCTTTTAACATTTGTATCTTATCTGTGAGAGTACTCTTGTATAGGGAAAGAGTATATATAATATAAGTACTAAATTAATGTATTAATTACAAATATATATACATATAAAATCAATTTTGTCGAAAAATATTTTTTTTGCGCTACCGGGATTCGAACCTGGATCTCTATTTTCAATCTGGGAAGTACACTACCAATTGTGTTATAACGCCAGTATTTTTCATGACAAATTTACGAACCTATATGTTACACTTTTTTAAATTAATACATCTGTCGTTCCATTATTTGAAAGCCATCTAAATTGTTTTTACGGAATCTCAAATACCTTTGAGTAAACCGATAGCAGACGTCAAAATTATCAATTAATATTTAAAATATCACAGAGCTATGTTCTGAATAATTACAACTTCACAATAAGAATGTGTTCTCCTTAATATATAATATAATTTACATTTCAGTTAGTCTGTGTACATATTTTTTTAACTTCATATACAAATTTATATCAGTCTGTATTTGTCCTAATTGTGATGGGAAGATTATTAAAAAATTTGATGCCTTGATAAATATAGTGATTTTGGATTGCAGTATATTTTTTTTAGGTACTTTGATATCTGTGAAGAGTTACTTGGATAGTCTTTTTTTTATGAATAATTTTTATTATCATTTTTTGAGTAATTTCTAATTGTGACGTTGAGGTTTTATATGCTCCTCCCCATCCAATAATACCGTATTGCAAATGTGACTGTACAAACACGCAATATATTATTTTCAGATATGTAAGTGATAATATGTTTCTCCGAGTTTTAAAAATATGTAGGCAGTTTTCCTTATTTTGTTTGTAAGATTAGTAATATGTTCTTTCCATTTGAGATTGTTATCAATTATGATTCCTAGATACTTAATAAACTCTCAGTTTTAAGTTGTATTTTATTTTCGCATTTACCGGTACCGGGATTCACATCAGGCGCTTCCAAAACTTTTAACAAACTAAGCGAGCGATCTACCATCTTGCTATTGCCCTAATATACAGAAGTGTCAAATTGTCTAATAAGTATATATGCTGATTGTTTGTTGATATACAGTGTTATGATTATGTATCATATTAAAAGCCGTCGGTTCCACATTTTTCTCAAATGCCCTTTAGGCCTCTGAGGAAAATATATTTTGGCATGATATCAGAAAGTTGAGAGGAAAACAATTTTTCGCTTTCATACGGATAACATTATATGTTCATGTACGATTAAATGTATTAATATCAAAAAGGTAACATATAGGTTCGAAAATTTGTCGCTAAAAATATTGTCGCTGTAGCGTAGTTTGGATAATGCACCTTCCCCGGTTAGAAAAGAGATCCAGGTTCGAATCCCGGTGGTGCAACAACAATATTTTTCGATATAATTGATTTTATATGTATATCTGTCTAATTAATATATTTAATTAATATGTGAATAGTGTCGATCGAAAGATTGATTGAAATCCGACGTTCCGGTTAATTTGAAAATTTAATTTTCGTTTTATGACAGACTGGATCCACAGTTTGATCGTCGCTGGCCGAGACGGTCGGGGGTCACCTTGACACCTGTCTCACTTTCGATTTTCTCTCGACAAGAAAGGTATTTGTTATTAGACGAACGCGGCAAGGCTTTGGAACAGTTTCCCTCGTAAACAATGTCGATGTGGTTCCGTCACGTGACGCGGATGTGGAGACTTTGACAGTCTACCGTTCGTTATCTTCAACGGGCAATTTGACAACATGATACAAGCGCGGCGTAGATGCTGTGCGGTCATATGGTGGCCAAAACTATTAAATTAATTTATTGCAATGGGCAATTTTGATAGTTCCAATGTACAGTATCAAAACGTATTGTATAAATATGTTTAAATACAGTATTTAGTGAATAATATACAATGATTGTACTGAAATATGGTAGTTATGACTTTGAAAGATACCACAATTAAAATCACGGGCATCCTGAACACACTGTTCAAATTTGTCGACCACTGAGTGACGTACAACGAATCACATCGTTGACGAGTTTTATGAATTCTATCTTCGACCACGGCAACACACGGCAGTGTGATGCAGAAAACTGTAGTAGGCACTTACTGCCTAACGTTTTATGATTATTTTTTTTAAAAATAATGTAATAATGTATGATATAATTCGCGTCAGTCGGACAGCAATGGCGAGACTGTCCTGAACTAAGATGCAACAACCCGTGTATTTTTCGGTTTCAATGGTGTCTTTTGACATTTCTAAAGGCGTTGCCATACATGTAAGTGAGCTCCCCTATCATTTTTTTAAAAATAATATTTTGCTGTATGGTAATAAAAAAAATATTTCAAAGTGCGGGTATTTAGAAAATCTGCACCGGCATTGTATTTGCAAACTGCATGTCATGAACTCACAGCTCGTTAAATAACTGTGAATTATTTGTATGAAATATTAAAATTTTTACTATACAGGGTGTAACTGACCAAATCCACAATATTTTATTTATAAATTACGAGTCGAAAATGTTCAAGGAATATGTACAAAATTGTACACTGTCACGAAAAATTGTATTTTAATGCAAATTAAATGCATCGATTAGAAAGATATACATACAGATTAACTATATTTATCGAAAAAATATTTTAGCTGCCACCGGGATTTGAACAAGGATCTCTTCCCATCCGGGGAAGTGCGATATCTAATTACACTACGTCAGCCTCGTAAATAGTCGACACATTTTCGAACACATATATTGTAGTTATTTCAAATTGATTAAAAGCTATGAAAATCGAGTAATTGTGTGTTCTGGACATATTCTAATATTAAGGAGAACACATTCTTATTGTGAAGTTGTAAATATTCAGAACTATATTCTGTGATATTTTAAATATTAATTAAATGTATTAATTAAAAAGATATACATATAAAATCAATTTTGTCGATAAATATTGTTGGAAATAGAGATCCACTTTCGAATCTCGGTGAAGCAAAAATAATATTTTTCGACAAAATTGGTTTTATATGTATATATTTATAATTAATACATTAATTTAGTATTTAAAACATCACAGAGCTGTGTTCTGAATAATTACAACTTCACAATAAGAATGTGTTCTCCTTAATAATGTAAGTTGTATCAATGTGTCCAAAATTTAATAAGAATGAATTGATAATTCTGGCGTCTGCTATCAGATTACTCAGAGGTATTTGAGATTCGGTAAAAACAATGTAGATGGCTTTCAAATAATGGAACGACAGATGTATTCATTTGAAAAAGTGTAACACATAGGTTCGAAAATTTTTTATGAAAAATACTGGCGTTATAACACAATTGGTAGTGTACTTCCCCGGATTGGAAATAGAGATCTAAGTTCAAATCCCGGTGACGCAAAAACAATATTTTTTGACAAAATTGTTTTTATATATTTATAATTAATACATTAATTTAGTATTTAAAATATTCAAATATTATTTTTAGCAATGTATGAATGTAGGAGCAAAAATGGGCGATTTGATTGTATGCTGTTTATTGTACGCCGATGGTGCAGTACTAATGGCGAATAATGAACAGGAACTACAGTCTGGTGAGTAGAATGTACGATGTGTGCAAGGAAAGCGACCTCATGATGAATGTTAACAAGTCCAAAGTGATTGTATTCGAGGAGGAATGGAGTCCTGGTACAGAAACTGATATATGGACGAGGAATGAAAGTAGACTAAATGCAGAGGAAATGTGATCACTTAGGCGTATATGTGGCAAATCTATTTATGACACAGTAAATAATGAAGAAATAAGGATGAGTAAGATTAAGAAAGGATCGCTTAGGTGGTTTGGTCATGTATAACGGATGAATAAGAAGAGAATGGTAAGAAAGATACATGACGCAAGTGTTGACGGCACCAAAAATAGAGGAAGACTTGGCACGACCAGGTAAAAGAAGCCTCAACAATCGGCGAGCTCGTATGTCGGTGAGGCGAGAATTGTGTGTCGCTTTATCCTCTCTGCCTACCCCCGCGGAGAAACGGCGTGATGGTAAGTAAGTGAGTATATATAATTATTATTTTATTATATTTATATAAAACAAGATTGTAAGAACATGTTTTTTTTTTTTAAAATATAATATATTTTATCGAAATCTCCCCTAGAACGTTAAAAATAAAACCAATTTAATTGTTCATCCCTTTTGTCGCTGATAGTTGTCTATGTCCCACTGCGAGCCCGAGTCGAACCAATTTTTAATTACGCTCTCTTGTTGTGAGAATGTGCCGAGCTTACACGTTGATTTGTATCTTGTATCGTTTCCAACATGTATTTGAAAACCAAATTTCTAATATTATTCTTGTATAACATTATATTATATATTTCCTTTTGTCATTCGTGTTCTCATACATTTAATACTGAATTCTATTTCTTTAATATATAAGGATACAAGTTTAGTTTTCATATATGAATAAAAGTGGTCCAAGTCACGTTTCTTTCGTTTTGAGATATTTAAAGGTTTGCGTTTGAATTGATTAAAAAATATTTTTATATTACACAACACAATGTATCAAAATTTATTTAGTCTACTAGATTTATAATTTATTTCGAAATATAAATTTATAAGGATATAAGGTTGAAATGATTTACTATATTATCGATATTATTAATAAAATTGTTATAATTTGAAAAATATTATATTAATTTAAAATAATACGACACTAAATAATTGATACACTTGTTTTTTTTTCTGTTCCTTGACTTGGACCACTTTCATACTGATGAGAAAATACGTCCAATACCCCTTACGACTTGTGTCTGTTTTATTTACAATTAAAATATAATTCTTTTAAAATTAGCAATATTAACTTTGTGGTTAAAATTCATATTTTTTATTTATTATCTTTATTTTATTAACAACTGAATTGAGTTTAAATACATCTACCGGTTTCGAAAAATACCATTTTCTTCTTCAGGATGTCAATACTAACTAAAAACTAAAAACATTTGATAGAAAATGGTCACGGTTTTGATAAAAAATTGGGATTGTCAATTTAGCATATAAACGGTGTTGGTCACAAATAAAATAATTTGGAATCGTTGGAGATAAATAAAGCGTGTAAAACTAATCAAACAATTATAAACAACCAACTGAATCGAACTACGAGTCCCATTCTAAAATTATTCCACTAAATTTGTATTAAGTAACTATTTGATTTAGGTACTAAATTTAATAGGTTCTGGTAAAGAAACAATAATATATGTTTTTAGTTAGTTATGACATCCTGAAGAAGAAAATGGCATTTTTCGAAACCGGTAGATGTATTTAAACTCAATTCAGTGGTTAATAAAACAAAAGATAATAAATAAAAAATATAAAATAAAACGCCTAATATTTTGAAGGTTGTTCGCAGTTGGGGGTGTAATCAACGATCCATTTTGTTTTGGATGAAATATTTTGTGCGCTGAGGGAGAAAATAAGAAAGACATTACCTTAACAGTATAAGGCTGCTGTGGGTTGACCACATTACTAATGAATACGTATTCAGACACATAATATATGTATTGACCAGAGTCGTGCAATGCATGCAAGTAAAAAAGCTCTTCACTAGTAAATATTCTGGGAAATAAATCTATGTGAAATAATTAATATGTTATAATTACGTTAGCGGAGGCCTTGGACATCTGCGTACTCCGAAACGTTATATTCTCCGACTCGCAAGCAGCTCCTGAATCCCTCTCTGCTAATATGAAAGTCTGGCTAGACAATGAGATAATCTGGTCCATCAGAAGATGCCTATTTAGTTTGTACAGCAACAATAAACATTCATTTGGATTTCTGAACATAAGGGAATTCATGGAAATGAATGTGTTGACACACTGGCCAAGGAGGCCACTGTTTTCAGAATTTTTCATCATCATATGACAGACTTAATATGGTAAAAAAAATACGAATTCTATCTGGACTGCGCAATGGACGGATCCAAATAATCATAAGGGTAATCGGCTTAAAATAATTCAAGGATTTATTCTCCGCACCCCCTTGTTCACCAAAAAAAAAATTCTAAAGAACAATATCAAATATCTTCAGAATGAGAATTGGGCATTGACAGGTGGCCTCTCATTTGTTCAGATTTTTTAAATTTTTTTATTAATATTAAAAATATAATACAATTTCAATAATCAGTGGATATATATAATATATTTTGACATTTGTTTCTTCTCTATGAGAGTAAGACTCGTGTATAGAGAAGGAGTATATTCGAGTTAATTAATGTTTCAGTTAGTCTGTGTACATATTTTTTTACTTCGGTTACAAATTTTTGATAATCCGTAATTTTTCTAATTGTGATGGGGAGATCGTTAAAAAATTTGATGCCTTGATAAATATATTGATTTTGTGTTGCGGTATATTTTATTTTTGGGACTAGATATATTCCCCAATGTGTGAGTGTGGTGCCGAGGAGGAAACCCTTGACTATATCTTTCTTGCCTACCCGTTTTTTTTTCAAGGTAGTTTTCAGCTCCCGGTTAACTTGTGTCATTTTATTTCTCTTAACTCGCCACGTTTAATCTATATAATAGCGTTTTTTTTTTAAAGTCAATGGTATTGACCTGCAATATTTTATATTCTATAATATTAATGTTTTTTTCTTTTTAAAAGAAGTAGAAGTAGAACTCTACTTCTAAAATTGCTAGCCACTGTTTTAATCTATCGTTCTATTCAAGTCGTAAAATTGCTACCTACTGAATTAAAAATTCCATTCAGCAAAGTCAGAAATGGATCAGCTGATCGATGTTATACGAAGTCCTAACAGAATGACATCTGAAAGGTTTTGAACTTGGCTTAGAGCTGATTGAAGCGTCTACTTCTTAATTTACTAATTCGCAAATTTCACTACGTTCGAGGATAATGCATTTTTATCATGATGGATTCATTTTGCCTGAAGATGTAGGATAAACGAAAGTTCATAAACCTATGCAATGTGTACTATATTATATTGTAATAAATAATATCATGGAAACAGCATAACCTAAGTCTGCACCACTGGTATTTAAATACATAAATAAGTCAAGAAAACTATTAACAACTATAAAGGAAAGCTGCATATTCCGGTCACATTCTCCGCAATGTAAAATATGATCTTTAGTAACTCACTATACAGAAGAAGATAGAAGACAGCAGAGCTAGTAAATCAACATAGAAGTAGTCATGTTAAAAATTGTGTGTGTGCTATATTTTTTTTGTGTGCGCTATGATGCTAAATCGTGCGCGCGCTCACACCGACATCATGTAATACATAAAAATGTTGTTACAGGAATTTAAAACCTACCCCAACGAGGAATAAACATTTACCCAATACAAAAAAACATCAACCAAATTTGAAGTAAACTTCAAAAGATAAATAAAGCACAAGGTGGAAACCTTCAAGAGAAGACGACACATGAAAAAAAAGTCAAGGTCTGTTGAATAGTCGACTTCATCCGGTCGTGAATTGACAATGGCTGATTACGAAGATGCCGATGGTGTTTGGATTTGACATGTGTATGTGTAATTTCGAGCGCTTAATGTCGGGTTGCGACAGTCTAATCTCGGCCGTTTGCGTGTCTCCCGCCGGCGGTCGGTTTGCGGGTTCGCGTTCGAGAGGAAAGTGGCCCACTTTAGATGTTTATACAGAGACGAGTCTGACGCTAGCCGCACTCTTGTCATGTTCAAACAGACACCATACCTGATGAGTTAATATCGCGAATAGAGAAATTTTGCCAACGGTCTTTACTAGCGATAATGCGAAAATAAGAGGTAAGATCATAAATTATGTGTTTTCAGGAGCATGGAGATGATTAATTTGTTATTAAAGGAATTCAGTGAAAAGTATTCACAGTAATAATAATAATAATAATGGATAATTTGTATAGCGCCATTTTCGTAAAAACTTTCACCTCAAGGGCGCTTTACACATCAACTGTTTATAGTTCTACATTTATCTTTGATTTTTAAAATTAAAAATCGCCATTTTCACTTGTGGAAATGATTTTTTGAAAAGGTGCGTTTTTAGTTTCTTCTTAAATAAAATCTCTGTTGCACTGTTTCTTATGACGGAGGGCAAAGAGTTGTACTTCTGTCGGTTCTACAGCCCTTCCTGCAGCTGAAGTAGAGGCTGACCTGATAGCGAGGGCTGTTTTAAGTGAACAGTTCAAAATATTTATTTATTTGGTCAGAATTTTTGCGTGTGCAGCTGAGACCTGGACAAACAGGCAATAGTGACAAGCGATAACTCTCAACACACTATGATAGAAAATATGCATACGCAACCATAATGTCAACTTGTGTTAACGTGAGAAACGTGTGGTGTTGTTGGTTATCGCATTTTTACGGATAGGAAAGGATCCAGATTCGCATCTTGATAGCAACAAAAATATTTTTTCGATAAATGGAATTTTCTTGTATATTTTTCTAATAGATACATTTAATTTGTATTAAAATAGCACAGAACTATGTGCTGAAAAAAAATGCAACTTCACAATAATAATGTGTCCTTTTTAATGATTAAACGTAAGTATAAGAAATAATAAAAATATTATAAGTATCGTCCCACATGTAAAAAAGTAAAAAAACAAATAATATAGGACACTTTAATGATCCATTTCCCTTAAATTTGTGCGAATATATCAGACAAAAAAGGGCAACAAGACCGATAAAACTATGCTCTAAAAGTTCTGGAAAAGGCGGCAGCAGTTCCAGACCTCACTACTGAGCCGAGACGTAGACCCTCACTGCCAATGTCATATTTTTTTTCAATGTATACTAAACCTCCTAATCTGTCTGAAACCTGCGCAAAACACGTCTCCATTTCTCGATCTCGATGTTATTTTCGAAAATAAAAATAGAGACGGGTACATGGAATACATATCAGATCAATATTCTTAGTATTTTCCAAGTGCTAACTAACTTACTGGTCTACTGTAATGAGGCTCGCACCCCCAATCACCGGAACACTAGGTAAAAATTGTAACCACAAGACCAATAAAGATTGATCCTATTAACTCATTTGTTTAGTCTATCCATCTCGCTGGAGACCGTCCTCTCACTGAGCTTCCCCTTTCTTCTGGCAACATGTCCAACTCATATAAAAATACTTCTCCTGCACATTATCGATTTACCTCCTGAAGGATAGAAACGTTAATTTTCTTAATCCAGGATGTACTATGTATATTATTTTCTAAGCCCTCTTTTGCTACCAATTTTATCTTAAATCTGATAGACGATAGATGTCTCAAGATATAACCAAAATCATTAATTATTACATAAGGTGAGTCGGGGTAAGTGCATCTATGGGGGAAGTGCATCTACGTCTCCTAATTACGTTTGAAATTGGATTCCAGTGCCGCAAATCTATTAAGAAATGTAATAATCAGTATTTGAAGATACAGTCCAGAGATGGTGCAAATTTAAACATTAGTTTGCTTGTAATACTATTTATAATTATGGCAGTTTGATGTCAACTTGCGAGACGCGATTTTTCAATCTTTCGTATTATACGCTCTGAGGATATCAATTATGATTATTTTCTTAGCCGTCTGAAATTGTTCAACTCATCAGTGAGACGTACGATGACCGACCTTGTATTTCTATACAGGATCATCAATGGTGTGATAGACTGCCCACAGATTGTCGGTCTGCTTGACTTTCACGCACCATTGAGGTCATCGAGACACAATTCATTGTTTTATTACAGTGGTAATGTCAGAACTCATGCACTAGAATGCATTCTTTGGGGAATGAATGTGCGGAGATAGTAGACATTTTTTCTGATAATTAAATTTTTTATACAACTACACTAGTACAATTTTTTGTGTCTCTACTCAATGGTGACGGATAAATTTCTACTTCACAATTTATATTTATTCTTTGTGTATTGCAATTCTGTTGTAATTTTCTGTTATTTTACAAAATATGTTAATATTTATGTTAAATGAGATCACTTAGACGTATTTGTGGCAAATCTATTTATGATAGAGTAAAGAATGAAGAAATAAGGAAAGAATATAAAGCTGATGTTAGTATAGTGAGTAAGATTAAAAAAGGATCACTTAGGTGGTTCGGTCATATGGAACGGTTGAATGAGAAGAGAATGGTAAGAAAGATATATGATGTAAGTGTTGATGGCACCAGAAATAGAGGACGTCCGCGGAAGACTTGGCACGATCAGGTAAACCAGTTAATAGAGGATGGTTCTGTTAGAAGCCTCAACAATCGGCGAGCTTGTATGAGAAGATGTACGAATGTGGATGAGGCGAGAAGAGTGTGGCGCTCTATCCTCTCTGTCTACCCCCACGGGGAAACAACGTGATGGTAAGTAAGCAAGTATGTTAATGCCTTAATAGAGCGTGCATAATAATAAATAAATAAATAAGTATCTCGATAATCTTTTGTGCTAGGATTCTGATATTAATTCCGCGTGGGAATTACCTCATAAATTTTACACCGCGTGGGAAGTGCATCTACTCAGCGGTTGATATGGTACCCCGTATATTTTTGTATGGAAACTTTAAGCAATTTCAAAAACAATTACTCAGATATATTGCACTTTCCCCGTCTGAGCAATTTTACTCGATTTTTTTGGAACTCAGCACGTTTTACCCGTCATTAAGGACCAAAATATTTAATTCATATTGTCATTAAGCAGATCAGTAAGGGCATGTTTTTACCACGCGCGGTCGCTTCATACATGCTTTGGATGCTCCGCATCCCTCGCGTTCTAAAATCAAAAAGCTTCGGACTTTTTTTCTAGCTGAAAACAGCACCGCTGCATATAAATTCGTTCTATCATTTAGAGACCAGTCATAACGTAAACTACGACATGGCGCGCGCACGGAGCGAGTCGAAATACATATACATACATACATTAACAACTTTCGACTATCACAGATACCAGAAACAGTGGATTCCATCATGGGTTTCGTGTCCATAAAATTTGAAGAGTATTTAACTTTCGCGCATGCGTATTCAGATCCGACTGTTAATTTTAACGGCATCCAACGTACAAAAAACAACTTTTTATGGGTATAACTTGAAACCGAATTATAAAAACATTGAATATCCTTCGATTATATGTTATATTGATATATTTTATAGTAGGTATAAACTTGTTATCCATCGTCCCTTCTACAAAAAGTGACCGACCGCCACTGGTTTTTACCCCAAACGTACGTCCAATTTTTATAAAATGCTATCATATTCCGATTTTTAAAGACTTAAATTAGTAAACGGTTTACTCAGATTCACCTGAACATTTAAAAGAAATTGAATTCTTGATTACCACGATTTGGGTTTATTTATTTCGAAACATAACATACAATATGACTAACCTCATAGCTAGCGTCACTGCGGACACTCGTGTCTTGCACAATCTCGTATTCCCACAGAGTCGTTTGTGGTTTCCCCAGAAAGAAGTGAATTCTGCCGGATGTGAAGATATTGGGTAATTTATTTTTGATTATATTGATCGCAAAATTAATGTTCCACTTGACTTATAATAATAATAATAATAATAATGTGTTTATTCCAGCGTGATCAGGTTTTTTTAAGGCCCGATTCGACATACAGATAATACAAATAATAAGAAAACCAAGGAAAATATTAATAAATACAAAAAAAAATTTTAAAAAGATAATAAAAAGTAAAAAGTTCACACATATATAGACACAAAATATAAATATTATATATATAACTACTTCAGTCACGGCCATTGTTGTATATGTAGCTATTTTGTAGGCGCTGCCATTCTCTGGTCAGGGAACCAGCTTCTCATGAGAGCGCCGCTTGCACCAGAGAGTCGGTGCTGAGTGCTGAGCTCCAGCCGCAGCTTTACGCCAGCAACTCGATGTCTCAGAAGCGGAACGAATCCATGTATTCGGCCTTCGGTAAACATTGTAGATACGCTACAATAATGCGCCAATCCGAACAGTATTCTGTATGAGTTGTTGTACTAAATTTGGAGACGGTTATACGTCACTTGCTTGTATTTCGACCAGAGCTCGCAGGTATACATGGTGGTGAAGAGGGATTTAAATAGGATGCTCTTCACCTCCTTACTGCATCGGTAGAAACGCCGCGACAGCATATTTGCACGAACGCTCAACTGTCTCCTCTGCGTTCTATATCATCATCGTCTTGTCCATCTTCATTGAATATATGGCATAAGGTATTTGATCTTATTTTGAACGCTCAATTTCGTTCCGTCCAGCCACACGGGAGGGATATTATCTGGCCCTTTTCCGGAATTAATATCACGGAAATTTAACGGTGTATATCTCTAATATTTTGTAATTTTTTTGTATTTTCTGTATGCATATTTATATAGAGTTTTCTGGTATACTGAAAAAAGGAATTTAATGATCCCAGTCTTTCAAATAATGCCTATACTGTTTTAATAATGACAAAAATACAAATAACCTACAAACCCCAAGAGCACATACAACATATGGTCAAAGGAACTATAAATATTTTGGACCTAAACTATTTAAGAGAATGCTAAAAGACTTAAATCAATTGAATTGTCCCAAGAACATGAAACTATATATTAAAACTTGGATTCGTAATATGGGTACAACCAGTATCGGTGCACTCACCCAAACATATTGACTCATACCTATATTAATTATTGCTACAAAGTGATCCAAAAATTAAATCCATTTTAAAATTCTTCTTCATATACACCTTTTATATAGTAATAAATGTAATTCTATCTACTACTTGTAATTCTAATTAATTGAACAATTGCTTGTAAACTATGCCCGTCTCGACACAGAATTTCTCTAGTGAGACGGGCACAGTCCAAACAGATTTTTACATTGTATTATATAGTTACTAATAAAATAAATAAATAAATGATGTTCAGTTTATTAAAGATGTATATTTTTTAAATCAAAAATGCAAAAATATGAATAAGTATTAAATTTTATATCATAATTTTTTTTACTGTAATACAGTGTGTCCCAAAAGTATTTTTCATTTTGGTTCATCCGCTGCATAAACGCAACGAGCGATAGAGGGGCAGAGGGTATGCCGATCGTTAGCCGCGTCCTTGGGAATTCAGTCGCTATGGAGCGTGTAATTATCAGTTGTTCGTGAAATTTTCTTTGGAAAATTTATATCCCGACGTAGCCACGTAGCCCCGACTTGAGATCAATGGACTTTTTCTTATGGGGCTACCTTAAATCAATTTAAGGGGCTATCTGGACCAATTAAAAGAAAACATCCGAGAAGATATTGTAACGATAACGGAGAGTACGTGCCGAGCAGTTCTCAGAAATTTTGCCTCCCGTTTAGAAGAGTATCAGCATCAGTAATGACGAATCACATTCAGAAAACATAATTTTTTAAGAAATAAATTCCCACGGACTACACTTAAATACGAAGTGATCATTTTTTTAATAACCCCATCTTTGTTTTATTAAGGATTTTTGATATGATCGCTAAATATGCATTCATATGGAGAGATCGAGAATCCAGACTATGACAGAATGTGCTAGGGAAGTGATATCAATAGACTACGTGAGAGGTACTACAATGCGTGGAGCTCGAGCTCATGGAATGCCGGAGAAAAAATTACCAAGGTGTATCTTCCGGAGAAACGTCAACTGGCGTACCTCCCAAAATTAAGTATGAAACACTGACTTCATAAAGATTTTATCATAGTTGACAGTGGCGTGGAGTAGGTATAGATTTAGGTTATGCTGTCACCAATGATATTATACAATCATATATAATATATGTACTTTCGTTTAACTAATGTCTTTAGACAAAATGAACCTGTCGTTTATTTTTATTTAATTCTTAAAATAGTGCATACATCAGCACTCTTTATATATGCTCTAATATATAAAAGATTAAAGTCTTTTTTTTACTAAAACTTATATTTTATATATTTAGTCAGTTTCATTTTAAATCTATTCCATTTCTCTTCCTTTCATATGTTTTCTGGAATATTTAGACCCTTCAATGTGTAACGCAGTGTCTAATGTTAATCTGTTAAAAAAACAGCATAAGTAACGTCTTCATACAAAACGGATCAACGGAAATAAATTTTCAATTCAATATATAGCCAATTGTATGACTTGAGTAATTCACCAGCTTAAAAGCAGACGATAGTAATGTGGATAGCTACAATGTATCGACTGTAGCTACTAACGCCTCGGCTGTAGTGGTGTTTTTTTTTAGAACTAAGCCATTTAAGTTTCTACTGGTACACAGATGGCACTATTTGTAAGACATACGTAAATATACGTTCACGGTCCATATTATACATTATTTAATTTATATTTGTTTCCCAGAATTTTTAGTAATACACAGCTTTTTTGCTTGTATGCACTGCACGCCGCTGACGATTGGTCATCAAGACTTTGTGTCCTCGACCCTTCTTATTATAATGATATATCATTTTCATACTAGAAATAATCCGTCAGTTCTAACTGGAAATAAGCATTTAAAATACCATATATAATTTACTTTGTGTAATACAATAACTGTATATTATACGTGATATATTTTTTTTCCTGTTGATATGCAACACGGACTGACTGACGAATATAACAAAGTGTAAAAAAAATTATTATCTTTGAGTTTTTTTAACCGCTGTTAGTTTAATATATCAATTATTCTTAAGTTTTTAAATTCAATTTAAAGATGTATAAATAATAAGATATCCCGGTGAGGAAAAAATATTTTTCGTAACCGGTTGATGATTGTATAAAATTACTCAACAGAAGTTAAAAATAAAATAAATGAATTAATTAAAAATATAATACAGTGATAATTTAAATATATTACTCCACTCCTGCAACAAACGTAGTATATCGTTTTTGAGTTATGAATGCCGCGTGTCATATGTTTAACCTTTACCATACCGCGACAGAAAATATCCGTAAGCTACCATGCTGTTAACTCGTGTTACCGTTACGTATTTATAGTTTTTTTTTTTAGCATTTTTAATGAGAAAAAATACTTTTAAAATAGTTAATGCCGTATATTCGCTCTAAATACAGAGCAATAAAATTAAAAAATATGTATATATTTCGTAGCATTTATTCATACAAGTTCTATACAATACGACATTCTTTCTTAATATTCTTCATTTAATTAGTGAGAAAGGTACACAATTAAATTTGAATGTTTGTTACGCTTTTCACCGCGAAAGTAATGTTTGATTTTTTCTGACTTACTGCAAATACTATTTTTTCCAACGTTCCAAATTTCCATTCCAAATTTTACACAGCATTGAATTGAAAAATAATTACTTAAATATAATTGATTATTAAGTAATTCTACAAATCCTTAGTCATTTCTAGGAGTAAATGATTTTTTTAAGGTTAAAATATTAATTTTGTGCTGCGTGTATTTACGAAATATACAGGTTTAATTTGGGCGGTAGACCTGTATTACATCATGGCTAGGGAAGGGTTAAACAACTAAAATTAATGACGGTTAAACGAAAAATTATACAAAATATTCCAGTATCGATAAATAAAATGAAAAAGCGACTGTTGCCATAATACATGAATAAAAAAATAATTTTAAGTGGAAATGAGATCACTTAGACGTATTTGTGGCAAATCTATTTATGACAGAGTAAAGAATGAAGAAATAAGGAAAGAATGTAAAGCTGATGTTATTATAGTGAGTAAGATTAAGAAAGGATCACTCAGGTGGTTTGGTCGTATGGAAAGGATGAATGAGGAGAGAATGGTAAGAAAGATATATGACGCGAGTGTTGATGGAACCAGAAATAGAGGACGTCCGCGGAAGACTTGGCACGGCCAGGTAAACCAGATAATGGAGGATGGTTCTGTTAGAAGCCTCAACAATCGGCGAGCTTATATGAGAAGATGTATGAATGTGGATGAGGCGAGAATTGTGTGTCAGGACAGAAGAGTGTGGCGCTCTATCCTCTCTGCCTACCCCCACGGGGAGACGGCGTGATGGTAAGTAAGTAAGTAAGTAAAAAATAATTTTTATGTTCACAAATAAATCTGTCAGAAACGCTAAATAGTTAATACTAAAAAGGTTTCAAATTGTACAATGATCTGATCATTTATTATATAATATATAATTTAATATATTTTTAATGTTAGTGTTGCATACTAGATGTAAGAATATAATGTTATTTTACTTTTAAAATTAGCAATATTAACTTGGTGGTTAAAATTCATATTTTTTATTTATTATCTATTGTATTGAGCAGCAATTTGAGTTAGGTACTAAATTTATTTTTTAAATAATTGTTGTTTTTTAAAAAAATTTAAAAATAGATTCTGGTGAAGAAACAATGCTATATTTTTAGTTAGTTATGACATCCTGAAGAAGGAAAAGGTATTTTCCGAAACCGGTAGATGTTTATTAAACTCAATTGTGGTTAATAAAACTAAGATAATAAATAAATAAAAAATATTATTTTATAAATAAATAAAATTTCTCTTCTTGAATATAAAATAAATAAAAATACTATTATACACAATTTCTGAGTGACAATTACCTGCAACCACACTGCTTATCATTGAAGATGACGGACGAATATCTTTATTCATTGCAAATTTAATATATTCATATATTAATAAAATTTTTAAATAATACTCACATCCTAGATCTTCAAAAAACTTTGATTTGAGAGGAACATCATCGTAGAACTGTCCCACATCCGGTTTCGGCTTCCGCTTTCCACCACCGGCCGGCTTCCGGTCTGCGCCACCCCCGTACTCGCTTCCACCCTTATCCTGGCCGATCTTCTGGTCCTCCCCCACGTAGTAACTCGGCAGCTTCGTCTTAATCCTGTCAACTGTGGCGTTGGTACCGCCTGGTCCGCCGAGCGCGACGTTCGGGTGAAATTTGACAGGTTTCACGTTGGCTTTAAGTGGTTTTTTATCAGCCGCGGCTTCCGCTCCAAATTTCTGGTCATCAAAGCCGTTCAGCTGTATCTTGTCGCCGTCAGAGTGGCTTTCATCCGTTGCACTTCCCAACTTATTCAGGTTAAGTTTAATGGCATTCTCTGGCCTGAGTTTTATCACCAGTTTATCGTCGAATCTGTCATCGAGGGGTTTCCTATTCGTGGTTATGTAATATTTTTTTCTGTTCGCATTGAATCCATTTTGATTCGGAGATGAGCTCTCGTAGTATTGCACCCTTTTGTTGTGGAAACCGCCCCCGTTGATCGGAATATTGGGCGTCTTGCTGACGAGGGTCCAACGATTCGGTTCCGAGTGTCGCGAATCGTAGTACCTCGGCTCTGCAACAGTCACATCAGTTCTTAAGTTATCGACGTCATCTTTAAATACAATCGTATCATCTGCTGCAGCCAAGTTCGCACCCAACAATATAAAAACGAGTAAAATAGATATACACATATTTTTAACACAATTTTTTTTAACACTATTGCAATCAAAATTAAACACGTCACGAAATGTCATTGTTAAATGTTAAATTAAATAACAACAATAAAAGATATAAACAATACAAAATTGTCGATATTTCATACGACTCAACAAAATTTGACACAGTCGCTATGCACCATGTTTTAGTGTTCACCGTGGACCGCGACTGTTCGGCTGATGCCTTTGTCGAGTCAGGTCTGCAGATGCCTTTCTCCTCGAAGACACCGAAGCCTACTGGCACATGGAGCGGCCGAGCCGCATGGCCAGCCCGGTTCGGCACTTCGTGATAATGTCAAGCGACTATCGGTTAAGCGTATTGGAACGGGCAGGGCCGGATTATGGACCGGGCCGTCGGGCAAATTTTGACAAAATTTGATTAAATTCCAACCTTTTTAATTTATTTTTATTACACGCTATTAGAAGAATTTTTACAGACTATAATAAATTTTTATACAGAACACATTATTATTGTGAAGTTGCAGTATTTCAAAACATTGTTTTATCCTATTACAATTATTATTTAATACAAATTAAACTAATCATATTTACTGTGTCCGATGTAAGTTAGTAGAACTGTTATTGTCACCTTTTTCACCGTTAATACCTTTTTCCACACAACGTCAACACTCCTTCGCGCGCGCTTTTTCACTGATTCTTTCCCGCGTCGTCCATAGATGATGTCGCACCATCGACAATCCTTTGCCATGGATCATCATAAACCACACGCCCTCCTGATGTCCTCATCACCAATCAACACTCATAATCATTGAGCCACTGCGGGGGCCGCCGAACCCTGGTTCCCCGTCTTGGTCCTTCGGATTTGTTTGGCACATCATCTTCTGCTGCTATGCCTTCATCCAGCTCCACAGCCTCACTGAGCTCCTCATCGTCTGCATCTTCTGATTCGCTTTCTTCACTGTCGTCAAACAGTCGTCTAATGTCCAGCACATGCCTTGGCACACCGTCTATCTCTACGTTGTTGTCACTCACAACCCGAGTGACAATACCAGGCTGCCACCTTGTGGTACACCTTGCATTGGGCGGCTTCAAAACTACAACATCGCCTGGGCGGTACGAGGATTCCTTGGTTTCTTCTAGTTCAGCAGGTGGTACGAGTGGGTGCCGCCACATGTAAGCATGCACAATGTTGGCAGGCGACGTCTCTTCTTGACCCGGGTGGGCAGATGCTAAGTTGTACCAGAATACAGCTTGCAGGGGATCGATCTTGCTCCGTGCCGCAGTCCTCTTTATCGTGCGGTGATGCCTTTCGACTATTCCATTCCCTGACGGTCGATAAGCGGCTCTGAACCTCTGGCGAACACCCCACTCCCTACACAATTCTCGTAGCGCCAGAGAACGGAATGCTCTACTATTATCGAGTAAAATTTCGTCCGGGGGACCTCTTTCTCTAAAGACTTCCTTTAAATTACGGACCACATCTTCACTGCTCTCGGCTCTAATTTCTTTCCACAAGGCAAACCTACTCGGCCCACAATCGATGACAGTGAGGTAGCACTTACTCCCAAAGTGTGTCGCATCAACTGCGATCCTACTCCAATTGCGCTCCACGTTCAACACTCCAGAGTTGTGCCTATCAGGCGCTGGATCTATGGTCCGGCACTGTATACAGTTTCTTACGCATTCCACCACTTCCTCTCTCCGAACGTCCGGGTTCACCAGTCGGTTCAGATGAAGAGTCCTGTCTACACCAAAATGATGTTGCTCATGCAAGCGTTTCACATCAGAGTTTTCAACCACTCCCACAGCCGCCACATCACTTCTGTGCCAGCTGCGATCAACTCTTGTCAAAGGATCTGCCTTGTTTTCTATTGACTTAACAAGAGTGATGGTCAACTCGAGACCATATTCGTCCACCAGTTCTTTTATCAGTCCAAGCCTCCTTTTGACTAACATTTCAGACATACCAGAAACTCTGATCCGGTGATCCTTCGTCAAAACAGACGTGACCCATCCCACCACTGTTGCGGAATCTGACATCAACTCCATAGCTCTTAGTCCCCATTTCAATGCCAGCGTTATTCCCTTAACAACAGAGTCAAGTTCTGCCACATTGATATGACCAACGTCCGTGGTCTTTCTTAACCATGACATATCTTCTACAACTTTCCCATCAATTTCCACCATAGCTCCGAACGCTAATGAACTTGCGTCGCACCACACTCTTCCCGTCGTAAGATCTGCAGGAACATTCCAAAAACCCTTCACGGGATCATCGCATTTTACTTTTTGGATCACCTCACTGAGAATTCTCTGGGCATTTTCTCCTACATGTGAGTCCCATGTATCCCCAGAACATGCTCTTTTCACAAAACTACAAGCAACTCGAAGCCACCCACACACCGGGTAATGGCCAACCAACTGCCCACAGACAGAAAACAATTGCCTCTTCGTGAGCTTTGTAGCTGATTCCAGTTCAGGAATAGTATTCCCACGCCTGAACACCAGAACTCCATTTTCTCGCTCAATTCGAAGCCCGAGAACGCGTCCGCCCTCCAGATCTAATGGTGGCTTTGCTTCCAATCCATACCTCCTCAGGTGAGCCGCTACCTCCTCAGCTGAAACCACTGTCTCGTCCACTATGATGTCGTCAATGTAGCTGTCAGTGCCTCGCTTAACTCTCTCGTTTCTTGACAAGACCTCTCTAACTATTCTTGTCATGATTTTGGGAGCGCTGTTCAACCCGAAACCCAATCTCGTCAAGCAATACACTCTGTCTTCAAATTTCACAAGTTGATATTTCCACAGATCTTCGTCAACGCGGATTTGAAGGTACGCCGACCTTAAATCCAGGAGTTTAAGTTGCTCACCATGTCTTCTCCATCTCCTGAGAGTCTCATCACATACTGCAACCTCTTCCCCCGTGTGACTTTGCACATGGTTGTTTAGCTCTCTATAATCAAGCACTGGCCTGACCTTTCCCTTGTTCTTCTGAATGACTCCCAGTAGTGGTACAACACCCGTGCACTCCCCGGTCCACGGCTTTAACCAGCCTTCCTTCATCCACCTCTCCAGTTCGTCCTTGATCGCATCCTTCACATCGTGCTTGTGAAGACTGGAATATGATGCAATGTCATTCATTAAAGCTACCGGTCCTTCTTTCCACGCCCATCTAACCCACCACTTCTGACCATCAAACCGTGCTTGAAAGTCCTGATCTTCGATACAGATAGTTTCAGGTTCAGCTGCCGCATTTATAACATGGCAATCAAGATTTGTTTGTACACACGAAAAAATCACTTGGTCATCATTCACCGTTACTCCTCCACACATTTTTATGAAATCCATCCCAATAATCGCATCCACGCCATCAAACAACTTGTTCACCACCACACAACTAACCCACACTCCACTAGATTGGGCCCTTCGCTCACCATTTTTCACCCCACACATCACGTCAATGCTGACTACAGCTTCGCCCACACACGGCACTTGACTCCCATCAACACTAATCAACCTGCATCGGTTCCCGCCACTGCGAACGTCACACCTAATGGAACTGGACAGCACTGTTCTTGAACACCCCGTATCCACCAATGCTCGCACCAACTTTCCTCCCACACAAATCTTCACAATCGGTAGCGCCGTTAATGTTGACGAGGAAGAACTACCGGCGCACCAGCTCTTCCTTTCCCGTTTCCCTCCTTCGTGGGGCATTCACGTGACACGTGTCCTGTTTCACCACATGTCCAACACGACAGAGCTTTTTGAGTACAATATCTCATAAGGTGTGGCCCACCACACTTGAAACATTGCCTCGGTGTCCCACTCGATTGTCTAACGACCGCAGCCGCGACGCCCGGATCGTGCAGTTCAGCCATCAACGCCCGCGCCCGTTCGAGCAGGGATGACAGCGCAATCGTCTCTACGCCTGGCAACGCCCTGAGCTCACGTGATATCGTGGCCGGCAATCCCACAACAAATGCTCGTCTGAGCAACTGGTCCGTCACCACACCCGCCAATTTGGCCAACTTTCTCAGCTCAGTGAGATACACGTCGACAGGCTCATCTTTCCACCTTCGCTGGGCCAACTGCTCGTACGCCTGAAACGGGTTCATAGCGAATGAATCGCGCAGGGCTTTTTTGATGCACTCAGCATCTTTCTTGTCCTCGTCTCTCAATTCGCTGTAGACGGCAAACGCGGACCCTTCCAAGAATAGCGGTATGACGGTTGCGAGATCTCCGATATCCTTCAATCTCGCCACCAATTCCAATTTCTCCAACCACTGAATGACGTCTCCTTCACCGTCAAAACATCTCACCAAATCACCAATTTTTACTGTCGCCATCGTTACACGCCGAAATAGCTTGTTATTGTCACCTTTTTCACCGTTAATACCTTTTTCCACACAACGTCAACACTCCTTCGCGCGCGCTTTTTCACTGATTCTTTCCCGCGTCGTCCATAGATGATGTCGCACCATCGACAATCCTTTGCCATGGATCATCATAAACCACAAGAACTCCATAATCACATATGTATCGTACAACACACGTAAGACACGTATCATTGGCGTGGTGCTAAAAAACACGTTGGATAGATTTTAGGCAAACAATGACGTCTTGGTAAAACGTCACAACGGCGGCCTGTCGCCATGTAGGTACTTGCAAATATGACTACATGTATTATTATTAAGGAAAACACATTCTTATTGTGAAGTTGTAATTATTCAGAATAGACGCTCTGTGATATTTTAAATACTAAATTAATGTATTAATTATAAATATATACATATAAAATCAATTTTTTCGAAAAATATTGTTTTTGCGTCACCGGAATTCGAACCTGGATCTCTATTTCCAATCCGGGGAAGTCGTTGGTAGTGTACTTTCATCATCATCATATCATGAAATCCATAGATTTATTTACTTATTTGTTCGACACCTGTCACTTTGGCGGCGCAATTTTTTCGGATTATGTGCTAATATATATTAAACAATGAGACCATCGTCGGACGAACTCTCATCACTAAAATAGCGCGATATTTAATGATTTACTGTCGCAACTTTCAAACTATCAATGCGATAGATGACTTTTGGTTATTACATTCAACCAACCATTTTCGGTTTTTACTATTCGATATTCGAGAGTTAAATTAGTTAACCGTTGTATTTTTTTACCATAGTAAAAAGTTACCACTGATCACACAATCGGCCCTCAGTCAGTATTCATGTACCTAGACGAATAAGGAAGAATTTTGTACGTTGAAACTTTCGTATTTCTGGACAGCATTTATAATTTTATTATATTTTTTAAAGGTACAAATTTGCATTTGCTATGGATTTTAGGATCACTTCTGTAGTATTGTGAGGGGACACTCTGCTTACCCAGGAACGTTTATAAGCAAAAGCTCCTATACTCATTCGGCGTTTGGTTGGCATTTTTTTAATGCTACTAGGCAACTGAGCAGCTGCGTCTCGCACATAGTGACAGTACGGAGCCGAATAGATGCCATCTCAAAAACTCTCACAGTCCCCGACTCTTCTTTATTCAGCTTTTTTTTTACAAATGTCTTATCAGATAAAACATAAGAAAAAATACATAAATCTTCAGAAAAAAGGTCATAATAGATTGAGATTGGCCTAAAATATAAAACAATATATTATTGATATTTATTAATTAAAGATCTAACTAGGGCTTTATATATCTACAGGGTGAATATTATGTTCCAGGCCGATTTTGTTTAACCGCCATTTAGGTTTGGCAAATATGTGTTAGTTCGTATTGAATATCCATAGAGAATAGTTAATTACAATTTATTATGAAGTATTTATTTACTAACCTTTTAGCTAAATAATAATGGGAATGCTATAACTATTAATGGTGATCGCTATCGTCACATGAATTGGATCGATTGAGTCTGCAACACACGTAGTTACAACAAAATGGTACACATACAGCCCGAGCTACGTTAGAAATTTTGCGAGATATTTTTCTGTGGAGGTAGGTACTTGAAATGAAAATTCTACGCCAATAAGTCAATAACAATTCCGATGCTACAGGACAATATTCGAAATAAAATTGCCGAAATAACACGCGAAGTGTGCGAGAATATTATGATAAAAATGGTTAAAAGAGCACGAATTTGTGCCGCTGTCAGTGGCGGCCACTTGGCTAATGTCATATTCTATATACAATTGTAATTAACAAAATAATCGGTAAATAAACCAAATTAAAAAATTGTGTCTCATTTCCTAGTACATATTCAAAAACAACATCGGCCTGGATATAATATTCATCCTGTACGTCCAGCTCTGGAAACTAGGGGGGGAAGTCTTAATATTATTGACCTTGCAAAAGAGGCATCTGTTGCAATGAATGATTGACCTCTTATTTAATATCTTTGATCATCTTTGACAGGTGAGCATTAATTCATTTTTGTGCAAGTCACAGTGTCTTGGAGCAGCAACACTGAAAAAAACAAGGAGTTGGGGAAAACTCGATGTAGGAATGGTGGGAGGAGTTCGGTACAGGACCAACCAGAGCCAGGAAGAAACACGACTCACCTGAGAGTTGCTCTTTTATGGAATCTTTATTTTATTCATCCACTTGAGCCACAAGTCTTCTAGCTACAGGAAACTGCACTTCGTTGACAGCGCAAAGTGAGACGACACGCACAGTGCACAGTAGCAAGATAAAAACACTAATCGGTACGCACGGTAGCGAGAAACCGATTACACACAATAGTCAGTCTGGCGAGCTCGATGGCAGGACGCCAATTTTACGGGCCAATACTTCGTTCCCACGCGGCAGTAATAACTTGGCGACAGTCAACGCACTTCGATCAACTCCGAAGGTCAAACGTTAACTCTCCGTCAATTTATCATTCCTATATGGCAGGAAGATAATTCACACAGTTTATACTGCTTAATGTACCCAATGGTATAATGGTACTGTACAATTGGTCCAAAACCACAGAAAAGGTTGTACTCTGGGTATATTAAAAGGGGTAATAGGTAGGTAATAGACAGTAATAGGTAAGTTATGTAATGGCAATTTATGAATGTTTAAGTTATAAAGATCGAACAACTTACGTTCTATATATTGTCGTCAAGACTGTGAAATGCCATGTGATTTCTTGGTAATTAGTTTATTTAACTGATCCTCGGGTCATTGGTTAGATGAGATCTAAAAACTGTAATTTTTTATCTCTTGAAATGTTTAAAAAGGTTTCTTGTAAATTGCCTTTCAGCTGAGATTATAGCACCTACTTTGAAATATAAATTATCGTCTCTTTATTAGTTTTATTTCAACTTTATTACATACGTATACATTATATGGATGGATACAAACAATTACAAGGGTAATCGGCTTAAAATAATCCAAAGATCTATTCTAAATACTAAATTAATGTATTAATTATTAATATATACATATAAAATCAATTTTGTCAAAAATATTGTTTTTACGTCACCGGGATTCAAACCTGGATCTTTATTTCTGGAATTGTGTTATAGCGCCAGTATTTTTCATGACAAATATTCGAACCCATATGTTACATTTTTTTAAATGAATACACCTGTCGTTCCATTATTTGAAATCCATCTACATTATTTTTACAGAATCTCAAATACCTTTGAGTAAACCGACTGCAGACGCCAGAATTATCAATTCATTTTTATTAAATTTTGGACACATTGATACAACTTGTATTATTAAGTAAAACACATTCTTATTGTGAAGTTGTAATTATTCAGAACATAGGTCTGTGATATTTTAAATACTAAATTAATGTATGAATTATAAATATATACATATAAAATCAATTTTGTCAATTGTTCAATTGGTAGTGCACTTCCCCGGATTGGAAATAGAGATCCAGGTTCGAATCCCGGTGACGCAAAAACAATATTTTTCGACAAAATTGATTTTATATGTATATATTTAATTTAGTATTTAAAATATCACAGAGCGTCTGTTCTGAATAATTACAACTTCACAATAAGAATGTGTTTTCCTTAATAAAGATCTATTCCCCGCACCCTTTGGTTCTCCAACAGATATCAAATATCTCTAGAATGACTCTAAAATAACAATATCAAATATCTCTAGAATGAGAATTGGGCATTGCCAGGTAGCCTCACATTTATTCAGATTAAACATAATAGACTCCCCAATGTGTTAGTGTGGTGCCAAGGAGGAAACCCTTCACCATGTCTTTTTTGCCTGTCCATTGGGGATCACAGGTTTTTTTTACAGTAATCTTGTCAATGGTAATTTTCAACTCCCGGTTAACTCGTGTCATCTTCTTTCCCTTAACTCGCCACATTTAATCTATATAATAGCAAATTTCTTGAGCCTCAATGGTATTAACTTGTAACGCAATATTCCCTATTCTATAATATTGTTGTACTGCCTTCTATGAAATAATGTTTTAACTTGTTTAATGGCACAAATCACTCTTGAAGTGTGGATTGCCTGTTTAAAAGAAGAAGAAGAAGTATATATTATAGTTTATATTGTTTGCCATTCATGTAGTAATGGAACATATTCTTTCACTTTACATTTTAGGGAGGTCATTTTCATAACGTTCAATAAATCTTTATTAATCTCTTTTGAAATGGTGGATATGATGGCATATTAATAAAAATATTAATTAAATCTATTAAAATAATTTTGAAACTTACAGAACACATCTTGCTCATCTGAGTTTTTACTTTATAGTTTATACATCGGAATAAATTGTTTATTAAGTGGCAAAAATTTCAATTGCAAATTAGTCAAACACACATGTACGTTTAAACTTCCATCTTCATATTATATAAACTGATTTTCCATTTAATAAAGAAAAAGATATTAAGATGTCGATACGATAAAGATGATTAATTAGACGCAGTACACATTTGTCAATCTCCAGAAGTTTTCAGTGCCAAAACTAATAGAGAAAATCAAAATGTATCTACGGTATATCTCTTTAATTCAAATAATAAGCAATGCGCCTGTGTAATACAAATCATTAACGGCTAGATGGTATACAAATTGCGTGAAATAGACGCCAGCCCGTTATACTCAAATCAGGTTTTGTAGATAAAAAAGATATGATAAAGACTTACATCTCTCTATCTATTCATGTCCGTCTCTCGTAACTGAGTAATAATTATGCTCCTCCATTTTTATTTTTTTCATTTATCTTTTTTTTAAGCCAATGAGGGTGGGTGAACCGTTTATAAGCAAAGAGCACTTATATGATCTAACTCATATAAGTGCCAGGTTGGCATTTTTTAATGCTAATAGTCAGGTGAGTGATTTCATCTTGCGCATAGTGACAGGACGGAACCGCACAGCCGCCATCTCAAAAACCCTCATTGGCCCCGATCCCTTATTTATTAACAGTTAACAAATAATGAAAAACAAATGAATTAAAATGTAGCTTTGGTCGGGGATCCGAGGGAGGAAAAGATGCCCCTCCCCCCTTCTGAAAAATAGAAAAGGACGAAATAAAATTAATAACAAACTGACCAGTCATCAGGGCACCACTGCCGGCATTTCAATATTCCAATGAAGATCTGAGAGATATCACCAGAGAAGTGATATTGGCAGAAAACAATCGGTTATAATAAAATTTCTAATAATAAATCAAAAACATAATTTATTATTAAAAAAACTAAAGTTTTACACAGTGCCATAGTAGAACCTAACGCAATAAGAAATATTATTATTGAATAATATAACGTCTAGTTTTAAACCACTTCGTCATGTACATACATTAATGTCACCTAGTTTCGTTTGGACCCGACCTTTTTCAGGACAATATAGTATAGGATAATCTAAGTGCAGATGTTTAAATATAAGAGTAAGCAGACAGAGCAACATCACCCTTGAAAAAAACGCAGTTTATCCGCGTTGGTAGGCAGAGAGGATGGTGCGCCACACCACATAATTCCCGCCTCATCCACATTCATGCATCATCTCATACAAGCTCGTCGATTATTGAGGCATCTAACAGGACCGTCCGGTTTACCTGGTGGTGACCAAGTCTTCCTCTATTTCTGGTGCCAACAACGCTTGCGTCGTATATCATTCCTTACCATTCTCTTCTCATTCATCCGTTCCATATGACCAAACCACCTAGGATCAGATTTACATTCTTCTCTAATTTCATCAATTTTTACACTCTTAACAGAAATTGACTTTTTCAACATAACAAGATATATTTTTATGAACCACCACAATCTGAATTTTGACCATTCATTCTACCTATAAATCCACCTTGCACTCCCTTTACCGCAACAATAGTTGCAACCTCCCCACCCCTTCACCCATCATTTTTCTTTTTCTTTATCTTATGCACCTAAACATTTCTGTAGATTAATATTTATTATGTTAGTTCTTTTATGTGACTTGTGACTTGTGACTTGTAACTTGTGACTTGTGACTTGTGACTTGTGACTTGTGACTTGTGACTTGTGACTTGTGACTTGTGACTTGTGACTTGTGACTTGTGACTTGTGACTTGTGACTTGTGACTTGTGACTTGTGACTTGTGACTTGTGACTTGTGACTAATGTTCATCAATTGAAGAAGAAGACTGTATCAAGTACCTTGGAATCATAATAGACAACAATCTCAAATGGAAAGAACATATTACTAATCTCACAAACAAAATAAGGAAAACTGCCTACATATTTTTTAGACTCGGAAACATCTTATCACTTACATATCTGAAAATAATATATTACGCGTTTGTACAGTCACATTTGCAATACGGTATTATTGGATGGGGAGGAGCATATAAAACTTCAACGTCACAATTAGAAATCACTCAAAAATTGGTAATAAAAATTATTCTAAAAAAAAAATAGACTATCCAAGTATACAACTTTTTACAGATTTTAAAGTACCGAAAATAGTAGACATATACAAAAAAAATTCAATAATTCAAATTTTCAAAATTAAAAATTAATTAAATTTTAGAAACGAATTCCGATCTACAAAATATAGAGATCAAATTGATATCCCAAAACTAAAATATACCGCAACTTAAAATCAATATATTTATCAAGGAATCGAATATTTTTTAACAATCTCCTCATCACAATTAGAAAAATTACGGACTATCATAAATTTGTAACTGAAGTAAAAAAAATATGTACACAGACTAACTGAAACATAAATTAACTCGTATATACTCCTTCTCTATACACGATTCTTACTCTCATAGAGAAGAAACAATATATATATATATATATCCACTGGTTATTGAAATTGTATTATATTTTTAATATTAATAAAAAAAATAAAAATGTTTACACTGTACGCCAAAGCGATCTCATTTCACCTGCATTCATTCTACATTCGTTCCGTTTTTACTAGCTTTAATACTATTAAAAAGGATTTAAATACGTAACGTATCGTTTCGGCGATGACGCGACACACGAGCGCTACCTACAATCATCAACCAACACGGTTGTGTTGCATCCGTATTGTCCTAATACACGTGAAACTAAGACATCCACTAAATTAAATTGTCTTACAAAATGGCCATTTTTCAAGTCTCCGTCAAAAAATCTAGATGCAGCCACCCGCGCATGTTATATATTAAACACTAATCGTTGACATTCACACTAACACACGCGCGACTTTTGTTTTACGCGTGTATTAGCGCGCGCCACGTGACGCGGTCGGTAATGCAGTCAGCTGTTTTCTGTTCCAATCGTGTTAACTTTCTTCTCACGAGAGCGCATTTCTCTATTGCACTGGTGCTCAAACTTCGCACGCGGACGCCGAACGTCGTGACGTCAGACGCGCCGGCTCTTCACTGGAGTTAGATAAATAATATAAAGTATAGGTTAGGATTTATATCAAAGTTATTATTATCGTTTTAACCTTTACCATACCATGATATAAAATAGCCGAACGCAGCCATGCTGTCAACTCGTGTTACCGTAAATAACATTATTATTAGCTTAAATGGCTTTAATGGCACGAATTTACTCTAAATATTGAGCATTCAATTTTGAAAAAATGATTAATAACATAATTTAGAGTATTCTTACACTTATATTTGTATGTTTGTTGTTCTTTTCACTGTGAAAATAGTGTGTGATCTCTGTCTTTCATATCACAAATGGTATTTTTACCAACGTATTAATTTTACAACGGATTGAATGGAAAAATAATTGATTTTGTACGATTCCCTTTTTATAATTGATTTTTCACTAGTCATTCTTAAGTGCTAATATTTTCTTTAAGATTACCTAAAATATGAATTTTATGTTGCATGTATTTACCGAAATATTACAGATTTAATTACGATGATAGACCCGTGTTACTGCATGGTTTGGGAAGGGTTAAGCACGCTATTATATTGAATTAATCATATAATCAAGCGTTGTAAATATCACAGAGCTGTGTTCTGAACAATTACAACTTCACAATAGGAATGTGTTCTCCTAATAATAAAGTTGTATCAATGTGCTCAAAATTTAATAAAAATGAATTAATAATTCTGGCGTCTGTTATTAGATTACTCCAAGGAATTTGAGATTCTGTAAAAATAAGGTAGATGGCTCTTTAAAATAATGGAACGATTAAATGTATTAATATCAAAAATGTAACACATAGGTTCGAAAATTTGTGGCTAGAAATATAATAGAAGTAGAAGCATAGTTGAATAATGCACCTTCCCCGAATTGGAAATAGAGATCCTGGTTCGAATCCCGGTAGCGCAAAAACAATATTTTTCGACAAAATTGATTTCATATGTATATCTTTCTAATTAATATATTAAAATTGTTGATTTTTAATATATAAATATATTATAATTATTAAGGAAAACACATTCTTATTGTGAAGTTGTAATTATTCAGAACATAGCTCTGTGATATTTTAAATACTAAAATGTATTAATTATAAATATATACATATAAAATCAATTTTGTCGAAAAATATTGTTTATAAAATAGTGCACTTCCCCGGATTGGAAATAGAGATCCAGGTTCGAATCCCGGTGACGCAAAAACAATATTTTTCGAAAAAATTAATTTTATATGTATATATTTATAATTAATACATTAATTTAGTATTTAAAGTATTATAATTCTTTGAGAAGTCGTGCCTTGTACGAATATAAAATAACCGGTATGCTTAATGACTCAAAAAGTATCTTGTTCAAGTTTAAAGGTGGACTCGCACTTGGACACGAACGGGTGCTGAGCTTAAATGCACCAATTTTACACATTTTGCAGTCATGACCTCAAACTTGGGTTAAATGCCATGTATTCTGGGTATTATTTTATGGAATGGAAGCGTGGACAACCTACCAGCGCCGACGCCAGACTTTTAATATCATCCACACAAATTGGCCGCCTCCTAAATCAGCGTGCTACACACGTTAGGGGCGGTGTTTTGTTAGGCCAGCATTTAGAAACTTTCCCAAGGGCGGTTTATTTGTACCAAAATACGTGTTGACTAAAAATGACTGCTTTATTAGGAAATAACTTTTCATTTTTTTAAATAGAGATGCGTACACGGAATACGTGTCACATCAATATTCTTACTATTTTCAAACTAAGCTAAACGCTTGTGCTATGAAAATAGGACTAACTTGCTGGTGTCCTGGAACGAGGCGCGAACCTCCGACCACTAGATCACTAGGCCGACGTCTTGACCACTACACCAACAAGCTACTCAAACTATAATGTTATTTATTGGATTGTTTATACAATACCTGGATTATTTTTATTATCGTTTTGTAACGTGTGATTTTATTTTTCAACTGTCCTGTTGATTTGCACCGCCTGTGCGTATCGCCGGCGCTGACACATACTGAAGAAATGATAAGCCGATTTGAAGCTTTTGACACGTGGAACTACAGAAGAATGCTTAAAATAAGCTGGATGGATAGAGTTTCAAATGAAGACGTTGTAGTTCGGGCGAATAAAAAAAATATATATATGTAAATACTTCAATATCTCAGCCACATGATGAAGATATTCAGAGAGGTATTGCAGAGAAAGATTGCCGGAAATCGGGGCCCTGGGAGAAGGAGAACATCACGGCTGAAAAAACTGAGGCAATGGTTTAGACAGTGAACAATGATAGTCAACATCCATTGAACAGATAAAGCATTAGAAGTAGATGAATAATGTTAAGAAATAATCAATTAGAAATTAATACGAAGCGAACAGGATCAAAAAAAAAATTTCAAAAAGTCATTTCCATAAGGGAAAATAATAATTTTTAATTTTATAAAACAAGGATAATTGTAGAACTATTTATATATTTTATTTATTGGTAACAAACGATTTATATATCCCTCCCGTGTGGCTGGACGGGACGAAATTGAGCGTTCAAAATAAGTTCAAATACCTTGGCCATATATTCAATGAAGATGGACAATACGATGATGACATAGAACGGCAGAGGAGACAGTTGAGCGTTCGTGCAAATATGCTGTCACGGCGTTTCTACCGATGCAGTAAGGAAGTGAAGAGCATCCTGTTTAAATCCTTCTTCACCACCATGTATACCTGCGAGCTCTGGTCGAAATACAAGCAAGTGACGTATAACCGTCTCCGAATTCAGTACAACAACTCATACAGATTGGCGCGTTATTGTAGTGCATCTACAATGTTTTCCGAAGGCCATGTACATGGATTCGTTCCGCTTCTAAGACATCGAGTTGCTGGCGTAAAGCTGCGGCTGGAGCTCAGCACTCAGCACCGACTCTCTGGTGTAAGCGGCGCTCTCATGGAAAGCTGGTTCCCTGACCAGAGAATGGCAGCGCCTACAGAATAGCTACATATACAACAATGGCCGTGACTGAAGTAGTTTATTTATTTATATATATATAGACATACATATTTTTGTTCTAACAGAGGTGGATACATAATAAACATAAGATATTCTCATAGTTTATTGTGTGGGATGGAGTAGACTTCACCTCTGATATATACAGTTATATATGTAATATTTATATTTTGTGTGCATATATGCGTGAACTTTTTGTTAACTTTTTAAAATTTAATTTTTTTTTTTTGTATTTATTAATATTTTCCTTGGTTTTATTTTTTACAGCATATTTATTTCATAACCTTTCATGTATTATCTTTATGACGAATCAGATTTAAAAAAAAAAAGTGATCACGCTGGAATAAACTCATTATTATTATTATTATTATTAGCTGAAGGCGGAAATAGAGGATAGCAAGTAGTTCTTAATCCTACAGTGAACAAAAGTGGTTCGAAGTGTCATTTTCTCTCGATAATATTCAAATTTCTCGTACGAATTTATTTCGCTCGGAAATATTTTATGCTTCGCTGTCTGATTATAAATCATCGAATGATTCACCGGTCAAAGTCATTCAACCCCTGATTCACTGGACCGCGACCATTATATCCTGATTCATCTCAAACACATCTCGAAATACATTTAAAAAAAAACAAGCTATCGTGAAATATAAGTTTAAAAATTTTGCTAGAGGAAAAGTATTCGATAATTCGAAATTAATCACTGATAAATAATACGGATGCTGCATTATTCACCAGTACAAGCAAAAAAAGCTGTGCATTATTAAAAAATCAGGGAAATAAATATAATTTAAATATTTAGATTAACGTAAGCGGAAACATTATATTATAATTAGCGCCATGTGAGTAAAGAATGAAGAAATAAGGAAAGAATGAAGAAATAAGGAAAGAATGAAGAAATAAGGAAAGAATGTAAAGCTGATCTTAGTATAGTGAGTGTTTCCGTAAATACTTCGATACCTAGTTCTGGGTTTTCTATTGGTAATGATGAATACAGTTATTCAATCTATGTAAATTCAAATTACACAAACCTTTGCGAACCTGTGCTGGTTGAGGCCGACGTCGCTATCCTTGTAGCTTGATGGTCCGCAAATATGCTGGTCAGCTACGTTCACACCTTCACACAACCGCTAATCCGAAATTATATATACTAAAAGTTTCATTATTGCCGCCGTAAAAAAAGTCCGTCCGAATCACAATAACTCTTTTCCCAGAAGCAGCATCGCTTTTGTTTTCTGTTTTTCAAATCTACACATTTAGAACACACATATTCAAAATTTTATATCAGGCCTACCTATCGAAGTATAAAGCGCGTAAACAGTGAGAAAGATTAAAAAAGGATCACTCAGGTGGTTCGGTCATATGAAACGGATGAATGAGGAGAGAATGGTAAGAAAGATATATGATGCAAGTGTTGACGGCATCAGAAATAGAGGACGCCCGCGGAAGACTTGGCAAGACCAGGTAAACCAAATGATGGTGGATGGTTCTGTTAGAAGCCTCAACAATCGGCGAGCTTGTATGAGAAGATGTATGAATGTGGATGAGACGAGAATCGTGCGTCAGGACAGAAGAGTGTGGCGCTCTACCCTCTCTGCCTACCCCCGCGGGGTAACGGCGTGATGGTAAGTAAGTAAGTAAGCCGTTTAGAGAAACTCACCGCCGTACCCGTGGCTCTCTTGCGCATTCGCCGCATTGAGCTATTCACATTACTCTGTTCTATCTTCAAGCTAGTGAATTACTCAAGTCATATAATTGGCTATTTACTGAATTGAAAATGCCTTTCGGTTGATCCGTTTTGTATGGAGTCGCGGTACCTACGCTGTTTTTTTTTTTTAACAGAGTAACATTAGAAAGGCTTACAACTGCGTGCAAATCATCGAAGTGTCTACTTCCTCTTTTAATAATTCGCGAATTTTACTATCTTACTGTTTTTAACCTGTTGATTGAGGTCATTTGAGGTGCATGAATTTATTTTTGATTTGGAAAAAATAAAAAACAATTGGCATAGCAATAAAAATAATTATTATGTTTAGTAAAGAATTTTCAAACAATAAAAGAATCATGTTAAGTCATAAAAAAGTGTTCTTAAAAACGTCCATACATTTTGTAATATTGATTTTTATATGGGTAAGAAGGTATTATTTCACGATAAAACTTAAACTTTAAAAACACTATTTATAGTACTCTAAAATTACAAATAAATACACGGTAGGGTCGTACAAACGACAGATTCATTTTTATAAAGACGTTGGTTAAATGAATGTTCATAATCCTGGACACAACATACAGGGTGGACCAATAAAAGTCAGAACACCTCGTAACACATGAGATATTTCAAAACATAATAGAATTAATTATAATTCTTAATGTATACTTTTTTGCACAATATTTAGCTAATCAGAAATCATCAAAACACTCCATATTGCCATCATCTAGTGGGTTTAAATCTGACCTGTACGGTGGTCGCATGCCTGGCGAGATGAAATTAACATTCTCACGACGAAGAAAGTTGATTGTATTTCTGGCTGTGTGAGATGGAGCTCCGTCCTGCTGTAATGTTCAGCTGTACTCCTGGCTTTGTTTTTAAACTCTTTGATCATTTTCCTAGAACCCCAACGTTTTTCAATTCGAAATTTTTTGATCAGAATACGGTCTTCTGCGGTGATTTTTGTCATTCTGGGCAACAATTTGAAAAAACCGAATATAAACAATGGGAAAATTAATAATCAAAGATGGCGACCGGAAATTGTCGAAATAAAACGTAATATAGATAAATATATAAGTAAGTAAATTAGTAAACTATTGAAGCTATTGTTGATATAGTTAAACTAATTTTGATGTAATTATATCACATTTTACGAAATGTTCTCGCTTTTTTGGGGCACCCTGTATATATAAAGTAATCACTTAAGGCAGCCGAACACAGGTCGTAAATAATAACAGGTTCCATATATTCTCTATTAATTATAATAAAAAAATAGCTTTATCTGTATGAGATATCTGATATTTGTTTAACGACAGTGCCTGTGTAGATGAAAATCCAGTAATTGTTTGTTCTTGAACATAATCAAATATTGCTAATACTATCAATATCTAACATTCTAATCAATGTTAAATTGATATATACATACGAAAGTTACGTACAAATATCGATAATGTAAGAAAACTTTAAACTACTTAATGAGCAATAGGTGGCGCTACTTTCGTTCGAAATAAATACACGGTGCCTGGCATCACTAACATATTTTGATATAATTCTCTTCATATGTATAATGTGTGTAATAATATATTAAAACAATTTTTGTGAGAGATTCTGATAGCTGTTAAAACCGGCTTCGGGATCTTCCTTAATAGTAGAGTTGTTTGTGGTTAGACATGAATTAAAATTGTCGTTCTGTTTATCTTTATACAATTTTAATTAAATTGTTCACCAGTCTGTCTACAGATGGCGATATAATAAATCAGGCGTTTTCTTACACCGAGTTGGCATTTTAGCGAAACTAGCGATGGCAACTAAATAAAATATGTATATACTAATTATAATTATAATTTCAACATGGACCAAGATTTTGTTCTTCAATCTCGTAAAATCTGTTTCAGTCTGATCTGAAGTTAAGATGGAATCTGCTCGTTTCATCCGTCATTGATAGTGATACAACCGGGGCCACGACTTTGTGCGCTATTCGGTTCGAGTCGGGGTTCGTCTAGGAGTCGTGATCCATACCATGCTCCTGACCGCTCGTCAGAACGACACCCCGCACTCTGATGGAATATTCGCTTCGCGAATCATCCATCGGATATCACGCTCCCATTATTATTACCATGGTTATAGATAAGGATACAGGTGAATATGAACACGCAATGATACACAAACTATACATTTATTCAATACACAAAATGCTTATAACTATCTTAATCTAAGACTATTTCTACCTCGGGTCATCTTGTGAATTTCTCGGATCTTCTGGCCGGCGAAGTGATCTCGTGGTCAGCCGGCGTGGACGGCTACCTGCTGGATCTACGGGTGCCCCGGCGACAGGCTATCTGACCGCTTGCTCGGGACGGGCGGGGTGGCTGCTCCTGGACGATATGCGGTGAACTGCTTCTGCGTGCTTTTAACTGCGTCTCGGTAACTTCTCTTCTGGACCTCGTTTTGACAACTCTCGGTGTTTTCCAATCTTTTTCTTCAACTCTCTTTTTCCTTCCAACTGATTACGACTGCGTTCACGATTCTTCGACTGACTGGTCTCTTTGACTTTACGACTTTCTGCTCCGGGCCTCGTTTCGGCAACTCTCCCCGTTTACCACTCTCTTTTACGTCTGACTGACTCGGTTTTCCACTCTGTTTGACTTTCGACTGACTGATCTTCGCTTCTTCCTCCGGGCCTCGTTTCGGCAACTCTCCCCGTTTACCACTCTCGCAACTCTTCCCGACTGTCTGTAGCACTCTTCTTCCTCCGGGCCTCGTTTCGGCAACTCTCCCCGTTTACCACCCTCGCAACTCTTCCCGACTGTCTGTAGTACTCTTCTTCCTCCGGGCCTCGTTTCGGCAACTCTCCCCGTTTACCACCCTCGCAACTCTTCCCGACTGTCTGTAACACTCTTCTTCCTCCGGGCCTCGTTTCGGCAACTCTCCCCGTTTACCACCCTCGCAACCCTTCCCGACTGTCTGTAGCACTCTTCTTCCTCCGGGCCTCGTTTCGGCAACTCTCCCCGTTTACCACCCTCGCAACTCTTCCCGACTGTCTGTAGCACTCTCACCGGGCCGTGTGTAGGCCATCTATATACCCCAACAATGGGGTGTCTCCCAACTGCCGATCCGCCCTCTTCCCGTCATGGGACGGGCCACCATCCCATTGGTCCATTTGCTTCTTCTGGAGGCCACGCCCGATCCGAACCCGAACTGACTCCTCCTTCGTCTTATCGCTGACTATAATTAATCTTATATCCTAATTATTTACACTTTAGTTAAATCTAGTTATTTATTCATTTCTTACGCTACTTACAAAATCTTACATCTTATTACATATATCATTTAATTATTCCTAGTCAATTTAGTTTTTATTTATTTCTTATTCTACTTAACGCTAGGCCCACCGTGATCGATTATCATATGCATTATTCATTCGTACTCATCGCTTCAAAATCATGTTCACGTTAATTATTATTTACTATACTCTAGTGATTAAACTAAAGTCTGAATTGGCGGGAATGTTATTTCTTCCAATTTTCGAGCATTGCATCATATTTCGAGCCATGTGGTTCGTCCAACGTGGCATTAAAGGAGCAGATTGCACAAAGAAACTGCGTCTTTTGTTCTAGTCACGTCCCGACCCTGAACGCTCGCTAACAGACACGCAACGGTACATTTCCTATTCTCGCCAGTACAATGGGTCCAGCTTTAATGGCCCTACGACCTTCGGTTATATCCTTCGGCAGGATGCGTCTCCTCGAAATAATGCGCGCCCTTAGAGATCTGCTATTGTTTCTCAGGAAACCTTTATAATCCCGTTATTTTTAGCCCTCGTCATTTTCCATTCATTGCACAACACGTGGGCTGAAGGTCACTATGGGTGCAACTCGCATTTTGCACGAACCGCTAGGTTCCTTTTTTGTTGAGGGACGTCCAGTCCCGTTTATATGGGTCTGCCGTCGGAGACCTGCATGCTTTTGCGAGATGCGATTTCCCGCCTTTATTCTATTTCATTTATTCGGCTAATAAATGTGATAACTTCGCGTCACTTCAGGCTTAGGCATATCAAAACGCCCACCTTCCTTTGACGCGAAGTATCACCTTTAATCTTATCCTGGCAACCTAATCTGCAAGGCGCTTCGAAAGACAAACTCGACCCAAAACATCTAACACGAAATATTTTTCCGACACAAATCACTATGCTAAATCCTAACCTGCTTAGTTCGACAAAACCTCCGTAATTACTTTCTCGGCTGAAACGATCCCCGCTATTTCCGAAAATACAACATCGCGATATCTCTAGAACATTACGTCGCCGAATTACTTGCAAAACAAACTATCGTCTTCTGGTTCGGTTCATAGACCGATCAAAACTTAAATTTAACGATTAAATTTTTGGCATATTTCAAATCATCGGAATCTGGGATCACGCCCGATATCTATCAATTCACTTAACGCTCTAAACAAAACTATCCCTACATTATCGTTATCCTTCATCCTATCTATGCTAACAGCCGTCTTTAAAACCTATTTACTCGCACGTATTTTTCATATTAAAATACGTAATATTATACAACATTTGAATCTTTGGTCTTCCGTTACTACAGGCAACGAGACGAAGGTAGCAACGATTATTTGAATCTTAACGGCACTCTCTACTTTATCTATATTTACGAAATCCTAGTCGCTAAAACTGTTCGCATGCCTCAGGTTTTTTTTTGTTTCTATTCCCGTGATATTAATTCTGACGCAATTCCGACTTGCCTAACTCATCATAATCTATCCCATACGCAACGATACTTAACCCGTCTTCATAATTACACACTACTGTTTACTATACATTTTCTTTACAACTTACAAATTTTCTGTAGTCCGCCCCATCTGACGAATTTTTTTCCTTCTAAAAAAAAATAATCTTATGTTCTATCTTCAAAATATGCTACATTAGCCGATACTATCAAACCCACTCTTTGGACGGGCAAAACTTCGTACCAAGCAACGTGACCTCACATGGAAAGGAAAAAAAATGCGCCATTTTTTCCTTATAATCATTACATTCTTGGTTCACTTCAACCTACTAATTAACGTAACTATCTATATATCTTACTTTCGATGAAATACTGAACCGTACGATCTACCCGGTATTTTACCTTCGCTTTCTCTTTCACGACGGAGGAAAGATTTTAGCAATCACAAATCATTTTTAAAATTTTTATTTCCTTATTCCCATCTATATTCTAACCGCTATCCCCGTGGTCAGGTCAATTTTTCAATCAGTTAGGAGTCGCGCCGATATCTCGCTGATATCGACGGATCTTTTTTTTCACCTGCGCGATCTTACACTCATTTCGAATTTCGCATTCCACCGGGTTAGTAGATTCTACCGTGCTCCGGCCGCTGTGATCTATCTATACAGTGTGTACACTACTAGCTGCTGTCGCTATCGTATACGCCCGTATACTGTTTCAATAATCGTCTCGTCTGTTTGCGCTACACACAATCTATCTCTGTTGCTGCCTTCGATTCCACACGCTCGTGTGTCTCCTCGTCTCCTTGGGTCTTCGCTACCCTCTGATGCATACCGTCGTTTCTTCGCTTGTTCCCTGCCGACTCCATTATCGACACCGGGATCCCCTCGTCATCGTACACTGTATAGATTCACTGCGCGCCTCTTCATACAAAAGAAAATTTTCCACTACGTTTCGCTTAAAACCCTAACAAAATTAAACATTTTCCAAAAAACTCTGTTTACACTGCGATCATCGCATCTATGTTATCAACTAGATAATATCTCAATTTTCACGTGTTCTTCCGTCACCCTCCAGCCTCCGTCGGCTTACGCCCTCGTCAGTCCTCTTACGGCGGTCTGAGCATTTTCATTGCTAACCACAACATACGTATCACGTGTACTTCCTTGCAATACGTCCTGTCGCCGGTAGCGAATTTCTTCGTGCGTCCATCATACGGGACGAGGAAATTCTCTGTCTTTCTCGCGATGACGTCACCGATTTTCCCACGCAGGCCAGATATGGTACAGGATTCGTATTCGCTGCAAAGCCTATCCGCAACGGCCACTGCCGCTCTTAGCAATCGCCTCGCCTCCGTGGATAGCTCCAGCGTCAGGGGGAATCCAACCTTCTGCGCCCTCTCTCTGCATGATAGCAGGCATTCGGCCGTCCACTTCGCCACATCTCGCTTCCCGAATTCGCTACGCCCTTGCATATTAAATCTCATGCGTAATGTCGCTCCCTTGCGAACACACATCATGGATATAATTGAAAATGCGTTTCTTACCCCACTCGTCAGAATCTCTGAAATCGCGCCAGCTGTCGACTCATATCGCACCCTGGCCTTATTGCATAACATTACTCCCGTATTTATGCCCCTCACCATCGTTACGGAAAGCGCGCCATGCGCTTCGTACGTCAAAATAGACATCGCGCGTCCTATTGATTCGCATCGTACTTTGGCCTTGTTGCATAATATCGGTCCCGTAAGCATACTCCTCGCTATTAAATCGCACGCCACTCTGCATATTTCACACATTAATCTCCAAACTACACGTATTAATTCACTCCCGCTGAGTATAATCACTGCTATTCCGATCAGCATTGTCTGCATGACCAGTGTGGTCAATCTCGTGGCCCACATTACAGCGCTCGTTGCCTCTGTGGCCACCTCTCTTAATTTGTCCGCCGCTGCTTCACACGCGGCCTCCAGCTCCGCCGTCTGCTCTTCAGTAGGCCCCTTCGCTTCTTTGGTGGCCGCTACATGGCCCTCCGTACTCGGCAGGTTAGGCGGCGCACGCATCTGCTCGAGTCGTCCGCAATTATCTATCTTCACTTCCGGTAGCCCTGGGCGAGACGACGTCCGTTGTTGTCCACGCCCGGGCGGTGCACGTTTCCCGCCTTCCGTTCAAGGAATTCATTCCTCTCTCGGCAGTCTCTATTGAAGTGCCATCCTGGGCAGTATTGACACTTCGGCAGCGCCTGTCTGGGCGGCTGCCTGCTCATGTTGGCTGGCGCCGATGGTCGATCCTGACTCCAGCGGTTCCTCGTGGCCGGCTCTGGCGCTCGGTACTGTTCCAGCGGTTGGGGTACCAGCGGTTTGGTAGCCCGTTCCGGCTGCTGATCGGGTCTTCCGAACAATGGTTCCCTCGGGAAGTCCATCGCCGAAACCCTCGCCTTCAGGATCTCGTAGGTATACGTTCCGAACATCAGACCAGTCTCCAGGATGTCTCGGTACTTCGGCTTCATCAGCGCTATCAAATCGGGGCAGGCCCCATCTAATGACGCTTCGCCGTGCAGCCTCTCGTGGACGAGCCGCTTCCGCTGCAGGAAGCTCACACCACTCTCGTCACTGCGCTGAACGTCTCCGTACAGGCTCACCAGCAAGGAGGCTCTCGCTGACTCCGTGCCATACCTTTGGCGTAGCTGCGTGGCAAACTCCTCCCAAGTCCATCGTCCTCTAGAATGTGGCTGCCACCAGCGACGAGCTTCTTCTCTTAGCCGTAGCGCTCCTTTCTCTACTTGCGTAATTGGTGCGCACCCCGTGGCTCGGAAGTGCGCCTCACAGGCCCGAATAAACAATTCGGGATCCTCCTCCGCCAAGCCGCTAAAATGATCCTCCAGGACCTTGGGGATGCACGAGAACCTCGGCGTTGTCTCCATCTCTGCGACACGCTCTTCCCGGCGTTCCGCTTGTCGTGTCACATCTACTCCGTCCGTTAGCGCGCCGTTGGTGGCGCGCGTCGTAACTCTTTGTTTCATAATGATTATCCTTCCAATTTACGACTTGCGGTGGTATTCCGTGCCGTGTACACACACAGAATGAACATTAGTTGTACCTGCGTATTTAACGTTATGAAAAACACATTTATCAATTTACCTATTGTTTTCGACCCATCATTCCGACCTATTAGAGGTGAAAATTATTATAACCGCAATTATAACATTACCTAAATTTCAACAGTACCCGTACACTTAACGCAAGTGAAAGAAAAGACAACGGCTAAATTCTACGTCAATTTAAAACATTTCTGGAATTACGCTGAACTTATTCGGCTCCTGAACCATGTTTATCTACTTTCGTTTTCATCTGAAATCTCTACTATCGCACAACTTCCCCAAATATTTACGAGTGGTGACGTTGGTGGTAAGTTCAATGACCCATATTTACTAACATAGTAACCCACTTAGCTTGTCATAAACCTCCGGCGGTAATGACGTACTCATCGTTGACCGCAATTATCAGTACTTAGGGCTGAGGGTTTTTTCCATTGATACCCATCCCTTTTGTTATTCGACCGGCTTAACGAAAAGGTTTTTTTTTTTTATGACGGCTCCTAGATAAGAGAAAGGTCTCTCTCACGAATTATAATAGCGAGTAGTTAAACATACGTCTAAAATTTCTGTAATATATTTGCGTAATGTATTTAACATCCCGTGATGTCTATCATTTCTATTCTATACTGGGCGCCACGTTTTTTTTTCTAAAAAAAACGAAAAATCTAAATCCATTACGTTCCCGTGTTCTACCTGTCTCCTCATATAACCATGGTACCAATCAAATTATCTCAGGGTTCGGATTCGTTTGGATACACTCTCCAAATGTGCTAACATCGTGTGCTAGCACGGCCCCACGTTGGGCGCCATGTGATACAACCGGGGCCACGACTTTGTGCGCTATTCGGTTCGAGTCGGGGTTCGTCTAGGAGTCGTGATCCATACCATGCTCCTGACCGCTCGTCAGAACGACACCCCGCACTCTGATGGAATATTCGCTTCGCGAATCATCCATCGGATATCACGCTCTCATTATTATTACCATGGTTATAGATAAGGATACAGGTGAATATGAACACGCAATGATACACAAACTATACATTTATTCAATACACAAAATGCTTATAACTATCTTAATCTAAGACTATTTCTACCTCGGGTCATCTTGTGAATTTCTCGGATCTTCTGGCCGGCGAAGTGATCTCGTGGTCAGCCGGCGTGGACGGCTACCTGCTGGATCTACGGGTGCCCCGGCGACAGGCTATCTGACCGCTTGCTCGGGACGGGCGGGGTGGCTGCTCCTGGACGATATGCGGTGAACTGCTTCTGCGTGCTTTTAACTGCGTCTCGGTAACTTCTCTTCTGGACCTCGTTTTGACAACTCTCGGTGTTTTCCAATCTTTTTCTTCAACTCTCTTTTTCCTTCCAACTGATTACGACTGCGTTCACGATTCTTCGACTGACTGGTCTCTTTGACTTTACGACTTTCTGCTCCGGGCCTCGTTTCGGCAACTCTCCCCGTTTACCACTCTCTTTTACGTCTGACTGACTCGGTTTTCCACTCTGTTTGACTTTCGACTGACTGATCTTCGCTTCTTCCTCCGGGCCTCGTTTCGGCAACTCTCCCCGTTTACCACTCTCGCAACTCTTCCCGACTGTCTGTAGCACTCTTCTTCCTCCGGGCCTCGTTTCGGCAACTCTCCCCGTTTACCACCCTCGCAACTCTTCCCGACTGTCTGTAGTACTCTTCTTCCTCCGGGCCTCGTTTCGGCAACTCTCCCCGTTTACCACCCTCGCAACTCTTCCCGACTGTCTGTAGCACTCTTCTTCCTCCGGGCCTCGTTTCGGCAACTCTCCCCGTTTACCACCCTCGCAACCCTTCCCGACTGTCTGTAGCACTCTTCTTCCTCCGGGCCTCGTTTCGGCAACTCTCCCCGTTTACCACCCTCGCAACTCTTCCCGACTGTCTGTAGCACTCTCACCGGGCCGTGTGTAGGCCATCTATATACCCCAACAATGGGGTGTCTCCCAACTGCCGATCCGCCCTCTTCCCGTCATGGGACGGGCCACCATCCCATTGGTCCATTTGCTTCTTCTGGAGGCCACGCCCGATCCGAACCCGAACTGACTCCTCCTTCGTCTTATCGCTGACTATAATTAATCTTATATCCTAATTATTTACACTTTAGTTAAATCTAGTTATTTATTCATTTCTTACGCTACTTACAAAATCTTACATCTTATTACATATATCATTTAATTATTCCTAGTCAATTTAGTTTTTATTTATTTCTTATTCTACTTAACGCTAGGCCCACCGTGATCGATTATCATATGCATTATTCATTCGTACTCATCGCTTCAAAATCATGTTCACGTTAATTATTATTTACTATACTCTAGTGATTAAACTAAAGTCTGAATTGGCGGGAATGTTATTTCTTCCAATTTTCGAGCATTGCATCATATTTCGAGCCATGTGGTTCGTCCAACGTGGCATTAAAGGAGCAGATTGCACAAAGAAACTGCGTCTTTTGTTCTAGTCACGTCCCGACCCTGAACGCTCGCTAACAGACACGCAACGGTACATTTCCTATTCTCGCCAGTACAATGGGTCCAGCTTTAATGGCCCTACGACCTTCGGTTATATCCTTCGGCAGGATGCGTCTCCTCGAAATAATGCGCGCCCTTAGAGATCTGCTATTGTTTCTCAGGAAACCTTTATAATCCCGTTATTTTTAGCCCTCGTCATTTTCCATTCATTGCACAACACGTGGGCTGAAGGTCACTATGGGTGCAACTCGCATTTTGCACGAACCGCTAGGTTCCTTTTTTGTTGAGGGACGTCCAGTCCCGTTTATATGGGTCTGCCGTCGGAGACCTGCATGCTTTTGCGAGATGCGATTTCCCGCCTTTATTCTATTTCATTTATTCGGCTAATAAATGTGATAACTTCGCGTCACTTCAGGCTTAGGCATATCAATAGTATTGAAATAAGAATGAAATTTGTCCCATAACATCACGAATTCATAGACAATGTACGCGAGAGTAATTTTATTATAATATTATCTATGGCTCTCTTTGACAGCAAGTTTGAAGTGAACCTCTTACCCGATATAGAAGTGTCATCTATGGCTATTACATAATAATATTGTTTTTAATGATTCATTAAGGAAGTACGAAGTGTCATCGATGCGATGTCTTGTTATCGACAACTGCTTGCTGAACGAAACAGGAAAAGACAAAAGAACAAAAAAACAAAAAGTCAAATGAAGAAGAAACCTTCCTTATCGCCAACGTAACTTTTTTACTCGGAACTTTTTTATTGTCATGGATGTTTTATGAAAAAAAAAGGTACAATTAGTAGATACGTAATTAATGTAATAAAAATAAAAATTTAACAATAAATGTTACAAGAATAACTAATAAAGTAACTTATTTTCTGTTCTGTTTCACTTATCCCCATTATTTACGTATTAAGATTGCCTCGCTTAACGCTGGAATTTATTGGAACGTATCGCCTGCGTTAAGCGGGGCCTCACTGTATATCAGTTTTACACAGCTTTTATATTGTTACGCGCCAAATATTCAAAGGCCGTATTCCAGGATAACCACTACAAGAGATTACCAGGATTGCCATTAGAAGGAAGGATGCGGAACTAACTTCAGGGACATGGCACTCTTCTCACCGCCTTTGCCGTATGTGTCGTTCGTAGTCTGAGCGTGCCTTGAAAATAAAGTTGAAATTAAACCCATAACGTTCTTATTAATCTTACCCAACCTAATAATATATTCATTTTATTACGTGTTTTTTCTTTTCATGCATGTAAAAATAAAATAAAAGAGTTTTATACAACAGATGGATGGTTTTATTATGTGTTCAAATTTACATTATTTTTCCTAGTGCAAATTAATTTGGTGTTTGCCGCTGAGAAGTACCGTGGCCATATATATACCAATGTCCTTTCATCAACGCTTCTTGTGCCAATTTGGCTCTCATTGTACGGCTCCTCAGCTGTAGTAACTGGTTTAGGAAGTGACGCCATCATGAACAGCATGAGAACATGAGAGCATAACCCTCAGTCTCATATAAAATAAAATCACAATTACCAAATCTGGTAACCGGGGTACCCTTTTTAATTTGGTTTGTATACTAAGGTCTGGTTAAAACATATTGTTGTCACGATCTAATCATGATTACAATACTTATTATTTCCGTGTCATCATTGACAAAGTTGCTTGGATAATGAGAAATATGATATAATAAAAATAAAAATTGTATTTTCGATTTGTGTAGAACTCTCCGCCTGAAAGAAAATGTAGTTGGAGATTGAGCTATTGCTCTGCTCATTGTTTAGTCTGCACTCCATGTAAATCTTCTCATTGGTTATGTGGCATATACATTTGTAAGGTCATCAAAACCCATGTAGCGTATAAAAAATGCTAAGTAAGCGGTCATTGGCGACATCTATGGTGGATAGGCTGAAGCTAACGATATTGCTTTGCGTCCTGGATCTTGCCATGACCTATCCTATCGCCAGGCGAAAAGATAGCGCAGATGGGGAAGGGAAAAAAGCAGAACTTCCGGCGGAAAGATGGGAAGCCACAGTTCGTATGATGGGAAATCGGAGAGGTTTTGCAGAAAAAGAGTGTTTAACTCCTTTGGAGTTCGCCAAAAACCTCCCCGTTCGTCAGCCATACAATAAAGTGGACGCTGGATGACACCGGGGCTTGGGTCATCGCTAGCGTAAGGCGGCAGGCTAAACAGCCAACGCGACCAGGATGTCGATGACATGCAAATTGGTGGACAGCAGCTGTCTGCGGAAGCAGCGGAACCCTTAGACGACGAGTTGGCCGGTTTCGTAGGACTGCGGCAGACTCGGCTACAGTGAAGTGCGCGCCAAGTGAAAATTCGAATCCAGGTATGGAAGACTAATAACTTATACATCATGCTCTGGGCATAGACTGAACGCTATAGGGTGAGGCCCCGCGACCCTTTGTGTATTTATAGAGACTATTAATAAACCTGTGTATAATTCAGGCATGGTTGTTTCTTTAAAAGTACCCCACTCTGATTAGAACCACCGCAATGAGGACGATGTTTCCATATCCCGATGTGACACACCTGACCACTCGGGCCAGGAGTACATTGTGAGTCTTTATCGCAACACCCGGTAGAAGTAATTAATGGATGACACAATATTTTATTAGTCATTTATTTTGTTTATGGGACTATATGACTACACACTTAAAATGAAGAAGGTTTATGATTTCTAAAATAATTTTCTCGACAAATTTTACTGGGGAGGTATCTGAAAAAATATACTCTAGGTTAAAAAAATTCTTGTAAATCGGTAATTTTATAAAAATCTTTATTTCTTATTTGATTACAGGTAATATAAAAATACAAATATCACTGGCAGTGTTCGATTGAACATATTTCATGTAACTATTCATATAATTTAAATTATTTTTTAACTATAATTAAAATTAAAAATACATTTTAATTTTATATTGTGCATGGGTTTAGGGTGAACCATATGAACGTACATCAGCATTTAGTAACGGTGGAAAATCACATTGGTAAGAACGTCAGCGGGACACACAGCCGCCAGGGGTTGGCTGTCTTGCGGACCAACTGACACCACACTGATTATTCCTCTGCCTAACCTGAGCCTGTCGAGTTCATTAGCTGTAAGCAGTGGCGTAACCAAGCCAATGCAGTGCATTAAGGAATCTCAAGCTGTATAGGGACTTCATCAAAACGTGGATTACGAGATGGGGTATTTTAGGCAGATGATGACAAGATCATGTCAGCGAGAACACGAACACTTCACTTTTCATAAGTCAAATTTTTAAAACAAACAAAATTGTGCGGGTCTGTACCATGTATGGCGTGACTCATACATCATTGTGTTTCGTCCAAGTCCTTTCGTGGGATAGTGTACTTGATAGTTAGCCCTTTAATGGCTGTCTTGTACTCACTGTCTTTACTTCCGTATATAAAACTTCATTATCTGTTTGTTTGTAATGTTGTTATTTACCTGTATTTCAAAATAAATAAAGATAGCACTTAAAAGGGCGCAAGAAGGTTTAAATTTAAATCTCTGTTCGTTTTCGCAATCTCTTACATTAGATTTTGTTTTTTATCTCCTTTCTTTTGTGTTTATTAATTCTGCATTTCACATTTCTGTAGTACTGTGAGTGGAACCGATAAAAGAAGTTGAAACTTTTACAACGGTTCCGGAAAAGGGTGGGTCCCCCCCTTCTAGTGCCCCTTTATAAGTGCATTAGGGTTGACGTTAAATAGGGGAACTAAAAGTAAAAGCGAAGTAAGTGCATGTAAAAATGCCTAAGAAATGAAAGCATGAATGTTATATGAGACAAGATTATTTTTTCTTACTATTGGATAAACCACACAATACTTATTATTCATATATCTTATATGCAATACTCATTTTAAGGGACCCTTTTTTCCCATTTTACATTAGGACCAATTGTTTGTAGTTACGGCACGGCCTGTAAATGTGCGTGTCTCGTATTGAACTTTACAGCCACTATAAGAAGTGCCGCCAACATCGGTTGCATTCATAAACCAGGGGGTGCTGCAGTCATATCGTCTCTTACCAACAGAAATATGTAAAACCCCTTCATTACCTATGTTTTTAATTAAATATATCGTGCTAAATATTGTTTAAAACATTACTGCAGTCTGATGATGTTGTAAAATGAAACGTGTCTCTAGAAAAAGGAACTAGCAGTAGATCTTGCTAGTTAAATTGTAATCTTATATAATTAACTAAACATAATTTGATTATCTTCGACATAACAATTATTGATAAAGATTCAGCATACCTGGTAAGAAAAATTGGAGTAACCCATGAAGAAGAATCATTTACATAGATATGTTTCCATTTCTGGTTAAATACAATAACTTAAAATACAGTAACTAAAGTTAAAACTTATACTAAACATAATATCACGTTTATACTGATTACATTCTTCTCCAGTCAATTTCCTCAACACTGAAGATCGTGACAACCTGTCGATTTTTTTTGATGATTACCCTCTACCTTTTTTTCTGCAGCCTCCAGTTCGAAGAGCTGTTGCAATTGTGTCTTTTATCTTTGTGCGTTCATAAAGACATTTCAACCTCTCTGCGAGTGATGTACTTAAAAATTGGAGGACACATCTCAGATCATAGACAATCCGTGTGCTTAATTGAGCCTCACGGTTCAAAATGTTTACCTTCCGCCCGGTTTTCAGCCATGTTGATTTGCAGTGTTTAAGGATGATCCTATTATCTACTTAATTTGATTTATCTTCTTGCTCATTTTCTCTAAATTGTCCCTGTAATCACAAGCTTTTCGGGATCAATGTTCCCTCAAAGATTGGAGCACAGGATAAAAAGCTTTTGTGCACTGGAGGAGAAAATAATGAAAACATTACCACATAAGGCTACTGGTAGGGCCTGACGCATGAATATGTCAAGAGAAACTGCAAACTCAACAATGAAAATATGATATTTCACAAATCATTATGCAGGGGAAGAGAGATGGCAGCAGAGCTAGAGAAATGACAGAACGAGGAACATCTGAATGATGCGCGTGAGCCGCCACAATCTTATACAGAATAACTCAACATAAAGGTGGCACATAGAGGGAACATCGCTCGGGACTGGCATAGATCCTCCAGAAACATGTCCAAAGCATCAAAAATCTTTTCAGTTATTCTTAACTCGCGCGGGAGTTAGAAACACTTGTGTGCCTCGTGGTCCATGGATCATTATTACATATTTCTTATCACTAAGTACGAGAACCATAATATAATTTAATTATTACTTATCAATGCATTTTATGAATTTGTTATCTAAATTTGATATATTTCAATCATTGATTAATTTGTTCATTTTAAGTTGGTCTAAAATTACAGCTGATATATAAAATTATCATAATTTATCAAAGACCTGACTCTTCGGATTCTCTCAATTTTTGCTTTTCCAAAAGTCTCTTCCGCACTTCATTAGGATTATAACTTAGCCTAAAGTTTCGTCTCCCTCTCTTCACTATTCTAGTTCCTGTAGCATTCCTCGAAGGGAACGGAAGTTCAATCTTCTTCACTTTTCCTGTCCTAGCACCAAACAATTGATCAAATTGCGTCGTTAATGATACAAATTTTCCCAAGCTCGGAGTTGTGGCTTCAACAAAATCGAGCGCGAAATTCGATGAACTTTTTGGAAATATTGGATAATTTCTAGCTTCAGTCCTGGAAACTGGTCTGAAATCTTTATAAACATCGTTAGATTTTTTAAATGCATTTTCGGTTTTTGAAATTGGTTCTACAGGATTTCTTTCATTGGCTAATTTCACATTCACTCCGTGATCCTTTAATTCCACTCTCTCTATATATCCTAGTGGTCTTTTATCTTCAGGAGTTTCTGGAGATACTTCATAAAACACCTGACCATTGCTAACAACCGATTTTGTAACTTTATCTGTACAATTATGAGTTTTGATTACTTCTTCATTTTTTATTGACTTTGACGTTCTATAATTTTCCCTGTTGTAATCATTAGTATGTAAAGTTGGTCCAGTAGAAACGTGGCGTTTGATTTCATAATCATACTGATCGGAGCTCGAAAACAGTTTTCTATTACTGGTATCTGGTCTTTCAAAAGTACTCACAGATTTATCCGAAACACCATCAGGGATAGATCGTTTACCTTCAAACGAGTAATTTCTAGAGTCATAGTGTCCAGAATTTCTATAACCGTTCCTATCATCTCTAAACGGTGTCCTGTGATAGCCACTTCCGTTACTGTAGCTCCTATAACTATCACTGTAACTCTCATCGGGCAGACCGAGTTGCACTTTGTCTTCAAAGTCAACCATTTTTTCTGGTCTTTTTGTAAAGGTGTTTTCGAGAGTAACCGGTACAAAAACAGGTTCAAATCTGTCATTGTTTCCTGATCTTATACCGTAGTCGTTTTGGGATCTCTTTTCTACAACTATGCTTGTTCTGCTGTCGTCTCTCCTTCTGAATGCTTTTCCTATTTCTTCGATTTGTTTCTCCTCCTTGAGCAGTCTTTCTAAATTGGCTTTTGCATCTTTGTTTGTGATTTTAAGCGGTTCGTCCACGGTGAACACTTCCCCAGAGAATTTTTCTATTTTGTCATCAATTTTATCTTTGGATTGCTGGTATTTGTTGGAGTTGTTCGAAGTTATTCTGCCACGTTTGTCCATCGGATCTGGTGCCCCTTTGTTTGTGTTGCTGCTCGATATCAGCACGAATCCGTCGTCACTTATTCTGCTATTATCTTTATTTGTCGAATTGTTTTCTTCATCTCTTCCATTCCTCGGTGCGTCAGTTGATGAGTTTATCGACAAAACTTGAGTGGTCGGAAGCTTATCAGTGTTGTCTTCGATAGATTTCTGTTGCACCTTAGTATCTGTTCTTCTGTCTGCACCATTATTCGATTCTGGTTTGCGATCATTGTCATTTTGTTGTGGAATACCATTTTTTCGATTTTCTACATCGTACTTGTAGTATGTGGAGTTTGGTGGTCCATTCTTGTGGAGATATGACACTGGCCAATATCTGAAAATAAACATTTCTTGCATTACAAATTTTTACACAGCTTGACTGGCTAGCATTTGAGAAAGAGAATTGATGAAGAATTGAATCAATAAAGAAAAAAGTGCTAAAATGAAATCCGCGGAAGCCGCTATTGACTTAGAGGTACCTCTAGAGGCGTTCACCAAAAGTCTCTATCAGATACTGTGAATATGCATGCGTATTGCAGTTTCTTTACTTATCCGACCCAAATGTACTTCACTTCCAATACTGAGCACCGCTCCGTGATGAATTGTTAGAAAATAACATATTCTCCCATTCGTATTCATAAATTTTACTCTACACTCTTTTATGAATACATATTTGTATATTTTGATGCTAAATATTTATTTATAAGTATATTATATTTCAGTTCATGTATGTAATTATCTTATGTATTGTTTTATGCTTTCATGTACTATTTATTTTAATTTGTAGAGATGTACGCTGCGACATTACTTTTTATGTACATATTTCATTGTCAATCTACGGGCTGCGGTGGATAATCTACTAAAATAAATGCACGTGTGATATGAGCGCTCGTAAAAGGTAAAATTATTATATTTAGTATTGTAGCGACCGGAATTCAAATCCACCGCCATCTCAGTCGGCATCGACGCTAGCGACAGCGCTGCCGGTTGCTGCCGCAAGCCTGGCTCAGAATTCACCGCTAGGCAGTCTCTCTAGTTTCATCGTTCCACAATGGCGGTCTTGCCGGCTCGCGAGAGCCGAGCGAGACCGCCAATTCGCTTCACATCATTTCATTTTGTAATACACACGCACCTTCTACATTTTCATTCATTCATTTCCTTCTATGTCTTTCTTGTTTTCATCATAATGTAATAAAACTTCAACGCGCAAACAAACATCTATTTCATTTAACCATCGACATAACCCCCAAAGTATTATAATATACATTATATATTTTTAAGTATTGTGTCATTAAACTGTAAATGCACGATAACTTTTAAAATAAAATAAAATGGCTTAATGGTCTTAAGTACATATAAATAAATAATGTATTTGACATTTTTTTATTCTTATTTGTAATTTGAACGATTTATTCTAATTTTTTTTCGATTCGATTTATTCAATTTAAAAATATCATTTTGATATTAATTTTTGTATTGTCAAGTATTATTATAGATCTTGATTGAATAATATAAATATAATAAATGCCAATGCTACCCCTATAATTATGTGTAACATTGTGTGTAACTCTAGTGTTGCCTAAAAAAATGTGTGTAATTACGTATTAATAAACATATTAGTTACAATTGAATTAATATATGTATCTTTGGGGGTTAAGACAATGGTTAAATGAAAGAGATGTTTGTTTGCGCGTATGTAGAGGTTTATTATGACAGTATGGTGAAAACAATGAATACAGATAGAATTAAATGAATGATTGAAGATGTAGAAGGTGCGTGTTGATTATGAAATGAAATGATGTGAAGTGGGTTGGCGGTCTCGCTCGGCTCTCGTGAGCCGGCAAGACCGCCGTTGTGAAACGCTGAAACTGGAGAGACTGCCTAGCGGTGAATTCTGAGCCAGGCTTGTAGCAGCAGCCGGCAGCGCTGTCGCTAGCGTCGATGCCGACTGAGATGGCGGTGGATTTGTATTCCGGTTGCTACATATCTGTACAAGTTACCTAATTTTAAACATCTGACAATTTGCTTAACGTAATGTTATTCAAATAAAAATATATACTGATACACCTGTAGCGATCAGAATTCATATTCACCGCCATCTCAGTCGGCATCGACGCTAGCGACAGTGCTGCCAGCTGCTGCTACAAGTCTGGTTCAATTATTCACCACCAAGCAGTCTCTCCAGATTCATAGTTTCACAACGGCGGTCTTGCCGACCCACGCGCGCCGAGCAAGACCGCCAACTCGCTTCATTTCAGTTCATAATACACATGCACCTTCTACATTTTTATTCATTCCTTTCATTATATCTATTTTCATTGTTACATCCATCACAATAAACACCTCAACACGCAAATCACATTTATTTCATTTAACCACCGTCCTAACCCCCAAACACCTTTACTTCTTATGATGTCTTAACCTAGTCTGTGTTTACCTTAATGAAAATTTTAAAGTTCACGATATTTGGAGGTTAATAATCTGATCGTCTCAAAAACAATTTGTATTGAGCTCAAATAGCTTACTGAAGCAATTTAAAAAGAAAATCAATTTATTATTGTACGGTAAACATTAACCAACCTTGCAACACCGAAACCACCAGGCTTCGGTGGATCCAAGAATCCTGGTCCGTCATGGTCTTCAGGGACCCTGACTGGGATCCAGTGCGGTCTATCAGACCCATGTGGTGGAGGGCCGTGATTGTAATGGAATCTGATGTGGTTTTTCTCTATAGTTGGCACTCGGACATAACCTAAATTGGTAAAAAAAATGTTAAAAATAATAATAAATATAATATTTCAACGATACAATTGATGTTTTGTTTTTCAATACATGTACGGAGTAGTTATTAGTATTAGAACTCAAAAATTGACCACCCTGATATGGAGTCTATCCTTTGTTACTATTTTTGAATTGTTTATTACAAAATGACTTTATATAGATACATTTACTTCAGTTTCTGATAAGCAAAGGTGATGGATCCATGTAGTCATCATTTTTGGCAAAACATCTTGAACTACAATCTTTCTATGACTATAGTGTTAATAATAATAACATTGGATAATTTATATGATGCCATTTTCATTAAAAAAATTCACCTCAAACACAAGCGGTTTACACAATTTTGTGTTTAAAATTTTTATTTGAACTTATGAATATGTGCGTTTTAGTATCTTTTTAAATTAAGTGTCTGATGCAGCCTTATGACAGAGGGAAAAGAGTTCCACGTTTTTGGGCCCGTCACCGTAAATGTCGTTCACTAAACTTAGACTCCTGACAACTGAGAGTTTGATGTCTATCATTCAAGTTGTCCGGGATGAGGCGTCATGTTATATGTCGCCTTGTACATCAACTCTTTCAGGGAAACGGAGTCAATGTAGTTCACACAAAAGGGATGTTATGTGAGAGAATTTAGAAACTCCGTATATTCTCCGTGATGCTGCATTTTGAATGGACTGTAGTGTACCCAGAATGTAACAGAATATTATCGACATTGTATAAAAATGATTTTCATCCACATATGTACATTATAATAGGTTTTGCATGTTGTACTTACTATAGGTGCAATAATTATGTGCATGCTTGGTCTTCTGTTTTATCTGATATAACCTTTTTGACCGATGAAGTAGATCAACCCAAAATCTAAAGTATTTCATATTTGCAGCTAATTCCTATATATAGTTTTGTGTAAATATTCATGCTACTGTCATTTTTTGGATTGTGATGCTTCATGGAAGTTCTTTTAATTTGAATCGTGAAGATTATTGGAATTTGTGAGGTGTGCAAACAGCAATTGCCGCTGTTAGTGCAAGAACTCCATGCCTCTTAGTTGTCTGACTTACCTGTTCTTGGGTTAGGATTTTCTAGTGCAAATTGAGTATATAAAGTATTATTATTTCTGCATTTTCATATAACGTTGGTGACCAATGAAGAATTTGAGTCCGTAATTGAAAATAATTCATATAATCCAATTCTTGTGCATCTTTATCCAGTGCGTCATCCCTATCCTGAAGAATGCTTCCTCTACAAGTTTAAGGAAGCCCAGCGAGCCACGGAACAGACTATACTATGCTTGAAGTGTACAAAAAGAAATTTAAATAGAATCAAAGAAGAAGATGTAGTTCACCGGATAATAAAGCTGAAATGACCATGGGCTGGGCATCTTAACCGAAAGAATAACAACAGTTGGAATACACAAGTATTAAAATGGAGGCCCTGGAAGTTGTACGTCTTCTGTACAGAAACTGAATCTTAGGTCGTCTCTCAGATCGCTGGGCCGATAACATAACGATTGCAAGAAACAGTTTATTGCAGTGAACAGCGAAGAGAGAGGGAAGAGTGATCCTTTATGCTTTTAAACTATTTATTGTAGATGGTCATGAGCTGATGAAAAAAAAGACAAAGTGCATAGTTTTGTGCAAATTTTCATGCTCCATTAATTTGTAGATCGTGACGCATGTGGTGGAAGTTCTTTAGATCCGTGTGACAAAAATTACCAGAATTTGTGAATAGGTGTTTAGTGAACATATCTACTTACTGCAATCATAATAATTGCCGTTGGTGCAAGTACTCTGTGCTTTTTGGTTGGTGGAACTTTTGGTGGTCTAACTTACCCGGTAGCGGATTATGGTACTCGTCATAAAAGGACTGAGGTCCATTTTTGTAAAGGTCGTCCCAGTACCGACGATTGGATTCAGGGAGGTATGGCCTTCCACCAAAATGGGGACGACCTGATTCGGAAGAACATCACATACTATGTATTTACAAGGTGAAGAGACTACCCCTCAGATGCAGTTTGGCTATTATATATTACATTATGTACATAAGATCCTGATACAGCCTGTAGTCATTCATAACATGGTGATAACAAGTACTTTGGTTACTTACAATCAGTGGCGTGCAGTAGGTATAGATTAATTATTTTTATTTGTTAACTTTGTTTCATTAACCACTTATTTAGTTTGAATACATCTACCGGTTTTGAAAAATACCATTTTCTTCTTCAGGATGTCAATACTAACTAAAAACATATGTTTCTTTACCAGAATCTATTAATTAATTCATTTAAAATTTTTAGAAAACCAACTTTTACAGATACTATCATACATAGTGAATCTAATCATCCATTATCAAGTAAACATTCAGGGTTCCACTCCATGATACATCGTTTAGTCAATATTCCTGTCAACATCCAATTTCAATATTGAATTGAATACGATTAAAAAATAGCAGTTAATAACGGGTATAATACAGGTTTAATAGACACTATTTTAAAAAATAAATTAAAAGAATATAATAATCAATTTTTATATAAATCACAGATAAAACACAATGATAATAATGATTATTGGCGTAGGATTTTATACATTAATAACTTTTCGAATCAAATATCTAAACACCGACCACGAAACATTAGACTGGCATTTTATACAAATAATAATAGAGGAAATTTACTCATCAATTCTAAAGACAAAGATGATAAATTTAACAATTCTGGCGTCTATAAACTCAGTTGCGAGGATTGTGCTGCATTTTATATTGGTAAAACGGGTAAAATTTTTAATATAAGAGTAAAGGAGCATTTGAGATGTTTGAACAATAGTGGGTTTTCAGAATTTTCTAATCATTTGATAGAAAATAATCACGGTTTTGATAAAAAAATTGGGATTGTCAATTTTGCATATAAACGGTGTTGGTCATAAATGAAATCGTTGGAGATAAATAAAGCGTATAAAACTAATCAAAAAATTATAAAAAACCAACTAAATTTAACTACGAGTCCCATTCTAAAATTATTTCCTAAAAATTATTTGAGTAAATTTGTATTAAGTAACTATTTAAATTAGGTACTAAATTTATTTTTTAAATAATTGTTTTTTTAAAAATTGCTTCTGGTAAAGAAACAATAACATATGTTTTTATTTAGTATTGACATCCTGAAGAAGAAAATTGTATTTTTTGAAACAGCTAGATCTATTTAAACTCAATAAGTGGTTAATAAAACAAAGTTATCAAACAAAAATAATGAATTTTAACCACAAAGTTAATTTTGCTAATTTCAAAAGTATTAAAAAAAAAAGATATAGATTTAGGTTATGCTGTTACCAATAACACTAAATAATCATACACATTATATGTACTTTCGTTTAACCAACGTCGTTTGACAAAATATTCCGTCGTTTATACCCTACTATGTATTTATTGTAATTTTTGAATACTATTAATAGTGTTTTTAAAGTTTAAGTTTTAACGTAAAATAATACCTTCTTACCCATATAAAAAATGTATGGACGGTTTTTAAGTACACTTTCTATGACTGAACATGATTAATTTATTGTTTGAAAATCCTTCACGTAATAACTATAGGAAATAATCATTTCTATTAAAGGTTAACGTAGGAAATAGTTCTGATAATTGCTTTTTATTTTTCCCAAATCAAAAACTAATCCATACACTGAATTTAAAGAACAATCATGAAATCAAAACGTTAAAAACAGTAAGATAGTAAAATTCGCGAATTAGTAAAAGAGAATGTAGACACATTAATGATTTGCACATAGTTGTAAGCCTTTCAAATGTTATTCTGTTAAAAAACAGCATAGGTAACGACTCCATTCAAAACAGATCAACCGAAAGAAGTTTTAAATTCGACTCGAGTAATTCACTAGCTTAAAGACGGAACAGAGTTATGTGAATAGCTCGATGCGGCGAATACAAAAGAGCGTAATGGGTACAGCGGTGAATTGTCATGGTAGTTTTTAGAATTAAGCAATTAAAGTCTCTACTGGTACACAGATGGCGCTAATTGTAAAATAATATTTTCGTTTGTGTTAATCCAAATATTTAATTTATATTTGTTTCCCAGAATTTTTAGTAATGCACAGCTTTTTTGCTTGCATGCACTGCACGCTATTATAATTTAATTAATATTCTATATCAAATGATGAATTTGAAATGAAAATTAGAAAAAATATTACTAAGCCATTTCTCCACATTATAATACTCATTCCTTGTTTACTTCTCATATATACGTCCTCATGATGATTGAACTCTTTGATTGTTAAATATTCAAAGAAGGCTAACATCTTGTTCCTGATGCACATATGACTTCCGTTGCAATTATCATTACCCATAGTACCATGTGCCTAAACCATATCAATGACTTTTGTTAATTCTATTGGCTGTGCTAAAAACATGTCCATCTTCAATCACTCTATTATATTTCTATTATTACTTATATCACTCAATCTTCTATTACTCTATTATAATACATAGATTTTTCAAACATTCGCCTTAGTGTCAGAATTTCCATAGCAATCAATCTACCATTGGTACCAGAATTCCATGACTGTTTAGAGCTTCTTCTACATCAGGAAAAATATTAAACAGATCAAAATCCATTAATTTTTATAATACATATTTACAGAAGACCCCGATATTTACAAAAAATTTATTGTATTTTACAGACAGCGGTGCAAGGTCTTACCAGGTTGATCGTGTCTATCATTGAAACCTGGCCGTTGTTCCCACGGACCACCCTGAGGCTTGGGGTCCCAGGGTTGTCCTTGGTGAGGCAGCGAAGGGCTGGAGTGAGCGTACGGATAGTACTGCTCACTACACGGACGCCACTGTTCTCGAGAGGCTCCCACGTAACACCTGGAATCATAATCGATCGGGTATTCAAGAATATCTTCAGACTAATGCTACTTTTTACAAATGCAAGAGGACATGTGTTGCTGGCGACACACGCTTTGCATACCGTGGCAGAACGAATGCCTCAACTACAGAGCAATTTAACACCTATCAGTGCGTATTCATAGTTCTATAAGGTTACGATTCGTCAGATATTTTGGTCATTTTTCCAGATATGAGTACACTGTGGAAAAACTATTGATCTAAGGGAGGGTGAAAGGAACCAGATAGCAACACGGTGGACTGACCTAGCGCTAGGCCCATTCCTAAAATGCACAAATAATAATTAATTTTCAACAAAAATCAGATTCTCATTGAGTTGACGTACAATATGCTGTTTCAAGAAATAATGAATTATTAAATTTGGTTGATAGATGGCGATGTTGTAGTGGTACTCGAAGCGAGTCCATGTAATAACATATATAGAATTTTTTAAAATTTGATAAATATGAAGATATATATGTAGCGATCGGAATTCATATCTACCGCCAGCTCAGCCGGCATCGACGCTAGCGACGGCGCTGCCGGCTGCTGCTAAAAGCCTGGCTCGATGATTCACCACTAAGTAGTCTCTCTAGTTTCATCGTTTCATAACGGCGGTCTTGCTGGCCCGCGCGCGCCGAGCGAGACCGCCGACTCGCTTCATTTCATTTCATAATACACGCACACCTTCTACATCTTCATTAATTTCTTTCATTATATCTATCTTCATTATTATGTCCATCACAATAAACACTTCAATACGCCAGAATCTCATTTCTTTCATTTAACCACCGTCCTAACCCCCAAATATATATATATAAAGTGATCACTTAAGCCAGCCGAAGACAGGTCGTAAGCCCTGTAATTACCCCCGATATTTTCGATATATTCCTTAAAAATATAATAAAATAGCTTTGTCTCTATGAGATATCTGATATTTATTTAATAAAATAAAAATTCAGAATCTACGCCATCATCAGCCAATAGCCGTAGTTCTATGACAACGACTCCTCTCATTGAAAGCATTGCGAAAATGAAGATATAAAGCTAATCGACAAGTAATTACAGCTAGTTGTTCAGCAAATTACCAGAGGCCTAGCGTGTTCCAGAACTTTTACTTATCTACTTCCATGGCACTACATCCCGGATTGGAATTTGGCCTTCTCCACAAGTGCTCTCTACTTATTCACATTCTTCTCCAGTTTCCAAAGAACTTTTACTTATGCATTTAAATAGATAATTAAAAACATAAAAAAAGTAATTAGAGTATAACAGTGAACAGAATATATATAGTTGCAATAAGTTAAAAGCACAAATATTGATATACAACTTGGTCATAGTATCCTTCAATATAGAAGTTTCTTCCTTTCTTTGGACATATCCGAAACAACAAAGTCACACATTGCAGGCTTCGTCCACTGTCAACATCATCTTGATGATTTGATTCGCGGTCAATCTAAATATCAACTAGCGACAGATATGTACGAAATAGATTGCATCTAGGCTATACAGTACACTATCATACTGATGTCAGTGTAGCTTAAAATGAATACAGATACAATCTACAGACCACGCATACTCCAGTCCTCTGGAATGTCCGCAATGGTGTCCAGGGTGACAGCAGTAATCCCAGGAGCCTATCTCCCCTCCCTCCAGCTCGCAGCTCCAATAGCCAGCTATCTTGTTGGGGGCACAGCGGGAACCTTTTCGGCAAGGCCAGCCGGAGACCGTGAAGAATGACCACGTGTCTTGGCCAAGATCTGAAGCGAGAATAACTATTGTAGGATACATGCAATTAGTAATTATTATGGAGTGACGAGTATCGAAATTATGGGTCAAAGTTGGTGTAAGTGTGAGTGTATATATTGATATAAATCAGAAAATTTTTTAAAGGCTATATTTCGAACGACGCTATGTACTTAATGAAAGTGGTGAATACCCCAATATTCACCCACCGTACTCGTGTCCGTTTGATAATTGCGGAATGTATTATGTAATTAAAATGTGTGTGATCAGAATAAGTTATTGGAATGATAAACTACCCGTACATACGATTGACACTTGGTTTATCGATAGACACAGTTCACAAGCAATGTGTGCTAAGGTGTGCGAGGGCGCATGAATAGAATGCAGAAACACAGCACGCACACAAATTTTAACAAGACTTCTATTGAAGGTTGGCGACCATGATTTATCCTTTACAAGATCACCAACATTTTGGATATTGAACCACTTTTTCAGGCTACACAGCCGAGATAACCTCTTTCTAGCTCCACTACTAGCTCTGCTGCTCTGCTGCTCTGCTGTCTTCTATCTTCCCCTGCATAATGACTTGTCAAATATTAGATTTTTCATTGGAAAGAATGTGTCCAATGTGTGCAGCTTTTCTTGATAGTTATTATTGGTTCTCTTGATTTATTTATGTGTCAACATGCCTGTTATTGTCACCTTTTTCACCGTTAACAAATACCTTTTTCCACACAACGTCAACACTCCTTCGCGCGCGCTTTTTCACTGATTCTTGCCGCGTCATCCATGGATGATGTCGCACCATCGACAATCCTTTGCCATAGATCATCACAAACCACAATGCCTCATGTTATTTGCATGTAAGATTGTATTGAAATACATTTTGAAAATAAAAAATAGCATTTAAAAACACCCAAATTGTTCAGACTAAATACTCATTTCTCACCTCCAGTTTCTTGCCTTCTATTACCGTCATAACCCGAGGGACCATAGGGTCTACCGTGTCCCTGAGGTCTCGGCTCCGAGGGTCTGCCTGGACCACCGGGTCCCGGATGTCCCGGAGGACCACTGGGTCCCGAGTACCCAGGCGGCCCGCTGGGACCCGAAGAGTATCCGGGCCCGTCCGGACGCAAGTGACCCGGAGGTTCGTCTGGTCGTAAATATCCTGGTCCACTCGGACGCGAATGGCCCGGAGGTTCATCCGGTCGTAAATAACCTGGCGGACCATCAGGGCGCAGGTGTCCGGGTGGTCCGCTGGGTCCCAGGTGTCCTGGAGGTCGTCCGGGAGGTCTGACATACCCTGGACCGTCGTGATAGTCTCCCGGATGCCCTCCGTATGGAGGTTCATGGCCAATGCTGTAAAATTCGAAATCATTGTTTAAATCTCGATTAAATGTATTAATATCAAAAAGGTAACATATAAATAAGTTCGAAAAATTTATCGCTAAAAATATTTTCACTATAGCATAGTTGGATAATGCACCTTCCCCGGTTTGGAAAGAGATCCAGGTTCGAATCCAGATAGCGCAACGACAATATTTTTTGATAAAATTGATTTTATATGTGTAGCGACCGGAATTCAAATCCACCGCCATCTCAGTCGGCATCGACGCTAGCGACAGACAGCGCTGCCGGTTGCTACCACAAGCCTGGCTCAGAATTCACCGCTAGGCGGTCTCTCTAGTTTCATCGTTCCACAACGGCGGTCTTGCCGGCTCGCGAGAGCCGAGCGAGACCGCCAATTCGCTTCACATCATTTCATTTCGTAATACACACGCACCTTCTACATTTTCATTCATTCATTTCCTTCTATGTCTTTCTTGTTTTCATCATAATGTAATAAAACTTCAACGCGCAAACAAACATCTATATTTCATTTAACCACCGTCCTAACCCCCAAATATGTATATCTTTCTAATTAACATTTAAAATATCACAGAGCTATGTTCTGAATAATTATAACTTCACAATAAGAATGTGTTCTAGTGATGTATTATTCTTATTTAAAATAGTAAATTGCATACTAGACGCCCCTAATTTAACTAAATTGGTTGTACACCGAGCACCAGGTCGTCGGTAGTGTTCCATGTAAATTCATCATATACTAATTATTATGGAATGCACCCACACAAAGACTTCAAAGGCTCGGGAACGATTTTGGTCTTGTAGATATATTCCGATATTCTATGTTTAAATATAAGAGTGATGTTCTGAGTCAAAGATACAACTGATTTTGATATTCAGCCATTTTGTGTCAAACCTGAAATTTATTATTTTTTCTGTCTTGAACCTTCATTTTTTATAGTTTGTTTTGCTTATTTATTTTTTCTATATATATTCCATGCTACTTGTGCAGCTGTCCATGTGTTTCTTTATTATTTTTAATACCAAACCTATTTTCTAAAAGCTCATAAGGGCGTTAATAAATTAATAAATAAATAAATGAGAATGTATAGCCGCCACTCCCCTTGGAAAAATATCTGGATCCGTCGTCGGTGTTCACCTCTAATCACCATTTCTAATTTAGTCGGGTAAAATATTGTGGACTAGATCTAGTACATTCTGTATATGTATATATACACAGGGTGGCCCAAAAACATAGATGACTTGGCACAACCAGGTGAACCAGATAATGGAGGATGGTTCTGTTAGAAGTCTCAACAATCGGCGAGCTTGTATGAGAGGATGTATAAATGCGGATGAGGCGAGAATTGTGTGTCAGGACAGAAGAGTGTGGGGCGCTCTATCCTCTCTGCCTACACCCGCGGGGAAACGGCGTGATGGTAAGTGGGTAAGTAAGTGGCCCAAAAAAAGTGAGAACATTTCGTAAAATGAGATATAATTACATCAAAATTAGTTTAACTATATCAACAATAGCTTCAATAATTTACTAATTTACTCACTTACCTATATTACGTTTTATTTCGACAATTTCCGGTCGCCATCTTTGATTATTAATTTTACCATTGTTTATATTTGGTTTTTTCAAATTGTTTTAATTAAGATGTTCTCACTTTTTTTGGGCCACCCTGTGTACTTTAATATAAACAATATCAACATTTTCCTTTTAACTATACTTAAATTATTTTGCACATATTTGCTCAGTTAAATTTTGAATGTATGGAAGTTCTCGTTTCTTATCATTCTCTGGCATTTAATTTTTTTTTAGTATAGCAATTCATACACGGAATAAATTTTTACAACACTTTACTTTTTCGGACGCTACACACCTTAAACTATTTCTCCAACATAGTCGTCATCAGTATAAAGACACTTGTAACGGGACACCAATTTTCGTATACCTTCGTCGTAGAACGACGCCGCCTGGGATGAAAACCGTCTCTCACAGTCGGCGGGCTGATCTATTATCTTGAACATTTCAATCACTCAAGATCTTTAACCTTGGATGTGGTGAGTCAATAAATGATGTAAACCATAGCAACTATATCGGGAATATTTGGCAATCGTACTTACTTAAAAAACGCGCCTCGACTATCAAAATAGTCTAATTCGTTGGTCTCCTGGAAAGAGGCGTTAACCCCCGACCACTAAATCACTAGGCAAGCGTCCTAGCTTAAATATTGACAATCTTCATCGTACTGTACGTCACTTAAATATGCAAGTGACAGGGTTTAAATCATCTACCTTGACGGAGGCAGTCCTGGTCCGTATCCTGGAGGTCCCACAGGTCCACACTCTGGATCGAACGTGTCGTAAGCAAACAGCCAGTGTGTCCTGGCCGGAGTGTAGTCTAGACTCGGCTGCAGGTCTCTCAGCTGAATGTCAGACAGCAGACAGTTGTCCTTATTCGGCGGAAGAGCTGGATCCGAGCTGGAATTAAAAATATTGCTTCAATTATAATAATATAGTATGTCTGGATTATACTGCATATGTAGATACTGTTGAAGATCTGTCACTCGGAACGCTCCTGTCCGGGGGTTGCACGTGCACGTGGCTCCTCAGCCACACTCGGACTCGCAATCGATAGGCCATGGCAAAAATCTGAGCTACTATGTCATTATACAAGTCATTATTAGGGGTTGCAATTTACTGTCAAATTGCAAATACCGGTAAAGGGTAAACAATTCAATGAATGCCTGTTCCTTTCGTATCCCGAATTCTTCCGGCATCCATCTATGTTTGTCGTCTTTCGCTTGCCATCCAGAGTCCATGTACAACACCCCACAGTCGCCAGAATTGTCAGAAACCTGTCGATAAATAATCAGTTTGTTTTCCTCACGTATAGCTGAAGCTCAGGCACTTGAAATGGGGTGACGGTTCACCCCCGCCAAGCCTCCCAGCACGAAGCTTGTCCGCGCACAGCAACTTGCACGCGTGCTCGGTGCCGAGGCGTGCACCGGCGCGCACGGCCGACGGGAGCAGCTTAGCTGACGTATCGTACTGGAGGTAGCACACTGTGAATTACAAAAATTAAAAAAAGTAATTGACATCGTATGTGCATTAGATTAAGAATATTAATGTATAAACATCTTAAAAAAATTGTATTGATCTCAGAAAAATATGTAACGAAAGATTGACCAAGCGAATACGTCATACTCGTTACCATGGTGATTACATATTTAATTCAGGACCTGTTACATATAGAACGTAGAGATGCGTGCAGGTTATATATTCGAAGGTTCAGGATGTACCCGGTTAATGAATAAAAACTCAAAAGAGAACCGATTAAATAAATATGCACTGTACCTTATATAGGGTAATATATAGCTGGCGCCACAGGACAAAATACTACTACTCACGAAAATCTTTAATTAAATTATATATACAGGGTGGCCCAAAAAAGTGAGAACATCTCGTAACACAATATAATTAATTATAATTCTCAATGTATGTTTTTTTTGCACGATATTTAGCTAATCAGAAATCATCAAAACACCCTATTTTGCATCATCTAGTGGGTTTAAATCTGGCCTGTTCGGTGGCCACACGCCTGGTGAGATGAAATTAACATTCTCACTATGAAGAAAGTTGATTGTGTTTCTGGCTGTGTGAGATAGGGCTCTGTCCTGCTGTAATGTCTAGCTATAATGTTCAGACTTTGTTTTTAAACTCTTTGATCATTTCCCTAGCACGCCGACGTTTTTCAATTCGCAAATTTTTGATCAGAATACGGTCTTCTGCGGTGATTTTTGTCATTCTGGGCGACAATTTGTAAAAACCAAATATAAACAATGGGAAAATTAATAATCAAAAATGACCGAAAACGTAATATGGGTAAATATTTAAGTATGTAAATGAATTAATAGTTAAACTAATTTTGATGCAATTATATCACATTTTACGAAATGTTTTCACTTTGGCCACCCTGTAGATATTTTGGTTCTAGAGGAAGTTTATTATTTCAGAGGTAAGTTTGTAGAATTCCATAACACATATGTAAACAAAAACACTTATTTTTTGGTTATATACAACAAAACAATAATAAACAAGGCATCATTAGATAGAGTTCGAATATAATTATTAACTAGAATCAAATTTAAAAAAACCCTAAGAAATAACATGAATAATGTTTTCTCCACCGCATTTACATAAAATTGTATGGCTATCCTCTTTCATATGTTACTTTTCACTAAAATATAATTTTTTAATCAAAATTCTCATTATTGCCTTAAGTACTTAAAATTATATAGCTTTTCAATAGATTTCATATAAATACAAATTAAACGTTTCAATTAGAAAGATATACATATAAAATTTATTTTATCGAAAAATATTGTTGTTGCTATCGGGATTCGAACCTGGATCTCTACCAATCCGGGGAAAGTCCGTTATTTGAAAGCGGTCTACTCTATTTGAGATTCCGTAAAAATAAAGAAGATGGCTTTCAAATAATTTCATATTAATTTTAAAAGTGTAACATATAGGTTTGAAAATTTGTCGTCAATCCACTGTGTTGGTATAGCATAATCGGATATTGCACCTTCCCCGGATTGGAAGAGATCCAGGTTCGAATCCCGGTAGCAACAACAATATTTTTTGATATAATTGATTTTATATATAGTTAGTATTTAAAATATCACAGACCTATGTTTTGAATAATTCACAATAAGAATGTGTTCTCCGTAATAAATACAAGTTGTCGAATTTAAAATGGTTAGATTGATAATGCCCTCATACGGCGGAATGGAAATTAAACGATCAGAACTAAGAAACAAATATTTTTATTTTCGTATGCTAGACCAGACGGCAACGTTGCAAATACAGCCTATGAACGTACTGTCGTCTGCCTTCCTGCCCCTGTGCCCCTGTTGCGGAGGTCGGTGCTGGGGGGTGTCCAGCGCGAAGGGGTCTCCTTCACAGCCTCGCCCGTAGCTCCCCCTCTCGTAGAGGGCGCACGGAGGAGCTGGCACCAGAGCCGAGGGGGAGAGAGCTGACGCCGGAGAGTCGGCCAGCAGGCAGTTCTCCAGAGGGCCACCGATCACAGGAGAGCCGTGCCTGAGGAAGTTATTAATTTCATTTGTAACAAATATTAATGTTAAGCAGTGTAGAAGACAATGAAAAGACTATCTCTTCTATTGTAGGAGTAAAAAATTTAAAAATAAGAGAAGGAAAAGAAATAACGAAAAACGGAAAGGAGAAGAGTAATAATTATAAAATGTAAGACCATTATAATATTTCTGATAATAAATTAGACTTAATATCTTCTATCTGAGAGCAAGGTATGTTTGTAGGTACAAGGTATGAAAAAAATCTTTTAGCATAGGAAGGCCAATGTTAAAATAATTAATATCTGTTAACTTCGCATTATGATATTTGAATGAACTGTGAATTAATGAACTTTGTGTATAAGATGTTCTGCTTCTAAGAATGTGAAAGAGTACGGACTGCCGGGTCGGTCTAGATGATGTTCTAATTGGCTAGAATATTCAATATATCCTTGGAGTAGTTCAAAGATAAATATTCGGTCAGCACGTGTTCTTCGATATTCTAGGGATTTCATATTGTGGAAGTTTGCTGCATCAAAATTATAGTTAAATTCTAAATAAGATGTCAAAGAAACCTATTTTGTTTTCTTCTTAATTAAAAAATATTTTATTATGGAAGATATATGATGATGTATGCATCAATATTCCCATGTCACATTCTAATTTTAATATTTAATTAAATACAATAAAACAAATAATAAATATCTAAACACCTAACATCAAACATCTACATTTAATATAAATAATATAGTAGAAAAAAAAAATAATAAAATTAAAAGACAAAGATGAATAATTAAATAACTTCGATGTTTATAAACTTACTTGTAAAGATTGTATGCTTACAATATTAAAATTTCTAAATTTTAACATACGAATAAAAGAGCATTTATCATACTTTCTCAGAATTTTCCAATCATTTATTAGAAAACTAAAATTTGGGATTATCTATTTTACGTACCAAACGTATAAAATTAACCAAAATATCATAACTAAATTTAGCCACAAGTCCTATTCTAAAAAAAAAATTAATTATTTCAGATTATTAGATTCAGATCATAATTTAAGTTAGGTAATAGATTTATTTAAAAAAAAATTAATTAATTTAAACAAATTTCAAACACAGGAATAATTTACCTATAACTGAAAGCTCTGCAAGTGAAGGTTGTAAGCCTCAGGCATTCCTCCTCACACTCCGCCAGGCTGTGGACCTCCAGGGCGGCCTTCGTCACTTCAGGAGTCAGTCTTCGGCCAGACCTCACACGCCAAAAGCAATCTTAAATAAAATGTCAAAAACAGGAATCAGAATAAGATAATATACAAGGTGGATGTTACATTGTACTTTTTAAATCTCTTCTACGCGAGATCCGCAAGAAGGAGGGGCACGCGGGCAACATCGATTACACAATGTGAATCAATATGTCCGAGTGCTAATTTCAAAAGTAAAATCATTTCTTATTTTTGCTGAGAGGAACCGAAAGGGTCGGTTCTTTCGGCACCCTGCAGATAATAAGACTGTCATCAGAGAAGTGCTTATTGCCTTTTTCACTTGGTCTGTCCAACGGATGAGGGATCTTCCTCTTCCTCTTCGTCCTTCGACGTGGTCCACCACGACAAGTTTCTCCAAGCTACTTTCCCTTCTCGCAAGATGCTCAAAAAATTAAAGGATTCATTTCAGGCTGCAGGTTGAGAGTCTGACTAGGAGAAGAGTGGTCGATTCTAGGCTTCCTCGGACTGGTTGCGGCGCATCGTATTGTTGTCTGGATTGTACGACTGTCAGGTGATTTCTTACGCGGCCATGACTGTGGGGCACGAGCAGACCACAACAGCATCGACCCTTTGTTTCAATCATTGCCTTCAGGGTCTAGATGATACCGCGTGAATATGAATAAGAGCAAAACAAGCTTAATAATATTTATTTATTTATTCTCCTCCTTTCTTATGTTTTCTGGCATTTCATTAAAAATCTTCATCGCACTGTACATCATCGATTTCTAAGATTTAACCTTCTTCCTGAATGGCAGTCTCAGCTTATCTTTTCCTCTTGTATTACGCATAAATTAATGTTAATATGCATAAATTTTTCTTATAAATTCTGCCAATATTTTCTCAGTGAGAATTTTATAAATAAATATCACGACATTGAAATATATTTTCTGCTTAAAGGTCATCGTATTAAGATCTTCCAGCATTGTACTGATCCGAGTATATCTATTTATATCAAAGATTTATTTTGGAACTCTGACAATTGTTGCTTTTTTACTTATCAGCCAACAATAGAATGCTGCTGCAGTAGTTGATGTGAGGAATAATAACAGAGTTGTATACTATTTGACAAGACTCAGTACTAATGAATCTTCCGGTGAATAAAAGGGGCCGCCGATAAGAACGAAAAAACCCCAATAACCTCAACTTATGACGTCATATGAAGAAGAAAAAGAACAAAACAAGCTCAGTGACCTCAGAGATCAGCTGATACAGAATGATATCATCTCGCGCAATGAACTGTAACACAAACAGCCTCCCATTGTCCCATCTAAGAGTGCACAGTCACAGAGACATGATGCAATCGTCGGGTCATCTTCAAAACTGCATCGGTGCACGAAATTGCCTGCCAACAATAGAAACGTCTCTTTGATTGCGAACAATGATGCAACTGCAGGATGGACTCCGACGGGCGCAAAAAACTGCAGTCGTGAAGATAATTGAATTATTATTGTGTACGCTCGGCGCGTGACGTAACTCTCCCATTCAGGCGTCTAATAAAAAATCACAGTTCTCATGTGCGAGCGCGTGAGTTGTTGGACAGTTTTTGCGACCGTGTCGTTGTGTCGAATGACTGGAGCGATTCAAATCACCGGTTGAGAAATGTGAAAAATAAAAAACAAATATATTCAGCTTTTAATTGAATACATTTTACTCAATGCGTTCCTTGTACGTTGCTCCGAGTCAGAAATTATGTGAATGGTATTTAATACATGCTTTGTATGACGCACTGCAGAATATTTTTTTTAAATAAATGAATATTGGTAGAGAATATTACAAGAAAAATTGAAGAAAATCAGTGTGAGCACGAGGATCGTACTAGAGGAAGAGATAGACTGAGACTGACGTTCAGAAAGAAGGCTAAATCGTAGAAATCTATGCGAAGAAGATTTTTAAAAATAATAATAATGTGTTTATTCCAGCGTGATCAGGTTTTTTTTTAACCCGATTCGCCATACAGATAATACATATTATGTTATACATTAAAGGTTATGAAATAAATATGCTGTGAAAAGAAAACCAAGGAATATATTAATAAATACAAAAAAAAATTTTTTTTTTAAAGTTTATAAAAAGGTCACATATATATACACACGAAATATAATTATTACATATATAACTACTTCAGTCACGGCCATTGTTGTATATGTAGCTACCTTAATGAAATGCCAGATGATTACATCGGCATTTTCTAAAAAGATAATTTTATTAGAAGAACATTCTTATTGTGAAGTTGTAATTATTCAGAACAGACGTTCTGTGATATTTTAAATATTAATTAAATGTATTAATTAGAAAGATATACATATAAAATCAATTTTATTGAAAAATGTTTATATTGCGCCACCGGGATTCGAACCTGGATCTCTTTCCAAATCGGAGAAGGTGCATTATCCAACTATGCTACAGCGACGATATTTTTAGTGACAAATTTTTGAACCTATATGTTACCTTTTTGATATTAATACATTTAATCGTTCCATTATTTGAAAGAGCCATCTACCTTATTTTTACGGACTCTCAAATACCTTTGCGTAGTGCGATAGCAGACGCAACAACAGTATTTTTCTACAAAATTGATTTTATACATATATCTTTCTAATTAATATTTAAAATATCACAGAGCTATGTTCTGAATAATTACAACTTCACAATAAGAATGTGTTCTCCTAATAATATAAGTTCTATCAATGTGTCCAAAATTTAATAAAAATGAATTATTCTGGCGAATATATTAGAAGAACACATTCTTATTGTGAAGTTAAAAAGGTAACATATAGGTTCGAAAATTAGCATAGTTGGATTACGCACCTTCCCCGGATAGGAAAGAGATCCAGGTTCGAATCCCGGTGGCGCAATAACAATATTATTCGATAAAAATTATTTTATATGTATATATTTAATTCATATTTAAGACAATTTTAGGTCACGTGATCGTAAACAAGCGTTATGATTAGATGACTTCATTTTAGGTGGATTAACAATTTATTCTCTTTCTGATTTGGGGTATTTTGGAACTAACCCTGATTTTGAGCGAGGAGGCATTCTCACCGAACAAATTCTTCTGACATGAATAATTCTTATTGGTGACCCTAACGAGTCTACATAATCTTTAACACTATGTATAGCATATATAGCAGAGTAATTTTTCTCTGCAAAAGACTTATAAAACATCGATTGTTCAGATTGTTTAGAAATAAACATCGGATGTTAGGAATGGGTAGACTAGTAAGGAAATCCACCAGAGAGATGAGATCTAGACGAATTACCACCTGAAGAATAATGGCGAAAATCGTCACTAGAAGAAAACTCTTGAAGATCTTCCAGGGATTGTATAGCCATTAGAGATAGTAATAGATAAATAAAAAACAGAAAAGGAACGAAAGTAGACTGAATGCAGTGGAAATGAGATCACTTAGGCGTATTTGTGGTAAATCTATTTATGGCAGAGTAAAGAATGAAGAAATAAGGAAAGAATGTAAAGCTGATGTTAGTATAGTGAGTAAGTTTAAGAAAGGATTTTTTTAGATGGTTTGGTCATATGGAACGGATGAATAAGGAGAGAATAGTAAGAAAGGTATATGACGCAAGTGTTGGTGGCACCAGAAATAGAAGACGTCCGCGGAAGACTCGGAACGACCAGGTAAACCAGTTAACGGAGGACGGTTCTGTTAGAAGCCTCAACAATCGGCGAGCTTGTATGAGAAGATGTATGAATGTGGATGAAGCGAAAATTATGTGTCAGGACAGAAGAGCGTGGCGCTCTATCCTCTCTGCCTACCCCCGCGAGAAAACGGCGTGATGGTAAGTAAGTAAGCAAGTGATAGATAAATATACATACCACTCTCTAAGCTGTCGTCATATCCTGGTCTTCCGCCAGGTCCTTGTACGTCGAGATTCCTGCAAAACTTCCTATCAGGATTCATGGCGTAGACATCAGAGTCCCTGTCTGGCTGGACATCATTGTATAAATCCAGGGATCTGTAGGGACGATCACTGAGGAAACAATTGTCCGATGGTCCTCTTGTATACCTGAAGGATGTTAAGTAAAGCAGTGCATCAGGGTGAATATTATGTTCCAGGCCGATATTATTTTTAAATAACTAATAAATAGAACATAGTTATTCAATTTAATTTTTATTTATCAATTATTTGGTTTATTACAATTATGTATATATGATGATATTGGCCAAGTGTCAGCGGCACAAATGCGTGCTCTTTTAACCATATTTCTCATAACATTCTCGCACACTTCGCGTGCTATTTTTGACAAATTTATTTCGAATATTATCCTGTAGTATCGGAATTGTTATTGGCTTATTGGCGTAGACCTTGTCTATCAAGTACACCCACAGAAAATAATCTGGAGGCTTCAAATCAGGTGATCTAGAAGGTCAGTCGATGTCATCATTTTTTAATATTAAATGTGAGGTGTCACTGTTGAAACCACGTGTGTTGTAGGCTCTATCGACCCAATTCTACCACCAAGAAGTTTTACAATATGAGACGATTGGATCACCATGAATGGTGAAAGCTTAGCTCATTATTTAGATAAAACGATTTAATAACTTCAACGCGTTTTTGAGGTGTTGGATGCTACGTAATAAATTGTAATTAACTATTTTCATTACAACAAAGAGCTTCATCAATATCCTCTCATAGTTATGTTACAAGAGTAAAAAAGAATAGAATCACCGTGAAGCCTAAAATTGAAACAAACTTTGGTCAATCCTTTCATATGTTTCTGGCCCCCAGAGCCTGTAACATTTTGCCGAGCAGTATGAAACAATTCTCGATGGACAATCTCAAACACCGTCTTAGGAGCTGGTTATTGGGCGTTGGTAGAAAGGAAACCGAGCAAAGAATCACATGAACAGAACATCATTTCTTTATAATCATTTTTCCTTTTGCATAGTGTTTCAATTGTGGGTATTTTTGATTAAGATAAAAAAAAAATATATTTTATATTTGTATGACAGACAACGGATCAACCTGTCTCCTTTAGCACAGACTTCAGTCTAGTCAAGGAGACAGTGAACATCTCTTACATTATAAAGATTGTTCACCTTTTTTATACACTTTAAGAATTGTTTATATTATATAATATGTAAGAATGTAAGAAATTAAATTAAATTAAGTTCTTAGGAGAACACTTATTGTGAAGTTGTAATTTTTCAGAACGTAGCTCTGTGATATTTTAAATATTAATTAAATATATTAATTAAAAAGATATACATATAAAATCAATTTTACAGAAAAATATTGTTGTTGCGCCATCGGGATTCGAACCTAGATCTCTTTCCTAACCGGGGAAGGTGCATTATCCAACTATGCTACAGCGACAGTATTTTTAGAGACAAAAATAAATCTGTTAAAATAAGATAGATGGCTCTTTCAAATAATGGAACGATTAAATGTATTAATATCAAAAAGGTAACATATAGGTTCGAAAATTTGTCGCTAAAAATACTGTCGCTGTAGCACAGTTGGATAATGCACCTTCCCCGGTTAGGAAAGAGATCCAGACTCGAATCCCGGTGGCGCAACAACAATATTTTTAAATAAAATTGATTTTATATGTATATATTTCTAATTCATATTTAAATTAAGTTAATTCTCTAAATGGCGGCCAAACAAAAAGGATCTGGAACATAATATTTACCCTGTACCAGATCATACGCACATTCAATTGATACATCCACTATTTCAATTTTAAAAGCAATCAACTTTATATTACGATGAATCTCAAATACCTTTGAGTGAAACCTGAAAGACTACGCTAGAATTAAATTAATTAATTCATTTGATTAAATTTGTCAAACTTTAATTACAACATATATATATGAAGTTATATTTTCAGAACGTAGTTCTGTGCTATTTTATTATAAATGAATATACGTAGTAAATGTATTCGATTGCTATAGCGAAAGTGAAGAATGCCCTTCTCCGGATAGGAAAAGGTCCAAGTTCGTATCCTGACAGCAACTAAATATTTTTCACCATATAAATTAAACAACTATTAGCATTGGTAAAATATTCTGGATGGAACCCAAAAATGAGAATATTTTACCATAGAATTTTTTTTTTTTTACCTGAAGCTATAGGACTTGCAATGAGCGTCTGTGTAACAAATTCGTTCACATTCGTTGACGTCGCGAACCAAGAGTGCCTTCCTCACAACGCTGTGGCTGAAGCGAAATCCGGAACCAGATCTAGAAGAACATTCTGGAAAAAAAATAGACCAATATTAGTCCAAATTTTCGTTTCATATCTGACATACTTGTGACGATTTGACGTACCGTATTGTTTGTTGTATCCTCCCTGGTACACTTCGTCTTCATATCCATGTCCTGGTCTTCCTCGATCTTGATTCGGTCCATAACCTTCAGTAGGAGTTAGTCCATGGAGTTGATGCCTCGATCCGCCACCGTAGCCGTACTCTTGACCGTAGCTTCCGTGGTGGCTGGACCCTTCCCACTTGTCGCGGTGACTAGTCTGTCCAAGATTGAAGTAATTAAACTCGTGATCGTGTTTTCTCTGTTCGTCATATCTGTGATCGTAATGAGAAACACCTCTTGTTGGGTATTGGCTGGCATTTGGTAGGTACTGCGGTTTGTCATGTCCATCATGACCGTCTAATCCCCAGTAGTTGTACGATGATCCGTAGTTTTTATGTTTCTCTTGAAATGAATATTGGCTTCCTCCGTATCCATATGATCCTCCGTATTGTCCCCAAGATTTTTTGTCATCAGCTGCTCCACCTATTTCGTACGGTACGAAGTGCCTATCCCATCTTCTGTCTGCTCCTTCGCCATGTCCTCTATATCCTTCGTTTATATTTTGCCAGCCTTTCCAATCACCGTACCTATCACCTCCTGAACTCCCAAAATGATGGCCTACATCATTCCCTGGCTTACCGTACCCGGTATTTGGATATCTTTCATTATATCCGATCCCTGGAGGAGGTCTGTAACTGCCGTAAGAACTACACCCACTGCACTCATATCTTCTATTATGGCTGCTGTGTTCACTTTCACTATGGCCAGAAAAGTATCCACTTTGACTAAATTTTCCTTCATCGTAACCCCCGTGAGGTCTCCATGGTGTGCCGTGACCTGGATATTTTGGATTAGTTGACCAAGTTAAACTGCAATCTGGTGCGCTGTTTCTGTCGAGCTCATAAAAGTCGTAGTCTCTGTCTTCTATGAAGTCATTTCTGAGGTCCAAAAGAGAGAGAGGAGTGGATGTCATCTCGCATACTCCTTTACCCCTGTTGGACGGATCGAGCCTGAAATAAACAAGAACATATTAAAATACGGATTTTAATTAAGATATAATTTTCGTAATAGATGTATAGAAAACCATAAAATCGATCTGAGGCTTATATAATAGGCGCGTCATCTCCAATTATATATATACATGTACATCATAAGGCTGAGAGAAGAGATGGAGTCTAGAGAAACGAACGATCTCCTCATCTCTGCATCTGAGAAAGAAGTGAAGCTAAAAGACCGGTTTGGTTGGCGGTTTATTGTTGTCAAGTATTTTCCGGGTGCGAACCGTCGGGGTTGTTGTTAGCTGTATGGCGATGAACCTCCATAATAAGGACCTCCGAAGACTGCAAAGTGCCACAAGCCTCGATTCAAACGTCGTATAATTAAGTATACACGATTTCAACAGATGTACAAGAGGGTAATCATATCAAATTGAGCCGCTCCAAGCTCTGACCCTGGGCGCAGATAAAACAGACACCTGCAGAAAGCGAGTACTACAAAGATTGCACAACGCTTGTACGTAACAACTATCTAAGCCACGGACAGGCGGACGGACGGACAAACAGAATGGCTGATTGTGATTGGCTGCCAGATAACATCACCTATTCCCATTGTCTCCGCACGTTTGACTTCCCGCCCTAGTTTCGCCGCTATCTGTGCCAGCTGGACCCGCTGCCGTATGAATTCGTGCCATTGTTATGATCTGGCAGCTGCTGGTGGAGGGTTCGATCTGATCTGGTCTCGCGGAGGCCCCGAATCGATACCAATTTAAAAATAGATTTAATATCAATTGAAGAATAAATGTATCGATGCGTACTAAGAAATCAATCAAATTATATATTGACAACTGACTAACTAACTTATCATCAAGCCGTTTCCCCGCGGCGGTATGCAGAGAGCATAGAGCGCCATACTCCTCTATCCTGATTCATCCACATTCATACATCTTCGATTGTTTAGTTGGTCGTGCCAAATCTTCCGCGGACGTCTTCTATTTCTGATGGGTCATATATCTTCATTCCTCCTCATTCATCCGTTTCATATGACCAAACCACCTAAGTGATCCTTTCTTAATCTTACTCACTATACTAACATCACCTTTACATTATTTCCTTATTCCTTCACTATTTTTCAGATTTGCCATATATACGTCTAAGTGATCACATTTCCACTGCATTCAGTCTACTTTCGTTCCTCTTCTGCCAGCTTCAGGCCTCACTTCCATAAATCAGTGTCGGTACCAGGACTCCATTGTATGCCTAGTCTTGTCATTCAAAGCGGCGTTCGCTTTATTTCCGTTTCTATCAAACATAGTTCCCAAATACACAAACTTATCTACTCGTTTCAAACATTTATTACCTCCAAGTATTTAGCAAGGTGTCTTGCTTTCCTCCTTCTCAAATACCATCACTTTCGACTTATTGACATTCATAATAAGGTCGTTTTCCATTCCAAGAGAAGTACCTGTTTCCAGTACCACTCGGTCGGTCCTCTTCCTTTTCGTCCTTCGACATGGCCCACCACAACGAGCTTCTCCAAGCTATCTTTCGTTTTTGCAAGATGCTCAAAAAATTAGGCAAATGATGTGTAGTTCCCGCAGAATGGAGTTATTCGAACATCTCGCCATCCTTGGAATGCGCAATGTGTGTCTCCAGCACCACATCTCCAAGGCATAAATCTTCCCTTGCCTTCAGGGTTCATTATTCCACCCCTTATAAGAATATAGAGTGCACCAGAGACTATACAAGCTGTCTTGGAAATACCGCGTTCTTTTCATATGTTATCAAGTCCTGGACATAGAACTTTTCGTTCTTCCTAATAATTGTAATCCTTGACAGTTTCAAGGTTTGAAAGGACATGTGTTCGCTTTGTTATATCAAGGTCCGAATTTCTAATTTCTTCTTCAATACGTCCTTAGTAAAATTGTGTCGTTAAAAAAATCGATCTCGATATCTCTCACACGCTAAGCCACCGTTCTGCTGTCTTAACTACATTCTTTAAAAATAGTTACCCTTGTTGAAATTTGTAACGAACTATGTAGTATTTAATAAAGAGATTAAGATGTTTGTAAATGTTTATTTTCACGTCTCAGTGGTTTCTGTGTACGTATTCCGAATCAGGTAATATATTTTTTTAGATGGTGGGATAATTGGGGGATAGGTATAGTCAAGAGCTCTCACTTATCATGTGAAAGGTATCAGAATCAGGTTTTGATTTCACGGGAAGGTCTCCATCTAAAGTCAAATTAACGTGTTTTGAAGCCATTATCATTCAGCTACAATCTCGATGGGATGGCCACGTGATCAGAATGCTTGAAACAACTAGACTACCAACTAGCCAACTATTTCAAGGCACATGCTCACATGTGGGCCAACAAAACACTTCAAAGGGTCAAAATGAACAAGTGGAGAAAACGCCAAGATAAGGAAGAGGAAACAGAGCGCGGAAGTCAGCCCGCACTTCTTTCACAGTACCCGAGATACCGCAGAGCTTGTGTATCCAGGATTGGACTCTTCAGCTATCTGAAGACCCCAATTGAAGATGGCAATGGCAGGTAATAATATGTCATTATTTTTGAAACTCCCTATTGATGTAAAAAATGAATTTACTTATAAACAATGGTATACAACGTATTTTACACGACTGTCCAAATATAAAAAGTACATAATTGTACTCGTTAAACATTAAAGAATTATTTGTTCAATGCTAAAGATGAATATCTCGACGATTACTTTGAAATTCATTACATTTTCTACAGGCATTTTGCAAATCACCGGAAGTTTTTTTAACCGTCTGAAAAAAAGGCACAATAAGCCTATTAAAGTGATCTTAATTTGCTCCAGCAAGAGCAGGCATCATTGAAATTCAGCCAATGTAAAAGCCGGAAGATCCTTGGTGCACTAATGTCAATAATTAGTTCGACGCGAAAATAAATAAAGCCTTGAAAATTTGGACGTACAGGCTAATGTTCAAAGTTCCGCGAAGCGAAGAAATTTTAAAACAAACTATGATCGAAACAGTTTCTCTGATTTCGACGTGTGAAGATTCTTAAAATGGTCATGAATTAGAGTCTCTAATTCGAATATTCGACTGTTTTTTTAAGTATTCGTTATTCGAATACTTTAAAAAGTATTCGCTCATATCTATATTATAAGATTTATAATATTTTTCTAAACGAAACAAGGATTTACGAACCCTGGAAGTCATATGCAAGCATTCATTCATTCATTCAGGTATACGATTTTTTTCTCCAGAAGTACCGCTATCGGCTATATGGAAGTCGGACAATAAAGATGTAAACGCCTTTGTCGGACATCTTTTGCATTTGCCTTTTTTTAAAGTCTTCCGCTTATCTTTATGGTTTAATGACAACGAGCACTTATAATACATTGTTTTGTCAACGATGGAGTCGGCTTTCTATTATTCTTTAGTATTTAGCTTTCATAAATACTCGAGCCGACAAACAAGAAGTTATATACAAAATAATGAAAATAAAACTTGCACGCGGGGTGTGAGATATGAAGTAATATAAACATATCTAAAATGTTGTCAGTTATCGAGAGAATACTGACTCCTCTTTATCTCCACGAAGAGTTGGAGTTCTGCAAGTTATTAATTACGAATCTTACATTTTTGAAGAAACCTTTGAAACATTTCTGTATTTATCATCCGAAGTAAACTATTCCTTTCTTAAAAATTTTACGAATATATTCGAATATAGTATCATTAACTATTCAATTATTCGAATAGTTGTAATCACGAATATTTGTAGGCCCTGTATGGATCCTGAGTCAGGATCCATACAGGGTTATAGGCTAAGGAAAACATGTTATGCTTGCGCAGCTATCTCACGGCAAAAGAAGACAATGACACTCTGAAGACGATCAGCAAATTTGTCATGGATCAACACTAAGAAACCGCGGCCCATAGACCAGGCTGATGCAATTTCCGAAAAAGAGCAAAAGACAAGAAAAAATGAGAAAGACCCGTCCGTCCAAACCTCCCTATAATTTATTTATTTGTAATTTTTGAGTATTATTCGTAGTGTTTTAAAGGTTAAATACCCATATAAAAATCAATATATAAAATGTATGAAAGGTTTTTAAAAGACTTATACTAAAGGAAATTAATATTTTTATTAAAGATTAACGTAGAAAAAAGTTCTGCCGGTTTGCTTTTCCTTTTTAACAAATCAAAAACAAATCCATCTCAAACGCAAAGATTGATAAATAAAAATATAAACAGTAAGATAATAAAATATGCAAATTAGTAAAAGAGGAAGTAGATACTTCAATGATAGCTGTAGGCCAAGCTGAAAACCTTTCAAATGTTATTGATCAGCCGAAAGGAATTTTCATTTCAGTAGGTAGCCAATTGTATGGCTCGAGTAGAACGATAGCAATTTTATTAGGAGAAAAAGCAGCGTAGCATAGCATGGTAGTTTTTATATTATAGTTCAAAAATAGGGCTCCTCAGCCAGATTCGGACTCATAATAGATAACCATGAGAGAAGTCACCCTCGTAACGAGGGACTGCCAAAGAAGAAGAAGATCTACAGATTGAAATATCTGGACTATGGATTTTTACAAACATCAGTCAGGATATTCTTCGTCTTCCAGTATATCTTCTGCTAGCTTTGAATGTTGAAAAACATTAGCAGAAGCTGATATTTTCTAAATGTCGATTATGATATGGTATGATAATATATATATATATATATATATATATATATATATATATATATATATATATATATATATATATATATATATATATATATATATATATATTGACCATATCATAACACCATCGTACCAGAGCCATACCTGTACAATTTGACGTAAGACTCGTTATCACATTCAATTCAGAAGGCAGCCAGAAATAAGCTATAGAAATCATACACCCCTAAAAGGGGGAGGGTAGATGTCGCATTTATGTGTTGCAGTCGCAGAACTCGGTCACAGTCCGGCAGAAATTCACGTCCGGCAGGTTACAAGAGGTGCGAGATGTTCCGTTAGATCTCTCTAGTCATTATTCTTCCTGGCATCGTCCATCCCAGAAACCCCCAGCGAGAGACCCACACCCTAATAAATTCCCGAAAATGTCCGAGATTCCTTTAATTTCTTACAACTATTCCATCATAATATCACGTGCATCATTAATAAATCACACAGTCCCAGAGGATGTGCTCCGGCTTCTGCCTCACCTGTGCGCAAACATACTACGGTTCACGGACTAGTCCCAAGTCAAAGAGTTTACTCGTATAATTAAATGAAAGACTGTAATTTTTATTATTTTCTATTCTGTGATCTTAATATGCCTTTGAGATGTGGTGCCGAGTTACATGATGTGCAATACCATGCGCGGCGAGATGCATAAATATTTCCATTCTGCAGGAACTCAAACAACGTTTCCTTAAGATGAATTCTTCCATTTTTGTTGTGATGGGCCACGTCGAAGGTCTAAGCGGAAGAGAAAGATCCCCCACCCGTTGGACCGACTGAGTGAAAAAGGCAACAGGCACTTCTCTAGTGATCAGAGCTCTCAGATCAGAGAAAAGTAGATGAACATAACCAAGAGGGCAGGAGTTCACGGAGATGGAGAGGAACTAACGTGGATGTTGAAATATTGGACAGTCACAAGAATACAATGATAAAACAAGAAATAAAATAGATCAATAATAAGTTGAACTGTCAGACAGCAAGAGCACGAAGCCAGCACTCCCAATATTACAAATACCAGTCCAGATGCCAGATTGTCCACAACCGACAGAGATGCACTCTGGTACAGAAACAGCGCACATGGAAGGTAATCGGGTCACCCTTACCATTAAAAAACCCCGCTATTAAAAAAAAAAAATTGAGCCGTTATTTTATTCTCTACTTTTTTTTCTCTGCCGACAAGCTTCCAGCGCAACACCCACACCCTATAAAACCCTTAAAAAAATTCGAAGTGATGTCCGCCTCGCATTAGGTCATCAGGTCGTGAAGAAAGAAAGATGGAACTGTATAATCAATTACTCGTGTATTAGTTGAGATTTTTTCACACACAGAAATATGTGATACGTCCGGGTGATAGATCAAATAATTCTTGGAAAATTGGTCAGATTGCAAGAACCGCTTTGCGCGATGACGGCTGAGGTTAGACCTCGTGGGACTCATTCAAACGAGTACCCTCGAAAATTAAAATTGATCGCCTGTTTCAACACTTTTTATTTCATCTTCATACGAACAATCATCGTTAAGACGTAATGTTTCTCGGTATTGTCTTTGTTTATAACAATACGTTTCCGAATTAGTTGCTATTTATGTTTTATTACGCGGCGACAGGGCCGGAAGAAGATTTTTACAAAAAATTGATTTTTATTTTTTATTAGAATTCTTTCAGTGCGAACCGTGCAATCGTCAATTCTTTGGGTTTTTGTCCACCGTTGAACTGTCGACGGATAGAAAAAGCTTTATAATGGTGCTTTATGCTCTTGTGTAATTAAGATCGTAATGCACCGTTCCGGCGATGAAAAGACACATCTGTGTTACCGCCAATGTTTTTATTTCACTGTTAGATATAAAGGATGAAACTGTTTCTTTGCCCTTCATCACAAGGAACAGTGCATCATTTAAGAAAGAATGAAAACGCACTTTTTTATAAATACACATTTATAATTTACAGAATAAACATTGTATTTCTTAATTTTCGTATCCTTTCTTAGATGCCTTTTTCTCAATAATCTGGATATTTTAACTGACTGATAATGATTTGTAGAGGACATGCGTGAAGGTTGTATATTTCACTCCATCAATAAAAACTCAGGTTGTTTCACGTTGGATTTATTCAAGACAACTGATTAAAGAATATTTAATGCCGTCTTATATAGGCATATTTCTTGCTTACGTGATATTTTCCCGTGTCTGGCGGACATGACATAATTAAGACATACGATAAAGTATGAATTAGTCGAATGTGAGGCTTGCAGGTGTTCTTTTTTTACCGTTAAATGCAGCACGCAGCAACGCAGCGTATCCATAAATTCAAACATTTTTCAATGAATAATTATACAAAATACTATTTAATAATTATTCAACGTGTTTCGATACCTATGGTATCATTTTCAGGAAATAATGTATACTAAAATTTAAAATACAAGTATAGATAAAAACAAAACTGTAAAATGGTGAATAAGTAAGAACTGATGTGAAAACAAATTTAAAAGGTGACTATTTGTAAAAAGGATTTGGTTATTTATTAACACTTTTTCTTGTCTTTAAAATTTCTAATTTATCTAACTGTAAACCCCTAGTATTTGTATGTATAATTTTAAAATCAAATGAATGGTTTGTTTCCAAAAGGTGATTGGTAAATTCTGACTAGTTATTGTTATTTAGGCATCTCAAATGTTCCTTAATTCTAATATCATAATTTCTGCAAGTTTTACCTATACAAAAATAATTGCAATCATTCCAAATCAATTTGTAGACCGTCCTTATCCTTGTTATTTAATATATAATTCTTTAATTTGTTATCAGTGTAAAAAGCTGTTTGTATAGAATTTGGGATATTTTTTATATTTAATGATGAAGTAAGATTAGATAAGTAATTATTAATATAAAATGAGGCCACAAAGCAATTTTGAAAATATTTAAGAAACATACTTTTAAAATGAGCAATATTAACTTTGTGGTTAGAATTCATATTTTTTATTTAATATCTTTGTTTTATTAACCACTGAATTGAGTTTAAATACATCTACCGGTTTCGAAAAATACCATTTTCCTCTTCAGGATGTCATAACTAACAAGAAAACAAATATCATTGTTTCTTTGCCAGAATCGATTCTTAAAATTTTTTTCCTAAAAATTATTTGACTAAATTTGTATTAAGTAATAATTTGAGTTAGGAAATAAATTTATTTTTTAAATAATTGTTTTTTTTTTTTTAAATAGATTCTGGTAAAGAAACAATAATATATGTTTTTAGTTAGTATTGACATCCTGAAGAAGAAAATGGTATTTTTCGAAACCGGTAGATGTATTCAAACTCAATTCAGTGGTTAATAAAACAAAGATAATAAATAAAAAATATATTTAAGAAACATTTTTCAATTTTAAAGACTAGTGTACAACTTAAACAGTTGATGTTTAAAGTGCTCTTGACGATATATATATTATTCAATGTTATTTATTATTATTTTAAGACATCTTCATATGTACAACAGTCAGAGGTCACGCTCCGGCCCTGTCTCTTTGTGGATTGTAAGCGAAGTTCTTGAAATTGTACCAATTGTTAACATCGAATATCATTATACAATTACCATTGTATGGTAAGTGCAGAAGATCTTTTTTCACACATTTTTATCTCGAGACCTTAGAAAATAGACAGACTTTATCTCAGAGATATCAATATGACTACTGTCACTAAAATTATACAATTTTTTCCTGTTTTCATATGAAAATCTGGAAATAAAGTTTAACATTAAAAAATACAATGTTATTCTCATTTTATTTATTTAAATTGAGTTTAACGATGCGGCTTTTACGTTTTATAAATAATATCGTCTAAGTGCCGTCCATTTCTCTCAAGGCACTCGTGCAATCGGACTCTTAAATTTGCGAACACGCGAGAGTAAAGCGTCATTTTTTTCTTGTAGAGCCTGAATTGTTCGCTGTAAACTCTCGATTTAAGGTATCCCCATAAAAAAAGTTAAACGGTGTAGGGTCCGATGACCGAGGTGTCCAAGATACGTCTCCGTACTTGCTGATTAATTTATTGGGAAAAATTCCCCTCAGCTTTTCCATTGAAACTCTAGCTGTGTATGGAGTGGCCCCATCTTGCTGAAATAGTGTTCTGTTGCGGTACCAAAAACTCGTCGATCATTCGGCAATACACGTCAGCAGTGACTGTCTCTCGCTGGTTAAAAAAATAAGGGGCAATTATCCCTCGGGCAGAAATTGCACATCACACTGTCGTTTATGGATAATGCGAACGTTTTTGATGGCGTTCCCTCGGATTGTCGGGGCACCAGTATCTCATGTTCTGTTTATTAACATAGCTATCGATATGAAAATATGCTTCGTCAGTAAACTATATCCTTCCAAGGGTTCGTGTTGTTCCAAAACATTCCAGCTTCGTTCTCGCTAGGATTTCACGTAAAGAATTTTCGTTGAGAAACTGCACGATTTGCAGTTTGTATGGGTGAAACTGTAGTTTCTTTTTAAAAATAACGTGCACTGTTGATTTTTTTATTCCAGTACAGGCTGCAATCTTCCTTATCGACTTACGCGGATTGCGCATCATTTCACGTAGAACTTGAGCCACATGTTCTGGCGTCGCTGCTGAGGAGTTTGGTTAACCATTGTCCCTTCTTGTCTGAACTTTTGAACCCAACACCGGATAAGTTGCGTGCTCGGCCCATCACCTACTCGTCGAATATTAAAGTGAGTACAAAAAGCGCGACGTGCACGAACAAATGAATCACCGCATTTAAAATATTACTAATCTGCGAACGCGCGGTGCACTCTTGACCAGTAACTCATTGCGACTGGCAAATCAGCAAATCACGCGTGTCAAATAATCCCTCTCACTTACCTCACTTTGATGGTTTACGAGCAATTACAATTTAATCTTGAAATTTTTCCGCTGGACATCGTAACAAACTTTTCAAATATCAGTGACAATAGCAAGAAATTCCAAAACGCATACAACTAGCTAAAATTGCTATGGACCAACTTCAGAGAATATGATAAGACAGTAACATCAAACTAGCAACTATAATTATGTTGGTTCACACTCTTGTCTTTCCAATCTTTATGGGTGCAGCGGAGACTTGGGCAGTCCGCAATAGCGACAAGTGGAAAATAGATGCATTTGACATGTACTGCTGGAGAAGGATGTTATATAATACAAATCCAACCACAGCAATTAAGCTTATCTACAACAGTAAACAAAAGATTTATACAATCTTTGATAGAAGACGTCACACGAAGAACAAGATATGAATAATACAATGAATACCTGTAGTTGAAGGTCTCGCAGTCGAACCTCCTCTCTTCCGCGCAGTTCCTCTGGCAGTCTTCCAGCCTCTCGCAGGGGACTATCCCGAGGATCATCCTGTCCTGGACCCGCTTCCCGGCCAGAACTCTTCTGTAGCAAGCTGGAAGTGGAACGATGGGAACAAATTATGCTGTTTGCCTATTATTTTCTTACCATAATAATAATGTCTATCGCATCAGAAATAACAAATTCGATAATAAATCATCGAAAATAAACGATAATAAATCTAGTAGAAATATGGGGAACGACGATTGATTGATACACGCATATTTATATATATTAAGCTATTGTGAATGTGTGAGTGTGGGTTGATATAGATAAATCAGACGGGTTTGCTTATGTGTGAGTGGTGGATGCACCATAATCAGAATCCATAACTCACATATTCGATTGATGACGATCGCAGAAAGTTGTGTATAAGTAAGTGTGTGGCCGGAGCAGGTTATAAAATGAAAGATGGAACACAAGTTGACAAGTTTATTAAGTATACTAATCTGTACAATGAAATGACAACATGCAGAGGCGACCTGGAGATGTGAAAGGTAACATATATAAGTTCGAAAATTTGTCACTAAAAATATCGTCGCTGTAGCATAGTTGGATAACGCACCTTACTCGGTTTGGAAAGAGATCCAGGTTCGAATCCCGGTGGCGCAACAACAATATTTTTCGATAGAATTGATTTTGTATGTGTATCTTTCTAATTATTATATTTAATTAGAATTTAAAATATCACAGAGTGCTATGTTTTGAATAATTATAACTTCACGATAAGAATGTGTTGTCATAATATAGAAATAATTTTTTGGTCACCACCAGCGTACATATCCGATACGTTATCTTGCCGTGAGAAGGTAACTACGTTAACTCGGAGGCCCATGTGATGTGATGTATCTATGGGACGAATGCGTGAGCGCGTGATGGTTGGTACGATGGTGAGTGTAAAAGAGATAAATCCCGCAAACAAGATTATCAACGAATTAAAGCTATAAACAGTTGTAGTCGGTAATGTTATATTCAGCATCATTTAGTGAAGACTTAGACAGTCTGCAATGGCGACGAGCGTAAAATAGATGTCTTCGAAATGTATCGCTGGAGAAGGATCTAACATGACCCGTGGACATAATCCTGTAACGAATCCAACCACACCAAGGTTTTTCTACAATAGTGAACAGAAAATTCTTCCAATTATTTAGCCTCGTTGCGCTTCAAAGCGACAGCCTGCAAAAATAGATTATCCTGAAAACAACCTTGGACGTGGATAGACACGTTGCATCTGGCTGGAGATACCATAGAGTCAGATGTGAGAACGACTTAGCACCGGGACCTGTGGGGGAGAAATGGGGGGGACATGAAAGAGGAAAGAAGAAAAAGTTGATGGCACCAAAGATAGATAACTTCAGCGGAATACTCTGCGTGACCAGGTAAACCAGTTAAAGTTAAACTTTAATTCAATTACATCTTTACAATTACAAAACGAAGAAGGAGAAGAAATTCAGTGTATTTATTAGTAATTAAGATTTAAAATTTAGACCCTCCAGCGTCCCTTATCCATAAAAAAACGTCATATAATATAAATCCATAGAACATAGTTTTACATACAGATGGAAAATTAAGGTGCAGCAGTTCAAGGCAGACACTCAGGGATCCATTTATCAAAAACCACTCTCAAAAGAAGGACAGTGGATGAGACACAAAATGGATTGAGTCGCACTTCACGAACAGAGTTGCGAAACACGAGGCATGGAGAGTGAGAGATAGGCGCGTAGGTGGAGTCCTACCCGCGCACGCCGGCCTGACTACACCTAAGGAGCTCCAGCGAGTCGCCCATACCCGAATAAATTCCTTATACAAAACAAGATTCGTAAAAGGTAAACCAGTTTCTGGATTAGGTTTCCTTAAATCGACGAGCTCACATAAGATGAGGTTGAATTGATCGAATTGGGGATGAGGAGAATTGCGTATCAGGACTGAAGAGTGTGGCACCCCATCCATTCTGCCTACATGGTTGAACAAAATTATGTTTTTGATCAGAATCGAAACGTATTCATCCAGTTGGAAGTCATGACCGTGAAACATCGTGACAGTGTAATGATTGTATTTGACCGTGAATACAATGGGAGACAATACGCGACCAAGAAAGTTACTATATAATTATAGAATGTCTTTGAACCCGTGAAATATAACAATCCTGTATTATATTACAGTAGAATTGCGTGTAACCGCCACCGTGTGCCGTCGTACGTTGTTAAACATTTTAAATGAGATATATCGGCGCTAATATCAACACGTCTCCGAAAACCAATCGCATCAAGTCTTATCGGGCTGCGAATTTTATTTTAATTCTGTATATTTTTTCTTCTATAAGGGGGTGTTTTTTTCCTAGTCTACCCCGGCACCCCTGAACTCCGCCTACCTAGGTGCCACGTGTTTGATTATAAACTAAGTACTGATTGATGGTGTTCAGTGTATGCTATATTTATATATTTATAAGAATACATTCTTATTGTGATGTTGCAATTTTTCAGAACGTGGATCTGTGATATTTTTAATACAAATTCATCAATTGGAAAAATATACGTATAAAATAAATTTTATCGAAAAAATATTGTTGTTGCTACCGGGATTCGAACGCGGATCTTTTCCTATACAGGGAAATGCATTAGCCGATTACACTACACCAACATAGTAAGTTGACGACAAATTTCTGAACTTATACGTTGCACTTTCAAATTGTTACGTCTGTCGTTTCATTATTTGAAAGCCATTTTTTTTATATTTATGGAATCTGTCAGAATTAATTAATAATTCAGTTATAATTTTTTTTTTGAAAAATTGCAACTTTATAATAAGAATGTGTTCTTAAACATATATAAGTAATCCCCTGTAGAAACAAAAATATTTTTTAGATAAAATTGATTTTGTATGCACATATTTCTAATTTATATATTTGATTTACTTTAATATATTGTATAAACAATATTTAAAAATTAATATAGATATTTTAACTTTGTTTTTAACCACGTAATAAGTTATTACATCAACCGATAATAGTGATGGTTTGTAATGTTTAAATAGTTATGGTTTTTCAGAATTTAGAATCATTAAAAATAAATAAAGGGAGTAAACTCAGAAAGTTATAAATACGATGATGTAAGGTTCTACTTACTTTAATGATGATATAATACCTAGTAAAATCATCGACCATTTAAAATTGTAATTTTAAATATGAATTAAATTTATTAATTAGAAAGATATACATGTGAAATCAATTCTATCGAAAAATATTGTTGTTGCGCCACCGGGATTCGATCCTGGATCTCTTTCCAAACCGGGGAATGTGCATTATTCAACTATGCTACAGCGACACTATTTTTGACGACAAATTTTCGAACCTACATTTTTAAATTAATACATTTTAATCGTTCCATTCTTTGAAAGAGCCATCTACTATGTTTTCACGGAATCTCAAATACCTTCGAGTAATCCGATAGCAGACGCCAGAATTATCAATTCATTAGACACATTTCTCATATACAGTGACAATACAGTTGGATAATGCACCTTCTCCGGTTAGGAAAGAGATCCAGGTTCGAATCCCGGTGGCGCAACAACAATATTTTTCAATAGAATTGATTTTATATGTATATCTTTCTAATTAATGTATTTAATTCATATTTAAAATTACAATTTTTAATGGTCGATGATTTGACTAGGTACTATCATCATTAAAGTAACTAGAACCTTACATCATTGTATTGATAACTCTTCTGAGTTTACTCCCTTTATTTATTTATAATAATTCTAAACAGATGATTCACAGAGCGTCTGTTCTGAATAATTACAACTTCACAATAAGAACGTGTTCTCCTTAACAATTGTAATTATTTACATTAGTTAGATGTCGTGCGTTGAGCTACACCCGTTCTAGTCGAATTAATGTTCCTTTTGAATTTAAAATTCCCACCAAATCATGTATATCCGTTTATATCCGGAAGCTATCCTTTCTTTCACTTTCCAACTACGTCTCCGCTTTGGTCTTCCTTTCAATCTTGATGCTATTAGTGATTTCAATGAATCCTTTCTCCTGTCAGGCTATCAACCATCAAAGTATGTATGCGCTGCCCACCTCAACTGTTTCGGTACACCTGACTACATTTATCATCTTTCTTAGCAATAAGTAGTTTAAAAATTGATAAATTTCACATTAAATCACGTTGAATGAGAGAAATTACTTACAGTTGACCAAAGTTAGTCTACACAGAAGAGCGTTACTGATTTTGACTCTGGTTATTGTGGCGTGTCGCATCGTAGGTACTGGGCGTTTTTGTGGCTGTTAGGAGCCCTGCTTTACGCACAGGTAACTGTGAGGATGCGTTCAGGGATCGCCAGTTGACCGAAGTTGTTTGGGTATGGTTTCAGTTAGAAAATATGCAATGAAAAGTCTACACCGGAGAGCGTTAGCTACAGATTTTAACGGTAAGGCTCTGATTAATGGTTATTGTGATGTGTCGCATCGTAGGTACTGGGCGTTTTTGTGGCTGTTAAAAGCCTTGTTTTACGCACAGGTAACTGTGAGGTGGGTTCAGGGATCTTCAGTTGACCGAAGTTGCTTGAGTATGGTTTCAGTTAGAAAATATGCAATGAAAAGTCTACACTAAAAAACGTTAACTACAAATTTTGAGGATAAGGTTCTGATTAATGATTATTATGGCATGTCGCATAGTAGGTACCGGGCGTTTTTGTGGCTGTTAGGAGCCCTGCTTTACGCATAGGTAACTGTGAGGTGCGTTCAGGGATCGTCAGCGGTAAGTCAATAGACCAATGATTAGGTACTACCGTGTTGAAAAATTAATTAACCTAATTTATTTTCAAATTCTACACGCTTATATATAATATCGTGTACATACAGGTCGACTCCATTTAAACACATATGTATGACGTGCAGTACATTTTCAAGGATTTACAAAGAATGTATCTAGATACACTACAAAGCGCATTTACACAACAAAGAGACAATTCAAAGCGAATTGTTTGAAATAAAGTTTTTGAATTGAAAAATTCCAAAAATGCAAATTTTGAGGTCACGCTGATTTTTTATTATCCAATGACGTCATAATGGGTAATTGTTTTCAATATTGTTAAGGATACGATTGTTATCCAAACATTAAAAAATATGCCGAGGATACAAATCGTTGCAATGTACATCGCGCAATGCACATTCCTCCAACATTTCTCTGAATCCGAATAAACGAACCGCGTGCTCCGAATCCTCAGATACCTTGACCACGTTACCAGACATGAAGACGAGGAACCAAAGCGACGAACGTCCAATACGACACGTCCAGCGAACGATTCTTTTTTTTTTACCTCAAACCGTATTCTATAACTGTGAAACCAACTTCAATTAACTTCTATCTTATAAATATGAAATAAAATCAATTCTATCGAAAAATATTGTTGTTGCGACACCGGGATTCGAACCTGAATCACTTTCCAAACTGGGGAAGATGCATTATCGAACTATGCTACAGCGACGATATTTTTAGCGACATATTTTCGAACCTTTATGTTACCTTTTTGATATTAATACATTTAATAGTTCCGTTATTTGAAAGAGCCATCTACCTTATTTTTACGGAATCTCATCTGTAGCATAGTTGGATAATGAACCTTCCCCGGTTTGCAAAGAGATCCAGGTTCGAATCCCGGCGGTGATAGAATTGATTTTATATGTATATCTTTCTAATTAATATATTTAATTCATATTTAAAATATCACAGAGCGTCTGTTCTGAATAATTACAACTTCACAATAAGAATGTGTTCTCCTAATAGCCTAACTTATTACTTGTTCCACCTGGTCTAGTGACATCTGCACACACAAACACCGCGATATTTGAACAATTCAAAACCATATCTTCCTCATCTGAACATAAAAATACAGGACCACAGCATCCACTCATCGATCCTTTTGATCAACGCATATAACTATACTAATTTATCCCATATTCTTTACCTATAACTTGTTAGTAATAACTGGACAAGACGATGATGACATAGAACGGCAGAGGAGACAGTTGAGCGTTCGTGCAAATATGCTGTCACGGCGTTTCTACCGATGCAGTAAGGAGGTGAAGAGCATCCTGTTTAAATCCTTCTTCACCACCATGAATACCTGCGAGCTCTGTTCGAAATACATGCAAGTGACGTATAACCGTCCCCGAATTCAGTACAACAACTCATACAGAATACTGTACGGATTGGCGCGTTATTGTAGTGCATCTACAATGTTTACCGGAGGCCGTATACATGGATTCGTTCCGCTTCTAAGACATCGAGTTGCTGGCGTAAAGCTGTTGCTGGACCTCAGCAAGTCTAGTACAAGCGGCGCTCTCATGGAAACCTGGTTCCCTGACCAGAAAATGGAAGCGCCTACAGAATAGCTACATATACAACAATGGCTGTGACTGAAATAGTTATATATGTAATATTTACATTTTGTGTGTATATACGCGTGAGCTTTTTACTTTTTTTTTTGTATTTATTAATATTTTCCTTCGTTTTCTTCTTCATAGCATTATATTTATTTCATAACCTTAATGTATAACATAATATGTATTATCTGTATGGCGAATCAGGTTAAAAAAAAACCTGATCACGTTGGAATAAACACATTATTATTATTATAACTTCAAGCAATGCCTACTCCCTAATCTGATCTGTCATCCACAGAGGCATGGAAAGAACGAACCAAGATTTTTAAAGGAACTTTTCAGATATGAAGATATTTTCGTCATCAGATGGAATATTTCAATTTTTGGATCGTGAATGACTGTCGCGTGTCACGTGATTAGATTTCATTAAGTTTTAATGTCTCTCATTTACTGTCCTCAATTGTCAATTTGTAACATATATAATTTTTTTGGCATTATTTCTAATTTCTAAATTCTTAATTTTACGAGTCGCGTTGCCGGATAGTTGCGATGTCGCTCACGCGCAATGGTTTCCTTCATCTGTTGACTCACCACGTGCAACGTTAGAGACACACACATAGTGAGGCCATATTGCAGTGAGTGGTTGAAATGTTCAAGACAACAGATCAGAATCGTTTCTTGAATGCACGAAACGTGAAATCAGCTGATATTTATCGCTAAGTGTGTTCTAATTTCTATATTTTCTTTCATATGGAGCGGATCTTTGCTGGCAAGCAAGCATTTTGACGACGGCTATGAACTCAAAAACGGAGTACAGACATGGCTTTCATCATGGTTCATCATTCATGGTTCTACGACGAAGGTTTACAAAAATTAGTGGCCCGTTATAACAAGTGCCTTAATAATGGTGGCGACTGTGCCGTGAAGTAGTTTAAGGTGTGTAGCGTCTGAAAAAAGTAATGTAGCATTTCTTTTTTAAAAAAAAGCGATATTAACTTAAAAAATTGTCTTTTAATGCTTATGTATTGTAGATTAATGTAATACTTGGATTTCCTATCAGAGTCTTTAATAAACATGCGATAATCTATATATTATGACGAATGACAAAAAAAAGACCAACATACCAAAAATAGGTAGTCCATTAAATACATATCTAGTCCAGATTTAGAAGTGATGAAAATAATAATAATATATAATGTATTAAATAAAAATACGTATTAAATAAAAATAAAAATATATTTACTTTCTACTGTATAGTGTACGTAGGTATATTTGCAAAAAAATATATATATATATAATATTTTATGAATGTCAATAAATAAAAAAATTAACAAACAGATATATATCCAAAGCCGAAGCCGGCATCTAGAAAGACACAGAAATAGACAGTGAAGCGTATTAATAAATAAATAAATATAGTTTCAATAATATTGAGCAGTAAAATTGTAAATCAATAAATTTTATATTTTTATTTATTAACTTTGTTTTATAAACCACTTAATTGAGTTTACATCTACCGGTTTCGAAAAATACCATTTTCTTCTTCAGGATGTCAATACTAACTAAAAACATATATTACTGTTTCTTTACCAGAATCTATATTTAAAAACAACAATTATTTAAAAAATAATAAATTTAGTACCTAACTCAAATTGTTACTTGATACAAATTTACTCGGATAATTTTAGAATGGGACTCGTAGTTCATTTTGGTTGGTTGTTTATAATTGTTATACACGCTTTATTTATCGCCAATAATTCGAAATTATTTCATTTGTGACCAACACCGTTTACATGCAAAATTTACAATCACAATTTTTTATCAAATGATTAGAAAATTCTGAAAACCCACTATTGTTCAAATATTTCAAATGCTCCCTTACTCTTATATTAAAATTTCTCCCCGTTTTCCCAATATAAAATGCAGCACAATCCTCGCAACTGAGTTTATAGACACCAGAATTGTTAAATTTATCATCTTTGTCTTTAATAATATATTTTTTTTATTCTCTTCTTATACCTACATATTATACAAGGTGTAACAGAACTAGTTCATAATATTTTATAGGTGGATACTTGACTAAATGACGTGTCGAAAATGCGCAAATTCTGAAATATTATTTAAATAAAAATAAGAATAAGAAATAAATATTTTTGAAATTATATCTTTGCTTCAGGCCCCAAATCATCCAAACAAGATGACCTTTTGTATTTTGTATTTAATATAAAAATTTGGAATCAATAAAATATTTCAAATATTAAATTAATGTATTAATTATAAATATGTACATATAAAATCAATTTTGTCGAAAAATGTTGTTTTTGCGTCACCGGGATTCGAACCTGGATCTCAATTTCCAATCCGGGGAAGTACACTACCAATTGTGTTATAACGCCAGTATTTTTCATGACAAATTTTCGAACTTATATGTTACATTGTTCAAATGAATACACCTGTCGTTCCATTATTTGAAAGCCATCTACATTATTTTTACAGAATCTCAAATACCTTTGAGTAAACCGACTGCAGACGCCAGAATTATCAATTCATTTTTATTAAATTTTGGACACGTTGATACAACATATATTATTAAGGAAAACACATTCTTATTGTGAAGTTGTAATTATTCAGAACTTAGCTCTGTGATTAATTATTAATTATTATTATATAATTAATGTATTAATTATAAATAAAAATATTGTTTTTGCGTCATTGGGATTCGAACCTGGATCTCTATTTCCAATCCGGGGAAGTACACTATCAATTGTGTTATAACGCCAGTATTTTTCATGACAAATTTTCAAACATAGGTTTTATATGTGTATATTTATAATTAATACATTAATTTAGTATTTAAAATATCACAGAGCTATGTTCTGAATAATTACAACTTCACAATAAGAATGTGTTTTCCTTAATAAAATATTTCAATTAATCGAAAAAATCGCATAATTGGGATTATTTAAAAAAATACTTATATATATATATATATATATATATATATATATATATATATATATATATATATATATATATATATACATATATATATATATATATATATATATATATATATGTATCTGACTCATAGTCGGGATTATGCACAAATCTGTTACACCTTATATGTTCTTCTACTGTATTGTAATTGATGTCCTTGGGATTGTATGGTCGTGTGTGCGTGTGTGTGTGAATGCCGCACCACCGGCGTGCGTGTGCGCGAGTCTATGAAGGCGTGGGCTCTTTCTCTGCGTATTCATCAGCTTAATCGTTTGACCTATACTAGTGATATACCTTGTACTAAATAAAATCTATTTCTTGGACCTTCACATTACTTGGTGTACACTAAAGACGTACTAAGAAGACAAATACGTTACAGTAATTAAAACCGATTTATTGTACAAGCAGTATATATAGATATTCATATTTTTTTTTAAATTATGTAAGTTTATATTGTATTAGAAAGCACGTAGTAAAGATCTGTATTCCTGATACAGCATAGTTTTATTAATACACTCTTCACAATATTTCGATCCCATAATTTATTCTACCGAATCTAGAAGCCGTAACCGAATTGTATGTGGCCTTTCATCAGCGCGAAATTGCACTTGATACCTCATGTTATTAACAGTCGGTTGTGCAACACGACCCACATATTCACGGAAACGAAAACGCACATTTCGGGCCGGATTTATTCAATTTACACACATCTCTGAGACATTATCGCTGTCACAACAATAATAAAATATAATAATATTACAGAGCATTGTATGCTCGTTAACCTTTACCATACCATGACATAAAATACCCGAACGCAGCCATGCTGTCAACTCGTGTTACCGTAAATAACATTATTATTACCTTAAATAGTTTTAATTCCACGAATTTACTATAAATATTGAGTACTTTTAAAATTAGCAATATTAGCATTGTGGTTAAAATTCATATTTTTATTTGTTATCTTTGTTTTATTAATCACTTAATTGAGTTTAAGTACCGAAAAATTCAGAATTTTCTAATCATTTCATAGAAAATGGCCATGGTTTTGATAAAAAATTGGGATTGTCAATTTTGCACATAAACGGTGTTGGTCACAAATGAAATAATTAGGAATCGTTGGAGATAAATAAAGCGTGTAAAACTAATGAAACAATTATAAACAACCAACTACGTTACGTAAAAATATTCTAGTAAATTTGTATTAAGTAACAATTTGAGTTAGGTACTAAATTTATTTTTTAAAAATAGATTCTGGTAAAGAAACAATAATATATGTTTTTAGTTCGTATTGACATCCTGAAGAAGAAAATGGTATTTTTCGAAACCGGTAGATGTATTTAAACTCAATTCAGTGGTTAATAAAACAAAGATAATAAATACAAGTTTAAATATTGAGCATTCAATTTTGAAAAAATGATTAATAACATAATTTAGAGTATTTATTAAATCGTATACAGTGTGTCCTTCCTTCTTATCTCTCTTCATATAATTAGTGAGAAAGAGACAATTATATTTGTATGTTTGTTGTTCTTTACACTGTGAAAATAGTGTGTGATCTCTGTCTTTCATATCACAAATTGTATTTTTACCAACGTATTGACTTTTTAATGGATTGAATGGAAAAAATAATTGTTTTTGTACGATTCTCTTTTGGTCATTTCTAAGCGCCAATACTTTCTTTAGGATTATCTAAAATATGAATTTTATATTGCATTTATTTACCGAAATATTACAGTTTTAATTATGATGGTAGACCTGTGTTACGGCATGGTTTGGGAAGGGTTAAAAAAACTACCTGGAAGAGTACTACAGCGGTAGATAGATGGCTGGAAAGACCCTGGAATCTTAATTAAAATTATATATTTATTACGAAGCGAGCCTCATCTGATTATATGTCAAGATCTACAGAAAAGTACGTTTTTTGTAATGTAATTTAGTTGCTGGTTATCACTGAGCTGGTACTGATGCAGGTGTTCTTTTTAACATGTGAATTCGACATAGCAATGTGTTATTTAGTTTGTCTACGTGTTTTTCATCTGCCCGTTGGCGCGGAAAACACAATACAATAGGTGTACACAGAGACGAAACTATTCTTTTTCCATGAGAAGTATGGAAGTCTTACGACCTGTCGTCGGCTGGCTTAAGTAATCACTTTACACAATGTAACGTTCACCCATTTACCCATGCTACCACATACATCATATTTTCGAAAGTTGTATATATGATATCATGTTGGAACATTTCAATTATTTATTACCAACTGTGCTGTCGCCATCTATGAATTTTTTATATTTTTTAAAATTTGATATTTATTCTCGTGTAACAGTATAGATGTCGCTGAAGGTGAGATCATTTTTTTCTGAATTTTGAGGCTACATCATTTATGTGTGTATATGAAATTTATTGGAATTATTAACGTATATATTAGAATACGTCTGAAAAGGCAGTATTTTTCTATTTTTTACTTCATATTTATGCCAGTACATTTCACAATATTTTGAGTATGTCCAAATCTTTGTAGGAATCAATTACCAATGCTCAAGACTTCCATACTTCCCATGTAAAAGTAATAGCTTCATCTCTGTGAGACATCTATATCTTGATGACAATCTACCAGGGGATAAATCCCAGTAATTGGTTCTTACAAAGATTTTGACATACTCAAAATACAGTATATCTGTTTTAGGCAGATAGTCAGTGAGTCATATTTAAACACGTTCTTAACACTGGTATGTAAGACAAAATAAATGATTAAGAGAACATTCTTATTGTGAAGTTGTAATTATTCAGAACATAGGTCTGTGATATTTTAAATATATTAATTAGAAAGATATACGTATAAAATCAATTTTGTAGAAAAATATTATTGTTGCGCCACCGGTACTCGAACCTGGATCTCTTTCCTAAATGGGAAAGTTGCACTATCCAACTATGCTACAGCGACAATATTTTTAGCGACAAATTTTCGAAACCTTTTTGATATTGATACATTTATTCGTTCCATCATTTGATATGGTTCTCGTATTATTGGACGACAGCGTACGCCGTGCAACAACTGTAGCAATTTTTGGCGTATTATTTTATACTACAACACAATTTAGTTACACATGTATTATTTAATCTAATTAGACTTCTGTACTCAATTTAAAATTAATTAAGACATAATTTGCGACAAATGTTTTACTCTATTTACAAAATAAGGTAATTTTTCGTTCAATTTCTATATGATAAAGCGATACAATTTGTTATTGGTACCATGACAATGCGTAATTGTGTGACGGTATTGTGCGCGAGCGGTTAAAGGTTAACTATTTATAATTAATTACTCGCGCTAATTCAGCTAACGTAATTACCGGCGTGGAGGCTTTTGTGTAGTTTCACAGTTGTACAGAAAAAAAAATATAACCTTTTAGAACGATACATTTTTATTTTCATATAAATGAAAATATTTGTCGGTTTTTTTTTAAATTTCATTTATCAAAAATTTGGCCAGTTCCGTTATCGCGACTACTTTACTCGAGTGCAAGAAAAATTATATTGTTGGCACACGGTTATTGCGCCGATACCGGGCGTGTTTTTGCGGCTGTTGGGAGAACTGATTTTACACGCTTGTAAATGTGAGCAGGGATCGTCTGCGGTGATGATGGGTGTGGAGGCGATACCTGGCAGCGAATAACAACGGATGGTGATATGTGGGAGATGCTTGGGGAGGCCTTCATCCAGCAGTGGATAAAAAAACTACTGACACTGACTATGTTATCAATGGAGAGGCACTAAAACGCATGAATAAGTCTAGAGAACAAATAACAACTATCAAACGAAGAAAATATTCATTTTCTTGTGGTCACTTTGTTCACTGCGGCCCGGAAAACTCTACAGTACACTGATCAAACCGTTGTCTCAGGTGTTTCAGACATGGTGTTCTCCTTCTTCCGGGGCTCCGATTTCCAGCAATCTTTATGAAGTGCAAGAACTGATATGTTTCTGGACGAGTGATAGGATAATTATTATTTTCTTTATATATCAGAACCAAAACATCTTATGAGCGTTCTTCTGTAGATCCACATCTCAAATGCTTCAAGTCGCCTCATCACTTCTTCAGCACGCGGTTCCATTCCACAAAATAATATTGAAGATAAATAATATCTGCATACTTTGGTTTTGGTACTGCTTATTACATGGCGTAGTCTGCTGTTGACAAAATGATTTAGCAAGACCAAAAAATAGCTCGCGGTGTCATTTTATTTCAACGGTGCTGAAATATGGAACTGAGAAAGATCGGGAACCCAAGAAGATGAAGAGGATGCTGGTCAACCATGACCAGCCCTGCTAATGGCCTGATGATAATCGAATGGCAATCCATGAGGGAGGTCTATATCACAGGCGTAGTGCATGGTCCGTTGTTTCTTGGTCGCTCGCTTGAGTCACTACATTGTTTATTGCAATATTTTAGAAATACACAATACATTCAATGCATATTCTTTGATCACGACTAGGAGACCTCGAAACTACTTCACCTTAAAATGTTAATGTTTATGTTTAACCATAATAAACATTTCCTAAACATAGATCTAACCGACATCTCGGAAAAGTTCGATAACTAACCTGATCTATCATCTGATCGTCATATATGGATCCGATCGGGTAGAGAGCAATCAGAAGCATGGCTATCCAACATTCTAACAATCATTATACAGTGCCTACGCTAATAATTCAATTTTTATTTTAAATAACACCACAACAGCACGAAAAAAACTGTCTACTTTAACGCAGACTTCAGTCTAGCAAAGTAGCCAGGACAACGCTCGTATATATCAGAGGTGGAGTCTACTCCACATCCCACACAATAAACTATGTATTATGTATTTTTATTATGTATTCACCTCTGTTAGTACAAAAATATGGATGTCAAAATATATATAAATAAATAATTTTTAAATTGAAAATTATTATTTGTAGTTAAGATGCGATTCCAGTCTCTTTTTAAATAAACTCTTTGGTACTACGTACTAATTGTAATATAATTTATGTTTACCATGTTATATTATAATATATTCACCTCCGTCACAATAAAAATATGTATTAAAATAAAGTCTAAATAAATAAATCTTGTTTTAAAATTAAAAAATACACGTATACCAGGGACCAGTCCTAAAAAATCATACAATATTTTTTTAGCACACTAGAGAGCGACACAGCGCCAGTGCTTACAGGTTACTTACTTACATACGTAGGCAGAGAGTTTAGAGCGTCACACACACAATTCTCGCCTCATCCACATTCATACAAGCTTGCCGATTGTTGAGGCTTCGTCGTACCACGTCTTCTATATCTGGTGCTATCAACGCTTGAGTCATATATCTGACTAAAGATACAAGCTTTGAGAGAAGAATAAAGAATAGTACATCACCTCTGGCATCTTCTACGATGATTACAGAACTGTAGGCGTCTGTAAACAGAAAGGCGTTCCACATAAAAAAAACACTAAACACGATGGACACGCACACGTCTTGAACGGCACTCATTTTGATGTAACTTGTTTATTCACGCACACGTAATGTTGTTACAAGTTTGATTATATTTTTATTGTCTTTCAGATATCTACGAACTGTTTTCACATTGTGTTGAGATGTTAAAATAATTTAGAAATTCTAAAAACATTACGCCACTGAAAATTGCGATGTTATTATTACGATTAAAAAAAGTCAGTTAAGTCAACGTATTTTTTGCATTATTTAATATACAAACTACAGTTATTTTTGTACAGTTTAATTCGAGTTTAACGGAACGGCACAACGCCCACCAGTTAACAGGGCAAAGTTGAAAATACGAGTGTCGAAAAAAAATGTTTTGAAAAGAAATTAAATTTATTCATTTAATTCGGTATCGTCGGCATAAAACGGCGTTAAACAATGCTGTTTTGTTTCGTCCGCGATCGTTAACGCTCGGCGCATTGTGTCCGCACTTTTGTGATGCAGATGCGGCGTTCTATGCGGCTCGCAGCCCGCTACTGGCGCGCCGGTATCAACGCCGGGTCGATATATAACCGATTGCGCAACGGACACCTTGGAAAAAGATGGTAAAATTGATACGAACAACCTCGCAATTTTCTCGCCGGGGTGGTCAATGGAAATATATGATGTTTAGAGGCGGTTTGCGCCTTCGTCAGTGGCGGGACATTTTTATTTATCATATCCGAATGCATTTTAAATATATTAATTAGAAAGATCATTTTTTGTCGAAAAATATTGTCGTTGCGCTACCGGGATTCGAACGTGGATCTCTTTCCTAACCGGGGAAGGTGCGTTATCCAACTATGCTACAGCGACGATATATTTAGCGACAAATTTTCGAAGCTATATGTTAGATTTTTGATATTAATACATTTAATCATTCCATTATTTGAGATTCTGTAAAAATAAGGCAAATGGCACTTTCAAATAATGGAATGATTAAATGTATTAATATCAAAAATGTAACATGTAGGTTCGAAAATTTGTCGCTAAAAAATATTGTCGCCGTAGCATAGTTGGATAATGCATCTTATATATCACAGAGCGTCTGTTCTGAATAATTACAACTTCACAATAAGAATGTGTTCTCCTAACGAATACATTTTCACTGGAAGATATATATTATCTACTAGCGATAATGTAATTTAAATGATAGGCGCCTGTGAAATTATATACTGCCCTTAACTGTCAATTTGACAGTTGTGAAACGTCAATTTGCGTGTTCTTATTTCCGCTTAAAATACGTATTAATATCAAAATATTTTTGATAAAATTTAGTTTTTATTTTTTTGAACCAATGTGTAATAGAATTTTAACGATATACTTTAAAATAAAATAATATCAGATCTAGTCAGCGCGGGCAGCATTTTTAGTCGGTTTCTACAAAACAAAACAAACATAAATAAAATTTCAATGTAATTAAAATTATTCCACCTTTGTAAGCTGTCAAAAGCTGACGTAATAAATCATTTTAAAAATGACTAAAAATTACCCAAACAAGTTTTCCTGTATTAAATTTATCTTCTTTATGTAATAAAAAAAAAACAACTATTTAATATACTATTTAATTTTTTTATAGAGGATAAAATAAAAATTCGGCACAACTATCAGAGTAGGAGCAAAACTGTTGAACACGTTATTTTTAAAATGTCCAAATTATGAATAGGACATTGCTCTTAGACTGTATAACCAACTGCCAAAATCAATTAAATTACTATAAAATATCATAACGTATAAAAAAAGTTCTAAAATGTATTAAAGGTTTTCAAAATTATTAAATAATTATCTATATGACATTTTTCCCTAGTTTTAATCTGATCAATTTTCCAACATTTTTAATATTTTGTTAATATTCACATTAATGTAATGTATATACAGGGTGACCCAAAAAAAGTGATAACATCTCGTAACACACGAGTTATTTCAAAACATAATATAATTAATTATAATTTTTTTTTTTGCTCAATATTTAGCTAATCAGAAGTCATCAAAACACCCCCCATATTGCATAATTTACTAAATTTAAATCTGGACTGTTCGGTGGCCACATGCCTTTAGTCTAGCTACACTCCATGCCTTGTTTTGAAACTCTGTGATAATTTTTTTCAATTTGCAAATTTTTTATTAGAATACGGTCTTCTGCGGTGATTTTTGTCATTCTAGGCAACAATTTGAAGAAAAAAACAAATATAAACAATGGGAAAATTAATAATCAAAGATGGCGACCGGAAATTGTCGAAATAAAACGTAATATAGGTAAATAGGTAAGTAAGTAAATTAGTAAACTATTTAAGCTATTGTTGATATAGTTAAACTAATTTTGATGTAATTATATCTCATTTTACGAAATGTTCTCACTTTTTTTTTGGACCATCCTGTATATATAAAATGATCACTTAAGGCAGCCGAACACAGGTCGTAAATAATAACAGGTTCTATATATTTTCCATTAAATATGATTAAAAAAAAAAATAGCTTTGTCTCTATGAGATATATGATATTTATTTATTAACAGTGCCTTTGTAGGTGAAAAATATGTCAGAAACTGTTTTTCTTATCTGAAATCAATATCTAATTTTCAAATCGATCTTCAATTGATATGTACATACGAAAATTACGTACAAATATCGATAATCATAAGAAGAGATTTAAACTACTTAATAAGCAATAAATAGGTGGCGCCACTTTCGTTCGAAACAGATACACGGTGCCTGGCATCACTAACGTATTTTGATATTATTCTCTACTCTCGGTCAGAACAATAATGTATAATAAATAAATTTTTGCAAAAGATTCTGATAGCTGGTATCTACCAGCTTCAGAATCTTTCTTGATGGTAGGTAGGAGGTTGTTTGAGATTCTTCTCGTCAGATTTCAAATAATCGATTCTTTGGTGTAATCAAATTCTTACATCTAGTAGATCTTCTTTTATATAAATCTTGATATCCACCCCTGTACTTCTAGATCTTTCTTATTTGGGGGTGCGTAACTCTACTATTGTTTTTATATTGTCGAATATATAAATATAAGAATAATGGATGGACAATTTCTATGGTGAGATTTCTCCCTTATCATAGACAGAAGAAAAGATGACAGGTGTCAATATATGACTGCGCTAAAATATTAATATTCCCATGCAAAAAACAGCTCACCCCAAGCAATAAATCATGGACACAACACAAGACAAACAAGAAACATCTACACACCAGTTCCGAGAGCAACAACGACATGTTCTTAGCTCCGAAACTGTACAACACACTCAGTACCAACTAAAAATCGTTCAACTCCAATAAGATTACACAAATATGAACCAACATATGATCCAATCGCGGAGAGATCAATCAGAAGCATGGCTATCCAACATTCTAACATAATCATTATACAGTGCCTACACTAATAAGTCACTAGTTCTATAATACTCCCACTTCATTTTCTTTCCTGTCGAATCTTAAATAACAGCACTAAAAAAATTGGCTACTTTAACACAGACTTCAGTCTAGCAAAGTGGCCAGGACAACGCCGTATATATCAGAGGTGGAGTCTACTCCATCCCACACAATAAACATATTACAATACTATATTATAATATATTCACCTCTTTTGTAACAAAAATATGTATGTCAATAAATAAATAAAAATAAATTAATTAACAAAGATATATAAAAAAATGTTAATTTTTCACTAAATAGCCATAATGATACTGCCCAAAGCCGAAGCCGGCATCTAGAAAGTCACAGAAATAGACAGTGAAGCGTAGTAATAAATAAATACAGTTTCAAAGATATTGAGTAGTAAAATTAAAAATCAATACATTTTATATTTTTATTTATTATCTTTGTTTTATTAACCACTTAATTGAGTTTAAATACATCTATCGGTTTCGAAAAATACCATTTTCTTCTTCAGGATATCAATACTAACTAAAAACATATATCATTGTTTCTTTCCCAGAATCTATTTTTAAAAACAACAATTATTTAAAAAATAAATTTAGTACCTAACTCAAATTGTTACTTAATACAAATTTAGTCGAATAATTTTAGAATGGGACTCGTAGTTCAATTCAGTTGGTTGTTTATAATTGTTTGATTAGTTTTACACGCTTTATTTATTCCTAATTATTTAATTTGTGACCAACACCGTTTATATGCAAAATTGACAATCCCAATTTTTTATCAAAACCGTGACCGTTTTCTATCAAATGATTAGAAAATTCTGAAAACCCACTATTGTTCAAACATCTCAAATGCTCCCTTACTCTTATATTAAAATTTCTACCCGTTTTACCAATATAAAATGCAGCACAATCCTCACAACTGAGTTTATAGACACCAGAATTGTTAAATTTATCATCTCTGTCTTTAGAATTGATGAGTAAATTTCCTATACTATTATTTGTATAAAATGCCGGTCTAATATTTCGTGGTAGGTGTTTAGATATTTGATTTGAAAAGTTATTAATGTATAAAATCCTACGCCAATTATCATTATTATCATTATGTTTTATCTGTGATTTATACAAAAGTTGATTATTATATTCTTTTAATCTATTTTTCAAAATAGTGTCTATTAAACCTGTATTATTATATTAAACCTTTTATTTGAGTTAGGTACTAAATTTATTATTTTTTAAATAATTGTTATTTAAAAAAAAAGAAGATTCTGATGAAGAAACAATGCTATATATTTTTAATTAGTATTGACATCCTGAAGAAGAAAATTGTATTTTTCGAAACCGGTAGATGTATTTAAACTCAATTCAGTGGTTAATAAAAAATATTAATTTTAACCAAAAAGTTAATATTGCTAACTTTAAAAGTAAAATATAATTTCCCTTGTAATTCGCTGTAGCACATACACATAGTAATTCCGATATTAAAGCTTATTAAAAATGATTTATAAATTTATAAACTTTTGAGATATTACGTGTAAATGATAGATATTACAATTTCCGTCTTTCGTTCTTCGTATTAATGTCGACACATCTCTGAGCATTGCGGTCAGTGGTGTGCAACCAAAATAAACCCGTGATTGAAGATTGACAGAAGAAGAAATGGCTACACAATTTATAGATAAATAAGGCAAAAACGAAGCTAAAGATTGTTGATTGACATAACCAGCTTTCACCAACTGATGATGCCCTTTCAGACCTTGAAATTTCAATCATACCAGAAATAAAACGACGCATAGGTATGACGAAAAGTTCTATGTTCAGACTTGACAAAATATGGAAAGACAGCGGTATTTGTA